>CM030888.1:68769-2468769 GCA_018136845.1 Heterotis niloticus
AATTGTAATGTTTTACCCAAGTGCAGCAACTGCTCCATCACACTGATGTTGCAATGACTTGATTACCAGAACTACTGCAGTAGTGTGATGTAGCTGCATAGCTGACTGCCTCCACATGCTTGTTCAGCACAAATACTGAGACCCTCCCCACCTTAGCAAACACTTGCATGGTTGTCTGCTCACAGGAGCATCATCTACAATATCTAAACCTAAGGGCCAGTAATTTTGGGTTAAAACAAAAACTAACATTTCTCTAAACATAACACTTCAGGATCAGGGAGCAAAACTCAGGTGGCCAGTATAATAAAATGGACCAGATTCAGATAGGGTGACAAACAGGGTGGGTGATGCTGGTTCCATCCCTAGGGTGCATCTGCAAGTAATACTTTTGTTTACCACTATAGTCTGGAGCACCTTTGCATGCATGTTCAGCACAAGTGCTGCCCCCCAGTTTTATTATAGCAGGTGCTCCAGTGGTCATGCTTTGTTCCCAGGATAGTTGTCCATGGTTTTAAAACATTCATTTGTGCTAGGCAAGCCTTAAAATGGGCATCCTCAGTATCCATGGGGATTTGTCTCAACTTCAGTGGTATGGTTAGGTTTCTGCCATAGCTATTAAATCATTTGTCAAAGCATTCCAGAGGTGGAGAAATTCAGGAAGATGTTTAGCAACTATAAAGCCTTACACAAAACCATAGCTAATCACTATGCATGCAACATGATCATAGTCTATATGGTTAGATTTACTGTATAGAATAGCAAAATTACCCCCATTCAAAAGCTTAACTCACATCCTGGACAAGCCCCCATTAAATGTTACAACCCTAGGGGTGAGGGCCTACATTTAGACTGAAGCTGGGTCAGTACACAGAACCAAGCACAATTATGCCAGAGTAGTTTTATTTACATATGTATGGGAAGTTCACCAAACAATAGTAGTCTAAGAAATGTATGCATGGAGTACAGGAGTTAAACCAGCATTGATGAAATCAAAGAATCAGTCCAAAAAAAGTCTACCTTGGTTGTTACATGTCAAGTAACCTGGCCCTAATAAGCAGAAAAAGCCTAACAGTCTTGATTAGGTTAACAAAATATACATATAGCCACTAAGTGTAGTGTGGCTATAACTTTTAGCTTAATGGTGAAGGTTGATCACATATGTTGATTGATGTTCAGCTTACATCTGGGCCCAGCAAAGTTCCAGCATTTCATACTCTTCAGACAAAGCACACCTCATTCACTGTCTCCCCCCATAATACAGAAGGCAGAGTCAACATCTGTGGAGGGAAAGCTCTTCCTTTACAGATGGACTTGAATCCTCCAATCAGGGAATGACCTCAGTTCAAGTCCTCCAATGGCAGAGATGGCATCCATTGTGTTTTCCCTTAGATGCAAGTTTGTGCCCCAAAAGGACAGCATATGTAACAAAAAAATAACATGAAAATAACCCTGTAACACCTCCTTTGCAGAAGAGGGAGCCTAGAAGGTTTATGAACATAAGTACAAACATACCTCTACACTAGGCATCCTCAACATTTTCACTACCTTGTGCCTAAAGATATTTTGTACAATCAGGGACCACCTCATTAGTCAGAATTACATTTTGAACTAATTGGTTATGGTCAGGTAGTGTACTAGAGCTACTATACCTGTACACTTAAGTGTAAAGTAGCAAGGCTAGTGTCTCCTCAGTGGTGGAGTAATTGCTTGATTTCTCAGGAACATATGAGAAGCAAACAGGTTGGTTGATACCATCCTCACCTTCTTGAAGTAGCACAGCTCCAGCAGCACTAGTATCCATTTCTAGCTTGAAATCTTTTTAACAGGTGCAGAGGTTAGCAAAGCTTTCACACTTGAGCACATGTTCCATACAAATGGGACTCAACTTAGAGAATGTACAACAGTTGCAAAAATTGTACAGAAACTTCTGTAGCAACCAGCCATGCTCAGAAGCCTGCACAACTCACATTTGTAGGCAGGGGGTAATTCTACAGCAGCCACCTTGTCTGCAAGGCTTCACAAATCCCTACCTTACCATTTTACCCAAATAGGTAACCACAGCCTTTCCAAAGTTACTTTCAGCAAAGTTTAGAGTAAGGTTAGCCAAGGCTAGGCAATTAGTTCTCAAAAGGCTAATGTGCTCTGACCAAGTGTCTACACAATCAAATCATTAACCCCAGAAAGCACAATCATAAGTTTTTGGAAGGAACATTTTTTATTCTAAAAGCCACAATGGAGTACTGTAGGAAGTGATCAGGGGTGACCAAAGCAGAAATTTCTGCTGCATGCTCTGTTAAAGGTACTTGCTAATAGCCCTTAAGATGTAATTTGGTAAGTTTTGTTGACCCTGTCTTACCCACACAAGGCAGAGGACAGGAGTCAAGAATGGCAATTTACCTTCCTGTAATTTGTATAGAATCTAAAGCTTCCATCCAGTTTGGGAACAAGTAAACGGGAGCTCCATGGACTTGGTTTGGCCAACTTGTGCCTCAAAAGATGTCTCTTTTTAAAGGCTAGACACAGTGATGCTTAATGGGTTTACCACCAATATGTTGAACCAGATGTGTCTGAGCTGCTATGTCACCAAATAGAGGGGAAATGGTTCATAAGGTCAACCAAGTCTCCCTTCTATACTGTCAAGAAATGTGATTGTCCTGTTCAACCCAAGTAACATTTCCAAGATAATAACTGATCTATGAATATTATAAACTGGGGTTATCAGATGGGGTTTAAGAGTCAGCACAGGCAAAGTACAAGGGACAGAATCAAACACTCCACAACTCAAACTCAGCTCATGGCTGCAAGCCACAAAACTGATGCTAAAACAGTATGTTCAAGTAACATACCCTTGTTTTACACTTTGTCAGGGGTGTCTGCTACACAAGTCACTCAACTTTTCCTTTACATAAAGAGAGGAATCTTTACAGACAATGTTGCCCAGGAACTGGCAACACCAAAACCTTGTCACCTAGTTTAAACATTTGAGCGTTAAGATCAAAGTGCTTTCAGTAATTGTTGAGTCTTAATATCCCTTGTAAAAACACATACTGCATAGAGGGTTCTTAAAGTTAGCAAATTAGTTTTAGCCAGTTGCTGTTCAAGCTATTCTCAAAAGCTTCAAGGGTTCCCAATGCTATGCCCAAAAAAGTTCTGTAGGATTAAAACCAAGTAACTCATTCAGTCTTATGTAGGGCAAAAAGCACTAAAGGAACACTGATATCCCACTCAAGTCAATGCTGAGGGCTTATGGTTTCAATGTCTGAACATTCTGGCACCTTGTGACTTTGGATGGTAAGTACTAGATATTTGAGGAGTTTGTTAAACCTGCTTGAATAAAACAGAAGTATTCAGTACCTTGGCCAGTTTTAACAATTTTTGGTAAGCCAAATGTGGTGAAAAAATTCAAGCTTGAACTATTAACATTCCTCTTCAAAATAGATTCAGGAGAGCAAGTAATTAAAGTTGAAATGGCCCTACACAATCCACTATCACATGGGAAAAACATTAATCAATTACTGGGATTGGATGTAGGGGGGGCTAGTGAAATTACTTGATTGGGTTTTCCTACTGCTTGACAAGTACGGTAATACAGCACAACAGAAGATGAAATACCAGATCAAAAGAAATGGAGCAAGATGCAATCTGGTCTGATACCCAAATGAGCAGACAAATCATGGGCTAAAGTAAGAATATGAGAGATCACATTCATGTAAACAGTTGAAAGGTTACCTTGCTGAGGATGAGTGCAACCAGTATCTCATCAGCAAGCCATTTAAGAAAACGTGCAACTGGCTGACCTGCCAATTCACTTTTCTGAATTCATGAAAAACCTAAAGATCTGCTTTAAGTGCAGCATAAGGAACTGTCCCAACAGGGAAACCAGATAACTCAATTACAGCTTTCTTTAAAGACTAGTTTAGTACATCAGAACACAAAAGTATCTTCCAAATTCATTCTCCAGTTCCTTGAGCTTCTAAGCCCATGTAACAGCACAGACAAAGCTTCACAATACTCAGGTAAGGGAATCATACATGTCCCCTTTGGGGCACTCTGACTTCTAAGACAGAACATCACCCCCTACTAAATCATTTCCCAAAAATGCAGGCAAAGTTTCCATACAACCAGAAATCAATTTAGAATACACAGAGTGCAAAGGAACATGAACATAGTTTGAGTTATGCCTTGAATCACAACTTGCATCTCACATGATCAGATGAAAATAGCAAGGATAAAACCAATGATTGAGCTACATCATGCAGGAAGTGACTTGGACATGTCACTAAGGAGTGAATGATATTTCCAGATAGAATAAAGGTTTACAGCAGGCAATTACCTGAACATGACTTAGGCTACCTATACCAGTCTGCTCACAGGAGCACCATGCACAGCATTAAAACATCAAATACTCTAGAACTGTAAGGGCCAGCAATTTGGGCAAAAACATTTTTCTAAGTGTGCCCATGTTTTCAGGTTCATGTTTCAAGTGTTTCAGGATCAAGAAGCAAAATGTTTCAGGAGGCAACCAATATAACCTTAACCTCCCATGCATTGATAGGGTTGCTTAATTTTGACTCCATCTACTTACCAGTTGCATACTAAAATCAAAAATATTTCCAGAGGTCTGATGAGCAGTTACACTTCACACTAAATGTACAGCACTGACCAAAAGTTGTGCAGTACACATCTATAGCAATACCCATCTACTTTAAGTAGTAAGTACTATACTTCTTAGCACTGGAGATCATCATTTTTCTTTAAGTGGAAAAAATGAATTCCCATATTTAAGTGGCAAAAATAGCACTGGAGATCACCATTTTTCCTTTAAGTAGAAAAAATGGATTCCAATATTTAAGTGGCAAAAATAGCACAGGAAACCAAAGCCTTCCACTGTACCCTATGTGAAACAAACATGTACCCTTACAAAATCATTATTGTGACAAGGTTCTGTATCTAAGATAAGAACTCCTTCCCATGCATTTACCATGGCCCCTAACAGCCACCACTGCACTTCAGGACAAAACAGTCTAACAAGTACAGAACATAATGAGAAACAGCAGGCCTGGTTCAGAATATGGTTAAGTTATAGGTAGCAATTCAGCATTTTGCTTTTGTCACAAACTATGACTTATCAATCCAAGTGCCCATTTGGTACTTGGAAAGCTAAACTGCAGGTCTCCTCAACAGAGCCCAACACCCAGTGACACCTTAATGGAAAAAAAAAAAAAAAAAAAAGCCCAGAGACTAACAGACACTTCAATTGTTATATGACCGCACACCAAAACAAGTGAAATAACACTGTATTTAAAAGGCATAAATGACTTAAGTTCAATGGTAAAGAAACAGCCAAATACAAAAACATAAATCACTACAACTTAAAGTGACCAAAATCAGGTAGAAATAAAACACAGAATTTTAAACTTCTAAAACAACCCCCTAAAATGTCAAACTCAGATGTTTTCCTTACCTGTGGGGAATTGAAACAAACCTGACTCTACAGCACAAAACTCTTCAGAGAGCCTTTTTATAGGATTACAGGGGTAGGTGATTGAGATCAGGTGTGCCTAGTCAGCAGGTGACTCTAATAAAGACCAGCTGCCATTTCCTGTCTTGCAGAAACAAATTAAAATACAAATTATTACACTTTTACATAATTTTCTTCCAGTTTTACTAAAACATAAAGCTGAATATGTCAACGGTTCCATAATTTGATCTCTGACTTGGTACAGGGTTCCTTTCCAATAAACCCATTTGAAGTCGCAAATGCATTTAATTCACCCAACTGACTGTCACACCTGCTTCAGCAATAGAACTTAAGTGGTCTCTCTGCCACCACCCCAACCCCACCTTCATACTGATTGGATAACTGATTGGAATAGGAACCAATCATGGATGGGATTTAGTCCCTACCCAGACTTCTCGCCCCTTTCCTCTTCACCCTATACACCACGGACTTCAGTTACAATATGGACACTTGCCACCTCCAGAAGTTCTCGGATGATACTGCCATTGTTGGCCGGGTGTCTGAAGGGAACGAACTGGAATACAGGGGGGTCATCAACGACTTTGTCAGCTGGTGCGAACAGAACCTTCTTCGCATCAATGCCAGCAAGACGAAGGAGATAGTGATTGACTTCAGCAAGAAGTCACCCCCTATTACGGCAGTGACCATCCAGGGCTTGTTCATTGAGACGGTGGAGGAGTACAAGTACCTGGGTGTTCACCTCAACAATAAACTGGACTGGTCCACAAACAAAGAGGCACTTTATAAAAAGGGCCTAGGTCGCCTTCACCTGCTAAGGCGACTGAGGTCCTTTGGGGTTAAAAGGACTCTCCTAAAGACATTCTATGACACTGTGGTAGCGTCTGCTATCCTCTATGCTGTGGTCTGCTGGTGTGGTGGAATTGCGGAGAGGGACAGGGGGAAACTCAACAGACTGGTCAAGAGGGCCAGCTCTGTCCTGGGCTGTTCTCTGAAGTCCATCGAGCAGGCTGGGGAGGAGAGAATGTTGTCCAAGTTGACATCAATCATGGACAACACCTCCTACCCCCTACATGAGTCTGTACCAGCACTGGGTAGCTCATTCAGCAGCAGACTCTTACATCCACAGTGTAGGAAGGAGCGCTACCGCAGGTCATTTCTACCAGCAGCTGTCAGACTGCACAATGCAGTCTGAATTGGTTAAATTATTTATTTATAACTTATTAATGTATATAGTTATTTTATTTTATTGTACTTGTGTACAGACTTACTAATCTAATTGTTCATGTCCCTCTTTAATACTAACCTACTTGTTCTTTTCCTATATTCCCTTCCTGATAAGAGTCCTGTAACACCAAAATTTCCCATTCGTGGGATAATAAAGGTTTATTCTATTCTATTCTTCCTGTCAGTTCTGTTTCCACTTCCCCTAGTGAACTTTCTTGCAACCATTGTTTTGCTAAGACCTTGTATTTTGTTTATTCTGAATTCTGGCAATTGCTAATGTTTAATGCTAACTCCCAGCAACACACTTTATCAAAAACAACACTCAGTAAAGAGTTTAACAAAACTTAAAAGTATTACTCTGTTGTTTTGTGACTCCTTCCACCAACCCATGTTATAACACCTATCTACCTTAGTCTACTTTGAAAGTCATTACGGGCTTGCTGCTGGGCAGTTATCTTGAGTTTCTCCTCAAAAGTAATTGCCTTCCTCTTCTCACCAGAAGATATGGGGGTTTTATCCAAAAAAAACCTGGCAACACAGAACACTGTAGCGTATCAGTTGTATACACTAGCAACCGTGTGACAGACTGAGATATGTGGATTGCTGCTGCCGTCCAGCATCACGACAGCATCACGCCACATACTGTTTGCGCAGGGAAAAAAAATTAAAATTCAAAGTATGCGTTCTACTGAATGCATATCGCTATTGCACCCTTCTGAAGTTGAAAAATCATAAGTCAGACCATCACACTTGAAGCAAAAATTCTTTGTTTTGTTTGACAGTGGGGAAGAAGACTCATTGTTATCCCTTTTATATGACACCATAGGTTTTAACAGTGAGACACTTGTCTTCAGCTTTTTGTAACAAAGAATTACAGTGCATGGGATGCCAAAACACTGGTACCATATCGCCCAGGTTCAATTAAATTTTATTTTTATATACAACTCTTCTCACTGCAGTGACACAGAGCACTGAAGACATGTCAAGGGTAGTATTCATGTACAGTTGGTATCTGGCCACACAGGAGAGGAAAACAAAAAATGCCATTCTACTAGAGAATAAGAGAAAAATAAACCTCTGGGGGTCCATGTGCCAGTGGAAGCCCACCCCTCCTGGGCATTCTACACAATGTTAATAGCCAGTTCATACCAATGTTAATAAGAGTAGTAGTTTTTTGTCATTGTAGCAAAAGAGGTATGCTATGGTTCCAGTTCACAGCGAGGCACGGCCACAAGCATCTGCAGCATCTGATTCGATGAGATCGGGTTGTTCAGCTTTCTGCCTGTCTCCTGCATAGATTCCGTTTCCGTTTCCCATCCACCCTGGTATTTTCAGTCCTCTGGGGCAGCAGACACTGTGAGGCGACCTGCAGCACAAACGGCTCAGAAAACAGATCGGGCATTAGGCAAGGTACATACTCAGGGAGCTTGACAACAGGCATCGGTTATCATGCATGATATGCTACATCAAAAACGTAAGTTTTTAACCTAGATGTAAAGAGAGGTAAAGAGGTGGCAGAATGTGATTCATCTGGGAGGCTATTCCAAAGTTTAGGAGCCATGTAGCCAAAGGCACGTCTGCCTACTGTTATTTTGTTGATCCTTGGAATTGCACTTCATGTTCCTTTCTGGTATGTTAGTGAGGCAACTATGCAAATAATGCACATGAAAGCTAAACTAGAGTAGGACTTTGGCAAGTATTTTTTTTCCATTTGTTTATGCACATATTACCTGTGTAAATCACATTAGCCTAAGCCAGCTAATTAGGCCAAGTTTGCCCTGCTGGGAATTTTGCAGTGGAGCTCAAGTTGCATCTTTTTTTTTTTTTTTTTTTTTTACAAATGGAACCCAAAAATTAATGTTCTTAAAACCAAGTTCTGCTGACTTTTGAAATTCTGAACTCACATTGCAGATGGAATACATTTGGTAATACTATACTTTGGGGAGACATTTAAGGAAAATTTTTTGTCTATATAAAAGTGGCACAGTTATTCAGAATGTCCACCAGATGGAACACAGTGATTGTGGCCAAATTTCCAGCTTCTGCCAAACAGCAAGCTCCTTAACCACATTTGTACTAGGACAAGTAATGCGGTGAAGCAGCAGCATCTGTGCTGCCTTATAGCACTGACTAAAACCACCGGTACTCCTGATTAGCTCTAGTGTGACACTGCCATCATCCACAGAAAGGTGCAGGGAATCGAGTCAGACCTGGTTGACCCAGCACACTGCTAACCTTCAGCAGGTCACAGTTGAAGCCATCAGGGCCCTGAAGGTCTCCTGCTCGTTTCCATCAGCATCCATGCTCAGTCCTCTGTTACCAAAATGTTCTTTTGCAGTGAAAGAAAAACCTCCCTTACTTACTCTTTGTTTTTCTCCTCTTTATTTTACCATGATGTCAATGGTTTGGAAGCTTTTATTATATTTATGACATGTAACATTTTTCCTACTAATGCCAGCAGCATTTAGTGTAGAACTTTCTCCTTTCAATGGGATTGTGAGTAAGGGACAAACAACACACTGCACCTGGAGACAAAAACACTGATGCTTCACAAATGATTTGTTGCACAGACTTCTTTAAATAACAGTTTACTCCCAGATGTGACCTTGTGGCACCTCCGGCCCAAAACTGACTTCGTTGTCAGACAATGCCCCGACTGAGAGGGTCCGTCAAAAGCATGGTACTCATTCCCACAGAAGCGGAGGCCAACAGAAGGATCCAGAAAAGCTAAAATCACAGCCATGCCTTGGATTGCTCGTGTTGGTGAGAGATGACGAGGGAGTGATGCTTCAAAGTAAAATATATCTTGACTGAAGAAAATGTTGGTGATGCATAGAGACACGCAGAGCTCATCGCTAAACCTTCAGAGGAGGACGCAAGAAAGGGGACAAAGTGTGGCAAAGTACCGATACACTGCTGCAGTCTTTGTATTCACAGGCTGCGTGTCACCTTCAAGGGATTTCATCCACCTTCTTCTCAACCTCCTCCTCCTCCTCATCAAAGTAGCTCTCCACAGCGTCGCAGCTCATAATGCCCAGGTTATTGTAATTGGGGCTCTCATCAACCTCGCCAACATACACAGACCATGTCTAATAGCACCGTGTTGCTGGTTCACATCCTTCAAGCAGCTGGCTATAGCAGTGACACTCCAACAGCAAATACAAAGATAATCACAACAGATGATGTGTCTGTCAGGAGCTCAGCAAAGACATTGATTTGTAAGGGACTCAAGGAAGACAGGTAGAAGATGACAGCACCTAATGCTAGCATATCGTGCCTGATCGGAGCTCCTCCAGCTTACCTGTAGTTGAAGTCCCTGTCCTTTCCGTCCAGGAAGTGGTGGTACATCTGGCTCACAAATTCATTCCTCAGCAGGACCTTCTCCTCTGCGCTAGACTCCTGCTCAGGCTCCAGGGGGGCACAGACCCAGCATCACAGTGAGGTATGGGAGTGTTTGTGCTGCAGCCGCTCTGTGTGACTCACCATCATCATCCTCCTCCATCTCCTCCTGGGCAGCATCCTCTTTGTCCCGCTGCTCCTGCAGGCAGCTATGCAGCAGGCGCTCCTGATATGTGTCGAGGAGGAGGTCAGTGAGCGCGACAGTGCCACCCTGCAAAAGGCCCTCGGAGAGCCTCAGCAGCTCCTCGTCACTCAGGTACTGGCCGATGTACTGCTCATACAGCAGGGGCTCCCGCAACCTCATCTGCTCCTCACTGAAGTAATGTCCCTCTGGAAGGCAAGGAGCAACAGCAGCAGGCAGTTAGGTTCCAGCCAAACATCTCACCTGGATGGCTTCCACAATAATGCCACTCACCCTGCTGCAGGAACTGTTGCGCCGCATACTGCTGGTTCCTCAGCTGAGTCTTAGTGGCTGGGCAGGATTCTCTGCGCAGCACCTCGTGGCTGTAGTGTTCGGTTCAGCAATCCCCAGGTGAACGAAAGCACTCAGGTGCTCTGGCCGTAGGTGCACCTGGTAACGCTTGAGGAAAACAAGGGGTTTTGCCTTGTACAGCTCCCAGAGGAGCTGCCAGCCCTGCTCCATCATCAGGCCCAGCTCATCCAACTGCTGGCTGTTCACAGGACTCCCACTCAGTGCCACCACGTCGATCATGGCGCAGAGCTCGCTGGGGGGGCTATGCATCACCTGGAAGATGAAGGGCTCACTTGGCTCGCACTGAACCTGTGTGTTTTAACATTTCAGCAGTTATAAGGTCATAATACGGTAATAGGTAACAGTGTGACATCCTGCCATTTTCTGAGTCAAACACATTATGTTGCGTCCAAGAACCATCCATAATCTGTTGTTGTGGACTAGGACTCAGTGCTGAAAAGGACTCTGGAGCTGTGAACAGAACGCGTAATGAACAGACCTCTGCTCCTCGTTTTGTTTGTAACTTAAGCATAAAAAGGAACACCAACCAAAAGGGAGCTGACATACAGGCATGTGGTGTTCACTGCTGTTTTTACGCCATTTTCTTCTTCCGTATCCGGTCTTTGTGCCACAGGTTCGATTTCTCCCCACATCCCAGAAAGTATCTGCGTAATGAACAGACCTCTGCTCCTCTCCAACACGTGGTCCGGTAACATAACCAGTCCTCCGGCAACAGCGGCTTACATCGCCATAGTTCCCAACAAATCTAATGGGGGACACTTTGTAACTCTAAATGAATCTTTTATATGCAGAATATTGATCCAATTAAATATAGAGGCATTGACGGTTTGGAGACAAAGTCAGAGAGGCGAGATTGCGTTGGTTTGGACATGTGCAGAGGAGAGATCCTGGATATATCGGGAGAAGGATGCTAGGGATGGAGCTGCCAGGCAAGAGGAAGAGAGGAAGGCCTAAGAGGAGATTTATGGATGTGGTGAAGGAGGACATGCAGGTGGTGGGGGTGACGGAGAGAGATGCAGAGGACAGGAGGAAGTGGAAGCTTTTGATCCGCTGTGGCGAGCCCTAACGGGAGCGGCCGGAAGAAGAAGAAATATAGAGGCATTGATAAAGAACATTGATGACGTTTTTATATATATCATTTGTAAAAGCCAAATGATACATATCCCAAATGGCCAATCAGTGGAGCTACAGACACATTAAATTAAGTGCACTAAACACATGACCGGTTTTAGTTTCAGTGCATTTGAAAAGCAATGAAAATGAAAAATCTGCTTCACTGATTCTTGACAAAATCAGCTGGGTTTATCTTGTGTAAACTGAAATGATAAACTGCTGTGATGAAATTGGTATGTATTCACTGAAGGATCTAGGCAGATGAATCTTTGCAAACTCAAATAGTTTTTTTAAAAAAAAAAAACAACAATCTGGAGAGGTACAACATCAAATTAAATCTTAGGAACCAAAGTGGAAAAAAGTAATTGTTACGTGTGTGGACTGTTTTTATTCCAAGAACAGTCCACACACATGTAACACCCTCCCCCACAAGTGTAAACCCCATAGGGTTTCACAAAGACCACCAAAGACCTCCCTAACTCTTAGATAAGGCATCTGCCACAACATCCTCAGATTCCTTCTAATGTTGTAACCTCAAACAATTAACGACCAGCATATTAAACGCTGGTTGGAATTACACATGTGGTGCAGGAAAACTAATGGGTTATGATCAGTATATACAGTAACAGGTGAGCTGGAACACAGATAAACCTCAAAATGCTGTAGGGCTAGGAGGAGGGCAAGGGCCTCTTTTTCAATCGTGCTGTAAGACAGCTGCTGTTTAACAAACTTTTTAGAATAAAAACACACTAGGTGATCAAGCCCTTAGTCATCCTCTTGGATGAGGACAGCCCCAGCACCTATACCACCGGCATCAATTTCTAGTTTAAAAGGTTTACTGAAGTCAGGAGCAGCAAGAACAGGGGAACTACTGAAGAGCAGTTTCAAGGAGTCAAAGGCTACTTGGCACTCAGCAGACCAAACAAAAGGTGTACTCTGCGGAACAAATTTGTAAGGGGTAACACAACATCAGAAAAAAATCTTACAAAAACACCTGTAAAACCCTGCCATGCCCAGGAACCGTCTAAGTTCCCGTTTCGCAGTCAGAATAGGAAAACTGATTATTGCCTGGACTACACGTTTACAATTCCACGTCTTACAATCCTCCCAAGGTAAGTAATTGAACCCATACCAAACTCACTTTTATCCAGATCTAAAATTAATGAAGCATTATACAATCTGCTGAACACAGTCTCCAAAACCTGTAAATGGTGTTTCCATGTCTTTGTAAATAAGAAGACATCATCAAGGTATGTTTCACAGTTACATCGCCAAGGACGTGGTTCATCAAACGCTGGAGGGTAGCAGGCACATTTTGCAATCCAAAGGCCATAACAGTATACTGGAGGAATTTGTCTGGGGTAGCAAATGCTGAGATTTCAGATGCGCGTGGAGTAAATGGAACCAGCCAGTAACCTTTTAATAAATCCTGTTTACTGACATATTTTGCAGCCCCAATGCAGTCTATACGATCTTTATTGCGGGGGAGCGGAAACGAGTCGGGTTTTGTTACAGAATTAATTTTACGGTAATCCGTACAAAAACAAAATGCACCCTCGGGTTTAGGAACTAAGAGACGTGGAGAAGACCATGGGTTACGGCTTGGAACAGCAAGGCAATTCTCTTCCAAATATTTTGTCTCTTCCATTAACACAATACATTTGTGTGGGCTGGCACAGTAAGGATGCTGTTTAATGGGAGGATGGTCACCTACGTTAATGTCATGCTGGAGTATAGGGGTACAAGACAGAGTGTCAGAAAAGAGCATAGGAAATTTGCCAATAAAAGCTTTAACATCAGAACAAGTGGACAAGGACAAACGGACAAGTCTGGAAGGTGAATTTTCTAGTGCCTTTAAATTTGGTAATCGAGCACATGGAAAACAGTTTTGGTCAATGTGTAAACCATCCATTTCAGGTGAGTCATTGAAGGGCTTAATGTTCACAGTAGTAGCAAGCACAGGCGGAGGAACAGGAGAGGCAAAATCACATTCAGAGGAATGATATGCCAACACATTCTTCTGAGGGGGTGGTGAGGGAGACAACCACTGTTCCTGGAGCACTTTCAGTGGACCACGAACAGAGCAACCAAACGATAATTCTGAAGGATTAAAACCAATAGATTCTTGCATGGAATCACATGCAGCAAGGGCACTTCCTCATTCCAATCTTTTCCAAAAGAAAAACAGAAAGATCGTAGAGTGTTCTTAAGAGTTTGGTGGAATTGTTCTAGGGCACCTTGACTTTTGGGGTGGTAAGGACTAGATGCCACCTGGTGTGAAATGTATAGTTTCTGAACAAACTGAGAAAACAGTTTGGAGGTGAAATTTGCTCCCTGATCAGACTGAATATGTTTTGGCAGACCAAAAGTAGTACAGAAATTAATAAGTGCCCTAATAACAGTGCTAGATTTCAGGGTACACAAAGGAGCAGCCTCAGGAAACCTAGTAGCAGTACACATTATAGTGAGGAGAATTTCCAGATTTAGTTTTTGGTATTGGGCCCCACACAGTTAATTAATATGTGTTCAAATGGCTCCCCCACAGCAGGTATGGGTTAGAGAGGAGTCGGAGGAATCGTCTAGCTTGGTTTACCCACAACCTAACACATGTGACAAGTGCGGCAATGCCGAGTAACATCAGACTTCATATCTGGCCAAAAGAAATAATGCAATATATGCTGATATGTTTTCCTTATCCCCAAGGGAGTGGAAAATGGATGATCATACGCAAGAGTCAATATGTGCTGCCTAAGAGATTTAGGAACAACAACCTGGTAGACCCCATTCCACTCCTCCTGGGTAGGGGAAAGAGACCACTTCCTCATTAAAACCCCATCATCAACATAATATAACACAGAGTGCTTAGAAAAGCCAGAACTAGGGGTCACTGCAGCAAAGCAACCGGAAAAGATTAGCTCAGACTCTTGTGCAGCAATCAACTGCTCATGACACACAGGCACAGGGGCATCAGAATGATTTGTCTCTCTGACGGGATTCTATGAATTAGGTGCATTATCACAATCAGACTGGTCGGAAGAATCTGAGTGACCTAAAATGTATCAGACAAAGGAATCATATCATTGAGCTTGCGTGCCTGTGCCCGGGTCAAAACACATGCAGGGAAAACAGAGGGAAAATCACATGCAACAGAATCAGCACCTTCTGACACTGGTTCTGGAATGACAACAGGAAGGGGACATGTTTTTGCCCCACCCAAATCATTACCCAAAATGAACAAATTACCATCAACAGGTAACTGGGCACAAACAGCAAACTTAACACACCCAAATACAAGCTCAGAATCTAAATACATTGTACAAAGAAGAACATGCACAGTACCAAGCTCTATCCCCTCTACAAGAATATCACTACCAGAGTATGTCTCATTGGAAAAGGGTAACACACTTTCCAGAATGAATGACTGAGCAGAACCAGTATCACTTAATATGGTAACAGCAAGCAGGATTGATGTTTCAGAAAAAGATACAGAACCAGAAAACACAAAGGGCTGGAAAGAGTTCCACAGTATGCAGAACATCTGATGAGCTATTGCTAGAGACAACAACAGACAGAGCTTTCCTAGCCTTCAAATGTGACCCCTTGCACTGCAAGGCTGGACAAGCAGAAATGAAATGGCAAGACTCATGACAATAAAAACAACCCCGAGGGTTAGTAGAAGGAGCAGGTCGAGCAGAAGCCGGAGAAACAGGGATACTCTTGGAACTAGTGTCACAAATAGGCGCATCGGGCGTAAAAACAGTTTTATGCATTAATGCAAACTCATCAGCAAACATCCCAGCAGAGGACAGTGATGCAACCTTTTGCTCATTCAAATACACGACCATACGGTCAAGCAAACAGCTCTTGAACTCTTCCATAAAAATAAGCTCTTTTAGCCCCTCAAAAGTTTAAACATTACTAGCCAAACACCACTTATCAAACAATTGTGATTTGTCACACGCAAACTCAACAAATGTCTGGCTGGGTGTTTTAACTAACTTCTTAAATTTTTGTCTGTAAGCCTCTGGGATCAACTCGTAAGTACAAAGAACTGCAGCCAGAGTCAGCCTCCAAGGTACGCAAATGCAAAAGCATGTTTTGATATTCCTACCACATAATGTCCAAGTCAATTTCCTTCAGTCTGATGGCCAACACAGGGATATCACCAGGAGTTTGAGACCTAACAGGATCCATACATCGCCAAAGGTCAGGTGCACCTGAGGCCCTCGGGTGTTGCATTTCAGCCAGGCCAAGTTTCAGTGGGGGTGGAAGCCTCTGGAGGAAAGAATTCCAATTGGACAGGATGAATGAAGACATGGCACCGGATTTCTAACTGGACTAGAATAGAAGATCTTGGGAAGTGGAAGCACACAGGAAGAACAGGGATGGAAGTCAGGAATAGAGTAGTGAACCTAAAAGCAAAGCAGACAAACAAACCCACAGTCCACAGTGTGTTTTTATTCTAAAAACAGTCCACACACACGTAACAGCCTGGAGGGGTGTTATTGACACTGCAATGGCCTTTTATTATTTTTCCCCCACACACTGGACTCACCTTCCTCACACACATATAAACATGATGCTGTAACACTTTTTTACAATCTATCAGACACAGACTGAGCAAAAACACAGCCATGAGGTAAACAGCAAGAGCAGTCATGTGTCCCAAAATTACTCTGTCCCAAAAATACAATGTTTTATTGGCCAAAGTTAACAGGTGCTATTTTTCCTGCTTGCTGACAAATACAATGCAGATTAAAAAAAAAAAAAAAACTGACAAAACAGAACAGCACACCCACACCTTCTGCACGGCAGCCCCCAACACATCCACATATATCCTGCACAGCTGTTGAGGACCTTTGCACTATGAATTGGTGGCCTCTGCCAGGTGTCCCATTCAACAAGAAGGTGGCTCACCTTGCTCTGGGGTGAAGCTGTAACTGCAGTTTTTTAACTTTTTAGGGCGCTCCTCCTCTTCCTTGTGTTACGGTTCTTGTTTTTTTTTTTTTTTTCTGGTGGGGAATGGCGGTGTTCCTGTTCGCGCGGTCTCTCCATAGGGGTTCAGCGTTTGACAAGTCAGTCAGAGCCAGGATTGGTCCGTCGGCGGATGACGTCACCCCCCGCCAGCGCTTATCTGTGCGGACCACCATGGAGGCAGCGGCAACAGCTCCATCTTGATCGTGCTTTCTGGCAATTTATGTCTAGCGGGGGATTTTGTTGTTTGCCCTTGTTTTGTACAGTGTTAGCACTGGGGACTACACACCCCTTTGTCTACCTGTTGCTAACACGTAGCAATCTGTTGTATTCTGGGCTCGAGTTTGTCATTTTTCTTTTCTTTCGTGGCCCAGGTCGGAATGTCCGTTTTTGTCTGGTTTTTATGTTTTGAGTTGGGAACCGCCTATGTTTTGTATAACTGTTTTGCGCCTGTTTTCTGGTTTTTGTTTGATTAGGTAACTGTGTAGATTTGCATCACCATCCCACTGTAAATAAACGTCACTTGTTCACTGTATCAGGTTCATGGTCAAAGAAGGTTCTTCCCCTACCACCTACATTGTCTCCCGTTTCCCTTAAAATGCGACGATCCTTAAAATCGGTCCCCTAGCCAACGAGCCGGGTCGTAACACTTGCCATCCAGCAACATGGAAGAAGATCCTCCTGAGAAGCAGCCAGTTGCTTTCTCCACTGCAGAGGATGTGTGTCTTTGAGGTATGTCTGCCTCTGTGTACCTGTTGCACTGCTGGCTGGAGACATGCCTCCCACATGGCAAATCACCAACATGGACTGGAAATCACAGAAACACCGTTGTGTTTTGCTGGGCCCCAGGAGAGGGTGAACAGCAGTAACTGTGTCATATGAAGCGACATGCTGGTTATTTACATCCTGGTTAAAAGGGGACACAAGTTGCCTTTAAAGGCACCATTTCAAAATGGACATCAAATCAGGATTTGAAAATGTACATTTACTTTTTTAATGTTGAACCCAGCTCTCCCATCTGGGTGAAAGAAGACCAACAAAGATGTACATTTGTCTGAGGTTAATACAACAAATAATAAAATTGTCTGTTTTGCTGACACAAGGCCATTTATTTGAGCCATAATCATAAGTTATTTCTGTTCCTTCCACAATACAGTATTTCTCAATGCAAACAGAAACAAATGTGATTTTCCATTCAATATAATCTTCTTTGTTCGGCAGTTGGGGTTCTGATCATCTGGCTGCCCAAATGATCCATCTTCTATAGCAGAATCAATTCTGTAATAGAAATTGAGATGCATTATACTAATGGAAATTATATGGTGAATCATACAATGCATTTAAATTAATTTGATCAAGTACTATGTATGGAGTTGTACAAGAGCCAACTCACCAGATTAAGATTCAATTCTGATCATAATTCTTACACAGAAAGTTAACTATAGTAGCTTTAAGGGGGTAATTTTATAGGACACCAAAATTGTGAGGTGGCAATCCCAAATGCATTTTTAAATAATATTTCAGCAATTGTTCATCATAGAAACACAGCATTCAAATATATATTTGAAGCTTTATAATAAATTCCATCTCAATTCTCTATGTATGACAATCACAGCCCGCTCTACAGTGGTTAGAAAAATGCATAATGTTTACAATCATTTACAGAAAGTTATCCTCTTATTTTGTATTAATAACTTCGCAACCATTATCTGTAAAAGACAGCATTCAAAAATACATGTTTGTGTCTTTACAATCATGTCTTTGTCATGTGTATACGCTAATCATAGATGGAATAAAAGTGTAACTCTTAAAAGTTACAAACTTTTAAAACATCAAACAACAAGGCAAGTAACATTGCTTATGTGCATTAAAAGTAGCAAAATCTTCCGAGAGTAAAACTATGTCACTAAAGACTTAATTAATTCAAATAAACATAGCTCAATAGATTGATAAACTTACCGAATGTCAAACCATTTCTAGTAGATCAGTATAATGGGAGTTGTAATTCAGCCACAAGCGGATGCACAAATCAGTGTATTTCTTCGTGCTGGAACCAAGCCTAGATAAATGGGGAGGGTTGCGTCAGGAAGGACATCCAGCGTAAAAATTTTCATACCGGATCGGTCAAGCCCTGGGTTAACAACAACTGCCACCAGTACTGCTAGCCGACAGAGTGCTGGCGGAAATTGGGCTACTGTTAGCCAAAGAAGGAGAAGAGGCCGAAGGAAAAGAGGAGGAAAGCATGTTCGGAGGAAGGAGGACAGGGGGAAGGTTAAGAGAGTGGACGAGAGGGTAGGAACTTTGAATATTGGTAGTATGACTGGTAAAGGGAGAGAGCTTGCAGATATGATGGAGAGAAGGAAGGTTGATATATTATGCATGCAAGAGACCAAATGGAAGGGGAGTAAGGCTAGGTGTATTGGAGGAGGGTTTAAACTGTTTTACCATGGTGTGGATGGGAGGAGAAATGGGGTAGGGGGTTATCCTGAAGGAACAGTATGTCAAGAGTGTTTTGGAGGTGAAGAGAATGTCTGACAGAGTGATGGTTATGAAACTGAAAATTGATGGTGTGTTTATGATTGTTGTCTGTGCATATGCCCTGCAAGTTGGGTGTGAGATGGATGAGAAAGAAGAATTCTGGAGTGATATAGATGAAGTGGTGAAGAGTGTACCTGAGGGAGAGAGAGAGTGGTGATTGGAGTGGATTTCAATGGGCATGCTGGTGAAGGGAACAGAGGAGATGAGGAGGTGATGGGTAGGTATGGTGTCAAGGAGAGGAACGCAGAAGGTCAGGTGGTTATGGATTTTGCGAAAAGGATGGACATGGTTGTGGTAAACATGTATTTTAAGAAGAGGGAGGAACACAGGGTAACGTACAAGAGTGGAGGAAGATGCACACGTGGATTATATCTTATGCAGGAGGGCTAGGCTGGAGGAGATTGTAGACTGCAAATTGGTGGCAGGGGAAAGCATAGTTAGGCAGCATAGGATGGTGGTATGTAGGATGACATTGGAGATCAAAAAGAAAAGGAGAGTGAGGGAAGAACCAAGCATCAAATGGTGGAAGTTGAAAAAGGAAAACTATAAGGTGGAGTTCAGGGAGGAATTAAGACAGGCATTGGGTGGCAGTGAAAAGTTACCAGTGTGCTGGGCATCCACAGCAGAAGTGGTAAGGGAGACAGCTAGAAAGGTGCTTGGTGTGACATCTGGACAGAGGAAGGAGGACAAGGAAACCTGGTGGTGGAATGAGGAAGTACAGGAGAGTATACAGAGGAAGAGGCTGGCGATGAAGAAGTGGGATAAACAGCGAGATGAAGAATGTAGACAGGAGTACAAGGAGATGAGGCATAGGGTGAAGAGAGAGGTGGCTAAGGCTAAAGAAAGGTGTATGGTGAATTGTATGAGAGGTTGAACACTAAGGAGGGAGAAAAGGACCTGTACCGATTGGCTAGGCAGAGAGACCGAGCTGGGAAAGATATGCAGCAGGTTAGGGTAATAAAGGATAACAATGGAAACGTACTCACAAGTGAGGAGAGGGTGTTGAGCAGATGGAAAGAGTACTTTGAGGGGCTGATGAATAAAGAGAATGAGAGAGAAGGTTGGACGATGTAGGGATTATGAATAAGGGATTAGCAAGGCGGAAGTTAGGACACCGATGAAGAGGATGAAGAATGGAAAGGCTGTTGGCCCAGATGACATACCTGTGGAAGCATGGAAGTGTTTAGGAGAGATGGCAGTGGAGTTTTTAACCAGATTGTTTAATGTAATCTTAGGAAGTGAGACGATGCCTGAGGAGTGGAGAAGAAGTGTATTGGTACCAATTTTTAAGAATAAGGGTGATGTGCAGAGCTGTAGTAACTACAGAGGGATAAAATTGATCAGCCACAGCATGAAGTTATGGGAAAGAGTAGTAGAAGCTAGGTTAAGAAGGGAGGTGACGATTAGTGAGCAGTATTATGGCTTCATGCCGAGAAGGAGTACTACAGATGCGATGTTTGTTCTGAGGGTGTTGATGGAGAAGTATCGAGAAGGTAAGAAGGAGTTGCATTGTGTCTTCGTGGACTTAGAGAAAGCATATGACAGGGTACCTAGAGAGGAGCTGTGGTATTGTATGAGGAAGTCGGGTGTGCCAGAGAAGTACATAAGAGTGGTACAGGAAAGATTGCGTCTACAGTTTCAGTTCACTTACTGAGTAAATCATTATGTTTTACTTGATAACATTGCAGAACATACATGGTACAAGTTTATACTTATTTACTACATGGAAAAAGGAGAATATGGTAAGAGCCTGGTAATACTATGGAAACAAAAATCTGCAAAACACACATTTTAAGGACGAATTAAATCACAATTGATCAGAGTCTACAGAATCTGTTTAGAACAAATTTTCCTTTTGAAAGTGCAACTACTGCCTTGTTCCATGCTCTCCAACCCAGAGGGCACACAAGGCCCTTTTTACACCACATAAAATAACAAACACTTAAATCGATAGAACATGGACAGTGTGCTGGGGTGCCACCTCCAAAAATAGCATAACCCTAACCCTAACATATTCTCTCCAGCATACAGTACTTAACCATAAACTGAAAAACTGTTTTGCACACATAATAACAATGTAAAAGACACATATGACTTTGTGGATAAAATCACAACTCTTGAGATTCTACATAATCTGTACAGAACAGGGGGACTTTGAAGAGCCAGCTAGTGTGCTGTTCAAGGCCTTGAGGAAAAGGGGCTACAGCAGAACTTTTCTGAGGACCATAGAAAGTACCTTTCATACCAGAAAAGAAAGGGATGCCACTACTATCACCCCCCCCTTATTGCAACCTTTTCACAGCTGAGTGTGACAACTAACTACAAGTACAAAATAAAAACAATTTTCAAACTCTAGTCCAGAACAACAACATGTTGGAGGGTCATACAGTTATATCGGCCTACAAATGAAACAAAAACCTGAGAGACTATCTGGTGAAAAGTAGACTTGCCCAACTGAATGAATTCACAAGCCCAGGCCTCAAATCCTAGAGGCATAAGATGGCATTAAAGAATAACAAAGTCAACACATGGGATACAATTAGAACAGACTTGAGTGAAACGACCTCTAACTGTGTGTATGCCATAAAATGCCAAAAATATCAAATGGTATACAGTATCTGGAGGAAACAGGTATTTCCCTAAGAACCAGACTGGCACAACACATATGCAATATAAGAAACCATAAAAATACAAACACCCACATAATGTCAAACTTTCTCAGGCATGGCTTAAAAGTCCTTGAGATCACAGCAACAGACTCTAGCAAAAACTGAACATGTGAAGAAAGGAGGAGGAAAGAAGAACGGTTAAAAAGACTGAACACAACATAGTACCCATATGGCCACAACCAGTACTGAGTTGTGGATGAACAGACAGAAAACTGGTGGACACTGAGGATGAGCCAGGGCCACTATTCCTTCCCAGACAATGAGGAGGAAAGCCTTTTTGGTTAACCCTAACCTAAGTCTAACCTGCTTTCTCTGTTACCGTGCAATATGCTGGTTTTAAGGTGTATTTATGGTTTCACTGGGTCTTAGGTTCCATATACTGGTTTAGGGTTGCACTCAAACTCCAGTACTACCCAAAATTTAACCTTATATTTCAAAATTAATATTCCCAATTTTTTTTAAAACAGTGAAACATTATTATGGAGAATTAAATCTTTATGTTAATGCATAATGTGTTGATTTTAATGTTTGTGTATTGTTTTTCTGGAGTAAAGATACTGCCTTGGGGATGCTGTCAATCTGCAGTACTTTTTATAATTTAAGTTTAGATTCCAAAATTTACACTTCCAGTTCTGAACTGTTTACTATTATTCTGGAGAGTGAACTCTTTATGTTAATGCATAAATTGTTGGTTTTAAGGTTATTCCTTTACAAACATCAGAGTTTTTGATGCAATACTATACATTCATTCAGCAACTGGTACTGTATTAGGCCTTTTCAGTTTTATATAAAAGCAAGATAAATTATTCTTACAGAAGTCAGTTAATGCTTACATATAACTGACTCCTGCTGTACATTCATTCCATCCTGACGTCAGTGGTGCAGCTCATGTTGCAGACCAATGCACCACTGCCCTCTCTCATGCTGTAATGTATCCTCACCGTAGTCACTATGTCTAATTTGTAGTGCAACTTTTACTAGCACAATAGCAACAGCTGCGCTGCCAGAACAGTTTCAGGTTATACCCAGAAAATGAAAAATGTGGAGCTTCACCATGTATATGTGTCATATTCTATATTGTGTTTTCATCCAGGGATGAGGACAAGCCCTTAATAAATGTGCTTTCATTCATATGAGTGCTGTAACACCTGTATATGCACCCTGTCTTTGCTTGTTTTACATGTGTATTAATTGTCATGGTAACCACTCTGCAGTGACCACCGCATGAAACACTGAACCAATTTGTTGGCCTTCATCTAAATTAAATGTAGTAGAGATTTACATATATTTATTTAGCTGACACAGTTCTCTGAAGTGAATTACAGTGTTAAGCTAGTTATAACAATTTACCTATTTCTGCAGCTACAGAATTTTTCATTGGAGCACTTTTAAGAAACATACATACATCAAGGGCACTACAGTAAGAGGTGAGATTCAAACCATTGTCCTTCTATTGCAAGGTAGTATCTAAAGCCACTATCATCATGTTCTTGCCCTATAATGTAAAATGTATTTGTTTTTGGGAGTTCAAATGTGCCGCTGGATCTCAACTTGCAGTGGATTCAACTCCCAGAAAGCCAAAAATGTTGCAGTAAATATACCTATTTGTGCCAGTAGATGGCAGCCTTACTCTACTAAAACTACTGTCTAGCCCTGTTTGTGTTTGTTGGGGGTATGAGAAGAATTAGCCCCAGGACTCATCGGCGACAAAATGTGCCAGATGCGGGGGAGGGAAGGGTCACTGTCATCTCCTGATGATCGATGGACGTTTTTCCAGTGGAAGCTCTTGCTAATGTGCTCAGCATAGATTCCCACATGCACCCAGCACACAAGGCAGGCTGCTGCATTCCAGGGCCACCATGGGTCTGCACATAGATCAAGTGCCCCATGTAATGAAATACTCACTAAGAGGAGGTTGCTGTTGTCACTATTAATCACCTTCAATAACTGATGCAGTGCTGCAAACCCGGGCCTTCCCTCTCTGCTCACTTGCAGCAGGCATCCTACAAAAGTCCAAAAATACCAAGTTCTCATCTCCTTGATTTGCAGACGTTCCAAACTGCTGATCTTCTTGTTTAAGTCACATGCAGCTCTGAATGAAGATGAAAGAAGCATTAGAAAAGCAGACAGTGCATGCTTTGTCATCATGAGACAAATGGATAGTTGGGGGGTGGGTTGGGAAAAATGTGTCCCATACGTTGGAGTAGGTTTTCAACCTTGGTAATATTATATATTGATTTAATATGGAGCACTCCGAATGGCTAAAATAACAGTTGTGAGCTGTCAGCCTGTAAGACAAAAAGCTGGTTGGGGAATGCCTTGTGGTGATGAGCTGAAATAGCCATATAGGAATTTACTTTACTGAAGTTCCTTTTATATCAGATGAATAGCCATAGCCATTTCCCCGTGTTTCAGCCTTTTATTCCAAATGGAAAACAAGCTGCCACCTCTGACCTTCACTGTACTTTTTCAGAGGGTGATGAATCAGGGATCCCATGGCTGCCATTCCTCTGGTTAAAGAAGGAAGAGGAAGCACAGCTGCAACAAGGGAAATGAAGGGGGGATGGTGGAGTGAAAACATTAAAGCAATAAGATGAAGGGTGTTTTGGAATGTGTGTACTTGCTGCAGAGACCCTGTGGGGCGGTGCTTTCAATGCTCACCTGGAGCTGGTGCCTGATCTGCCTTCAGAGAGAGGCCTCTGAGGGATCATCTACAGGGAAAGTGAGGTCCTCACACTTAGTACCAATACAACCATCCACCAATAGGTGTGTCTGCATGGAGAGGGAATGCAGGATATCTCATCCACATACAGTACATCCTTTATCCTGCCACACCTATTTAGGCAAAGGAGACCAGTTTATTTACAGTGTTTTTTTTCCCAGTATTTTGTGAATAGACTCACTATTAAACATCTTTTGAAAAATAATAATTGTAATGTTTGATTTTCCAATACTTGGTCTGTGTGTAGTTTGCATGTCCTCTCCATGCTTGTGAAGAATTTTTGCCCTGGTCTCCTCCCACTATTCAGTTCTGGTAAAAGAATAAATGTAAATGTTCAGTTTAATTCAGTTTTATTTTTATAAAGCGCTCTTCTCACCACAGTGACACAGAGCACTGAACAGACATGTAAAGTGTTTTAAAGACATGTAGAGGGTTTTGTTCATCAGTACTCTTGTGCAGTTAGCCAATTGGCCATGCAGGAGAGGAAAAACAAAAAAAACTTCTTTCCACAAGGGAATAAGAGAAAAATAAACCTTTGGAGGTCCATGTGCCAGTAGAAGCCCACCCCTCCTGGATATTCTAAACAAGGTTAATAGTTGGAAATTGTAGCTTTGTTTTTCTGGCATAAAAAGTACACTATATGGACAAAAGACGGCAATAGGGGCAGGAAGGATTAACAGCCCAAACTGCATCTTTCCCGAGAGGAAGAACCCGCAACAAGCTACGGAACTACATTCAAGAACATATCCCCAGGGGAGCCTGAGAGGGGGGTAGAATGAAAACCCCGCAAGGACGGACTTAAGGATGACGGCAAATGCAAATTAAATTATGATCACGAGATGCATCTGTGGCAAGGCTTGCAAGAACCAACGGAGTCTTAAAATATATCAGACGAAGATGAAGTGCTTGGTGCAGGAGCCTACAGTGCAACGCACAGGGTCTAACTCTGGTGAGATGCAGGAGGAGCCCAGCCCAGCATCACCCCACAGAACCCAGCACCCTCAAGCATCTGAAGCTCCATCACCAGGCATAATAGTTAAAACGACACGGGTGAAATGGCCCCCAGCCAGCAAGCAGAGAGAATGGCACCACTTTGGGGAGGATGCTGCTCAGATAATATCAAACATATGGAAGGTGGATGCTGACAGCCGCTTGCAAGCCATGTCGGCAGCTATTGTGAGCTATGGAGCAGAGCAATTTGGCTTGGAGAAGGAGGAGACCGGCAAAGCACCCTACATCATGAAATGCAGAACAGGAAAGATCCACCAGCTGCGACAAGAACTCCGGGCCCTCACAAAGCAGTACAAGAGCACAGAGGAAGAGGAGAGACCACTGCTTGCTGAGCTCCATGACACCCTAAGGAGGAAGCTTATGACTGCAGAGAGCAGAGTGGCACAGGAGAAGAGGCAGGAAGAGAGCCAGGAAACGGGCTGCTTTTATAGCCAACCCCTTTGGTTTCATAAGGAAGTTGCTTAGTAGCAAGTGTACTGGATGCCTCACATGTTCCAAGGAAGAAGTAAACCAGTTCCTCCATGCCACCCTACATGATCCTATGAGAGATGAGGATTTGGAACACCAGAGAGCCCTCATTGATCAACCACCCCAGAAATCAGCTTTGACATGAGGGAGCCGAGCCTAAAAAAGGTGCAGGAGGTGGTGAAAGCAGCCAGAGCCATTTCAGCCCCAGGACCAAGCAGAGTTCCTTAAAAGGTGTAAAAACATTGTCTAGAGTTACTCCAACTTCTCTGCAAGCTACTGCGAACAATCTGGCACGGGATTCCCAAGGAGGAGAATTCCACAGACGTTGAGCAGTTCAGATCATTCTCGCTGCTCAGCGTCGAAGGCAAGATCTTCTTCAGCATCCTGTCCTGCAGGCTGACAGACTTCCTGCTCAAGATACCTCGATGCTAAAGGGGGGAACTCCAGGGATGCCAGGCTGCTTAGCGCACACAGGTATAGTTACCCAGCTTATCAGGGAGGCACATGAGGGGAAAGGAGATCTGGTTGTGCTGTGGCTAGATCTGGCAAATGCATATGGGTCTATACCACACAAGTTGATAGAGTCTGCACTAAACTGACACCATGTCCCCAGTAAGATCAAGGACCTCATCTTGGATTACTATAACAACTTCAGATTGAGAGACATTTCTCGCCCAGTGACATCAAGTTGGCACCGATTGGAGAAGGGCGTTATCACTGGGAGCACAATATCAGTCATCCTCTTTGCCCTAGCCATGAACATGGTAGTAAAAGCTGCAGAGGTGGAATGCAGAGGCCCAACAACTAAGTCTGGCATGCAACAGCCTCCCATCAGAGCCTACATGGATGACCTCATAGTCACCACATCCTCTGTACCAGGGAGCAGATGGATACTTCAAGGACTGGAGAGACTCATCAAATGGGCATGGATGAGCTGTAAGCCTGCTAAGACAAGATCACTTGTTTTAAAGGGAGGCAGAGTTTCAGACAAGTTCTACTTTTCCCTGGATTCCTTCAATCAATGAGAAGCCAGTCAAAAGTGTGGGAAACTTTTTGACCACAGCCTCAGAGATGTGGCAGCCATCTGGACATCCATCAAGGAACTGGAGACCTGGCTCAGTAAAGTGGACAAGTCTAGACTGCCTGGGAAATTCAAGTCCTGGGTATACTAATACGGCATCCTGCCTCGGATTCTCTAGCCATTGCTGGCTTATGATGTGCCCATTACATCAGTGGAGATAATGGAGAGGAGAATTAGTGGACATCTCCGCAGGTGGTTTGGCTTCCCATGCAGCCCAAGCAGTGCAGCTGCGTATGAGAAGAATAACATTCTGAAGCTTCCGTTCAACAGCATTATGGAAGAATTTAAGCTCTCCCCTACTAGAGAAGCACTGCAGTACAGAGAATCCAAGGATCCCAAAATCTCAGCAGCAGGCATTGAGATCCAGACCGGCAAGAAATGGAGTGCCACTAGGGAGCTGAAGATGGCAGGAGCAAGGCTGAGGCACAAGGCTGTGGTGGGGGCAGTGGCAAGGGGAAGATCAGGATTGGGAAGCTTTCCATTGCCTCAATACAACAAGGTCCAGGGCAAGGAGAGGCGACTGCTTGTCCAGGAAGAGGAGAGAGTAGCGATGGATGAGAAAAGATCCACTAAGATGGCAGGCATGAGGCAGCAGTGAGCTTGGATGAGATGGGAGAGTGCAATGGAATGAAGGCTCACTTGGATAGACATCTGGCGAGCAGAGCCCCAGTGCATTAAATTCCTAATCTAAGCTGTATATGACATCTTACCTAGCCCCGCTAATTTCCATTTGTGGGGTAAGGCCGACACACCTTCCTGCCCACTCTGCTCCGGGAGAGGGACACTCAAACATATCCCGAGCAGCTGTCCAAAGGCCCC
Organism: Heterotis niloticus; assembly: GCA_018136845.1. Lineage (NCBI taxonomy): Eukaryota > Metazoa > Chordata > Actinopteri > Osteoglossiformes > Osteoglossidae > Heterotis > Heterotis niloticus. Next base: position 96,763 of record CM030888.1, read on the forward strand.
AGGGGATGGTCGCTACCGGTGGCACCATAACCAGGTGCTGAAAGCAGTTGCTGAGAGTGTCTCCTCAGCCATAACAATAAGCAGGCTCCATTCTCCCCGCAGGAAGCAGATAACATTTGTCAAGGTGGGACAGCAACTGAGACCGTAGCCTAGCACTGCTGCAGGTCTACGTTCCACTGTAGAGGAACAAACATTGTCATTCTGTCAGAGGCCTCAAAACAGCTTGCCCTGATAGAATTGATTATACCCTGGGAAGAGCGTATGGAGGAGAATTTTGAGAGGAAGCGGGCTAATTACCGGGGCTTCTGGAGAATTGCTGGAGACAGGGGTGGCAGGCACACTGCCATCCAGTGGAAGAAGACTGCAGAGGCTTCGCCAGCAGCTCTCTCTACAGAGTCTGCACCCTGTTGGGTATGAGTGGGCCACTTAGAAGGACAGCCATTAGGATGGCAACGGAACCAGCAGAAAGAGCTTCCAGGTGGCTGTGGTTTAAGAGGGGCGAGCCATAGCTTAATGCTGCTGGGATGCAAGTTAGGGCTTGATCAACCCCGGCTGGATCACCTAGGCAAGGGTGTATGATGTTGTGAGACCCAAAACACCCGATGAACCCAGGAAATATCACTGATGATGTGTCCCAGTACATCCATAGGATGTATCTTTCACATATTGACAAAAGTATTGGGACACACCTCTTAATTATTGAATTCGGGTGTTTTAATCAGAGCCATTGCCACAGGTGTATACAATCAAGCCCCTAGCCATGCAGTCTCCATTTACAAATATTTGTGAAACAAAATGGGTCGTTATGAAGAGCTCATTGACTTCAAGAGCGGTACTGTGATAGGATGTCACCTTTCCAATAAGATGGTTTGTGAAATTTCATCCCTACTGGATATTCCATGGTCAACTGTAAGTGGTATTATTGGAACGTGGAAACGTTTAGGAATAACAGCAAGTCAGCCACGAAGCAGAAGACCACATAAAGTCACAGAGCAGGGTCAACGACTGCTTAGGTGCATGGTGTGTAAAAGTCGCCAACACTCTGCTGATTCCATAGCTGAAAAGTTCCAAACTTCCAAAACTGTCTGGTGGGAGCTTCATGGAATAGGTTTCCATGGACAAGCAGCTGCGTGCAAGCCTCACATCACCAAGCCCAATGCCAAGCGTCGGATGGAGTGGTGTAAAGCACACTACCACTGGACTGTGGAGCAGTCGAAACATGTTCTACGGAGTGACAAATCACACTTCTCTGTTTGGCAGTCAGATGGGTGAGTCTGGGTTTGGCGGATGCCGGGAGAACGTTACCTGCCTGACTGCATTGTGCCAGTTGGGAAGTTTGGTGGAGGAGGGATAATGATGTTGGGCTGTTTTTCAGGGTTTGGACTAGGCTCCTTACTTCCTGTGAAGGGCAATCTTAATACTTCAGCACACCAAGACATTTTGGACAATGCTATGCTTCCAACTTTATGGAAATAGTTTGGGGAAGGCCCTTTTCTATTCCAGCATGACTGTGCCCCAGTGCACAAAGCAAGGTCCATAAAGACATAGTTGAATGAGTTTGGTGTGGAAGAACTTGACTGGTCCACACAGACCCCTGACCTCAATCCCATCAAACACCTTTGGGATGAACTGGAACAAAGATTGCGAGCCAGGCTTTCTCGTCCAACATCAGTGTCGAACCTCATAAATGCTCTAAAGAATGAAAGGGCACAAATTCCCACAGAAACACTCCAAAATCTTGTGGAAAGCCTTCCAAGAAGAGTGGAAGCTGTTATAGCTGCAAAGGGGGGACCAACTCTATATTAAAATCTATGTATTTGAATGGAATGTCATTAAAGTCCCTGTTGGTCAGGCATCCCAATACTTTTGTCCATATAGTGTATATTTTAGTTTCAGTTCAGCCAGGCAAGGCCACCCGCGTCCGCAGCATCTGATTCGATGAGGTCTGGTTGTTTGGCTTTCTGCCAGTCTCCTGCAAACTTTCTGTTCCTGTTTCACATCCATGGTCATGTCCGTGAATTGAATTGAACTGAAATGTAAATGTAAAGGCATATTTCAGCACAACTGGAAAATATACATCTGAAAAACCCATAATGTGCTTGAGTGTGTGTTACTGCTGTTTGACAGACTGATGCCTCATCAAAGCTTGTTCTGCCTTACAAATTATGCTTCCAGGATTGGTTCTTGACCATTAAGGCCCTGTACTGCATTCATATGTAGCACTAATAAATGAATGGAATCTTTAAAATTTTTGCTTAAGGATACATTTTCACTGCCAACAAATCGTTATTTGACATTATTTATATTCTTTTCTGAAAGAATATGAAAAGGGAAAAAAATCACCTTTATATTTTTTTAATCAAATAGTTTAGAGGTTTTTTTGTGCCAGAATAGTTTTTGTTGTTTGCGTAATAAATATAGAAAAACACTCCACAGTCATAAAGTAAATTGACAAACTAGGGAAATGCCAACATAGGTAAATGCTGCGGAGCAAACTTACACTGGAAGCAAAAATGTCAGCGAGCTGCCTTGCGTTCCACAATATTTAGATCGGGATCAAAAGATTTATCCTTCCGTTATTAGCATCTTTGATAAATATGATCCAGGTCAATAGGTGGCAGCATCGAGCTATGCGCTACATCACAAACTAACACAAAAATTTGAATTTCAAAAACTGGTTCATTATTTCAAATTGTTATTTGTTCATTTCTTTTCTCCAAAGCAGCCTAAGGGTTAAGCTGTTTACAGTGATTTGTCCATTTATACTGGTGGGTCATTTTTACTCTATTAGCTCATGGTAGGTACTTTGATCAAGGGCACTACATGAAATATGAGATTCAAACCCAAGTCCATAAACTGCAAGGCAACAGCTCTAATCACTGTGCTACCTGCTGCCTTGAAATGTCCCTTTGGGCTGTAGATAAATGTTGTGAATAAACACTGATCAGTAGTGTATAGGGGATACAAATATGGTTAAACTAATAAAACTGTGGAACACCACTGTAGCATTTGATAAAATTTCCCAAAATGACAGAATAGTGTCTAAATTTGTATTAAAAAAATCACACATGCCTATTTGAGAGTCAAAAATTTCCTCAAACTGCGTTGCTCCCTGACTGACAGAAATTAGTATTAATGTGTATTAATGGGATTTAACCCCAATGGCCTGTTATGGTGTGTGTGTCATGTGAGCGTGCAAGTGTGTGACAGCACCAGACTCGAGTCAGGTAGTGGCTGACAGGCTGTACCCAAGTTGCAACATGTTGGGTTTCCCCTCCGTGCCCAGGAGTCAGGCAGGCAGTTTGCTGGAACATTCCAGCAGAGGCGCAGTCTCACTTGGGGAATGTGGCTGCGATGACACAAGACAAACAGTCCAAGTGACATTGTTTGCCTGTGCTGGGAGTGGGGCAGCTCCATGTTTGTACAGTCAGCTGCAAAGGCCCTGCTGCACTGCACAAATGTGCCTCTCACCATGTCACTGTGTCCAATAACATTTTCATTTCAGCTCTGCACTGTTTGTTGGCCAATAAATATAAATTTGCCCCCTCCTCCATTCCAGTGATAGCTGGGTGTGCAGATAAACATCAGCTGTGGAAAGAAACATTTATTTATCGAGCTGACACTTTTCTTGAAATTTACATTGATTTGCTCTTTCAATTGCAGTGCAATTGTTTACCAATAAATATTTTATAATCATTTTATTATGTTTTGATTAAAGTATTATCAGTAATTACCCTGATAATAATTTTCCCATATAAATCCATTTGTAACTCATTGTATGAATTCGGGTTAAATCCCTTAATCAAAGGTACTACAGCAGGTGGTGGGTTTCAGTCCAGGGTCCTTTGAGTGCAAGATGGTGGTTTTAACTGCTTTGCTGCCTGTTGCATATGTTTGGTTTAAATTTATTTAATTAAATTTATCATTTTACCTCTTCAGCTGCATAGCTGCATACCTGTTCAGCCGCATAGTTTGTCTGGACCCATCCAGAAAAGAACTTGCAGAAGGACGCATTGTAGGACTTGAACCTGTGAACTTCACCGGGGCAATGATGCTCAGTACAGATACATGGGGTCTGGAGACTCACGCCATGTTTTTATGCATGTTAGTGCTGTTTGGCCAAAATTGGCTGTGGTGACAGTCAGTGACCACTGAGGCACTAGGGTGGACTGTGTGGGGTCCTCGTACCTGGTTATTACACCATACAGGTTCTCCACAAGATGAAACCACTAGCTGAGCTGCAGCTGTGCCTGTCAGCACAGGTAAGGAAGTAATTGTATGGTTGCCGTTTTCACATACAGCCCCTGTCTGGCTGCTGCTTCACCCCACTGCAGGCCTGTGTGGGCATTGGTGGTTTGCTTGTGGCTAGTTCTGGTATGTGCTCAGTCCTCATTGCCAAACAGTCTGTTTAGAGATGGATTAAATCACTCTTTTCTGTCTAAAAGAACAGAAGAAAGAAATGGGCCTCCTTTTTAGTGCTATTGCAAAAAAATAAAACTTTAATTGGAAATAAACTGTTTGATTTCTTTGTGAGAAGCTTTCAGCAGACATACACACCTGTCTGCTGTCATGGAGACCCACACAGCACAGGCAACACACCCTTTGTCACACACCGACTGCTAACAACTTCCATCCCCCATTGCCTAATTCTAATCCATAAGATTTATTCCATCTTTTCTCCACAAAGTACTTATGTCATGCACCATTGAAAATACACAAAAGAAGATTAGTAAATATTGAACTTTAATTTAAGATTTATTAAGCTGTTCTTTAAAACACCCATGCATAACTTCAGAATTGCACTGACAAGAGCATGAGAACCTCAATTATTCTGATATATCTTTACATAAAGCAAGTAAATGTTCGACAGTAAATAAACTTGGTGTCTGTAAAATGTTTGCTGTATTTATGCAGCAAAAATCAGTGTGCTGAACTTTCACATCAGATGTTCTATGGCATGAGCCCTTCCAATAATCTCTTAACAACAACAACAACAACAACAACAACAACAACAATAATAATAATAATAATAATAATAATAATAATAATAATAATAATAATAATAATAATAATAATAATAGCCCATTTAAATGGATTTGCATTTTTGTTTATTCATTTTGCTACAGTACTTCAGATGAAGTGTGTAGATGATGGGTGACAGCAGATACAGAAATTCAAACATGGTGTTATCAAGTGATTCTAAACACTACATAAAGTTATCTTTAAGTGAGAAATCAAGAAACATAAGAGATCTTGCTGCTATTTAACTGGTTTTAGATTATCTATCTATCTATCTATCTATCTATCTATCTATCTATCTTATTGGCATATTAAGATATTGCACTTATGTCCAGCCATTCATTTTTCATTTATTCCCCATACTGTGTGTCAGAGTTCTAAAGCACTTTATAGAGGACATGGATGTTAGGAAGATACAATAAGATTATTAAAATATATTTAAACAATAAAAAATAAAGAGATTAAAAGGCCTAATAATTTTAATGCTAAAAGCTACAAAATGACAGGACAGAATTTTAAAAAAGCTGCCCAATTAACTTAGCTGACAGGAATAAAGAAAAGGCTTTACTCTCATTCAAGAAGCTGGAAAGTCCAAGGCTGAACAAAACAACCACCTTTTCTTGTCTGCTTGTGTGTGATGGTCCAACGGTCCCAGTGCCCCATGTGTGTTTCCTGCAATGAGCTGGCATCCGCACCCCTCTGCTTTGCCAAAGTGGGACATGACAGAAGTCAGCATGTTGACACGAAGCCCAATGAGATTCACCAGTCAGATAAAGAAAAATCTGTCCCCCCAACATTCTGAAGAATAATTTGATGCTGCTCTGTTTTTGTTTTCTCTAATATCACAGTTAATAATATCAGCAGTACTACATTAAAATATATTGTAGTTGGCCAAAAATAAAATAATTCATTTGAAACACCATTAGTTATAATCTGATTTCCATAGTCTTATATAATACAACTGCTAACGTATATTTTAAAAAATAAACACATTTTAAAAAGTAGTAATAAAAATAATTTAAACTTTTTTAAAATGTTAGAAATCATTTAAAATGTCTTAAAATAATTTTTACTTAATCAAGTCAGAATTTTTTTTATGTAGATTAACAGTCAAATTAATACACATTATACATATTTTATACATGCCTGGACATGTTATATGTATATGTACATTATATATCATTATAGTGCATTTAAAAATTTTCCATACAATAGAATTTTTTTTTTTTTTTTTAATGCAGGGTTTAACTCAGAACTCTGAATTAACTATGTGAAACAAAACCTTGACAAAAAATGTAGGACAGAAGAAAACAAACACCGTGAAGTGAAGAATGTACCCATATTTTTATTAGTAACTCTTCAGTCAGTTTTTGTTTTGTATGTTAAGAAAATAAAACTTTTTTTTTACGCAAGTGTAACCAGAAGAGTATGTCACTCTTGACAGAAAATAACACCACTGTCAAAGCAAAGACAGTGTGTTCAAAAAGGACAAACCAGTTTCACAATTTTACAGTCTTATTTGTGTCCTTACTCACATCATTCAAAGGGGTGAGGATGCTTTGGCCGCATTAACATTCTGAGGTTAAAATAAATAAACAAATAAATAAAATCCAATACGCAAAAACGGATTACAACTTCCCAGAGTGAAATTCCTCACTGTTTGCCACCCGCTGATCCAACTGTGAGCAGCCAGATAAAGGAGCCCAAACTGTGGGTGTCCCTCAGGTGTGGTTGCCTGCAGGCACCCCCTCATGGCTTAGGGCTTAAGACCCTGAAACTAGAGCTGCACCCCCCGGAACTGGGGGTCTTCCCTTCATCTGGAATATTCTTTTAATGTAGTGGAAAGGATTTCTAATATCATCAAGGCTTTCATCTTTGAGTGGGAATGGAAAAGCTGAGTGTTTTACCTCAAGCAACACCAAAATCCGTGTCCATCCATCTATCCATTGATTCATCTTTAACAACTGTTTTCCCAAATCAAGGCCATTATGGACTATGAATCAGGAGATATGACCACAGAGCAATCATACATATGTGTGTGTATACACACTCACTCACACACACACACACACAAATATGCATGCACATTAAGGGCCTTTTAGAGTGACCAATTCACCTGAAGCACACGTTTTGCATATGAACACAAGGAGAACATGCAGGACCAATAGTGGTACCATATTAGGACACAGGATAATACCATATTGGAGTTCTGAAAGTGAAAAGTGAAAATAAACAGGGATTTCCCAAAAGAAACTGCTTATGCTCGACATAAATGGTTTAGAACATATTGCATCTACACTTTCAATTGATTGTTTCATGCTGCATCTCCTTGCCATGCTTGACTACATCTCTAAATCCCAAAGAAGAAATATAACCAGAGGTGCACTTGCTTAACACCATCTTTTACACAGGGATGTGTGGACAGGCTCCCTGATCCAGTTTGCTGATCAAAAAGTCTAGAATGCAGGACTTCAATGTTATATTAAGTATGCATAAGTCATCTGTGATTTTAAAATGGAAGCACACACACTTCCATGTTCCATTCCTGAGAACAGAGAAAAATAGGTCCCAGAAAATCTGCTTTGCTAAAAGGATAATTGCAAAAAAAGCCTGATTTGTTTGATTTATAGCTTGATTATATATAAATTAGTTAAAGCCTCCCCAATGAATGGCCGAATTAATGAGTTCTCAAGTGACAGTTGTTTGGATGGCCAGCAATAAGCTGCTTGTTCGTAATCTTTTAAATAAATCCTGTGCTCATTGTGTCCCTTTGAAGTTATAAATAATGTATATTTTTGGGTCATTTCCAAGCGACCCCCACTGCTATCCCCAATTCCACCCTAGCCCTATTTCTTTTGACTTTTCATGTGCAGCCCAGTTGAGTGCGATGCCCAGACACGTCTGCTGCAGCGCAGCCCTCGCAGTTTGCTTTAATTAGGATGTCTGTGGTGCCCGGAGTCTGCAGCACAGTGAAAACAAACAGCGCTTTAGTCGCTGCCTAACGCCAGCCCTCCCCTGCCAATATCGGCCGTGCCACAGCTCAGGCGGGGACACATGGTGTAAGTAAACACTCATAATTGCATTAGATCCCCCTAGCGGGGGGATCATTCTGCTGCCGTCCTACGATATTCTTAGGGATTTTTTTCATCCTTTTTTTAAATCACCCATCACTGGTGCATAACAATCGGAGCTGTAGTCATGCAGAAATAGAGGCATTTCCTGTACACAGCAGTGTTGTGCACGACACTCTGTTCAGCACACTTGTTCCCAGCACGTACATTTCTACCTGTATGAGAGGGTGGAAATGAGACAAAGGCAATAAAAATAATAAACATAACAGGACAAAGTGACTGTACTGTGTGAATAAAAAGATCTGGTGACTCTTTGCAAATAAACTGGGATGTGGAGGGATTTTGCATTTGAATGACTGGAAGTTAAATGTCACTGGGGACAAATGAAATATGCAAATAAACAACAGAGCCTTGAAGTGATTTCAGAGTTTCCTGTGCATGTGTGTGTGTGTGTGTGTGTGTGTGTGTGTGTGTGTGTGTGTGTGTGTGTGTGTGAGGGAGGGGGGGGTTCTTGGGATACAATTGCAACGATATTCAAAGTATGATTTGTGTGACTATAATCAGAATAAACATTTAAGGATAAAAATGATTTAAACTGTATGAATATATATATATATATATATATATATATATATAACAATTGAATTTACTCGCAGTAATTTATTAAAATTGTTCAAAACAAAAATATTCCATAAAAGCATCAAAGGAAACTGAGTATTGATACATAAATTATTTAGTTGCATTAAATTCTAATGACTTCTTCATGTTCTATTTTCCTGGGTCATTACTACGTTTTAAGACATTTTAAATATTTTTATATGCATTATAGCTTTTTTTGCTATATTGCTACACTTTCAAACAAACTGTTTTCTAGATTTTTGGAACTATATAAATTACCTGAAAGAAAAAATTTTAGTCCAATTTTTAATACATTAGAAAATCCTATATGTACTTTTAATGTATTTATTTACAGAAAAGTATACATATGATTATCCTTATTATACAGTATATTTATATGTTAGTGTTACATGTGCATAAATGAGAGGGAGGTCAGAGGAATGGCGAGGATGCAGGTAGTAGAGTTGGCAAAGGTGAATGAATTTAAATACTTGGGATCAACAGTTCAGAGTAACGGGAGTGTGGAAGAGAGGTGAAGAAGAGATTGCAGGTGGAGTGGAGCGGGTGGAGAAGAGTGTCAGGAATGATCTGTGACAGAAAGGTACCAGCAAGAGTGGAAGGGAAGGTCTAAAAGATGGTAGTAAGACCAGCTATGCTATGTGGGTTGGAGACGGTGCCACTGATCAAAAGACAGGAGGCAGAGCTGGAGGTGGCAGAGTTAAAGATGTTAAGATTTGCATTGGCTGTGACAAGGATGGACAGGATTAGGAATGAGTATATTAGATGGTCAGCACAGGTTGGACGATTTGGAGACAAAGCCAGAGAGGCGAGATTGCGTTGGTTTGGACATGTGCAAAGGAGAGATGCTGGATATATTGAGAGAAGGATGCTAGAGATGGAGCTGCCAGACAAGAGGAAAAGAGGAAGGCCCAAGAGGAGATTTATGGATGTGGTCAAAGAGGACATGCAGGTGGTGGGTGTGACAGAGAAAGATGCAGAGGACAGGAAGAAATGGAAACATCTGATCTGCTGTGGTGACCCCTAATGGGAGCAGCCGAAAGTTAAGGAAGAAGATATTTATATGTTAGTGTCAGAGTCTTCAAAGTTTTATATCATTTCACTTGTTGTTTCAAAAGGCAATTAATGATTTAGTTCATGCAGCATAAAGATCTATAGTTGTATTGCTGTACTTTTCTAGTGTCATGCTTTATGAGTTCACTATAAATTATTGCTAGCATTTTATTATCAAGGTGCAGCAATGTGTGGGCAAAAGGTTCCAGGGGTGGCAGTGGCTCCACTGAGGCCTTTTCCTTTTTCATAGAACCTGAGCTGGTGGGGATAGAAGATCTAGTGTCTGCCCAGGTTTGCTTGACCCTCAGTATGATCACATCCCTTACTGTGCCTATGACAGGATGCCAGAAGCTGCTGTCTGCATCTGCCTGCCATGGTGAGCAGGTGTGTGGCACCTGAGGCCCAAGGGTGGCCTTCTTGAAATCCCTGGCAGACAGAAGCTCTGTGGCCTTTCCCACATGGAGCCTGAAGAGGAGACCGGGGGGGTGCCCTAAGCATGCTCTGTGGAGACTCAGGATACCCCCTTTATACAGATTTCCTATGCAAAGCCCCTGAATTTCTCATGGTCAACCCTCAAATAAAGAACTACAATACTGACATGTAGTGTGGAGGCAGTTGGTGTGCAAACCATAAACAGGCCTATTTTGTAAGGAACAGCAATAAATAAAAGCAGAAATATTATAGGATGTCTCTTAAGGATGAACATGGTATAAGGATGAACATGATGGCTGAGTCATGGAGAGAATTACAAAGTGATATCAACCAAAACAGGGATTATAACTTCACACTGGAAATCCCATAAATGGCATGTGGGCTACAGAGAACAGCACTGCAGTCACAGCTGAGTATGGTCAGCGCAAGCAGACATCTGCTTGTGGACACAGTGAACAATGGATGCACTAAAACAAAAGAGACGGTTTGACCTGGCAAACATGACTGCACGACGGTGAGGAAACTGGTTTGAAGGCCTCAACTGGTTTGAAGAACCACTCCAGTCACCGAGAGGGAAGGGCAGGGAATGTCCACACTTTGCTTGTCATGTGGGGAAATTCACTGCACCCGGGATAGAGCAAATAAGATCTCAGGGGAATTCCGCCTGGGTGTGTGTGCAGGGCCTGCTCCTGTGTGTGAGTGTGTGTGTGTTTGTGTATACACACAGGCTTCAAGTGGAGGAAGTGTGTCCTTGTGCAGCAGAGGATAAGCTCTGTATTAACTGGATTATTGAAATTGGGGCTGTGGAGTGAAGCAGCAACAAGGCATGCAGCCGTGTCTTATTCCCCCTTCATTGATGGGTACCTCAAGAGCAGCACCTGAGCACATGATTCTTACTGTATTATGAGGTAGACTAGAAGAAACAGTGAAGAAAAATCGGTATTAAATTGATCAGTACCAAAGAAGCACTCACGCGGGGCCTTTTCACCACATATAGTCACACATACCTAGTTTGGACAGCGTTCAGCACAGCAGGAAACAGCATTCTGTTTCATGTTGTTTTATTTTGGATTTGTACCATTTGTATCTGATCAGAAAAGTTTTTACATTGAAATGCAGCATTATTCTGTGTGTGTGTGTGTGTGTGTGTGTGTGTGTGTGTGTGTGTGTGAAAGAGAGAGAGAGAGAGAGAGAGAGAGAGAGAGAGAGAGAGAGAGAGAGAGACTGGCCACCCAATGACGTACTAGTGTCCCGTCCAGGGTGTTCTGGACTTCAGAATAGGCTCCTGACCACCGTGACCCTGACCAAGATAAAGTGGTTAATAATGATGGATTGATGATGTACTGTTTCTGTGGTTTTTACCAGTTAGAAAGCTTGAGGACAAACCTCTAGAGCTGAGCAGTATCACAACATCTGTGACAACAAAACTTCACAATGCATGTGCTCACCATGTGAAAAAGCATCTCCATGGTATTCATGTAGACACAAAACTAATATTTGCATATACCATCATTTATTAAAAATAATGTGGGTTAGTCACTATCATACTCTAAGCCTGGACAAAATGGAGGGTTGCGTCAGGAAGGGCATCCGGCGTAAAAATCAGCCAAACCAAATATGCGGACGAGCCGATCCGCTGTGGCGACCCCTAATGGGAGCAGCCAAAAGTCGGTTTAGTCACTATCATACTCTGCTTTGACATCTACTGTATGTATTTAAGTTTACGGTGAAGTGGTGAAAAGGAGCCACTGGGGGGCGACTTGGGCTATTAAAGTGGAGAAAGACTTTCTAAACAATTCTATTCCTTCATACATGAATGACTTGCTCAGTTGCTTGATTTTGTCCAATATGATGATCACAAAGGTTTTATTTTTAAAACTTAGTTAATTTCCAGTATGTTTATTTTGGTCCAACACCTTCTCATCCTTCCCAGGAAGACTGCTACAGAACACATTACAGCAAGATCAAGAAGTGACCCAAACTGAAGTTACAAAAGTGTAATGACATATTTCTATGGATGTGGACACAAAAAAGCCACATGCAGCAATAATAATAATAATAATAATAATAATAATAATAATAATAATAATAATAATAATAATAATAATAATAATTCGCAATTACTCTACACAGACTTAGAAAAGCACTGTACACAGAAATTGTACACCCTAAGCATATGAACCCATGTAATCTCACTTCACAGTCAAAGCTTAAAACATTACTACAGCTTTAGTGACCAAGAGTAGCATTTTAACATCTTAACAAAATCTTAATGTGAGTGTTTTAAATTATATATTTGCCACCCCATCAGGATTAAGAGAAACACTCCGTGAGCAAACACAGTTTCCTCTTGCTCACACTTTAACGGTAATATCATGGGTCTGACCACCATTCATTGTTTATTTCCCTGGCCCGTTATAGTTATTTTATTCTGGAGGACCAACACTGAGAAGGCAGCAGGTGGCATAGTTGTTAGAGTTGTCAGCTTGCAGTTAAAGGACCCAAATTCATTCTCTTGAAGAAGATATGTACCCTGAAGTGATACACTAGGAATTACTCTGCTCTATAAATGGGTAAAACATTTTAAGTAGCTTACTGTACTAACCTCACATTGTAAGCTGACTCAGAGAAAGTGTCAGGGGACTAACTGTTCTACATAACAATAGAACATAGGGTCTGGAAAAAAGGGCCAGTCTGATCCAATCTGCTTTAAATTCCAAATGACCATGGGGGGGAAAAAAAAAAAAAAAGTATTTTCTCTACACCACAGAGCACAGACAACTACAATGAGAAAACAGGATCTCCAACAAAGCAGTACATTAGGGTCCCAGAGTGGAGTCTCTTTTAATGGGACTACAGCCAAGATAACAAAGAAAAAGGCTGTCAGTCATACACTGCTCTTTACATGCTTCTCTTTTGTTTGCTTTGAGAATGCATGTTGTCATTCCATTATCACTGTCATCTGTTGCCACTATTACTGTTGACATGTTTGTTCTTACTCGATGACAATGTGTGTGGAGAAATGTAGTCTGTGCTGCTCCACTAAAGCACTTGCAAATGTCAGACGAACCGCCTCTGGTGAGACTGAAGAAATCAGCACTGCACAGTTCCCACAGAGAGACAAACTGCAGTCATACACCTTTTGAAATACAGCAAACAATGTTACCTTCAGCAAGAAAATAAATAAGTAGAATAGAATAGAATAGAATAGAATAGAATAGAATAGAATAGAATAGAATAGAATAATGCAACATCTATTGTAGTGCTTGCCAATAGTCAGTAGCTGTGGTTCTTGTTTAAGTTCTATGAGATTTTTAATATTCTCTTCTTTAAGTCCACAAAATATTTGTTTGTGTTTAATTTTGGAAGCAAATATAAATGCAATGTTTAATAATAATCCATCCATCCAATAGTATTAACCTTTTATTCCTGGTCAGGGTTGGATCCTGTCCTATTGGGCAGTAGGCTGTGTAATTACACCCTGTGTGGGATGCTAGTCCATTGCAGGGTAACCACAAACAGACATGCACTTACTCACTTATTATGCACTTATTCGCAGTGACCAAGTAATTTAAAACACATGTCTATGGACTGTAGGAAGAAAAAAATATAATAGTAATACAGAGATTGTGTCAGATCCTGACACTGAGACACTGTATGGGCTGTCATCTTTATATCTTTCTGTCTAGGAAACAGTAGTTTATTATGTATAAAATGTAATGCCAAGGGATTAAATTGGAATTGTGAGATTCAGCGTGTACAAGAGAACAACTGAAATATTTCTGAGTTTCGGCTGGTGAGCCAATGCTCAGCTGTACATATTGTGTGTCATACTGCTGATCTCATGCAGGTGAAGACAGAGGGAAACTGTCTAATAACAGTTACACACTCCACTTTGTGAACCCCAGTGGTTAGCAAGACAATTAAAGGCAAGTAATGGCAATATTACAGTGGGATGCATACTGTAAACATGGTGTTATTACACACGTGAAACAAAGGGCCTTTAATATTTCACAGCTCTGTGGTGGGATTATGTGCTGTCTGCTCCGGTTTCAAAACTTGGCCCATTCATTGTGCAAGAGACAATAATTACAAGGATGAGTGTGGACTGTGGCCCTGCCCATGTCCATGGCAAGAAGGACTTTGTTCTGGGTCTCCTTTTTGGATCTGTGGACAATTCATCTGTCTGAAGTAGAAAAAATGGCTCCATATGCAGGTAGATAAGTGGTGAAATGAGCAGATCTACAATACAGCATAACAAAGAACATGGAGCAGCAAGTGGCATAGTGGAAGGATCTGGGTTTGAATCCTTCTTCTTTATCTAATACAATAACCATACAACTTACCCTGAAATAATACAGTGAAAATTACCCAGCTCTATAAATGTGTAAATCCCAATAAGTAGCTTTCTAAGCCTTGTGTTTAGAAAAAAGTTAAATAAGTGAAAAAATACAAATAAATTAATATGGTTCATTGTTCATTTTATTATAATTCTTTCTACAGATGAACAAGAGAAAATAAAATGTAGTTTACCCTGGACCACAGTGCACAGTACACTAAACAAACAAAATACAGAAAGACACAAATAAATGGGGTAGATAATGAAATAATATGGAAAAATAAAAGGGTAAATCTATAAACACCTAGGAGAGAGAAAGGCATAAACAAACAAACAAGCCAACAAACAAACAAAACCTCAACTTGAAAAAAGTTGGAATGATATGGAAATGCAAATAAAAAACAGAAAGCAGTGGTTTCAAAATTCAGTTTGACTTGTTATCCATCACAAATAGTATAAAGACAAGATATTTAATTTTTAGTCTGCTCAACTTCATTTTTTGTAAATGGAGGGCCTGCAATGCATTCCAAAAAAAAGTTTTTACAGGGCAATTGCATGACCAATAATGAGATAAAAATAGAAAATAAACATGTGAGTAAAACAGATGATGTTCAACAGGTGCTTGTAATCATGCTTGTGTATAAAAGCTGCATCCAGGAAAGGCCACATCCTTTAGGAGCAAAAATGGGCTGAGGATCACCATTTTCCCCACAAATACATGTGGAAATCACTTGCACTTCTGTGAAGGCATCATTAATGCCAAAAAGTACATACAGATTTTGGAGCAGCATGTGCTGCCTTCAAGACAAGATCTTGTCCATGGACCTCTATACATATTTCAACATGAGAGTGCAAAACCACATTCTGCATAGATGACAAAGGCATAGTTGCATAGGGAGAGGGTGTGGGTGCTTGACCTGAAAATATGTGGTGCATGTGTTGAACACTTTAGACTTGTTTGCAAGAAGAATGGGACAAAATTACATCTGAAATACTCAATAAGCTGGCATCATCAATACCTAAATGTTTATTGAGTGTTGTGAGAAGGCGAGACAATGTTACAAAACTGATAAATTCTTTACTGTCCAAACTTCTTCTGGAATGTGTTGCAAGTATCACAATCAAAATAAGTGTTTATTTTTGACAAAAAAACTAAAATGCATTAGTTGTAACATCAAATAATCTGCTGCTGTATTGTTTTCAAATCAAAGACCATTTACTATTATTTACTAGTCACTGCTTTCTATTTTTTTTATTTATTTATTTTTTTTGCACTTTCGTATTGTCCCAACTTTTTCCAAGTTGGGGTTGTAAATAGGTAGGGAAAAAAATGAGTGCAAACTGTGAAAAGTAAGCAGTGATGGTAGAGATGATATAGTGAAAGGACAGTGGTGGTGGTAGTGATCAGGCTCTGTGATGTCTGGAATTCAGCAGTCTGAAAGCTAGCAGGAAAAAAGCTGTTCCTGAATTTGGTGGCAATGAGCAGCGATGGCAAATTTTGGTTGGTGGAAAAGGTGACAGGGACCTGGGCTGTGATTTGAACTCTTCTGACATGTAACTTGTTGTTGCTAAAGAATAAAACAAAACAAACATAGGTCATGTAAGTCATGCAACTTGTCACACTATGTGGGCGGCATAAGAAAGGGTGCACATCTCAGGGCAGTGCCACCTGCTGAGCACACATACCGACAGACCCTGCTGGCAATGAGTGATGGTCAATGTAGATGTAACTGAATGGAGTTAAATCACGGCAGGCAGACATAATGAAAGGACTGCCAGCCTCTATGTGGAAAGAAGAAGAGATCCCTGGAGGGAATGTGGTACATTCCTGGCACTTGTCCTGAGCAGCGGGTGACTGTGGTACAAAGGCCGCTGTCAACAGGGAAAGATCCAGATGATGCGTTCTGTTGCCAGGGCTGCAGGATGCAATGTGTGTGTGTGTGTGTGTGTGTGTGTGTGTGTGTGTGTGTGTGTGTGTGTGTGTGTGTGTGTTCCATGCAAACTGCTGTTGCTGTGTTCACCTCCCTCCTGACCGTGGGACTGTGACCTCTGCCACAGGGGTATTGTATAAGTTCTATTTCATATCCCTGTTAATTGTGTAATAATAACTTAATACCTCAGATTGTTACAGCTTAGAACTCAGTGTGGTCCAGATCTGTCCCAGTTTGTGGTGTGTAATGTTCCTTTTGTGCCCCATATGTACTATCTGTATAATAATAAACCAGAAAGATGCTGGTACTGGTGACATCAGTCATAAAGGGGCTGCAAGAGTGGCCCAAGGGGAACTATTTTTTAATAAATTAAATTTATTTTAATCATTATATTATGTGGTACTGTTAGTTTTGCTGTAACAGACAAGTACAAACAGGATTTGACATCAGTCAGCAGTGGGACACCATCCACTACAGGTAAATGCCAAGAGTGGATAGTTAGAATTTTACTGCAACAACAACAACATTTATTTGTATAGCACATTTTCATACAGTAGTCTGTAGCTCAAAGTGCTTTACAAGGTGAAAGAGACAACAATAATAAATATTTGATCTGAAGCTGATTTAGGCAGCCGGTTCACTGAGGGAACCAACAGTGCCGCCCCAAACACATATATACACACATACACAGACGCTCGCAGGCACGCATGCACGCACGCTATATTTGCAACACCGTTGAGGGTGCAGTAAGAAGAAATGTCCACCAGAGGTCAATCTTGCAGCTTCTATAACACCTCAGTCTTTCCGACAGCATCTCAGCAAAAGATCAGCTGCTGTTGTGCACTACAGTCAGGTTAACCAAAAAATAAAAAAGATGCCAGTTTTTAATTTGGACCTGAATTCTTTATAAAACAGCATTGTGGAACAGTGGCCTGTGGTTTGGGTTCAGTCATCATTCAATGTGCATGGAGTGTGTGTATGTTCTCCTCATGTTCATGTGGGTAGCGTTCCACAGTCAAAAAAATGCATTTCATGTTAACTGCTGACTCTAAATTGCATGCAGTGTGTGTGTGTGTGTGTGTGTGTGTAACACTGAGGTGCTGTGTAAACAAGGGCAAAGCATCTAACATTGATACTCACCTGGTATAAGTGTAAGCTGAATGTCACATGTAAACATGTGATTTTTGCCACATTTCTGAATCCAAAATCCATGCTTGTATGATATTATTAGTCAACATCATGTGTGACTTTTTTGCAACCAAAAATGGAGACAGCTCTAGAGGACTCAGATTTTTTACTTGACTCCATCGTTGACATTGCACACATCAATATCTGCATGTTATTTGGCTGCATGAGTAACGGCCCAGAAATACCAGGCTCCTGCCATTGAGGTCAGGTCAGGGTCTTCTAGGAAGCTGGTCATAGGCCAGTTCAAAATAACATAGTTAACAATAACTTTATGGTGGCACACCACTGGAGGTGTATGTACCCCCAGGCAAGATTCTGAGGAACATGACTCACACTGTTGCTCTTTGGGCTTTCCCAGGTGGACAGGGGGCCATGTCCTTGTCCAGGCTCTCCATCAACACGCCCTTTTCTGGAGCAGCAGTTCTGAGATAGTGTAACATGGTAAACAAGCAGGGCGAAACTCAAGCCGCTGGGCCTTGGCACCCCCTTTATGAATGTTCCCCGAATGGTCAGCCACTTCTCATGACCCTGAACACACTGTGGTTTCTTGGGGGCAGCAGCGTCACCACAGATCAGCAGGAGAGCACCCATGTACAGTATATTTATTACACAGTGGCCTGCAGGACCTCACTCAGCTTGCTGCTCCTCTCCACAGGAATTGGGAAACAATGGAGAAGTGGGTATGTCTAGAGGTGTGGCCAAGATACAGGGGCAAGGCCATATCTGAGTGAGACCCCCCCCACTGGTTGATGTGCTGAAAGACAAGGGGACACAATCAACATTCTTCACATTAAAAACTTCATAAATATACACAGTGTAATGCTTTTGAATCCCTGCTCCTTGACATTTTTGGATGAAAAATACAAATCTGCTAAAATACAATGGTGATATCTACTAATTTTGCATTTTTAAAAAAATAAAGCAAATAACTAAATTAATACAAAAACAGGCTATTGCATTGCAAAAGATAGTGTGCTTTCTTATCTTTCTAAATTAAATTATAAATTAAACAATAATTGTATATGTTTACGTAGCTAAACATACATAGTCAAAATAACAAATTGTTTAGAGCTTGGGCACAGTTGACTCTTAAAATTTGAAAAGTAAATCAAAGGTTTAGAAAATGAGTAGAATATCAAACACAACTGACAAATAAGTAACAATTAAAATGCAAAAAGCAAGAAATATAATATCAATTGTATCTCAGCAAATTGATATATTTGAGAGTAATCTGCCAGAGCAAAATGTCATAAAATATGTATTTTACAGTTTGCAGTCTTTGAAATTATACTGTTTTGTTTGGGTCCTATCCATCTATGTATCTATATGTGTCTTTATAAAATATTTGTAAATGAAAACCATAAATTACATTTTATAAATACAAATGTGAGTATATAGTGAACTAAAAAAAGGTCAAATTAAAACTGAATAAAGAAAATGAAAAATAAAGAAAAGAATGATTTTATCTCAGTGATTAAAGTAAAAGGCATGATGGGGCAAAGGGCCATTAAATGCGCAATGGTCTCCATGCTAAACAGTATGCGAGCGTGCGAGACACTTTTTGTATGCGCTGAATTAATTCAATTGAAAACCTTCGGCTTTAGCAGTGGTAACAGTTACCGCTGTCGGATTAAAATTCTCTGATTCCAGATCCAAGGTTTATCTATTGCAAATAACTGTGAAATTGCTTGGCACAAAGTCCTCACACTCAATAAGCTTTAAATAAGATGTCAAGTGCTGAACTGCTCACAGTTAATAACGCGGCGGGCTGAATTTGTACAAGGATTCCTGAAAGGGCTGCTAGTTGGAAATTCTAAACATACTTAAGATGGATTAAAAGGGACCCCAGAAAGCTAATGCATTCGCTGTGTGAACTGCTCACCTTCATCTCAAAAACACGGGCCAGAAAAAAAGGACAACAGTTGGAAAGGTCCCAATAACATTGGAAGTGTGTTTTAAAACAAGGCTTCATGCTGTAGGTGAACCTGGCTTTCCCTCTGCTCTGCTCACTTGCAGCAGAAGTATTCCAGAAAATACCATCTTTAAGTATCATAGTATGGGGCAGAGCACAAGCTATATGTGCTATAATCCACCACAGCCTACAGTGTTGTAGATATCAATCATTATGAAGGACTGTGTCCAACACATTGGACCATGACAAACAGGGAAAATGTAATAATATGTTTAACTTTTCTCCAAAGTGACTTACAGTGATTTACCTGTTAAGACAGCCAGGTATTTTTTACTAGAACAATTCAGTGTGAGCATATAAGTACTACAGCAGGATTTGGGATACAAACCCAGGGGCTTCAACCAAAATGGAGGGTGAGTCTGACCATTAGGCCACCTGCTGGCTTGTTTAAATGGTTCTGTAAAGAAAGAAGAAAATAACCAATCCCATAAAACAGTTACTCAAAATAACTTATGATTGAAAATGTGATCTTTGTTCCCATATTGACCCAGTAACAGGGCTACTTTAAACCTACTGTTCACATCTTCATGCCCTCATTTATATTTATACATTATGGTATTTTATGTTTTATTTTTTTAAACATATTTTCCACCAACAACACCCATCATACCATGATTGAGGTACTCAATCACCGTGCAGTATCAGATTATCAGTCTAACAAAGAGGGCAAAAGCCAATATTTCATAAAGTTTATTGATATTTCTTTTCTTCATAAACACTCATAATAACATTTTGCAGGGCACCATCATTATCCCAAGCATTCCTGACCTCTGTATAGCGTAAAACACAACTAAGGTTTGTCATTGTTGTCAATAGGTGTCTAGTTGTATATTAGGGCCCAGCACCAAGACTGCCATAGTCCCATGAGAGCAAACTCTGATTCTAGCAGTTGGATCAGCTCATCCAGACAGAGGGGTAAGAAATGTTGGATTTATATAACCTGCTGCATGAGCAAAAACTCCAAGATGTTTGAATTCTGTGTTAGAGTTGTTTGATCAAGAGGTGACCAAAACCACAATAAACCTTGGTATTCAGTGAAATCACCATTACTCTGATAACACAGATGCAGCCCTTTTCAGGCTTTTGGCAGTTTTATGTTTTGTCTAACTAGTGAAATAGTGTTCCTGAAGATATGACCATAATTCTGCAATATTATAATTCCATGTAATTACACTGTCATAAATAAAGGCTGCCTGAATTTTCCATTCGAATAAATTGAATCAACTCTCACTCGTCATACATCAGTGAAATGAATGTACTCTATTTTTAATATTACAACATGGCAGCTGATTTTATCCCAAAATTAAAGAATAAAGCGGTGAAAAACGTTACAGTCAAGAGGCTAATCTCTGATCCCTGCTAAGCTGCATTCAATTGCGCTTAACAGGCCTTCGCTTCGCACCAGCGGGGCTTGCAGAGAACCTTTAAGTCGGCAGCTAATTCTTGTTTTTAGTTCTCGCGCCTGAAACTTGCCACAATACAACTTAATTCCAGACAATCTCCTGCTGAGAGGCCAAGTCGGAATCAAGCGTGAGCCCAGACACCAAGCACGGCGAGTCCTTGGTCCCCATCCCAGTCCTCCTCTCCCCTTTGTGAACAGGCAAACCCACCCCCGCCTTGACAAACGTGAGCCAAGGAGCGCACGACCATGCGACCATGACCAGGACGAATGGGGTAAGATGACATTTCCTTTCGATTCCACCTAATCCAATCATGGGGGCCTTAGCTTTCTAATAAAGTGGTGGTCTCATACTCTAACTTTATCCCTGCAGCTGTGCTGGGTTGTTCATTGGCGAGATTATGTGCCTGTGCTCCTCTGATCATGCATTTCAATATGAATGAGACCAATAAGGGGGTGGATTATGCCTTGGTTACTTTCTAAATCCCGGGCCCCTTTGATGGCCCGGGTTTGAACAGCGAGGTTTAGGCACTGGTCACATGGCCCCGGCGACGCCACCTGGCAGCGCTCTGTTTGCTCATATGTGCTCATTAAACAAGACGAGCTGGCACCGGGGAGCGAGGCGCGGGCGCAGGCGGAGGAGTGGCGGACGTGGGGGGCCAGATGGCGCACAGGTGGGGCCCAGCTCAGTGGCTCTATCAGGGGGGCCCCTTCATCCCACGCACCCGTACCCCGGTGGAGGTGACTTGCCAATCTTGGGAGAAGTCAAACAGAAGCGAATTCCGGGCCTCCTCTCCGGCAGCTCCTTGGTCCCCAACTTATATGTCACTCCCTCCACACAACGTCACCAGCATCCTGCTGCCGCACTGAGCCCCCTGCCCCCCTGCCCGGAAGTTTTCATTAACCCCTCACACCACGGTGTCTGGCCTCTAAGACCCCCAGGCAGAGCCACTAGAGGCCTGGACTTTTGTGCCATTGCTGATTAATATTTGTTTTCCCACGTGAGAGGGAGAGGAAGAGCCAGCTGATCCGCTCTGACCCCAGTAATCCCAGCCAGGTCAGCACCGTGTCACCTCAACACAGCGGGAGCACCACGATCCACCTCGACCTGAGGGCTGAGAGCCAAAGAAAGCCAGGCTGATCCAAGTCACTCGGGCCTGACCTCAACACTGGGCACAACCTGATTCATGATGGCTTCAGGAGGTTTTGAAATAACTAAAGTTATGACACAATGAGACACCTGCTTAAATTAAATAGTAGATCTTTAAAAAAAAAAATTATGCATTCAGAATTTTGAAGGAAATCAATTTATTATACTTAATTATATCAGACTATTGGATTTTTGTCTCATAGGTCAGATGATGAAGGAAGGCGAGGAGGTGTCTAGGTTATTTGGGGACATGAGGGGTATTGTTGGAGGGTCCCCACCGGTCTCCACATGAATGATATCTTCTCTGGCCATTCTTCTGAATAACAAGACGCGCTGATGGATATATGGCCCTCCTTGCGGCCGCTGTGTAGTGATGGAAATGGCAGGTGCGGTGTATACAGACAGTGTGCAGGGACAAACCTCTTTTCAGCATAATATTTCATTATATTAAAAGCACAGCTGCGTTCAGCTTGGCAAAGTTGTGTGCTTAGTCACCTAGTTTTCTGAATGCCTTTTGAACAGGGGGATGTCTCCTGCCTCCAAACTTGTGGACACTACTGCCTAGAATATTGGCCCTCTTCAGCCATGAAAAGAAACAGGTATGTTATAACCATGCTATGAATGGCATTTCATATTTTATGTGCCTTTCTTAGCTACTGGTGTTTACCACCAATGGTAAATCAATACCGGTGAGAAATTGGCACTCTGCTTTCTGAGGGACAGAACAAAGGAAACTGGTAACATTCAAATAAAAAAGATTCTGAGAGGAGAACCTCAGGTGGCCTCTGAGCTAATATCATTTGATGCTGATGGGAATGAAATCGGGTTTTATATTAATATTCATTCTCAGAGAAATGCTGTCAGGGTCATGGAGAGGTCATTCCTCTACTCAGGTGTTCTTCTTGGAGTAGCAGCTCTGAAAGCTTCTCCATCTAGATTGTGAAGATGAGCTGCACTGTTTACGATCAAACTGTTGGCTTGGAGGATATGTGATAATGCGGACACAGGGTTGGTGCTCGAGGGTGTACATGTGCTCATGGGTGTCATCACAAGCTACACCGGGTGGAAGCTGTAGTGAATATCATGTCATGAAAATTATAAAAATGTAGGGAGACCGGGCTGCAAATACAATCATGAACTCTGTAAGTGCATATCTTCCAAAAAATAAGACAGAATGGAGTGATTTACATGAGTGCAATGAGCTAGATGCTCATGACCTTCCGGTACCCGCCTCCCCTCCACTGTGGACAGTAAAACATGATCTGACATGATGTTCACTCATAAACTGAAGTCAGGAGGAGACGAGACGGTGAGCCAGGGCAGACAGGGAGGTTCTGCTGCTTGCTGCAGAACGTCTGGCACACGTCCTACTCCATCAACCTGAACCTGGCTTTTTTTTATTAATGTTGTTTTTAGCCAGAGTCTGGTAGAAACATCAAAAAAGGATACAGTAAACAATGCACTCCTTAATTATTTTAATCCTCATGTTGGACTGATATGCAGAAGAAACCCAGGTTTATTAGACCATGTTTGATTAAAGAAGAGAAGCTGATAATAGACACTTTTGAACATCCTGATCTGAACAGCAATATCTGCATACAACAGAGGATCTGTTACATAATTTATACTAAATATATGATGGAAAACAGTACTGCCTTCCCTGTTCAGTCTTTTTCCTTTATATCAGGAAATGGATAAAGCAAATACAGCAATCATAAGCATTTATGACCTTATATTGCTGAGTGTTGCCAGCTCAGCCTCTCTACCTGTCATGCATGTTGAGGTTTGTGCTACAGATTTCTGACATTCTGATCCAAATGATCAAGCAATTCACCTTCTGCACCTTATCAAAGCATTGCTGTTGTTTAATAGATTTTTTACCTGCTCAGAATAATTATGTATTCATTCAGTTGCCACTGAAGTTACAGATCAGTATTCTACTTATTGTCCTTATTTTTAATATGATTATTTACTGATAATTAATTTATTTGTCACTTTTCTCCAAAACAGCTTACAGTGGGAGGTTTGTAAATTAAGTTACGTAGAACAGCCGCCCAATTTTTAGTGTATCAATGCAGTGTGGGTACCTTGGTCAAGGGAACTACAGCAAAACATTTAGTATGAAACTCACCTACCTGTTAGAATGAGTATTGATATTAATGGCTTTCAGTAGATCCATGTGACATGCTTATTTAATGTTTTGATGCATTCTTTAGTATGGTGGCATTAATAGCATAACTTTAAATGCTTATGGACAGGTTACAGTGGGGATATGGTGTTTTTCTCAAGGCTGCTCCTCATGTGCAGTATGTGGAGTTCCTGTATCTGCTCCTGGCTTCCTCTTTTACAGCAGATATGGGGTCACTGAGAAATAAGGGAGGTGTGCTGAGAGAGAGGAACCATTCTTGATAAATTTGAGTCAGACCAGAGTGTGTGTGTGTGTGTGTGTGTGTGTGTGTGTGTGTGTGTGTATGTGGGACATTACTCACATGGCCTGTCAGGCCAGGAACACAGAAGGGACCCCATGAAGGAGGCTTGCAGGGTACATATTATGGTCTGCTGGTGCAGTTCTGCTCATTTCTCCCTCCTAGTGAAAAGCAAGCTGGAGCCTCTCATTGTCATTTGCTGACCTTGGGTTGAATTCCGGCAGCTTCCTTTAAAGACTTAAAAAGAAAGAGCAACATTAGGTTTCTGATTAGGCATATTATCACACAAAAAGTTAAACCATAGGATCAGAGGGGGAATGTTTTCGTGGGTGCCTTTGTCCACAGCAGTCAGCATTACTCACCGTGCATTACAGTTTAAGGGACAGTGAAAGGGTGAAACACATGAGATCTGGAAACACACACACTGTTCCTGGTTGTAGATGGAAAACAATGGTTTTGGTTACACTGAAAACCTGAAGCCAGTGTGCTCATTAACACCTTAATTTGATATCTTTCTAAAGGCTATGCAGTTTGATACTGCAGGAACTGGGTTAAGAAACCCTATCTTTCATTTTTATTTATTCATTCATTAATCAGAAAAGTCAGATTATAAATCTGACGCCCTTCACGGTGACCATTTGTACAGATTCCACGGTAAAAGATGGTACGATACTGACTTATCATTGTATTCCAAACATACAAAACAGCCACCATGTAGCCTCAGTCTTACCTGATGTGCTTACAAAACTTGAAATATTTTTCTAAGGCAATTTATGCTAAGTTCCTCAAAAAGGCTCCCCTTTTTTGGGTAATTTCTACTGTGTAAGTTGACGGTAACTACCTTGCTCAGCTGCGTCACACCAAGAGGAGGGATTCAAACCTCATTCCTTTATATCGGGGTTACAGCTCTAACCAGTAGGCCTTCCTGCTCTCCCTAAAGCTTAATAAAGAATGTTTACTTGTAGCTCCATTTTTCCCACAGTTACACAGTGACATGACCACAACCTCTAATGTGTATCTGCTATAATTCCCTTGACTTTTTTGTTTTATAATTAATCTTAAGAGTGGATGCTTGGCATGTAATTCCCAGTCCATCACATCAAACATGTACTAGCATGCGTGAACACACACACACACACATACACACACACACACACACACACACACACACACACACACACACACACATATATACATCATGGTTCAAAGGTAAAATGCAGGGTACTCAAGAATCGCATCACTCCATCTCCACTCAGTATAAACCCTGTAATCCAAAGAGCCTTCCCACTATTTTGGAGCAGAGTTTCTGTGGGTTTCGGAAAGCTCCAGAAGACCACTTGTGCGAAGGGAAAGCATTAAAGTCTTAATAGATGGATTTATACGAGTGTGCTGTGGCTTCTTGCAGGAATACTAAATTGTTCTTCTATCCCTGTCAGTAACATTTGCAGTCATTTTATTGGCGCTTAAGGTTTTAACTACATGTGTGGCTTAAATCTTGAACGCATGTAGAGGTTTAGTAAAAAATCTTTTATTTTCGAAAGTAAATGCAGGACTAAATGTTAAATGATTAACAGAACTGGAGTATGCAAATTAATCATTATCAGAAAACGTTATTATCCCAAAGGAAATCGCCACACATACATCACTTTAAATGTGTTTAATACTGCATATGAAAATGTGATTTTTAAAAAATAAAAAAAAAAGGGCACAGTATCATAATGGAAGGTCTGGCATCTCACACGTACATGGTGGTCTCCTGCCACAGTCTGCATATTAGTTCTTCAGGTGTACTAGCAATGCTACCCTTAGATACTCATATCTATTATCAGGTGGAACCTTGTTTTGCTTCCACATAATATGGATTCAGCAGTAAGGTGCTGGAAATATTCCACAGAGACCTTAGATAGCTGGCTTTACAGCTTCACACAGTTTTTGCTGATTTTATTATTTTTATTTTTTGGGCTACTTTCATTAAGGTAAACCTGGAAGAGGTAGGGACTCTTCAAGCAGATAATCATTTTTTGTGGCCCCAATATGAGTTGATTTGGGTGCTTTATGAGTTGCACATTATTCAGGTAGAATTACCATATACACTGCCCGACCAAAAAAAAGTCACCAACTGGATTTAACTTAGGGTTATGATGTGGGGTTGCTTCAGTTGGTCAGGTCTAGGTTCAGCAATGTTATGTGCCCAAAAAATGAGGTCAGCTGACTACCTGAATATACTGAATGACTAAGTTTCTCCATCAATGGATTTTTTTCTTCCCTGATGGCACGGGCATATTCCAAGATGACAATACCAGGATTCATCGGGCTTAAACTGTGAAAGAGTGGTTCCGGGAGCATGAGAGAGACATCATTTTCACACATGGATTGGCCACCACAGAATCCAGACCTTAACCCCATTGAGAATCTTTGGGATCTGCTGGAAAAGACTTTACGGAGCAGAGTTTACTCTCCCATCAATACAAGATCTTGGCGAAAAATTAATGCAACTCTGGACGGAAATAAATGTTATGACATTGCATAAGCTTATCAAAATGATGTCGTGGCGAATGCATGCCGTAATCAAAGCTAAAGGTGGTCCAATGAAATATTAGAGTGTGTGACTTTTTTTGGCCGGGCAGTGTAAAAGGTGACACTGGCCAGTTCTTGTCCTTTGAGGTATTCAAACAATGCACTGTTGGTACTAAAAATCTAATGTACGCCAGGAAAACAATCCTAACCCTATTACACCACCAGCTACAAACTCTCCAAAGAAATATGTCAAGGGGCATCCTGCTGCGCTGGCTGTTTACCTGTAGTCTGGTAGCTCCTTTCAGAATCAAGAGCAAGAAGTTAAGTGTTAATTGGCACATTAAAAACAGATGTACATTTCCTGGAGACCTTCAGCAACATTCATCACTAGAGGAGCCCCTCATAGACAGCCTGTGTTTTTTCAAAATGAAAAAAACCCTGGCATCTTTCAAAACAGGACCTGCCTGTGTAGTCCTCTAAGTGTTTCTTTGCTGCCGTCAAGCTCGTCACAGTTACACATGTTTATTATATTTCGTACTCTTTTCTCGCCAGGGTGGGAAGTAAATGTGCGATTAGGCCACTCGGGCACTCAATGCAGAAATACTGAAATTCCAGATGTGCGCCAGCCTCCTCCACAGGGCCCTTGGTTCATACGATAAGACGTTAATGTGCGCAACCAGGAAACTCATTTGCTCAATTTTTGCCAACATTTATTCTCTCCATTATTATACTTTACATGACAGTGCACTTTTATTCATATATAATGCTTTATTTAAGCTAATAATTTTGTGTTTGATTATGAACCATCCATCTATCTTCCTTAACCACTTTATAGTGGTAACGGTACATTTCACATTTGTACTTTTAGATGATTTTTACTACATAAATTCTTGCTAAATGCCTTCATCAGGGGTTTTAGCACAAACAATGGGTTTTGAACTGACCACCTTCATATTGCAGAACGATATATTAATTCTAGCATTTTTATGTAGATGAATTTTCCCTTACACTGCTGTTTTTCAGCCCTTATTATTTTTTGGGAAAAAAAAAAAACACTTTTAAACACAAAAGTAGTTACACAGAAAATCTTTTGTCTGCAAAAATTAAAAGAAGTGCTGATTGATGCAACTAACTGACATTTATGATACTTAAAGTAGTTTTTTTGTTTTTATCTTGCAAAAATAATACAGTGCTTTAATAAATAAATACATGCATAAATAAATAAAACAAACTTGACACTGGTCTGTTTATGAAGTGACACACAGCCCTGGGTCAGACAGTTTATCAGATGCCACACATCTAGCAAAACATGACAGAACAGATGCAGGGTAAAGGTCTGTGTGGCCCTAAACAGGCCTCGCACCCGGTCTGTCTTGTGTGACATTCCTGTCATCCATCCGGACTCGTGGAGACAGGTGGGCTCTCCCCTCTCGGGGCTCACATCTTGGGGACTAATGAATGAGCTGCCTCAGCTAAACAAACAGGCTCTCGAGAGATATACCTGAACCACCTCGCTAATCCTGGGAGTCACTCTTATCTCAACATGGACCTCAATCGCTCAGCTCCCCCTACCACCACCGTATCCCTATCAGCTGGGACAGCTGTGGAGTTTTAAACAGGAAATGCACCCAAATTGGAGGTATATGAAGACCTATTGGGGTGAAAGGAAATAAATACATAAAAATACCTAGTGACTACTGGATATTCTGCTCCTTCCACAGCATCATCCTGCTTGCAGGCCCCCAGAGTACACTGAGCAGATTACTATGTCACGAGGTGAACTTTTTTAATATGTACTTATATGAGACTTTAATTTTGGGTTGGTAAAGTTTACATCCATGAATATGAACTGCATGATGAGCATTGGGTTTTTTCTTTGCAGGTGTGCAGTAAGCTTGTCTGCTATCATCTGAACTGCGTAACTGCTCATCCACCCTGTAGGTTAAAGGAGGGCTCTGATGGTGGGAGCTATGGGGGGGTAAGCGATGGAATGGACCAGGAGCTGATGGAGGGAGGACAGCAGCACACCACGAACGTAGGAGGGGCAGGGTCAAATGTTTGGGCGCCACTGGCAAATGCCGCCATTCATTAGACATCTTTATGGACAAATGCGGTTGGCCTACCCCTGATACACACACACACACGTGCATGCACACGCGTGCATACACACACGGAGTCCGTGTCAGGCCGTACCTCCTCATGCGGACATAAAACCCTGCTCTGGCTCCCCTTCACTTTACCGTATACTTGAGCTGTAAATAACACTGAATGTGTCTGACTGCAGTGATATCGGCTTCCATAGGGTTACATAAGTAAAGTTTATTCTCTTGTCTTCTGTCATCGATCAAGGAAAAATAACGCTAAGATTACTGAAAATATTAACTGAGTATTTTAACATTATTTTTGACTCTAAGCTAAACAGAAATCTTAGTCTACTGGTCACCCTGATGTAACTATAATGCTGTTGGACATTGTTACTTATTAAAAACAATTTGTATCAAAGTAATTTGCTAAATTGTTCAGAAATGATCAAAAGACAAGAGTAAAATGCATCTTTGATTTTTCTGTAATGCAATAAAAATATATGAGCACTAATATACGTACAGTATGTTGGTCTTTCAAAAGAAGTATGATTCCTCCAGGCATATCAGCTATTTTACAGTTCCTCAGTATAGATTGTTTACAAGGATGAATACATCTGGGGAAGAAAGCTCCATGGGTGGGCCAATGTCCCTCTCTGACAGGAAAATAGGACAAATCAGTTCTGTGCAACATGCACATTTTTTGAATCACCACAGGCTGTTGATCACATACAAGCTATCAGCAGGCCTAAACTGCAGTGTCCGGGTCTAATTCCCAAAAGTGCGATAAATAAAAAATTACAGCAACCCTAACAAACATGCTTCACTATGGCCGAGTCTCACTGCTGAGCCTGTGCGATACTCTGCAGTTATCATGCAGCAAAGTGAAGGTTTATGTGTTTAGTGCTAGAGTACCTGTATATTAGTTCTCAGAAATAAAAACATTGTCTTCTGGCCACGCTCACATGGCTATCTCACACAGCAGCTTTCCACATAAATCAGGATTGTTTAATATATTCAGAAATTATTGTTTTAGCTATTGTTTTTTTATTTGTAAGGCACTTACCATAAATTTAAATGTTTATAACCTGATGTATAAATAAGTAAACTTGTAAGTTATCTTTGACAAAGGCTAAATAGTATAATTGCCAATACTATTACTACAACTGCTATTGCTAATAGTAAAAACAATGATAGCAGTAATAATAGCTATAAACATCACTGCTACAGTGTTTTCAGATTGAACATCAATAAGTGATTTTTTGTAAAGTTGTATGAAGTCTTTCATGTTCCCTGATCAACATACATTGTGTGTGTGTGTGTGTGTGTGTGTGTGTGTGTGTGTGTGTGTGTGTTTTGCACTGGTGGGAGTAAATATATACCTGTACACACTCACACACACATGCAAGCAGGAATGGGCTGCATGGGGGTGCCAGTTAGGGAGGAATTAGATGTTACTGCACTTTAAACCCCTGTTAATCCTTGGCCGATTAGTGGACTTTTTGCTGCAGCTCCTTGGACGTAAGCCCCTCCCTCATTCTTTCCCTCAAGGCCTTACGCTGTTGGCCACTCCCTCTGCCCCACCCTCCCTGGGATCACCTGGCTCAACAGATTAAACCCAAAGCAGCACTGTAGATTATGGCTGCACTGCTTGCAGCCACTCCAGTCAAATGTCTGCAAATGCAGCAGTAAATTCCTGGGCTGTGCTTGAGAGGCTTGCTTTAGTGCTATAGAGTGGATGACGCAGAAAGCCGCTGCCATCGTACCTGTAAAGACTGTAGCGAAAAGTGTAGCGATAAACAGCCATAGCTTTAATTACTCTTCTCACCTGTACAAGTGCCTCTTCAGCTGAATACTTATGAATTTATTGTTCTGTTCCCTATATTATGTCATTAAATGCTATACTTTAGTACTACACCATGGTTCATTCCAGCAGAAAAATTGAGAAATTTCTTGAGCAGAATACAAAAACAATAGGTGGTGGAATGGTTAAATCCCCCACCTTTCGATTGAAGAGCCGTAGTACCCTTGAGCAAGGTACTTATCCTAGTTTGAGGTAGTCAGAACTGTCTAGATGTATAAATGGATGAATCACTGCAAAAATCTTTTTCTGTCAGTTTTGGGAATGATGGACTGCTGTAGAATAAGCTTTCATCATCAGTCTGTCACTTTAGACAGAATTGCAGCTAAAAGATTAATGTACAGTGAATTTAAAAATTATTCCTGCTTTACTTTACTTCACTTAACAGTATATAGTAATTTAGTTGAACAAAAACAAGAAAATGAGGGACTGACACAAGATGTGTGTGTGTGTGTGTGTGTGTGTGTGTGTGTGTGTGCTACAGGATCAGGATTCCCACCCTGCAGGTCATACAGAGCACAAGTGTCATGCCTGGGATGGTACCTTCTTCCCTAGATGGCAGCATGAGCCCAGCATCACAGCCCAGCCAGTGGTCCAGCTTCCCCGTATGGTCCTCATTACTCAGTCCAGCCCCAAAGGGAGAAATAAATTAAAGTAATAAAGAATAATAATAATAATAACAAAGATTATCTGCGTCATCTCAGTTGTGATAACAATAGTAATAGAATTTGAGGGCTCAAGGCAAAAACATCAGCTGGTTTAATTCCTCATGCCCCCCCCCCCCAAACCCTGCAGATGACTTTTTTGATCGTTGCACTGTGTGAGCGAGAGAGGGAGAGAGATGTGGCCCAACTGTTATTCTCTCAGAGTTCATGGCAGAGTCATGCTGAGGTCAGCGGGTCGGCACACGTAGGCTCTGTGACTCAAAAGCAGGATTTGGACCCAGGTGAAAAGGGGAAAGGGAAAGGAAAACAGAATGTTGGACATGAGCTCATGCAACCGCCCATCCTGTCTGCCTCCTCTGCGGTAACTGAGTTGCTAGACACATTTTAATAACCTACCTCACATGGACATGCTGAGCAGCTACAGCTACTGCCTTGCATTCAAAGGACCCAGCTTCAGATCTCACCTTCTGCTGCAGTATCTTTGATGAAGGTACTTACTTTGAATCAATGCAGTAAAAATTCTCCAAGAATACCCATTGCTAGCTGCTGTTGATAAAAGTATCAGCTGAAAAAATACATTTTATGTTTTTGCTGGATAACAATTCGTGCCATAAAGGTTTAAATACGCATTTGTGCAAAGTGAAATAAATATGAAAAAACTGAAACACTGACAATCTGAGTCAAAGACATTCTCTGAGAAACACTGAAGACAACATATAATGGACAATGTCTTAAAGTCAGTGTTTTTAGCTGAGAGATTTGACGAGTGTCACATTCATGCTGAAGAAAGCAGTAAAAATGAGATGTCAACTGGCCCAAGTTGAGGATTATTCATTTATGAAAAAATGTGTGCACATGTCACTGGGCCCTGCAATCCAGGTGAACATCTTACTGAGTTTCAAGCAGAAGGGTGATATCATATTCTGGTGGGATATTACATTATACAGCCCAGATGGACCCAGCCCTCAGCATCAGCTCATGAAAGACCCAGGAATGCAGTTGTCACTGCATTCTTTCTTGGGGAGGTTGCTGGAAACTTTAAATGGAGATAACTGGCCATGGAACACTAATGAAACTCATGTGCTGAACTGCAGCTAGGGTTGGGGGTCTCCAGTCTGCAATGTAAAAGATGTTACCACATAAACTGATGAGTAAATGTGAAATTTTTCAGCGTGAAATTTCATTTTTCCAAAAGAGGTTCCAAGGGTGAAAGCCTTGCCGGGATTCCTCTTTGTTGGTTGAGAGCAAAGTAAGTAATGAAAGGATTTGATTATTATTCTCAGGTCACAGCACTTACAAAACAGCTTATGCCAAAACTAACATCTCAAAATGACATCATGCTGTGTTCAATATGCTCTCAAGATACGCTTGCACTCTTTGTCATTACAGTATTTTTATATATTTTTCATTATCTTACTGTAAATAACGGTGATGTCTTCAAATATAGAAATTCATCTGACAGCTCATTAAACTCTTTTATTATAATGAATTTATTGAGTCAGTCCATCCTTTATCAATAAGTTCTTGACTTGTGCAGCATTCTGGTGGTCTGGAATCTATTCTAGAAGCAGAGGGTGAGGCAGGATACATACTGGATACAAGTCCATCACAGGGCAGTATGTCAGTGCACTTGTCAAATTACAAACAATGTTTCACTCTAATTATTATATTTTATTACACACAAAGGTCAGATGACTGGTAACGCTGATATAATCATATGTAAATGTTTATGAAGAATCTTTTCAGATCTAATAAGTCAGGCAGAGGCTGTGAACCAAAGGCCCTTGTCACATTTTTGTGGACTGAGGTCATATTTCTGTCTGTCCAAAGTTTGCGTTTGTCTCAAGGTCTGATTGTGCATACATCCTGTTCTTGATGAGATTTTTTTCAACTACCCAGAAACTGCTTCCTGCCCGTTGGCCTCGATTTGCTTTTTGAGAAAAGTACCAGGGTGGTGCTGAGTCATTGGACTGAATAACCGCGGTATTCTGGGGACCCGGCATAGTCCACCGCTCTGCTCCTGCTATGTGAGAGCATCTGCAGAATAGGTGGGACTCCCTTGCTTGTAGATCTGCCATCAGCCTCTGAGGATGTAACCCTTCACCCCCCCACCCCCCCCAGGGGATGCAGATCGAAAACTAGCCCTCTCTCCTTGGGGGATGTGAGCCAACGCTGCACTGTTTTCTCAGCAAACTGACCTTGGATCAGGGTGGCTCTAGGGAAACCCATCGGCAGACAGTGGGTACCACGGACGGCCTGAGCCTTTCATCAGTGTATCAAGAGTAATTACATCTCTGAGCTGAGTCCAGGGAGTCTTCAAGTAAAGGCTCCCAGACTCTTATGGGGTCACGGCCCATGGGGGGTGAGATCATCCCATTAAAATATAATCAGACTGTGCAGTTTATTTAAAGAGATATGTGATTCTCACAGCTACTGTTTACCCTCACGTCATCTGAGAGGAGCAATAACAGTGAAAACAAGAATCTGGTGAGAGCAGAATTATAAGCACAGGTCAGAAGATCTGTGTATGGACATACGCCTATTTGTTTGCAAAGGGAATTGGGTTGTGAGAAGTGCTCTCATATTTGGGCCTCCCGTCCTCAAAGCAATGCTCGGTCATGCCCTGTTCACAGATAGGCTATTAAATACTTCTCATAAATTTTTAAAATAATATTTTCTTAAAGTATTTTTCACTGTGATACTCTTGGACACAGCAAACAAACTGGCTACTACTGACACAGATACGCTGCATATTTGCCTGCTTGTGCCTTGCTGATTTCTAAGTACATGTGTCATACAGTGGGGGTGGTGGGGGGTAGTGTGGTAAGCTGGTGCCTCCCCATTCCTGAGCTCTTTGTCTGATGTGGAGTTCAAGTCCAGCTCAGGGGGAATGTGTGGAGTTTCCATGTTCTCTTGTGTTTGCACCCTTCCAAAAGGAAGTAAATAATCCTCACAGAAAGCAATGGTGGACAACTTCTGTCCCTTCTCACCTTAAAGTCCACAACAGCATGTCCTAACCCAAATGTAATACTGTATAACTTGTAAGAGGCAGACTGTTTTCTTACATTCAAGAAACTCTGGTTTGAACCCCCTCCAGGTTGTAGAACCCTCAATGGAGATACCTGTACTGAATTCATGCAGCAAAAAATTACCTCCTGCTGTGCAAGTGAGCATCTAACTTTATATACCTTAGCATAAATTCCTAACATTGTAATTTGGTTTCTAGAAAAATATTATCTAAATGAATATAACATTTGTGAAGCCTTGACATAAGTTATTCAGTCAAGCTCTGTATAACCCAGACTGGATTCAGCCTGCACATTCATGCCTCAAATTTGCACCACCAGCGTGTCCAGCTTACTGATATAACCACAATCTCACAGGGCCACCATCACTGTTCCTTTTCTGTCACTCATCACCCGTCCAGCTCTAACTAAAGTATAAAAAGCATCCGAGGGCCCCAGCAGAGCCTGGGGTTTCACCACATAAGTGTGTGGACAGATGTCACACAGACCCCCTGAGCAGAGTTATGCTTACCTTCAGAGGGAAAGATCTGAGCAGGCTCTGTTTGTCGCCGTCAGTGTCAGATTCCTCTGGTGATCTTACAACCAGCCGCCCTTATTCCCCTCAATGTTTTTGCAGTTTGTCGACCCACAGATGCTGACTGAGCCCAACAAAGTGAGTTAAACATGAGCAAGTTGACAGATGTCTCCAGAGCAGCGCTGTCAGAGACGTGTAAAGGAGACTGTGGTGAACCTGAGACAATCCAGAAGCACGATGAGCAAACAGGCACTCCCAGCTGGGGCTGTGCTCCACATGAGCTGCTGCAGACCATTCAGGCACAGCAAGGAGCTTGGAGCGGTCGTGAGCCTCACGGACTGACAAGAGGAATCCTTAAAAAATTTGCTGTTTGTGGAAAAATAAATTAAAAAATAATAAATAACTGTTCACGATTCTTATAAGGAAAATTTGTGCACCGTATGCATGCAAGAGTTGTTATCTAAAAAGTGCTATTTACAAATCGGATCTGTAGAGTTTAGCTCAAGGAAAAGCTTTATAATTCGTTTTTAAAAAATAATGCTGGGTGTTGTTTCTTTCCATATTTTCTCTTTCCAAAGCCCATAAAAGCTACTGGCTGGCATCCTGAGTGGATCCATTCACACTGCCAACCATTTCTGTCTCTATTTTTGGGACAGGTTCTGTTGTCATAAATGGGCATTTTTTTAGCTTATGTGCTAAAAGTCGAAACTGTTGTGATGACCGGCACTCAGCAGGTCAAGGTGGATTTTTCTGGATCAAGATCTTCCTTTGTACCCTTGAACAAAGAACTTATCTCTGAAATGAAAGAGTAAAAATTACCCAGCTGTAAAAATATGCAGATTATTGTAAATAGCTTACCATACACACCTAACATTGTAAGCTGCTTTGACAAAGTAGTGAAAGTTGTAAAATTATGAGGATTTTGCAAATTCTACAGTGTATCACTATCTGCTCGCTGTTCCACTAACTGCTATACAGCCAATTCCTGGGTGTCAGTCTCTGTTATCTGTGAGACATTAGTCACATTAGGTAACATGAGCATCTCAGACACTTACAGTCAAGAAGTCAACAAGTTCAAGTGCAGTATAATACAGATCAGTAGCAATTTTCAAAGCAAATGAATGATGATGATGTCCAGAACAAATCTAAACAAAATTTAAAATCCAACAAATACCTCACACAAATGTACATGGTAAGATAAAAATGGCAGGAGCTGCCCCATTTTGAGGTGGCGAAAAATAAAAAAGAGTTAAATGCTTCTGTTGTGGCAGCCTTTTGCTGGAGTCAAACTTCACCAAGCTTGCAGTGCCTGTATCATAGAAATACTGCTTAGGAATTGCGACTGACCCTTGTTTAGGGCAGCAGCTGGCTATTAATCTTTATTAATTATTATTAACCCTTATTTTACTAACACATTGCTTTAAAGTCACTTAGCATGTTAGGTTTGTACGCTAAATTACTTGATTTATAAAGCTGGGCAATTTTATGGTCTCAATTCCGGAAAAGTGCTTTGATCATGGATGCAAAGCAGCAGAGATTTAAACATAATTCATTGTGTTACAAGACAAAGACTGTAAACTTTATTCCACCAGTTCCCGGAGTATTAGCATATAGCTAACACGCTACAGCAGGATATTCGGCTCAAAGTGTCCACAATGACCTCTTTAGTGTTACGTTTTCATATTAAAAGAAGTAAACGGTAAA
This sequence comes from Heterotis niloticus, assembly GCA_018136845.1. Taxonomy (NCBI): domain Eukaryota; kingdom Metazoa; phylum Chordata; class Actinopteri; order Osteoglossiformes; family Osteoglossidae; genus Heterotis; species Heterotis niloticus. The sequence goes on from CM030888.1 coordinate 133,747, forward strand.
CAATAAACAACAGGTAATCAGACTATCAGAAACCACAGGTTTGTTTGTATTGTAAAAATCTGATTGTTACACTCATAACAGGTGATATACAAAGCCCTTTCCTCCTGTTGAAAAAGACAAGACAGTCATTTGTATGAAAACTCTGTCAATCCAGTATATGTTAAAACATTAAATCATTTTGCAATTTTAAAGTAAAACAAGTATTTTTCATTATTATTGTTTTTAAGCCAAGAACAGAATTAATTGGCTTCAGCAGATGACTAACCGCATTTTTTCTAAGTCAAATGCAAAAGCAGTACTTTGTGAGCAAGCAGAAATCTGTCACAATATGCTAAGTAGGATAGAAGCATGAACCATAAACAGCTTTTTGCAAATAAATCTATGATTTCACATTCAACACACAATGCTGCCTAATAGCTAAGTCTGAGAGCCACTTTTTCAATGGCAATGCATATTCATTTGTTTGACATTGCTAATAATCCAGAACTGGGGAGAATGCACTCAGCTCATGAATACGATGCACCGTGCATTGCAGCACAACACTGGTGCCAGTAATGAAACTCATCTGCATGATGAGTAAAAATAATAGTGCTAATAATGTCAGTGCCGTCTTGTCATCCCCCATGCTTTAATATCTGAAACTGGTGCGGGCAGGAAACACGAGTTAGTCCACCACAGATGAAGCCTTGTGCCATTTTGTCTTTGCTCGATCCCTCAGTTGGGGCTGAAATAACATGTGAGAGGAGGTCAGTTGCTCATGGTACCACCATCACAAGCAGACATTTCCTTGGAAGTCCCAGTTCTTTGTACAGCAGATAAAGGGAAGAGCTCCAGGTCTGGGCCATTTGGAGACACTTGCTGAAGCAGACTACACCCACACCAGTGAATCCAGGGCAAAATGTCAAGTCAAAACTCCAGTGTCCTGAACCCTGTCATCGAATTCACGTAACCTTTCAAAGCCTCCACCTCTGATTCATCCCTTCCAGAAATAAGGCATCCAAACATACTGACCTATGTCACCTATACACTGTAAAATAGAGCAGTGTCAACATAAGATAACATAAAATTATTGTGTACAATTCATTATTAGCTGAAGAAGGCATGGGTTAATGTTAGCGTGTGTGATTCCCTGCCACATAAAAGCATGGAAATTATACATTTATAACCTCATTCTTAATCACTTATCCACAGTCTCCCCTGGAAACAGAGGGTGCTAAGCTATGAAAAACACACACACACACACACACACACACACACACACACACACACAAAATGCAATTTAGAGTGACCAATTAACCTGAAATGTATGTCTTTAGTGGGAGGACACCCAAAGCTTACAGTGTTAAGCTACTTACTATTGTAAGCTGCAGCTGCTGCTGTAGGTGTACAGCTGGAGTTAGGGTTAGTATCAATTCAGGGCAAGTAACTTCATCGAGGTATTACAGCAGGAGGTAAGATTTGAACCTGGGAGAGTGAAATGCAGCAGCGCTAACTGCTACACCACTTGCTGCCCCTATTATACAGGTAAACTACACACCAGTAAAGGTAAACTATTTTTAACTGTAACCAGAAAGGGCTGAACTGTAATGCATATCAATAGATTGGCATATGTAAATTAGCTCAGCTTGTGAAACTATTAATTTATTAACACAGCTAAAATATGTTATACGTTTTAAAAATCCATGAGACACCAGTTCCTGTTCTGTGGCTTTCAAATGTAAAATTGATCCTGCTGACATCAACCAGACCAAGTTTAGCAGAGAGACCTGGGCAGCAGCCGAATGAGGTGATTTTCAGGAGCCGACAATACAGCGCTGAGCACTTCGTAACTAATGGGCCCCGCTTTAAACATATGGATACGTTTACTCGCTGTGCTTTCATTGCATAAGCCACTTAAGCCCTTTTTAGTACTGTACTAAAAGCTACTTTTCAGATGTTAACATGGCCCAAAATCAATCAGAATTACAAACTGACAAATGCCAGTCCCTCCAACTGCCCAAATTTCAGCCCTCTTCCTCATCCTGCAGAATAATGAGAAACAGAACAGAAGCTGGAAAATATTGCTGTTTTCTACAGGTCCTTTTTCAACTTGCATTTATTTCTTTTTTCTGTCTTCATTTCTTATCTCCTGCTAGATCCCCATCATTGTAGTAAAATAAATAACATTAGCCAGCCCTCCAGCCAGGTTAGTTTAAGCATGCACAGATAAATACATCAAGATGGGTTTTAGGAGGGGTTGGGCAATGGACGGATGTGTGTGAATTACTGATGATTTTTCTGTGCTGCAATGTTTCGATTTGAAGGGGGCTGCTGGGTGGAATGAAAGCCCAGTTCTGTTCTGCGTGGCAGCCAATCTTGAAGCACATTGCAATTTATTCACCTGCAGTTTGCTTGTCAAGCCTCGCTGTGACAACATAATGCTGAGCTAATCTTCTGTGTTTGGCTTCTCTTATTGGCCCTCATGTGAAGTGCTCATATAGAGTCTGCTGCCTGTCAGCTGACCCCTGCACAGCACCCCAAACAGTCTCCTACTAGGGTCCCCCAGCAAGGAAGTTACCCCACAAGATTTAACCCCTGCTTGCCTCACTGTAATCCACTGTAAACAGCCATATCCACAGCCAGGCTAACTGCCAGAGAGCCCCCCCCCTCCAGGCTAGAAGGCCCCACTTCCGTGTTGTGACTGTGACATGCACCTGGAATTGCAGCATGGAAGAGCACTGACAGGTCCTAATCCCCCTGTTGGTGGGGGTAGTGCCAGGGATTGCCCGTTCTTCACACTAGCCAGCTACTGCAGCTCCTGTGCACTTATCATCATCACAATACTTCTTCTTCAGTCTACTTCTCAGGAACAACACTGTCAACATACTGCGGATCATTTCTCCAGTTGTTTTCATTCATAGCCCATATCAGTATTAAAAGAAAAATTTGAAAAACTGGGTTTTGATAAATAAGTTACACATAAATTTGTTACACTGGGTTGTGGTTGCATTAATCCAGATGCTGTTTATTAGCAGCAAACCAGCAAAGGTTCTGGGTACAGCATGCCGACACTCACCTCCAATTGTTCACCACTTGATTTGGATTCACTACAGATCTTCCCAAGGCACGTCTCCAGCATCCTAAAAGCCTCATCAAGGTGAAGCAGTTGGATGCACAGGCAGAGCCCTATGAACCAAGAAATGCCCCAGTGATTTGGACACTCATAGACGCTGCCCGAGAAAAGTAATGAAACATTTCACTGCTACATTTTCCCCTCCTTGCCCTCTTGATAAGCAAGTTGGGATTAGCAATGACGCTGGGGGGGAGATGGGAGGAGATAGGAGGAGGTACCCCCATCAGAGACAGCGAAGGAAGGAGGGAGGTCCACTAAGCGTACTTGCCTAGTGGTCACCTCTCCAGATTAAGTGTTTATTTAGAGCCCTCCACTAATCTTTGGATGGCAAGAAGTCTCCAGGGGGTAAGTCCTCCCAGATCACTGGAGGATACAAAGGTATTTGGGCACATAACCCCAGCACACAGAGCCACCATCCCTGAATAGGTGTCAATGATACCCCTAACATGCTGGGTCACAGTCAGTCAGATCTGGACAAGGATTATTTATGCATATGATTTATAACAATTTGAGACCTCTGTCTTCATATGTCCTTGTTTGCAAGATGTTGTAATGCAGTCAACCCTGGATCTTCCTTGTCAGTGTCTTTGCCAGTGATTCAGCAGCAACGTGAGTACCTGCTAGCCTTGCTGCTGTGTTAAAGACAACATGAAGTAGTATACATTATGTGTATGTCTGTGCGGGTGTGTTGGTGGGAGTTAAAAAAGGTGTATGCATACTGTGACTGTCCACCTAGACAGGGACCAGATCTTTCTCTCTTTTTCACTCTCGTTGTCTCTCGTACTGTGGGAAAGCTATGTACAAAAATATTTGCAATACGTCAAAGCACAAGATAACACTGCCTACTTTGGTTGTTTGGATGGGGTGGGAGGAAGGTGAACAGAACTGGACGGAAGCTCAGACATGACAGTATGCCGATAAAAACACTCGTGTTGATTATCAGCAGGGCTTGTAGCAGGGAGTGTGCTGAGAGCCCGACATGAAGACCCAAGGTATTGCTTGGCTCTACTGGGGAAGGAAAGTTAAGATCAGGCTTCTGGGAAGTACTTTCTTGCAGACTCCTGATGAACTCTGGCCTCTTAGTTGAAGAGAGTGTTGGTCCAAACCTTAAACCAAAGCAGAAAGAGAGATGAAAGTCTTCTATTGTAACTATTGTAATGAGTCCCTCGCTGTCCACATCAAACTATCAAGGCTTTGTCTGAGAGATTTGTTCAGCCTTGGCCTGAGATGGAAAGCCCACCCCTGATAGGGGCACAGTCAGTGAGGGATACAGGAGAAAACAGCTGGGAGGCCCACAGACACCTTCCAAAAATACAGTCTACAGCTGTGCAGATAGACACTGTTCATATGAGGATAATTTAAAAAATATTTTAAGCATCCATATCATCCACATTATTTTTGGAGGTTATGATGCAAACAAACATTTGAGTGACAATTCCTCTGACTGCAGAGCAGAGTGTGACGGGGGTATATTTTTGCTAAATTGTATCAGAGTTAAAAAAAAGTTGATGAACAAGATTGTCAGTCTAGTGTGTGACAGAAAAGATTAAATTTTGAGTCAAGGTACCTTTCCTGACAAAATAATATATCTATGTATGTAGGGACTCTGAGTCACTACAGCAACATCCTGACCTTTGGCTTTTTAAAGTTATGATCAAATTCGCAGTGGCTCCCAGAGTCCCAAGCTTCAAGAGGAATGTTGGTGTCAGCAGTGGGCTGAAATGGGACACGGGCTGTTGGGAAGATGGGATGTGCTACAGGATTCCACTGATATATACAGTATGAAGAGAGAGTAGAAAGCTGCAAAACACTGGCATTGGATGGGGGTCCTGCTGATGAATCTCCTTTACACACCCCCAGGGATCTGTTTACAACCTCCTGCATCATGTTTGTCCTTGTGGGAGGTGAGTATTTGGCCTCATGTCCAAAATACTTGAGCTCATAAATTACAGACATTCAGGTGAGGTGGTGATCTGTTACTGCCATGTAATGGAGGTTCTTATCTGCTATCTGCCCTGCTACATAGAGTTGGAGGAACACATGCGGGACATGGGACAGGGATCTGGATCCTGTCACAACCTGTGTCTGCAGCTGGGTGCTGAAATAGAGCAGCATGAGTTGCCTGAATCAGTTCTCCAAAGTGTGTCCATCTACGGTTTCAATGCAGTATCTTCTTCAGAGGAAGGTGTCTGTTTTTGATTTGTGACAAAAGCTGAAGTGATAGATGTACGAACCCACCAGTAGTCTTCGATGTTCCTTTCTGAGATCAAATGTGTTTGGTAACTTGTTAAGCTGCTGGTCAGTTCCATTAATCTGGATGCTGAACATGCTTGTAAATGGGATTTGTCATCAATGACACACCACAGCAGCCATAAAAGACCCGATACAAAACTAAATAAAAGATTAATGAATATGTCAAATACTCACACCAAATTATTATTATTATTATTATTATTATTATTATTATTATTATTATTATTATTATTATTATTATTATTATTATTATTATTATCTTTCCTAGATTTTTTATGTTAAGTTTACACTTTAAGCTATTCATAATTTAGCAACTTATTTAGTTGGGCAATTTTTACTCCATCCCTGTTAGTAAAGTATCTTGATCAAGGGTACCACAGCAGGACTAGGGACTCAAAACTATGAGTGAAAAATGATGCATGTAACAACTAAAAATAAAATAATACAGTGATGTGTGATGGACAAAATAGTCTTTAAAAAGAAATTCAATAAATTAATCAATAAAGTCCAGTTGTATCTAATGCAATGTGAATAATCTGCAATTACTTAAATTGAGTATGACTGAGCACTAAATCAGTCATGCAGGGTGTTGGGCCACGGGCCATGCAGTACCAGGACCTCTCCTGTCTACAGGAGATGAGAAAAAATCCCATTTGGGTGCTCTGCTCTTCTTCATGGTCGACCCCGGGGATTCACTTTAAACAAAAGCTAGGGCACATTTATCAATTGCCTCCTCAATAGGGCTATTTTAAACAAAACTCCCCTGTATGCTCAGTACTGCGCTAACAGGTTTGCAGAAAGCGGGAGGCAGAATGGAGAGAGGAGGTGTCGAATAAATCACTAGGGCCATACTCCCGGCTAAAGGGTCCCGGGGACCGAGTGTCTCCCTGTAGCCTTGTGGATGGAACACAGAGCCTCTTGTCATGGCACAAAAATGCTCTTGGGGGGATCTGAAGTGGGTCTCTGTCTGCTTGGGTTGAGTGTGTGAGCATTGGCCAAAGTGATTGATGTTCTCCTCGCCACTGTTCTGGTAAAGCTGGAGGAACTGGAAGCAGCCTCAGCCATGACCTATCATCTTTTGTAAGAGCACTGAAGGAGGCAAAATTCAGACGGTGTGTGGCTCCTGGGACCCTGCTGTACACACAGTACCTGAAAAGACAGTAATTGGTGTGGCTCTGACTCTGAATGCTGACTACTAGCGATGGACTGCCAGACATTTATGAGCTACACTAGGGCTGCGGTGCATAGCAGTTATTATGCATGCCATAAAAATACAAATACAATACATGTATACAAATTATTATTATTTCTTTTCTCATAAAATTAAATATGCATGGATGGATGAGTGGATGAAGCACAGTTTGATTTTTTTTTTTATGAAACTGATTTTTTTTTAGTTATAATTTTATGGATTCATTTTTATGATAGGCATAATTATTTTGATCTATTGTAGTTTTTTAAATAAATATTTAAAGTAGCATTTTAAGAATTATTCTTATTCTCCTGCTCTGTCATGCATCTTTGCACTTGTTGTATGTATGCTGTGTTCTTATGTACAGTGTACACATTGGGAGCTGATGCCAAATTGACTGTATGTGTGAGCATACATGGCTAAATAAGTTTGATTCTGATTCTGAAAAGGACACCAAGAAAGGGTGAATGTGGAGATTATACTGTTATGATGAACACCTGGCAATACCAGACATTTTGCTGTACTGGTGTGTCCATTATATAATATAATAAAGGGTTAAGAAAAGCAGAGCAATAATAGGATAAATTATATTACTTTTAACTTGCCTGATGCCCATAAATGTACTGATTATGAAAAAGCAATGAGAATAGCAAAGAAAAGAGCTGCAAACTCAAGTACAGTGACCAACCTGCAGTTACCTTATATTTAATGTAAAAATCATATCACTGTACAAATGTGTTGCTCAAAGTTCACAATTACTTTAAAATGATTGCAAATCAAGAGAAATATGAGGTGAGAAATTGAAATAAATTATGTACTTAACAGAAATAAAATGCAGAAGGTTAAACAAACAGTACAGACATTTGCATTAGTGATGTGAAACCCACATGCAGACATGATCACCAGACAAGTAATGGATCAAACCCAGCATGTTTATCAGTGACACCTTTTCTGATAAGACGTCAGCAATAACTGAACAAACAGCTTTTAGGGTAACAAATTTCTAAGGGTACGGGGAATGTGTCTATAAATTAAAAAAAAAAAAAAAAAAAACTGCAACTGATGAAAGACCCAGATAGGTGTGCATATGTTTGGCAGTTGTGTGGTGTATGAGTGTCATGGATCAGCAGCGTAAGGGACAAAGCAGAAGCATTAAGTGACAATAGTTAAAATACCACATTCAGTGATGCGGTGTATCAAGTATTCACATGCGTAAATATGCTGTTTTTAACAAATGCGATAAATTACTTGGCTTGAGTTTTGTCATTTTACAAAGGCTGAATTTTAAACTGAATTTTAATCTAGTGAAATTGTATTTCGAGTTAGTTCCAAAAAGACACTGAGCAAACCATGACTCACACAACTGACCATGGAAGTCTGGTAGAGGGAGGCGCTATCAGAGAAGAAGCAGGCATTCACAGGGATGTATTACTTCTCCATGAGTCTCTAAAATCCTCACAGGCCTCTTCTAAGAAGAGCATTTATTACTCAGCTTTTCATACTAAGGTTCTTGTTGGACAAACCAGGATGCCTGTATATTAGACCATAGGCTGCTCACAAACCAAGGATTCAACATTAATGGTATGCAAGTTATGTACAGAGGACAAGTCCCTGTCCTAAACTGAGAGCATTCTCAAAATATTGCTTCACATTTACTTCTTCTTTTCTTTTAATGAAATGAAATAGCTGTGTCAAAGGAACGGATGCAAAGCAACCTCTCGCAGACCAGTTGTCTGAACTGCATCCTGGATAATAAAAGGGTAAATATAAGGAAGACATCCTTTATATTCACACTGACTAACAAGATTCATGGCCCAATCAGTGCCAGCAAAGCAGTTTAAAAGCAGGATAAATACTGAGATAAAACAAGTGCAGTTCTGCTCTTCTTCCTCCACTTTCATAAAGGGAGATGTTTCTAATGCTCTGCACCTGGGGGAGAAGAAGATCAAAGCCCTGAGAGTGATTTCACCTGATCATATCGCATTTAATTTATGCTGAGATGATTCACACCAGAGTTTCAAGAGACTTAGGGTGGTGGTGTGGGAAACACACATAAAAGACACGATAGAGCTGAAATGCATACGTAGCAAAATGTATCTTGAAAAAAACTGCATCAAACAAATGATATAAAAAAGAGACTGAAACTTGCATTTAATCCTCTGGAAGCAAACTATAAAAACATTTAAATAAATGTTGTCTTCAACTCTATATGATGAATTGCTATGATTTCTGTGTATTTAGTAATATTTTTGTTGCAGAAAACCAGTAGCTTGGAAATGTTTTTACTGAAGGAATGGAAAGAGTGTCACTGTGAGATTTATGTGTTGGTCTGGTGAGATGGAAAGGTTGGAGGTTTTTAGACTTGGCCAGTGAAACGCCAGTCAGGTTGTGGGAAAGCATTAGAGACCTCACAGTCTGCCGCCGTGCGTGGTGGTGCGCTCACACTTTGGTTCTGCCGCCAGCTGGGCGGCAAAAAATATCTGGGACCCAGTTAGATGTTCAGCAGACGTGTGGGAGACGGAGACCACATACTGTAAGAAAGTGCAGTGCTTTGCCAAAGAACAGCACAACATGAGGTGAGAGAAGACTCACTTGGAACAATGAGATCCAACTCTGGAGTTAAACATCATAGGACACATTAATAGAGGGATTCAAGATTGCATTTTTTTTTTTTTTTTTTTAAATAAAAAAGGAATTGTAAGGGAAAAAAAGTCAGAGGCATCAGCAATGGCACAACAATTGGTGCCGGTGCCCCACAGCTCTGCAGTCTGTGCGTAGTCTTCATTTTCTCTGCATGTTTGCTTGAGTTTCCTTCGGGTGCTCTGGTTTCTTCCCACAGTCCAAATATATGTTTTAGGTGAATTGTGACACAAAATTTTGGCATGTACTGTATGTGTGTTCACCTGTTATGGACCAAGCATCCCGGTCCTCGACTAGTGCAGTCTTGATAGAGACAAACGGTTGCTAATAACAGACTGAAAACATCAAGGCCAAGACACCCGTCAATGATTACAAAACATTTTAAACTAGCAAAATGAATGTGTGTGAGAATATTTGCTCTATTAAAGTGACACACGCTAGGCTTCATAGCCACCGGCTTGGCCTGGAATAAGCCCAGCTGTCGCTTATATCTCTTCCAACAGCTGCATTCCTGCACTGAGAGAAACTAACAAAAACGAACCTATGAAGGCATGTCATCCTGCTGAGAGATGGACTGTTTTTCAACAGGTCTGAGTGTGTGTTGGGTGCGTTAATCACTGCCTGTCCTAAACATACACACTGACACATGCACACTGCTGGTGTCGCTTGCACTCTGGTGCTCGTAAATCCACGGCCTTGATTTTGTTAACCTTTAGCATGACCTGTCACATTGAGACTGAAATTTACAGCGGGCCGCGTTCTGCCAACAAGCTCTCGCTCCGTGAACCCCCAGCTGCGACATACTCGCTCACGGCTGTAGGAAAGTACAGCGCTCAGCTCTTGTAACACCATGGTTGGCTGAAACCTGAAGGGGAGACCAACAATGGTGTGTTAGTGATTTACAAAATGGAACTGGTGTATTGACCGTGTTTTTGTCCCAGTATTGTGCAGAGCTTATTTAATTCAAATGGTCTCCTCGGTATAAAGTACTTGGACATAAATATCTTCGTCATCATATTCCATCAGTACCAACGCCACATAGCAAGCTTTTTACATCAGTTTAAAATTTGTATGAATGACTAAACAAACGAGATGAGTCAGGAAGCTCTGACAACCATTAGCATCCATGACATGGAGACAGGTGATGTTTGGAAAGTCCAGGATTACCTGTTTTCCAGTTTAATAATAAAAGGAGGCCACGTTTGCCACATGATCTGAGGGTTATGTACTCATAGCAGCTTGTTTGCAGTTTAGGTCCCAAACAATAACAGCTTAGATGGATGTGTATTTGTGTGCATGCATGCATGTGTATGTGTGTACGAGTGAATGAGTTGCTGTGTAGCAGTGTCTGTAATGGATGTTAGTCTCTGTAAAAAGCTTTGCTGTCAACTAAGGTCAAACGGATGATTTATTCTGAATGGGGCTCCTTTGTCTGTAAGCCAAATTGTCTGAGAGCCACAGGTCACCCTCCAGCAGGTCTACTGTAAGTCAGCAGCCATTCTGCACAAACCCAAAAATATGGTTTTCATTCAAACAAACTGGACGCAATGTTATGTAAACTGGCAATAACCTTGCACTATGGTATTCGGTCTTTTCAGATTTACAAACAGAAGAGAACTGGGCAACAATGACAAAAGGACGTAATCGCTGCAGAGAAAATTCAAACACACCTAATGAGTTTTGCACAAAAAATGTTTTCTGGATAAAGTAATAATTCAAGCACTTGCTTGGTGTCACACTTTTTAGCCAAACCCACTGAATTTAAATATCTGTTGGATGAACAAACTTTGAAATGATAAATATGACCACAGAATCAGTAGGACCAGAGCATGACCTGAATGTGGAGCTATGTGGAGGCATAATTTACTGTCTGAACAGAAGACATGATGCAGTTGATGAAAAATGTAGCCAAAATATTTCATTTTTTTCAGCTATGACTTTTTGGAAATGTAAAGAAATACTGCTAGCGCTGTGTTGTGTGCCCTGGAACAGCTGAATAACAGTGCAATTAATGTTTTCCCTCAGTTAAAAAAGTTCCACCCAATGCAACAAATACTTTTGTTTGCTGGAACTGGCACTCCCAGGCTGGAGCACAAGCTCCTCCGACCTCGGTCACCTCCTTTGGGAAATCCACATGTGGAGTCCATGTTCTCGAAAGGCTGCGGTATGAAGTGGGGGGGTATTAAGAAAAGATTACTTTGGTGCCCCTTTAATTGGGTGCACACGAAGGCAATGCCCCCCACTGGTAGGGCAGGTTCCTGCAGTGTGACCCTACAGGATGTTTACTTCGGGGCTAATCTGGCCTGGCTGGTGTCACGCTGACCTACAGTTCTGTGCATTTGCTCCTCGGGTTTTCCCACCCAGGTATCCATGATTGAAATGGCAGGATCCACTGCGGGAATGCGGGATGGGAATGGCAAGGAAGAGCACAGCCTGCAAAGGGGAGACCCATGGAGCCCAGGTTGTCAGAAAGGTGCCTTTCTTTTCCAGAGTCACCAGACAGAAGTCGCCTTGACAGTATTTTTTATTATCTGGGTTTTTTTTGTGGATTTCCTGGTGAGCTGCACACAAAAGGTTATTAGCTGAAACACAAAGGAGACAAAACATCTTTTTGAGCAACTTCTGAATGACCTTTTCTATCCTTTGTGTACATGATAAAGACACAAGGTTTTCTTCTTTATTATGCCAGTAATCCCTACTTTCTGGGTGGAGATTACACAACAGGACACAGGAAAATAAAGTATTACATAAAGCATTAAAGACCTCCATCCATCCATCCATTCATCCGTCCATCTGTTACTCATATTCCATCCATAGTGATCATAGTCTGGATCCCACAGTTACCTAAATTCTGCAGATATTATACATTAATTTCTTTTGACCTCATTCTCAAAAATTAACTGATCATTTTTAATTACAGCTTAGACCCTGATGTGCTACCACTTGCTAGTAATGGCTGGTCGGCAACGGTTTAGCCCATGAACCACATGTGACTATGTTGACCGGCTATTGCCTACTGGACATGTAGAAGAACAATGATCAATGGCCTCAACAGAACAAAAGGAGGGGGTGTGCTGCTCCAAACGCCTGCAGCTACTTAGCTTGCCCCTGAAGCACTTGCTCCATGGATGTACAACATGCTAAGTATCAGCTGTCTCCCCACACTCACTGACTGCCTTTCATTTTTCACAAGGCCTGGCGGTTTTGCTGGAATGGGTGGGGGGTGAGGTTGATAGCAGGGCACATTCCACATGGGTTCCGGGGCCGCGGAATGACCCCAACCTGACATGGTCCAGTCCTGGGACGTCCCACGCCTGGGCCCAGAGGAAAGGGCAGATAAGCAGCACTCCAAGCCTGTGCCCTTTGACCTCTGGGATGTACACAATCACGGCAGACGACACATTTCATATGTAAGAGCTGCATAGGTAACAAAGTGTGGATGCGTGTGTTCCTAGGGACCCTTCCTGGCCTAAAGCAGCTCTTTTGTTTGGATACCACAATTTTGGGTATGTACATAATCCAGAAAAATCCTATCTTCTTTTTAAAATATTTTTTGACATATGATCGATCTGATAAGCTACAATAGCTCCATAAGATTAAAAAAACATATGAGTTAGTTCAGGTATTAATTATGAGGCAAAGACACCAAAGAGCTGCAAGACACCTCACCTGTACTGAGTAAATCCATCATTGTGATGCTGTCATTTGCCCACAATGGATTTACAGTCCGTATCAGTGTGTTACGTCTGTCCACGTGCACTGAGACACATCAGAGACCAGCAGACACGTTGCTGACAGGCTACACAAGATGCAGCCGCAAGGCAAGATGCTGACAATACGGTTATCTTTAGGTTAAAACCCTGGGAGGCCTCTTGGTAATGAGGATCAGTAGGTTCTAGACTTGTACTCAGTGTCAGTGTGAGGGGTGTAAGGGGTGGCAGAGGAATGAAACAAATCACTGTTACCCACATCGCTGATGTTAATCAAGGAGTCATCTGTGACCATCAAAATTCACATTCAAACACATACCATACCATGCTGTTATGTAATGTTTCTAGAAGGGGGTGAAACCCCGGGGAGCAATGAAGTAAATATAAAACATGGAAAATGCAGTTATGACTTCATTAAAACTAGTACATTTGAATGTTTTTTGGTGGGTGATGCTGGATGTAAAGAGTGCCGCCCTGCTGGTTTGCCTGAGCTCAGCCGCACATGGTTCTCATTCTTGTCTGGATGCAGCTTCCAGTGGGTTATGAGTACGTGAAACACGGGATCTCAGTATTTCGGTTTCAGGGTGGGTTGGAGAGTGAATCATCCATATGTCATTAAGTGCTGTTGTCGCAGCTGTCCTCCTTATCCTGCCCTGCAGCAATGCATCGTGGGTCTCTGCATGGGATTGGTGTGCACACCAGCACTAAATAACAGTCAGGAGGGACAGAAAAACCAAAGCAAAGACTTTTTCCTGCTTCCATACTCAACTACAAAAACCTATTAAGGCCCCGAAATTGTCTGAGAGCTAACTGGAAATTATTACAGCACACAAAATATACTGTAATGCTTTACAGGAACAGGACAACATTCAGAAACACACATTTGTCTTACTTTAATATTTTCATAGTTAATCCTTCAGGCAAGCTTATATGGGGGCTGAGAAAAGAATTTATTATTCCTACTGATTCTGTTTATTCTCCTAATTGGCCTTGAAGCAAATTTAAATCAAACGCTGGTATTACCCACAAGCTATAAATTACAGCTCGGAACTGATATGCTGGATAAAAACTTCTTCTTGGCTGTGTTTCCCAGACCTTGAAGTGTCAGGTGAGCATTTTGATTTAGACCTCCATTTGGTCCGTAACGTCCATGTATGTTTATGCGAGGTGTGCACAGTCAGGATGAGGGGAGGGGAGGTGAAAAGGGATGCTGAATATGGTCCTCAATGCCATGTCTGCCAGCCTGTACCTTTATTTTGAGGGTGAAGGAGACGTGTCTACACATTCCATACTTTGGGCTGGAAGTCTCTCTTTGAATAACAGCATCACCTGGATAAATATGTAAAGGATAAAATGACATTGTTGGAAGATGTAATAGAGAAGTCTAAGACCATCTACTGTGTTCTGTACAGAAGACAGAGGATTGTATTTCTGCTCACAATAATTAATGTTAACTCATTTTAGCAGCAGTTTCCTCTGAAGCAGCCTTACAAATGTAACATTTGGACACTAAACTGCTTTACTCTACTTATACCACTGGGTATTTATACTGCGTTCAGGTTCCAACAGCACAAGGTGGAATTTGATCCTGGTGATTTTTGTCCTAAGGCAACAGCTCTAACCACTGCCCCACCTACTGGTCCATAATATCCTGGTAATGTAATTATTACCATATCAGTAGGTGGGATGGGGAGGCTTCAGTGTCCATGGTGGCTGTTTATTGGTTTGTTACACCCCAGCCTTGTCATTTTCCTTTCATTCAGACTCAGGCTGTGATTGGCCAGGCCATGTTGATGTGGCTCAGAACTCCGCCCCCTGCCCCACCTCATTCCCTCACAGTTACTTTCTTCCAGATGCAAGAGGAAACACATGTGAGCTTAGACACCTTCTCACACTTTATAGCACTTTGAAAAACAAGATCTTTGATTGTGGAGCATCCAAGTGGGGAGTCCAGGGCTTTATGGGCCAGAAGACCCAGAAAGATAGCAGTGTTCTCTACTGATGCTCTCATGATGCTGTAGCGACAAAATGTAGCTCTGGATTGAGTCTCAGAAACACAATAGTGGAGCAAAATTTTGAAAAGGTTTACGAAAGCACAGTGAAAAACAGTCACATTTATTTTAGGTTTCAGGTTCAAGTGCACAGTGTCTAAGTAAGAGGAGCACTATAACAAACGTTATCTTGTGAGATGTGCATGTTGATTTGGACAAAAACATCTGGCAGGAGAGTAAAAAAAACAAGAATGGAGCTCCAATGGAGAAAGCAGACGTTCCAGCCTGGGACTGTCAGACAGTTGGGTCACACAAAGACTCCTCATCTTCTCACGATTAACATCCATTCTGGCTGACTTCCTGGTGCGGCAGATGGTGACACAGCCTCCCCTCTGTCCCATCATGGCCTTGACACCCAAGTTCACCGTGATAGAAGAAAGCTCCGGTTTCACATTATTAAACCAGGCTGACCCCTGACAAAGGGGTTCCTGTGCCGTCCCTTGATCTCAGGGGATGCCGTCATAGGGCCCATGTGGTGGACTGGCACTCCACATCATCTCCCACAGCTGCTGCCAACACTGAATGCGGTCAGAGCCCAATGGAAAGACTGAGCAGTCCAGGCCATAGGACAAGGTGTGTTAATACTTCGCTCCCATTTATTCTCCTTTCTCTGTCCACTTGCAGGACTGTGTTTAGATGGACGAAATTCAGTCCCTAGTGGCCTGAAAAACATATAACAACTGCTTAAGAGCAGGAAACAATTGAACATTTTGTTTACTTTTATTTAATGATAATAACATTTTCAATAATAGACATGTTTTAAATGACAGTTTGTAATTCTGCACATTGTTTCATTGTGTTTTTTCTGGGCCACAGTGTCGAATTAAAACTATTATTAATTACACAATTATTCAAGTAATTTTAATGTGCAGATGCATTAACTTTGCCAAATACCTTAAAAAGTAGCAAAATGTATTTTTATGAAGGGTTGTTGGTTTAAAAAAAAAAAAAAAAATATATATATATATATATATATATATACATATGTTTGAGTTACTTGTAGGATCTCTACGCAAAAAAACTGTGGCGGTTATTACAACCCTCTAATATGAAAATATTTTCAAAACTGTTATTGTTTTCACATTATTTAAATCCTAATGAAAAAATAATATGCAGTAAGTTATTGAGATGTCTTGTCATTTTGGTATTCTGTTTTTACATGTTGGCTGCCCTCTTGTGGCCAAATACAAGTAATTCACTTTGCATACCTATTCGTTTCATAAAACTTATTTGTGATATAAATTAATTATTCATCTTATGTTTGTTCCGTCCTCGATTGTCTGCATGCCTTATGTGTAAAAACTTTTGTTCTGCACTGCAAATATGTAAAACCTAAAATAATCCAGATCTGATATGTGTATTTTTTCAGTTGATCTTTTACATATTTTTATAACACTTAAGCAGCTATACTGCATAATAAACATATTTCGACAAACTGAATAAGTAAAAGTGAGGACACAAACATGAGAAGTACTCTTTTTTTTTTTTTTTACCAGAGTACTGTTGGGACAGTTATAATGCAGAACAAAGTAGGACTGGTTAGTTGTCCGGCACCAGCAAAACAGTAGCTTAACAATTTATAGACTGCTATAAACATTTACAATTATAAACATGTACCATTC
This sequence comes from Heterotis niloticus, assembly GCA_018136845.1. Lineage (NCBI taxonomy): Eukaryota > Metazoa > Chordata > Actinopteri > Osteoglossiformes > Osteoglossidae > Heterotis > Heterotis niloticus. The sequence goes on from CM030888.1 coordinate 150,327, forward strand.
TGAAATATTCAGCATATTCACAACGGATCTACAGTGCATTGCACTCAGGACTCTAACCATCATGATCTTAACAAAATAAAATGTCCCAGAGTCTGAGTTGTGCCGAGCTCTAAATCCGGCCCTCAGCCTTGCAAACAGAGCTGTTGGTTTTGGCACCAACCTGCCTGATATCAGGTGTCTGCAGTTAAAGTACCAGCTGCTGATGCCTTTGTTTTCCCCGGCGGATGGCGTGGTCCTCTCTAGTCAGAAAGGAGTAATGTTGAAAAGAGACAAGTACCACAACCTCAGCAGAAGTAGCCGTTCACCCAAATTATCTGCCTATGTCACAAAAATTATATATCGTGCATATAGATTTGGGTGTGCTGACCATGAAGGTTAGGCAGGACTACTGCAACAGACCAAAATGGGGTGTAAATGGGGTTGACGGTACTCCGTCCACAGCCCCCTTTCCAGAGGACAACAGACACGGGAGAGACCCTGGTAAGGTTTGTCCCACATAACCAGGGTGATGAGGGGCTGTGAATGCAGCGCTGCTACAAACGCAAGGGGGCGCAGCTTCCCACCCAATCCCCTTTCTCTCAAATTTGGCGGCCAGCCACTTCCTTCAGTCTGAACGCTTGGCGCCCCCTGCTTCAAAGCACGGTTGGGCTGAGAAAAGAACGTGGTCCAAGGGAAGGATCTTGTGGCCTCTGTGGGGGATCATGTAAGAGCAGGGCGCCCAGGCAGGCCTGTGATGTGTGAATGGAAATAAATGCTGTGTCTGTTTGTTTAAGTGCTGTGTGGCGCCCTGGCCTGTTTGTTTGAGAAAACAGAGGAAAAGAAGAACCCCCCCCTCCCCATCTGCCGGGTGTTTAATATGCAAGGCCAAAATGGGCAAAAATGGGGAAAAAATGAAGGAAGAACAAATGGTGCAACTTGTCTGAACTAAAGTAGTCTTTTGTAAGCAGTCAGTCCCCCTCCTCAGTGTATGCGAGGGTGTGTGTAAGTGAGTCAGTGTGTGGTCTAGAAGCACTTTATGTACTTTTTTCTTTCAAACACAGCCTTGAGGCTGTTAAACGAACACATTCATGTTCAGTCAGTCAAAAGCAACATTTGCCTCCAGCACACAAAACTGAATAAATAAATGATGCAGAGCTGCACAATTTAAAAAAAAAAAAAAAAAAAAAAAAAAAAACAACAGTTCAATCCTGAGAATTTAAAACAACACAGGGTGCTGTCTTTGTGCCACTTGAGCTGGAAACTTAATAATACTTTGTGTGTGTGATGTGTATATACAGATAACATTTTAAGTGTCTTTGAGTAGCACTCATATATTTGCTGAAAAAAGTGTGTATGTGGGCCACCAAGAGGCGTCATGGTCATAGCTGTAGGTTTCAATCCCACCTCCTGGTGCTGTACCCTTGATCAAGGCACTTAGCCTAAAAAGATACCATAAAAATTACCAAGGTGTGTAGATCCAGGATAAATTGGGTAAATCATATAAATTAGCACTGTGAGTCCCCCTGGGGAAAAAAGTGTGAGATAAATGTATAAATAATGATAAAAAACACCTTTTCCAGTACTTACAACTTGCAAATTTGAACATCAATTTTAATAGATTTGTTTAGGGGTCTCTGTGACTTTGGGAATCTTCCAGCTGAGCTTAATGAAAGCCCATAGTCACATTTCCAAAGGTCCTACAATATTTCAAAGCCTGGAGTCTTCTGGAAAGACTTCTAAAGCGAGTTTAAAAAAAAGAATCTCACATATGCCAGCATATTTGGTGAACCCAACACTGCGTTCGTACACAGAACCACCTGAATAAACAGAGGCACAAAGAGGCAAGGGCTCTCTCCCTGACAGACAGAGGGCGCCCGCCCTGAGAGTACCACCCCAGTGTCACTGAGCTGCTGTAGCAAAGCAGCAGGGCCTTCCCAGCGATCCAAATCCTACCGGCACTGAGGGCTGCACGGGTCGTGCTCACCCTTGGTTTGGGGCTGGAAAACAGGGGATTTTATTTACAGTGTTCCCAGCAGGTGTGTAGGTTTGAGTGGGATGGCTCCCTGTTGTGCGCCAGACAGGAAGACAAGCCTAACTCCTCATTTGTTGCGGCAGGGGCCTTACTGTCATCGCCTCATCCACATGCTGCTCATAAAGAACCGTGCTGCTCCTGTTTGATGGCGGGAAGGGGAACAACCGGCGCAGTGTGCAGTGGGGCCTTAATGACATGAACCCATCTCTGGCATGCAGAGACCTACTGTTGGACTCTAGTGTTAGGCTTTTTGACTGTTTCAATAAAGCTTCATCACATGCTTTTGATTTATTATTATCAGCAGTAACTGTGCTCTTTCTCACCAATGCAAGGAGGACATTTATGTTGCTATTCATAGTAACACTGACAAGTTTAAATCAGAGCACCATCCTGTGTCTCCAGGGCAGGATGGGAACAGTACTGTTCCTGTGCTGTACTGTACTGTATTGTACCTCATGATGGAAAACAGAAGGGTCACTAATGAGTCATGCTGCTCTTAAATTTGTCTTGATGCTGTTGTGTGATTTACTGAAGCTGCGCAAGGTGGCAGCGTTGCACTGAACCCCCAACCCCACTCCCCCTGGGACCCCACCTTACCGGTATGGTCCTATATGAGGAAAGTGCAGTAGCCTGGAAGTCCCCATAGGAGATCAAACTGCTTGGAGTGAGAAAACAGTGTGTGTTTGTGTTTGCTGTAAGATTATTAAATGATTTTTTTATATTTTTGCAGCATTATACATTTATGTTAGTGATGCATAAAGCTGTTATGCAGCACTGAGGCTGACAAAGTTTATTATTTTTACATTTTTTTAATTATTTTTACTATTATTATTAGTAGTAGTACTAGTATTAATGCTAATACTAATGCTATTACTTTTACTTCTAGTACTACTACTACTTCTAATAATAATACATGTAATACTAATTATGATAATAATAATGGCATACATTGTGTTTCTTGCCATCAGTAGATACTCTCATTCCAAAAAAAGCAGAAGAACATTCTTAAAACTTTTTTAAGAAAAATTCTTTGTTGAAACAAGACCCGCCCATCCACCACATGGGAATTTCTGCACCCAGATATAAGCCATAGGTGTCACTGATGCTGGAGGTGCAGGTGGAGGTGCCCTGGTTCAGAGGTGAGGCCCTTTGAAAAGCGTGCGTCCAGCTGACTGTGGGACTGGGACTGAATGTGGATGGAAAAGTGACAGTCCGTGTGTTAATTGTGTGGTGTCATTTACATGTGGTTACACCGGTTTTTCATACCGGCTCATTGTCACTCGCTCATTTCCTCCTGTTTAACTGTGTCCTCAAGCTCACAAAGCTCCATTGCTTATTTTTCAACGATTAGCTGTACATCAGCATTACCACCTTAAATCCAGCAGTTCCACATCCAGCATTAAATGGGATGAATATTGATCTGCTAAAGAGGATTTATTTATTTCGTGCTCTATCCAAAGATCAACTGCTACCAGCTTTCGGGTGATCTGCTGAGCTCTCGCACAATAAAGCTACTGCATACATCCCATTTGGACTTGACATTTTGGTTCTGGAAGAAAACCAAACAGTAAATTCACTGCAATAATCCCAGATAAATGAGCTGATCACTGGAAAAGCTCAGATAGTTAAGTAACCTACACTTAAGTCCAAGGATGATGGAAGCTGAGCTTGTTTGAGATCCTCCATATGGGAAGGCACCTGAGCCACGAGCAGTCTACGAGCAGAGGACCTCAGAAGTTGTCCATAAATAAACAAACAGCAAAACAAAAAAAAAAAAATAATGCATTTCTAGATTAATTCTTTTTCCTCTTCTTTTTAATTATCGGTAATTGTTATTACAAGGAAGAAAGAATCATTTAATTGATTGCCAGAGGAAGATTTTACTTAATAATAATAAAATGAAGAACCCAGTAAATTATGACCCATGGAATGGGAGAAATGTAAAAATCATGGGTCATTCCCTAGGAAAATGAAAATGTTAACTTTTGCTGCATTGGCACTACTATTGCACAGCACGACTGGGGAAGTAGAGCAGCGTTCTCACTGGGAAGGCAGGCATCCAGCATACATCCATGTGTCCTCTCCAACCAGAGCTCCTCACACACATTAGGAGCAACACCACTCACTTCTGTGCACCGCTAGGAGACAAAGACAGGCCTACACACACCACAAAAGTCAAACAAAAAACACAGCTATATGAACAAAATGTTGCTCTGCAGCTTTGCCTGGAAGGCAAACATCACAAGAAAATCAAAATAATCTTCATACTGACTACATCTTTCAGTGCAACCACTTTCTGGCATGGGCCTTGAGAAAGCGCCTCTAAACATGAGGAGGGCTGTGTGTGGATGATGGAACCAGCATGCCTTGGACCAAATGGCTCCTATTAAGTGAAAAAAATGATCATAATAAATCACAGTGTTACTAATGGCGATCAGCTATTGCAGGGTTATTGGCATCCACTGCAAATACAGCATTGCCAGCAGGGGGCGTGAAACCACAGTGAAAAGAGAACACACTCCAGAGCAAAGGGACAGTGTGTGTGTGTGTGTGTGTGTGTGTGTGTCAAGTGACACAGTGTAGGCCCCACATGGCTTCAGGAGCATCAGAACAATAATACAAAATGATCAGATCCCGTGTCAGACATCAAGGCCTATTAAGCACACAGAGAAACCTGCAAACTTCCTGTGTCCACAAAGTTTTAATGCAGGTCATGTATGTGAACTGACTGGCTAACTAACTAACCAACTAACCAATGGGAGTGTCATTAACCATAGAGGATGTTTACCTGTGATGACCCCCCCATCAGCTGGAAACCCTCCACCCCCAACACAGATGAAACAGGAAGTGTGTTTGGTAACTCACAACATTGATCACTGGTGCTAACAAACACCAGCTGTAAACACTGTGGAAAAGAACTGAACTATGATGGTGTCACACTCTTTTTCCTTTTATTGCCAACTAATAATTTAAGGATGGGTATGGAAACAAACAGAAATGACAAACAGAATGGGAAATAAAAAACAATTACAAATGTTAAAAAAAGGAAAATATTTTTATGTTGGAAAATTAATAACACTGGGAGGGTCAAGTCTGTGGATGTGTACCTGTGCTGCTGATCCACCAGGTGGCATCTCACACCTTCTCAACTCTACAGGTCTTCAGCTCCTCTGAAGTGCTGCTTGTAAAACTTGTGAAATGTGCTTATTTATTTATCTGGTTTGAATGATTGCATTCTAGCCTGAATCACACAATCTATTTGAAACTAAATGAAATAAAATGATTATTAATAGCAAAGTTTACTATTACTACTACTACTGCTACTACTACTAATAGTAATAATAATAAAGAAAACTGATACTGTCATTTCTGTGTTTTTTAATAAAGAATTAAAAATTTAAGATGAGCTCATTTTGCCATGTTTATATGCAAAAATATATGTAACTTTTGTATAGTTTTTAACTAAAATATAAGTTCTAAACAAAATAAGGTTATATTTAGGGTCTTGTTGAATGTTAACATGTTCCACTACTGCGCAATAAAAGATTTTTTTTTGGTTTAAATTTAGAATACAGAAAAGCTTAAAAGAAAAGGGGTGAAAAAATCCACGTCTAAATTTTTTTCTTCTTCTTCTTCTTCTTCTTCTTCTTCTTCTTCTTATTATTATTATTATTATTATTATTATTTCTGTTTTTGTTATTGTTATTGTTGTTGCTGTTTTTAATATTATACATTTAATCTGTTACCTTTGATTCTTCAGAATGTATCTATATGTATTATTGCATTAAATTCAGGTGATGGTGTAATGACTACAAGATAATTACAGTTTTTTTAAGCAATTTCTGTTTTAAGCAATTTCTGTTTAGTTTCAACTTAAATATCAACTGAAAGACCAAAGTAAATTTTATCAATATGTAAACACAGGAAAGCTACAAATGTAATGTTATTAAGTGGACAAGGCAAAAGATGAAACCGTTAACCTTGTATAAATTGAAGCAGTGTGTGTGTGTGTGTGTGTGTGTGTGTGTGTGTGTGTGTGTGTGTGTGTGGAGTCTTTACAATAACACTGAACTATCTATAAACATACATATGTACAGCACCAATCAATAGTGTGTGTATACCTGTGTAGCACTTGTATGGGAGGATGTGGACAGAAGAGTGACGCAAAATGACCCCCGAGTACCTGCCAACAGCAGAGGACACATCAGGGCACCTGGGTACTTGTGCTCAATTTCTCATTTCATTGTAGTTGCCAGTAAGTAAGTAAGTCCTCCTTTATCTGTAAGAAAGAGCAAGCACTACCTCTTTATCACACGAGCAACAAAACATTTGAAAAAGCTGTTTAAATCTTGTACAGAAGCCACATTTGCATAAAGGCATTAACAGAGAAAAGAAATTTCAAAGGTACACAAACCTGTGGGTTTGTAACGGACTCTAAACTGTATTGTGCCTGTGAGGAGAAGGCCACACAAGAAGAAACTCGCTGGTTGTGACAGTCAGATTACTGGACGGACAATGCGGGCCACACCTTTGCGAGCTCACGGCGTTTGTCACTTAAGTGCTTCTTGGTCCATTACTGCAAACTACCCGTGATTAGCGGCAATTGTTCTGGCCACGATTCTGCAAGGAATCCGCTGCCACCCAGGCGCAGGCGGCTCTTTAAGTGTGGTCAGTATCAGGAGGCAGCGCCTGTGCTCCGTTACTCCCTGTCACAAGTGTCTGCAGCAGTTGTGGGTGCCTGTCAGCTCGAGCAACATGTTCTCTCTTGCCTTGGGGAGCATCTCCTCTCTACCCTCGGACCCGGCCATCCTACAGCGATAGGCCCCACCTTCTCTGCGGATTTGCAAGCGTTTCTAGCCATGGCATTTTAGTTCTTTACTTCATTCCTTCCTTCTTGAAAACATATTCCAGTAAAAAGGAGGTAGGTTCCCCTACAAAACAAGGTAAATCTTTGGTTATTTATTATTTCCCCCTCAGTGTGAGCAGTAAATTTACCATGCCAGGGATTAGCAGCAAAACAACGCAGTCATGGAGCAGCGTAGCCTTTGGCAGTGACAGCCTTATTTTTCCAGAGAATTCCCTCTTGAGAAGGTTACCTGCCATAAGACACACACAGGCAACTGAAAACGATTTGCCCGAAGCGCTAGTGCAACCGTCACGAAGAGACGCAAGCGACTGTGCCAGGTAGTCCCATCCGACCGCACTGAAAAGGTTTCTGCTGAATGTGGGTGGGCACGCTGCTGAAAGGTGCGATGCTGCGGCTCTACCCAAACCGGCTTTTCCGTTGTCATTGTCGATGGACACGGGAGTGCTATGTTCTAACTTTGCCGCAAGAGATTATGGGAGCACGTGGAGTCTGCAGCGGCGCCTCGGAAACCACAGGCAGCAAAACGCCTGTGTGAGAGCAGCGCTAATAGTACAGCACAAACAGTGGTTTTAAATGAACTGTAGAAGTGTAAAACCAACTGTGGGGAGTTCTTGTCAACGTGCAGGGGCAACGCACACCATGTCAGCGCTGCACTAATACTGTCGTCTTTACCATTTGTGTTGTCCAGACTGGCCCTGTGTGTGGGTGTGGGGTGTGGGGAGTTTGTACGAACAATGGCGATTAATCCCCAGAAAAAATGCACAACAAAAGCACCCGACAGAGGCTGTGACGTTGAATTTTTCTGATCAACGGGGATTTTCTGATCATCAGTCCAACGACAGGAAACTGCCACCACCGTTGGCCAGCTGACTCTGGGAATATTTTATCTTTGCACAGTTGCACCAAAGAAGCAGTTTTCAGGAAACCACATTATTTCTGCAGCAAAAGCAGATTTATTAAACTTGTTTCATTGGACGGCAAGGTTTTCCACCACTTTGTTGTGCCGTCAGAACGAGGCATTTCAAGACATAAACCTTCCTGTGACAGGATCCCTGCTTTCACGGCAGGAATATCTTTTATGTGCTCAGGCATCTGTAGCTGTGCTGAAACATGCAGGGCAACGCATGAGGCTCCACTTTACACATTGTTGCTGGACTTTGAACATTTAAAATAAATACACTTAAATATTGCAAAGTGTCAACAACATGAACGCCTGTTTCTGTGGATATTGGTTATCTTGAATAAGAAGACTGAATTTAAATGTATGGATATTTACCCTATGCACAAGGTGAAAACTACATTGTATTACTCTTAATAAAGGGCAGTCTCTCCAGGTAAAGGAGGGAAATTGGCCAACTCCTAAATTTGTATAACTGTTGTTGTCCAGGTATTAAAGCGATTAATGTATTGCATGTACAGGGGAATTCAAAAGAACCAAACATGTTCATAAATTAACTGTTCACTAACTGAATACCAAATGCAAATTTTCAAGCACCAAGGCCAGGCAGAAAAGTAAACCATGGTCAGATCATACTTTGCTCTTGAGTACTTAATTCATGAAAGTGTTCGATTCTTTTTCAGTGTAAGGTTTGCATGTTAAGCTCCTTACTAAGCGCTACCCCTTTTATACAGCAGCATAATTATTCCTGCATCACTTCAGGTTGGGTTAGGGCACTAATCTGCAGCAGAAATGAGGATTCAAACCTACGTCCTTATCATGCAAAGCAATAGTTCGAATCATGACACCGCCCGCTGCCATAATATTGTTTATGCACTTTTAACTGCAACTCACAGACAACTAATGGGGCAGTTATGAGTGCTGTGTTACTGCACTGCTGTACATATAGGAATGATGAGCAGAGGCTGTCTTTCCCAAAGATCTGTCCTCTCTTGGCTGGCTGGTGGCAGACAGTGGCCAAGAGGCAGTCATTCTTTTGTAAGCGAGAAAGGGACGTGACGTTCCAAGGCAAACACTATAGTGGGTGGCTGCTGAGCTCATCGGTGGAGTTGGACAGCAGTGATGTCCCCACCCCAAATGGCACATAGAGGACTGGGGCGCCGCAGCTCATACTGGTGAGATTACATTCGGAGCACAGCATGCTGGGAGAGTTACGGGGGGCAGGTGGGAAGCTGCCAGCCAGAGGTCTGGCAGAGGAGGAGGGGCTGGCAGCCTCACAGTTGGCAGTGTATGACACACTGACCAGTGGATGAGCAGGAATGGCCAGAGGTGAATAAATCAACAGCACTTTGCTGTTTTCCTGCTATGGATGTTATTCATTGTGTAGATTGAACAGATTTATTACAAACTATAACGTGACGGTGAAAAAAAACCCTAAAAATATGACCCTACCTTCAAGAAAAAGAGAAAAGTAACCTATGAAACCAAGATGATTTATTACTCCAAACGTAAGCCATTGCCTTGGAAATATGCAGTTTGCGCGATTATTTATTTCTTTTCATTATCAATTAAATATAACCAATCCAGAGATAAGAGCTTAACTAAAAATCATCAGCAGATCGGTTCATAACACCACACTGTCAAAGGAAAATACAAAGCCTGAAGTTAAATGAGACTATTGTTGATGTTGTGGATTATTACCCTTTTGAATCAGAGCAGTGTTCATATATATTTATTTATTTATTTATTTATTTATTTATTTTTTTTAGCAATATTTGACACACTTAAAATATACAAATAAACACTTTGACGAAACAATCTGGGGCACCACAAATGCAGCTCTGCAAAGAGGACAAAAATGTGCCACAGTATGAACGCATGTGACAGGTTAGATAGTTAGACAAAGAGGACAGATAGTTGATAACCTTGATTTGCTCTGCATTTGCACTTTATAGTCATCTTTACATTTTGGCGGTGAGTGAGGGTGATGGACTGCTGCCTGACAAACATCATAAAACACCACTGGGCCGAACCTCAACGTGGAAACCATCTGCTGTCCACACCAACAGCGTGGATCAATACCTGGGAATGGTGTCAGCATAACGATCGATGTCTGATGACACAGTAATATCTTACTTCTTGACACAGTGTCAGCTCGGAGCCGGAGAAAACTAGCTGTGTGACATCGGAGCTCCTTTTCAAATTGTGCGCGCACACACATATGCACACGCATGAGAGTGAAGTTAATAATGGGCATATGTTAAATTGTTCACTCTTTACATTACAAGAACAAATTTTCACACTTGCCCCCCAAGTTTTATGCCCTCTTTGGAAGCCTCATATTCTTTAGTGTGCTGTCCCCCTAAGGTACAAAGCCTGTGAAAATCGGCACGCCCGGCAGCCCTCCATCGCTGTGTTGTAAACTGAAGCTCGTTTTAATGAACACAAGGTTATTTTCCATTCAGAAGGGTTTACCCATGCATTTTATTTCACATACTCAGGATGGGAAAAAAATACAAGTTTCTCTGTGAGGCAGGGCTGCAAAACAGCGATGAAAGATTAATTTAAAGGTTTCAGTTCTGATGTGCATGATATTTCTGCCCAGACAGCATAAAAATCTTATGTCAGAGAAGCGTCCAAGTCTTTTCAACACACAATCTCTCCCTCTTCCCTCTCACATTTTCAGTGTCCAAACCAGAAATATACACACACACACACACACACACACACACACACACACACACACACACACACACAGAAAGACATGTGTCTTACCGCTCTGTGATTTCCATGACAACCAATGTAAAAAGTACCACTGGAACCAGAAACATTATTTGAAAAAGAGAAGATAATGTGCGTATCATCACCCATGAAACCACTGCGATGCCATCACTCTGGCTGGATGGACCTGTAAGGCACACAAAACTGTGAGCTCATGTGATTTTCACACACATTCCCTCTGTTCAAATATGGTAAAGTAGACCTTAATGCAGCAATTCTTGCTCTCAGCTGAGACTGCAAGAGGAATAACTCCTAAACTGACTTAAAAACTGGGAAACACTGGAAAATGAATTTTTCCTTTTGCTGCTTTGTTTTTTCAGGGAGTAATCCTGACTTTAGTTCTAACAGTTTTTTGTGCATAGCTTTGACTCTTAACCCATTTCCCCCAGACACCATGTTTACCTCCGTCATCCTAATGAAAGGTAGCTTCAGCTGGGGGGCAAAGCTCATTAGCGGCCAGGTGGGGGTTAACGCGTTCACCGCAGGGATGCAGGCCTTGAAAACAATGTGACTTAAGAGAACTTCCCCAAAAACAGCGAGCCTTTAAAGTCGTGGCCAAAAGCCATAAGGATCACCCCACCCAGAAGCTCCGTCTCCGGTTTCTGCGACTCTCGCTGTCGAGCTGCTATGACTCACGGTGCCGTAACTCGGCAGACTCTGCTCTCTGATCCCTTAATGGCCTCATTTCAATGCCGCATTCAATACACAAACAGCACGATCTTCACTGTTTTAAAACACGGCATAAAATCGCAACGAGGCACAGTTTAGCTATGCGTATCTGAGAGCCACTGACTTCATGTTTAGTTTCTTCAGGTCAGTTGTTAGGAGGCGGCCAGTTGCCCTGTGCCGTAGATGTCAGTCACCGGCTTGTAAATGGGCCACTGATTTCCATTCTGACAAGCAGAGAATGAGTTTTTAATCTTTGTTATTAAACTGAGTTTAGATGCAAATGTTTGAAGATGTATGTTTTTTTAACTTAACGCATTTTATTTTTGGACTCTTCATATTCGGTAGCATTTACTGTGACTGGCCAAACTAATGTATGAAAAGTTTTAACCCTGAGAAAAAGTACAGTACAACACAACTATAAATTATTCTCCAACATTTAATTTAAAATCATTCAAAATTCATTTTTCCCATGAAACAGTTTCTTATATATAATTAATATATACAACAGTAATTTTCTTTTTCCAGAATATTTTCTTTTCCACTGTGAAAGCCAGTCGAAAACTTTCCTGACAAAATCATAAACTAAACAGTACTCTGTGCTCAAGGAGCTGATTAAATAAAATTTTTCAGTTTGTTTGTTTTTGAAAAATGAAAGGACAAATTGATTCAAACATATTATTCCACTGTTCCACAATTACTACACTACGCTGCTAAGGCTAGAACCTCATGGCTACCTGAAGAGGAGCAGGATTCAAAGCCAGATCCACCTTTGAGTGGAATGCAATGGCTGTGCCTAAGAAAAGTCATGCCGTGCAGTGTTAAAAGTTTCGCAGCTGCAGTGTCCTTATGCATCCTATGGCCTGTTTTATCACAGCTACGTTGGAGCTTTGACAAGGAGGAGCTGGGTCGCATCAGAACCGTGCCAAAGGGCTCCAGGCTCCTCCCGCCACTACCGGTCAACGGAAATCCCAGGGCGAGAGGACAGCAAGGACCACGCCAGATGGAACGGTGCTTTCTGCCACCAGCGGATCCAGAGGCCCTCTGCTAAGCGCCTTCCCTCAGCGTCGTGGGTTATCTCTGTCGCAGCCACGCGCTGCTGCCTCCATCCCTCAATCCAAATCGCAGATCATTCCGATTTGCATCCAACTGGCCTGGATTCTCCGCCGAGTTAAAAGCGGTGATTTGTTGTGCTCTCGGTTAATCCCGTTCAGAGCTTTAAATACCCATATCAAATCTTCCGGGCTCAACAGATTCAGTTTCGCAAACCTGTATTGAATGCAGTTCAATCCGTCAGCTTAGAAGTGTACACTCCTTAACTTCTGTGATATAGTAAAACCAATCACTGGACGAGAACCTTATTTCGATGGGCTGTGTACACAAATGAATGGACTATTATTTTCAGCACATGGAAGTGAAGCAGTTTAAGTTGGTACACAATACGCACCTGAACACAACCAGTCAGGAAACAAAAAAAACAACAAAAATCCTAGAGGTATTAAAAAAAAGGACAAAAACGCAATAAAGAAAAAATTTTCTGTATTAATAAGTCCGTCATTAGCATCCACAAAGCAAAACTGACAAATTCAGTTGGTTAAGTGGATATTAAGCCTGAAAAGATGCAAATTATTAGGATCCTGACGTCCTTGAACATCAAGACATAAGAATTAACACCAAATTGTTTATTCTTATGTGAGCTTTCAACAGCAAGCCACAGGCACATTTGGCAATGCAACATCCTAAAAAACAGGGAGGTATGCGTCCATGAGAAGAATGCTGTGTGGTTATGAAGATGCATCCAGCTGGATTTCATCTAAAGTAGGGGGTTTTCAAAAAAGCTTGAAAATGTAAGCAAAAAATCATGACAGGTACATAAATAAACAGTCGGCATTAATACCGCGTTGGTAAAATGGTTTTGACTTTAACAACCTAGGTCTGCATCACATTAGAGCTTGGACTGTCCTGCTAATGGCAAATTAAACATTCAGTTCCTGCTGGGCTGTTTCCACTGCTGGGGCTATAAGGCGTGTGCCAGACAACACCCCTTTGCAGCCCAGCTTTCCCTGCCGCTGCCACATCTTTATAGGAAGTTTAAGCAGGTAAAGCTGATTTTGCTCAATCTCTCATGACGCCTGGATCTCTGGATTGAGGAAGCACCCCAGAGCTGTAGGATGAATATTTATTGAACAGTACTTGATCCCCACATGCTCAATATTAAATTCATTGTGAAAAATTAAATCTAAACCCAGTTTTCCCAAACTATCCTGCCTAATGGTTTTTATCAGCAGTATTATTGCTGGTTTGGCAGTTTTGATTGTTTGTGGTTTGTATGCTGGTGAGCAAATGCTCCAGACTGTTCAGGATGTGCTGAAAGAGCCCCCCACCTCGAGGACTGTACTGCGACCGGGGGATTCTGGGAACTCTTGTAGGGAAAGGGAGGGAGCAGACGGGTGGAGAGAGGCGTAATCACCACCAGCTGCTTTGGTATCCAGCAAACGGAGACAGAACCACCTTCTCTAAAAGAAAATGCTTAAAAATCACAAAGCGGGAAGACTTGACAGAGACTGTGTCCTCAAGCAGTTACTGCACAGAAAGCGCATTTGTGTTTAAGTGAGAAGATTTTTTTTTTGCATTTTTTTTCCAGACCACAAAATCTGGTGTTTTAAAGTTCAGCTCATTATTAAATGCAAACAGAATGTAAAACTCGAACAACTAACGCAAATTGCACCCCGGTATGTTCTTTCCCTTCTTCTTTATGAAAAAACTGTGTGAATTCTTACTGTCAAAGAAGCAAACCTCTCAAGCTGTTACCGTTAGTCTCTGATAACCATTTCAAACTCAGCTCACAAGGCCGCCGTCAGTAATGTCACATGAGACATTTCTGAATTTTGGAAAGAAGACTCATTCAGTCTACTGTAACTGCTTTAGCTTCAGCAACACATGCCAAAAGCAAACGTATCCCAATAACTCACATGTACTCAGAAAGTCTTTTTCCCATGGAAATATTTACTTTACAGTATGGAGGGAAAACACCCATCCAGCCTGGTTTGAGATGGTCCACAAATTAGAAACAGGCAGAAGAAAACCCTGGATAATAATTTTACAGTGGCCGGGGTAATTGCATGGTGTGTCATCGCTTTGCCCATCACCCTTTGGCCGTGTCTGGCTGGCGATACCACCTCTGCTTTTCCGCACAATTCCACAACCGCTTTTACTTGTACCATATAAGATGAAATAAAATTTTAAAAAAAATAAAAATTGTTATGACAAAAGGCAAAACAGAGAAAGTGTTTGTGTTTCTTGAAGATATAAATGTAACCAATACCCACATTCCACTTTTATGAAGTTATGCAGCATAGAAGGACTATCCTTGCCCATCTGAAACTGTGCTTTATTGTTATGGTCAAACCCAGAAGATCCCTCAACAAATATGTGGCAGATTGAAATCCTTAACTCTCTTCTGCTAAAAAAGTTTTGATTCATAAAAAATTTAATAATTTCTGAAATATTTAGAGACTTTTTTAGGAATTCTCAGAACTGTATGAGCACCCCTGGTAAATATTCTGACCTTTTTGCCCATGTTCCGCTATGTAACCACAGTATCTGCATTTTCTCAAAGAAAAAAATAAAATAAAATAATAGTAAACAAATGTTAAAAAAAAAAAAATCGCTAAGTAGTAATAGTAGCAAAGTGACAATAAATGGTGAATATCTGCTGCAGGGTACCATGGCAACCAAAATGTACTGCTGCTGCTGCTGCTGCCGCTCAGGCTAGTTTATGAGTGAAGATCAGCACAGAAGGGGCCCTGCAGTGCGTTTTGGACTCGGGGGCAGACGGAGTATGGGTCCGTCTGTTGGACCCGGTCGCTTGTAGATGGGCCTTGGAAGAACAGTCACAGCGGCTCTTCTAAGCCTTGTGCCGTAAACCTTGTTAGACAGACGTTTAGAGGAAGACATCAAAGCATCTCTAAACTGATTTTTAAAGCTTGTCTACTGTATAATTGACAAAGATATGAAACATAATGAGAAAGTGAACGGAGTAAGATTAGCACAAAAGCTGTTATGCTCATTTTTTCCAGTGGTTTATGAGACAATGACAATTAATTACTAAATTATTGATAACTAATTAGAATAAATTTAATTGTTTTCGTTATTGTAATCCTAAAATAATCTTATTATTTTACAAATGCATTTTAGGCCACAATAAAGTTGTTCGAGAGCCAGATTCATAATAAAATGCTACATAATTTATGCATGAGAATTACAACTGCAAATATTTTAACTGCAAAAAAGACAAATCAAATGGAAAAAAAAAATATTGAAGCAATAAAATTATATTCCTCTGTCTGACATACAACGCTGTGAGTGTTGCTCATTTAAGAAGACCTAATATCTAATTTAAGTATAGAAAAAAAAATAAGTAAAATTTTCTATTATTTTACATTTTTCATTTTAAATCACTTGGTTTTATGTATTGGATGTTATCGTTTTGTGATTGTTATTAGTAAGACAAAGGAAAAGTCCCCTAAAAAGCAAGATGCCATGTAAAATGCTTTTGTGCTTTGAGTATGAGTTAACTATACTTTTGCCCATCGATCTCATTTACTGCAAAGCCTGCAAAGGATCACAGAAAATCTCAATTTTCTGTGTAAATTAATAATTCAGTCACTCAAGTGATTTGAGTTGATCACAAAATTGATCATTGTCTCCTTAAACCGGGTACACTTAATCCAGTGGTGCACGCACTGCAACATTTGCAAGTTCACCTTTTCTCTTATAAGGCTGGGGAATGATCTGTCTTTGAAAACTGACAGAAATGTTCCCTTTCTCGGCCCTTAAAATCTTATAGCTTCTATGCAATTAAAACTGTCCGTCAGTATCCAAAAATTCAGTCAGTCTGGTTTCTCTACAGTAATGCATTTCTAAGTGAGAATAGCTTGTTCATTTCATCGATATTGTAATGTTTTTAGATCGTAATGTTTACAGATTGAGTGCAGCGCTTAAATTAACAAAATAAATGCCAGCGAGATGAAGTCATTCATTTTCTCCACATGATGCAATATTAAATTATGTTATGGATGCATAACCAAATAAAAAGTAGAAAATATCTCAGATCCAAAAACGAATTAATCAGAATGGTCCTTCGGCAAATTTCCATGTACAATCAGGCAAGTTTCTTAAATGATTTCACAAAAATACTGCTGTACTGTTTTTTGTTTCACTTCTTCTTAGACATGACAATAAATGTATAGAAGAATATATGAATCCTTTTAAAAGAATATTTAAATACGGTTGTATACTTTTATTTTAGAATACATACGTATGTGTATTTAAAATTTTGAAAATTCCTTAATTATTTCTTTTCATTCTGACACCAAGTGGAGCAATGAGGCTGAAACAAGCACGTTTACATCCCTGCTTGCCAGTTTAAACTTTCAAGCAGGCAGTTCTCTTTATCTTTGAGATAAACACGACTTGCTAAAAAATTAAATAGTACTCAGGTTCGGGTGTTTTGTTGACAAGCACCACCTCGAGGGCAAACATCTAACCTGTTGACAGACAGTTCAGCAAACAGAGGTGGGCTGAAAATGGCCGGTAAATGTGCCAGTGCACTGGCAGCCATTAGGAAGATCAGCGCTTAATCCCAGGATTACCAATGATACCATCATCTCCACTTTGCACAGTCCTAAAAGCCATGCTTTCTCACCGCGTGGAGGCTTCCGGCCCAGAGAACTCAGACTTCCATAAATCTTTCATAACAGCGGCCTTCCTGGAACCAACTCAGTTCAGTTGCCATCGGCCCAGGAGATGAGAGGCATCCTTCTGTCAGACTCCCGCCACTGCGTCGCGTGGCTCAGGCCCACAGCCCGGCGTGCCATCTGCTATGGGTGGCAGACCCCTGCAACAGGACGCTGAAGCCCTCCCAGAGAAACCCTCCCTAGAGCTGGGGTCAGAGCTGAGGGGATGGATGCAACTCAGCTGTATGTGTCTGTGGGCAAATTTGCCCTGGGTGGTTGGGGGGTCTGAAACAAAGGAAGCATCTGGGGAAAGCGGGTCAGAGCGTGTTTTGAAAATATTTGTTTGCAAGACTGCTTGGGAAACATAAGTGTCAGAACTTTAAGTTATTTGTGCATTTTTTTTTGTGCAAAAAATTAGCAGGCTTCTTTTTAGATTAGGAATTTATTTGCAAAGCGCACCTATCGATCTGAACCATCTGGCCACTGCCCTCGCGTTGACATGGTGCCAGTCTGAGGGCTTTGCTCATGTCACAGGCCTCTAAGACCGATGACTTTCTCCTCACCTGGCTGTTTGTACTGAAGGTCTGCAAAACGCTGCGCACTGTATTTATAGAAGGTGCCCAAAAGAGGGCAGGCAAAGTCAGCTGAGACAGAACTGAGGTGAGCTGTCCCACACTCGCAGGTACAAACCAAATTTGTGACCACTTTAGATATAGGAAAAAAATTGTCACTGACAAGAAAAAATGCTCAGAAAAGCTATGGATGTTGATGAGACAAGTAAATCAAGCAATGCCATCCATTCATCCATCCATCCATCCATCCATCCATCCGTACATTACACTTAACTGCTTATCCGGGTTGCGGCAGTCTGGAGCCTGCAGTATACTGTAATAACTGGAGGCAACACTCCCTAAAATGTGCATAACATTTATGTAATTTAACCCAAGAACACACCAAGAACTGCAAGAAGAGTTCAATTATTTCTGAAGAACCAACGTGTCACCAGTCATAAGTAACCGCAGAACATGCAACATGTTATAACATCAGGTTTGGGGGCCTAAACACCTTTCAGTTCTGGAGAATACAGGGAATTTGTTATCCTTCGCACATTTTCATTTCTGGCACTGGCAAACCAGAACAGAGCTGCTTTTGCATACAGTAACCACATCAGAGACACCGTGCCTGGTCCAATAGTACGGTGCCAGCATAGCCAAGCCATGGCCACCATTTTTCTTTTTGCAGTCTGGACAAGCTGCGTTACATTCTGAAAATGTGCATTAAACACCCTTCTGGTTCTGAGAGCAAGCAGTAAGGTAGCACCTCCCTTTTGTCAACTGGTGCTCTGATGTTGGACCTGCAGTGGCGTTCCTTTATTTTCTGCTGCCAGGCTCGCAACACAATCCTAACCCAACAGAACACATGCTCGGGGGATGGAAGAAGCCAAGACTTTGGGGGAAAAGAGGATCCAGGGAGAGAGTGGGGGGACGGTTTTGGTCATGTGACTTAGAAATGGCTGACCACATCATGACAGGAATGGTGAACCCTGTGCGGGGTGCCAGACAGACCCACAGACAGTGGTTTTCAGGGGCACCAGATTTCAGAGAAAGTACTGAGGTAATCTGTTCCTCATACGCCAATCCCTGCACTTTAAAACTCTCTTTTCCAACGAATGGCCTATCGATGCACGCAGTTTTCGGCTACAAAGCAAATAACTGTACTGCACTGGGATAAATCAAAATACATTTGCGTGCCCCATGCCGGAGATAAAGCTTTTGATTTAATCCTGGTGTCATCAGGACACTGACTGTGGTGGAGGACACTTCTTCTGTCATGAATCTCTGCAGACTGTGAGCTGTTGATTCTAACTTGTGTGTGTGTGTGTGTGTGTGTGTGTGTCATTGCCTTCTGATGAACTGGCATTCTGTCCAGGCTGCACCCTGCCTCACACACTTTGCTTCCAGGATAGACTCTGGATCACAGAAACCCTTAGTTGCACGAGCAGTTATTGAAAATGCACAAAGGACAGCTGTAAATACGGCACAAAAACTGCTTTGTCCACGTCCCCATTTCTTCTCGCTTGAGGTACACAGACCTTACTTATGAGAGACACAAGTAAGGTTTGTGCATTTCTCAAAGCAGCCGACATTAAAAGATGGTTTGACGGACTGTAAGGACGACGTCCCAGGGATACTTCAGCCTTCCTGCGGGAGTGTTTGATATTTATTTAATGTAATTATTCCTTCAAACAGACTCGCTCCCTGGCCAAAAGGCCGGAGGAAAACATTCCATCACATTTAGGGACACTCCTCCTGAATCCCAATGGCTGTCTATGCACAGGCCGGCGGGAGGACGATCATCGCTCCCCGTCTAATTTGAGCCTGGGAAATGTCAGCGCTTACGTGTGACAGATTACTCAGTCAAAAGGAACCGATTCAGGTGAGGGGGGAACCGGGTGCCGATTTCTGGCTATGACTTAAAAGGGGGTCACGGAGGCGACTTCCTGTGGCGGAACGGAGGCGAGCCTTGACATGAATCAATCAGACCGGCTCAATTTTACAGTCATAGCCACCTAATGCCTAAACATGAGCGTGTGGGGGGAAGCAGCAGCCCGATTATGAGCATACATGATCTCCCAGAGGAAGACAATAATATTGGCATTAAGCACCTCGAGAGGGAGGATGCTGCCGGTTTTTTAATATATCTTAAATTATGTCAGGAAAAACACTGGAACATCACACAAAAGCCACAGTCAGTGTCTATTGCTATCTCATAAAGCTGCAGAGCTCTACAACAATATTGACACAGGGGCAGGCAAGCAAATGTCAGCCCATATAACATATGAAATGCTTAACGTAACCAATTTTCAGCTGTCAATCAGCGGGGAATAATGACTGATGGCAGAAATCAATACGGCGCAATTGAATTTCAACTCACAAACATGTTTCGTTCTGCACTATAAAAGACTGTCAAATGTCACAGCCCTGGAGCTGCAGGAGGATTCAAAAGATTTATTTATTTCAGACACTGAAGTCTATTAGCAACAAGGTTGCTTCTGTTGGTACGAGAAAACTGTCCAGAGGACAATGAGGTTCCAGGCAAAACGATGAAGCGGGAGGCTATTTTCCGCAATCAGACACACAGTTTATACTGGCCATGCACGCGGCCTGAGAGAAAAATGCTACCAAGGCATGTTCATTGCAATAAAAACGTTGTCTTAGGTTCCTCAAAATTTTCCACTGTGCCCTCAAAATGGCAAAAATATATTTATCTGACACTGAAATGAAATTATTTTGCTTTACATTGTGTCATTTATTGCAAAATTGGTGACTCCAGAATCATAAATATTATTCAGCTCTTGAGTCGTTTTTTTTTTTTTTTTTTAAACGCTTCTGCTGTGGACACAATTGTTAAATGCAATATATCCTTTTATTGATGGTCCGTCTGAAAGAGGAAGCGATGACAGGCAGAGGAATGGAATGACAAAGTAAATATGTATATGCAGTAAGTAATGATTATTGTGTACCTTCAGCTTATACGATACCCATTCTGCATTTCTCACATGTCTGTAGGTGCATTATAGTATTTCTGTATTAATCCTTTCCTGACACCCGTTGCTGTACTCATATTTTTTAGCTTACCTACATGATCAGTACAATGATTTATTTGTCGGTCATTTGCTGCCTGCTTTTCCATACATTGGCAGCCACTGTTTGCATGGCCTCCATTTTGCCGTTAACAGAGTGCCCTGCATCTCATCATCTCACTTCACTTCAGAGGGTTTATCCTAGCATGCACTTCTGAAAGACAGGATGGAAAGCACATTTATGCCTCTGAGCACAGTTACTCTGAAAAGGTAACAGAAAACAGGAAATTGCCATCTATGTTGTCTTTACATTTTACACCTTAAAACATTGCCTGGAGCACAGAGAAACTGGTGAAATTCTAGGCAACTTTCTCAAATACATAATGCAAGCCAATGTACTGTGGCATGTTACAGAATTAATATATACATATTTATAGAAGGGAAAATATACTGAGGGTTCAGTGTAAGAGATTTTAAATAACCAAAAAATCATTTCATTCATCTTCATAGCTTTTGTTAAAAATGTGCTTATACAATGCATCACATAAAAGCATTATTAACCACTGCCTGTAACAAACATAATTGGTTTTCAAAGTGCATGTAAGTTAATAATTCCTAAATTTGCTGTTTATGTACCAAATATATAAGGTGGGAGCCTTCTCATAATTTGCAAAATTATTTGTTTTTAATTCCATTCTTGTTTTTTTTTTTTTTTTTTTTTTTTTTACCAGATCTATTCAATTTTTCACTGCGTACAAATCATTTCAAGCATCCTAAAAACTGCCAGCTATGGTTGACTAATAACACACAAAATAATAGAAATGCACTTACATGTTATACGTTGCAAAGAGTAAATGCTGACAATAGCCATCCTTTCTCTCCATATAAAATATAAACATAAACATATGGCATAAACAAGAGGTGGTATCTGCAATTTACCAGTGTGTGTGTGTGTGTTCTGCATTACCACATGCCCATCTCGCACGCTATGCCAAATCAGGAATTGTATTTTTTCATATCGCACTTTCATTAATGCAGTGATTTATTACAGATTCCAAGAATTTATGACCACCGTGAAACTATTCTGAAACTCAATATCTTTTAGCTAACACTGCCAGTATAATAACAAGTATAATTGCAGTGATTTATTTTTGTCTAAAATGTGCATGGCACTGCACATCTTAGAAGTACTGTTGGTAAATATAAGCACAAGGTGTGGATCCCTAACCTCTGTGGCAGCTCCAAATTATTTGAGCTGCATCCAATAACATTTGCAGATGTAATGACAGGCAGACAGAAAGCAGCCACAGGCTTATCAGTACTGTACCCTTGCTGGGGTAAACGGTGAGGGTTAATGTCAGGGAGAGCAAGACAGGATCGAAAACTGAAAAACATTCTGGCCCAGCCATAACTCCAGTGATGGGCGTACATGCAATATGAGTAAGTATCATACCTGTGCAGTAGTTATGAAGAAAAATGTTGGATGGTTCAGGCTGGGGTTGTAAGGCGTTAAAATGCAGTGCATTTTCTTTTGGCAGAAAAAAATTGCAGGTTAATAAGGAGTAACTAAAAAGGCACAAATATGGCATTCATAAAGCAATATGAAATCATGTCAGAGACTTTCAATAGTGAACACTTTCTATGAGGGAACATCTTAGTAAAGACATTTTACATATGATCTGCAAGGTTGTATGGTTAATGGATTTCTATACAAAGCTTTTGATTGGCAATTTACACTTTTTTGGCTGCATAAAATTTGGATTAATTCTTGAAGAATTAAGCACATTTCACTACATGGTATACTCAATAACCATGTAAGTGACAAATAAACTCTTTTGACTCTTTGAAGAAGACTACAGAAGCTCAGTCCCTACAGTTCCCAGATCCAAAGGTTCATTTCACTATAACTTTTAAGAATATAAGCAGTAGCTGCATGATGAGCACAGTGAAGTGACGTGGTTCTGTTTTCCCACAGGCGCAGTGATGTTTTCAACAATGTATGAGCAAAATGCCTGGAAATGAAGGCCTGCTGATGGATTTGTTGCCTAACACCTAAGTTGCTCCACCCCAACTGATGACCAGATGTCAAGGTTCAAGTGCCACCTCTTCAATTCCACACTACAGGTACGAAAGGGTCTTGGTGCCCAACTACGGGCAGCAGTTTCTCCAAGCAGCCAGGCTCACCTTGGTACACAAAGCTCTGTAGGAAGTGACATGCGGGCCTTTTATTGGGCAGCAGCTGCACTGGCCACTTTTATGACAGGAGTGGTGGGCAAAGTTTTACCAAGTGAAGAATTCTGGTTCATACTGCTGGCGCCTTATAAATGGCCACGGCTGCAATGTACGAGCAGGCTGTGTGATGCTACAGCACTGTTGCTGTGCTTCACACCCAAACAACCATACTGCGTAAAAGCAAGCAAAGCAAAGCTTAAAAAAAATTTTAATCCCTCAGCCTGCAATGGGATACATTGTTAATGACCGTCTTTAAGAGGATTGTGTGACACCAAATCGGAAGTTGTCGGAGCAAACCTCGCTTGTTTCCCCCGAGCTTCTCGTATGCAGTAATTGATAACTCTCCAAGCAAAGCGCTGGGACACTTATATCGTAAATGTCAAAACTCTCGGCAGCTGCGCCCGCAGCCAAAGATTTACAACTTTCTTACCGGGATGAGGTTGCTTGCGTGTGTTATCCTGGCCGCATATCCCCGGTCTTCTGAACAGGTGGCTTGGAGTTGATATTGGAAAGGAGACAACCCAAATCAAGACTTACAAATTTTCCTGTTGGAACATGAGCCGTTGTGGCCGTTCTGAGAATAATTAACGTTTTATTACAAAGTTAGCTTCCCAAGACCCAAAAAAATGCCAGTCACACAAATACTGTCCAGCATGTGGGATGGCTTTGAAAGAGCTCAAATAGACAAATTTGTCGAGTTTTTCTGTTTTTTTGGAATCGTGCTGTTGTGCTTGTTTGCGAGGTCGTGTGCATGTGTGTGCCTGTGTGTGTGTTGTGTTAATTGATTCAGTGGCATTTCAGGCTTTACTGGAGTCATGCAGATGTTTCTGGTTGTTTTGCTGATCCCTCCCTGTCGCTGTCACAAGCGTGCGATCATCATTCTTGCGAGGTGACAGCCCTCTGTGGATGTCATCTTCTAAGAACTGCCCACCATTTTGGCTGCGAGGCCGACATGCACTTCATTAAAAAATTTTTCTTGGCAGCAAATCACACGAGTTTAAGAGAAAAGGGTTTGGGGTCTACATGTGCACTGGGACCAAAATACTACTTGGAGGTAATCTTTCATTTGATAATTTTGGTCTGGAGGAATATTAATCTTGCCATCATGCTGACAGGATGCTGAGTGGGTTTCTGCAAATTACAGTGCAAGCACAGATGTAGAAATGCTGTGGATTATGGCTACAGCAATGTATAAATGAAAAGAACAGCAAGTGACAGATTCCCATCTCATTTAAAGTTCCTGCGCATGTTTATCCAGTAGTCTAGCTAGGACACAATGTTTTGATTTTATGATAAACCAGTCAGCTCATTTCTACAACTGTTGGATCAAC
This sequence comes from Heterotis niloticus, assembly GCA_018136845.1. Classification (NCBI taxonomy): domain Eukaryota; kingdom Metazoa; phylum Chordata; class Actinopteri; order Osteoglossiformes; family Osteoglossidae; genus Heterotis; species Heterotis niloticus. Next base: position 174,434 of record CM030888.1, read on the forward strand.
TGAAAGGTCACATTGCTTTTAGAAGGTATGTTAAAGGTATGTTAAAAATATATGGAATTTGAAGAAAGCCTGTTGTAATTTTCCAGTGAAAGAGGGGGGCAGCAACTTGTGACGATTCTTGGGGAACCACTTCAAATATTTAAAAAAGATACACTCCTATTAAGCAGAATGATATATCTGGATAACATCCCTTATTGTGTGGTCCACTTTATATATCTTGTTTTCTGGCTACAACCCATGACCAAATGTACAACAGAGATCAAGTGGAGACCTGCTCTTCAATGCTGTCGAACTGTGCACCAGCTTGCTATCGATTGTTGTTGCACCGCGGCAAACTTCCATAGGCATGGCAAAGGTTGGCTCTGGAACAGAAGGCTGATGACTACACAAGGGACTCCATAGCAGCCCCTAAAACTTTGTACAAAAATGTCCTGATGTAAGATCATTTCAAGATCATTCGTGTTTGGGCAGCTCTTTGACAGCTTTCTGGACTGACGCATGGTAGGTGTGGAAGCTAAAGACCACTTCACAAAGTCCCGGCATCTGCATGTTACGGAAGTGGTTAACAAGGAGCAGTGCCACTTTATTAGAAATCTAATTCCGACAGCTCATGACAATGACATCTGCATAACCACATAGGATAGTCTTGTGGTCAAGATCATAAACTTGCAATCTGAAGACTGTTTGCTCAAAACCTGGTTGGGGCCCTGGAGGAGTATGTTGAGGTTACGGTGGGCTGAAACAATTTAATATCATGATGCACAAGTACTCTACTGCGGGAGCTGCCAGGAACATTATGGACTGTTACTGTTTTTTTTAATCACAGCATCATAAAGCACTCTGATGTTTAATACGAGTCCTTTGTAACCACCTTCTATAAATGTGCCCCAGTGAATGGGCAGCACACACAGAACTACAGTACAGTGCACCATTGTCCTTCATGCAGGGTGAAATCGCAGCAACAAGTCTCATTTGTCCAAAGTTTCATACAAAGTCTTAGTGCAGAGAAAGGCAGCTTAGTAGTTAGAGCCATCACTTTGGAACTGAAAGAACCAGGTCTGAAGCCCAACTCCTGCTGTAGGACCCTTCACCAGGGTACTTACGCATCTTCTATTGCTCCCATTAAATTTTACTTTGTTACAAATGGGTAAATGTTTATCAGTATGTTGTCAAATAAACATCCCACAGAAGACCGCTTTGTAGAGAAGTCTCAGCTAAATGAAGATTTTTTTTTTTTTTTTTTTTCCTGAGATAAAAAGAGACTGTGTTATGGTGTGAGTCATGAGCATAACAGGGACAGCAATAAACTTTACCTGCTGTAGCCACCATGTGCTGCCATAACTCCTCCTTTCATCATTTTCTTGGACACTAGCACATCTGGTTTAAATGAGCAAAAGCAGAAAGCAGACGAGATGTTGTCTGCACTGATGCCGTTCAAATGTTACTGGAAATAATGCTGGCAGGCATTAGGCGAAACAGACACACATTCATGTGTAGCGGAGAGCAAGCGTGATTCAAAAAAAGAACTGTGCAAATGGTGACGGAGGAATCAGGTGTCACTTGCATTCTTTCGTGACAATTGCTTTGTCACCCTCGAGGCTGTCAGCGTCATCCAGCTGAAACCAGCCCTGGGCGGCAGCGCAGGGAATGCGAAGCTAAATATTTGGGGAGGATGATGTTACTCTGCCAGGTCTCATTAACATAGTCTGAAGCTCAAATGTGCTTTCAAAGAGTCCAAAATCCATCTAAATTGAACTGCCAATATGCATAGCCTCCACACTGTCACGCCCATGCCAAAGTAATTTGTCTCTTTTATTGCTTTTGGAAAGCAATACGTTTTAATTAAGGAAATACGTAAGCACAAACAACACCATAAATAATCCCTTTCCCACCCATGACAAAGGAATTTCTTCAGATCAGGGTACACATACAACATTAATTAAACCAGTTTGGGGCTCTCGCTTAAAACTGGGACATAGACAGATGAGAAATATAACACTTATGTTTGTATGTGCTGCTGCGCAAATGGCGCAAGGTCAAATATTATTTCTGATTAACACTGCTTTTTTTCCCAATACCTTTTCACAACAAAGCAACATTGCTGTAGAAGAGCTGACCGGGAGGACACCCAAAGTGTGGGCTTTTCATGTGATGGGAACTGCAGCTTACTCGATAGGACTGTGTTAGAGGTCAAATCAGGCCCTTTTGGGCTTGGTCCCCTTTCTTGGTTCTGCTTGCATTTGGTCGCTCTTGACCTGAACCTTAATGACTGCTTCAGGAGATTATGAATACGTCCTGATCCCAGCCCTAAAACTGAAAACAAACATAAAGTGATGCAAGATAACAAGACGCTGCACGCAGGGAGCTATCCCTATAGCTGCGAGGGCAAAAAGGTAATCCAGACGCACTTTTAAGCCGCGTTGTCTGTGTTTGATTTCAGTGCCACTCTGTTGCACTGCAGCCACTGTCAACAAAAAGCTTCATTCAATTCCCCAAGTGCATTTTTAAACAACTAGCATCTTACATAAAGTCCTTTATTTTTTTAAGGCCAAATTGGTTTTGTGATGCCCGTGGACACTAGGAACTCCATGGCAAAATAAGTAGCTGTTTGCACATATGGCCACCCAACCACTACCCACAATGCAATTTAATTTCTCCAGCTCAGCAAAGCTGCTTGCGGACGTGCTCTATTCCGAAAAGGGAGTGAAATTAAACACAAGAGAGTTTAACATTAAATAATTCCTTCTTGTTCTCCCTTAATGGCATTAAACATGCATTAAATATGTACACTGCCCTGTGTGCAAAGATTTGTGGTCCAAAGAGGTTAGAAGAGGAGACAGTTGTGCAGTTTCAGAGACTGTACCTGCCCAACAAAGGTGTGGGGCTAACAGTGTGATAGGTGGGAGATCTCTGTATGGCAGCCCAGTCTTCTGAGTTGGGTCCCCTTCCGGGTCTAGCTGTGCAAGATGGTCATCTTAGCCCACAAGATATAATTAACCGGTCATACACTGTAGGACCAAAAGTATGTGGACCCTCCCCCAATGCCTGAGCTGAGCTGTTTCAGTCACATCTACCCAGCAGACAAACACATTCTGTACAACTGTGCACTTCCAACTGTGGCCACAGTTTAGAGAAGAAGCTCCTTTCCTGCTCCAGCATGACTGTGCCCCCCCTTGGTTTGCCCAGGTTGGTGTGGAGCCCCACCAAGCACCTTTGGGATGAACCAAAACGCTGACCGTGAGCCTTCTCGAGCCTTACTGATGCTGTTGTGGCTAAGGGGGCACGAATTCTCAAAATCCGGTGAACAGCCTTCCCAGAACAGTGGGGGCTGTTATAGTGGGGGGAGGGGCAACTCTATATTAATGTCCATGGGTTTGAAATGGGATGGTCAACAAACACATACGGGCGTGCTCAGCTGGCCACATACTTTTGACCATGTGGTATATGTTCATGATGTAAGTCAGAGCTATGGATGAAATGCAAATATACAAAAAATAGATGACAAATATAAAGTATACAGAAATAAAGATTAATTTAGATGTTGTCTCAATACATTTTTAGGTGCCATTTATCAACCCCTGATGTTCTTACTTATCCTTAAATATTTAAAGACACACACACACACACACTAATGAATTCAAGAGTATACATTTCTGCAGTTGAGGGCAGTTGATTCTTTAATGTCTTTATTTTGGTCACGAGTCAGCTCCTCCAAATGAATTTTCCATTTCTCATGGGCTGTCTTAAAAGGGAGTCGCTTTCCCTTGCCTGTCGTCGGTGCATATTCATACAGCAAGTGAGAGCTGCTGGCACCACCCAAGACAGCAGTGTTTCACTCTAAGGGATTACATGTGTATGTCTTCTTTGTTCCAAGACATCCACCAGCATCTGGCAATAGTCAAAGCCAAGCTTCTTTATGGAGACAAGTGTGTTTTGTGATCAGGTTGCTCTACCCCATTTATTACATGTATCAGTGCAGTTCTCTGCAGCTCAGTGGAAAGGAACCCCCAAGAAGTGTCTGTTCAGAATACTGGCAAAAGGTGTTGCAGCTTTCCATGCAGAAATGGATGAATGCAAGAACTGTCCCTTTTATTCATCTCCCAGCCCTCCACACACACACACACACACACACACACACGCACGCACACGCACACGCACGCACATACTCATGGGCGCACATGGGCACACGGGCTCTCCAGACGTGGTACACCACTTACGCCAAATCATTTTTCATAATCTGATGAATTTGTGCTTTTCCCTTTTTTCATTAAGTCTTGAAGGGAATCGTGGGAAGCCCTCCACCACAAAACCCCCTACCCCACACCTGCCCGCCCTAAAACAGACATTTCCCCCAGGGAGGACTTCACCAGATCCTTCTGTATATACCGCAGCTTTTCAACAGTTCAGTGGTGAGGAAGACACATAAACATTCGTCTAATTTAAGAACAGAACCCAACACCGGTTCTGAGAATGAAAAACAAGAGGAAAAAGAAATAATACAACAGGAAAATGTGATAAAGCACAAATATGGCAGCTAAAACACACAAAAGGATGGGCTAGGCCGTAGAAGACCATATGCAGGAGGCCAAGCTTTCTGTATCAAAAATTTCCGACACAGCTGTCTTCCTTTTTCCCTATTTGTGACTATGAATACATCTACATACGAGCCATGAATAAAATTTGTCTCGCCTGCCAGACAGGAATAAATAACTTTCAGCCTATTAAGGAATCAATCAATAAACCAATAAAAGTTACTGCTGCCATAATTCCACTAACTTTTATTTTGCTTTTGTTATTTAGTCCACTTGATGCATGGATAGGGGAGGTCATGCAGCTTTAGTTGTTTTGTTCCACCACTACTCATGTCTACATCTGCAACCTCATTGCATGTCTCGTAGGGTGAGCATGTGTGCAGAAGAGGTCTGTCGGGGTCCTGAAGCAGCCCTCACATGTTGCACTTTAAAAGGGAATGAAATGGCATCCGCATGAGGGAAAAAGTGGCATGCAGTAAGCACTCAATTCTTCAATGAAACGATGGCTGTAAAGCTACATCTGCGTACAGAAGAGAATGTGGTTATTAAACCTCAGTTTGGCAAAATATACTGCATCAATATTCCTTCTAATATGTCACTTATCCATCCTTCTGAGTCTAGGCAGTAAAACAATTATAAAGTGTGCAGCCATGCAGTGCAGCGCTGCCATTAGCCTGGATTTATTTTTATTCCCATCAGGTACCTTAACTGAGAATGAGTGTGAGGCAAAGGGCAATAGGTCACTGGTGACTAATTTTCGGACCACTTGCAGCTTGTGTAAGTAATGGAGCACTTATTGCACTGCTCCCTCATCACAGAAAACAAGCCTGAAAAATCCATACAAATTCCCACATGCAGGGCAGTGGTTCGGGGCTTCTGGCTGAAGATGTAGCCACTGGAAAGGGTGTAATGTGCAATTTAAAATCAATATCTAAAAAAGTGCTTTCCTGCTCGTGACGCAATCATCTAAATATCAATAGGGTGCCGCGTGCTCAGGCACGAGCTGCACAGCTCCCGGATGCATTGACCAGGGATTTTGTTTGCTCTATTTGTGGGCGTCACCTGCCAACTTTAATACTGCACAATGCTCACGCGCCCACCCGCCTGCTTATTCTCTTTAATAAAGTATCGCAGTCGCTGTCAAGCCAGGTGTATCTGTAGGTCTTTCATATTCTAAGTAAATCCCCCGGAACACGGCTGACATGGGGAGGGGCCGCTTTCTCTGGCGATACAAACATCCGCTACTCTACATGGGCTGCGCTGTGCTGGCCTGCTGCAGGAAACAGGTTGCTCAGCACCAGCATGTTTGAAGGTTGTGTCCCTCTGTGCTCTTGGCCCTCTCATGAGATGGTACTTAGTTAAAAACAAAGCAGGCACTCGGGTAAATGATCTGTGATGTGCGTTCATAGCAATGAAACGTGAGGCTCACACTTTGAATACGAAAGGTGACACGCATATCGCATTGGGGTTTTTATTTTATTTTTAACACCACAAAATCAAATAATTATTATTAACAATGACAGTCTGACTCAGAAGTATGCAAGTAGGAGGCACATCATCCCAAAAAAACATTTTTTCATGCTGTCAATGCTTGCTCAAACTGTTTCATTCTTATATCTATTTATGAAAAAATGCTTCATGTAGTTTACTGAACACACACGCACACGTGGTTTAAAATGTTTTCAGAATCACATTTTCACTGAAACAAATGTAAATGGAATTCCTTTACTTTCCATGCCGTCATTGGGGTGTGTCTGTACACTCATGGGCCCACTGACAGCTCATTAAGATAAAGGACAGCGTAAGTATTTTGCCTTTAATGTCACACTTCATTTGTCAAGGAAGGACACCTCCCTATGTGGATGATCCAGAGCGCCTAAATTATACAAACTAGAAATACGAGATGCAAAATGATTCTGTGAGCGTTATTTCAATCGCTTGAATTTTTAAGCTTGTCGGGAGCTGGAAAATATGATATTTCAGTGCAATTAATGCCTGCATCGCCGCTATGCCTGCTCATCCCCCAGCATCTGGGCTGCATTACAGCGAGGATCCTGATAAGACAGTCTGGTGTTTTCCTGGAAGGCTTGTGGAGCGCACCAGTCGCACAGTTCAAAAACAAGTCTTTGCTCTCGGAACAGGACAGTAATTTTCTGTAGGCTACTGTACTTGGATTCCCATGGCTGAATGATGTATATCAGCACATCTTCATGACTCACTTTGCTCAATGACTTTGCGCTGTATGTATGAAAAAGGAACTCATTTGCAGTGCCAAGGCAATTAAAACAAAGTAAACAAGTAAAATCACTCCACTTGTGATTTCGTTGAACACTAAAGATTCCAGCAACCTAGACGCAGCCCTTACAAAAGGGGGACAGCGGCCACGGTCCATCACTCCCACATGTTGGCTGCAGTCCACATGCTTATGCGCTCCTGCTTCTTCCCCCAAATTTTTGGGGGACTGCCGCAATTTTCATGAGTGTTCTTACATGAGATTTTCTAGGCTCCACAAATTTTTAGGAATCTTACAAAAGCTAAGCACCTCCAGTTAGACAGACAGAGAGATATTTGGTATTATTTTCAAATCAAAGCTCTTCTCCATGGACCCCTTGCAGTCCATCAGTGGCACCCCAAGGAGACCATGAACCCACATTAAGAACCCCTGGCTCAGAATATCATGGTTTCTTGGAGAAGATAGCTGAAGCCCATTATGGGGCAAGGACTGTTGACTGTCATTTGGTTTTTTGCAGCAATGTCTAAATCTTTCACCAATGTGTCACTTGTTTATAAAATTGAATTACCTGTTTAACTCACCCCTTGACTCTTTTAATCATTCTGAGCTAAGCAGAGAACTAACCGTGAACCATCCATGAAAAAAAAAAAAACTTCACATTCTGACTCAACGGCAGCAAATTGTTATGGAACACATTATCGCAAGACATTTGTTCATGGCGTGACAATGTTTGGCCTCTGGCCACCAAAATGTTTTATTTAATAATGTGGGAATTTTGCTGTGTTTTCCTTTCATTACATTTAGGATGAAAACAGAAACAGAAAGCCACGACTTTAAAGTCTGAACTTTACCGCCCAGCAACTGTCAAAAGCAATCTGAGCATCTAGACTCAAAAGAGGGGTTTTACAGGATGTTAATTTAATACAATGGTATTTTGTTTTCAGGCTCTCTCCCATATTTTCTATGCTCGAAGCAACGTCTAGTGGCCACCCCATTCAAAATGGGTCTATTTCAGGTCTGGAGGCTCAAGATTTAAGCAACAGTAGAACAAACCAGGAGCCAGGCAGGGGGGTTCTGGGCCACTTCAGTGCTGGGATAAAAGTCAAATTCAAAAATGAAAAAAGCACAAAGTCACAGAGAGGCTGAAAGTTATTTCTGCATTTGTGTCACCATCTTAACCCGCTGTATGCTTAACAAAGACTCAGCTCCTCGATGTTTGGTTGCCTTAAATTAGGGGTTATTGCTGGAGTTTACGTGTTGTCACAGTAACCTGCTAAAGGTACCAACACACTTTGACAGTGAGCCAGAAATGACAAAGATTTTGTCTCACGGAATGTAGCAAGTGATGCCCAAGGGTCTTCTCTGCAAGATTATTGTTACCTAATCTCATATAGGGAAATGGTACACGTGGTCACTTAACAGAAGAAACCAAACATTTGCTTGTGCTAATAAGTATCTGCAGAGGTAGTTTAAGGAGATACCTGCAGGGGGGAAATGCAGCTAAAAGGCGCACACAACAGCGAGAGGGATTCCCTTAATCATCCCCACTGTTTCAGCAGCAAAGCTCAATTGCGGTCCCCGTGACTTGGGATGTCTCCATTTTGAGCCAGGCCAAATGCAGCTGAGAAACGGTAGCTCTCCCCCATGGTGTTGGGTTACGGCATCTCCGCTCTCTTGTGAACGACTGATCCCAGCGCAGATGTGCCTGGGAGGCACGGCGCTGGTCGAAGACGTCAGGGGGAGCACTGGTGTTAGGGTTAAGTTTGGGGTTATTGGTCAAGCGGTGTTGAGGGTCACTTTCAGGTTAGGGTAAGGATCGGGTCAGAGCTCCCTTATGAAGCCCATCTTTCAACTCCAAATTTTTACTCAGCACAGCGTTTTAGATGTCATGGCATTCATTTCAAATCTCCCTTTCCCAAATAATTTGGATTGAAATCGTTCGTTTGAGCCCTCCTGCTGCAGATCATGTTTTAATATGTTGGCTTTTATTACAGTTGATATTTCAAGTAGTTTGTGATAATTATGCCATTAACTGTTCACATCCACAGCTTCAAAACCTAAAACCACTGAACCAAGTATGCTAACAGAGGAACGGATACCACTTTCTGGTCAGGATAAACTAAAGTTCCACCAACATTTTTAGATGCGTTTGCCGCAGTAAAATGGGCAAAAAAATGTTTTATTTCTAAAACTACATAAACTAGTAGCAGCTCAGAATCAGAAACTACTTGTAGTCTCACAGTTAAGTTAATTGCTAAATACCTGTGAAAATGTAAGTAGCTGAATATGTCAATAATATTTAGCTCAAAGTTTGAAAAATGTTGTTGCTGGTCCTGGTGTTCTGCACAAATTCAGTTTTATGTATTCAACGGTGATAATGTGTCCTTCAAAAAGTGTTCAGATTCTTGCAATTCTTTCAGCGCGATACACCAAATTGGCAGGAGCGAATTTGAAACGTCTGCCATAAACCACTTCAGAAAGGTGATCAGTTTGGTAAAACTCACTCACAGTACAATTTTTTTTTTTTTGCACAATTTGAACAATTTAAGTTTAATCAACAGTAACATCTGGAAAGTTTTAAAGCTGTTCGTCTTTCTTCATCCGGGGAATAAAATAATCACCATGACACCATACTTGCTGAAAATGTGCACAACGTTCATTATGTCTTGTTTGGCATGTGGAGTGGCTTTGAGCACAGCTTGATTTTTAGACTCAGTTGCACTGGTTCCAGCCTTTCACAAGGAACTGACCTTGCGGGTTTTCTACACACTACGGTCCAATACACGTGAAGGTTACTTATCTTATTTTACTATAGTAGCCTGTACAGTAGAGTATCTTTGGGAATGTGATGTTAATCGTGAACGTGACACCAAAAAATCTGCATGAAAAGCAAAGTAGAAAAACCACCATGGTCAAAGAAGCCTGAGGAAATAAATCCAGCATGGTCCATGGCATTCTGGAACCAACAGAAAATCCCACTAAACAGATGTACCTTATAAAGTGTCCGTAGAGCATGTTTACGGTCATACGCAACCATAACACAGAGGCTGGGGTTGGGCATGGAGAATGAGACACTGTGGCACTGACGTGTCCGAGACCCCGTGCTACGCAGCCCAGGCCAGAGCTGCGCATCCGGGGGCTGTGATGTATTCCAAATGTCAACCAAATACATTATTTATGTTGCTGCAATAGCGCGTGCAGATGTTGCTGATGTCACCATTGGCCGCGGTCCTCGTTTGTTAACCCGCTGGTGGGCAACCTGACACCGTACTGTGTGAGGTGGGGGGCATGCTTTCTATCCACACCCCCTATGCTGGCTTCTTTGCCAGAAGCATAAAGAGGATCCCTGTGTTCCCACACCAAGATGATGCTGGGGAGCCAAACCCATGATATGGAACTGAGTTACACAGGGCCTCCAGCGTGGGATCCACACTTTCTGCCAACAACATTCATTAGGTGTGAAGACACTTAAAGCTGTGAGGCCTATAAACTCTCATTGTCAGTAACTGCTTATCCTGGTCAGGGTCATGGTGCTCCAGTGTCTGTTTAGGCAAGGAGGGTTGCACCTTGATTAGGATGCCATTCCATTAGAAGAGAGCCACACTCACACACATACACACACAGTGACCAATTCATTTGAAACACATGTCTGTGGACCAGAACTGGCGCACCCAGAGAAAATCCATGCAAACATGGAGAGAACATGGAAGCTCCACACAGATTGATTGGGATTCAAACGCACACCCAAACAGGCCATTGCCTCTACAGATAAACACAAGCACCCATAAAGCTGCAGGGCTGGTGAGCTACTAGGCAGGCACGTGAACATCCTGACTCAATCTGACCAAACACCCAGCAGAAACAGAGAGGCTCTGTGGTTCTCCCATCACAATGGGTACGGTTGCTAAATGTCCTTTGGATTTAAATATCATCTATTGATTTAAACCTATTCAGTCCAAAACCGACTTGTTAATATGTACAGCATTATTGTCTACATTTTCAAGCATCAGTGTACTGTTAGAGACATTGTGAACTGCCTGTTAAGAGACAGCAACTGAATTTTATTTAAAAAAAGAAACACAGAAAAACACATTTGAAGATTATACGTATTTCAGTAATAAGTTTAGGGGACATACTAGGTTGTATAAAAAAGTCTTAAAGAGGTGAACCTATACTGAAATGAAAATTAGAAATACAGACCATATGATTATTTGAAAGCAATTACTATTTTCCGTTCTTTGTCCACAGCAGCATCTCTGCTTTCCTGCTTGTGTGTGATTTTTTGAGCTGGACATTCGTTCTCTCGGGCATCACATTCCACCTCTTCCCAAAGATGCTCTATTGCCTTTGACAGGTTGAGGTACAGGTCACTGTAGTAAAGTAAGGCCATTGTCATGTCTGCAGGACTGTCGAGTATGAAATGGCACACGGTCAGCTGTGCCTGAAATAATAGAACCAGCACTGAAGATGCGTTCAGAGTCACTGGGACCAAACATCCCATCCACTCTACTGGTCATTCAAACAGTAACTGGACCTCTAGACTGTGTGTATGAACAGGCATGTGTGCCCAACCAAGTGGCTGCTCAGTGTATTTTGGGAACATATTTTTTTTAAATATGGATGGATGGATGGATGGATGGATGGATGAATGGATTAATGGATGGATGGATGCTTTTAACCTTTGAAGCTGGATTTGTGCCCTGTATTCATCAAAATTCCTCTTAAACCTTTCAGGCCTTTGTGATAATTTTCATAAATTGCTTTAATTTATCACCCTTGTTTTTCCATGTGATCTGTCCTTTCCTTTGACCCTCGAAAATGTCTGAAATTGCTGCGCTTCCCCCGCTTTAATGAGAAGCAAACCTTGCGCCCCGCGTTCAATGCTCTACACTGGAAACAGATGTCCTTTTGCCAGTGGCACAACTTTCAAGATGACAGCATGCCCCCTGAGAGGCGGCCGGGAATTCGCGCCTAACAGCCAGTTTGATGTGACAGCGGCCGCCTGTCTGGGGAAATTGAAGCGCAGGCCGTGTCGATACCTTTTGTGTCCCGATCCCGCACAGGTTATTGTTGGGCCGGCCGGTGGGAGCAGGGGGCTTGCTGTTTGCATTCACATGCGCTATGCGGCCAGCGACAACTTGGCCATTTTTATTGTTGCTATTGATCCATGTCCACCTCCCCACTGTGGCTAATTTGCTTGTTAACATGAATTTGTCAGGAACGAGGGGGGTGGGGGGTGGCTTCCATCAGGGGCTCCGCTCAGTGTAATCTTGCCAGAGAGCCCCGCTGCCCCCTCCACTACCACCTACTTCTCTCTTTCTCTCTCTCTCTCTCTCTCAACCCACTGTCAGGGGGCTTGTTTCAAACTCGCCCTTCGTAGTCGGCGACCAACGGTTTAATATAGAGGAACGATTTTTTAAACAGCCCGCTGTTAAGCTGTCACTTAATCAATACAGTTTCTGCCCCTTTTTGCTCCTCAGAATTAAAAACAAGTTAAACACAAACCAGCACAATGACCTTTTCATGTGGCCCGTCCGTTCAGTGAAATGGATGCCAGCGATCAGCTTGCAGCTATGAGCCTCAAAGTCCAGGTTGTTAAAGTCAGAATAAAAAATAAAGTGCATTATGTTACTGTTCAGTTTTCCGCTACTTCAACTGTTCTATAAAAGTACAGCAAGGGGGTGGATAAGAACACCTACAAGTCAAATTCTCGCATGCTGTGTGAAGCTCATTTAAATTTATTACACAAAATAAACTGTAAGAAAAACTTTCGTTTTTTTATTTGTTAAATGTTTAATTTTCTAAAGTATCATATTAATAATTACTTAAAATTTTGATAATTCCTTAAATGAAAATATTAAAATGACAGTAAAACAGGTCCAACATCTTGTTGTTGCAGAATACTGCTGAGGAGTCAACTGAGAATCTTACTAAATAGGTGTACCTAATGAAGTGGCCTGTGAGGGATAATGAATAAAAGAATAGATAAATAATGAAATGGGCATCAGTAAAAGTGCAAAAAACACTACGAACGTGGTTGATGCGTGAGCATGTGCCCTCCTCCAGGAGCCGTGCAAATGTCTTCGAGCCCCTCGCACCAGGGCACCGGGTCCCTGCTTCAGTTGCTCCCGGAGCAGCAGTTTCAGCCAAGGACTCCCAGCTCTCCCATTACTCACAGGCTGCCAAGAGGTCCGTCCTCTGCCATTACAGCCCCATTCACCGAGCAGGCGTGCCGCCCTGTTAATGCTTAACGCTGCTACATCAACAATCAATGAGCAGTTCACAAAGAAACCATTAGCTTTGGTCTCACAGGCCAACAAAACAATAAAAGACAAGCGGAGAGAAAGTGTTTCCACTTGGGGCTTATTATAAATTAGGAAATGCAATTGAAATGTCAATGCTCTCCCTAATACAGCTGAGTATGAAAAAAATCATTTCAATAATTATCAGATAGATAGATAGATAGATAGATTGATTGATTGATGAGAAACCCATTTACGCTTTTGTGACATATTTTTGAGGTTACTTGTAACGTGGTTGTTTCTGTTCTTAAAAAATTAACAGAATTCTATTTCACATTTGTTTCATTTGACCAAAATAAACAGACATTGATGACAGAAAGCAAAACCATACCAAGTTTTGATCAAAAGCCAAGCAACAGTAATTATGTTGTTCCCTACAACAAAGCATCTGGTCTCTCCAAAATCCAGCAGAGGTTGAAGGTGCAAGGACATACATTATGGGGTTTAACTTGGTCACACAAGGAAGGAGCTGAATTGTGTACAAGCAGAAAAACAATCGCACAGAAGGCACTGGTGCACACAAAAACACAGGCTGTGTGCTAACATGGATATAATTCCCATGTACAGAAATACATGGAAGCCAAACTTGTGGCAAAAGTGAACGTGCGACACAAATGCATTTCTTACATAATTACAACGTGAACCGTCTTGGGACCTCACTCGGTGAGTTCTGACTCCCAAAAGAGACAAAAGCTGAAACATTTAAGAGTCAGGTTTTCCTCCCAGCTGAGCACAGGCTCTGCTTGACCGCCGTGAGGTGCGTGAATACGCAAAGGGAACCGGAAGGAATAAACAGCTGAACCTTCTTTACAGGTAATTACAGGGCCTTGCAGTGCAGTGCTGACAGTGTCAGTGTCCCACAGCAGCCCAGTCAAAGTCTTGCGCTCAGCGCCAATGACAGTCTGTGGCACTACTGGAAAATTGTGGTGTGCAAGGGTCATTTGATCAGCATGAACAACCTGCTGCAGACTGGCCAGAATGAGTAGGAAAGAAACAACACACAAATACACAAATGCTGCACAAAGCTGGCAGATACTTAGCCCAAAACAGTGTGAATACTTACGCAGTCAGTGCATTTCAGTTTTTCATAATATCTACAAACAGCTTACTGTGGTTCTGACAGTGTAGCACTAGAGCGTATGAGTTCACCATAAAAGTACTGACTAGGAGAATGTAAGAAAGTAAAATTTGTAGTCTAGGCAATGTTGATAGCTTTCAAGGGGTTTGAATACTTTTGAAAGGGACTGTATATTCCAAATGTCTCATTAAAAAGCAAGAGAAGTACATTTTCTGCAATTAAACCCCCCATGTCACCCCCTATTTTACTATTTTAACCACATCAGATGCACTTTTTCAGTAAGTACGATTAATTGAGGAATATTTTTTTACAGTCATCAGCACCTTTTGGGGAAAGCAGTGATGACTAAAAACCTTCCTGTGCTATAGCACATTTTAAATGAAAAAGGGCTGAGGATTGATTTAAATGCTTAAACTGTTTTCATGTTTTATCCTTCTTTGCATCTCTTCTTCATAGTGTTTTGTATATGAAGCCGACTCATACAAAATCCCTGAAAAATGAACAGGAATGTCCACGATATTCTGTGCAGCATGAAAAAAAAGTGAAGCATGAGGCCAAGAAGAACAAAAATCAAGACAAAAATCTACATATAGGTCCTATAGCTTGCGAACGCCACACATTCGGATGTTACCAGACATGTTTATGGGACAGCCTATTAGGAGAGAGGAAGCGCAGCCGAGTGCAAGGGCTTTACTTCAAATTGAACAGTGCCAACGCACATATATTGGCTGTAATGTGCAGCCGCCAACCTTGGCCACAGTGCCACAGAGAGGAGGTGTGGAAACAAATTGTGTGAACGCAGCCTTTTTGTTATTCCAAGTTTGGTAAAGGTTTTAAACTGTTTTAGCACATCCACTTCCACTCTCAGGTGTAATGGACCGAAATGTATGACGTTATGTTCTGCTCACTTCTCCGTACAACACGGGCCGCTTCTCTTATTAACATTTGTGCTGTTAAATTTCACTGTTCAAAGTTTTCGTGATGCCGTCATAGCAACCCTTGTCCTCGGTCACATAAGTTTATTGCTTCGCGATATCGCAATGTTTGCTGAAATGAGGCATGTGACAAAGCAGGCCCACCACCTGTCAATGGTATCAGTTAAGCAGCAGCAGCAGCACCGGCCGGTGGGACCCTTCCACTGCGATGGTGCTGATGCTGCAGAAGGGTGGAGTAGTCCCCGGCAGGCGAGCCACCCATTGATCCAGCTATTGATTAACAGATTGGAAATATTAACTGGGGGATCATCCATCGTGGATTACCCATGTCATTTCCATTATAGCTCATTCGGGCCGCGCTGCCCAGAAACACGGCTCGAGCGGGGTCCGTGTTCCATTAGCATTGCAATTAAGAGGCGATCGGATAGCGATCAATCGGGAAGGAACTCGGCATGCGTGGACACGCAGCCGCACTCCCTTACGCGCTCGCTCGCTCATCGGCGCACACACGCAGACGCGCACAGGCATGCACGCGCGAGGTTTAATCATTTCACAATTTGAATGCAACTGTAGGTGGAATTAAATAGTTCGGAGCAGCAATGAGATTTATACCAAAATATAGAATTCCAAAAAAAAAAATTAATTGCTCAAAATAACTATAAGCAGAATATGAGAACACCTTGTTCCTTTGAGCACAAAAAACTGGAAACAATGCGTAAATTCTTGGAAAACTGACACCAGCCAGGAAACTAGAGAGCTAACTAATTTGTTTATTTGATGACCCCCAAAAGAAAACGGGCCAAAAACCAACGTGTTGCAGTCGCTCAGTGTTTCCCTGAATCGGGAGTGACAGGCTTGAATGAAATGCTATGAAATATAATTTCTGCAGGGCGGCAAAAAGCGATAAATAAACGTGGTGGCCCGTTTGGCAATAAGTCAATGTTGTGGTTTATGAACCAATGTTTTATACAGCAATTCACATTAACTCAATAAAACCGGGCCGCCGCTCACAGCCGCACCGCTCTTCTCCACGCCTCAATTATGCAGAGTCTTTGGGTTTCGCTGTCGAAAGGATCGCTGACGGAAGATCATTCTCAGTGGCAGAGAGGGGAGCGCCATTGATTGAATTTTATATTGATGTTGTCTGAGATCTTAACATGTCTGAATTTACAGCCCTGGGAATAATAATGTCATATAAAAACTGACAGTAGTATCAGGGATTTCATCACAGGAATAACTTATATCTTGTTAGTTTTCAGGTTTTTTTCTTCTATTCAATATTTCTGAAGAACAAGAGTTAATATGGACGTGGTGATATATGGCGAAGGTAGACACTGGAATACATGCAGGGACCAATCTTTTATATGTTGTAAGACCACTGTGTCATTCTTTTGTATTATAATATCCAAGTTGGCTCATGTTAAGTGATAATTATCAGAAGTTACATGCCACAAAAAATACTGATTCAGAATCCTACATTTACATGAATTCATGTAGGAGATGTTGCTCTGTTAAAGTGATGTACCGCTCAGCAACAACTAAAGTGTATTGTGCAAACAGACAGAGAGGAACAGTTGCTGTCGCACAGTGTTGCTTCAGTCATTTTGACCAGTGGCATCATTTCGCCTGCACGCTGTATGTATAGTCTGTTGTTTCAGTGCATACATTGATGTAATTGATGTAGTGTAAGTTTAAGGAGCAGATATTAATTCACAATAGAAGTGGGTCTGAAACTGGCATGTTTTAAGATTTTGCTTGAATGCTGAGGAGGATTCAGCAGTTCTGAGTGAGGGAAGGAGCTTCCTCTACCACAGTGGAGTCAGAACATTTTCATTGCAGGCTGTGAGACCACTAGCCAGCAAGGGGTGGAGCCGCATGGCAGCATGGATGGGAGTAGCAAGTGAGCAGGTCCTGTGGGGATCGGGGAGGAGGGGGGGTGTTGAACCATTCTTTGCATTGTAGCCTCCAACTAGAATGCTGAACTTGAGCCACGCAGCTCCAGGGAACTGATGCAGAGAGGCGAGGAGAGAAGCTACGTGGAGCAGAGACGTTTCGGGAGGTCAAGCACGGCTCATGCGGCGGCATTCTGAATCTGCTAAAGAAACCTGATAATCTTAAATATAAAATCCAACAGCGTATCATTTTTGACGGTGAATTAAAAAATAAACATATGAAGCGTTCATTAGCAAGGAGTAATACATTTCATTAGAAATAACCTCATACCTTTAAAACTATCAATACTGCATGTGACTGGACATTCTTCAATGCTATACTTGAGGTATTCATTTGAATCCTACAAAATTACTTTACAGGCAGCAAAATGTGTGTGATGATGAGCAGATGTGCATAAAAAGTCACTTTTCTTGTTAAAACACTGGTTGTCAGGGTCACGGTCCCTCTGCAAACCACCCTTACCTGTAGGAATGGTCTGCGTCCGTCGGTCAGCCAAACCTCAGACTCCCTCATGGCTGCAGGGCGGAGCAGGGAGCACGTCCTCCTCACCTTCGCTTGCAAGCTGCATGTTAGTGCAGCATAATTACTGCCCCATCCCCAAAAAACGACAGGATGCTGACCCTGCCGAATTATTGAATTCATACCGCCTGCCTCAGGCCATGTCGGGGGCTATTCAATTTTGCCAGAGGAGGACAGCCTATTAAAGGAGATGAGTCCAGAAACTGCCTCCTCTGATTGCCCGGAGAAGCCATTACCGCGGTATGGGCAGGGCAGCCAGTGCGAGTGGACAGATGCCTCCTGGTCCCCGCCTTCCCCCCTCCTCAGCCCAGCCTGTCGCTTTGGAGACGAGACGCAATTTACATGACTTGAAGGGAAGTGACAGGGAGCAATCAGCTTGGGGAATAGGGTTAGAACCCGCACCGGAGACTGGTATTACAGCGGCGAAGCGCCGCGTGAGAGCTTCCCTTATACCGGGCATGGCCTTTGACCCTGACACATATCAACCAATTGCCCTTTAGCATAATTATGTGGAATAATCTTTTTCAGTTTGATTTGTGGGGAAGAGAGCTGAAGACCATTCATTATTTTTACCCCTCTACATTAACAAATGCTTTGGCACTCTGCTCCGCTTGTGCACTCTAAGAAAGAGGTCACACTTATTTATTTGCCTGATTATTTATGCATTTATTGATTTATTTATTATGGGACTCTGATGGTGGAACGGGCAAAATTTTAATTCTGGAAAAAAAAAAATTTATATATATATATATATATATATATATATATATTAATTAGCGAACTGCTTTTCCCAAGATGCCCGTGTCATCGGGTGGACTGTGAAATTAAACCTGAGAGGGGAGGTAATCATGCACCCGCGGCATTTATTAAAGCCATTCATGGAGCTGGACTTGTTGGGCGGCAGAGGCAGTGATAATGTAATGGCGCACATTTAGATAGGGAGTTCATTATGACTTACATCTGAAGTTAATCCCTTTTCCTCATGCAAGAACGTGATCAGCAGAGAAGGCAGACAATTTGAGACCTTGGAATTACAGGGTTCCAGCTGACATTTTTGTCAAAAATGAGTTGACATAAAACGCTCTGTCTATTACCATCTGCCTTGGACCTTATGTTAAATATCAGAAATCATCTATAAGAAAGATAAAACTTAAAATTACCGAGACAAACTCGAAACTTTAAAGTCTCAAAAGTAAACTTTTGCGTAATAGTACCCTTTAACTGAAAGCCACCCAAGGTCTCGTTCAGGGTGCCGCCTATTTGAAGCCATGCACAAATGTTTTTCTCACACACCACGACCACCCTCTTAAACATGGTATACCTGTGTCTTTTGACATATGCTGCACAGAAGAATAATGATTTATTTCTTTTTCTTTCTAACTTGAAAACTTAAAGTAGTCCCATGCACACGTTTGGACTAGGTACACCTGGGTGAATGCGAGCATGCGTGCGTGCTGGGTGGGATCCATGTGCTCCCTTGACATCAAGTGCTGAGTCTGCACTACACCATGTGTGCCTTGCGCTTGAGGCCAGCAATTTTTGGATATATGAGAAAGCTCATCTTGTGCAGTTTTGTGGCAGGGTTTTAAAACATACATTGAAGCGCTCGACACTCGACGCATAGAATATGACCATAACTTGTGGGATTTGAATCTGAATTACAATGAGCTCTCTCGCTGGCACAGCTGAAGAAGGATCATGTTCACCATGTGCTGAAATGATGTGTCATTTGCATTTTGTGTTTTGTTTTCTGAGGTGTTCAGAATGTTCACTGTTTCATTTATGCCTTATGAGCTGTGAAGATTATTTCATGTGCACACGAGGCTTGCGCTCAAGCTGAGCCACATACTGCTATTCGCTTGAACCTCGAAGGTAATTAAAAGCACTGCCTTCATCTCACCACGACTTATTTTGTTTTCCTCTACTAAAAATCGTTGCCATTGAAGTAATTGTATTGATTTAGGCACTTGTATCAATGATTCAAACTGTAAATGTAAGCCTAAACAGAGCTGCTCTATCTGCAGCTCATACCTCTACGTTAATCTCAGCAGTGACCTTAATCATGGCGTTCAATCATGGCCCCGTGACCCCCAGGGCTCCACTCCCTGGGGGGGCACTTCATTCACAAACCAAACCAAAAGGCCTCCTTCTGCCTAGTTAACAGCGTAATGTGGCCGCTGCTGGTCACCCATGTCATTGTCCTCGGTGTTCCTGCTGACAGCCCGCAGTCTTTCCTGGACTCATGCAAGCTAAAGGGCCTTGACGGGCTTGTGCGATCTAGCGGACTTTGACACGTATTTTTCGAGTATGCCCTATCGCTGTGTTTACTATTAGTTTATTTATTTGACATTTTGTTCCTTCACTTGTAAAAGGCAGAATCACTACTGTTCCCAGTCTGTCCCGGGGACGTGTGGTGTTAGGACCACCGGACCTTTAAATTCACACACTCACAAATGCGCACGTCTGCAGGCAACTTTTACTATCAGCAGTTCAGCCAAATATTTAAAATATAATGTGAATGCTAGGCATTTCCTAAAAAAAGTAGTTTTGGAGGTCAGGGCTATTTTACTATTTTAATAAGGCAGGAATACAATTGTGCGAAGATATAATGCAAATGAAGTGTCTTAATACACAACTCACAGTATTTTCACCATTAGGGAACTCTGTCCTCGGTTCTGGGTTTATATGCCATTATGTGATGACCCCAAAACCCCTGTGTGTGTGTGTGTGTGTGTGTGTGTGGGTGTGGGTGTGTGTGTGTGTGTGTGTGTGTGAGAGCGCGCGCGGTGTTTGCCATGTGCTTGTTAACAGCATCGCTTTACATTTATTGAAATGGTTTACTCCCCGGGGGGGGGAGGAGTTGCGCCTCCAGCTATCTCGGCATCTATCGACTCCTCGGGATTTAGCTGGCGGAGGCCAGGGGAGTCCCTAGAGCCAGGGAGGTGACCCACAAGGTGCCAGAGTTCAAGAGGGGTGACTGCTGGGTGACGGAGATTAGAGGCCTGTCACTCCCAATGGAGGGATGAGAGTATAAAATTATATATGGCACATCGCTCAGTCACATCAAACACCCAGGAGCGGGGCAGAGACGAGGACACAAACACCAATTAGGCAGGAAGGGGAGTCGCACCCGGCCTGTGGAGTCTTTCTATGCTGTCATTCTTTTGGGTTCGCACTGGTGTTTAACTCATGCTCAAAGCCTTACATTATTTGATGTTTCTTCAATAGCTGTTCGATACTCTGCCAGGGCCGGCAAACGCCTGGGCACAGTGGTATGCAAAGTGTAACAAGAAGAAAAGGAAAACGCTCCAAAACAAACTCTGCAAAACAACAACCTAGACTCAAAGCGGAGTCTGCTGGGTCCAAACTAAAACCCTTATATATTAATTGTGCAGAGAAAGGATAAGGCCTGGGCTTGAACGTAATTCACCTATTATGCTTAAGCAGGCAGGGAAAGTAATCATCTTGTCTGATATAGCAAGCTTATAATTAAGGGTTCAGGGATTTTTGTGGCAGTTCTTCTTTAATTAAGGCACGTTGTCTTTGAAGTTATAATAAGACGGTCTGCGGTCTGCTTCTGCCATTCCCCGGCCCACGTACTGTATGTTAAGGACGGAAATATAAAACAAATGGCAAGCATTTGGAGTTTGCGATTATTTTGCACCGTCGCATTTATGCAGCGATCCATTTCTAGAGAGGTGAAAGAAAGCAGGCTGTGGCTAATAAAGGGTTTGCAGCAGGTGAACAATGAAAGCCTTAACTCATGAAGTGGCAATCTCCCTTCAGAGTGTCGCCGTCAGACAGATCCATCCTCGGCGAAAATGGAGGCAGAATAATTGGATTCTTTCCCACAAATCACAGCGCACCCTTGAGTTTAATTAACAGACGCTGAGTACAAAAAGGCACTGCTAACCTGCATTTGCCGCCCATTTTTGAACCCATCGCAGTGACCATAACTGCAGTTGTATGCAATGCGCACACCTCGCTGTTATAAGCAGTCAGACAAGCGTAGGTGTTTAAAGCAAAGAATACAGCTACACCTACAAACACGCACGCTGTAGATGCCCGTGTCCACTTTTTGTACTTTTTTTAATGTTATAGGTGTCACACACAAATGTCACAGTTTAACGTTTCGTATTTGTACTTTCACGATAGCGTCATGATTGCAATGAATTTCACAGTACCTTTTGTCCTCAATACACCAAGAGGAAAAAAATACATGCTTAAACATATCAGGAAAAAGGTGCGTACGTATTTGTTAAACGTTTCCCAATGCTGAGCCGATGTGAATGTCGAAGAGAAACACACACAAAATACGATGCTCTTCAAATGCAGCAGTGTTTGTGGAAATAAGCCGACCCAAGGAACACGGCATCCGCCGAGGGAAGATATACAGGCTGCATTTAAAGTGGCGTTCTCAAACTCAGAGAAGGCTGTGAAAGCTCCCCCATGGTCCTGACAAAATCCTGCTCCCCTGGAGATTCTGGAGTCATCACTTCTTTTTCTTCCAGGTAGCTCTTCATCCCAAGAGAAGATAATATTTCCCAGTGGATCATGGGCTGTTAAACCCAGATGGGAGCTTTCACTGCAAGAGGCATGATGCAGTCTGTTGATTTCATTGCATAAAAAGATTGGCATTTCTTTACAATAACGTTTGTGTACATCTATGCAGGATTCTGCATTTAACAGTCCCGCTGATATTGCTGTTCAGATAAAGATGCAGAATAAATGTAATCTCTTCCTGTTATAAACATGAGCAGGTTTGAATGTGATGCCGTCACAATTCGGTGTTGTCGTTGTTGTATTTTAAAACGAGAAGTTTAAGTAAAATGAAGCTATAAACCATGAGCATGTGCATCTCACCTCAGTAATCCAAAAAGGAGTAAACACAATGGATAGGTATTCATCCATGGAGCCATCATTTCATTCCCCTTAAACAGTTAGTCTTGGTCAGGACTGTGGCAGCCTAGAGACCATCCCAGAATCACAGGGCGCCGGACTGCAAAACTACTCTCTGGGTGGGGCAGCAGTCGATCACAACGTGAGGACAAATATTCCTTTTTTTTATTTTTAAGTACGCCTGACACAGAACAGACCATATCAGCTGGCTTTCCAATAGGACAAGTCAATACAGCCCAATGGCAGGCCTGAAAAATAGTCAAAGGACAACACAGTGATGTCGCCTTCCATCAGCAGACAGGCAGTGCCGGGCACCAGGCAAAGTATTACCCTTATAAAGGCAGGCAAACACACAGGCCCCACAAATTTAAGGGCTAATGCAGAGCAGCCTGTGGATTTAGAGGCCTCATGTTATTAAGCTTGGTGGTGTTTTATAGCACTTGTGCATACAGCAGACACGGATGGCTCAAGCCCCCACAACTTGGCTGCTCGAATTATAGCTCTTCCTGTGGCCCTTAGGGCCACTTGGTGAGAGAGGCCGCCAATCCTGCTGCCGGTGTCCCTTCGCATTCTCTAGCTCCTAAGCTCCACGTTGGCCATCTCATTCCCCTCAATGTCTCCCTTAGGAACGCCCTGATTTCAATAGAAATAGAATGCTTCATCATCCAGCAGCAAGGCCTCCCATGGCAGGACACATGAGGCTAGCGGTGGAGTGAACACGCTGGCACAAAGGCTCCCTTTAAACATACAAAGGCGGAAGAGCAGCCCGTTCGCTGCCGTGCTCAGTCTAAAACACAGCAGGAAAGGACTAGAGCGCACATCCTACCCAAGTTTGCTGGTTCTGTTCTGCGCCACATTATCCACGGGCCACAGTAAGCCATGAGGCATTTGCCCCTGTGCAGAGCAGCTACAAGGGTTTTACATTTTGCTTACATACCAGTCTTGCCGCTTCCTAACTGTGTGAGTGGGTGCCGGGCCTATGTTTGATCGAGAGATGGGTCTGGGATTCCACACGGAAAGGAGCGTCGAGGGTGTTGCCGTTGATGGTTTGAAATAAAAGGAGCACGAGGAACGGCGATGGGAAGACTGGCGGGCGTCTAATGAGATGCACACAGCTGTGCTGGGGAGATCATTTAAGGAGAGATCGGCTCAGCTCCCTCTATCTGAGACAGCGGAGCCTGGAAGGCCAGGCCAGCGGGCCAGGACACAGCCCCAGGCGGAGCTGCCAATATCCTGCCTGAGGACGGCTGATTTGTGGCTTCTGATCGCGTGTGCCTAAAGCCCGCGCCATCGACTAATTGCGCTTCATCTGGACGCAGATCCATCTCAGCTAACAAGAAAGCACTAGAGGTCTTCATTTAGCCATCAAGCCGGGCTCCCGGGGGAGATCAGCGCAGCTGTCCTCTCCTCCATCCCAATCAACACATCAAACGGTACCGAATTCATCTTGCTCCCGCCCAGAGATGCGGACCGGGAGACGTGCGTGCGCGTGTACTGGGGGGAGGAGTTGAGATTTGGAGAAGTGAAGACGAAACCAAGGTGCTGGGGTGAATACAGAGAGTGGGTTTAGATCCAGGCCTGTGAGCACTTTCGATCTAAACGCTCTTTGTATTTTCTTTTCATTGTGCAGGCAAGGTCACCGCAGGAAGTCCTGCAGATTACAAGACATTTGCAATACTCTAAGCACTCAGACGTCACCACTACCTGCAAAAGAGGACAAGCGATTGCAGATAATTTCCTTGAATGTCCCAGCACACCGACGTTACTAACGTTTATGTTTTATTGCTGTATCAAGGGATGCCCGGTGTGACTGTCGAACCTTCTCTTGTCAGCGCACCGTGATTTGCAGCTCGCGGAGCACAAAATGTGCTACTCTCACCAATTAGCTTACAAGGTCGTGTGGGGACGGTAACTGATACCTGCCGAGAGTTCACGGGGAGCATGAAAGGCATGCGGCATCTCGGGTGCAGAGGCCCTGACCCCACAGCTCCCCGGGGCTCTTAATCACAGTCACAATTTGACTGCACAGACTGCACGGCCTCATCCGCATTCTCTGTAGATGCCGCAGGTAAGCAAGAAGTTCCGCTTCTCTCCTTCGGTAAGAAAAAGAAAAGAAAAATATTAGGGAGGACTACAAAACATTTTGTTCACAATTAAGCGATGCAAGGATTGTAGCCATCGTACATTAAGGCATCATTCGCGTATGTTCATCATCCATCGTCAGCAACTGAGCGTCCAGCTCAGGGCTGCAGCGATCCAGAGCATCTCCTGGAAGCACAAGATGTGGAGCAGAGTACCCACGGGGCAGGACAGTCCAGCCACACACTTCACACTTTACTAGCATACACACACCTCGGTGTCATCAGTCTGCATGATATGCATTTCTTGGGACTGTGGAAGGACATCTGAGACCCTAGCAGGAACACACGTCAGCAGGAGAGCTTGCAAACTTCCAAACTTTCCAAAGTTTAAGTGTAAGTCCAAATGCAAGAACATACAACTATCGGGCCTCTGCCAAATTTGCTGTGTTCCGTGACTTGAGGACAGCATTAGCTGTGGCTGTTGTGGACTGCATTTCTGTGTTCCGGCCCTGTGATGTGATAGAGTGAAGAAGGAATTAACCGAGTCCATCATGACCTTCAGAAGCAAGTCATGATGAGATGAAAGTGCTCTAAGGTGAAGAGCAGCAGAAGGATGGATCGCCTTATTTGTGCAAGCAGCTCCATGGAGCAGGATGGTCGCAATGGTTTTTGCCCTGGCAAAGGTATCTGAGGTGCCTAGGCGTCCCAGCTGCACTCCATACCCTCACGGTTTATACAGCACTCTTATGGCTCTTCTCCTGGTGACCATAGCTGAGGTCAGCAAATGATAAACTTTTCAAAAACTGAGAACATTATCTAGAATAATTTTTGTGGCGAATCCTAACAGACCTTCAGCAAACTTCCGTTCAAAAGCTAAAGTTTGTTTTTTGAGCATCAAATGGCTTTTCATAGATTTGTCCGACTGTTTATAGTTTGCAAAGTTCCTAGCGAAAAGTTGCAGGTCAAACTCTAATTCTAAGGCTTGGTGAGAACTGTTTTTTTTCTGCGGGTCAGTAAGTCAAAGGGAATGAAGAGGTTATGGAGTTACCTTTGTTCTTTCATAACACCATGATCTGGCTCCAGAAGTCAGGGAAAACCAAACAGCCTGAACAGAGTCTATTTAATTGAATAAATCTAGCTGCTTTCTAACATCGCTTGAGGGCAAAAAAGAGAACAGAGTTAAACACAGCTTCTCACCGAGGACATGTGTGGCTTGAACATTGCCAGGGTGACCAATCTCACGTTATCACCCACTTTTCAGGTTGAGTGAATTCAATTTTGCGGATGTTCGCATACTATTTTCAAGTCATGTACAATTGTAATTCATCAAAACAACACCTCAAGTGCAAATGGCAGCACAGAATAAGAAAGTAAAAAATGGAAAGCAATTTGCAGTTTCCTGCAGAACAAAGGAAGCAGTTCAGTATACTATGAAATTCAGATTCAAAACTTCCAGGAACAGTGGCATTCTAGAATTCTGCGGCAGGTCAATCTGGGGTCAGTATTAATATTTTCCCTGTGCTGCTGTTGACTGGAGCCATGACCAATTCAGGTACAGTAGAGTGACCCAGAAAAGAAAATAGAAACCCCCATTATTATTTCTTCTTATTACTACCATTATTACTCCTTTTATTTTATTACTACTATCTTGTTATTACTGCTTTGATGATACTATAGACTGCTGGCAAAATAGCTCTGTTCATAACCTGGACCGGCACAAACGGAGCAACGGATAGCACGGGTGCCTCACATATTGTAGGCACTGCGTTTGAGTCAATGTGCCTGCATTCGGCATCGTTGCTCTGTGTTCATGTGTGATGGCCCTGTGATGAACCAATGTCCCAGCTAGGGATGCTTCTCCTCTAGTGGTTACTGGATATGCACAAACATACAGTATGCTGTATACAGTATACTGCTTATAGAGATGGATGGATGGATGGATGGATCCTACTGCTCAAATCAATACAAGCACATGGTGCTACTTGCAAGTAAACATTCTTGCAACCCTATCTGTACTGCCACCAAGTACCAGCTCTTAATTTATGCCGATTTTTTAAACTGATTTAAATGAAGTTTTTAACTGCCAAGAGGGAGACAAAGTGCTGTTCAAAATACAGTTTTGCTCCTATATTCCCATTTACAGTGGAGGAACTTAATCCGTTCAGTCCCAAAACAGGCGGCTCTGGAACAGGAGCTGCTTGGGCGCTGGCAGTTTGATCAACATTCTGTAAAACAAGGAAGGAACCCGCTTGCCTGGATGAATTAAGCACTGAAATCTAATAAACCTCATATCACTGCGCTCCTCCACATTCCCAAAGGACTGTGGCTCAAGTGTTTATTAAAAGCACTTAAGGTCTTATTAGCATCTGCCATACATCGATTGGGTTCTTAATTACTGCAAAATCACAAAAGGCAAAGTTTTGACATCCTCAGGCTGTCTAATGAAAACAGCACACAAGCCCCACCTTGTTCACATCGGGACACTGGCAAGTGAATGGGGAGTCAAACACACAAAAACTGACGTCCAGCTGTACTGCTCACATGCAAAATGTGTGTGAAATGCAGCGAGTGCACGGCATGTACAGTATGTACTGTACGTGTGTTGTATTTATCTAATGAACACTGAGCCGTTGGGAACCAAAGTAAAATTCTCCGTATGTGTGAGGATACTTGGCCAAATAATTCTGATTCTGATCATCATGTATTTTTAGTTTTTGCTAACCTGAGTTGCACAGCGGAAGGAGGCTCAATATAGCTGACAACTGAGATCCGCAAGCCTGAGAATGCCGGGAAACCAAGACTTGGAAAATGGAATTTCGTGCAAAAATGCTGTTGAGAGACACAGATGAACTGGACATGCGAGGAAATAAGCCAATCACGTTAAATATACAGTATATAAAAAAATGTTACATTTAAGCACTCAACAACGGTCCCAGCTGTACATGGCCATGACAAACTGGTGTCCCATCTGTGACGTGTGCCTCCTCACAGCCTATTTCACACATTTGTTAAGTTCACCATTAGAATCTGGAATTGTCAGCCACTAAGGCAATGCAATCTTATTGTCCTCTGTCTCATGCCCAGTAGCCCTCCCTCCCTCCCTTACAGAGCGCAGCTCTCTGTATTTTGTGCAACGTGTGTGTTTTTAATGTCTTCATTGCATTACTGTGATGGTGCGGTGTGTCGGCCCCACTAACCCAGTCACCGATTCTGAGATTATCCCACAGCGACAGCCGGCGCGGCACAGAAAGCGAGAGGTCCTCCACCGTTGACCGGGGAAAAAACAACACCTGCCGCAACAGAGCAATAAGCGCGTTTTAAGAGCGGTCCCAGTTGAGCCGGGCCGTCTCCAACCAGGACAGCGGGCTGCCACACACACCTTTTTAAGTGATCATCCTTGTATGATAACAGATTAAGGGCTGCTGCTACTCTGGATTACGTCTAATCTAACCTTTATCCGCTCCCATCTTCACCTGAAATTTACAAGGAGCAGAAGTCAATCGCCAGGGCACAATTTACAATGACACTGATCTTCCTTTCCTCCTTCTAATTATCTGGATTAAGAATAACACTTTTGAGTAATTATTTTCACATTGGATAAACATTAAGCTTTCCTGGATTTAGCCAAGCTTTCTTCCAACATGAAAAAAAGATCTAAGCAGGCTTATAAGCACAAAACTGGCAGACGGGTTTGGGTAATGCAGAGTAACCGACAAACAGGAAAAATAATAACCAGGTACAAACGCTCTTCTGTGCAAAACAGAGGGGATTTCTGAGCCACAACAGAAATGGCACATAAATTAAGAGGCACAGTTTGCTCTGTTATCCTAACATATTAACATTCAAAATGTAAATGAGATGACAAATGTAAAGCACTGTGCGGGAAGATTTGAAGGAAGCGTGTAGACAAATAATCGATTTCATCCCTAAGCAGCTTCATAAAATGTTGCATAGTAATCGCATGCCATTTGTACAATGAGCAAATACAACAAACATAGCAAATTGACCCTAAATATTTATTCATTATATATATATATATATATATATATATATATATATATATATATATGTGTGTGTGTGTGCCCCCCCCCCCCCCCAGTGGGGAAAAAAATTGCAGAATAACCCATCCTCTCTACCAGATTCTGCAGCTCATGAACAAATTCCATCTGAAATTGCATCACAGATTCAAGTTACTATCTGGCTCCTAAAAAGCACAGATAACCTTTTAAAGGGGGAACTCCCAGAGGGCATCAACCTGTGACCCCAGGGCCCGGTGGGAATCACTCCACAAACTAGACAGTTTTGCATGTGCGTGCGCTTGTGTGTGTTCATCGCGCTCACTGACACACACACACACACACACACACACACACACACAATAATTTATCTGCCTTTCTGTGTAAGATGTACTAATTTTCATTTCAAGTCTTCCACCTAAAAGGTAATGATACGGTAATGTTGTTTCACATCTGTGAACTTTCTAAGACTAAGTGAGGTCTAATCCTCTGTATTAAAGCCACTAACTGCCGCTCCCCTCTCTGCTACCTGCCCTTCTCCCCGAGCCCAGAACCAGATGTGCTGGAGCTTTGATGTGGCAAGACAGACCTAGCACATCTCCTGATCCGGAGGACCTCTCTCTCAAAGGCCCTCTTACAGGACCAACCATGTTTTGTACCTTCTTTAAAGAGCACTTTTCCTCAATGGAGCCATGAGCCAATTCCAAGTAATTCTGTGTCCAGCTGGCACTCCTGTCCCAACTGTTGTGAAGTGCCATTCCCATGCACAGTAATGGCTCACCATTGGACATCACAATGCAAACTGAGCCATCACAAACTGGAGCACACAACAGGTAACAGTGTCACCTTGTTCAGGTATACTGACACACAGATGGAGAGACAGAGAGACAGACAGACAGAAGGTGACTTTTTTATCGTTTATTTAAAAAAAATCAATTGTTTATAGAGGCTTTTAAGGTTATGAATGCAGGAAAAACAAGTATGCATGCAAAAAAAATATTTATACCCTTTTAACCTTGCCATAATCTGTATCTTTCGTCCCCGTTGCTTTCAGTTCCTTATTGCCGGGGCTTAATTTGCTGATTCTTGGCGTAATTTGCTGTAGAACTCCTATTATAGTGATAACCCACTAAAGCTGTGTAATCTCCTGCTTTTCTTGAGTGGGTTCTACAGCAGTCATCTGTGGTCAATAAAGTTTTAAAAATAACTTTGAAGGGTAAGCTAACATAAATGTGGCTCTCCAAACACTGCCTCCTTGGTGACCTCATACTTCAATGACAAGAGCCTGTGTAAACGCCGCTTATGTGCTTAAGGTTAAGAAAGTCACAAAATGTTGCATGTATACTGGCTGTTGCCTTTGCTAATCAGGAGCAGACTAATAAAACAAACTGCTTTTGTTTCAGCTCGGGGCTCAGGGGCAGCTTACCGCAGTATTTTGCTAAAGCAGCCTTTCGTACAAGTTTCATTTTAAATAAATGAGCAAGCTTCTGTATCCGCGTTCGCCCTCTGTTCTCTCAAATTAAAATTTCTGTCCCTATACCCAAACTTGGGAAAGGCATTTGTGGAGTCTGTAATTAAATGTAAAATACATTTTAAAAACTCCCACAAAATGTGTATGCCTAATATGAAGGGACAAACAATGCATTGGGAACGCATTCTGAAAAGCACATCATTAGAATCAATGAGGTTTTTCTCTTTTTTCCACAACACAACAGGTAGATTCCATGGGAAATGTTCTCTCCACTATAAACAAAATCCTATTTAAGTCAGTCAAAGCAGCAATAATCTTGATAAAGCTGGTGTCATTAAAAAGCTCTGGATCTCCCCTGTTCAGCATTATGGTTTAATTCAAGTTGCAATCTGTATTCAGGGGAAGCCAATGTATGTTGTCTGTCACATGGGGGAAGCTGAATGCGCTCGCAATACGTGCCATGATTATTAAGATTAGCAAATGACTATGCCAGAAATTTTGTTTTGCATTTCGTGAATTCGTTTTGGCCCATGCATATGGTTAAAAAGCGACATGTCGCCATCTTTGACATTGGCCAGCAGATTCCGCCACAGCTCCTTGCAGCACCTTCATACATTTCAAGATTGCGCTACAGTTACTTATTTATCGGACACTTTGCGCCAGATCCGATTAGAAAGCAAGGTTTGTGCACTAAGCTCCTTAGAATGATTTACTCATTTATGCAACTGGGTTATTTTTGCAGCATTATTTCAGGGTAAGAACCATGATGGAGGCATTGCAGCAGGAACAGGGATTTAGACCAATGTGTTTCGATTGTAAGGTGACAGCTCTGACCACCACACCACCTGCTGGCCTTCCTGTGCATGAAATTTGAGTGCAGGTAAAGCCCATCATCTGTATCACATGCTGTCGCTTCAATCCGTCCACATGCATGTGGGCTGAAAGTCAGGAATGAGGAGAACAGCTGCAAGCCAGCCCTTTTTGGCAGTGGACACTTTGCTGTGGTTCCAGTGTGAACCTCAATCCTTGCGGAACTGACACACCTGCCATCTTAGGTGGTCTTCTACAAAGCAAATGCTTTTCTTTTCCCAATGTTTTGCTCTTTTACCTGTGTTTAAACAGTAAAACCTTCCTGCCGCGCCTTGCTGTCGCTCTGTTCAGTAATTGAAATTATGGTCAAGAGCTTGGCGTAGACTCCCCAGAATGTTCAGCTGACTTAAGAGGAGTCTTTTAAATGCCATTGACATTTGACATGGAAGGTAAACCCAACAAAGTATCTCAAAGATTCCTCCTTCCTGCCTCCGTAATCCGCTAATTTCTTGCTCCTTCATTCTAATCCAACTGCATGTCTAGACTGGGCTTTTTTACCTCCAGCAAAGCTTTGGGAAAACTCTCAACTTGCATTCTCAGGCCTTCCTCCCCTTTAGCTAATGTCTGAGGATGACAATATTAATAGCCGGTCTCGGTGCGATGCCCAAAACTGTTGCTGCACCCCAACCCTTCAAGGGTATGCCCACACGGTCTACCTCCCCGAAAATGTACTCAGCCACCACAGTCCCGCATGATGAGAGACCCAAAGACAGAAAAGAAAATATACAAATGTCCACCCAAAGTTGATGATGGGCCTGAGGCTGGGGTCCATTACGGCTTTCGCATCTCAGTAGAACATCTGGAATTCTAAACAACACGCAGGCTATTTGTGTGTTTGTGTGTGTCTGTGCATGTGTGGCACCATTTTGTTTGAACGTGCAGTGGAGGAAGCACCTTGGAACAAAACTGCTGCTCCGCTCACATGAAACAGGAATTAGATCCTTTATACTGCAGACAGCGATCAGTAGGTCAACTGTGACTTTCCTTCATGGCTTCAAGACCCAAACTGCTGAACGCAAGTCTTGAATCATTTGTTCTGATGGCAGCTGTGCTGTAATGGAGCACAGCTTTTGAGAAATGAAAAAATTGCTTATTAAACACAGTAATTTTCAATAATTTTGTACAGTTGGCAGCCAGCCCCAGGAGAGGTTGGCAGTCAGTTGTCTTTGGGCCCCCTGAGGATTTCATTTTTTTCTGCACCAGTTGTAGTTTTATTTCCTCTCCCCTGTTGCCCTCTAGCCTTTCCCATCCTTGCTTTGTGCATTGCTGTTATTAGAAACACTACTGGCACTCAATGTTTACAGGAATGTTAATTTTTAGTCTACATAATTTATTCTTTTTTCTTTACATCTATCTATCTATCTATCTATCTATCTATCTATCTATCTATCTATCTATCTATCTATCTATCTATCTATGTACTTACTTACTTACTTTTATTTACTTCTGCTAGCATTTCCCTCTTTCTTCACAATCTCCTAGCGAGGCCAAGCAAAGCACTTATCTGTCTGCTCTGGAAAGATGAGAATGTGAAACCCACCAACCATGGTAACGCTAATCCTCCTTTGGATATGTGATGGAATTTTTCCTGATAGCCTCACTATTGATCGGAACTGCTATTTGCTTTATAGATCAAAGCAGTAATTAAAATTGGAACACATTTAATGGTCATTAGCTCTGTTAGCACAACTTTATGGAAAATGGAAGGTCAAGCAAGAGATGCAAACCTAAATGTCTTGAGACTGGAAGGAAAACAGATGTGAAGGACAACTGAGGAGTTGAATTCTTTATAAGAGGTAGGTTAGCTATACGTTCCATGGAATTTGGCATTTAGCTAAATTTTCAAAGTCGTGTTTATGAAGCTGTGCCAAATAAAAAAATGATACGTTATAAAATAAATGCCTTAGTAACGGGAACTCCCTGTCAGGTAAATATGACCAAAATGTTTTTTTTTTTTTTTTTTTTAGCCACACGTGCACACAGCAACTTGCTCCTTACATGAGATTCCTAAATGCTAAAGTTAAACTGCACACTTGGTAAATTAGACCGCTCACTCGTTTTTTCAGGTCTTTTCCGGGGTTCTGGGTGGCCTGAGTCTCCATCGTGGCCCATGGAAAGGCTTCTCGCCGCCTTAAGCGTGCCACTCATTAACACCCGTGCTTAATTTGTGAAAAGTGGACACGGTGGGAATATGCAACTTCTATAAGCACATTATTCATGCTTTTCCACTCAACTATAAGTGAAATTGGGGCCCTTGAACACGTCAGCACTTCCACCTGGGAATGACAAATACAAAAGTACACTGAAAGCAAAGGCTCTGATTTCCCCAAACACCTCTTCTGCATGTTTGAGAACTCGCGCCCATTATCTTCTCCAGTCTGCTCCTTGACAGGAAAAGACGACCTTACACTGCCTTTTTGTCCAATTAAGGTTTTTCTCTTTCTTCTACAAACTAATTGGACATGAATGGTTTATTTCTATTTTTATGCCCACCTTTCTTTTGTACATCCACACCCAAACGGATTATTGGAAGATATCAAAGAATGGAAGAAGGAAGAAAGTGGAGCTGGGTGTGCTTTTTCCTCCTCAACCTATTTTAAAGGTAGATTTGAAAGGCTATAATCGAAAAGGCTACCACTAGTAATCACTAGAATGCATTCTAAAGTAAATTTTTCACAAAAGCAGCATTTTTACAGGCGATAAGGCCTAACGTATACTCTGGCTCTCCTTATGGTTATTATTTATTCTTTTGGCTTTAACATTTTAAAATGCCTTACAGCGTTACAACTAAGCTACTAACACATATTTGCCCATTCGTACAGCTGGGTGATTACCATTGCAGCAGTTGAGTTGAGGGTTTGTTTTCAAAAACCCAGGGCCTTCAATTTCAAGGCAATAGCACGAACCATGATGCCACCTACAGCTCCAAAACAGCTGCAGTTTGTCAGTCAGATAGAGAAGGAGATGCGTAGATAAGAACGTCATTAATCCCAAAGGAAACTATATTAAAAATTATTCCAAAACCAAAAATGAATGCCATAAATTTACACACGTAAAACTACGGTATGTAAAATGGCAAATGAGTCAGATGAGGGAAAATCTCATTAATTTATTGCAAGGGGAGGGTAAGTCAAAGCAGGTTGAGACTCTACGTTTAATTTTCTCTTTTTGTCCGCCAAGCCAACCTCACAGCCTGTGGAAGAACCCTGACAAGAGTCAGACAAATGGGGCTCAGAGAAACACTCGAGATAAAGGGGCAGTTGGGCTCCAAATGGCTCCCAGAAGAATGGGAACTTGAGACTGACAATAAGGTAACAGGGGGAGCAAAAAGCATAATCAGGTTTGGAATGTGAATGAAAAATCTTTAATCTGACATCACAGCTGTCCGGACTGCTTTATTGTGGGACAACACGACTGGATGCGCAGCTCAGGGCAAATGTGTCCCTAAAGGCTGCCGTCTGATAGAAGTGCAACTTTTACACATGCATTGTGATCAATCGCTCACTGCTCCCAGCATAAATCTAACTCACAGTTTTTTCCTTCTCCCAATAGAAGCCAGACGACAAAGTGCTGTTTAGGGTTGCGATTTGTTATGCCATCGCTCGCAGGGGATCCTCTTTGAGGAAGCCGTGCGTCTCCACAGATGCGAGCGAGCAGCCGAACTGCTAAATCCGTTTCTCGCATATGGTTGGCTTACAGCTGCCCTGGCCCAAGATGGCCATA
This sequence comes from Heterotis niloticus, assembly GCA_018136845.1. NCBI lineage: Eukaryota > Metazoa > Chordata > Actinopteri > Osteoglossiformes > Osteoglossidae > Heterotis > Heterotis niloticus. Next base: position 209,046 of record CM030888.1, read on the forward strand.
GAAACTTCTCCAATTAATCGCTGCACTCCTTGGGCCGTTTCTCCCACAGCCCAGAGACTCTGCCAAATAAAATATACTGGTCTGAGGAGGCTGGGAGACATGGAAATGTGTTCCTGGTTACCGTGCCGTCTGTGGAAAAGGCATTAAGATTAAGATTGGGTTCCAAACGCCACAGCACGTTGCGTGTATATGAATGGGAATAAACGAACAAGAGACAGCGCCACTTCATCTGCCCTTTGAAAATGATAAGGATGCCGCCTCCGCCACCACCGGTTGTTTGCTGGGTCTCTGTATCCTTCCCATCCACTGCTGCTCTTTTGTGCAAGATCATAGCTGTTGTTCATGCTTAGACTCAAATATGAGATTTTTCACTTCAGAATGAACAAAATCTGACAACATGTCGGAAATATTAAAGCCCGATTGCACCCCATCACCTGCAAGTTTCAAAGCAGCAGCATTAACATCAGTATGAGGCTAACAGGTGTCGTGTGTCTGCTGCCAAAATCCATCAGTCAAATCAACCAGCACAGTTTGTCTGATGGTCAGGTCCTTGGGTGTTTCACCTGGTGCGAGCAATATTTTATTAGACGTTTAATAAAACCAGGGGACAGGTACGCTGGTTGTGAAGAGGGGTGCTTTGAAGAAGCACGGGCGCATTTTCTTTGAGGACCCGAGGGGATCACATCTGGGGGCCCTGAGCCTGAGCAACAGGACACCATACAATGAGGTTAGTGCTGAAAATGGGAGAGAAACTGTTTGGGCAAAACTTAGCGAGGCAGAAGCAGAAGTAGAGCAAAAAATATAACAAGTTTTGCACATATTTAACACAATTCAGCATTTAAATATATTTTTGAAATGGTTGGCATGGCTGAGTCGTGGGGAGTGCCCACTGAAACACGTTTTATACCACAGTGCCACTCCTGCATGCTGGGAATCTTTGTGTGAAGGGCACGAACAAGGCTCTGAGCTCACGGCAGGAAGCTGCATCACGCTTTTTTTTTTCTAAAAGACATCATTTTAGGTCTGTGTTCATCATATTCTTTGTAAAAAGTGAGTTATAATTATATGCTACTAAACACATTATTTCCCAGGCAAATGTTTAAAAGAAGATCATTTTTAAATGCTATGAGCTTAAAAATGACTCAGAGTAACAACAATGACTTAATGAATCTTCATTACCCTAAATATCGCGCTTTTAATGCAATAAGTGCCCGTTTACATGTATTGTGTCCGTGTTTGCACATCTTTACAAGAAAAATCCCTTGACCAGTGCAGATTTGCAGTCATAACACCCCTGCAAGTGTGCAGTATAAAGGCAGATTAAATTATATCGCAGTGGGTTTAGCACATTTGCGCCTGCTGGGGAGCTCTGATCAACACAGAAATGATCCTTCAATTAATTAATACAACTTTTTATGATCTGCCACAAAAAGGAGCACTTGAGAATGTTTTTGCAGTTCTACAGAGTTTGCCCAAAAACTGTATGCAAAATACAGACTGTGTGTGTGTGTGTGTGTGTGTGTGTGTGTGTGTGTGTGTGTGTGTGTGTGTGTGTGTGTTTGTTTAATCTGGTACGACGATTATGTCTTTGCCATTGTGACTCTTCTGGCCTTTTCAATTATCATCGAGCCTGGTTTTTATTCACCTGGTTGCTACTGTATTGACACAGTAACATGGAGTAAATCTACTGCCCCACACTAACCCCTGGAGCAGCCAATGAAGCTCAGCACAACTCAGCAAAGCATTTTATCTCGCTTATAAATTAAGCCTCTGGCCATAGCACAGCACCCGGAGTAAACAATAGTGTCCCCACGGGAACCGCTATGCAGACCTACGTACAAGGGGGGTCGGGGAGGAGACGCATCGTCATCCATGCCAATGCCTTAAAGCGACCTTTAAAACAATCTAACCTGAGATCGGTGTCATCGTTGCTGGTTTTGTCTCCAACAAGGAAGTAATGAGAGAAACATAGCAGCCTGGAGTGGATGGTTATTGAAATACATGTGTAATTGTTGTGTGTTTCTATAAAAATAACACTTATTGTTGGCAATTTTGTGCATTGCCTATGGTAGATATAAATTTGTTTGACTGCAAGTTAGAAGCTAGAACTTTATCTTCTCTTTTAGCACAACAGTGAGCTGGGCCGGGCTGGACTTGTTTGGGGCTCTTGGGCTCTTTTGTTCATGCATGAGTTCAGGTCCAGCTCAGTCTGTGTGGAGTTTACATGTTCCCCTTGTGTTCTGAGTTGTTTCCTTCAGTCCAAAAATATATTTCACTTGAATGCGTGATTCTAAATTGTGCTTAGAGGGTAGGTGTGAGTGTGTGCTGTTGTCCTGTGATGGACTGTACCAGATGCAGCTCACCAGTGAGAGTCCAAAGACAGCTGTCTCAGGTGTTTTATTGGTCACTCTATGGTGCATGTAGAGCTGACATGTTTGTGACTGTGCAGTGCTCTGGTATCCCTTCTGGGGTGGAGATTCCTAGTCTCTCACCCAGTGATTCCAGGACCTGGAGCACCACCTCTCTGACCAGGGTAAAGCGATTAACAAGAATGGATGGATAGACGGACGTCTGCTATGACACCCAGGTGTCTCTGACATACTGCGGCTGCTAAAAAACATCTTTTGATTCCAAGGGCTAATATCACCAAATCGAGCTCGTTTTTTCACCCCACGATCCATCGCACATAATCCGCCAGCGGGGCTTGCGCTGGCCGACCGCGCTCCAGCCGCACTGCTCGTGAAGTGGCTGAAATACAGCAGGACAAAAGCCGCTGATTACCATGGCACTCGAATGTCAGCATCCAAATATTTGCCCTCCCATCAGAAATTACACGGAACCATCATTCAGGAAAGCCACTGCCAAATACAAATGGTTTTCTGATTCTGGCCATCTGTTTCCATTAACAGAGAAAATGGCAGAGGTCCTTCCTAAAAGTACGAGTTTGGAAATGAACGGCCACTTTTTGTGCACTCACGGGAGCTTGTGTGGAGCTCGCAGTTATTAGCGAGTCGGTCGGTTTCAATTTGCCAATAAACTCAGGAGCAGTCTTGTTTTCTGGAGGACTGCAAGATGAGCAAATGTCCTAAGTCACTGGCATGAGCGAACAGAAAAGCTGTCAAAAATTGAGGTCCACATTTAGGGAGTACAGATGCATGCTTTTTACACCACAAAATAACTCTTTGTATGTGTTGAAGGGAAAAACATGAAAAAAATTATTCAACCATGTCACAATAAAGTACTGATCCCAGAGTTGTGAGATCAAAGGTGGCTTCAGAGCCAGTTTTCCTGGAGTTTGAACGTAGTCTCAGTGTACACGTGGCTTCCCTGTATGTGGTCTGGTTTCTTCCCACAGTCCAAAGACATGTGTTTCGTATGAGCTTGTGGCTCTAAATTGCTGTTTGTGTGTGTGTATGTGACTGCATGCGTGTCGAAGATATACCCAGCCTCATGCCCTGTGGAACCTAGGTGGGCTTCAGACCCCAGTGACCCTGCACTGGCCTGATGGTTACTGATAATAGGAAGAAAAGAGAAACAAATGCAGCAATTACATATGCAGGTATGCAAAAACACATGTGCATAAAAATATGGAAAAAGAAAAGATAATAAACATTGTATGCAAAAACCCCACAGCAATCCAAATTGCATAACTCCGATAAGTATCCTCCCCCGTTCCTCCTGCGGTAAACCCAAAGATGCAAAGAAAATGAAAAGGCATTGAGTTTTCTCACTCACAGATGCAACCCTAAATGTCTTATCCCAACGACTTCTTCCAGGAGACATGCTAAGATGACATTTCAGTTGTACAAGTCATTTGCATTCTGTTTGACTCCTAGTGGCACCTTGGTTATTAAGAACTCTGTCAGCATTTTTGATTCCCTCAGTTCGGTGATATGAACAATACCATGCAGATTAATGAGGGCCATGAGACTCCTGTCAATCTAAAGCAAAAGACAAGGCCGGGCCGAAGATGAATCACATTTCTGAGCTGTCCACTCCTGACACGGAACAAATCTACAACTTAGACATTCTTCTTATTAAATAAAGATCTATAACTGAACACATGTATCAGTAATATCACAGCAATCCAGAGAAAATTAAAAGACAGATTATGTCCACGATATTACATGCAGTGCCACAGAGCAAGGGAAAAAATTCTGGCATGATCCCGTTGCTAAGATACTGGGCTAATGCCGCAAGAAAAGGCCCCTATTGCTAATCTAGTCGAATCCACGCATGCCTCCACATATTTTGCCAGAAGGAAGTGCTATCCCACTGGATATTGTCAGCATGGCCTCCTCCCATCACATCTGAAAGTCCTGCTCATCTAAGAAATAAGAAGAGTGACTCAGTGTTAATGGCTTTTCTGTTCCAGACACCATTAGACCAGGGAAGATTAAACCTTCTCCAGTAGAATAGCATGTAAAACTTTGATGCTATGGTAATGTTTTAAGCATCCCTGCTTGTGGATGCCAGCCTCATTACAATCATGTGCAAATGAAATGAAGCAATCCTTTTCCCCTCGGTACTGAACAGCATTGAGGACTGTGACTGTTACACAATTACTATACAAGGATTCATCCATTGATGCCAAAATCTAGCTACTTGTTTTAAAACACTTTGCTGGCGGGCAGAGGATTTTTCTTGGAGAAAATGCACTCTGCTGTAATGCCTCCTTAGGCCTTTTGTGTGGTTTATTTTGAGCTGGCGAGGACTTAGAGGAGTAAGAGTGCATGTCGCACTCTGACATGAGGCTGCTGACGGTAGCTCGCACAAGGCCATGCACATGAACTGAAAGGATCACCACCGAGACGTCTCAGAGTGACGGATATGTGATGTGAAAGAGCACTCAGAACACACACAAGCCTTGTTAGGTCTGTGTATCACAAAAGAAAGAATAGTCATTACAAAGCTTTTATGTTGTATTCCGTCACCTTACTTTGTAAAGTGAAGATATGGATCTTGACAAACAGTCCAAACTGTTGCCTCACACTCCCAGTCCCACTCCTTATCTAACATCCAAGTATGGACTGTTGTCACTGTAACCAAGGCAAGCAGTTCATGCTAATGGATCCACTGATTCCAAATTTCATTGACAGTTTTTTTCTAGTAAGTTACACACATTTCACACTTTTACCAAAAACTGCACACAAAGTCCAAAATTGAAAAATTAGTCATACACATGGAAAAACCCTTTAGACACAGACACGGAAAGCAAAAATTTCAGTTAAAATCACACACACGCACACACACAGAATATGTGTTTTTAATGATCAGTTTGTGGAGTTTGCACACTGTAAACAATAGGGGTTCTTCCGTGTCTCAGTTGTGCCCTTTATTTCCTATTGTAAATTTCTTTTTGATACATTTTTTTCTTTAGTGCACAAGGTGCATTGAGTGCTCACTGTGGCCTGCATTTTTCCTGTGCATGTGTGAGTGTGACAGAGACTGCGTTTCAGGGATAAACTCTGGACAACCATGAATCTGCATTCGATAAGTGACTATTGATAAAGGATGGGTGCTTGATCGATTGCTGCTTCCAAAGGCAATGCAAACCTCATTTTTCTCAACCCAGTTGCAGTTTAGTGACTTTTGCATAACAAACTGCACTCAGCCCCAGAACACAGCGAGTTTTTCTGAACGAGAACTCAGTGCAGTGGTGGACAGTGGTTTTCAGACAGACGTTGCTTCTGTTCAGTCCTTAGTAAAACCAGAATCTGTTACTTTACTGAGAACCACAGAACAATCCAGTGCTCCTTCCATACCTTCTGAGCTCAGCTGAGAGCTTCTGACTGGCCTGTGAGATTGACATGCAGAAGTCCTGCACAGCCCAATGTAGCAAACCAGGGAAGCCACCCTGGAGTTAACAAAGTGGACACAACTGCGGAGTTTCTGCAAGGTCTGGGGCTCTGGGTGCCGTGTCCTTGAGTATCCCCATTGCTGCATATCTAGAAATACTGGAGGATGATCTGAGGCTGAATGAGTATGGAATGCTGAGCAGAATGTTCTTCCATCTCCTTGCCTGCGGTTAAGACTACAGGACGTGGCAGCCCAGTGGCGTGCAGGTGAGAGCTGGGTTCTGCCCCGCTTCTCACCAGCACATCAAACGCAGAGTGTCCGAATCCGCCTGATGCCGACAGTGCAAAGCAAGCAGCCCACCACTGGTCTCCTGACATGTTGGATGGTGAACGTTTAATGCTGTTATGGCTTTTTGTAATCCTCCCTGCAGAATTCTGTACTTTTCATTGCTCTGTTTTGTCCCCTTTCATATAAAACTTTTCCATACCTTTTCTCATTTTTGTAATGCAGTGGTGGGTGTGACCCACGCTTATACTCTGCTAAAAACAAACAACTTGTGCTCTGTTTTCATGGAATTTTTACTTTTGCTTCTCAAGCAGAAATAGTTTTAGACAGCAATGTTGTTGCACAGCAGGGGAACAACATCACACAGGTGGTTTTAAATGTGTTTTAAAAAGCTGGAACATCCTTTCTGTACTATATTTAATGTAAATTTTTTGTCACTCCTGCCCCGGCCCTAAAGACCACCGCAAGTTTGACATTGCAAATGCAAATTGAGTCTCACATGCATGGGTCTTGGTGTCTCCAGCGGTCTCAGGTGGGAGAACAGGCGTGTGGAATTTAAAGTGACTGCAAGGGAGCAAACCTGTGAGTCTTTATCATTATCTTTGATCCAATTTACATTTAGATCGGAGTATACAGTGAATTTAAATGTATTCTCTCTCTGTGTGTGTGTGTGTGTGTGTGTGTGTGTGTGTGTGTGTGTGTGTGTCTATCTATCTTATAAGGGTAATAAATTCTGTATTAAGAAGTTCCAGAACTCACAGTGAAACAGGTACAACTACAGTTCTAGAATATATACACAGGAAATCACATCTTAATCTTCAGGCATGCGTACAGTAAGGGTTACATGCACACTGGCCAGTTACACTGAAGATATGAAAACATCTCAAAGATCAAAGCTCAAAAGAGTTTATTTGTCACAAACATGGTTACCAAGTGTACCATCTAGTGAAATGCGCCCTGATTTACCAGGAGAGTGCGTGTGGTTCCATTCCATGAGTAAATAAACAACCAAACATCGAGAACACAACAAACAAACAACAAATAGATAAATAAATAAGTAAGTAAGTAGATAGATAGATAGAGAAAACCGGGGACAGTGACAGTGACAGTGAGGGGAGCAGTCAATGGATATCGTGGACTCTGGTTTGTGAGGATTGTGATGGCATGTCTGGGTTCAGAAGTCTTATGGCCTATGGATAGAAGCTCCTCCTGAGCCTCTCCGTTCTGACCATAATGCTTCTGAAACGTTTGCCTGACTTCAGCAGGTCAAACAGGTGATTGCTGGGATGGGACAGGTCACCGATGATCCTAGACGCTCTGGTCCTGCATCTCCTGGTGTAAATATCTTGCAGGGATGGCAGATCAGATCTGGTGCAGCGTTCCGCCGCCTGGAAAATTCTCTGCAGTGTCTTGATGTCACGAGCACAGTTATTCCCAAACCAGGAGGTGGTTTAGATTTACACAAAAATGCAAATGAAATTATTAACAAAACTGCATGCATACGCTAGTGGCAGGTTTGACTTGTGAGTGAACCGCACCTAAGTGTTTTGCACATTCTCGGCGAGAGTGGAACGTAGAAGTGGATGGAAACAGCAGGATCAATTGCAATGTGAGATGGGAGAGGCGCGTTTCTATATAAATTGTCCCCTGTAGAAGGGCAGAAGAAATGTTTTTACAAACCTTTTACTGTGTTCAATTCTCTGTGGAGAACAGGGTAGGAGGGTGGGGGGGGGGTTGTTTGTTGGGGGAACAGGCAGGCCTCTGATTGTCGACCTGACAGTAATGGCTACGGATGAGGCAGATCAATACCCATCTTCTCCATTCCTAAAGCAATAACTTTCAATAGGAAAATCCATTTACTTTTACTTACCTTTATTTCATTTCATTTTACCATAAAGAAGAACACTGCAATGGGAGGGTTTAGCAAGCGCGGACGCTTAGCAAAGGGGTGGTTCGTCAGGGAACTGGAGGAGCCCGGTGTCGGTGTGTTTACCTCTGCCTCTCATCACAGCGATCTTTGCTTTTTCCTGCCCATTTGCACACGAAGGGACCCTTCCACAGCGATGGGAAAGCAGCTCTGCTCAAAAGAGGGCCCTTGTTAAGCAAACAGCGTATCTGAGTGCAGTTTACCGAGGCTCCGTTGAATTATTGCTCTTGATGCCGATTATTCGGATTCCTAAGCAGCAGGTGTGAGGTCACTCAAAAAGAGCAGGAGCTCTGAAGCTGCATGAAAAAATGAAGGCACCTGCCAGGTGTGTTAATAAACACATTGCCTGCTTGGGGGGGGGGTCTTTGTAGTGGGAGAAAAATAACTCTGAGCCTTATTCACACTTTATTGTCTAAAGGTTCTCAAATTGGGGTCTGTAGACTCTATGGGATGATGAAACACAGGCTCTTTTGAAAATAATGCTGACAAACTCGGTAAAAGTTTTTAAAAGCTTTATAAAGGTTCCTGCAGATATATCACCAGGTCCAGTGTCCATTTCATCACCATATTCAATAATTTACAGCAATAAAAACATGTGGTTAGTAGCTCTGTGATGCCCTGCTGTGTCCACAGGGTGGATTCTGTGTGTGTGTGTGTGTGTGTGTGTGTGTGTGTGTGTGTGTGTGTGTAGCTGTGGGAGAGAGAAAGGGGGGAGAGGTTTCTTCTGCCTCGAATCAGGAAGTTTAATGGGTCTGCATATTTGGCTGAAACTGCTGTGGAGTGAGTTCATGAGCTGTTTTTCTGCTGGGGGAGCTGGGTGGCTCAGAACTCCTCGATGTTCCTGACCTTTATTTATTTTATTACTTCCTTTTAGATGACCCTGTTGGATGGATGCGACTTAAAACTTGACCCATTTATGCAGTAGCACAGTTTACTCAATCAATTCTGACTGAGTGTCCTGCTGACGTGCATTACAGCAAGGCCACACCTTGCACCCAGGAGCCATTGTGGGCATTCAGATTACGTGCACCTGTTCTTGTCCATTATTTGATAATGAACTGCTTATACTCCCCGTTTTGAAAAATGCACCTCTTTTCGTAGTTTTTGCATCTTTTGCACCTCCGCTGTCGTTGGAGCCACCGATCTTATGAGACCGATTTTGACCAATTCTCTCATGTACAACACTTACTCAATTTTATTAACCGCTTGTCTTGATCAGGGAAATTGTCCCAGAACAACAGGGCACTGGGCTAAAACGGTACACCCAGAACAGGATGCCGGTCCTGCACAGGTTGGTCTCACATGCACACATCACACTCTGCAGGCATCTTGCAGGCATCAAGAGTCACCAGGTGACTATTGTCTTTGGACTGTGGGACAAAACTGGAGCACCCAGAGAATGAGCACAAACTTCACATGGACTGGGTAACCAGGATTACAGTTGAAAATGAAACCAGTGAAACCCTTGCAAATCTCACAGAAATTGCAAAATTATTGTTAATATAACTGCAGTGCTGTAGATTTACACAAAAGATAAACACTTCCCAATGTGTACAAATCAGGTACTTAGCTTTTCTCTAGAGCAACTTCCAGTGCTGCTTCTGTATGCCAAGCCACTTCCAGTTAACTGCTGGTTTATATGGCAATGCATTTTTTTTTACTGACAATAAAGGAGAAGGGACCTGGACATTACAGGCAAGAGCAGCAACGCAGATAAAAGGACATCAACTGCAATACATCTACAGGTAATGAAGTACCACGTTGCTCTGAGTTATAATAAATAGGTTAATATTATAGGTACTGTATAAAAAAATAAAATAAATTGTAAGTTTATCCAACAAAGGAGAGTTCATTGTGTTGGTCATCCATACAGGGAGGCAATAAAGGCCACCACAGTGGAATGGTTTAAAAAAGTGACAGCTCTAACCACTACGCCACCTGCTGGTCAACTCATCAGCTCTCAAAAGCTGACATGCCATTACCAGCTGACCTGAGAATGATAAGTACTGAAATCTCAAAACCAAAAACTTATCCAAGAAAAATTGATATGGATCTCAGATTGCTGCTGCAAGATCCATTCATCCATCCATCAGGTCTTGCACTGCCCAAACTTTAGCAAACGTGCGTAGAACTGTACGGGTTGAGCAGAATGGTGAGAATTGATCAATCTAATAAATGTATGTACAAATGTATAAATGAACATGAGCAGAACTGTACAGCGCACACAGCGACACACAAATACAGTTAAAAGTAACAGAGAAACCATACACCACGCATCTTACAAAAAAATCTGCAAAGATCTGCATGTACAACACTGCCAGTGCGGTAACCGGATCTGCGCTGTCAAGCTATGAATCATAAAATGAGCAGAGAAGCATTTGAAATCCGATATGACTGAACAAATATCGAGAGCCTGCTATAAAAATGTTTCATGTTCACATATTCCCCTTAAAGGCTGAAACACAGAACACTAAAATTTTACTCACAGTGTGCAGTTTGGCGTTTTTACGGAAATTTGAGAATATCTGTCCTGCACTGTGTGAACATTTTCACATGATCAGATGAGAGACTATTTTCTTTTTGGGAAACTACCAACCCTTATTAGAATCTTCAGCCTTTTTGTCACATCGCCTTAATTTTATCCCTTACACAACAGTAGTTGTATGTTAGGCTAACCTCGTGTTTTTTTTTTTTCTTTTTGTACCAAAGTGGTGCGCGTGCGCAGGTACACACACACACACACACACACACACACACACACACACACGTGCGCGCCCGTACCCACCAGCCTGCTCAAACTCGCAGAAGGTCCTTAAGACCAGGTCCACTCCATGCAGGCCTGTGAGGCTGGCAAGAGTGCCTGGTCTGCTGGGCAGGGAGCCAGACCCCCGGCTGTCCTGCTCAGCTGAGCCCTGGAGGATTCCCCCTGGCACCATCCCAGGCCCTCCGCGCCCTGATGACTGCGTCATCCTGCTCCCAGGCCCCCAGCCTCCCAGCCTCAGCTTTACCCTAAACCTGTGGTCCCACTGGTCAGCAGCACACTGTCAGACCTGGGCCCGAGGTTTGGTATGGTGCTGCTCTCCAACCCTGGTCTCCCTGAGCATCACTTTCCTAAAGAACTTCCCTGTCCTTTTGTGAGGCAATTTTATTTGTGAGTGATAACTCAAAGCCATTCGCTGATAATCCCCCCCTCTGCTTTTGTCTGTTTCATTGACTAATTTAGAGGCCATCCCCCAAGGTGAAGAGCAGGCGAGCGGCACATGGCCGTATAGGCGAGACAGACATTAACACAATCTCTTCTTTCTCTCCAAGCGGCTGCACCGGCGCGCCGCTCCGCTTGGCTCTTCCAATGACAACCGCATTGATATTTCAATCAAGCTTGCTAGCAGGAAAAAAATAAAGGCAGAGAGCAGCTAATGCTAAATGTGATCTGTAGCGCTGCGATGCCATTTAGCCGCGGAGTTGGCCGTCGTGCAGTGACCCCGGTGTCACTGGCGGTGTGAAATAACGCACGCACGCACGCACAGTCGTTTAATTGGTTTTCTACTCTGTACTTCTTTGCTATTTACTTTCACTCGTGCTTCTCTCATGAGCTGATCTTTATGAGCCCCTTGTGAGTTTACTCAAGCAAAAACCCCCCTCAACCTGAGCGGCTCAAACAGCTGCAGCCCCAGCCAAGCGCACTGGGAAAACGATCCCTCGACTTCACATCAGACAGCAACCCCACACCCCCAACGCAACCGCCACCATCCGGTCTCACCCCGGCACCGCTGCGGAAACCCGTGTGTGGTACCAAGAGCCGGGGGTCGAGGGCGAGGGGCTGAGAGCCCCAGGGAGGTGGCCTTGTGGGCGGGCGATTGAGAGAAATCCACACCAAGGTGACCTCCTCAGCAGCGACGCAGTGTGAAGTGGAAAGGATGTGTGTCGGTCCGCACCGCTCACGCCTGCGCAGAGTCATCCTGTGTTTCTGCAAGAGTGGATTGCAAAAATGTGAATTTTTTGTTAATATTAAGTCCTAAATTGTCTCAGTTGTTTTCATTTACAGAAGAAAACTGACTGCAAAATGCTCGACTGTATAAAGTAAAAAGCAGTTTTAGCAAAGTGCTACTGCCTATTGTATGTGTGTGCAATTCATAAATATATATTCGCAGTCGATATTAAATATATCAAAATAATAACCAATTACAGTATGCTTTAGCTTTTTAATTGTCTACAATCCACTGCTCAAGGGGTTCAATAAAATTTCTAGATCTTCTCCTTTATTAAAGTATGCATTTTATACATTTTTATCAGGAGACCATTTTCTTGACTTTGGTTTAATGTGATAAAAGTAAAACTCCAGCAGGTGCCCAGCCTGCGGACAGGTGGTGGACACATCTCTATCCCGCCCAGAAGACGTTCTCTCCATACCTAATCCTGAAAATAAGGTGAAAAGCTTAACCAACTCTTATGGACATTTTGAATGATTTCATTGCTCCTGCGCTGCTGCTCCTTTCACTGCATCTGTTCTGTACTATCAAACGGGAGTGATGTCACCACTGCCCCAGTCACGTTTGCTGCTGTGCCGCTGAGTTCAATTTTTGTCGAATGACAAAGTGAAAAAAGGGAATTTCTAAAATATTTGTTGCATATACAGTCACATATATTATTATTATTATTATTATTATTATTATTATTATTATTATTATTATCTGTTCTGTTAGATGCAGCAGTGTGTAACCAAACGTTCCCAGTTTGTGAGCTGAGAACTCTGCGCTTGGGCAGTGTATTTAAAGCATTTTTTGCCTTTGAACTGTTTATATGCTAGTAACTACACGCAGGGTAATATAGTCGTACAAAATATCGAGTTTGTAACATTATTTTCTTGTAGGGATTATTTTCCACGTCTGTAGTTTTTAAATGACATTGGAAAACATTTGTCCACATGGTCTCTTTTTCATTGTTTCACAACTACTTCAACACTATTTTAGTGGGAAAGGTCCACATCTGACGCAGAGCAAGAATGAAGCAGTGAACCTGCTAAACATGCTATCAAGGCTGCTTGTCATAAAAACAGCAAGTAAAAAATGTTTAAATTTGTCACTCCAGCCATGCAGGATTTAGGAGAGACTTTGTAAACATTTCACAATATTTTGTGTGATTCAAAACATACAAAGCTAAAGTGAAAAAAGGAAAGCCCATGTTTAAAAAATTGAGTGGTCCTCAACTGAAAAGCATTGAGCATTCCTGAGCTTCACAGCACACTGCATAAAATGAAGGTCATTTGCTTTCAAATTTGGAAGACTGACAGCTGCTTGCTGAGAAGTGCTGCAACTTCCCTAACAGAGCAGCATCCTCTCCTGGCCTGGGTCACAGGCCACTCGCTGCCACCGGTCCCATGGCGCACTGAAGCAATGGGCACAGCACGGCAGGGCAGGGGAGTGAAATGATGGCTGCGTTTACGAGACCAAACTGTCCCGGTGCACGAAAAGTCTTTGAGGACAGCGCACATGTGTACACTTAATGCGCTGAGCAAAACAGCTGACCTTAGCAAAGCATTTTTATCAGTTTGTTCTGCTTGGCTTTGTTCCATTTAATTCCAATTGCTGCTGTATTATTTTTTTCTTTTACACATTTGTATGCTGTCTACGTATCACATTTTAAAATGTCCTGAGCAAAACTGAAATTTAATCTGAATTAAATCTGAGCTGAATCCCTTGTCTATCAGTCATTTTGCTGTGAACATGACTGGACACAAGGTTGCTGAAATTCTCTCGGAATTAAACAAAGAACACGGAGGACATAAGTCATAAGAAAGAAGTATTGAATCATTTTGAAAAGCAAAACATATTTATATAAAATGTTTAGCGCTATTAGGGAAAAATCACTTTGCGTGTAAATGTATCTGGTTATTATTAAACACCCCCTTAAAACTACCGCATGTCTAAATGTTACTTGATTGTATGTGAAGTTAACTTTTATGTATTTGCTCACTTTTTCGCTGAAATAATGTCGGCACAAAATCCGAAAGGAGGAGCCCCTGGGTAGTTACACAGCGAACAAAAAAAAAGTAAAATCTTGTGCTTCCTCATGAAATATCAGTATGTGCTGTGGGTCGGGTGAGGCCTCCTAATCTGTGCTCAAAAAAATATAAATCAAAAAAACATTTCCAGCTTTCATTTCAGATGCATATACATATTGATCTTAATTATCATGGTCCCTGAGGGTCAGGCCAGCCTCGAGTTGAAACGGCACGGTGCCTCTCAGGCCTTCGCTGGGATTTTGCTCTGTTGTGGTGGAGGTGCTCAGGAGACAGGCAGAGAGAAAACAGCCTGAGGCGCCGAGCACAGGATTTGACCCGCTCCCGCAGTCCGCGCCCAGCTGCACTTTCCCACACTGCACCGGACGCTGCACGCCTGCCGTAGGTGTCGGTACATCAAGCGTGCGGGTGCGTGAGCCGCCGAACGGTCCCGAGTCTGTGGCCACTGGCCGACCGCCTCAACCCACGTCTCCATTACCATCCACCAACAAGAGTGAGGGGGGCAGAAAAATGATGAAAAGTTTAACTCACCGCAGTGTTTGCTGTTGCACACACTATGCTTACCTGGTTTGTACATGACAGCATGCCAGTGAGTGTCACAGGGCCCTCGCAATGCCTGCATGTGATGTGGCAATAAATGCACGGACACCTAAGCGTAAAACATAATGTAAACATTATATGCATTACATTTGTCCCCAGTTCCCCTTTCAGTGGAAATAAAGACCTCTCCAGGCAAGACGTAAAAGAGCAATGCAGCTAAAATGCAAGCACGGTCACCACGAGGCATGGCGAAGAGGCCCAGCCGTGCGCGCTATGGTAAAATTTCGCTCAACCATTTTTGTATAAGCATTGTTTCACATCTCAGTGTCCCCTGTCTCTAAAACAAAAAGTTCCAAATAATACAATTGATTTTTTTGGAGGGTCATAAGCGTTCCCTATTTGCAGTCTCCCTGTGACTGACAGATGCCCAATTCATCGTATGTTTCTGTGATCCATAAGCAGCAAAGTTGTCCAGGGTTCCACGTGTGCAGCTGTGACAAAACAGGTTCAGTCCACACCATTTTGTGAAAGTGACCACCCTGAACGGCAAAAATTGAATGCATAAAAAAGCTTGATGCTTGAGAACTTGAGCCAGTTTCACTGTGCTAGACATGCATGTGCCACTGTCACCCTGTCTGGCCAAAGCCGTGTGGGTCAGGCTCCCACACCCCACCTTCTGGTCCCACCTATGTGGCTGGACATCGGAATAGTAAAGTGGAGATAACACGGGGTTCACCTGCCGATCGGGAATTCTGAAGAGCCACAGAGGCACGGGGCTATGTGCTCAGGCTCAGCCGAAGACAACTGCTCGTGCCTCTGTCTGCACGGCAAGTGCGTCTGTGGGGCAATTCCGCACAACGGCTACGATAATTTGATCTGTAAAGACACTGAGATTTGAACGTGGAGACAGGAAGACACAAATCCCTTTGTAAATCCCCATTCTACACAGCCCCAAGCCACTGGAGCAGTTTAATATCGAAGAGACTGATTAAAATGAGAAGACGAAATTTCCACTGCAGTCATAACAAATAGGGTTACTAGAAGGGGTTGGAGGCCGATTCTAGCTTTCGAAGGTGAAATTTAAATGTGAACACTGTCATTATTCATCTCGTTCACATCAAAATATGTCATCCAAATATTGTAGACAATTGCTGGAAATTTAAAGTGTCACAAATTTATGTTTGAGAATTTCTTGTTAAAAAAATGCATTTTAAAAGATGGAAACGTCCCCATACATGAAAAGAAAATTCCTAAACGTATGTATGTGGCCTGAAACATCTGATTATTCCTTGACTCATAATGCACTTCTAAAATTCCACAAAAAAATTGTAACAACATATCCACAATCATGTTGTCACTAGAACTGGTGACAACACTTGTGCTCCAGATCTGACGTTTAGAACTCCAGCCAGCTGCAAGTGTGTCCCTCTCCCGTTTCAAAATAAGAAATAAAAAAGCAAACGGTGTTTTGTCGAGGGGCCAGGCTACGTCTCCACTGAGCATGTGCGAAGCGGAGCAGAACCGTGCCACCGTACGGCCATTGCTGTCAGCCAGGTATTTATTGTTTCCGGATAAATCTCCCGCTGTCCCCCCACTCACCTCTCCATTCTGGCCCGCTTTATACTCATATCCTTGTCATCTGCTCACCATTACATTTCCATGCCACATTTTTTGCTTCATTTGCATGGCTGCATGGCTTTGAAGCTGTAAACCTAATCCACTTAAAGCAGACTCTCGAACAACACACACACATTTTTGCACAAAGATCTTGACAACTTCTAAAATTTTATGACATATTGATATATATGAGAAGAATGTATTTTTTGCAATTGTGTTTAAAGCTTTTTCTTAACTGCCAGTTCTGTGTACGATGTATTTAAAAGCAACTAAATTATGTTTATATAAATACATGAAAATATTGTTAATTTGTCTTCTTCTTCTTCTTCTTCTTCTTATTATTATTATTATAAAAAATACGATAAATAGTGACTTTGAGTGCTATAAAAAAACCATTGAGAAATCAAATAGGTTTGGCTCCTTTATTTTATAATGCATGGAGAGAATGAAGGCAATTGTGCAGGGTCAAGAGGGTCAGAGGACGGAGTATTTTCCAATCACAAGGGCTGATTTTAAATTAGAGTCAATCAGTCATCAGGCCCATTCCATGCGCGTGGATCCCAGCCGAAGCGGGAGAGAGAGAACATAATCGCCAGCATACATGGGGCACGGATGGAGCTGCAGCCGACGGCGCTGTGACGCAGCCGCTCTCAGCACCATGGCAACAGCCACAACAAATGAACATTTTAGAAGTGGAGCAGCCTTAGCCGTTGTTCATCCCTCTACGAATTATTAAATGTCACAGAAATGTTCACATTTGTTCTGTCCAAGTCCTGAAAATAAAGCATTTACAAATGTGCAAATGTGTCTTTTTCTTATTTGTAAATGGAAACAAGTCTGTATGTGTTTACAGTATACAGCTTAGCATCAACACCGGGGCTTTTATTAAACTTCTCCAACAATTGACTATTTTACTGTCTCCCTAAATGGGAGCTAAAAAACATAGAGAATTTCTTCAGCCTTATGTACATCAAAAAGGGATTCCACAACCTCCTGATGCACACGTTTAAAGGGTCGCTTTTGCCATAAATGATTAGAGCGAACACAGGTCAAGCATCCATTCCAGCAGACGGAGTGTACAGTATGGCTGTGACTGATGTCTCGTGTGACACACCTGATGGCAGATTCTGTTTGAACCTCTAAATGATTAATGTCTTGGTGGCTCAATTCAGATGAAGGCCTGAAAAGCCAAAAGCTGGAGCATTTACCAAGCTAACATTGAACATTGAAGGTCAGCGCTCATTTCTAAGCTTTTAACTGAGGCAGATTTCAAGTTTAAAGTTTCCTTTTTTGGTTTGACGCATCACTGGAAGAATACTGAATTTGCATCAGTTTGTGCTGGGGACAGCAGGGACATTTGTGGGTGTGTGCGCGTCTAACTATGCCAATACCTTACCTGAGAGCAGATACAAACAAACAATTCCTTATCAATAACTGGCTAACCGTAGCAACTAATAAATGAGAAAAAAATCCTGTAAATAAAGAAAACGGAGTACAGTGGACCCTACCTGTGCTCTATATGCATCAGACATACTTGTATCTGCATGTTTTCCCACACAAGGCCGGAGCTTAAACAGTGGAAGAGCGTCTACAATTTGATATGCACATCTCGGTTCTCCGGTTAACAAAATCGCCCAGCTCACCAGCTAAATGCTAGTACTCACTGCAGCCCCACATATGATAATGCACAACTACCCAGAGTCTCTGGTGGCTAAATCCTTTAATAGAAATGGAAGCAGAATGAGATCTTGGGAAGGATCTCAATTTATCTCTCTTGCAAATCTGCTGTCAGACGACACAGACGATAAACCTAGACTGTTCAGCCCACGCACACCGCATCACCACGCGCTTCTCTCATGTGTGTTCCACTTGGAGGACAGCCAGTGGCCCGAAGATTCAGTCGGGGGGTTGTTAGGTCAGTTACACCAGAAGAACCTGACAGCCCTCCTGCCCAAGCCCCAGCACCTAATCCCCAACACCAATCCAGACCGCACCGTGGCGAGAAGGACTGTGGCTGAGACACCACAGACTCTTTGTTTTCCTAGTTTGTGCCAGGGACGCAGCACTGCTTGCTCATCAAACATTTGCAGAGTCAATAAAAATTCCACCATGGCCTCCTCCAGTGAAAACAAGGGAATATATAGACCGTGCTGCACATCAACAGCTGGAGAAAAAAATAACCACTCACCCTTATAAATATGTGTCTGGGCGGGCAAGACTTGAAGTTCATTACCCACAGAGCTCAGATCAGACAGGAGGCTCAGGTGTCCTTTTTTTATTTTTCTCTTCCTGGGCTCCAAAAAGTCACTGCTGGCCACTAAATGTCAGTGTGAAATATCCGCAGCCCTGCTCACCCTGACACCACTGGCAGAGCCCAACACGCCACCGTTTACCAGGCCGCGTGTCTGTTTCTGCCTGCGCGCATGAACCAGAACGGAACCACCTGAGCCGTCCAGTGTGACGCTTCATTTTCCGCACGGCACAGCACTTGGCGCTCGGTGTCAGGCTCTTCCCACGGAAAGAGCAAGTGCAATTGTCAAACCATCTGTGCATGAGATCACTTTTTTATCTGAAACTTGACTTTGTTCGCATAATTCATCAAGAATGGAGATGCACGAGGGCTATCACTCCACAGCTTGTATAACTACATACAGCATGTAAAAAAAAGTGCTCGGTTCCCTGACTTAAAAGACAGGAAGAGCAAATGTGCCAACGGTGCACGGCAGAGCCGAAGCGGCTTTTGGCACACTGTGGGAGGGGGAGAATCTCTTTGAAGGAGCTGAAATTTCCACTGTGGACACAAATGCCCATTTAGGGGATCTGGCCACTGTTTTAGATGCGGCCCACTGAGCGTTAAAGAAATGTGACACAGGTCAATTAGCACGACGCAGGGGGACAGCATGTGTTGACTAACAACTCCCCGAGAGACAGATTTCTGGCCTGGCGTTGAGCTTGACAATTACAGGCCTGTGCAGTTGGCTGGGTTGTTTCAAAGGGAGCCGGCGCCTGGCCACCTAACTGCGATGTATGGAGAAGCCGTGGAGACCAAGCACACTAATGTTTGGGTCGTGAACGTGTGGCCCGCTGGACATAAAGCGTTAAACTCTCCCATGATGAAAATGTGTCCGATTCGTTTAATAGGTTAAATGGATTCCTTCCGAAGTGCTCTTATGTAATATCTGTAAATAATCCGCTGAAAACACTTGCGTCCTCTGTAGCAGAACTGCCAGCCGTCCTCTGTGTAGCATCTTGGTGGAGGCTGCAGGCCTTTGCCACACATGCCTGAGTGATTAAGCAACACATTTGTGTTGTTATGTCTAATGCTTTCTGAGGCAAGAGCATGACTGGGGTTTCACTGCCAGTTGTATCAGAAAATATATTATCTTTATATTCCACTGTGCATCAGTTTAAAAGTGCATTCTAAGGTAGTGTCCTGATGACCGCTCAGGAAACTTTTAAAATTTCTTGCTCTTTTGGGGGGGATTCCTGGGAGCAGTACAGATAAGAGCTTTGCACACATGTTAAACGCCCCTGTATGCGTGCTGTTCCCATTCCTCAAGGAGGCCCATTGCTGCTCCAATGACTGATGTGGTGTCTGGTCTCCGCTGCAGCCCGGACCAGCACCGGCAGCCCCTCACCCGCGCAGAACACCCTCACCAGAGGCAATGAGGCCCCTGGGCTGAGTGTCTCATTCCGGCCCAGTGCGCTCCTGCGTGAAACGGCGAAGGTACGCAGCAGGTACCGCCGCAGCACTGGAAACAGTGTCAGCTCCTGCGGCTACAAATACTGTTAATTCTTCTGTGAACCAAGCTTCTAAACACAAGGTTATATGTGAGTGATCTAGAAGCTTGGTGCAGTGGATCCCATCAGACAGAAGAATCTCGGATGAAGAATATGGGCCCTCCTATGACATTGCACATAAGCTCAGGCTTCAGCTTGAGCTCATGAATCTTATGGCTTCTTCACAGGCCACCAGCACTGCTTTCGTTGACCTTATGCCCGTCCACCTATTGCCACCTACGCTCTGTTTCATTTAGGATGAGAGCACTGAGCAAGCCTAAAACTGGACGGTTCATAAAAAATTCGGGTCTGCGTCAATGAAGCCAGTGATGACAATAGCTTGTTTACCTAAGCTAAGTGACAAAGCCTAGCGCGCACCTCCACATAGCACCGAGCTCCAAAAGGGTGAAACATTTTCTTGTCACAGCACATAGTGATAATACCAGCTGGGACTTTGTAGGCACTTTGTATCCTAGCACAAGCAGCACATACGGTGCAACCCTCATATAGATACCTGCTGAACGAGGCAGTCTTAATGCTGGCATCTATATTTGCCACCATCATGTGTCGAAGGGAGCGGATTGAGCTGTTGTCTCATCAACGTGTGTAAAATAAAAAGAGGTTCCGGGGCAAACTTTCCACCCTCTCCCACCGATCTTCTCATGGGGCCGCACACAGGAGGGACAAAAGCCCGCAATGTTTCCCACGTATCATAAATTAGCTGGTAAGTAGGAGATAGGGGCTGCCTGACAGTGACACAGAAATGAAATGGTTTTCTTCAACGCTGCATAAAAAAGTCAAGGTGAAATTCTCGTGGACGCTGCCTATTTTCAACCTGCATGTGAAAAGCTGAAGCGGGAGGATTGACTTACACACTTCCGTGACAGACTAACAAGGTCAAGAATGTGACAAACAACTGAAGATGAAGAAGTTGCATCCCTAGCGAACGCATCCTTCTTCTTCATTCTAGATATATTTAGGCTGCAGTGAATTTGTTTCTTTGGCAAATAGTTATTAGATCTCAGACACAAACTTTGTTCAGACTCGAAAAACTGAACAGGGATCTGCACACAAAATATTACAAACAGAAAAACAGTTTAGTGTATTTTTTATTTCAATATAATGAAAAGCATGAGAGATGTGACGGGGTGCATAAAAGTCTGCATGTTCCTGGGGTGCAGAGAGCTACCGGAAACTGCCGCACCTTAAAAATGACTTTCTGATCAGCACTCGAGAAAGACAGCGCTCATGCTTACGCGGCGGACCGATCCCGCCGGTCGATTTTTGATCGACTGCGTTTTTGCCGAAGCTGCACATCTGCAGTCCTGCAGCTAAAGCTGAGTGGCCTGTTTATTTCCTCTGCAAAGGCAAAGACCACTGGACCTCAGAAAGGGGTTCTGTCGCAGTGCTGGCCCACACTTCATAAGTGCCGGCACTAAGATCTCATAGATAAAGGAAATATTTAACCCCAGAATGAACTGTTTTTGAAAGCTGAACTGCAGGATGACAAACATTAACCTCTGAAATCATTACATAATTACTAACAAAAATATACATGGGCAAACATAAAAAATTTTAACTCTACTTGAAGGATGTTTCTCTCTTGTCCTGAAAGAAATGATCTGCCTGATGTTGGAAAACACACTGCTGAATGGGTCTTCAAAGCCACAATTACATACATAAATATATACAAATATATCAGTCTGCAGAGGTTATTTGCAAAAAAAAAAAAAAAAAACTGGACGATTTTGCAGAGCAGTATTTACATTATACTGTATGTCCTATAAATTAAATGAAATGTTTGTAAAGTTTATCATAGCACCGTTAGCACTTAGGGAATCGCTGTGTGGGTCAGTGCTTCATAAGCGTCCTCGCTGAGCGAAAATGCCAGTTCTTCTGTTTATCTTGTGTGCTTTTTCCAGCGCTCGTTGTTTTGTCTGCCGTCGAGTGCGCAAACAAACACGTCCCCTCTTGGCTCTTCGCTCACACAATGGAATCTGAGATTCGACGTCCTCTGACAGCTGTCAGTCAAGCCCTCTCCAGCTGTCCCAGCCCCATCACCTATCACTTGCCGGATACTTTCCCATGGTCCACGGAGTGCGGCATCCTCGCTTCTGTTTTCGGACAAACAGATCCAGTTTCTCCACAAACAGCCCGCTGCAGCCTTTTTGATAACAATGCAATAATTCAAAGCAAATGATTCCTGGCTTTGATGATAGCACTTTTATAGCTCATGAGGAGAACCCGTCCACCGACATCTGTTTGATTTTATCTACTTGAACTTTATCCTCCGGTTGAAGATTTATCAGCTAGTGCGGTCCCAGACTGTTAAAGTCAGACTAATGTAGGGGCAACAGCTACTGACCACGGAGCGGCCTTTAATGGTGCCATACTTTTTCACATCATAATCTCCAGTCAAAACCTCAAAAGAGAAAGAAATATAGAGTTGTGTGATGAAAGTGTGATCTGTTTCAGTTTAGCAGCGGTGGTTGGAAATGTGTGTGCGTGTGTGTGTTTGTGTTCCATTGCAAGTTCTTTAAAAAAACACACGTTTAATTTTTTTTTTTTTTTTTTTATTTGCCCAAGGCTTTGCACAGAGCCAAGCAGTCCAGAGCTGTAGATGTATATTTTGCACTTTTTCTACCTCGAAAATGCACTGCTTGATAAAAACAGCTTTGAAATCATTACAGATTTCAAGAGAAACCGGAACAGAAACACTTTACACTTTTGGACTAGAATGAAGTGAATGAGTCATATTTTTATTTACAGCATAAATTCGGTATACCTTTCTGTGCAAGAAGTAAGAAATGCCGGACGGGGCAGCGAGGGCCGTTGATTTGCCTCAAGGCCATCGATTCTGTCCAGCAAACATCTTCAGCGGAACTCGTGCCGTGCGAAACTCCGACTTGCGTCCAGGTCGCACGGCTCTCATCCTTACTGGGCAAGCACGCAGCTACCTTTCTCCTTCAGTGCACATTAATTTAGACCCCTGTGCCCCCTGCATGCCTGCGCCATGCCGGCACTCTCGCGGCGCCCGTGCCGAAGCCGCTAATCCGCAAGGGCACACTTCCTGCGTGGAGCTGTCCTAATTGTGGCCAAGTCAAGTGCTTGAGGGCATTTAACATTAAAACTCGAACCGTACCAGAACATAATCTCCTCAGAAAAAAAGTGTTTGGCATCTACATTTCAAAGCTGCCCCTGCCCATCTCTCCAGGCAGCCGCAGCTTTACAGTTCTACCCTTTGTTATTCGGCCATTTTTAAAAATGCAGCCTAGGAGCCGAACATCATTATTTTCAATCCCAAAACGTTCTCTCTCTCTTCCTGGGTATCTGCCTCTGCTTTTGCCTACCATGAAAGCCGAGTGCGGCTGCTTCTGCTGCCCTGCCCCTGGATGGAGTGATACCGGGAGCCTTGGGCGGACCCCTGAGATTCGCCCAGACTCTTAGATGCCTATAACTCTTCCTCGGCCCTGTCAGCGAAGCGAGATTTTCCCTCTCGATCCCATCACCGCGATATCCTTTCAAACGCTGGGGCTCGGAGACAGATAGGTGTCTAGATAAGGTTGAAAACGAATTAAGGGATTTTTTTTGCCTTCATGTTTTTGGAAGGTTTTGGAATCAAATAGAAATTGGCTTGAAGAAACACAGGTCGAAACTAAACCTGCGTACGTCTGTTGCCTGACGACACCACAGCTCATAAACAAAGCTAGCAAATACGACAGTTAGCAAGCAACACTGTTACAGATGTGTTACAGCGGTTCGCTCCGAGTCAGAAAGTGGGAGGAAGTGCAGAACGGCAGCATGGTGAACCACTCGGGAGAACTTCGGAGACGCTGGCGTCAGTGAAACAACATTTTTTCCTGCTGTGTTTTTCTAATTTTCACAGTTATTTTTGTAGGAATAGGAATTTCTCTGACCAGCAAAGTCTGATCAGGATAATAATAATAATAATAATAATAATAATAATAATAATAATAATAATAATAATAATAATAATAGAAGAAGAAATATCCCAAATGGATTAAAAGAATTTTAATGAAGTGGGACTACAGAGGTCCTTCAAAGTAATCTGCCTCATATTTGATACAGGGTTACAGGAGGTAAAAATGCTGGTACACAGGGACATTTTCTACTTGTTTCCCTGTTTTATAATTTCTCAGCATGTGTATGGTAAACTGCCATAACTTTCATTTTTGCTTCCTTTATGTCTTTTCTGTGCGTCATCTGAGTCTCTATGGTCTCGGACTTCACTGTTTCAAGGGCACTGCTCTTAAGAAAAATCGGCTACAGATCGGCTTTCATCCTTTAACCAAATTCTTTCATGCAGGGTGACTGTGATTTTACGTTTTACCCAGTGGGTTGTGCTGATGACTCTCGGGTTTTGGGTGTGTTTCAATGCCCTTCAGTCTGTGTAGGGATTGCGTGGTCTCCCCATGCTTTTAACAAAGACGTATCTCATCGGACATCATTGCGAGCAAAGCAAAAATTAATAACAGTGAAATCCTCACACTCCGATTCATATTCCATTTATTGTTTGTTATTTATAAATGAATGCTTTGAACAATCCAATCCAGTTTGTTGTAAAGAATGCAAAAGTTACAAATCTCACGTTAAACCACCATTTTTAAACACGAGAAGAGAAAATTATAGCACTAAAAGAAAGCTGGAGCAAGTTATTGTTCTCGCACCCTGGGTCTCACTGGCTGCCTCCTGCCATACTGGGCTGGGTGGTCTCCAGCTCACAGCGGCTGTACTGACACACCCTTTGCTCACTCCATTTTGGTTCTGTTTCTGCAAGAATCCCCCTTCCCTTTCCCCTCATAAGGAACAATTTCATGGCTGTAATTCTTCATCTGCGCTGTGAGCTGAGAGTGGAGGTGCTGCCCGCTTCCCAGCCGGTGCCCAGAGGCCAGCCTCACCGTGGCACTGCTTGGCAGCTCGCCTTTCCACTCCAGACTGTGCGCAAAATTCCCGTTTTTACACCACAAGCGCACCAGATCATTTTCACATCTTCATGCCTATCTATTGCTCTTTCAGTAAAAACCCCACAGCTGCGCACAAAACTGGCTTTCTGCACGCAAATAAGCTGTTTCATTGCGATAAGAAAGAAGGAAAACGTTTCTGCCCACAGCGCATTTGTTTACACAGATCTGCAGGCCTAGCAGAAGCAGTTTTTCTATTCAATTATCTGGCACACGATTTTTTTATTAATTTGAAATTTAATAAAGGTATTTGAGCTCTGTGAACAATGCTGAGGCAAATGGTTCCATAGATGTTGTGCAGTTTACAAGATTATTACATTTCTCAAGCAGCTTGAATTGCCGATAAGTGGGACTGTGCAATATTAATAATTAATGACAAAAATAAAAGGTGCCAATCCTGGTGAGAAGACTGTGGTCGTAATTTTCACGGAAGCAGTAAAATCTTATAAAGAGTTGCTGACACATATGTTGACCATTTCACATTTCCATTGATTTAAACATTGTGTGACAAGTTTTTTTTAGATGTGGGGGTCAGGGGATAAATACGTACAGCACAGCACTGTAAATCCACAGCCAAAAAGGTCCGATTCAAATATAACGCTGGCTCGTCTTTCATAACAATTACACATCGAGATAATAATTGACTTTCTTTCTTAAATTTGGAATTCCCAACATGCAGAAGTGCAGTTAACCAACAAACACCTTCACATTCAGACACGTCATTGTCGATCACTGCCATTATTGCTGCACGGCAACATTTTACTGGCATTATTACTAATTTAACATTTCACAATTTTAATTATTTTTGCACAGTAACAACCGATGCACCTCCGTGGATTCAGTCAGTGAGCAATCCATATTAAATAGGGCTTTGTGAATAGAGGATATATTTTCTTTCCCCTTTGTTAAATAAGCCTTAATTTTAATGCTGTTTAAAGTTAATAACATGATTAAATGAAACATTTTTTGGCTCTAGGCAAAATATTTTGCCAAACCTTTCCTGTAAATAAATCAAATAATGTCTTTACAGTTAAGTTTATCGATTCTGACTTCGTGGTACGAGTGACTTATAAACAGTTGCGTCCTGTGGTCATCGGAGGGAGGAAAGCGAGGCCGCGCCGGGCTCTTTGAAAAGCTCATCCAGCCGCTGCCAGCGCCAAAGACCAAAGACCAGATAAAAGCAGGAGCGCTGCAAAAGCAGAGGAATCCTGTCTGTCAGTGTTCCATTTCAATCACAGATCATAAATATGAGACACTTGTGCCTCTGTGCTCAGCTCTATAATTCCATTAACAAAGTGTGGGCCTCCTCCGTGGGCTCCTCTGTGCCGCTCAGGTCTCTGTCTGCACACTCGGGTTTCATGGTTCTCAAGACTGGGCCTCTGCCCACTGGCTCCGGGCCCCTGGCGCCGCGGCCTGGCGTGGCACGGCACGGCGTGGCGCAGCTCACTGCTGCCTTCGATTCATGGGCTGGGCTAGACGGCGCAACGGGTTCATGTAGAATTGCTTATTATACATCAGGTGTCTTCTCAGATAGGAATTTTCATTGCAAGATCACTCAGTTTTAAACTGCTTTGTAATATCAACAACCGACGCACTTTCTTAAACGTGGTTTTAGCAGCGAAAAATATAGTAAGGCGAACAATTTCTTTACCTTGGTAACAGTGTATACAGCAGAAAAACTAATTCTTCATCAGTAAATGTTTTTTCATTAATTATGAAAAACATGAGCTATGTGGCTTAAATAGTTGTTACATGACTGTTGAAGAAAATGTGGAACTACATATGTCCCATCCTCTGTATATCTTTGCATCTTCCTTTGCTGCCTGATTTAAATGCCCATACTAGCTTGAACTTAACCCATGAAATTGCTTACATTTTCTGATGTAAACTAAATTGACACTAAAAGTCAGTTTATCAAAAGCTCATTACAAAGCATTTAGTTCATCTTCATTTCTTATTTCACATCTGCACATACAAAAATAATAAACAAGCAAATATTCAGGAAACTTGTAATGTTTATGGTTTTCTTTTTCTACATACTTTCCAAACAAAGAAAGGTGTAATATTGTTCTGCACAAACAGGCAGTAAATTGGACCAAACCTGAAGGCAGTTATGCTCTGGTATAAAAACCTGGCCACATATTTATTTAGTTAAAACCGTCTTCTCTGTTCACAGAATATATTTTCAGACTGTATGTTCTAGTACATTTCTGTTTTAATCTTTGAAATTACACAGAGTTCCCTGTGCTTGGATGATCCTTAAAATTGCTCCATATTCTCTGCAAAGAAATACCATTTGCGTAATGAAGCTCAAGTGATTCTCGTGTGCAGCGCATGCTTCAGCCATTTTGCACAGTGAGCAAACGCACACGAACAACAGACGTCAGATAAACAGAAAGAGAATAGAGGGCCGTAGCCCATATTAAAAATGTGGATATAATAAAGAGGAAAAAATAAAACGAAAGTCAAATCGAGCCACATCACTTTTCCAAGTACAAGCCTCTGTGCCTGCAGCTCAGTCATTTAGGGAAAATTACAGGCAAGTGCCGGCTTTTTGGAACGGCCTGCAGAGAGCAGCTACTACACACGGCTCGGTGCAGCGCGAGCATCTCTTCCATCTTTATGGGATGCAAAAAAGGAGGGGAAGCTAAAGGGAAAAAAGCTTTTTAAGAAAGGCTTCATACGGCTGAAGGGATAAATGCTTCGACAGCTGGATTGGGTACAGAGCAGAAAACCGAGTTTCGATTGGATGAGAAGAGTTTGGGCGATTCCAGCGCTTAGCTTTAGCCTCGCGCATACAGACTGTCACTAAAAAAGTTAATCTCGTCGGCCAGGTCCCTCTTCAACAGACTTCTCGACGTCGTCTCTGCAAACAAGACATCCTCCCAAAGACCCGCGGTAAGCGATTTACTTCCCCTCCTCGATCACGTGTACTTTTTTCCTGTAGGAAAGCAGTTTGCCATTTCCTGGGGTACGCTGTTGCACCACAGTTGAGTAGCCTAGCCAGAGATTAAGGCAAATTCTGCTAAGGACTATAAGTTGACTCTCAGCATTAAGAGGGGATTAATGTTTAGCTTCAGTGTGGCAGGCCTGCTAGGTGGCTGTGTTTACGTAGTGTTGCAGACCACTATTAATCCAAAATTAGTATAAAAGATCAGCTGTGGCCACGGAGGCTCGCCTGCTCGGCTTAGACGTGTAATCAAAACTCACTTTGGGACAACGTGTGCGGAAGGTCAATGTGTGCGCGTTTGGGAAAGCGATGGCAGGGTGGCTGAAGCGTGCCGGGGGGTTTCGAAGAAAGGTGCAGTTGTGGATTCTGCAAAGGAGCTCACCTCTAATATGTTGTCTAATATGCACAGCATCGTGAGCAACCGACACTTCATAAATAGCCTTCGAGGCAAAATGGGCTGCGCGAACCCTCGGCTGTAATAGCGCTCATCTCTGAGTTCTGACCACGTGACCTGCTGTTCACTGGCAATGCTTGCACTTACTACCGGGGGTTCTGACTTTGGTCTGCGGTGCCACATGCATTTTAAGAAATGCAAACAGTAGCAGTGATGTCTTGCGAAGCTGAGAAATAATATAATGTGTTTTTCTTTGCTGGTTTAAAATGTCTTTGGTGAAAGGCCTTAATACTTTCTTATGTTTCCAAGCAGCCATGCATGCGCAGCATTAGCAATAGTTTAATCCTCGTGTGTTTGTCAGCGTGGAAAGGTTGTCTGGTTACAGTCGCACATTCAGGTCCCCGTGGGGACCCTGTCATTGTACCCTTTTGCAACTGTGTGGCTACGGTCAATTTTCCAGCTCAATATGGTAGTAAAACTGTTAAAGGCTTTGCATTAAGGCCTGCACTTGTGCACAATGAACGTATTAAACATACTTTTGACGTTTCTGCATAACACTTTGCTCTTACTTGGTGAAAAATTCACACTGCAGAGACATTTTTGCACATAAACTTGCAAGGATAAGGGAAAAGCTGCGATGGGCTGAAAACAAGCAACACAAAACTAGCAATAAATTTCTTCTTTGGCAAACTGACCCTCTGGCACGCAAGAGGCAGCTGCCTCAGCCTCGGTTTGAAAATCATAAATGTTTAAATGGCTCACACTTTTCACATCTCATCTCACGAGAAAGAGGAACACAACACAAACTGAATTTGCATGTTGTTATATTATGACGTAGCAGCTATGAAAAAGAAATTCCTCGTTCGACCCAAAATGCACCATCCTTTCACCTCTTCTTTGACCTTAAAGGACCTTAAGGCCATGCTGACCTTTAACCTTTAAAAATGTAGGCGAGATCTGTATTTAAGTACGCAGACTGGGTCGAGACAGAACTAGATTGTAACCCATTAACACTTCTCATCCATCCATCTGGCGCCATTAACCATTAACTTGTGCCAATCGCAGCAGTCTAGAGCCGAACCTAGATTCACAAGGAAGAGCACACGTGCCCAAGGCAAGGAGTGGGTGGGTTGCCCCACGCAGACACCACAGGCAGCTTGTAGTCTCCAGTAAACTTGCTGAGACACATGTCTTTGGACTGTGAGAGGAAGCCTACACAGACATGGAAAGAAAATGCACACACTCATCTGGATTCAGACCTGCACCCAAACAGTTCCGGCAGTTGGAGGGAACAGGGTTACACACTGCACCACCGTGCTGTGGACTGTGCTATTGATTGTGGCTGTACCTTTTTACTAAAACATATCACATGTGCCAGAACAGATATTGCATATACTGTATGATGGGCACAGAGCAGTAAATGTTACAGTCCAAAAAATACAAGCATGTAATTTCTGGTGGGCCAGAAAAAAAAATCTCATAAACCTGAAAATTTTCCCTTTGATTCTTTATCATTTTTTTACAGTGGTAGTCTGTGATGTTCTCAGCTGTGCTCACAGTAACAATGGTGCTATTTTTAAAGTCTTAAATAAAAAGTACTACAAGTCAGGAAAGGCAAATAAAGATGTGTTTGGGCTTTCAAAAACAGTTTCTGAAATATGCATTCATAATCGTTTTATTTATAGGGATCTCAAGTGCAGGGGCAAATTACAGTGGCCTTGAAAAAGAGAGGAGAAAGCATGCTGTGCAGCACCCAGCGAGCCCAGAGACCGCTTTTTTCCCTCTCTTTTAAAAAGCACATTATTTTGAGAGGATGCTTCCTTGCCGGTTATGCAAGCTGGGCAAAACCTGCATGACATGGCAGAGAAACGTGTGGCCCCACGGGGGGACACGGAGTAGGAGCAGCAGGGGGCAGTGAAGAGCACCAGCAGCCTGAACCTCCCTCCCCACCCCAGCCTAAGATTAGACAAACTGAACATCACTCACATCGCTGCTCAGCCTTCCTTTAAAGAGGTTTCATGTTAACTATCAGGATGGCTTACAGAGGAAGCCACAGTCTTCTCCTTCATTTGTCATACAAAAACTTTTGACTCACTGGCTTGGATTTTACTCTCACATTCAAAAGAAATGTTAAATATTGCATTGCTTCTCTGGAATACACTGCTGAATTCACACTTGAAATGTTAGGCTAAGCATATGACCGCCACCTCTTTCCATCTTTTACCAGCTGCAACATTTCCATGCACAATGATTTTATTTAGCAGTTTTGTGGTGCGCTGCTTTTAAAAAGCACAGAAAGCGGGTGTTACGGGTCACTTCCTGCTCGGCGTCAAGGCCCGCCCCCTCACATTTGCTGTGGCCTTGGCCATGAGGATGGAGCGGAGCCAGGGAGGCGGGAGGCTGGTGATGGATCACCGTGTCTCAGGCACATCATCGCCTGGGAGCATGTGTGATGTGTGTGTGGTGGGACCCCCAGAATGGGGGCTTCAGCTTCCAACTGTGTGTGTGTGTGTGCGTGTGTGTGCGTGCGTGTGTGTGTGTGTGTGTGTGTGTGTGTGTGTGTGTGTTGGCGGGGGGGATCACAACTCCTCAGACCCCTCTCAAGACTGCAGTGAAACTGTTACCAACCTCCATATGTTTGTGGCATTTTAACATCAGTGTGGACAGTCCCACAAACATCTGTTCCCTATGACACTGACACGATGGGAAGTGGCAACCAACACTGCACCGGACTGATGGTATGGAAAGCGCTATTCTGCTATGCGGAGATTATTCTTCCGTCAGGCCGCATAATTCAGTACTTTTTGTACAGTACATTTCATTATTGGATTTTCCTGCATGTTGTGTGTGTGTGTGTGTGTGTGTGTGTGTGTGTGTGTGTGTGTAAGGCACAGAAGAATATAACCATTGACTGCCTTGACTCTCCAACAGTTCACTTAAGTTGTGCTGCAGTTGAAATGTTTAAATGAGTTTTATAGTAAAACAGTTTGACACTCAAGTCCAGCACATATTTGTGAAGGGAACAGAATAAACTTTTTGTTAATATTCCTCGTAATAGTTTTTTTATCCTACCGCATTCTCATAATAAATGTATGGAAGTGTGTGGATTGGTCTCAGATTAGAAACAGTTTAGGTGCCCCCATAAAAATGCAGGAACGGTGAGTAAAATTATTTCATTGAATGAACATGGGAGAGTAAAGGACACTGCTGCTAAATAAAATGCCACAACTTTATTGGCAAAGTGAAACAAAGAATGTACAGTGGGCGAACCCAGTTCATTTTAAGTATTAAATGCTTTGCTGGTTGCTGCACCTATGGGATGCTTGCAATAACACAGTTGCTTTTTATTAATTGTTTTCAGTTCCTTTTATTTCCTGTTTGATACGGATTAAAAATCTTGCTTCTCTTAGTGAGACTGGTATGCAAAGTGGTTGGGTTAAGCAGAAAACACAAAGAGGAAAAAGCGAGCCAGTAAAATGGCAGGAAAAAAAAAGGAAGGCAAATATTAAAGTGTCAGTGATAAAATAGTTGTTGTCATGTAAGATCTGAATGGCAGTAATGAGTTTGCGTTCATCATTTCCCGAAACTCGAGGAAAAGTGCTGTTAAAAGTGTCCATCTAGCTGACGGTCATCCTTTCTGAGGCCTCGGCTAGTCACAAGCGTGGCAGCACCTTCTGAAGCTCTCACATCTCAGTCCATCTCAGATGTCTGCGCATCAAAAGTCCAACATTTTCATCGCTTTTACGCAGGTGCACACAGGTCTCATGAGAGCCAGAGAAGGTGGAGTTTAACACCGAGTGTAAGGTGGGATTCTGATTTACGGTGTTATCGCCTTCCTGTGCCCGCACGCTCCCAGCTACGTTTCTTCTGCTCCATTTCGTCTCGAATGGGCCGTCTGCGTTAACAGGCAGAGCTTCGTTCCTCTGGGTCTCCTTCAGACCCTTTATATGAACGAGGAAGAGATGCATCATGCTTGAGGACAAATGGTTTGCCCAGGGGGTCAAGTGACTCCACGTCCGGCGATTCACAAGCAATTAGCTGGGTCCATTACTTGTCTATTAGACGGAGTCACGAGAAGCTCCAGAAGTGAGCAAATACATTAATGAAGACACAAAATGTAACCAGTTTTCAACCAAATGCCTAAACAGAGCTGCAGGCTACAGTAGACAGATCCACCATTGAATTAAAGTGCCAAAACCAGGCAGCCAAATGAGAGGATTGGTTTTGGCCACCAGGAAGCAGTTTTCCATTTTCCCTTTGAGAACAATATTGAGTGAAGTGCAATAAGGTGAATGATGTGCAACTCACAGTTAACAAAAGCGCATTTCATTGCGAGAGGTTCTGATGCAGACACACGTTTGCCAAAGCGCACTTCGTCTGGCGCTTGTTCCTGCCTGTAGAACTGAGTCAGATGTAGAGGTGACTGTGCCAGATGGTGGGGGAGAAATGAGTCCACCACAGGAAAGGATTCAGCAGTCCTGCAAGAGGGAGGGAGCTCCTTCCCTAACATCAGAGTCAAACCCGAGATCCTCCAGACTTTCGTGAGTCAAGCCAAAGGTGGAGAAGGGTAGCACTCTTAGTGTAGAGAATGATCTGGAAATGTCGGCT
The DNA here is from genome assembly GCA_018136845.1 of Heterotis niloticus. Classification (NCBI taxonomy): domain Eukaryota; kingdom Metazoa; phylum Chordata; class Actinopteri; order Osteoglossiformes; family Osteoglossidae; genus Heterotis; species Heterotis niloticus. Next base: position 241,947 of record CM030888.1, read on the forward strand.
CACAACGTTTATGTTTAAGTACAGGAAAAGGGAGCCCCGTGAAAGCTGCAGTTAACAAAAGCGTTGAACAACCAACTTGTTAACAAAAAACATTTAGTGTTCCTGTGCAGTTTGTGAGCCTTCTGTCTGCACCAAGGTGGAGTGGGAAGGCCGGCACGCAGCACTGAGCCTAATGGCAGCCGTGCGCACATCACAAAAAATGGGAGCAGGTCGAAGGGCCGCTTCCCTCTCGGCAGCACTGATTAATGTGCGATGCACTTGAGAAAGTGGAGTCCAAATTGGATCCAAAAAGCGAGAGAAACGCTGGAACCGCGCAGCCTGTAACATCACATGTTTCACATTTCCATCCTCACAGTGGATGACATTTCATTTCTCAGCGCAAGTCATTTTCAGTTGGCTAATTTAATTTAGACCGTGTTGCACATCGCTAATTCCTTTTTATTTAAAACAGGTCATGTGACCTCACTGAATTCATTTCCACCCTCTTTCCTGAATTAATAGCGGTGGAGTTTGGCAGCTGTTGAATTACAACAGTTTCTCTTTCTCCTTGAAACAGGAAGGCTGCTGTGAGACAGAGCGTTTTTTCTCCAACAGGCGTTTCGACTCAGTCTTTATCTAAAAACGCTATATTTAGCTTTGTGAGTGAGCGGCACAGGTCTGCTTCTCGCTGAACAGCATTCTCCAGTTACCACAACTGCTGAGCAAGGGCACCAGGTGACAAAGTGCTTAGAGTTTCCACCTGAACTCGAAAGCCAAAATGAAACATATTCAGCCGTATGAATAAGAAGAAAACGCTGTACAAGTTATTAACATCATCGTCCCCTTACGCAGGATTTTTTTTGCCCACAACCACACTTTACTGAGTTATACTGAGTTTTCTGCACAGCAACACCCAAGAGTCTTGGAGCTGCAGAGCATAATGGGTTCTTTAGTGTATTGGGGATGGCACATAATTCCCAGTTAGCCGGTGGTCAATGTTATCTGCCGATTTTGGGAGACTTAATTTCCCAACTGAAGTGCCGTTTGCAGTGAACCAAGTGAAACATTTACAGTCGTTTCTACAGGTTCCCCACAATAAGGAGATTTTTAAGCTACAAATTCATTGTTAAGAGGATCACGTGGATTTCATGTTGTAGTAAAACTGCATTTATAAGTCAATAACCGAGATCCATTTGGAGGCATCGTACATGGGGACTTTTTTTTTTTCCCAGATCGCTAAAATAATTTTTGCCGTCTTTTGTGAGATGCTAAAAGTACTGTTTTCCCCGGCCCACGACACGACGGAGCGACGGAGTGTGCAGAACCATGCACCACAATGTCTCCTTGGATCAAAGGGTTCACTGCATCCCATGTAAAAATGATGGAGCCGGGACTCACATTTGCCACATGCTCCCCCCTATCCCCCCAGTGTCAACGATGAAGTTTGCCACATTTTGACTACAGTACAGCAGTCACTGCAAGGACTACCAGTCACAAAACAGAGCCAAACAGACCAAAAGACTGCCAGCATCAGAGTTTTTGTTCCCCAGTTTACTGTAGGTGCAGTGCTGGTGAATTGCCAGAGGCGCTTATACTGCATTTCACACCCTCAGGACCGGTACTTAAAGTTCCAAAACTCTACTTATTTTTGATGCGTGCAATTATACAGTACATATATCATCATATATATGATGATATATAATTTACCAAATGTGCTATCAAAGTGGGTTGTAATGAAAGGCATATGAGTGGAATCTCTCTTATGCTCCTCTTGCAGGGAGCAAGCGACAAAGCTGCATGTGAGAAGAACTTTGTAGAAACAAAATTACCTTGACAGCAACGTACCCGGGTCAGAAACCCAATGCTACGGCACACTCCCCGCCACCCTAATGGAAACAGCATGATCTGTCATCGATGCAGCCATTTTACACCCAGGGACAGGGCCCCTCAGAGAGTGCCTGCTGGCTTTCATTTGATCACGGAGTGAAGCCGCCCAGCCAGACACACACAGAGCACAATTAATTTTGACAGGGGAGAAATACAGTAAATCATCTGCCTCTCAAACAAAGTACAGTGTGAGTATGACACAGGCACAAGTGATAGCACCTGACAGGGCAGCCAGCGCAACGAATGAAGTTTTAACTCCTCAGCTTGTTTTCATTTACACTCTCAGCCTGATGTGGATCCTGTGTGAACATGCAGTGATCTTAGCGCAGGAGGAGCTGTAGGTGTTTATAAGGTGAAAAACAGCTTCAGATGCCTGGCCCTGTGGTCTGGTGACCCCCCTGGGAGGACGAGGGTGGTTGCACCCATCACTTCCTCTCCAAACTTGTGAGGAGTTCCCCCCGATGCCCCTCTTTGTCACCACACAATGAGTGCTGGGTCATTATATTTGTGTGTATTTGTGTGTATCTGTGTGTATTTGCACACTTTATTCAGTATTTTTCATTCAGTGAGTGGACATCCTTAGTCAGTGCACAGTTATATATTCAGCCATTTATGCAGCTGGGTCATTTTTACTTTGTCAGTTCGGGGTAAGTAGGTGAGATTCAAGTGCAGCTCGATCTTTCACGTGGAAAGTAAAGGCTTCATTTACTGTACTACCTGCTGGCCTCGTGGACATAATGGACACAGTGCGAAATGTAGAGCAGTACGCAGGCAAGGGGAACGCTCTTAACTGCGTCTCCAGATGAACTCCTGGGTTGTAGCATTCGATGGGAAAACGTCAAGGTAAATGATAAAAGGTCCCTTTTTTTCACATGACATCCTCCTCTGACCCAACTCTGGCCCGAAAGGTATGCTGCTTCCAGGACTCTGGGCTTAGCAGAGTCTGGGATTTATTACAAGTGGAGCTCCTTGCCCTCCCTGAGAAGAGTTGTGCTGCTTTAAAGCAAACGTTATTGTTTGTCACAGGAAACCGGTCTGATTACTGTTTTCTCTCTCGTGCTGTGCACCAATCCATATTTATGCAAGTGTTTTTCATTCTGCTACCTCGTGGCCCCCACCAGCCAAGCTCACAAATGTCCCCCCGCCTTCTCACGTGCACAGAAGAGTTTTTAGTTTTTCATTTTTCACAAGCCTTGCCTACGCAGCTCAAATAAAGCACCGTGCCAGCAGCAAAAAGCTCTCAACTTTTTTAGGAGATGATCTGTTCACTTCTAGCGCAACTGTGTTTTCCTTTTCCCATCAAGTCAAAGTCTAACTGTGGCATCACCTGCGAGTGTTCTGCTGCAGCACGCTGCTTAAGAATGGCATTTTCACGCCTATTTAATGAACCGGCAGAGAGCATAACACGCTGGACCGTTTCCCTGCACACAGGTAATGGTGCGCAGGATACCATCTCCGGTAGGCTGAGCTGTTGGGTCAGACTCGACGACACACAGCCGCTCAGAAGATGCTAGCAGTTTGAATGGTTTTTGTTGCTTTGACTTTGAATGTGCAAAATAGTGGTGGCCATCATCCTTACAGATCATAAAAATTACTAAGCAATATAGGTGAATATTTCTAAATAGCTGAGTTTACTAATGTTACACTGTAAGTAACCTTAGAGAAAGGAATCAGTACGCTGGCTCTACACTTGACTGGGAATGCAACTGAATCCAAGGCTGCTTTTATTAAGTCAAGCTTTCTTTAATGATATGCAAGTCCTACAAGTCATTTATGTGATGGAGTCTATAAAAGTCTCTCGTAAAAAAACTTTGTAAAACAAATCTATTAATTTCAAGGTAGATCAAATTAAAACTGCTTTAATGCGACTCCGACTAAAAGTATGGTGTTTCCCCAAACTGCTTTTATTCCAGTTGTTCACCAATTCATCCAAATGAAAAGCACCACATGTGTCTTTCTTTATTGATCAGCAGCACTGATGAACACCAGACGTGAGCCGTAAACACTGTGGAAATGAATGGAATGCAGGCAGTCTCGCACTCCTATTTTATCTTGCACAAAAGTCTTTTTTTCTGCTAAGAAAAGGATTACTGAAGAAAGTGCTGTTGGCGAGTAATAAATAAACTGGTAAATGTCATATATCTGAACATTTTTCCCGAAAATCTTCATAGCATGAGCCTTATAGGTAACTATAGCAATGGACTGCCTCCCCACTTAGAGTCATCGGAGGAGCAGCTGAAAACCCGGACCCGAGAGCAACATCCACCCCGTGTTCTCTGCGCTAACGCCTGAGAAGTGTGGTATAGCCCTCAACACAGAGGAAGGCGTCAGACTCAGAGGAAAGAATGAAAGCAATGGCTGATGTGCGTGGGGGAAGGGACAGTGCTGTTAAAGAAACACATGAATATGTGGGGAGAAAGAAGGCAGTCTCTGTTTTAAAAGAAAATGAATAAAAGCCAGAATAAAGGCCTGAAAGGCATTCGATGAAGAAACTAAGAAAGCAGTCCCAGTGGCGGCCACGTCAGGGCTCACGGCTTAGGGGGGTTGGCCGTGCCATGTGCTGGCACAGCACCGCAGCTCCTGAGTGTGCAGCTTCTTGCCACGCTGCCCCCTCCACACCGCCATGGAAAAACCAACAGCAATTACATCAATGAAATGCTATATGTAAATGTTGTGAAAGGACTAAATTAAAAGCTAATCTTATTTGAAAGTCCTTCTAATACGTTAATTCCAAAAACATGTTGCTGCGTCTCAATAATGCTTCTCATGTGACTTGTGGCTTTCAGAAAAGTTGAGTTGATCGTGCTTGGTGGCAAACATTTGTTTGTTTTCCAAAGGCTGGCGCGTAATTTCAAAGGGAAATATCTGAGCCTTATAATGGGCTTTATACCTCTATTAAATGGAAAACACATTTTGTCCCTCTTTACGTTAAGAAGTCAAACCAGCATGCAGCCCTGGTCCCTAGGAAACTGGGAAAATGGGGTTCAAGATGTCACTTGTTATTGTGTAGGCGAGAGCAATTAGTCTGCACAGAAAACCTAAACCGTTGAAGTCGCTGCAACTGACAGCGAGTGCTTGAGAAGGTACAACCTTAATCTGAATAGCAGAAAACATAGTGGAAAGTTAAAACTTGATAATATGGACCTTTTCGTACTACGTGGCGAGTGGTATGAAGAAGTGCATCGGATGCGAAAGCATACTTCCCTTTGAAGATGCTCTGTCTGGGCCTTTCCAGCGCATGAGGAAACCCATGGGAAGTCTCACTCCTCTACTGAATGTGTTGACAAAACCCACAGTTATACAAAAAACGCCGGGACTCTAACACGAGCCACCTTTGAAGTGAAGTAAATATTTAAATTCAAATTTTGTCATTGTTACCACTGGCTAAGCAGTCTAAGCAGACACACTAGTGGAACTATTTCATATGTTCGTGAAAGGAAAGGCAGTTAAGCACATTACCTGCTTGGTGAAATGCCTAGTGGGTTTACTAGCACAAATACAACAGACTGGCACACAAAAACCAGGGCCACTGCCTGACGCTGACCTCCTCAGGTTCCCCTTTATCTGAATCACGTTAAGAGCTGCCGGTTTTGTTGTTTAAAGCTTTTGGGATTTACACATCGAATTAGTTAGTAGCTTTTCCATGACAAGCGAGCGGAAGAGTGACAGAGAGCTGTGGCTATCAGCAGTGGCCAGGACAGCAGGACAGCAGGAGGGCAGCTTGGCAGATCTCTGAAAGGAAACTCCAACTTTTAATGTGAATGCTGTGAGTTTGCTGATGTCAGTGTGATACAAACTCTATTTCGCCCCAGCAAGAGCACTGTGCTCCTCCACCTCCGGCCACTTGGTGGTTCCACTCAATTGCAAGTGCGTATGCATTTGGTTTTGGCTCTGATGTTCTGGAATGAGCGGCCTCTCAATCTGCTGGAGCCACTCGGTGCCTCGTAGTGTTCAAGAAAAGCCTCGAAACCCATCTCTTGCAGGCACACTTCATAGCTACGTAAGTTGGCATTGCAGCATCTGCCACGATCATCCTTGCGTTTCCTGTTAGTCTCAAACCGATCAGCAGCTTCTCGTGCAAAGCGTGCTGGAAGGAAAACGGTGACATCAGACGAAAACTAAGCATGTCTGCATCTAAAAACCCTTTGTTGTAAAATGTGCTTTTGTTTACCAGGAGTTGTAAGCTGATTTTTGGGAAATGCCAAAAGAATAAAGCAAAGCTGCTACAGTGACATGAATCGTAATACTCAACTAGTTAACCAGGTCTTTTTAACATTTTCACAGCAATGAAAAGCACAGATTTTAGCCCTCATGCGCGTATTCATTAAACTCACCCATCGCAGACCAGGCTTGCCTCTTGCTGCTTGCCTGCATCGAATTTCTGCTATTCAGCAGCACAACAACTTGTCCGCTATGCGTGCGTCCCGCGGTGCCGGCCAGGGTCGCCGCACAACTAACAAGGTGGCTTCACCCTCTAGCATTATGCCTTAGCTAAGCTCCAGCAAGGAGCAGGACATGAAGGGCTTTCACCACCGTGCACTTGTACTCCGGTAATGACAACCAGTGGCAGCAGGGCCCAAGGGCATTTAGGTCTGGCCTCTAAGTGCAAGTTCATGTGCTACCTGATGGTTGTCTCCTGTAAGAGAATACAAGAGGAGAATTCAATATTCAGCAGATCAGCGCCCTGCACTGTCGCGTTTCTTCAGGTTCATAAATAAATACATTCTGACCTTTATGTTTAATCATGGAGAATCAGCGATAATGTGTTTCACGTTGCTTTTCTCAGCTCTTGCCATTGAGTGAAACAGCATTAAAATTAAATTAAGCAGCTTTGGCTGTCACGTTCTCGGGGTGACATTTACCAGGGGAGTGCTAAACTGATTGTTGACATATTTTTCATTAAATATTTTCCAGCTCATATCTAAAACAGGTTTAGTTTTTATAGATAATAAACTCAGCATAGTATTTTCATCAACTCAGCGGCCTTTCTGTTTACATACATGGGTTTGTTTCCTATACAAACTTGCATCAAAGGTCACATGTCAGGATGTAAATAAATCTGAAATGAATAAATCACTTTTATTTGTAGTTCATGCATTCTTTTAAATTTTCTGAATGCAAACTGTATCCACCAGCCTTGGTTATTTTTGTCTGTTTTTTTTCCTTGGTCACAAAGAGACTTTCGACTTTTTCTGGACATTTTTGAGCGATTTACTGAAAGGCATATTTGCTGTAATCTCGAAGATAAAATATTCATGAAGTTCCACCAACCAATTAGAATGAGGATGGGGAGAGCCGTGCTTCTGTTTGCATGAGAGAGGAAGGTAAACCTAAAGGAGGGAGGCAGGAACCCACTGGCCCGGGCGGGCAGGTTGAACAAGGCCTGGAGTAGAAGCCCTACCGCTAGTTTAATTTTTCTCCCAAGGAGATCCACGGAAAGATCAGTGACACTAAGCCCTGGAATTACCCTAGATATTGCCCCCTGCGCTCTGCAAATGAAATCCTGCAGCAGAGAGGAAGAACATCGTGGTTAACACTCTGAAATCAGATTCGCGGCAAAGCACAGCTGGCGCACTTGGGCAAGGTGGGAGGGAGGGCCTCGGCCGAGAGGAGCAGGGGGTCGGGAGGCTGGGGCGGATGAGGGGTGATGGGGGGGCACCAGGTGCCCGCTTAGCAACCCTGGGGTGAGAACCCAGAGTGGCCAGTGGGTCAGTGTTCAGGAACGTGGAAGGGTCAGACACGAGAAAACACAGGGGGGTCATGCTGAAAAACAGAGAGCGGTCACCCTCGGGAATATTCAGGAACAGAGGGCCGTCACCCTGAGGAGCTGAAAGCAGGGTCAGGATCAGGACTGGGGAGTGGTCAGGTTTAGAAATGAAAAGGGGCTAAAGATCAGGAGCGGAAAGCAGTTATGTTCAGGCATGGAGAGCAGTCACTTGTAGGGACAGAGAGTGGTTGAGCTCATGAATAGAGAGCTGGTCCGGTTAAGGAACCGATAGGAAGTCGCACTGAAGAATATAAACCACTGAAACCCAAACCGGTGCCCACCTGTCCAGAGGTACGACCAGTGATTTGGGGCTGGGGGCACATGAGGCCCTTACGGAAACCACTGTGATCATAACCTTCAAAAGCCTGAACCATAACCCATTCAGCCGAGCGCCTGTCCCCCAGCTGTCGCCCGGAGCGTCGGATGCCAGCATCGCGGCCTCCTTGCTTACAGAGAAGCTTTATTTATAGCCATGGCCCCAAAGCTAAACAAGCAGTGCACTTTTTATAATCCCCCCATCTCTCAAAATAGAAGATGCACATCCACTTACTAAGTTGAGGCGATTTATATGTTATATATTAAAGGAATGGTGGTTTGCTCATTGCCGTTTCAACGTTTGTACTCTGTTCAAAGAAGACCAGGTGCTAATCTCCAACCCAGCACCCACAGGTGGAACTATAAGCACAGTAAAGTTACATTTTTTAGCTTAAGCTTTATATCAAAATCTCGCAGACTTAATATTTAGGGTGTCGCTCTCATTGGTACTTGAATTTGTTTATGAATCTGAATATAATACACGACACTGCTATGGTCACAATTTACGTAACATTTCTGTGTGACACGCATAGATTGTTTGGCAGTTTAATAGTAGAAAAGGATCCCAAAGCGAACCCAGAGTGATACAAACTCATCTTTTCAAATAATACAGTTCACTGACCAAAACAGCCACACAACTAAACAAGGTGCTTAACACTTTAGCGCTGTCTGTTTGCGCTTTCTGATGCAATGTTTGCCATCACAAAGTCACATTTTTTCTCCTGCTGCTGTGATGCCTGTCTAAGTTGGCTACCAGATGAGTCTTCTTTATAGTGACCCTGTGAGCCATTCTTCAGCTTAAGATTACGTTTGACATATTATATCGGGCAAAATGCATGGAAAATAGCATCCATGTGCATGGCATGCAGCGTGTGGTTCACATGTCGAGTTAAACAAATGGAGGGCTTGTGTGTCAAATATCACGGCATTTTAAAATCACAACATACGTTCTCTCGGGGAAAATGACATGATGACACACGCTGTTATTTCTGTTCCCTTTAGGTATCTTGGTTTGTTTTTCCATTTCATTATTAATAAATGCCTTTTAAAAGCCTTTCAAGCTTTAATGAGAATAGTGTGTTGCTAAATAAGGCGTAAAGGGAGAAAAGAACTTGGGTAAAACTCAGCAACGCACTTGTGGCAAAGGGTGTTGGGGGCCGTCTCCTGTCATCGGCAGTCTTCTCAACTCGTAACTGAAAAGTCAGAAGCAAATATTTTCCAAGAGGGTTTCAAATGGAGCCGTAGGACTCGAGCTGTTCAATTATGCCGGGCTCCTGACGTCTGTCGGCCCGCAGCTGACTTGCAAATCGCCCGCTAGTTGGCTGATAAATGCTGTGCTGCGGGCACCGATCTGCGTTGCTGTTTCACCTCCGCCCATTTTTTCCCACAGCAGTCATCCACAGTGTTAATGAGGGAAAATGGATCATAATTTGAAACAGTTGCCTTCCTCGACTCCTTTAGCTTCAAAGTTAAGTAACTTATTTTAGACAGTATTTTGCAGCCAGGAACCCATTTTACAGGCTGGATTCTTCTCATTCCAGGCATATTGATCAGTGTGTTGCATTACCGATGGCGACACAGTTTATTTTAGTGCACGCAGGAAAAGCCGTGTGTGTGATGTCGACCTCTCTTCACTTTTACTGTGGCTTCTCGTTTCTTGGAGGTCTCAGGCTGGATGCCGCCAGGACCATTTGAAAGCGGTGCAATCGCAATGGGTCACAAAATACACCATAACCACTTCTTCTGTGGCTGAGCTTCATTGGGCATTCCATCTACCTTTGTTTCTTATGAATGCTGTGTAAGCATTACATTGTCCTTGTGTACTCTCACCATGCAAAGGTTATCTTTATCTTTTAATATTACACACTTGTTTATATTTCGCAAGCCAGATATCAACAATTTACAGAAAAATCTAAATCATAAAATCAATCAATGTCACATTTAAAAGTAACCACTTCAACTTCTGAAGCTCTGCGAAGGACCACAAAAAATAAGCAACCAAAAGCTCAAAACTCCAATATGTATAGGGTAATAATGCTGTTAAGTCGTGAATGTGGCTTAAGTCGTGTTTTAAATTCTGTCTGGAAACAGCACTTTTTTTTCTGGGAGAATTGCATGTGATGCCCATCCAGAAGCAGTCCTGGGAATCAAGGGTGTGAAGCAGGACAATGAAAATCACAGGGCAGCTGAGAGTCAGCAGTTGACTTTTGAAACACATGTGTCCGGACTGTGAGAGAAAGCAGGAGCGCAAGAAATAGACTCACGCAAATGTCAAGTGCACATGCAAATGCCACAAGGACTAAGTTGGGTTCAAACCCATGTCCAAACCCATAGCTCAGGTGCTGGGAGACACCAGCACTGCACAGCACCGCGCTGCTTAGGGTCTCACTGAGGGCATATGAGGAACATGAGTGGGACTGCATGAAAATCTCCCATCTATGCCTGGGTCTCAATTTCCAAAAGATCCTAAAATCCACCACCGTTCAAGGTTTGCCAGCAGAAACTTACATTCTGTGAAACACTTGTGATGACTGTGCTACTTGCCATGCAGTGGTCTACTTGGGCATCACTCCCTTCTCCATCGATGCAGTTCGGGTGAACTCTCCTTTTCTAATCCAGGCAGCACTCACGCTTGCCATCAGACAGCAGCAACCATCATCATCATTTTTGGTCAACATGCATTGTCCTCAGCTCAGTGGAACAATGCATAATGGGACAGACAAAGCAATACTTTGCATACTTTCTTGAAGTGTTGGCACGTGAAACGGCTCTGGGGTCTCATATTGCAGTTCCCAAATGTTATAAAAGCCTCTTATAAGCGGAGTCATCATAAAATGTGCCCACCTGTCAGTCTCATACAGAATGGGGCCTTGCCACTTGAGACCCACCTGTGATTAGCTGCTTGGCCAAGGGTAGGGGTTGCAGCAGAGTGTTTGTGGGTATCTGGAAAGCCCATCAGCCCCAGAGCGATCATGCTCCAAAGGGACGAAACCCAAGAACAGATGGAGTGCCGTCACTAAGTTGCTGACCCTATAGAATTTCAGCCTTTGATACCCCATTACTGGTCCCTGCGGTCGGTGACCTTCCTTTAATTTGAAGGAAAAATAAACAGGTTTGAAAATTTTGGGGAAAAAATCACATGGATGACAATGTTTGTAGGAGAAGCCGTTGACTGAACGCGTACTTTAGCGCTTTGCTCTCTCTGTATTTTAAGTGTGTGATTTTTGCCGTGGATGTGAACATGACATCATGTTAATTTCAGTCCATTATTAAATGCTTTAAAGTTCAATGTATTAAATGCAACAGCGAGTCTTGCAGATGCATAGGTTTCAGGTTTGTGTGAGGACTGTTTTAGAGTTTTAGGTCCAACAGGAGGGCAGTACGGTGGCTCCATGGTAAGCACTGCTGCATCCCAGCACCTGGGTGGTGCAGTTGGATGTGGGTTCAGTCTCCGCTCAGTTTGCATGGAGTCTGCACATTTTTCCTTTCTTCATGCATGTTAGGTGTTCCTGTTTCCCCCCTGGAGTCCAAACGCGCTTCAGGCAAACTGGTGTCTCCGAACGGCCCGCACTGCGTAAGTGTGAGTGTTGACCACTCTACTCTGTAAGCAGCTGAATGACTATGGGGAGTCCGCCCTATCTAGCAGTGTTAAGTCCTCTCCAATAAACGCAGTTCAGCTCAGTCCAACTCGGGCATCGGTCACTTTGGAGAAGAGCTTGTGCCAAAAGAATTAAATGAGAAATACACCGAAATGTATGAATTAAAGCAGAACATCCATTGTTTCATTTTTTGTCAGTCAAGTTTTTCATACTGTTGCATGCACCTCTGTTCTCGTTGCTACCATTCACTGTTCAACTGCACAGTCAATCGTTTATTATAAAAATCTATTTTAATCTCCAATGCCCAGTTATATTTCTCAGATGTCACATGTACAGTATTTTCAAGAGCCTTCTTGCATCTCCTTTACTTTCCCTGTGCATTTCACCTTCTCAGTAGCCTACACGGTTGTGCCAAGGAGTGCTGAGGAACTATTTCTTAATTCTTGGTATTTTTCTACCATTTTATTTTTGACAAAGGCCATCAACCCACGCCACTTCTTGACATGGTCTGTCACTGTGACCTGATGGAGAAACCTGACTCCAGTGCAGCGCAGGTTCCTTTGCTCCACAAGTGATTTGAGCTTCAAGCCAGTGGCATGGGCACATTGCATGAACTTGAGACACACAAGCGAACTTACACGGTGCTGAATGCACGGACCATTGCAAGTTAAGGAATTGCACGACTGTGTGATTTAGTATTGTGGTTGCAGTCAAAGGAGAACAAAAACTGAAAACGGATTTCTCATGCACAGCAGGAATGACCTGCCATATTCATAATGCAGCTACAGTTCTTTTATTATGGAGGCACTATTAGGCGTAACAGAGCCTACTGACAAATGACAAGTTATGACAAGTATGAATGACGGTGAGTGAAGGAATAGCAAGCAAGAACTTGTATGGACAAAATGGTTTGAAGGCCCAGGGGGCATTTATTTTTAGTGCAATATTTTTCAGGTGCAGTTTGTGGTGCTATAATTTGCTTTTGGTTTTCAGATCGTGTGCCACCTGTTCTGCTTTTTTCTTTTTTGTTTTTATACAACTTTGTCGGTTTCTAAGGCCTCTGAATAATTACATGGACTTTTCCTATTTTCTAATTTATTCTTTGATGTTACCCTGCCAAACAACAACACCTCTTTAGAGACTTATTATTGGCTATAGCATTTCATGTAAAACGGCCCGAAAACAGAGCTTTGGATTTTCCAAGCGCTTCCCACGCTATAACTACAGTGACATCGGTGCAATGAAAGCAGATGGTGACGAAAGCAAGGGGCTACGCAACACAAATTCAGCAGCCACCTGACGGACTCCACCAAGACAGTCAGGTCTTCGAGTGACTGCTAAAAGCGTTAATTGTAAATGTGTTTCTTCTGTTATAGGTGGTCCAATGGCGGGGGTATAAGGGGTGTAAAAAAAAAAAAAAAGAAAAATGTTTAAAAAGAACGAGCGAGGCAACAGAAATCCTGAGCAGCTACCAAGAATGACCCTCACATTTCAATAGAGCAGCGGTTCTGAGGTGGCCATGGATTTGCATCACTGCAGCACAGACTTCTGCATCACATTCATCCCATTCATTACATTAAAGGAAGAGTCTAGCTGTCCAGAATGAGGCCTGGGGAATGTTTCATTACCAACAGGTTATTTGATTCCTCACTAATGAACTAGAATGGGTAGAGCCCCCCAGCGCCCCCCCGCAAGCTCACTGAGGATTCTGCACTGAACTGCAAGAAAGCGAAAGCAGGAGACATTATGAGAAGAGCGGGAAACACAGACCCTTAACAGGCAATTAGTTTCTCGGCTGGTATCCTCAGCAGAGACAGAGATGGAATTAATGATGCTTTGTTTGACTGAAAGTCATATAGATTTTTCCCATTTTCAAAAATCCTCCCACACCCTGGGCTTTGTTTCCAAAACATAATTTTCAGTGAGTTAAAGATGTCAGCCTTGCACATACTAAATTATGCTAAAAACATTACTTCAAAATCCATATTGATTCCTCTTAAAGTAATAAAGCAATACGTGGGTGCTGAGCGGTGCAGACAAAGCAATCTGAGAAATCACTCTTTGCACTGAGGTATCAGTTACAGTGGCTCAAAGAGAAACATCTGGATGGGCACATTCCCAAAGGAAACAAATCCAGCTGTGAACAAAGAGGAAAAGGAAAACTTTACAAACAAACCAAAGTCTTTGGTTAAATTTGAATTTATTCAATACTAAACAGACAAATAGACACATACTGTCTGGTGCAATGGTGTTTAGTGCTTTGCTCTTCTACCTTTATTTTGTGCTTTCCAACTGGAATACGGCTGGGAACTGCCATACCGAAAGGCCTGCAAGGCTTTCCAGACAGAAAACCATCACCAGTTGTACTCAGTGTAGGCCATGGTGCTCTAAAAGAAGATTTTATGTTTGGCTCAGACAAATGGCGTCAAAGTGTGGTAAAGTGTGGTACGTGTGCTTAGGTGCCGGGCTTAGGCCAGTGCAAATTTTCAGTGCTTGTATATGTTTTATCTGCAATTGTTTATTTATACCCCCAGTTGTAAATCTACAGTAGCACTAGATCCTGTGAATCTTCCAATGATACAAATATTTTGAAAAAATAATAATAATATTTTTTTTTTTGCTATTTTTGTGCAAATGTATTGTTTTTATCAGCTTTTAAATTTTTTTCAATTTTGCTGTATAGGCTGATGGATCACTTTATTAAAATTGGCATGATGCCACACTCAGACTGAATAGTGTGTGTGTGTGTGTGTGTGTGTGTGTGTGTGTGTGTGTGTGTGTGCGCGCGCGCGCATTATGAAGCTGGCTGTCTTTATGTAATTTGCCAAACCCAAGACAAAAGCTGTCAATACGCTTTAACTGGCTCCCATTGTACAAGCCACTTGAGGAGACGCTTTACTGTCGTGCTAAATGTTGGTTTTGATACCTGCAGTCATGCTTCAAATTTCTGACGCAATGGTCAGCATTCGTTCTGTCTGAATTAACTGAAGTTGGAAGTCCTTAATTGTCCTTAACTATTAAAGGCAATTTCAGATCAAGAAAAAGCCTAAGAACACACCAACAAAAGCCTCGTCAGTGTTTCACACAAAGAGTGAAGCTATGCACCATAGTGTATTGTACCCCTGGTTTGTAAAGTCCATTGTTTTGTCTGTGATTCCTCAGCCAGGGACTGCAAAAGCCCCCAGATTTGTCCCAGCCAGTTGCAATGGGGCAAACTCGGTGGGCTAGGCAGCTGTAGCTACACCCTGCTCTTTCAGTCACATAAACTGGTCAAAAATCATGGTTCCTGTCACCAAGAGACTTAAAATAAAAATAAAAAAATCTTCAACTAACTGTCATAAAACCATGTAGGTCAAAAGGTTTTTAAATTGCTTTTGACACAACTTCCATGCAATTGTCAGTTAGGCAGTGTCTCCATGTGGTGGTCATTGCCCACGTGTGCACGCTTGGAGAAAAAAAATCCCCCAGGGCTTCAGACCAATGGCAGCTACAAAGATAATTCTAATAATAATAATTAATTTAGCTGATACCTTTTGTCAGAACTGGTGTTACGACCCCTTTAGTCAGGCTCAGTAGAGTGCTAGGGGTCAAAGGGGCCACACATATATGGACCCCCATTTGTTGTCAGGAGGAGTCACGAGGAACCAAACCAAACAATATTTGTGGAAGGTTTTATTGTAACAAAGGTTGCGTGATTTACAGTAAATATTTACAAAAAAATAGTGATGTGCCAAAGGCGTCACAAGTGAAAACAAACTACCTGTTCTATTATGTATGAACCAAAGTCCAACTGTATCTTAAGCCTGGGAAGAAAAGTGGCAAAGCCAAAAGAAAGACTTCTGTGCCTGAGTGACTACACTCATCTATGTTATTTGGCAAAACACACAAGTAGAAAGAGGATGCCACACTCTCCATACAGAGCATACAAGAACACACCAAAGGTAATAAGTCACACACCAAAACACACACAGCTAATCACAGCTCACAAGGCCAAAGCAATGAAATTCACACCCCCACAACTCCATTCCTCTTCTTCTGTGGGCCCTGGAGGCAGAGCCAACAGTTGAGGTCAACTGCCGCAGGTGCTCTCAATTTGAAGTCTTCACAGGCCTAACAAGAAAACATGGAACAGACAAACTCACAGCCCGACCCTAGGCCGTTACATTTCTCCACCCCCAGAAGAACATTTTACCTGGCAAGGGGTCAAGTTCTACGAAGAGGAGCCCCCCACAGGCACAGGCCTGTACAGGGATGTAACAGTGACTACAGTGTTAAAGGCGTATCATGAGCTAAATACTGCTTTACCCACTTTTGCAGCAGGGTAACTGCAGGAGGAAGAGGTACTGGACCTCAGGAAGTAAGCAAAACATCCAAGAGAACCACATGAATGCATTTATTTATTGATTTATTGTATCATTCATATTCTTCATTGTTTATGTGCTACTGCCATTTTTCCTGAAAACACCAATTCCCATTTTTTGCCATGCATCTGACAAATGAGGCATCACCACTTTCATTCTGAGTGACTCCCCATCACCCTCTAACCTATAGCAACAGAGCTGCAACCCAAGGCTCAGGCTTCTGTGTTCTTGCTGTAATGAGTTTCGCTCTTCAGCTGCAGTCCTTTGCATTAAAATTAATATCAAAAGCAAAATTGCTTTAAAAGAGCAATTAATTTTGTTAAAGGTTTGTGCAAAGCGTGGTGGAAGGGGACCCATTTGGGATTTGGCAAACCCCTCTAGCCTCGGTGGTCTGAATTCTGTGTGGTTACCGTAGGCACACGAGAGGGAACCTAATGAAGTGGCTGAGGAGCGAGGTGCAAGCAAACAAATGCAACAGGGGCAGTCTGTTAGGAGGTGCTCCTCTCATGCTGGGTGTAAAAGCAAGAGTTACTAATGTTCATAAAAGGACATAAAAATGGAGGTCAATTTCAATACAAGTCTATTAGTCCATTGTCAGTATGCACTTCTTTAATGCAGGGTCATGGTGGTCTAAAGCCAATACCCCCTGACACACACAGATACATATGTTCTCAGGTATGGTTGATGGATTTTTCAAAACAATTTCAGTTCTTGTTGTGGACCACGTTTACAGAAACAGCAACGGATTTAAATTTTTGTTCTTCGTGTTCTAAGTGCTGCAGTGTCAGTGCAGCCTCAGGTCCACTTAAGGCTTTTTTGCCTTTTTGAATTTCACCGTCATCACACCGTGATCCATTGAACAGAAGAGAGACAGGAGGAAAAGGCAGGAGAGAGAAGCACAGGATGGGGACACCCCTACTGCTCTTGTATCTTCCCCCAGTCTTCCAGAAGGATGCAGCTGAATAGGATGGAGAAGAGTGTAGCATGGAGAAGAGTGTGGTGGAGCATCATGGATAGGCCAGAAAGGATCCAAGGGTAAATGAAGGAACAGAATGAGACACAAAAGGATGGCATGAAGTGGGAAAACAGAGCATGGCATTAGATGCACCATGCAGGATGGAATGAGACAATCACATCCTCTCCAACTCCCTCTGATAAATCATCCATCCATCCATCCATCCATCCATCCATTATTCATAACGGTTTGTCCTGACCAGGGTTGTGGCGGTATGCAGCCGAACCCACACTGAGTTCAAGGCTGGGCAAATGCGGTCTTGATGGGACACCAGTCCATCAGAGTCCCGCGGACAAAGCACTGGTGGGAAAACCGCCATGATGAGTCAGGCTTACTGATGCCGGTTCTGGTTTAAGTGCAGATGCAGTTGTCTGCCTTCTTCTTACAGGTAAAGGGCTTCTGCAGTACATCTATGCTTGCTTTGGAAGCAAGGCAGCCTCCCCAGCTCAAGGTCTGCCTCCTGCCAAACACAGAAGACGAGCGAGCACTCACTTATGCCTCTGTGTGTGAGTGTAGGCGGCTCGAACAGTTACAGCAGTGGGAAATGCTAAAGCAAATAGCAATGACGCCGGTACTCAGACAGAACACAAGGATCTCATGCCAAGACATAAAGGCCAATTTCACACAATGAAGGTTCTGGTTTGCAACATACAGAGTCGGGGCTAGAATTACAGAGGTCTCAAGTTTAAAAAAAGGAAAAATCCACAGCTCTTCAACTTCTGCTGCACTTTTAAGACTCTTTACATTAATTGTCTGTGAATGTTTCTGACTGTCTTTGCTATCGGCTGTCTTGTTTTTGGATTGCTGGCATTTGTGTGAAAAGCTGCTATCTTTTAAACATTAGAAGTCAAAAGGCAGTTTTCCTCTATTTGCGTGTCAGTGTTTTACCGATTCACTTTGTTAGCTTTAGTTAAGGGAAATGTAATGACCCAGTGAGCTTGAAAACCTGGTGGTCACAGACCTGAGCTGAATTCCACACTCCCTTTACGCACTGCAAGGTCTCCATGTTTATTTCATGCAGGCAGCTAAACAAACACATTATTGTCTTGCAAGTAGTCAGAAGTGTCATCTGCTTCTTAATTAAATATCCAATATTTATTGATAATAATTCCAGTCAAATAATCCATTACAAAAATCACACATTTTGGCTCAGTCTTTCCTCACACTTACAGTAGGTGTGGGGCGGAGTGCAGGTTCTAAACAACACTGAATATATGTGCTCCCAACCCTGGAGTCCACTATGCACATGGGACCCCTTGTTCAGGAGGTTCCCGTGAAAGGCATCATGCTTTAATCCAAAGCCAAAATCGTTGTTTCACTCTCACTCGTTCAGCTTGCGAAAAAAGTTCATGCGTTTTGAGGCAAAACTCCTTCTATTTATAAACTCCCTCGAGTTACTATGGAAAAGCTTGCCTGTGCTGTTTTTAAGCCAGGGTGTGTTTCTCTGTCTTGGCTCATTATGATATCCACGATGTGTAGAGTGTTTTCAGGCTACTTGGATGTTTGCAGACGAGCAATGTTAAGCCGAACAAGCGCCGCGCCGCAACCTTGAAACGCACGCACATCGCACTCCAGCTCCAAACGCAATCCACACACTAGACGGAAAATAAAAGCTGAAATGCAGAACCCTACACTTACACCAGTGTGGTTTCCCCCTTGACACCAGACTTTGATTTTATCCCAAACATTGTTCTTTCCCATCAGAACCCGATACGCCATGTACGTCGGCAGCAACTGCATTCCAGCCACCAACCGTCAGATTTTGAGCACCGGCGAGGCTTACCGAACGCAGCATCGCCCGGGCTGTAACTGCTCTAAGTGCCAGTGGCTCAGACCAATTTGGAAAAGTGGAGGTGAATTTAGCCTGGGATCTGGTTCCTTTTTCGGCACCGAAAGGGGACTGTTACTGGGCTCAGATGGTCAGATTAAGTCATCGTTGGAAGCTGCTGCTGCTACTGAGCAAGTAGTGGCCATGTTATTAAAAAAAGAGAAACGAAAAATCCTTGGCTATGGCGTCTCTCCTTCTGGAGGAAGGAACTCGGCAAGGTCCTCTGGCCCGGTGCCCGGGTGGTCTCTCCACTCGGCGGCCTCTCTGGATCCATCCCCGAGCACCGAGCCGAGCCAGCTGACGGTGCGCCCCTCCTCCACACACAGAGGCCTCTGAGCCGCCAATGCTCTGCTCACACACGTTGCAGGACAATTAGCTTGCCGGCACGTGAGTGCGCTTTACTTCAGCTTCAGCATCTCAAGAGCAGGGTATTTGTCCACAAACGCTTCTTGTGAAAAACTATTATCTTTCTTTCTGCACAGGAGAACAAATGGCCACGTTAGCTGAGGTGTGACACTTTCTCTAACCGATTCTTCCGAATCCATGGGATAAGTATGATGATATATGGAAAATCGTACCTAATCCACTGTTTTAATAAGATCCCTAAAAGGAAAAGCCTGGTTTCCTCACATGCATGCATACATTTTAAGTGTAAAAACTGTAAGAAAGGAGAAAAAGAGATGACGACAACAACAACAACAACAACAACAACAACAACAACAATAATAATAATAATAATAATAATAATAATAATAATAATAATAATAATAATAATGTGTAACATTCGCCTAAGGGTGAGAATGTTGCATAGCATACCATGCAATGAATATGCAAGAAGCTGCCAACCAAACTGAGCCTTTGAAAGTAACCTTTTCTTCTCATTCTAGTGCATTTAAAGTAGAGTTTAATGCATTTATCCTTGTATAACTCATCACTACTCTGTACAATTACCTGAGAGCTGCTGTCACCTGTTCTGAGGACAGCATCACAAACTGTTCATTTAAAACGTTCTCACTGTCTGTCTGGAGACTCTGAACTGATAAGAGTGCTTCCTTGTCTTTCATCAAGATTAATATTTGGTTCCAGAACCATGATTTTCAGAAAAACACATCTTGGTGTGCATGACAATGTATGAATGTTGACAGCCTGTGTGCAAAAGAACCTGGGGTTGAATTAGAGAATTAGAGTCTGAATGAAGATAATCCAAAAACCTAGATCGCAGCCATTTAGTTCACACGTTTCTCACTAAAGGGCGCCACAGTGATGATGAGGAGGCCCTGCAGTTGCGGTCCTGAGGCATGAGGCCAGCATCAGTTTCTCAGCCCTGGGCAGAGAGCCATACATGAAGAGCCCTGATGGGGAAAACTGACTCGGGAAAACTGTGCACTGAGGGAAAAGGGACGCACAACAGAACAGTGCCATTGCTTCAGCTGGAACCTAACAAATGCAATGGAACCCCAGGAGGACACAAAGAGCATCCTTTTCTTTAGCCTCCTCGGGCCGCTTCTGATTTCCTACAAATGTTGAGTACGTCCTTTCCAGTAAGTACTCTTCACAGCCCACTACCCTGGGGTGACGTCACGCGGAATGCTACGAGCAAAATTAAATGACAGACATGGGTGAAAACAAGGACTGCAAGAAGAAAAATAAATGACTGCTTCACTGAAACCAATTCGTGACCCACAGCTTTTCCCTGCAAAATAAAGTACAGAGATAAAGGTGAGTGAAACTGCAGATGCAGCACTTTCAGAGGACAGAAAGCCCCCCAAAGAAGAAAAATGTGGACATGGAGAATCGCTGAAAACTAGCTCCAGACAGCTACCCACATCATCAATATTCACTTCCCACAATGCAATGCAGCACCCGAGTCTGCGGCCCACAGGAGAATGCAGCACTGAGAAGACGCACAAAGACTCCCAGAACGGAGGCTGGTGGTGCATTTCCACCTGTGCACGTGCTCATTCGCCAGCAGTCTGTGAGGCTGCCTGTGGGGTGGGGGGGCATGGGGCGCAGGGGGAGTTTGGCAGGCGACTGTGACTGAGTGAGGCATGATGGATGCATGCAGCTGACTGGCCAGCTCAGCTTTCAGTTGTTGTACGATGGAGACTTTTCACCTTGTAAAGCGCTTTGAGGGAACTCAGAGCTGCGGTCATTGGGGGATGTGGTGGGGACACTGAGGCAAACAGGTGCCAGCCCAGAGCCAGACGGGAGACTGCGCAACGCAGCGGGTCAGTAAGCGACGCTTAGCCAAAGGCTGCGGGCCTGGTAGCCAGCATGTAGCGCTCCATGCTGGCACCACAAAAAAGCACATTCACAACCTTCAGGAGCTCAGAGCTATGCCGTGACCTAGAACCCTTCAGCACAAGGCTCATTATTACACGTCGGCACAGACGGAAACCTTGGCTCTCCTTCATTGCTCCATGATGGCTGTTTGTCTTTGTGAGTGGGATGACCATGCTCTAACTGTAAGGAGCAAATCGCAATAATTCTTCTGGTGGAAAAAGTTCATCGGAGAGGCACGGTACTTGAGTGCTATTTGCTGAATTAAGGGAACAACTGCGCAATTTGCTGGAAACTGGTAGCAAATTTTGGCAGCTGCTTTCTCTTGAAAGTCTTCAATTCCCAGCCATTGTTGTATGATGCCTTTAAGCAGCAAGTCTGTCAAATTCAGGGTTTGCTCCTTGTGAAACTTGGATCCTACTGCACAGTCCACCATAAGAAGAAAGAACATTAGCACATGACTGTAAGCAACAGCTGGAAGTTTCCGAGCCTGGCGTGTCATCCTATTGAGCCTTGGACATTCAGGCTCTGGTTTTGTTAGTGGCTTTAACGTTAATATTGTAGAAGTTCGACTTGCGCCTTCATTCCATTGATAGGACTTCAAGCACCATCAGCCCGGAAATACCCCAGGTGGCGCCTTGGACCTAAGCCTACCTGGGAGCATACTTACATGCACACGGCGATGCCGGTTCCAGCTCCAGCAGGCAGTGCCATCCTGTTGCCCTATTACTTGTGCAGTGGTGTTCTGGTGAACCCTCATCTCATTGCTCTCGATGCATTGTTGAGAACAGAGGACCAACATCCAGCAATAAACTGTCTCACAAAAATCTTGTCCCACAGAGCAGTTTGGCAACTCCCGTCCTTCAGATGTTGTCAAGCTGTAAGTCAGTAATGACAAACAATGCAAGCAACGTGTGACAAACAAGATCCTTGTAAGGAGAGTTGATGAGGCCGCTCAAGGACTGAGTCTAATGAAGCTTTGCCCTGTATCTACTGCCATTTGGCCAGGCAGGGATCTCAACCGGCAAGTAATAGCAGAGATGTGTCAGGCAGCTCCCGTGGAATTTTCTCACGATAACTGCATGGAAATTCAGTTCAAAAGCGAAGAGCCTGAGCACTTTTCCAGCTGCAATTTCCAGCTAAAGTCAGGCCTTGGTTTCACAAACTCCAGTTTTCCTAAAGGTGAACATTGGAGCCGATGTAGGACTCGGTCACTCTTCTGTCCTTTAACATCATTTATAAAAGACAACAGTGTTTCATCAAAATGAAACACAATACATTCAGAAGAACCAAACTGCTTGCCTTCTTATGATACATAAAAATATGTTCTGGTTTCTCTTTGTATTTATCAGATATGGAACTGTGCATGGAAGAGGACAAATACAGTAAAAGTGCAGTGCAGTCCCTTCGAGGGTGTACGGAGACTTAGTCTAGGAGTGGGAGAGTGAGTGAGCAAGATCTCGTAAACTGATTTAGTCTTCCCATGTAAAAAATGTGCTGAAAAACTAGCAGGAGTTATCTAAATTTGCTTTTGAATCTGCTTTTTGAATTTCTACAACTGTCTGAAAGGATGCCGAACTTCAAATGAACTCAAAGAACTGTGTGGCTTTCCAGAAGCAGAAAGCGTTTTAGACTTGTCACTTTTTAGCTTGGGCAGTAATATGCAGATTGTGCGAAGTGGTGTTGAACAGTATGCTTCACGCCTGGACGTAGCAATGAAACGCTCCCAGCAGGCGGTCCCAAAACTGGACTTAGCACTGTTAATTGTATCTCTCAGCAACGTGGGATTTGAGTGTGAGCGGCGCTGAGCGTCTCCTTGCAGTTAACCACTGTCCATGACACAGCAGAGCGATTAGCGGTAACATTAGCTGCGCGGAATGTGCACGGGCGCACGTGGGTCTCGCTGCCTGCCTAGGACGTGGCTGCGCAGGGCGTCTGAGCCACACGCCAGGCTCAGCAGCGCAGGCAGGGCTGCGTCTCATATCGACCCTCTGTCAGGCCCACTGTCAGCACCGCACAGGCTCTTGCGCTTTCAGCGGGGACACACTTGGTAGAGTGGGACGCTCCCTTGCGTGCTGTATCTCAAAAGGATGTCACACAGCTGCAATGGCATCATTCTGCTCACGATGAGGCGTAAATACAGTCGCGTAAATGGGTTACGGTGACTCTGCACCAGGCAAGTGGTTATTGATGATGACTGATGGTGGAAACCTTGGTGGAACTACACAAAAATGGAAGCACAGAGCAAGAGTTTAAATATAAAAGCCACAGCAGCGGTAGTCTGCTAAGAAATCTTGGGGATTTACTTTATCAGACATGTTACTTTATCAGGGAGTGTAAAGGTTCTGTATCTCCTTCACAGGGAAGGACATTTTACCCAGCGTCAGAAACCTGGTTCTGTTTTACCGACAGCCTGCTTTTTACACAACCGTCCATAGAAACCCACTGAGATGTCACGTCTGTCATGAAGATGGCACGAGGATGCGGTTCATAAGCCGGAAAGGGCCTGGCATTCTGTGCCATAAACCAACCGAAAACGGCACAGGGGTGTTAGCTTCGGAAACTCTGGAAATGTTTAGATTCTCCACTATGAGGGCTACAGCCTGAGTGGTGAGAAAGGTGTCTGTCAAATAGGAGCTCAGGGAATTATTTTAAGCAATATTTACAAGGCATGCCCAGGGCATCAATATAAATCACGATAACACTTAAGCATGACCTATTACACATTTATTTGTGACTATGTGGCACTCAACAAATCATACCTGTCTGTTAGGTATTTATTGTGCCTATTACCAAGCAAAGCATGGTGGGCCGCTGTGAGCTAAAAAAAGCGCTGGGCACTTCTCTTTCCCTTTGACTTGTTTGGGCAGGATAACTGGATAATGGAGTTATTATGGAAGCTGAGATCACTCTACATACAGGCTCCTTCTCCCCTGTACAGTAAGAATAACCCCCTGGGGGTGGGACTCAAATCGTCTGAGGTGAAAGCCCTATCCTGCAGCTATCCTTTGTGCCAAGGCATTTATAATTCCTGAAAATGCCGAATGCCACATCAGAAAGCACACCGAAATCACCTCACCAGCTGGCACTCAACCTTGTCGCTAGTGCCAATATTTGCTGTCTTGATGCTGTTGTCGTTTTCATAGCTCCGCATTATATTCTTTGGCTCGGGGTGCTACTCGTGGTGAATCTGTGACAGTCTACTTTCTTATGCGTCATCTGAAGATTTTTTTTTGTGCAATCTATTTAGCCGACTGTTTCAAACGAACACGTTAAAATGTCCCCGTCCTGATGTTGCTGTCGGTGACTTGAAAAGACGCAACTGCAGAATCCAGCTCACACTCAGAGAGAAAGGGTGCTCGAAGCATGCCGTGCCGAGAGCAGTGCCGATCTTTCCTGTAGTTCTCACTCTTCCCGATGTGCCAAGAAAAACTTGTCTGTTTCTCCTATTTGTGGAAGCTTTAAAAGCGATCTGCGGTGAGTTTGATCTGAGCTACCTTTGCTCGCTCCAGTTGCAGCCTCCCCGTGTCCTTTCAGCCTTTATGGGGGCCCCGGAGGGGATTGAATTTAAAACATAAAATAAACTTGCGAGACCTGTGTGCACTCGGCCGTATCATCTGTGCCGTATAAACTGATGTTTTAATAAAGACGTGTGGCTTGACCCTGAATAAGAGCTCAGCAAAAACACGCACGTTCTACAACATGAAATGATGCATATTTTTAAGAAGAGGAAGAAAAAAATTGATTCTTGCTTTAATAGAAGAGACAGACTTTCTTAATAAAAAGAGTGGACCATGATGAGAAGCACACAATCGACAAATTCCACCAGAAAATGATAAGTCCCAATATGGCTTTCTTCACCTCCTGCATATAATACAAACTGTCACTGTTAACATGCTTTTTTGCATGTGCCTATAACTAGCCTCAAAAGGAAATTGACAAATGGGTTTAATGTTCACATCTCCCACCCAAAACCTTTTTTAAACTTACTGGAACAAGGTGCAGTTTGCAGCAATCTAAACAAGTAGTAGTTTAGATATTGCACTATCAAGGGTTTTGGTATTGTCAAAATTTCATTCTTTCCAGATTTTCCAAAATGCTTAAAGCATGAAAATTAGAGCAAGCAGCCCCGTGTCTGAACCCAACAGGCATTTGTGTGCTAGGGTTAGGGTTTTGCACCTACAGTAAACCAAAATGTTCAATACAGATTCTCAAAGAGGATTTATGTGACCGTGCGTTTACTTCAAGCAACTCCCAAAATGTATTAATGTATTATGTTGTCTTTATTGTAAAAAGAAACATCTTTATTACAGTCACTTAAATCACTCCAAAAATATGGGTGCACAAACCAATTGACTACTCTCCTCTGCGGAGGTCCATAGATTCACCTAAAGCGTTAAATGATCCCATATATCGCGTGCTTTTGCATCCTCATTAATAGCATTTTAGCAACAAATTTTGATGCATTCAAATTTTTGTTTATCTATTTTCGTTCCACTACCAAAGAGGATCGAGGAACAAATAAGAGCAACTGAGCTTTTTGTCACTTACAGCCGCTGGTGAATTGCAGGGCAAATGTGCAAAATATGTTAAGGTTTTGATTCTGGCAGCAAATTTCAAACAGTTCAAAAGAAAGAAAGAAAGTGAATTACACATAGACAGAAGTGCTCTTTTTGCCCAGATTCCTTTAAAAAAAAGGTCCATTACTGCACAGCTGCTGCAGGGGATAAATGGAAACAAAGCATCAAGATTCATCTCAAACTCATGTCAGTCGCACCAACGATCCCATTTCAATACAGATGATGCAGGCGGATGAATTTTTTTATCCTTGGAGAATCATAATCAAAACATTTTTTCATTCATTAAAATGTACAGCGTCACAAGCGTAACTTGCTTTTTCATGGGAAAACAGTGAAAATGGATTAAACGGGAAAAGCAAAAAGAGGCTGGTAGAACAAGGCAGATCTTATAATGGGAGTGTCTTAAATCTTTCGATAGCCACTCCTCTGGGAAAAGGTTTAAGATCAAAGCGTGATCGCCCCATTGCTTTTTTTGCCTGAATTATTCCACTGCAGCAGAATGTGACATCATTAGGAAAGGTGGTGGATGCAGAACCTCAGTCGGATTACAGGCCTCCGTTTGTTGTGGGCAGCCAGCCCAAGCGAGGCAACGGCAGCACAAAGGGTGTGCTCGGGAGCTCAGGAGTCCCCGGGAGAAGCCCGTGGTGCAGCCTGCATGAGCAGCAAGAGTCTAGCCCTGTGGTTCCACCATGTCAGTGAGCAGAAAAGCACCACACAGAAGGCTGAGTAAATGCCATGGCGGGCGGCAGGAAAACCCCGAGGGTGCCTTTCCCTCCGCCTTGGCGTAAATTTTAAACTGTAAGCGCTCAGAGTGTTCAAACTATTAGCCGTAGAGGATTTTTTGTGCATTTATGCTGTAAATTGTGAGTTTGAAAAAAGCTGATGAATGTAGTCACTGTCGTTCACGTGGATCACTGGTTTGGGAAAAAAGTGTTTCGTCTGCTGTGCACCCCTTCTCTCTCTCGCTCTCTCTCTGTCGCTCTCTCTTGCTTGCGGATTACACTCTGTTCATCCATTATTAATGAAGTTAAAGGACTAGTAGCATGCCGAATGTGCTGCATGGGAGATTTGCAGCTAATCTAGCACAAAACAGGCCCAGTCACATAAGGAAGAAAAAAGCACAAATGTCAACAGTTTCACACAGAGACTGGATTAGGCGGGGGCCGTCGCTGCTTCCTTGCTCAGGGATTAGCGCTCTTTTAGTTCACTGAACACAGGCCAAATGGCAGGGTGGCACCCTTGTTGTTTTTACCTGCAGCTCCCGCTACTGTACTCCAACTGTACTCTTTCTCCACTTCATTTAGGAGGAGCTGTGGTCACATGCAAATGCTTTCCACGCAGAGCGGAAAAAAGGGCACAATACAACACCTTTACAAAAGATCCACAGGTTGCAGCCATAAAGGACTTATCTGGACGCTTTATTTATGGAATTTAGCATTTGCAGAATAAATAAATAAATAAATAAACTCATATACTGCTGCCATTCGAAATAAAATGGGCATCTGTCATGACAAATTCGGGGAAAGTTCAACGCACACTGGCAAGCGGCAGATGAAATGGAATTATGGAACAAAGGGTCATTTTAGATGGTCGACAGAAGTTCAAGATCTCCCGTCTTGCTGTCGGCACCGTGCGCCAATTAACGCTAAGCTGCCCCCAAATGCGCGCTGCGCTCCACCTGAGCAGGGCAGCCGGGGACCTTGGGATGGAGCGCATCTGCTCTGCATGTTATTGACGTGGAGAGCATCATGGCCATTTTATTACACCAGTTACATTCTTGGATGATTTCCCCTTCGGCAGGTTAGTGGCAGAGCCACATTGATTTTTCATGCCATTGATCAGTAACTGCTGGAGCAATTTATTAGCCCCTTTGCATTCGTGATGAAGACCAAGCTGCTCTCACAACTACATGAATGTTTTATGTTTCTTATCCATATTTTCCTGATCATACATGTAAAACTTTTTTCTTCAAGAAATATTAATATAATTTTTATTATTGCCGTGATGGTCACAATATATGACAAAACATGAAACTCAAAATCACCTTCAACAGAACGCCAATAGTTATAATTCTTGTAAACCAATTTGAGAGTGCGTTCCGTGACAATATTTGCCAATTTTAACAATCTTTTAATGGTAACAAATAAAACCAAGCCAACTCCATGGCACTATGGTCCTTGAAGAACCCTGACCCCCACCAATACTGTCAGCCACTTTGTCTTTCTTTTGGGTTTTGAGATATAAAGTTAAGAAATGTTTCAGAAAAAATTGGGACATAACAACCAGATGAAATTCAAAACTTTTCATTAACCAAACTGTCAAAATGTGTAAAAACTTATAAACATTCTGTGCCAAAGTGCATTACATTTGCTAAATTTGCGCTAGTCTGAGGAAAAAAGTTACATTACCTCAAAAACATGGTTTGGTGACCGGGGAAGTGAACGGAAGGGCAATTATTCAGTCCTGGCACTGTGGTTCTGTAGGAAAAAGACAGACGTCGATACACAGAACCAGATGATGCAATGTTCACTCCATTAAACCCTAACCACAGCGCATGGGCCAAAACTAAGAAAGGCACTCCATTTTGCTCCACACTTTATGATGTGCAGATATGAAATGCGCAGTGGGGAGAGGCCGCTGGTGGTACCCAACGTGAGATGGGCAGCTGGTTCATTTGCAAAGGTTTCTCTCATTAGCATGACATGTAATTTTGCTTGGCAAACAGAACCTCGGAGTGAAACCTTTCATGGGAGTAATTACGCAGGGTCTTCTGAAGCCATCGATACAGGGATGCTCTTTTCTCCCAGTTCACCCCCTGCAGCACGCAGCCGCGCGCGCGCACACACACACAAAACACCATTAAAGCAGTGATGCTAAGACTGTTACACCCACAATAAAGACCATTACTTTCTGTAACATAACATATTAGCAGTACATTAACTAATTTGTTTAAAGATTTGTGGCTTCGGAAATACGAACTGACTCCAAATTTCATTACATGACCATAGCAAGGAGGCCAGAGACAACATGAGGCTAAAAAATTTCACATGGTCTGCGAGTGATGCGGAAGCTGAGAATACCGTGAGTCTGATAAACAGAACCCCTGCAGTCAACAGAAAGGTAGAACGGAAGTCATTAAGGTACAGACTTGTGATGTGATGGTGTAAACGTCATAGTTTGGGTAAGTTTTTGTCTCTCTGGAAGCTTAGGGTTGAGGCTGTAAAACCTGCCTTGATGGAGATGGTCCATGTTTCTTTTTTTTTTTTTTTTTACATGACAAGAGAAACATATAAAAACGTTACACTTTCTTCTTGGTCATTTTTTTGTCAGCTTTAACTATCATTTAATTGACTCCTTATGCCAAAAGCTGGATTCAACTTTAATCACTAGAAATTGGAGCATGAGAAATAATTTGTTATGCCAAACTATTTATCCTACATGTCAGCGAAAATAAACTGTTCCTGAAATAGATCTGTACTACCTTACGCCACAGCATGACATTAATAATACCGTGGCACCACATATAACTTAAATAAATGATGCAGCTCCAAGAAAGTATTCTGCAAGAGGGCCGCTCAATTCCTTTTCTTAACACACTAATAAATTAAGTACTTGTACTTTCTTGTGTGTCTCATTGCCTATGGGCCACAGACTGTTTTACTGAGCGGCAACTGTTTCCTTGAGACTAGTGTTTTTAGCAAAACCTAAAATAACTGGACATTTCGCTGTCTGCGGAGATGTAAGCCTAAGACTGCAAACAACAACAAAAGCATACAGAGTAAAACAAACGGGGCGCTTTTGTTTCTCACCAGACAACGGCAATCGGGCACAGAAATGTGAGGTCTGCTGTGTGTGAGATGCAC
Organism: Heterotis niloticus; assembly: GCA_018136845.1. Taxonomy (NCBI): domain Eukaryota; kingdom Metazoa; phylum Chordata; class Actinopteri; order Osteoglossiformes; family Osteoglossidae; genus Heterotis; species Heterotis niloticus. The sequence continues at coordinate 271,421 of CM030888.1, forward strand.
AGAACTCAGCAATTAAATTAGCACTTAAGTCTCCATGGAGAAAGATGATGCAGTTTCGGTGTCTTTCATTAGCTGTGTCGAAATATATGAAATACTCGTATGGCCGCAACACCCCTGGCACAGTATCAGTAGTGTGAAGCGCAAAGGCCTGAAACAGAATGTGGAAAAGTGGAAGGAAGAGGAGCAGCGTGCAGCCACAGTGGTCCCAGCACACAGGGACCATGATGCTGCACACTGGGGCATTCACCCAGGAAAGTGTAAAATGAATCATTTCTATGGAGAAGAATTCTGAACAGAACTTAAAGAAATCTATGTACTGCCTCCTGCCCTCTCCTCAACCTTCTGGTGCACTAAAGATAAAACATTTTGAACAACAGACACTTGAATCATTTTTAGAGGTGAACATAGTGCATGCACTGTAGAGTGTGGGCCAAAATATTTATTTCTCCTCCAGTTTGCTTACGTGCACGTTTTGCCATGGACATTGGCAGAAGTTTTCCAGTTAGTTCAAGTCAGGGCAGGAAGGGTGCTGATGTGATAATGAAGAATTTGGTGAGAGCCTGGCCAGGTCACCTCCTCTCCCCACATCAGAGCCACATCACACATTCTTTCAAGTGTCCTTGTGCGTGGCAGAAGACGACAACAGCAAATCGATAAGAGCTTGAAAGGAGGGGAAAGGAGCTGGCGGCAGGGCACCCCCCAGGCAGCGCATCTCCAGCGCTGAGCGCTTTCCGCCTTGCGCCATTCCTCCGCACCCTTTTCGGTGGGAAAGCGGAGTCCTTCGCTGTGTCCTCCTCACGCAGGTAAGTATGGCGAGGGGAGAATGGGGGGCTTCTGGCAGCCCCAGCCCCAGCCCCAGCCCCCGCCCCGAAGGCTCTCCCGAAAGACAGCGTTCGGCGCCGCGCAGCCTCACCTGCGCACAAGGTGCTTGCCTTCCTTCCTTCCTTCCTTCCTTCCTTCACTCCTTCCGTCCGTCAGTCCGTCGTCTCACTGCACCCACGTGCCTCACCTTTGCGATGGCATCTTAATAAAAACGTGGGCACCCGTGTGTGTCGCGGGCGCCTTCCCCAATCCAGGCGCTAAAATAAGCACATTTGTGCAAGGAAACGAGCGAAGGTTCACACAGTTCGATTCGGAAAAAAGACTCGAAAGAGTTTCGGCCTGCACAGCCGCTCGTGTACTTTACAGAAGCAAAAAAACAAAAGCCGTGTTTCGTGAGAGCCAGCAAAATAGCGACGCGAGTTTTATTCGCGTTGTTACTCGCGAATGTTGCGGAATTTCGGCGCAAACTCTAATAGCTGCGCCTACCGCTCATTGCGTCCAGCGTTTACTTGCGAGCCAAAATTGCCATTTTTAACTCAGCCGTCTTAACGATTTGTGGCTCCTTGGGCGCCCTGTTGAAACCATGTAGCCATGCGCCAATATTATTAGCAAAATACAAATATATTAGAGCATTATTAAATGTTGTTCTTGTGAGTATTTGCGCGCCGCTCCCACGGCTCCCTCCCCGCGGCGGAATCGCAATTCCCCCCTGAATGTGTGCATTAATTCGCTTCTTAATGGGAGTTATGGCTGAAAATGTGAGGCGAGGATTAAGCGGGGAAGAGGCGTCCGCCGGGTTTGGCCGCTCTTCACACGCCGCTGAGGATCCCGCCTTTCTGCCTCTCTTTGTCCCGCGATTTGCACCCGCGCTGCTGCTGCCGCTGCTCACTTCGTCCGCGCGCGCACACACACACACACACACACACACACACACACACACACACACACACACACACACACACACACACACACACACACACACACACACACTACATGTGCCATTAAGATTTAGCACAACTGTAGCCATTAAAATACAAAATACGTTTCATGCGTCATCACTGAGATAAAAATGCGTGTTTGGCGGCAAAAATTAAATTACAATAATAAATGCGTTTTAACTGCAATAAAATATATAGGAAAAGTGATTTATAACGCACTAAATATACTACTTACGTTTATTAAAATAAAAAGTGTACATTTAAAGTCGAAATTATTTATATGCAATTATTTTTGTAATTATACCACCGTCTATTTTTCAATATTAATTTGCTGCCTTAATACCTTAATAGTAAAGGCAAAATTAACGTTATTCTACCCATCTCACTTATGTTTTTGAAATTAAATAACTATAAAAAGTAACACCTTCCTAGTGAACTCTGACAATAATAATAATAATAATAATAATAATAATAATAATAATAATAATAATGCGGTCTATTTTGTGAATTCCTTGCTTCTATTTTCTTTCTTTGTTTCTTAAAAATCTACATGTATGTATCGGGGCTTAAATGCTACAAGTTGTGCAGCCCCCCCACCCCCCGAGCCTTTACAAATATTTCCTGCAGGGTTTTTGCCAGGTTAGGGGACCTCGTACCTCGCCGGAGCGCAAGCGTACACACGAGCACACGAACACACCCACACCCACTACGAAGCACCCACCCACGCGAGGAGGGGGAAAGTTGGGCCAAAGCAGCCGGGGTGCGAGACCGTGAGCTGCATGGCGGAGCGCTGCTGACTGCCGCCTCCCGACTCTCAGGCGCTAAGCACCGAGCTCCGAGCGGCGGGTGGAGCCGCTCCCCGCCCGGTCCGTCCCAACGAACGAGTCCGCGGGCGGAGGACCTGAGGAGCAGCGAGACCCGCCGGCGGGGTCCTGATATGAACGGTGGTCTGAGGCGCTCCGGGTCGGGATCGCGCGCCCCCTGGGCTGGGATTTGTTCGGACAGCCGCGGGAATTCGGCCGGGGAGAGGGCGAGGCCCAGAGTGCCGGTGAGTGCTGAGGCCGTCAGGCTCGGGCTGAGAGACGGGGCTGCCGGAGTGCTGGACTCGGGGAGCCCTTAGGGTGCGGAGCGCGAAGGTGCTGGTGGCGATGATGATGATGATGATGATGATGATGATGATGACGACGACGACGACTGTGATGATGGTCATAAATCCGTAACCTTGCGCAAGGCTGTGACTCCGTGGTACCGGGCCGCAAACTGGCGTTAATTCGTGATCTTCCAAAAGTCTCCGAATTACTGCATTTGTCACCGTTCGGCAATATCTCCGTGGAAACAACGAGCGCAAAAATGTAGCGCTGCCAGTTACTGTAACGGTAGTCGTAACTGTGGTGGTCGTGGCAGTACCAGTAGTGCTAGTTTAGTAATTCCAGTTTCCCCCATAACAGGCCACAGGCAGACACATCTTTACAGAAATAAACATTTTAAAAAAGTACAATTGCAGGAATAATTATTTTTTTTAATATATACCGTAATAACACAACGTTACCGACACCTGAAACTTTAAAAATTTCAATTCAAGTTGGCCTACAATGTTTTCTGAGTGTCATATAAAATAAAATAAAATGACAAAGTAATAAAATAAAGTCAGTGAAGAACTGTTGAATTTCACGCACCGTTATCAACATTTTTAGTCTTTAAATGTGTATCTAGGAAATGCAGCTCAATTTCAACTCGATTACCAACGCGGTGGGAATTGTTAAATAATTTTGGGTAATTCAAGTAAAAAATAAATGCATTGAGAAATAAACAGCACTGTATTTAGATGTGCCCTATTTTGTTATGGGAATATGAAAAAAAACGATTGAAGAGCAACAACAACGACGACAATAATAATAATAATAATAATAATAATAATAATAATAATAATAATAATAATAATAATAATAATAATAATAATAACCGCTGTCGTCGCGTCTAAATAAAAGTGAGAAAATAATGATTTAGGTGCAACTTCTATCGTGATCGCTTGACAGCTGAGATTTTCATTAACTGTTTAATAAAATTTGAAGCCTTTTTTAAGCGGACGACGGAAGAGCGTCAGTAGATAAATACAAAGTGCGGGTAATAAAGATGTTTTGCACGTTTCAATTCAGTTCACAGTAAAGCTAATGCGATTAAACATTTAGACTGAAATGATTTCGATGCTCTTTATGCTTCCAGGTAAACTGTGGTTAAGCGGTTTTACACCGCGTTTTAGCCCAGCAGCTACGCGCTGTCCCTCTGACTTTTTCCGCGTCCAAGCTGCGAAAAATTCGGGGCAACAATCGAGCTGAAATGCTTGCAAAATTCGATGAAAGTACAGCACAGCACGCGGAAGAGGCTGCTGCTTCGTTCGCGCTGTCGCTGTTGCTCATACAGGGGCTGTGCAGGTAGCAGCCGTGTAAAACATGGTCTTTAATACCTCATTTCATTGAAAAATAATAGAGATGTAGCTGAAGCGGAGCGCAGTTCCGTGCGGATCCGCAAATTTAAAGAAAATAATGAGGAAAAACGATTAACAGCATGATTGCATGCAAATTTCTAACTTAAATTATCATAAGCAAACAAGGGAAGCCTGGACTAATAAAATCCCATCTGTGTTACTTCATATCGAGTTAGTATAGAGCTGGGATAATGAATTTTGTAATATCCCACCGACAGACATCTCAATCAGAAACTAATCCACGTTTTTACTCCAGAATCACTAAACTGCTCCGCCGCAAACTGCCGCCTTTCTTACAGCAGACACCTGGCAACTTCCATTTTTATTTAAAACCCCGATTCCTCTACATATGGGCTTAACATGTTTTTTATTCTTCTTTACTTTGTCATCATTCCATTAAACAGTGTATTTAATAATGCCATGTAGCAGACATTTCCAAGCATTTATTTTATATTATATTATATTATATTATATTATATTATATTATATTATATTATATTATATTATATTATATTTTTTTCAGAGGCTTTGAAATAAAGGCACCATAATGGACTCCCACTGCCGCAAACTTCCGTCCACTTGTGCCCAGCTTGGTGAGTATTTAAACAGTATAAATATATAGGTATATACTGTGTGTGTGTTTGTGCGTGTGTGGGTGTGTATATAATATACATATACATACTATATATATGTGCGTGTGTGTGTTTATGTTGCGAGGAAAAAGCAGCTGGTCACTGCGCTAAACCTTGATAAAAACGATTAGAAAAACTCACTGCTCGCTGTCCATTGGGACTTTGTACAATCCAGACAGCTGCTCAGTAACTATAAAATCACTGCAAATTGAAGTAAAACCTTTATTTTATTTTATTTTATTTTATTTTATTTTATTTTGATTTATTTTTTGTTTCAGAGAGAAAAAGATATGTAACAAGTATTTTTCATTTTCGACATTCTGTCTTTGCGGAACTTGGAGCGCAACTTCTTGGGATGTTAAACTGTGTGAAAGCGTCCCCCAGCGGCAGAGTAAGAGAAGACCCGCTTAAAAGGCGAGACTGCGCTTGGGCTCAGTTCACAAAATTACAGAAAAAAACAACACAAAGCTCACGAGGCTTAGTTGCGAATAAATTCGTGACAATTATTATTATTATTATTATTATTATTATTATTATTATTATTATTATTATTATTATTATTAACAAACCGCTATTTGTGCTTCTCCCATTACTAGAAAAATAAGGCCTCTGTAAATTGACGTTTCGAGGACGATGTGACCGTGAGACAAAAACACACAGGAATAAAATAAGCTAAGAAGAATATATGTAACTTCACTCACCAAGCGGAGGGTGAGTATTGCTATACGATAGTAAATTGTAAGTGGCCGAAAATAAGAGCTCCATCACCCCTTCCCTTATAGTTCCTTAATAAGTCAAATGTACACAAATTTCAAGCGTGCTTTCCCCTATTATTATTATTATTATTATTATTATTATTATTATTATTATTATTATTATTATTATACACTGTGTGTACGCCACTGTGACGCCGAGCAAACACCAAAGCATCGAGACATTCAGGCCGTCTGTTTACCGCTCGTTTTTTGCTCACTTTTCCATCCCTGTAATTTATGCAGCAGTTGTTGGGTTGACTCGAGGGAAAACTAAATGTATAATGAAAGCTTCTTCGTGAGCAGGAATATACTAATGGAAGAATGTGATGTCTGCTTAATCCCATGTAAAAAGCTCTGTCGTCTCCCTAATATTGACTGAATGGGTAATTAAGGACCCTCCGTAACGCGGCGCGCTCGGTAATCCGTAAAAAGGAGAGACCGCGCGCTAAAGTCAGAAATGAAGACAAGACCAGTAATCCAGTCTAAATCTACTATTTCGTTGCAAAGTTCTGAATCATTAAACATAACAGGTTGTAATTATTGTTGGCCGATACTTAAAATTAATTTATGCAATTGAACTCTATTTATGTTAACGCCATTTATTCCTGCGTTGCCTGTATTATCGCGGCAATTCCTCATAGGATCCGGGTTTCCTGAAGTTGTAATAATAAATTATTGATATATAAAATTTTCATGACACAAAGTTACGCATTAATGACACAAATACTGAGCAGGATTCGCCGGTGTCTGTGGCGCCCTTTGCATTTTTCTGGCTCCGTGTACATTTCTGCGTTTTTTGATGTTTGTTCTGTTTTCAGATGAATTCAGTTATAATGCAATAAAATCAAAAACGGCAGATTGAACCCGTTCACTCATTCGAAATTTGTGGAATTCGCACTTTTTGGTGTGGAGAGTTTTATCCTTTTCCCTAGAATCTTATTTGAGCAATTAAATCCTATAATAAGAAAAATGCGGGATGGAGGAAATCGTGGTAACCAGGAAACAAACACAAATGTCCGTCCCGTCCAACCCATCAGGCTACAGCGGATGGAGACAATTTATAAATAGGACCTGGTTAACAGAGTTAACTTGGTCGAAAAGGAAAACAAAAAAGAAAGAATTTATAGAATCACTCCACTGTAAAAACGAAAAAAGGATGTAAAAATGCAAATGAGGCGCATGTGAACACCAGAAATGTGATGAAGTGACGGCTCAGTATTTAGCGGCCGCAAAAAATATTTACACACAGGTTGAAATAACGTGTTGATTTAAATGCCTTTATTAAAATATTATTACTTCTAAAATGCCATTCGCTAAGTTACGCACTTGTCCGACTGATGTGGGCTTCATGTCTTCATTGCCTCCATGGAATTTCAGACAAATAGGACAGAACTATGGGTTTCCATGGACCGCTACGCAGACAGGTGAACGAAAATTAAGATGTCGCGACGTCACCAATCGGCCCTGTCCGATCTGCACGGCTCTTCTGCTTATTACGGCATAACAGAAACATTTATCTTCCTGCAAAAACATCGGAGCGCGGGTCGCTGTAATCGAAACATCTCGCCTTCGTTCTGTTTACATTCAACTTGAGTGCAACACAAGGGACACAGAAAAACGAGGGGAAAAAAGCATCCAGCACGAAGAATGCATGAGCACCTTTCCGCTCAATTCCTACGGCGCTGCAAAGGAAATATTTACTTTACATTTTATTATCTTGGGGGAATTATGGTAAATTCATTCAGAAAACTGCAAAAACTCTAAACCCCCAGTTTAAGAAGACTTACGCAAATGAGGGTCTTATCAGATTAAAAACCACTACAAATGTAAGAGCGCTGGCTCCTTGGAAAACTCTGTGGGGTCGCAGTGATGGATTCCCTGCCAACAAGAAGGGATAAAATGCTTAATTTAAACACCGGATAACGAGTAGGGCCCGAATAAATTAATGCGCCCGAATCACCGATCCAAATTCACTAAACGTGCGTTTAACGTCTGGTGTGTTTTTTTTGTTTTTTTTGTTTTGTTTTTTTGTTTTTTTTTTCACCAAAAGGTTCGTGTCGCTGTTCTCCTGTCATGTTCCATACATGTACATCACCTGTCCAAGTCTTAACCGAAGGCCAACGATAACGCAAAGTGTAGCAAACTTTAAATTCAGCAGTGGCTTCATGCGACATTTGTTTTGTATATAAACACCGGATAACGAGTAGGGCCCGAATAAATTGGAGCTGCAGACCGCTGTATGGAAGGTGCGATACAAATAAATGTTGCTGTTGTTATATACGTTTGTTGTAAAGTTTGGCGGAAAGACAGGCGCGCACACACGTAGTCTGGCCAGTACTGACTAACAGTGGAAACGCCTCTTAACTAGCAGTGGCGCTGCTAACGAATGAAGTGTTCGGCCGGCCGGATTAAGACGTAATGGATAGGTTGTGTGTTTAGGGTTAGTTAATACGTGCCGCTTTCCATGTGTGCATGCATTCGGCGCTGCTGCTGGGCAAGTGGCGCGCTGACTTTTTAAGTGAAATGAAGTGAAGTGAATATCCAGACTGCGCGCCACGAGGGGCAGGAAAGTGCCGCTCTGTGCGGCGCGGAGGACTCGATCAAGTGCCGCGGTGAGAGGCTGCCAGCGGGCACTTCGCAGCCGCGCTCCGCTGCGTCCCGGACCGCGGCCCCCTGCCCTGCAGCCCTGCAGCCCAGCACCCCGGGCCCGCGGGGCTTTTATTTCTGGGCTGGGGTGGGGGGGGTCGAGCGGTCGCCGATTGGCCGGGAGCGCTGTGTCGCCCGCGCGCGCGCCCGCGCCCGCCGACGGGCTGTCGGGGTGGGCGGGGCCCGTGACGTCAGCGCCTAGAAAAGCGGCTCCGCGCCGCAAACAGGGAGGTGGCAACAGCTGAGATGAGGAGCGCGCGCCGGGGTGTGCGCGCGTGCGGCTGCCATATCGCCTACCTGTCCCTGTCACTCTGATGTGTCGCGCTGTGATTCGCTTCACATTCCTGCCAGAATCGCAGTTCTGCTCGCACGGCTTCGCTTTCAGACGTCCTAACACGTTTAAGCAGGGCTGTGAAAATCGTGAAAAGCTGAAGGGGCTGCGCCGCGCAAATCCCGCTCGCCAGATCGCCCGCTCTCCGCGCAGTCGGAAGATTTCGCTTGAGCTGCGGAACTTAATCTGCTAAAACCAAAGCCTTTCGCCGTGGTATCGATGAACTCTATGAAGGACTCGTTGAATTTGGACCCCCATCTTGTCGGGAATAAACTCATCTCCTCCCAGCACACGGCTCTGGCCATGGCTTCTGGTCTGCAGCCCTTGCAGCGGTCCGCAGACTCCAAACACCGGCTGGAGGTCCACACGGTCTCCGACACTTCCAGTCCGGAGTCTGTAGGTAAGAACACAGTCGTACCCGCTGTTGTGCGGCACGGCACGGCACTCCGTCTGCACCGTGGCGCATTCACCCCGGATACACGGATGAAGAAGCGTGCGCCGGCGGCCATTTACACTAAATGGGATTTTTTTGGGGGTTTTTTTGTTTTTTTTTTGTTGTTTTTTTTAATTTTTAATTTTTTTTTTACTAACCTGGTTTTTTGCCCATGTTCTGACTCTGTTGAAATACCTTGCGTCGATCGTTAAACGCGAATTGTTGCCACGAGTAAAAAGTACATTAAATCAATAGTAACGTGGCATTTAATAATGGGACAAAGGTCGTGCGCATCCTTGCATTTAATCTCATTTCGGCTGAGCAAATGGCTTCATTCATGTGCGTGCTTCATCCTTCTGCTTAGCGGCTGCACTCATGTCTCTGTGCCGAACGCAACCGCGCACAACACTTGGTCGATTCTCCCTTGTTTTTGTTTGCAGCAGGAGTCATTTTAAAAGCATGTTTGTGCATCTCTAGCATCTGCTTTCCTGCAGCAGCTGCAGGTATTGCCCTGACAGAACTGTGCTCATGTGTGCAGAGAAGGAAAAGGCGCAGAGCAAGAGCGAGGACTCCTCGGATGATCCGTCCAAGAAGAAGAGGCAGCGGCGCCAGAGGACTCACTTCACGAGCCAGCAGCTCCAGGAGCTGGAGGCCACGTTCCAGAGGAACCGCTACCCGGACATGTCCACGAGAGAGGAGATCGCGGTGTGGACCAACCTGACGGAGGCCAGAGTCAGGGTGAGCGCCACTTGTCAAATTAAACCAAGTTGCACCTAAAATAATCCCGTGTTCATGTTTTCCCTTCCGGCTCGCTCGCGTCTCTAACACATGGATGTTGTGACAAAAATGAAGATGCGAGTCCGCCGACTGTGATGGCTTTGCTTGTGCATGAAATACAATAATTCGATAATAATAAAAACAGACTGACGAGTAAACATACGAAATAAAAGTGATAATCAACTTCGGGAGTTTCTTTAACGAAATGTGCCAAAGTTTGCTATAAAATGCACATTCCGCTGTTTGCTTATGACAAAATCGTTTTAGGATTAAGAAATCAGAAGCAATAAAGTACAGGCTCGCGATTTTAACAAGAACATTTCGCGTAAGATGAAAAGGATCTCTGCGATTATTTGGAAGCGGGGTTCAGCGAACAGAGGGTCCGTGGCTGCGGCGGAATACACGCGTGCACGGGGGTGGCCCAGGGACTCGGCTCCCGGATGCGCGCATTGCGACCGCCGTTGTCGCGGGGAGGGAGGGCCCCGCGCTCGACTAGCCGTCCGTTTACACCTCGTAGGTGACAAACCTCACCTCACCGTCGAGAGGTGCTTTTCGGTAACCCAGTAAACGAGTGACGACGGGCTGTGCTGCTACGCCTGCTTCCCGTTCGTCCTGAAGCCTTAATTCAAAGTGCGAACTTGGATTTTGGCATGACTGAATGTCAGCGACACAACAAACATCTCCGGCAGTCAACGTTCGCTTGAAAACGGACATTTCAGATGCACGCTTGCGAGGGATCTGAATTAACGCGCCGCGTTACCGCCTTGTGTTCTAGGTGTGGTTCAAGAACCGGCGGGCCAAGTGGAGGAAAAGGGAAAGGAACCAGCAGGCCGAGCTGTGCAAGAACGGCTTCGGCCCCCAGTTCAACGGACTCATGCAGCCCTACGACGACATGTACCCCAGCTACACGTACAACAACTGGGCGGCCAAGGGCCTCACGTCGGCCTCGCTGTCCACCAAGAGCTTCCCCTTCTTCAACTCTATGAACGTGAACCCGCTGTCCTCGCAGACCATGTTCTCGCCGCCCAACTCCATCTCCTCCATGAGCATGTCGTCCAGCATGGTGCCCTCTGCGGTGACCGGGGTCCCGGGTTCGAGCCTCAACGGCCTCAATAACTTGAACAACCTGAGCAACCCGTCGCTGAACTCTGGGGTGCCCACGCCGGCCTGCCCCTACGCGCCCCCGACTCCTCCCTACGTGTACAGGGACACTTGCAACTCCAGTCTGGCGAGCCTGAGACTGAAAGCCAAGCAGCACTCGAGTTTCGGATACGCCAGTGTGCAGAACCCGGCGTCGAACCTGAGTGCGTGCCAGTACGCAGTGGACAGACCCGTGTAACGGTGGAAAGGCGCGGCGGAGAGCCCATTTGTCTCGTCTCTCGCTCCTCTATGAAATGGCACTAGAAGACAAAACCACTGAAAACGAGATGTTCCGCGAGATGGAGTTGTCCGAAAATGAAAGTGGAACACAAGCGTAGTAGAAGTTTACTCCATAAGTATTTTTGTGCTTCGCCAGTGAGTGCACACTTCGACTGGATATTTTTTATTTTCAAGTTTCCAAGTATGAACACTAATAGACTGAAATACTGTAAATATGGAAACGGTATCTTCATTTTGTAAAAAAAAAAAAAAAACGAATGCTCTTTGCTCCTCAGTGTTTCCAAGGTTCAGTTTAACAAAGCATGTGGGAAAAAGCGTAATGTTTTTGCTTGCAAAAAAGGGAATGTATATAGTAAACGCACCAACTGTGTGTTTCTAACATATAAATTTATTATTATTATTATTATTATTATTATATGTCTGTGTGAATATCGGTTTTAGAGTAGGAAATCTTGACTATTAAAACGCATCCAATGTTCCAGCGAAATTAAATAGAATTTGCTTTGTGTATACTATTTGGTACGGAATTTTGTTTCGTTTTTCAGCAAAAAAATAAAATATTGTGTTTTATTTAATGGAAGTAAATATGTTGCTCAAAAATATTTTGCACGTTTCGTTGAAGATCTGTGTGGGACGTTTTTGTAGGAGCGCCTGTGTAGTTCGGAGTTTGAAGGAAACAGGTGACGCCTTCCTTTTCGGAACCCAATACACATTGCGGGGGGCCACGTTCCAGTCTCATACACACGTCTGCTTATCTTAGAGTCGGGGTTCGTGTGATCAGTGACGCTTGAAATAACGTCGGAATACACAAAACACGAAGTGCACATCTGCGGCAAAACAACAGACACTGGCAGAAGGAAGCGGTGAATTTGCCAGAAATTCGTATCTCTAAAGCGGATTCCTTCAGTAACCAGAGCTGCAGTTTAGGACTTGTATGTGTGGCGAACGCGCCCAGGCAGCCAGAACTCTGCTGAGGAGCACCGGTTCGGCGCCTTTGGCTCTAGGCCTTATTTGCAGAAAATGCACCGAAAAAAGTGCCGACGGAATTTTCGCCAAATAATCCGACCGAGCCGAACTGCGCTCAGGGATCTAAGCTCTTAAATACTCAATGCGACTTTTCCGGGCCGCTCAAATGAGTTCCAGCTCATTCGGTTTTTCTAGAAGACGGGCTGCCCTGTAAATCGTTGCAACTGAACGAACAAAACGTTGGACCCCACTTCTGAGTTCGCTCTGGCGCAGTAACTGCGCGCCTGCACGCTGTTTGCGCTCATTTCCGTAGTTGCTTGTGAGCGGCGAAGCTGCGCAAAATGAGAGAGACGCGCAAAGGTAAAGGACAAAAGGAAGGTATTCGGCGTGGCGAGCGGGAGGCGCTGCGTCCCTCTGACTTCTCAGGCGCCCTGGAAGCCAGCGGGCAACGCGGACAGCGAACGCACCGCCGGCACTTGTGTGGGAAAAGTTCCGCCGGACACGGGCGGGCGGCAGCGGAGCACAGGCGCTGCTTTTGCGGACACCGCCGGAGCTGTCAGCTGTCCTTCACGCCTCCGTCGGTGAGTGTGAACAGTTTCGTGCATCCTCGCGTTGCTCGTTTTGCGGCGGCCGGTGCTCGCTTGCTCAAGTGAACGGGGGATTTTGTGCGGACGCGCTCAGCTCGGGGAGGGACGGTTTCACCGGGAGAGCACGCACGGTTATCATTTACATTTAGAACCCAGCAGTTGGATTTACTGTATGTAATGGGTTATTTAAGGGTGGACATTAAAGAAGAACACGTGTGAGAGACATCCGAGGGCGCTCTCGGGGAAACTTCATGTCGAGTTCAGCTCTTACATGATCCGTTTTGGGTTGGGGGGGAAGGGGTCGCACCCTGGTCTGCAGGAATGGGGAGAGAATGGCCGACAAAGGAAAGGAAGGCCCGTCCTCAGAACAAACAAGTCTGCCACTCAATACACATCGTAATAAACTCCAGAGAGAGGTGTTTAGCTGTGTGTGTGTGTGTGTGTGTGTTCTGGAGGAACAAATCAGTGTCCTCACTTTCCACGCTCGTCCTAGCCGGGAGGTAAGATGATCACATTTGAATTTCATAAAATAAAATGGAAGCCGAACACGCAAACTACCCGCTCCTTTAGGTCAGATATTCACTGCATAAATCACACATTTTGAATCAGCTCAAATAAACACTACATTTATTTCTGAGCCGTTTACTTTTACTTAATATGTGACCGGCGGACTGCTGGAAAACCACGTTTCTAGTTTTGCCACATGGCTGAAAAAAGTTCGGTTCGGGGTTTTGCTCCGATATTTAGCTTACGAATTGTTTAAACAAATAATTGGTTTGTTCGCGATGTAAAATAAATTTCAGAATTGTTAAACCTAAGAAACCAAACGTACCTAAAGTTATTATTATTATTATTATTATTATTATTATTATTATTATTATTATTAGCTGTAGTAGTAGTATTTTACACATAATAATAATAATAATAATAATAATAATAATATGCTCCGTTTAATTATGCTACCATTTGAAAAAGTAAAAATATCTTTGCTTGACACGATGAGTATATTTCTGGACAATTTCGAAGCCTAAATAAACTGAGCTGCGTCTTTATTTTTCCAGCTGCTGATTTTATTGCTGTATCTATGGTTGTACAATTTGTAACGAATTCAATGAATTGTATACATTTATCATAATCGCATTATTTGGGAAACCCTGTTAGTTTGTTTGCTATTTTACAATATTTACGTAATATATCTTCAATGAAGACGGAACACGGAAGAAAGCAACTTGTAAGCCAGCAGAAATAAAAGTACCCTTTTGTCAAAGGAGGCCCACGCCGTGGTGTTGGTCACCTTCACGGAGGTTTACAGAGCAAACACAGCAGCGATCGTCTTCATCGTTTGTTCAAACCGATTCTTGTTGCCAGATATGCACTTATATGTACACGTATGTATATGTAAGTGTGTGTGTGTGTGTGGTTTTCATATTTAAAGACGCATCAGGTCCTTCAATCGCGTGGCACTCGGGTACGCGGCCAAGGATTCCGTCCGAGCCAAACGCCTTCTTTTCGGCGGCTCAGCGTCAGGATGACGAGATTCCGTCTGGTTGCGCCTCAGTATTCTGCTCACACACAGGAGATGCAGGTGAACTGGCCAAGTGCAGCAAATTCCTTGCCTTTCGACATTTTCGGTCATGGATTCACTTTTTGAGGGAGACCTCTTCGTTTGTTGGTTGCGCAAAACTCCGCTTGCAGGACGGCGTCTGTTGCGAATGTTAATGCGCGCGCACATTTCATGGAATGAACGCGTTGCTCTCATTCTGACCATAAATGACCATAAAAAAAACGAATAGCCCGAAGCAGCCTAGCCCACCCCAGCAAAATGGACCGAGCGGGGAAGTCGGCGGTCGTGTTAGCGTCCGCCCTTATTGCTGCTTAGCATCTGAGGTCTCGTAGAAGCCATTTGCAGGCTTTATATTTCTCTCCCGTTTTCCGACTACAATAAAGAGGGCGTTTATGTGGAAAATCAAGTGTTTTCGACCATTATTCTTTGACACAAAGGCTGTGTATAACCAGCTAGATTGGGGAATTCTGGAAGGAATGCATAAAGAAAAATGCTGATGTGCTACTGCTAATTTTAAATATCTACAGTAGGCCAAGGTGTCTGCGTGCCCAGCTCCATCCAAAAGGAAACTGTAGGTCTAATTTATTTATGCTGTACTGACGTCCCCACTCGGTCGAGCCTGGACGTGCGATCGTCGCCTGCCTGGCTTTTCCACTGAGGTGGCAGCGTTGTGCTCAGGGTGACGGTGAACATCTTCAGGCTGCTTTTACACATTTTGGCCAGATGATATACGGCCAGCAGAAGCTGTCACTGCGGACAGTTAGAGTGTTAGGAGGGACACTTGTGACACAGACGCACGACCCGGGAAAAGGCTGCAGTGCAGGCTGCGGCTGTGCAGGCTGTACTGAGCGCTGCCGTGGTAGTCCTCATCCTTTCTGCGATAATAAGACAGGGCCGCGGCTGTGTGTCATGACTGCGCGCTGCAGCACACGACACAGCTGGCACGCACACGTCGCTCAAGCCGCCCGGACCTCAGTCGCCTCGTGTGCTTTCGCTTGGCAACGCGTGCTCTCTATGAATGGGCAGAACAGATGTCCCCCCCCTGCCCCTCCAGTTGAGGCCACTGCCAGTCATTCCATGAGCACACACCCCCGTGTTTTTTGGACAGATGGCTAAAGTGCGGGACAGACTGACATCTCCTAGTGGAAATCCCGCTGCAGCCCCGGACGATTGACCTCCCACACGCATCTGTCTGCTGCCAAAGAGCGAGGCCACGTGCAGCCGGCACACAGCTTTCACTCTGCTTCCCTCTTTCCGCTCTGGTCTCCAAGCCACAGTGAGGAACAGCAAATATGCATGTTGCTCATTTTGTGACACGCGCATAAGCTTTTCATGGGATGAGATTATTTGTCGCAGTAATAACAGGCACAAGAGCAGGGAAGCCTGTAAGGGTAAACAAAATATTTCAAAATGTATTACTGTGTGTGTGTGTGTGTGTGTGTGTGTGTGTGTGTGTGTGTGTGTGTGTGTGTGTGTGTATATATATATATAAATAAATATTTTGAAAATGGCCATAGACACAATAAGGAATGTATTTAAAATTGTATTTACAAAGTAGCAAATAATAAAATGAAACTGCAATATATATTAAAATATATGTGGCAGTTTTAGCCAAGTTCACTTGCTTCGAGTCAGCTATATTTCCCAACTGTATGAAAGTCACTCCAGTAAGACTGAGTTTATGACGTCTTACTCGATGCGTTCCGCATCACTTTGAGAAACGTTTTCTATGTCAGGAAAGGTCACGTCTGTAATGTTCCCCAAAATTGGCAAGGGATTAAAATCCCCACATACCCAAGGGTTCAAAGCACGTATGCTGACTCCTGAAGGAAGTATTGCTGTTGTACTGTTAAATGTGTTGTATCTGCTTTTACCAGGCAAACTGCTTGGTATTTTGAGGGTACACATGTACGCAAAGGAATGAAAGCTAAAAGCGTGTCATTGTGCATTGAAAGAAGAATTCATTTATTGAGTCTGTACAGTGCTGAGCATTTCACATGCACACGAAGTGCTTGTACACATGTAGTGCAATTTTGGTTGCACTAACATGTTGGTTGGCCTTTGGTATGCTAATGCTAATGCCAATGGAACCATTTAATATCGTATGTACGCTATATTCCATTTATACAAAACAAATTTTACGGTAGGTCCACAGATGTTTCCAAATGACTTCAACCATGACTTTGAGAAACACAACAGCGTTGGCTTGCTGTATGATGTTGAAGATGTGCAGTTTGTTTTCCTATTAAAGCATTACAAAGCTCGCCATCATCCACCATGCAAGTGTAAAATACAGCATATTAACCCTCAAGAATGTTCTGGAAAACAGTGACCCTTTTGCAGTCACTACATACAAATGTGTAGTTTTTGCATGTCTGGAATTCTAATGTCTTACACTTTCCTTATGCCATGGTTCTGGGGATCAGCTTGCGGTTTGTCACTTACATAACAGAACCTTTCCAACGCACCCATTCTCTGTGGCAAAAACTCACAAAAACAACCCAGTAAAAAAGTGCACTGCATCTTTCAAAGGTGTAATAATCACCCTGTGACCGCATTTTAACAGTGAAAGCTTGGAGTTACATAGCAACTATTACACCACGCGTAGTGCCGTCCAGTGCCAGTGAACTGAATGTCTGTGAGTTGAGAAAAGAGCCTGGTGTTGACTCAGAGAGACGCTTTGCTCACGCTGTCCTCCATGGTGCTTTTCCTCATAGCGGATGTTTTTGTGCATCACTGTCACATGCTGACAAGCCATGAACACCGGTCCTCCAAAACGGTTCCCTTTGCAGCATCTAGCATTCTCACCCAAATGAGAGAACATGGCCACAGAGCTTCAATTTATTGTCCGACTGAAAACCAAAACGGTTTGTGGGGACGAGGCCAGAACTGTACCTCCTTTAACATAAAGCAGATGAAGCAGTGAACACAACAACCTCTGAAGCCAGGCTGACAAAAAAAAAAAAAAAACCTGTAAAACAAGTTCAAAACTAAGCCCTGTAATTTCAATAAAACTGCAACTGTGCGTAAAAATAAGAATGCTTTACGAGGCACAAAACTGGCAGTTGGTAAAATAACTGAATCCTATTGCGACGAATTGCATGTCCACCACCGCATCAGCCCTTCGCTATCTGTGCCCTTCGTCCAGCAAGCGATGAAGTCCCTCATGGCCCCATCATGACTTCTGGAGCTACCTGGCAGCCACCGTGGGCCTTCTTAACTGGTGTGGCACTGAAAATGCTTATAGCAACACAGAAAACCTTAAGACAAACAATAAATTATCCCCTTTAAGAGCCAAAGAGAGAAAAAGCATTTGCAACTGATCGCTTCGCAAATATTTATAGTTGACAACAGACTGTGGACTATGAACAAGTTTCCCTTACAGTCTAACAACCCGCACCCGAATCTCTTTATTTAGGGAAAAGAATGTCTTTCTTTGCCAAATTAACTGTTTCTGAACACTTACTAAAATGTGTTTAGAAAGAAGGAAGAAGGATTTGAATACACAGGACTTGGGAATCTCATCAGATCCCTCAAAAGGTATCACTTAAGAAAACTGAAAAGAAACAAGGGTCTTAGAACCTGCCAGGGCTCAGGCATTTATTTTCTTCTCACTTGAGAGCCTCAGACGCTTCTCGCAGACTGCACTGTGGTGCTGAGTCAGAGCACCTTGAGGAGGACATTCTTCCCATTTAATGATGCAGCATCTTATTGCCCCATGAAAGCAACTGCATTGCAGGGCTTCGGATTCAGAAGTGAGCCTCTTCCCAAACTGCACACTCCCAGTTCAAGCAGCCGTCATGCTCTTAGTTGTGTGGCATCTCCATGGTCTTCCAGTGAAGAAAAGTGTTTAAGGCGACAATTAAAGGAGCCTCGTGTGTCATTGTTGTCCACAGAGCCTCGACCGGAACTAAGTGAGGAGACTGTGAGCACGGACCCCATCTGGAAGAAACTCTTGCCTCTAAAGTTCATGGAGACCCGTTTTGTTTTGACATTAATTGCCAGTTTCTTCCAGGGTGAAGTCATTTTCATACAAGGAACTTGAGCTTTTGTGCCAATTGAATTCTGTTAGTTGGATGAAAAACATCTTTTCCTCTGTGGCTTAAAATGCAATAAAACTTTGCAGTGACTCACAATTTTCAGCAACACAGTTTCCTTCACCATCAAGCACACCTGACCTTCCGATGAGCTCTGCACCAGGGAGGATTGCAGCTCCACAGGGGATTCTCCCAAGGCTGCTGCACGACCTGGAGTTCCTCTTGGGCGCTGCGTTGAGTCGGCTCTCCAGCAACGGAAGCTGCTATTGAAACTGTTGAAAAAGTATTTATTTGTGGCATCATTTTTAGCTGATATGAGGTAACACCATAACTTAAACAGATGATAAATTTGGCAGCCATATTGAACTGAAGTGATGAATTAAAGAGCGAGCAACAAGACCAGTTTGACGTTCGGATTTTTGCAAGATCTGTCAAGTCAGAAATGCGTGCATGGAAATGCCGGCTCTCTCGGGTCCGAGTTTTTCCTTATTTTTACATTTCCATATAAGGCTCTCTGGGTCTCTGCGCTATGCTATCATTCTGCATTCACCCTTTTGTACTTGAGGCATCTGTCACAGCATAAAATAAAATAGTTTATAAACAATGTAGACAAAAAAACACGACAAAGAGAGGTCAGGAAAAAATCATTTGCGACACAGAAGAGTTCAGACGGAGGAATCGACAAAGGAAAATGAAGAAACGTCCCAAGCAGCCTCACCACATTTGTGCATTCACGGGAAGGAAATGGTCCTAGCAAGCGACTGGCAGAGGGCAACACCTCTATCGCAAGATTGGCCTGGAACTCTTGGGTTTCCAGAAACGTGAAAAAATAAAGAGTGAAACGATCATGAGGGCAGATTCACCAACACATTCACTGCCCCCACGGAACCTGGTGCTCTCTGCCAGCCGCACAGCTGACCGAATCCCTGCTGCCTGCAGGGCGCCACCAAGTCAGCAGGTGGAGCTCATTTACTTCTTACATTTTGTTTGTGTGCTAAACTGAAGCAGTGAGCCATTATTATTATTATTATTATTATTATTATTATTATTAGTAGTAGTAGTAGTAGTGGTGGTGGTGGTGGTGGTGGTAGTTGTAGTGGTATTGGCAGTAGTGCTGGTTGTAGTGGTGCCTGTAATGGTGGTTGCTATGGTGGTAGTAGTGATAGTAGCAGTACCAATAAAAGATGACGACTACCGAAAAGCAGAACTTTTTCCACTTTTTACAGAAACAAAACAGTTTTCGAGGGACTTCCTGTTTTTATGGTGTTCTGGAAATTTAACCAGAAATGAACCCCAGTTCTAGTAAAATATGTCAACACAACATCACGTGCTGGAGCACCACAACATGTGTCAGCACAAGTTGGGGTAAAATGCAATGTGCTGGCCAGCTGAACCATGCTTTTACCTTTTGCTTTACCATCTTCCATTTCCACTTGATTTATGACGACTTTGCTGGAAGGCTTAACTCATTTTGTGAAGTCAAATCCATTAACATTTCCTTTCTTTTGCATCAAAACAAATGAGTTTTCTTCCTGCTGTCAGCCATCAAACCAATGCCTCCGTGATGACTCCCGCTTTTTCCCCACCTCATAATAACATAATCACACACAACTTAACCACATAATCTTGAAATTTTGCATTTTGCAGCTGAAATGTAGGAACGGCTGGAACAGAACCGTCCTGCTCATGGGCCCAGTTCTTCCACGCCTGTCATTTATGGAAATGCTGTGTGTTGTCCATCTGTTCATTATAGCACGGAGTCTGCACAAACTTTGTAATTCACCATGTCCAGTACTGCTGGCAGTGACATAAACAAACATACAAAATGGCCAAAAGAATGTACATTAAAACATGCCTGCAGCTCAGCACGCCTGAGTGAAAGTTGCAGCCCTAGGCCTGGTCGTCCACAGTGCAGCAAATGGCCTGCGGGCTGGAGGTCCCTCGCACATCAGTGTCAGCTTCCAGGCCAACTTCGGGGCCAGGCCTACGTCATCTACCAACTGTGGCCGAAGCTCAGAAGCTCAGAAGAGCCAGCACGTAAGATCTTGTTGATGGTCGTCGTTCCTCGCGCACATTCCCACTGAACAAGGTTTCTGACCGCGGTGCTGAGCTCTTGAACCTCATTCTTGCGAGTTTTACCTCATCTGCTGTATTTAGTCAAAAATAAGTGTGGGTGATGACGGTGTGATTCTTTCACAGAAGGAGTGCTAATCCAGGGAGCAATGCAACGCACGCCTTTTAGGTGGCACTTTGAAGATAATAAGGTATCTACGAAGCTGGACCTCCGATTGTTTGTTGTTTATGCACGGCTTTGTTTTTCAAGCCACAGAGTTGAAGTCTGATACAGGCTGACGTTTTGCTTAGCCAAAGGGTTCATTGAACTCCAAAAAGGCTAATCGCTATTGTGAAGATGTAAAATTTGCCCTGTGATACGGCTTCTACAAGGAGGAGTAATGATGTCATGCCGAGCAGAAGCAAACGCGCGCGCACTAACACACACACACACACACACACACACACACACACACCTCACAAGGTCTGCATGCACACCCTGAGATACTTTGTCTCTCATGCACCGGAAAGTAAGCATGTCGAGTGATATATAATTTATTACTGTTCGCACGTCAGTCCGCTTACATCGTGCACACATACATACGCATGGCACCGCGCGCTTCAGTGACGTAAAGGTAATAAAGTTTGTTAATATTTTTCTTTTTTGCGCTTCCATTTGATTGCACCCACGCATGCATCTCTGTGCCACCCACCCGTCTGACTGCTAAGAATGCTTATGTACTAAATGCAACTGCTTCAGAGGGGCACCATTTTGGTGATGCATAACGCTTGGTGTAAAAATAACTTTTTACCTTTCCACCAGTCCACTTTTTTGACCCTGGCAACATTGGGTGACTCAGCTACTTCCAAGGACCTATGTTTTCATACAGCAGACCAGCGCATCACAACGCAGCACAGCACCCACTTACGGTCACATTCTAAGGACTGTTTAGAGTAAGTAGTTCACCTGAAACACATGCCTTTGGACTGTGGAAGGAAACTTGTGGACATGGTGAGAACATGACATCTGAAGCCAGAGCCCAGAAGATAAGTTTCCTGAATGATTTCTTTTTTTATTTTACAGTACCAACACACTCACACAGTGTTCAACAATGTATTACATTATTTGAATTGTAATATAACAAATTGTTTAACATTTCATTTGTGACCCATCACATGCTGATAGGAGGATGTACTTCATTGAATCTAATGTGTTGCAGGTATTCAACTGCGATTACATTGAATGCTGCCCCAAATGGAACCGTGCACACCGTAAAACACCTCACCGGCAGAACATTGTAGCCGTAACTGCAACTAACCGGGTCTTGCAACTGTGCTGTTCCCCTTTGCAGAACTCCATGTCTTCTAAACAGTTAACATCTTGCAAAAGATCATTTTTGCTCAACAAAACAAGAGCAAAGTTTATTCAAGGACGATGATGAACACTGTACTCTTCTTGAGGTACCCTGGACTCGCATCATGGCCGCTCCTCCTGTGTGTTTTCCTGCTTTTACTGCAGCCAGAGGCTTCCTGCATTCAACATGAGTAGTTGAGGGGCTGAAAGTGGATCTCCTTGCCGTTCCTTCGTACCCGGTCGATGTTGCTACTCACCGTTTCCACAGCCTGCTTCCTCGCTGTGGCCCCAGCTCCAGCTATTGGATGCTTTGCAAAGAAATTGTTCCATCTGCCCCAGGATGAGGGCCAGTCATTCACACAGAGGCAGAAAAAAGAAATGAACTTCAACCCCAGTGCGAACCAAACCAAATGAAAAACAAATTAAAAGCAACTGCCTTGCCCTCATTTTATGTGACAATGTGTTCAGCATGTGTACAAATTTCAACGGCGCAATTTCTGTGGCCCAGAGGAGTCGAGCAAATACGCACTCGGCATCTTTCTCTGGGACTCGGCCCTGCAACTTTCGTCTTTAGCAGGAGAAACACGTCCGAGCACATTTGCAGTTTGACAAACCCCGAGCGAAAGCAATCTGCGCCACGTCCCATTAAATATTCGTCTCATCACCTGCCGCGGTTCGAGCTCCGCGGTGAAAGTCGACGTAATCCTGCCTACCAGGTGTCCCAGGTTCCTGTCATTAATGGCGAATCTGAAAGGAGCAGACGGGACGCAGAAGCCCACACTGGGGAGCTGCTGCAGCCGAAAGCGCCAGGTCGCTCCTCTTCAGAAGGTTTAACAAGCCGACGCGCAGCGTGCGGCCTGCAGGAGGCCTTTGTGATCGCAGGGGAACTTACCGTGGTATTCATTACCATGCAAAGACACGCCTGAGTGACGTACAGTTAGCATTCCGCTAGCAGCGCTGACGTCACGGTTGCTTTGCCGAAGCATTGGTCTTCCGATTGCTCGGTTCAAAAAGAAGATGCGTTTATTCTACAGAAATGTGGTGCTTTATTACAAAACACAGTTCGATTTCTACTGGACTGCGCAGAGCTGCGACCTTGTGGCCAAACAACCCAGGTTCCAATCTCTGCTCCAGTACTGATGCACAGTATTAATACACTACAGACTCAAATGAGAGAATCGCTGTAGCTTATTTTAAAAAACTTGTCAGCTTGAAAAAGTGCCAGCTTTGAGTGGAAAAAACAGAAAAATAAAGTTAACACAGAGAGCAAAATGTTAGGGTGCAACACTGCCACATAGCCAGGGAGTTACTGTGGTAAAGACGGCCACCCGTGGCCACCTGTGCGGTACCTGTTAATAAGGTAGACCCAGTCGAGCACAGTCCAGGCCCAGGCCATCGTGACGCCCAACTAGCTTTGGGAGACATATCGGGCAAGCGTGATCACGTCCTGCCTCCTAACAACACTCTCGATGAGACTGTGAGGGCAGACAACCGGCCGAATCCAGCTGTGTCCATCATGAGGCTTGGAGCTCTGTATCACTTTTTTGAAATTAAACCACGTTAATGTTCCTTTGTTTATTACGTGGAAGTTATCTGAGTCAGAACCACCCACTTTCCCCCCCAGACCATGCTGACAAGAAATGAAACAAGATGTGATGTAATTCTGAGGACATCACCGCATGGTTTCAAAGGAGTGAGCAATTCGTTTTGCAGGCCCTGAGGTGAGCCGAGGTGAGGCTGTGCTACCGGTTGAGCACATGGACGTTCTCCACCGACGCGAGGTGAGGCCAAACAGTATCGTACCCTTCTCCATGGCCAGGCTGGCAACGCTGTATCTCCGGAGCATCTCATTCCAAGTGTCCTCTGAGCCGGACTTCTTCATGCCGTAGCGACGCACCAGCCGGTGCAGACTGACATCTAAACTGAGAAGGACAGCACAGCTGAATGAAACACCTGAACCGTTAAAGGAGCCAAACGTACCTTTTACAGGTGATGGTAGATGGAAAGTAAATGAGGGTCAAATATTAAGCCATGAGTAAGCACAGCATTTTAACATTTTCATTTGCTTGCCAGATACTTTAGGCAATTGCTTCAAAGCAGTTTTCCACTATGAGCAACGTACAAATGTCTCATTTCTAGAATAAGCCTATTAAAATGCTAAATAAATGCATTTTTTTAAACTGGAAAGCTTGCATTTAATATATATTTAAATACGGTAAAGTGGTTTAAAGTTCCTCTCAAGCTGTGTAAATGCGCCATTTTTTATTGTCTTTCACAGTTTCCTTGACTGACATTTAAATTTTGCACACTCTTCTGACTTAATCCATGAAAAGAAATATTGATCACTTGTACATATTAGATGTAGGATGATATTAGAAAGCATGAATCTTAATTCTATTAACAGGTGAAAACTAAAATCTATTTTCTTTCTGGACATAATTTGCTGTGCTAACTTCAGACATATTTTTCCTCGCAATAATGTTCTCTTATGTTTGGCCTCGTGTTTTATCCTTGCCGATCTGTGATAAACTTAATTTAGCTTCCCAGTGCATTCATTCATGCAAATGTGCACACATTGCAGCCTAAATACAGAAACTGGAGAAATAAGAACTTGAAGACTAAAGTCAGCTTTGCAACAAATTTAACTGTAGCGGTAGTTTTGCAGCATTTTCAGTGTCTGCGTGTGCTTTTCTACCGTTGTGTTAATGTAGAAATAACACTAGCACAGGTCTGCGGGCTGAGTGTGTCTTGTCACGGAGTGCCGCTGATCCACTTATTCAACAGGACAGATGCCCGCTGCAAAGCCTCCTCGTCCCCCATCCAGCAGGCCAGGCCAAGGACGGTCACTCGCAAGAGCTTGGGGGTGATGTGTGTAAAACAGGCAGTGCACACAAACACACAAACGGTGAACACAGTCTGCATGAAACACACGAGTGAAGTGCTCAACATGTGTTTTTGTGTCAGCGCTGCCGTCTGACCTTTCACTTGGGCTTCCTGCATCACTCCATCCCAGTTGCCTTGAGATGTGATCCACCTGACTGCAGAAAAAGATCCCCAAAGGTATTTAAAGAGTGGCGCTCATGATTGCATTGCCTTGTGGGTACTGAGCCACGGATGCCCGGGAATTCGTCTCCTAGGAAACAGCGCACTTAATGATTGTGAGCTTCACCATCCAGTCAGCAGGGGGCACTGATATCTTCACACACAGATTTGGACAAATTTGCGCCGTTCCGACTTGGCAGATTTACAGGTCGTCTCATCTCTCTTATAGAGAACGGCTGACGAGTGCACGGACGAAGATGCACATGACATTGCAGAATAAAGGATGAATGTTATTTGCAAACTGTGTGCATAGATATATGAGTGTGTGTGTGTAGCTATATATGTATATGCAGGACCACCAGGTGCACTGGTGACTCTGAATTGCCCCGAGTGCATGAATGTATGAGTGACTGAGTGTGTGTGTTGTGTCACAGTCTGTGTTTTCCGAGATAGCGGCAACCCTGCGCTGGATGGATGGATGAATGGATGGCATTTACCTTGGTATGAAATGAGTGAGAAGACTGGAAGGGCCAGGATTCATTTGATTCTTGGGGTCACACAAACTCTTATGCTCATCTACTAATGACACAAAGTCCCCTTGAAAAGGTCTGCCTTGGTTCAGCCTCCTGTTTCACCTGCTCGTGTCCTGTTAAACAGGGTAAACGGGATCATTTAGCTGTCCACATAGAGCCACTTTACTGGGGCGGTCCAGTTGTAGCTGCAGAAGATTCATTTAAACACGAATGAGCTTTGACCTGTACAAACTTTGACTGTTACAAGTTGTGATTTGGCTCCTTCGGTGACAAAGGAAAGCCACATATTGAATTTGTTCTGAACACTTAAACACCAAAATCTTGGCTGGCAATAAAATTCAGATCACTGATTAACAATTTCTAGGAAAGGGGTGGGGTGTTTTGCTGAGTCACAGTTGTTTCGACTCCCAGCGAAAGCCAGCAAAAGCAACACATTTGTGTGCAATGGCTGCCGGTGGGGATCCAGACTCACTGCAGAGCAGACAGGGGCTGGGTGAAGTCTGCGTTGGGGTCCAGCAGTAAGGGACACATTTGTAGATGAGCGTTTACAAAAAGAGACCTGTAAAATAACTCCTTTTACCACCTTCAAGTTATTTTCTACCTATTCTCAGCCAATATCACTGTAGACGACGGGAAATATGCACTGGGCACCGCAGAAAGAAAATAATACTTCCCCTTTCAGCTGCAAACCAAGTTAATAAACTGGAGATTTGCAAATATATCCATAATGTCGACAAATATTCTGCTCCCTGTATAAATCGCCGCGGAGAACACTTTATTCCTCTAAACTAAAGTTGCACTTTGTGAACAGCAGGTGGCACAGCTGAGTAGGAACTGCAATATTTCTCTTGTGCTAAAAACAAAAATGAAATTTAAGGCTCTATCTATCTATCTATCTATCTATCTATCTATCTATCTATCTACCTGAATGACACTTTTCTCCAAAACAGATTTAAAATATTAATATTGTATCAGTAGCACTTGGAATTTCAGTCGGAGACTAATTTTATTTTTAAGTAATTTTAATGCAGATATTTCATATTCCATGCGGTGTTGTTGTAGTGTTGCCTGCACTGCCAGGTTACCTTCCTAAAAGACATTGGATCAAACACAGCTGTGATCGTGGCGACACTCACGACGATGGGGTGGGAGGAGACGAGGGCATCGCGTACCATGACGGGCAGGATGTCGTGGATGAGCATGATGTCCCGCTGTGGCAGGCAGTCTGGGGTGACTCGGTGGCACGCAGAGCAGGTGTGACGCAAAGCGGACATAGGGTCATGTCTCACCATATCCCAGGCTGACTCTGCCTTGTCCACACTCGCAAACTCGAAGAAGGAGGCAAAGCCCTCATTGAGCCGCAGGTCACCCCACCAGTCCATGGTGACTACGCTGCCGAACCACTGTTGGGGTCAACGAGCGAGCAGAAAGGGTGAACTTTTCAAGTGTGTATAGACACCATGCCAACACAAAAGACATTTCCAAACTTTTCCTTTGCCTAATATTTACTTTGCAAAATTTGGAAAGCTTATTACTGCTAGATATTTCTGTGGACTTATGCACAACCACACTAAGAACAAGTCCCAAAATGGATTTTGACATATTTTTACTTCAGGGAACAACATTACTGAACAAACTAAAAAATATATTTTAATGGCTAACAGCAGTTTTTATGTCCAATGATCTAAGAAGCGGAGAAGAGCATAGGTGCTAAGTAAAACATGAAGCCAGTGATTTAATAATGACACACTTGCACCTGAAGTTGATGGGTTGGTTGGGCAAAGCAACATGAACTCAATCTGTACTCTGTTCAGCACTGACTTATGAGAAAACAATGAATAACTGCTAGGTTGCAGGAAATGCTTCACAGAGAAACTCTGAAAAGAATTCAGTCAGAAATTAACTAAAGGACTGCTGGCAGAGGTTGCAGTGCACATGTCAGCTACGCGGGGAGAACAGTGGACCTTTACGGTGTCCTGGATGGGCTGCATGCAGCTCGCTTGTGTACAAGCATCATTCCCACAATGTCCTCACCACAGGTTTAACCCAGAACTTCAGAAACATCAGAGAGGCTGGGAACTGGTGTCACCTGATGGACCACACAAGCCACTCGCTGCCTGTTGAAGGATGACCGCTCCTCAGGATCATACAGCCGGTATCTGTAGGCCAGTGTTCACGTGCAGCAGCTGTTAGTAGTGCAGTGGCTCAAACTGTGCGGATTCCTACTAACTGACAGTGTTTCCTTATTACAGTCCTTAAGATTGCTTCAGTTCAGAGGACGTGGACCACGGCGATACCACAGACACAAACCCTCCTCCCTCACTGGTGGCCACCCTGCAGGCAGTAGCCTTCCTGCATTGTTTTATGGTGGCCAGCAGCCGTGCCTCCTATGAACATTTATACAATGGGCTGTTTCACCAAGAAATAGTAAACTCTACACACTGTTGAGGAATAGTGCACATGGATAACTAATAAAGTACTGTACATAAATAATACTTTATAAGGGCATGTGTTTACCCGGGCATTTCTACCATGGAAAACACAACTACGGATAAGCAAACACTTTGCATAGAAGCACAGTGTAGGTGCAGTCCTAAGGCTGTGCGATGAAGTGGATTGGACTGTGTGCTGCACAGCAGTTGCTGAGTTTGGGCAGACAGTGTGTCGTGCTGAATTTTGACTCTTAGTAGTCAAACACGGTCTTGGGAACATTTACTGCTGTGGGTCTTTTGAAGGTGTGTGTTAGTGCACAGCTGCAAAAAGGTAAGTGAAAGAGGAAAAAACTGCTGAACAGCACACTGAATGACACTGAAGTGCTATAACTAAGCTGCACAAATGTTAAAGAACGCAGTTTGGCCTGCAGTCAGACCACCTTCATCCAGCTGTTTCCAGTAACCAGAGCAGGTCCAGAGCAAGGCCAAAATGTCCATGTCAATTTAATTGTTTTAAATGAAGTTAAATTAAATGTGACGCTGAGATGTTTCCTCAGTTGTCCAGATTATCACCAAGCTACGTTTTTACTACCAGTTTGTTTGCTTTCCAAGATCCATTTGCCACAGCGATCAAGGCCGTGGACCAAAGTTATCAGCATTTTTATGAGGTTGTGGTTTCCAAAACAAGCACAGTGAAACACTGTAAACATAAATTATACTGAGGCGATGATGCTTGCAGAAAAATTGCTGCATTTCAGAAAAACATTTTGTGCCTCAGCTCCTTTTTTCAATTTAAAAGGCAAACTCGTGAAGAGAGAGGAGCTGAGAAATGAACAGGCCTGAAGTTCCTTGATGCCTTGCAGGTGTCCCTTGTGAAGATCTCCTTTCCCCAAAGGCAAACGGCAAAACATACAAGAGAAGTGCTCATGGGGAGCAAGAGTTCAAAAGAGTGAGAGTGTCAGGCTTCTGCAGAAGTTTTCCTTGTGCTTCCAAGAGTTGCTGCACACCAATACAACATAACCGTCGCCATTAGCAATGGACTTCACCCTCTGAGCTGCGGTCACTGTCTTTCGCCAGTGGTTACCAGAAACTGTTTCCTGCGCTAGAGTTTCGTGTCTATCAACTGAAATCAAATCATTCATCCTGCAAAAGTGGGCTCAGCCAGGCCCAGGTTGTTCCTGTTTGTTACCTCTTCTGTTGGGGAGGGCACTGGAGGAATTGCATTTCGTGATGGAGATTTTGAAAAGATTGCCTTTTTGTTGGGTTCATCAAAACAGAGAGATATTTTACGGGCATCCGTGGGTTTGTGGTCGGTAATGGCGATTTTCCTGGAAGACAGATTGCTTGCACAGAGCAGTCAGTCAAAGAAAACAATGAGTCGGCTTGTTTGAGTTCAACTGGAATCCCATAGCCGCGATGCAGGTGAAAAGATGACCTAATGGACATTTGGCAAATTGTTACTTCATTTCTCAGTATCACCACCTACTGTTGCTGCATGACTGCCAGTGTTTTAAAAAATTGTTTGAGGCCAAATTATACAGCAGAACAGAAAAATGTTCACACGTGTATCATTTCGGTCTTCAGTGCTTGAGACAAATGTGTCCCCTGTGCTAAACCTTGTGTTTATCTTTTTAGTTGAGAAGAACATCTTGAAAGGACTACGTGGATATCTGACAACATTTTTATTCAGGCGTTCCTTTATTCAAGGTCATCGCCATTTTTGTGCCTTCACAATCAGTCTTTTTCAGCTTTGACCTTCCCTTCAGCTCAGGGTTCATACGTCGCATTCTCACAGCCTCTTCAAATCCTGTTTTACGTCATCTTAGAATCCTCCTGCCTCCTCTTAGTTTGATCTGATCCTCTAATAAGCTGAGAAACAGCCTTGTGATGGCTCAAGATTCTAGACAATAAAACACTGAACATAGTTTGCAAGATATAGATTGACCCGCCGATGAATATCCTGAAACCAGATGACCAGTCTTGGTGTGAACCTCAGCTCAGTGGTTAACACAGTACCTCTGCATATCAAAAGAGGAAAATCACTCATGCACACATTTGTGAAAAAGCGAGCAAAACATTGTGCTGAGAGAACATAAGAGCTGTATTCTGTTCATGACGCTGAATTGTGCTGGAGGATGAGGTTATAACCTTTGGAATCTGGGATTCTAATGGTATTACTGCAAACATCACATGAAAGCTTGACCTGCAACCCAAAGTTACATCAGAATCAGATTTATTGCCCAAGTAAGCTCCAGCAGACAGGAAATTTGGCTTTGGTTTTCCATGGCCCTCAGTGTATCTAACACAGCACAATATTCATACTCACATATACACGCACCAAGAAGCCTATTCCTGTATCTGCCCACTCTTCGTGCACACTGATCCGTTCTCCTGTCGGGTGGGAGAAGTTCAGAAAAGCTGTGGCCTGGGCGAGAGGGGTCCGTCATGATTTTGCCTGCTCCTCTCCTAATTCGGCGGGA
Organism: Heterotis niloticus; assembly: GCA_018136845.1. Taxonomy (NCBI): domain Eukaryota; kingdom Metazoa; phylum Chordata; class Actinopteri; order Osteoglossiformes; family Osteoglossidae; genus Heterotis; species Heterotis niloticus. The sequence continues at coordinate 301,667 of CM030888.1, forward strand.
GTACAGGTCCTGGAGGCAGGGCAGCCTGGCACCAGCGAGCTTCTCCGCAGATCTGACTTATATGGTGCGGCCTGTCCTCTTCTTGTTTGGTGGCTCATCCAAAGCAGACTGTGATGGAGGAGCTGAGAACAGACGCGGTGACTGCTGTGTGGAACTGAAGCAGCAGCTCCTGTGGCGGGTTGAGCTCCCTCATCCTTTGCTGGGCCTTTTTTATGATGGATGCCTTATTGGTTTTCCACTTCAGATCCTGAGAAACTGTAGATCTTGAAAGTGTCCACCACAGATACAGCGTTCCTGAGAATGAAGAGCAGGGCAGTACCAGGGCGGGGGATTCCTCCTGAAATCCACTGTCATCTCTATAGTTTTGAGTGTAAATACGGTGGTTATATATAGACCCACTCATAAGTCTGAGTGCAGCTGGACAACCAGGGCAGGACTATAGGGCACGCTGGACAATAGGGCAGCACTCATTTTGCTGTCTCAGCAGCCAGGCCTTCATTTGTGCTTGCTAAAGGCCCTGAGCATCAATTTAAGTGAGATAATAACTAAAGAATCCATGTAAGGATACGCATAGTTCAGAACACATACTGTACAAGTGAGGAAATAGCATTTTAAATATTAATTTGTATTTAGCAGATGTCTTTATTCAAGGAGAATTAAAAAGCTATGTTTAGTACGTTAACCCATTGTAGTGCTTCAGTCCAGTTTGACCCATAAATAATATTTATGTTGTCATAAATATGGTTTCTTTCAGCTGACTGAAATGCACAAGTTCACACACAAGTTACTTCAAGTGCATATAGACCAGAATAAGACCAGAAATTCCAAAAAGAAGTATAGAACTTCTGGTAGTGGTTAGAAATTTGGTTAAAAGTATAACAAAACATTAGGGGCCAGGTTTCATGATGACATGTATACAGTTGTGATGGGCTGCTCAGTTTTGAATGGGAAAAATAAAAATAAAAAGTTATCTCAAACACAGCACGAGGGTTCAGCTGCTTACACATACAGTATCAACCCATCCACAGCAGCCTCACATATACATAGCATGATATAAGGACAGTTCAGTGTCACCAGGTCACCTGAAACCCGCCTTTGGGCGGTGGGAGAAAATGCAAGCAGCAGGAAGAAACCCACATAAACATTGGGAAAACATACAAACCCCACAAAGGCATTTGCAACCAGAGCACAAATGCTTGCAAATGTAGGAGCTCCCTTATTTGGTGGTCCAATTCTCCTGATAGGTGCTGCTGTAAAATCCCATTAAGGAACTGTTGAGCCAATGCTGGAATCCTAGTGTGAGTACATAGTACTCACGAGTGCTTGCTGGTGCCAGCTTCTCCACAGCCTCCATTACGATGCACTCACAGGGTTCGTAGAGGAAGCAGCCTTTCAGTGGCACATCCTGACAGGTTGCTGTTGCCATTCTCAGAAGCCTTGGAAGTCTGTCGATGAAGTTTTCCCTGGTATGGAGCCACAGGTGCTGGGTGGGCTCTGACACCTTCAGGTGGATGGAGACGCTCCCAGTGTACAGGTACATGTCTAGGTGGGGTTCCACAAGCAGATTGTAATGGATTGGGGTGACATACTCAGGCATGCAGAATTTCCTCCAGGAGCTGTCAGAAGAAGCTTTTCATGGCCCCATGTTCAAAGCTGGTGGATCCACAATTGCAGGAGACTCAGCTTCAGCAGTGAAGCTGGATCAAGTGATCCCAGACCCCAAGGAAACAGCCACCAGCAACACTACCCTGCATATGATGGCTGTACTCTTTCCCCTGGCATGCTGCCATTTCTTTGTCTCCTCAGAGTCCATGCTCTCCATTATGACTGCCCCGGGAAAGAGGGATGATCACCTGGAGGGGTCCAAGCACAGAATGGAAAAGTCAAAGTTGTACTATCTCAGTGAACCATAAAGCAGCCTCTGTCAGAATCAGAAGACAAGGAATGCACTGTCCTGCTGTGTTACTCCTTTTAACAGCAGGAGGAAAGAAGTTTGTTTGCTGGATGTGGAAGTAGGAGACAGACAACCCTCCACTCTCCTTTCTATACCCATCGCTCCTTGGGCTTCATATAAAGAGATACTGTATTAAATAATGGGGAGAAAGAGATGAGGTTCCAGTGAGGTCACAGCGCACAGTGCAGAAAGTGAAACCCATTAGACGGTTGTGCTTCTGCTAGCAGAACAATTGACACTTTGAAATTCCTTTCCTTTTGGTGTTCATTTCAGGATCTTATGCGTAAAGATTCTTTTTTTGACCCAATAGTTGTTATGTGTACGAGGTCTGGTCTTCTACATCCATTGTATTCTGTTGGCTGAAGACACTGCAGCAGGCGGACTGAATCAGACATTTGTTACGCTTCCTATTTTAATTTTACCCCTTCTTTTCCTTTTCTGGACAGATTTGACCAGACAAACCACAAAATGGGCAAAAAGTGCATACAGTTCAATGATATGGGTAACGCCTATACCCTGTGATAGACTCGATGTCCATCTGGCAAACCCCTGCTTGCCTTGCAGTGGTTAAAGAGTTGGTTCCAAACAGTTGCAACCCTGGCCAGAACAAGCCGGTAATGGAAATCCGTGGATGGATGAATGGGTGGTAATGACTAATTTTACATTACATTTACGATTAATCTGACATTAATTTGATCACTCAGATGCCATGAAGCCTATTGGAAGCAAGAGAAAAGAAGCCACATTTATGATAGAGAAAAACTGTAAATGGGGAGCATCTGCCTGGAACGCAACCCGAGGACCAATACTCTAGCCTACTGCAATTGGAGAAAAGCAGCTCCCGAGCAGTCTGCTGAAGGGCTTGTCGTTCATTTCCCTTGTCGAGTCTGTGAAGCATTTCACTCCAACACACCACTGACACAGAGCTGTTTTGAAAGCATGCTATTACGTGCAATTTTCTACATAACTCACAACCTACAATCACAGCCATTATTTTCATTCGGTGGCATTAGTGGGTAACGCACAGTCGGTTAAGCCATCCCTTCATGGGTGTGTGAGAATGAAGTGTATTCAGAGGGAAGGGAAATAACTGGAAACTTAGTTTTATTACAGCAAACATCTTCCAGGTCTTCGCTTACAGCACACTCGTGTTCTTGACTCTGGTCTGGAGTAAATAGTTATTTAAGACTTAGATGGATTAATAGGATGAAAAATAATTCAAGGCCACTGATTTACAGGTGTATATAAACATGGTCAGAAAACTGTTGTCAGCCGGCTGCTTTGATATCAGACTCAGTGTGATGTTGGGGTTTTTATAGTGTCAACAAAAAATTAACAAAGGCAGCAGATGCTGCGGATCCAGCAAATATCCCAGCTCCACCTGGGATACTTCTGTATGTAGGTCTGTGTTGGCTAGGTCTCTGCATACCTCAACATCTTCATAAGCAATGTGTGTTACGATGTTAAGTGTGGGATGGCCAGAAAAAAGGACGCTGAGGCTGAAGTTGCTGATAGTCACAGAGCTTCTGCGTGCAGACCAGACCATACTGAGGCACTGAAGAACAGATGAGAGCACAAAATGTCTCCATCTGAAAGTGAGGGCTGGATGGGCAAGGAGACACAGTAAGGGTCCATGTGTCCTCATCTGCACAGAGAGAAAGCGCTTTAGCTGGAGTGCAAAATCCGACAGAGAAATGTGGCTCATTCATATTTGTGTGTGTTTTTTATTGTTATATGTGTAAATTACAAGCTCTTAACTATGCAAGCAAAACACAAGACACAAGGAATGTTTTTTATATTCAAAAATGTATATGGCTTTAATTTAATTTCATGTGACACAGAGTTAAAGTGAATGAATAATTTTGTCTGTCATATACGACAGCATGGAGACAACTGTGTACTTTAAACAACAAGCTAAATCAGATGTTATATTAAAAATATTCTTGAAGGACTGGCTTTGAATAATTAACTGCTTGTCCAAGTCTGGGTCCTGCCAATCTAAAGTCTCGCAGTTGTACAAGATGGTTGGTCAGTTAGGATGCATCCTGGACAGAAGATAAAATAGAATAGAATAGAATAGAACAAACCTTTATTATCCCACGAATGGGAAATTTCGGTGTTACAGGGCTCTTATCAGGAAGGGAATATAGGAGAAGAACAAGTAGGTTAGTATTAAAGAGGGACACGAACAATTAGATTAGTAAGTCTGTACACAAGTACAATAAAATAAAATAAAATAACTCTATATACATTAATAAGTTATAAATAAATAATTTAACCAATTCAGACTGCGTTGTGCAGTCTGACAGCTGCTGGTAGAAATGACCTGCGGTAGCGCTCCTTCCTACACTGTGGATGTAAGAGTCTGCTGCTGAATGAGCTCAATGAGATCAATCCATTGCTAGCAGGCAACACACACATGCACGCAAAGAGTGTTCAAACCCATGTTCAAACCCACAGCCCAGGAGCAGTGAAGCACCAGCACTACCCTCTGCACCTCTATAACACAGGAAATCAGTTTAACAAAAAGTTTTGATTGTGCTTTTTAATATGTCAGCTGATGGGCTGATCAATCAATAACGTCTGCTGTTCAATAACTGATCAATTTTTAATAAACTCTCCCCTCATGTGAAGAATACATTACATATTTTTTCACACAACAGATTTTTCTGTGCTTATTTCCTACTGTTAGTCATCTACCACTACTATGTACTTTTTTCACATACCTATTTTCTTTATCAAACTATATTTGTATTAAAAGCTTTTGCTGATTATGACTTTGTATCAAAAGTTACTTTTGTGTTTCAGACAAAATGAGTTATGAAAAGTGTTCATAAGCTGACTGTACCTCAAAAAAATGGCAGCTAATATTTTAGAAAATTCTGGCATATGAAGCTCTAACCACATTCATATCCAATTTTGTTCCTCTGTGAAGTGCGAGGGGAGGTGAGCCTAGTTTTCCACCAAGCCACTTAACCATTGTGCCCCCTACAGACTCCTGAGGCAGTAACACATTGTAGACTTTCTGCAGTGAGAAAAGCACAGTACAACATTTCTCATTTATTCTTCTTTGAACCATGTTTATGCTGTTCCAGTACAGACTTACGCGACCTGTACTGTGGAGTGATTTGTTTTTGGAAAACAAACAAAAGAAAAAGATCCAAAATATCCCCCTTGTCCCAGAGACAGAAGGTAAGAGAAAAGGAATGATAACGTGCAAAGAAAGCAAACAGAGGAGAGAACGCAAAGTACTCACCATGGAGTGTGCAGCAAACAACAAAGTCTGAATATAACTGACAGCAGCTGAAGTTGAAAAAATAAAGGCTAAAAAACATTAAATGTTCCCAGATGGATTCTATTTAATTTTATTATTGCTTAATATGTGAGACTTTAACATGAATAGTTCTTTTTTCTGAAAAATTTAAGAGTATCTTTGATTATTTGGATGAAAAACTAATGTATAAAAAAAAATGGACAATCTAATACATTTTCAGGGATGACAATTGCAAAATGAACAAAAAATGGAGTCCGACTTTTTTTTGCATTTATAAAATTTATTGTGCATTTTTATTGTACACTACATGGCCAAAAGTATGTGGACCCCTGAGAATTACCCCATATGTGCTTTTTGACCATCCCATTTCAAACCCACGGGCATTAATATATGGTCCCCCCCCCCCCCTTTGCTGCTATAACAGCCCCCACTATTCTGAGAAGGCTGTTCACCAGATTTTGGGAATTTGTGCCCCTTCAGCCACAAGAGCATCAGTAAGGCTGGGCGAGAAGGCTCACGGTCGGCGTTCTGGTTCATCCCAAAGGTGCTCAGTGGGGCTCTGTGCAGCCACTCAGGTGTTTCCACACCAACCTGGGCAAACCAAGGTGGGGGGGGGCACAGTCATGCTAGAGCAGGAAAGAAGCTTCTTCCCCAAACTGTGGCCACAAAGCTGGAAGTGCACAGTTGTCTAAAATATGTTTGCTGTGTGGGTGCAGCTGGAACAGTGCAACTCTGTCATTGGGGGGGGGGGCTCCACATACTTTTGCTGGTGTAGTGTAATATTAGTGTGTATGGTTTCAGCTGCACAGTCTCAGCTGTGTTCAAAAGAGGAAAAACAACAGGATACCTAAGAACAATTAAGAAGTTATTAGATGATCTCAACAACCAAGTGTAAATCATATTATATTTTACTGTATATTCTAATGTGTCTTTAGGTGACACAAACACATTTTAACTATGGGTTCATGTTTCTCACTTTAATCAAGTTTATAATTCAGAAGTACCAGCACAAAAATATACTTTGCAGTTAAAGCTGTGGTAGAAATGTTCAATATAAACTTTAAGAATTAAGTATGAAGTGCCTGGTGTGAGTTTAACATCTGACTTACATCAGTCACATGAAAGCATGCCAACACCTGTGGGAACAAGCACACTGCGTCTCTATACGAAGACTTTAAAACTATTATTATTACACTTTAATAGTTGATCAGTTTTAATAATGAGTAGCCATTCATGCAGAGGAGTGCTAATATTTTTTTTTAACAGAGGCCAAGAACCTTGATCAAAAGTAGTGAAGCAGGAGTGAGATTTGAACCAAGAACCATTAGGCTAGAAGATAACAACCTGTAAAAACTTGGAATATATAAGGAAATTTCTCAGAAATACTGTTACTTCAAATCTTATATTAATAGTGGTTAGACCTCTTGGTGAAGGTACTTACACTGAATGAATGAAGCAAAAATTACCCTTATATATATGGGATATCACAGGATTCAAGGATTTAAAGGTTTATTTGTCATGGGTGGACAACACAGCATAGCAGTGTTGTCCCCATGAAAAGTTTTGTTTCCAGGCATCCTCAGTGCAAATATGGACATAAATACGTATAGTCAGGACAGGAGAACAATAAATAATAATAAATAGAGTAATAATAAATAAAAGAGCAGAACAAACGGTTAATAAATAGGGATAGGTATGTGGGGAAAGGGATATACATTAGGGATTGGCGGGGGGACACAACAGCCAAACCAACAGCACACAGCAACCAGACCTACAACTACAGACTAAACCTACAACAAAAAGTACCAGAGACGGGTGAACCAGACGGGTTTCCACAATGGGTGGGACAGGCATACAGATAGACAGACAGACCCCGATCGACTGTTCCACTGCCCAGGGAGGGGTCAGTGGTTTAGCAGTCTTACGGTGTGGGGGAAAAACTGTTCCGGAACCGTTTCGTCCTTGTCCGAACGCTTCTGAAGCGTCTTCCGGATGGGAGCAAGGAGAATAGTTTGCGTTGTGTTGCCGTCTTAATGACGACGCTGGTGTGCCGTGACCAGGACAGGTCCTTAGTGATGTTAACTCCGAGGAACCTGAAAGTAGTAAAACTGATTATTTCAATTTTTATATATATATATATATATATATATATATATATATATATATGGTACATAGTATGGTACGTAGTATGATGTTTAACTTTTATGTAAAATACCAAAATACCCTGCTCGAGAGTATGAGATTCGAACATAATAATAATAATAATAATAATAATAATAATAATATGTAAGATTGATAGATAATTATCCATTATCTGTTATAATAGATATGACGGATCGCTTTGCAGTCTGGCTAAGTTGTACGAGGTTTGACGCAAGAGTCCATATCACTTAGCGCACCCTAACCGGAGGCTTTAGGACCTGGGAGCCGTCCACTGGGTGGAGAGAGGGCGTGTGCGGCCTCGCGCCGGAGGAGAAGGAGGAGGAGGAGGAAAAAGAAGAGCAAGAGGAAGAGGACATCTACACGGACTCAGGAGAGAGAGAGGAGCTGCAGTGCTGCCGGAGCTGAAGGGGGAGACATGAGCGAACCGGCAACACGCAGCTGAGACACGCACGCACACGCACACGAACGGAAACAGAGCGAACCGCTGGTCTGCACAGCGTTATCGTCACCATCTTCATCATCCTCATTGCCGCCAGACGCCGCAGCGCGACGACCCCGAGCCGACATGTCCGTGCTGGCGTTGCAGGAGTACGAGTTCGAGCGGCAGTTCAACGAGGACGAAGCCATCCGGTGGATGCAGGAGAACTGGTGTGTGTGGCGGCGAGGCGAAGGGGGCGCGCTGGCAGTGGCGCTGCGCGCACGCGACCTGCATGCGAAATAGTGACAAAAACGATGATGATGATGAGTCCCAGTGTGTGCGGTCGTCATGGTGACGATGGTCTAGATGATGATTGTGACGATGAGGGTGATGATGGCGGCTTCAGGGACGCTCCTGTGTACGGGTCTCCGCTGGGGAAGGGCGACAGGGCGACAGGCGGTGCCCCCTGGGGACGGAGCGCCACGGCTGGATTCAGTGTGCGTTCCTTAATCGGCGACGCGAAATGAGGTGCCCACTGACGAGTGCCCTTCGTTGGCACCTGCACGGCGAATTAAACGTAGGAATTTCTTTTTTTTAATCTATGTATATATAAATACACGGATGATATCAAAAACGTGTTCGAAAGCAGCACGGACTGCCACAACTGGCTCTCCTGGTCGCTCTACGCCGGCAGGGCCGCACTCTCGTGTGCACGCGCTCCGGTTTTCTCTTTACCTGTTTTATGAACAAACACAAAACGAACCGAGCTGAGCCGAGGGGCCGCACTGCAAAGCCAAGCAGTAAACGAGTGTGTGGGACCACGACCTTTTATTGTTGCTGTTGCCAGAACAATGCGTGAGCTGACGGCCAGTATTTGTCATTTGGCACGGCATCTATTTTGTATTGAGAAAACATGCCTAGTTGTTGGAGACATTTTCCCCAAGGTGTGTGAAAAGCGGATTAGTTGCTGTTGTTACTGCGGCTGATATTTTCTGTAAAACAAGTCAGATGGGCTTGATTGTTCGTTACATACACAACCCGGGGCCATTTAAATAGCTCTTTCAAAAATGAAGGCGTTATTGTTCACGGTTTCTTGCAAGGTTACGAGGCAGCCAAGAGCAAGGCTGGGCGCAGTCCCGGGCTAGAGCGCGGGTGCGGGCGCTCCTGAAAGCGGCAAAGCGTCAGCCAATCGCGGTCGTGCTTTGGTGTCTGCTGACAGTATTTTGACCTATCAGGTTACGGCCGCTCTGAGCTGCGCTTGCATCACAAAACTCGGCACGGCTGTGGAGGTCTGGAGGGGTCGTGCCGAAGGCCTCATTTTCCTTTGAATAAACCGTTAAATATCTGCTAAACGGCATTAGTTATGAATTGTTTGATGCTAATACATGCAGGGCACTTGAGTGGAAGAGAAGTTTGCGTGGGTTGTGCTGAAACTGGGTACCTGGCTATGTGGTCATTATGAGATTATGAGCTGATAGCAAACTCAATTTGAAACCAGCATGTAGAAAACTTACTTGTATTCTTGTTTCTTACATCGCAGCTGCTTTGTCACCAATTCCTCTTTTGGAACTGGAACAAGACCTCAGTTATTACCTCATACAAGATGTACACAAATTTGCATGTTGAAACAGCATACATTTGCATACACAGACCTCCGTTTTCCCCCTACAAGTCTGACATTAATTCATTGCTGCCTTTAAATTGGAGAACTGCAGCAAAGGAGGATTTGAAACTGGAATGCATACTGCAGATGTCCATTACTTTAGATTATGTGTTGGATGGTACAGCCGTCTGTCTAGTCCACACATGCTTGACTGCAAAGGAAGCACCATCCTCTTACCACGGTAACAGGAGTCTTTGACTAAATATCATGTTACCTTTAACCAGATACCACCTGGCAGCCTGTGTTTGTCTCCTCGCCGTTTTAAAAATGAAGGCGTTATTGTTCGCAGTTTCTTGCAAGGTTATGGGGCAGCCAAGAGCAAGACTGGGTGCAGTCATAATCTGTGACCATCCAGCAAAGAGGGACAGTGTTCACGCTCAGGTCCTCACATTGTACAAAGGGTTAATTTAGATTTGAATTTTTGTCATGGTTTTCAGGTGACCTTCAGTGTGTCCACGTAGAGATGATGCTCCTGGCCTCGGTCGGCAGTATTCCGCGATAAGCATTGATGTGGCAGAGACAGCATCATCCCATCATGAAGAAGTCACCAATGCTATACTGACTGGTTGCTGGTGATCCATTAGTTTCAGATGCTTTTAATTTAATTTATTAATTTTTTGTTTCCAGGATTGATGGAAACATTTTACAGACTTACCGTTATACATCTGGAAGATTTCATCATTATTCTGTCTGAGCATAGCGTTGCAGTCCACGATAACTGCTACATCGTGATTTATTAGACTAATTCAAAATATGTTCATCTGGTGGAATAAGCCTCTTGCTGATATCGGTCATTTACTGCTGTATTCATACTGTGGTACAACTGCATTTTACATTTATGTTTGCTTCTTTGTTTCTCGATTGCTCTACAAAGCAACTTAAACAATTAAACTCAATAGTTTGATTGCCAGTACTATGAGAGGTAAGAACCTGGCTCCTTCAGCTGGAAACCCAGCAGCTCTAACTACTATGTCACATTCTGATCATCTTTGCTGACCGTCTTGCAGCAAGGAAAATGCTTGGCATGTCTCTTTGTGATCCTTGCTTTGCACTTTTCTCATCAGCTGACTGAAGTGGTACCAAAGCATCACTGTCTCCTTGGCAGGAGGTTAGTGCTGTAGCGTCATAATTCAGCCAAATGTGTATAGTCAGCTAGAGGCAGAAAGGAGCTCTGTTATTGCAGCCCGCTTTTATCGACTTACAATTTCTCTCCTTTGAGCCTCTTTTTTTTCCGTGAGGAATGGTCCACTTCATGTTTGATTCTGTAACAGATGGCTAGTGTGGCATATAGTTTTGATCCGAGATTCCTGCAATGAAATTTTTCTATAGTGGGCTCATGGGCAAGTTAAATATTCAACAATTTTATTAAAGAAGTGAACAATTTTTAATTTTTTTTTTTTTTTTTTTACAGTTATACATGACTCAGGTTCCCTTCTTCCCAGGGTTTATTGGGATTAATCAAAAGAATGAACCAGCAACAATTCTGTTCAAAGTAGCTCTTTGCAAATCTGTCCTGTAAGTAAGAATGAGTTGTCTTGAATGCTTGTCATTCGATAAGTTCATGTGGGTTACTGAGGATCCTGTGGAATTGATGGTGTTATTTAATCATTATGATGTCTGTTTCCTCAAGACTTCCACTATGGCACCATGCAAAACGACACACGAGAGTGAAAGAAACTGAGAAAAATCTAGCAAGGTGTAGTTCTGCAGGGTCACAAGCGGATATAGATGAAAGAAGCTTAAAAGTGCACCTGAGTCCATAACATGGATGAAACCTGCTGCCACTGGGACGGTTTTTGATCTTGTCATGTCCAGAGAGAATGACAGGTTCTAGGAAAGGAGTGTGTTCACCTTTGCCACCTTTAAGAGGATTTAAAACTTTGGAACAGCATGAAAGTTGAAAGGGACATCTACCAGACTTTACCGCAGTGTCACGTACTAAGACTTGATCTGATACAGATGAGAAGCAGCAGGTGGGGTGGTTAGAGCCACTATCTTGGAATCGAATTTCCTAGGTTCAAATTTCGCCGCCAGTGTAGTACCATTGATCAAGGTGATAAGGTCATTTGACATATCAAAAACGACCTTGCTACATTAACGGCTAAATCACCAAGTGGTTTAGTATATAAGCTTTATATTATGAGTTGCCTTTACCAATGTAAAGAATACCCGATCACATGGAATTACTTTTTCATGTTTTTATTTTTTTTTAAAACAGAACATAGTGATTGCATTGTTTCAGCTACTGCATGTGCACAGTACTCCTCGAAGCTTTGTGAACATCATCCAAACCTCTTATAGGGATGTGTACAGACATAATTTTGTAAATATGCTGCCATTTTATTTTTTACTTGGACTTGAGGGTGGTGTCTGCCTGCTCTCACTTCCATCTTTTCTATTCTGAGAGCACCCATTCAAAAAATTTTTAAGCCTTTGCACAAATGTTCTGTGCTTGCATGTCTACATGACTCAGCTGTTTGGGTGAGTACTTGCTGGCCAAGGTTGATCTTTATATCGTTTTTGCTATCATGGGAGACCGTACACACCACTGTAAAAGACAATAAATGCTTTATAGAGAATCTTTTCATGCATAAAAATGACTGTATTGTTCCCCTTCACCCAGCACATTCATTGTCTGGTAGATAACACATTCCAGCTTTGATGAACTGCAGCATAAATTTTTTACATGCGTTCACCAGTGGGAATAAAACAGTATTTTAGCAATAGTCTTCTTCTTAGACATCTCTTGGTTCCAAAGGCCTCTGCAGGAAGAAGAAAAGAGATGAGGTGGGAGAGATGGCAAGCTGCATTTAAGCTTTTATTAAAATGAGCTTTTTATGAACAACCACCTGATTGTTCAGTGTCTTGCAAAGGTATGCAGTTATGTTTGTTGTTAGGAGTCGCTGAGCTGATTTTGATTTTCAGTGACAGCGCATATGGTGCAGTTCCAGAACTTTCTGTCTAGAAGGGAGGAATGGGGGCATGTCTGTTGTCATTGTCTGTCCATTAGATGGATAAATTTAATATCGTAAGATGCTGGAGTAAGTAAATCTCACACTGAGACACCTGTAAAATATGCAAATGAATAAAAAAACCATGAGATCAGTACCACCCCAACAGTGAGAAGGCTCATTGTAATGCCTAATGACTTCAGGCAGGAATGACCTCAGGTGGCTCCTTGGGGCACCACAGCTCCAGTAGTCTGTTACTGAAGGTGCTCCTCTGTCTAACCAGTGTAACTTCTGCTTGCCGGTTGACCTTCTTTTTTTTCCTTCAGTTTTTTCCAACCATTCTTGTAATATATCCAGAGAAACCCATCTTATTTTTATGTGTTCAAAGTATGATGTCCTCAGTCTCATCACTTCTGCTTTGTAGGAGTGAGAATTGTAGCCAGATTTGATCTAAGATCTACCTGTTTACTTTTTTGACTGCCCATGGTGTTCTGAAAAGTTTCTTTATACTTTATATTCACTGTTACACCTTATATAAAAGTTCCGTCTAGATGTGCACCTGTATCCTAATTTGCTTAATGTGCAACACTTGTCATCATACCTTGCAGACAATCCTTGGTATGAGCAAGCCAGGCAGGTTTTGGATACTATTTCTGATTGTAAACTCACTTTGCAGCTTTTCTCTTGTTTCAAATCCTCCTTTGCGGCAGCTTTTCTTAATTTTGTTAGATGAGTTTGTAGTATTCTGTTAATATGTGAAACATCTCTGTTGTGAACATCAGAACAGTATATTTACTAGGTTGGTCAGTCTTTAGCAGGTTGCGGATTTATTATTTTTTGTTAGCTTGAAAGCGCTTACATGGCTTACTGGAAAATAAAATTTTAATGAAAGAAATGGCATAAGAGCAGCCTCTTGGTTTGATCTCCTATTACTAGGTGTAGTCTTTTAGTATTGCGACCATTTATTAATATAAGAATATTTTCCATCCATCCATTATCAATGCCTTCAAGTCTAGTGCAGGGTCATGGTGGTCTTGAGCTTATCATGGAAGCATAGGGTGTACGCCAGGGTGCACTGTAGACAGGATGCAGGGATGCTTTGGCTATGCTACTTCTTGCACAAGTGGTGTGTGTGTGCATGGACAGTGACATGCCTAAGCGAGTGCATCACTGCCATTCCGCCCCATTGCTGTCCATTGCCCTAGACAATGGCTCCTGCTAGAGTGAAACTGCAGTGGCTTCAGCTTTCTGCATGGAAGAATGGTAGCAGAGGATGAACCTAGTATGTAGTTGTTTGTGTTTAAATATCTGCATCCAAATGCAGGGATTTGTGTTTACAAATATTATATGAATTTATTAGCTGTGGGAGTCAAAATGTGCTGATTCCATTATTAATAGCAAGATTTAGCCTAGGACAACATCATTTGTTTGTGTCCAGGTAGGGTGTTTAGTGTTACCATGCCATGCGTACTAGTATTTGTGCGAAAGACTACATAGTTCCATGGTGTCCTTGACCCACAACCTTAGGGCCACGGTGTGGTCCAGGCAAGATGTCGCTCAGCTTCTGGTCTCATTAGCGGCGCTTATTGGCAGGGCAGCGGTGACGTTTATTTTTAAACCCTGGCAGAAAAGCCTGTGCTGTGTTCCAGCAAGCTGGGGCTGACAGTTCCTCTTCACCAGACGCTTCATCACTGTCTTTCATTGATGAAAGCTGGGCTTCCATCAAAGCACTTTGCCATGTGTTCTGTAGCATTTGAAATCCAATTTGGCATGTGAGTCAGCAGTGTGACTGTGTGACACATCAGCAGCAGCTTCACTACTTGGGGATAAATGCTTGCAAGTTTATTTTAGCCTTTATTCCACATTTTGTACTACAGATTAGTTGTGTCATGGTAGGGGAAAAAGTGCTGTCAACTCGGATTTGATTCATGGTAAGAGAGGGTACAAAAGTGGTTTACCAGTCCCTTCTTCTGCACATGTCTTTGGGTGGCATGGAGAACCCCATGCAAACATGAGGGGAGCATGCAAACTCCACATAGACTGAGCCACATTCAAATCCACGTTCAAATGCAAACCATGGTCCGTGAAGAACCAGTACAGTCAACAACAGGATGAAGGTCTGTCCTGCTTTTCAAAAAAGTCGCCTTGTGCTAATCCAGCTTTTTGGATGACTCTTTATACATGCAACTGCACCAATGCCCTACTTTACTTTCTTCATTCATTGGCCACCATGGAGCTTTGGTTCAGGGTTGGCTGGTCTCGAGTTGGGTTATATTTCTGAACCCTGCCCACCTGCTCAAGACTAGCTTCACTGAGTCTACTATTTTTTTAATTGGAGTCATGATGAATCAAGTCTCAGAAGTTATACTTCGAAATGCATTAAGTAGCGTGTGTTGTTTTTCAGTGTGGTTCGCCTTATTTACAACTGTTACTCTTTACAGTGGAGATGCGTAGCTGATGTCTTGGATGTCTTCAGCTGCATTGGAGCCCAAGATTCTGCAAGAATTGTCTTATTCAACCTCTGCTTTCTTGCTGCGCCCCATGTTACGAGACGTATCTGACAGTCACAACTCCTAGAACACAACCGGCCATCTGATTCATCCGTGTGATTCCAAGTGACACAGCATAGCTCCTCAGCAGAGCATCTGGCTGCAGCATCTGGATGACCACCTGGTCGCTGGCCAGATCTCAGACACACTAGACTGGGCTGCCAAGTCTGTGCTGTAATTCGTTTCGATTATCATTTTTTGACTGCAGTAGTTGGCTGATTATGTGTCTTTCTATGAGGATGTAATGGCAGCACTGGAATTGTCAGTGATTTTTTTTTTTTTTTTTTGCCCCCCCCCCCCCCCCAAGTAAAAATTTTGAGCAAATTGAACAGCGGGAGCATTTGGCAATTCACTGGACAATATTCTCCCCCTCACAGCTGAGTCACACATTTTTAAAAGGCTTATTAGAGCCACTCGCAATAGAGGAGGGCTAACAAGGGCACCAAGCTTCTCATTTTTTTTCTCCTCAATATGTTTTCCTTGGCTGGGAGAGCTTCCTGGAGAACTGTTTTTGACAATCGGCTAGATTGGCTCTTAAAATAATACATAATGTAGATGGACAGCTTCACCTGCCACCTTCCTTTGTTCCAGGAGCAGGTGCAGGAGCACAGTTGAAGCGCTGTGCTGTTTTGCCGTAGGCTGTGACAGACAGTGTGGTCATGGAATTTAAACCACAGTAAGGAGACTGTTACTTGGTCCTGTAAGAGAAACCTTGTAATTGGCCCATCTAAGTGAGTCACTTTTACTGGTGATCTGATGTTTGCTTTGAGGGTGCAGTATGCAGAGGCTTGTGTTGCTGCATGGTCTTTTGAGACCATGATTTTGCACATTCACATCCCAGGAGGTTTTCAGTGCCACTGCTTTTGAGATACGTGTGTAACCAGAAAACTCAGGCAGCAGTTCGCAGTAAAAGATATGGACCAGAGTTGATACATAAAAAAAATACTCTTATGTAATTATATAGAGAATTATAAGAAGCTTACTTTAGATACCTAACATTTTATGTTTTCTTGGCAAAAGTGTCAGCTTAAATAATGGCTAATAATTAATAACTGAAAAGCAGATATATTAATGGGTGAGTTATACAGATTATTTTGGAGAATGGCACCTCCTAAGCACCTGATTGCCAGTGTCATGCTGGGAAAAGATGCTGATGCTAACGTAAATGTAGCATTTCGCCAGTACCTGCAGTCCCCTTGAATAAAATCTTTGCTTGTGCTATTTTTATTGGCTCTTGGCATTTTTTTGACTGCCAAGGGCCTGTAGAGCAGACGCTCTGTAAAACAACCTGCGAGATTTTTCAGTGTTGAGGGTAAGCTGGGTCGCACCACACGGCAAACGCAGGACCCACAAAGCAAGACCTCTAAATCGGCTAAAGCTTTTATTTTTATACCCCACACCCTCAGTGCTGTGTTATAAATAAAGATGCTGCTTACCTATACATTTTAAGCTCTTAATAAGTTGAAGCTATTACCTGTTTATAAAAAGATACGAGAGCATAGAGGAAGAGGGAGGAGCTGGTCTGGTGTTTCATCCCACTTGGCCTGCAGTGTCCTGAATCAGAAATGCATTTTGTCCTTTGAGTGTTACTGTGTCTTTCATTAGTATCTGAACACCTCTAGCCAATATCCATAAATTTTAAGTATAACTTGATGACCTGGGCGGTACGTTTATGAGAAGAACTGGAAAGAAGCGTCAAAGCAGAGCAACCTGGAGATGTCCTCGGTCTCTGGGAATTACTGGCGAATAGGTGGGAAGACGTGAAACCTCATTTCCTAGTCAGATTTTTTCAGGAACCAAATGCCTTGTGAACTAAACCAGGGTCCTGGAAGCAAACTCACACTTTTTGTACTGTATGCATATGTAATGTGGACTGAAGGAAAGGTTTGTGTATTTTTGGGATGTGATTTGATTACAGCCCCCATCGAGACAGAAACTCCTCCTCCCCTACAATAGTATTAATTTAGTGAGATGCTTACATGACATCGCTGTTAGTCTATAACTTCCAGGACTGATCTGGGGAATTGTGGATCAAGGTGACCAAAGCCTGACTAGGATACTGTGGATGTAGAATATATCCCTTGGCAGCCAGAAATCTTGTCACCAAGATGAAACTAATATGCAGAGCACACATTCTGCCACACCCAGCCTCCCTGGGCCCCGCTTCTGTGTCAACAAAGAGGCCCAGCTCTAGTCGCATGGCTCCCGACGCGTGACGTCTGAGCTCTGATCTCCGTTATGAACCACGTGTTTTTTCTGTCGCATCCAGCTGAGGGTGTGGTACTTGAGAGGAAGAAGAAAACCGAGTTTAGTGAAGGGTGTGAGTCAGTTTTGAGCTGAACCTGTCTCCTTCTGCGGTTCGGAAAGGGGACGTTGTTCACACACATGCACACACGCTCTGTCCAGACTTGCAGGCTGAGGTCAGAAGGATTTTTAGCTGCTGCCCTGTGTGACAGCTGAAACTGATCATCATGTGTGCCATTTAAATTCCTAAACAAAATAAAAATCCATGCAACAAAAACCATCATGATTGCGTTGTGCTGTTACCTTGTGAGAATCCAGGTCATGAGGTCTTCATGTTGTGCAAGGGTAGGAAACATCAGCAATTTTTAACTACATCCCAACAGTGACAACAGTGTTCTGGGGATGTCAGTCTTTCGTCCAAGTTATGCTCTCCTTCTTACATCGTGAGCTCGGAGCCAGAGCAGCCATCTAAGGTGATTAACCCAGGTGGAGGTGCAATGGAGCTGGGTCAGCCAAACCCTTCGGGCTTGAATGTCCTTTGGCTGACTGCTAGGGGTCGTCCTATCCAGCTGTTCAAGCTGAATGTGCAGCTGACCTCCACAGATGGATTGGACTTGGGTTAGCAAAGTTGTGATGAGTAGGCATAATCGTATCACCTAGAAGGTTGATGTCTGACCATGTAAGGCAAATGTGAGTCCAGATATGGAAGCAGGGAAACAAGGAAGGCTGTGGAAATTCTGAAGATGGATCCGCTTTAAAACAGTAGGAGGATCAGCAAATTAGTACCTTTTGTCTGCTTTGTGAGCTTTTCTAGTGGACATGCCGCATGACCACTTCTAAGGACATAAGGGAGCGAATGAAGTGGCAGCACAATAGGATGACATCCCCGAGCCCTCCCCCCACAGCCCTGAGAGCTCATGTGCTGCATGCCCTTGCTCTGCTTCTGAAGGAGACTCTGCTTTGTTCCTAGTGCCTCCAGTCAGCTGTTTTGCCACAGCTTGTCTGCCATTGAAAACACTAATATGCATATCCGAGGAAAAGTCGGCGCGGAGTAAAAGCGCGTCACGGAGTTTGTCAGGGCGAATCCTTTGATAGTTTTTTTTTTTTTTTTTTATTTATGTTTTAAACCTCCTGCAATGGTTGCAGACTTTTTCTCCCCACTTCTCTTCCCTCCTCAAACCTGCCACATTGACAGAATTAATTCACTCCCAGCAGCTGATCTGATTCAGCTTCTTTGGCTCATGCCTTAAGAGGTAAAGGGTGAGCTGTGTTTTGACTTCTTCATCTTTCGGTTGCTCCCGTCAGGGGTCGCCACGGCGGATCAACCGTTTCCACTTCTTCCTGTCCCCTGCATCTTTCTCCATCACACCCACCACCTGCATGTCCTCCTTCACTACATCCATAAACCTCCTCTTAGGCCTTCCTCTCTTTCTCTTGCCTGGCAGCTCCATCCCTAGCATCCTTCTCCCAATATAGGTGAGCTGTATTTTGACTGATGTTCGTAATTGGCTTCTGTCACCCCAGGAAGGTCCTTGATGGCCCAGGTGGGGTGGACATAGGGTCTTCAGTTGTACCCTGGTTTGGGGTCCTGTCTGCCTCGATCAGTCTGGTGATGGAAGTACTTGTGGGATGCCACATTTCCTTTTGGACTATTTTCCATCTGATCTTCAGCCCTATATGCAAGATCTGGTAGAAAAACAAGGTTCACATGGTTTAGGGTTTATCTCCTGAGTTGCAGACTCAGCAAGGCTCCTCAACACAAGGCCTGAGCTGTGTTTTTACCAGGTGGGGGGATTATTGCACAGAGATATTGTCTGGTGATTCTACACTAGAGCAGGAAATATTGCAGCATCATGGGAGCTGCTGCCTAGCAGGAATCTGGAGCTTCTCTACTGCTCTGTCTGTTTCTCACAGCCACATTTAACCTTGTTTATGACTGCTTTGACATCAGCAATAGGGAAATGATCATAATTTTTACACTAATGCTTCTTTTGACCACAAAGAACATTAGTATCAATCAAAATTTTAATCCACCCACTTGAAGATTTTACAGAATTTCATCACATTTTACAAAAAAAGAACCTGTACATTTAAGTGCTGAATGTCGGTCTTACGAATTGAAGAAACAAAATGTGAAATATTTGGGTATGAGTACTTGCATTTTTTTTTTTACTACAGAGACAGAGGGAACAGATGAGTTGTGACTGAGGTTTATGCTTTCTAACATGGAGGAGGGGGTAGGATTAAACTGTATCTCAGTCTTAACCAACATGGCTGTCATAGCATTTTTCAAGGGCATGTCACTGGGTCAGGGTTATGGCTAGTTGGGCACTACACATGCTTCAACAAGATACCAACACCTCAAAGTTGTGCAAGAAGTATGAGACGAAAAATATAGCGAGGGACAACTCAAACTCATGATCTGGATATGAATTTTGTCAGTGTTCCTCTCTAGTAATAACAGTGCATGAATTATGGTTAAGATTGCATTCATATTCCACTGGTTTAATGCATGACCTTCTGTTGATAAGCATTGTAGGAATGTTGTGCTGCCTGTGTAGTCTGATGTTTGGAAGAACTTTCTAGTACGTTAATGTAAAGATCCACACTTATGTGATAAAGCATTGAGCACGTCTTCATCACAAGTTTTTTTTATTTTTATTTTTATTTTAAATTCTGCACTGTACCTAGAATGTTCTTTATGCTCTAAGCACCATATTGGTCTTGCAGGAGGGTGTATTGCGACATAAAAAAGATGATGCAAGGCAGAAAGTGTCATTTCCAGGCAGTAATCTGTGATGGCGTCAGGTTACAATTGATCTGTTTGGAAAGGTGAGCGCAAGCAACATCTCCCGTTCTCTGTTGTGTCTGTGCTCAGGATGTCCTTTGTAACCATGTCATCAAACATTGTGGCAACTCTGAGCAGGGTATTTTTACTGGAGCGATTCAAGGTAAGTACTTTGATCAAAGGTACTACTGCAGCTTTAACTGTGGCTCAGACCACTATGCTAGCTGCTGCTCCAGGTCTTCACCGTGTGGGAGATCTGTATGCGCTGCCATTAATTCATAGGACCCCCCCCCCATTTATATAGCTGGGTGTAGTTTTTACCCAGTTTAGGATTAGGTAAGTACCTTACTCAGAAGTGACACTGCCAACCACTGTGCCACCTGCTATCAAGCTCAGTTTGGTAGATACAGACACCTTTTTCTGAGTTAATGAAATGACCACAAAATGAAGCCCAGCTACTCTTTAAACAAAGTGTGAAACCACCGTGCGGTTTTAGGAATGATTTGCCGAGTGCTTTCCTCACTTTGTTTAATACAGTTTGTTCAAAGTGAGCAACAATAACTGATTAACCAATTTATTAAACATCAGATGTTTTTGGTGCTTTTCCTGCACCCTGCTTGAGGGCTCATTTCTCCACTGGGAGAGTTGTTTGTCCTGCGATGTTCTGAGTCTTTGAAAACAGTATGCAGTGCTTTTGCTTTTGCAGACAGCCATCAGCAGAAAAACTGTAGCGCTGTTTCCGGCATGAAGACTGGCCGTTACCCGCTTCATCCTCTGTGGACCCGTAATCTGGCTGGTCAAACAGTGAGGTGAACGTGATGTTAATGTAGATCCAAAATGGGTTTATTTCTCTTTAGCAGCGTTCATGCTCTATTTACAGCTGCAAGCATTCCAGCAAGAACTATTTACAAATTTCAGACCTCTGCTAGTGAACAATAGTCTTAATGGCAATAATCTTCATTTGCTTCTCTCAGATGAACAACTTTAATACAATAGGCTATGCCCTAAGCCATTCCATTCACCATTTAAATTAACATACATTCATTCTTCCTTTAAAAGTATAGTACAATAGCCAAAATCATTCAAAGTGCAGCGCATTCAATGGTCATTTAACAACATTTTACAGACAGTGTTTCTTGGTTTCTTTAATTGAATTCAAATACTGTCAATTTCCATGCATTTTCAAATGGACTCTTCTCATTAGTATTTGTGGAACCCCAAGCCTCATAATTCTACTTTTGTCACTTGACCCTCAGCTTCTACAACTCCAACCCGGAAAGAGGTGGGATGGTATGGAAAATGCAAGTAAAAACAGAAAGTGGTGATTTCATGACTTACCTTGGGGAAAAAAAATGAAGTTGACCAGACTAAACATTAAATATCTTATCTATTGTACTGTTTGTGATGGATTATAAGTCAAAGTGAATTTTGAAATCTTTGCTTCAATCATGTTAAGACCATGTGCTCCATGTAAGAGCCCCTTTGAGTTAATCCTCGCGTATTTCTCAAAGAATTGTTGTGCGCAGTGTAGATTTGTTGTTGTCAATAATTTCAGTCAATGTTCATTGATGACCCCATATTTAGAGTCCTTGCAGAATGATCTGTCTTCCATGCAAGTCCTTAGTGTTCAAGAGTGTTTCCATTGTCTCTGCGATTGAATCCATCTAACTGGTTACTGGCCATCCTTTCCTTCTTCCGACCTCAATTTCATCATTTATGCTTTGAGAGTTATGGGCTTATCCAAGATTCATTTGTTTTCCTGTCAGTCCATGATGTTCTTAAGTCTTCTCCAGCACCACAGTTTTGTGAGACTGTGTTTTCCCTGTTCTCTCCAGCTTTCACATCCTTATAGTGTTATATCTATTGTCTGTACTATCCTTTAGATTTATAGGCCAAGCCAAAAATTAAAAACATGAATGACAGGAAAACAATAACAATTTTAACAAACAGTCTTAGCTGATCAATGAAATCTATTTTACTGAATGCACACAAAAACCTCTAGGCCTATCTGGCCACAGAGAAAGGTGACGTGTGAAGGGTTTTGAAGCAGGTATTCACTCATCAAGCCATTACAGTATCTCTGTGACCATTTCTTGGGTTTGGACTGATGTGCTTATGTTGAAGATCCACAGCTTGGTCCTGTGAGGTGAGAGCAGTGAATTGAAACTGAAACTTTGGGGTTGAGGTAAGTCAACAGTCCAAGAAGGCCTTCAGTCTTATGGACAGATACTCAACAGTTAGGTCGGCAGTTTGTTTCAACCAGTTGCTGTTTAAACCATCTGAAAGTTGACTGAAGTGGTCAATACCGGATACCATTGCCTAAGTCTCTGTCAAAGTTTTGAATACAATTTCTGGAAACTTTCCAAACTGCCTGCTAGGCATTTGGTTTGGTTAGGAAATGAGCAAACATGTCATCTTAGTGCCTGCACATCAATTTCCAGAGATGTAGGACAGTCACGTGATGCTTTGCTTTCACCTTTCCCTCTAGCTTGTCCCATTCAAGCATTGCCCAGTTTGTCTTGGTAGACTTGCACTCTGGTTTGGCCATGTAGATAATGTTGTTAAACTGGGAATATGGAAAGGGCTTGGTTTTTTGAATAGAGTGCAAACAATGGGCATGTTCAACATATCCCATGGGTTTGCATCATTTTTGGACCTGAAGCTGACATGGCTTTCAGTGCAGTGATTGTGGAAAGTGAAAATGCAAAGCCAGTGTACAGTGACCATCATAGAATTGATCTGCTTAACTCTGTGTACCTCTTGCAGGAAGAAGTCTTTCCTGTTCTCCGCCCTCTACGCTGCATGTATCCTTGGCGGGAAGCGTTTAATGAAGCAGAGGGAGAAGTTTGAGCTGAGAAAACCACTGGTGCTGTGGTCGCTGACACTTGCTGTCTTTAGGTAAGCTGTGGTCTGCACTCACTTTTCAGGGTCTGTCGCACAAACTTTTATGGAATAAAGTCACATGTTCAAGGCGCATTGTTTGCTGCACAACTGCAAAGGAGCATTGGTGGCAACGTTTAGAGAAAACCCTGAAGGGTGATGCCTTGTGGTTTATTAATCTCTGATTTTCATCTTTAACCCTTAACCCCATGTCTGACTTGTAAAGTGCCATTGAGTCTACATCGACTGTTAGCGACATCATGGGAGCGCTTCCAGAATGTTTTGTTTTCCCACTTGTGTCCTTAGTGGTAAAAGGGATGTCAGAATTCATCACCGTACAACATTCCAGAACCACGCTGGCAGGATACACCCACCTTTCAACCAGTTGACTGTGAAAGTGTTTTGGCTTGCTTAGCATCACGCCACAAGGGTCTGACTGAAATGCATAGGCTTGGAAGGTCACCTTGAGAAATGACTAGTTTTGCCAGATGACTCATCCTGCATTTTGCAGCCCCATCTTAAACCTGGGAAAAGGCTACAGCTTCCCTTTCAAACAGGCTATCCCCAGCCACATCCACTTTAAACTGAACTGGCACAAGCACCCCTATTATGATCCATCCCATTAGGAAACGCGGCAACTGGCACCTAGCAACCATCACAGTAAACTGCTGCTCATTATTTGTCTTGTAGGCACTCCCAGTTGTAATGTGTGTGCAGATCCACAGGCCGCAGCACGCAGGCTCCACCCTGTCTCTGTGTTGTTTCTGCAGCGTCGCACAGCAGACACCGATCGCATTCTTTATCAGGCAGTTTAGTCATTAAATGTAAATAAGGTTGTAAGGCTGAAAGGGCTCTGTGTGCGTGTGCTGGGGCTGGATGACGTCAGTTTCCTTGTATGTGCGACCACTGCGATCAGGAGGTTCAGGTTATTATCCCAGCTTCCAGGGTGGCCCTCCGAGTCTTACTTGCTCTTAACCAAAGCCAGGGTGTTGGTTCTCGATTGGTTCTGAATTTTTGTGCTGCTCTGCGTGTAACCCCCAGTGGATCGGCCATTCGGCGGTGATTTCTGAAGGGCCTCATTCTAGGGTGGAGCCCTGTGATGCTCCAGCCCCAGCTGCATCATTCCCAAGTGTTTGCTGTTGTCCCTGTATTTTTAAGGCAGACTAGCAGAATTAATAGATTAGAAAGCGTGAAGGACAAAACTGGGATCCTAACTACTTATCCTGTACTTGATTATTTTGCTTTTTTGTGTCCTGTGACAACTGGTGTCTCTGTGCCAGGATTGCATTAGCGCTTGTGTTCCATGTAAGGAAAAAGTTAGCTTTTCAATGTGCCATTTATAGAGACAGAAATGGATCAGGTGACGTACATGTATGTAATAAAACTGCATGTTTGAGAAGCTTTATGCTTCGTAGTGTTTTTAGAAGGGGATATTTTTCAGCAATAATGAAACACACAAGATGTATTCAGATGCAACTCCAAGCTGGAATGATTCCCTTCTTTGGTTCCATCCATGATTACAGAACTCATGCACACACAACAAAAAATTTTTATTCACTTGACTTATCCTTTCCTCCAAAATAACTTTTAAAACGGTGCAATGTTTGTGCAATAAATTACCTAGTGATTAACTTCTTTATATAGGCGGGTTGGGTTTTTTTTTTTTTTTTTTGTTTTTTTTACTACTGCATCAATGCAGCGCAAGTACCTTGATGTGAGTAGCACAGCCTCAGACTGTTTTGTGATGCCATGCAGTGTGTAACTAATCTGTGTGCAAAGTAAGTTATACACTGCACTGAGCTGCTGCCCTTTGGTAGTCCTCACTTATAGAGGGTAAATCTTGTGGGTTGCTATTGTCAGTGTCCATCAGATGTCACTATGATGTGAATACAATTCCTTACAGTATCTGTGCTGCAGTTCTAGCACAATCATTTTGCATGATCCTTTATAAATCTGTTGTGCACATAAAACACTTTTTGCCCCCACGGCCCAACCCTTCCATTGATTCTGATGGACAGACACATTGATGGACTGCTTGAGGGCCTTCTCCGTAAATGCAGCATTTTCTCTCTCTGTCTGTCTCTGTCTTTCCCAGTATTTTCGGTGCAGCCCGCACTGGAAGCTACATGTTGTACATCCTGATGACCAAAGGGCTGAAAGAGTCAGTGTGTGACCAGGGCTTCTACAATGGGCCCGTCAGCAAGTTCTGGGCATATGCCTTCGTCCTCAGCAAGGCACCAGAACTCGGTGAGTCCACCACAGTTATTGCCTGTAGATAGATGAGTGTCTGTATTAGTGCATGTACTGTAGTACTTTAGGGTAAGTGCATTGCCAAACAGAATTACAGCGGAGTTATTCCTGACTCTTTACCTGGTAAACTTCAGGTAACCTGTTCTTCACCACCGTGCCCCCTGCTGCCCTCATTGCACATTTGTCCTTATTAGATTATCTTGAAGAGCAAGGAAGGTTCCTTTGTTTGTTGGGAAAGGTTGAGCATCGGTAGCCATTAGTACTTTTACAATCACAAACAACAATAATTCCTTAGCAAAATAACTCATGTGAACTTCATTTAGATTTTCTGTAGAAAATATGCATTTTGTATGCTAGTATTAATATTACATTGTGTTACACACCCTTGAGTTGTGAATTTTCAAAGGTGAAAACATTTTCCAGTTTACCATAAATGCATTTTCTCTGTGTACTTTTTTTTTTCTTTGCGAGGTGTGCTCCTACCCCCAGTCAATAGTAGTAAAGTGCTATCAAACAGAAAATGAGAAAGGAGCACTTTCAAGTCACAGATGGTAAAAGCGACTTTGAATTTACAAACAAAATGAGTGAACTGGTACCAGAAGAATGTTCTTATGTTTGCAAGGTACAGAGCCCAGTGCATGTTGTGGTCTACTTCTCTTTTTCTGTAGTAGCAGTGAAAGACAGCCCTTAGTAGTTGAGCTCAGGTTTTCCAGACAGAGAGGTTTTGAAAAATAGATTTAAATGGTAAAAAATAGACTTAATTGTTCCTGAATGGCTAAAGGGTAAAGCGTTAATTGTGCAAACGTGTCTGTACAGCAAACGCTGGCGAACGGGTTGTGGTCACGTGTTCATTGTGTGACACGTGCTCGACGAATGTCACACTGCCTTTGGAGGTGCTGCCAAGCGCTAACTAGGCATTCAGCTCCATGCTATGAGTCTGGTGCTGGTCCAGTTTCACACATGTAGCTGGAGTCTCTGTGGGGATCTCATAATGGCCCAGAAATCTGTATCCACCTATACACACCCATGTCATGTCTTAACAAGTTATGATGAGAGTGTTTCTCTTATATTGCGAGCCTTCCTAGCCATCCCAGAATCCATTGTCTACGTTGCAGTGCTTTTTGGGATATACGATGATTTGCATGCAGCTAATGTGGGTTTGGCTGACCCTGATGACCCCAGTTCCTGGTGCAGCCAGAGTCCAGACCTTGGTCTTGTGCTCTTGTTTCACGCCTGCCTGATCATTTTGTTTGCGGCCAAACCTCCAGGGCAGGGCTCTCACTGTGCCAACACAGTCTTAGCCATTTGTCTGAATTGTAATTGGCTATGGCATGATGGGTAGCAGCCGCTGGATCCATTTCAAACACACAAAGACATACACATATACACACATGCTCTCTCTGCCAGTCAGGGGAGATCAGTCTGGAGAAACATCTTATTTCTTACCTGTCTGTTTTAATAAGGTACCGCAAAAGTTTGAAAATGTTGAAGCGCAAAGCAGGACAGGAACAGCCTCCAGGAGGCTCTGGATCAGCTCTTGAATATAAACTGATTTGACTGGGGTTTATAGACACTGACTTGCATGAAAATGAGGAAAGGAGTCCTGTATGATGTATTGTGGATGAATACCCCATCCCCACAGAGGTTTACAGTACCATGTTTAGCTGGAGGAGCTGCATACTCCCACTGTACTGTGTTCCTTTTGTTAGCATCTCGACCGCTCACTAACTGAGATTCCAGATGAGATGCTGTGCCTACCCCTGAATCACAATGGATGTCTTGTGTGGCCTTCGGCTCCTTGCACTTTCCTTCACCATTCACTGTCTTTTTTTTTTTTTTTTTTTTCCCCCCCTCACTACCCCTCTGCCTCCACCACTCTCTGTCTTCTCACTGTCTAATGCTCTCTAGGGGACACCCTTTTTATCGTGCTGCGGAAGCAGAAGCTCATCTTCCTGCACTGGTACCACCACATCACAGTCTTGCTGTATTCCTGGTATTCCTACAAGGACATGGTGGCTGGCGGCGGCTGGTTCATGACCATGAACTATCTGGTGCATGCGGTCATGTACTCATACTACGCCCTGCGGGCAGCTGGCTTCCGGATTTCACGCAAGTTTGCAATGTTCATCACGCTGTCGCAGATCATGCAGATGGTGGTGGGTTGTGTGGTCAACTACCTGGTTTTCTCCTGGATGCAGCAGGGCCAGGAGTGCCCCTCGCATGTGCAGAACATCGTGTGGTCCTCGCTCATGTACCTCAGCTACTTTGTGCTCTTCTGCCAGTTCTTCTTCGATGCCTACATCCTCAAGGCCAAGAAGGATGCTGAGAAGAAGGCCCAGTAAGCACATCCCCAGGGTGAGATGGGAATGAAGGACGGCGGACAGTCGGAAGGGTGGGATGATCGGGATGCACTAGAGCCTTGTGGCTCAGGAGCTGGAGTGGAGTGGTGTGGTGGGGTGGGGTGTGGGTCTGGATGTGGGTGGAGCAAAGGGGGTGGGATGAGAGGGTAACCAAAGGGGGCTGGCTTATGTGGCACATTCAAGTGTAATTGCACACATATGTATGTTTAGAGGCAATTTCTCTGGGGAAGCATCTGCATCAGGTAGCACTGATGGTGTCGTTACCATGCCAACAAGACTGTTTGTCACTAGGATTTCACCCCCATATGTTTCACAATGTTGAAAATATGTTCATGAAGGGTATCAAATGTGTATGTACTGAAGGCAACTGGAAGCAACCCCTTGTGGATAAGCTGGCAAACGGGAAGGTAAAGCAGCACGGGTCCAGCACTTTTTAAGAAAACTTTAGGCTCTATTGTTGCCATTAATATTTTTATTTTTATCTTTTGATTTGCATTCCCTGACACAATGTTTAGGATATCAGTTGGGAAGATAAGGGGATAAGATTCCAGCAAATACCTCGGGGATTGGATTGACCTACAGCGGTGGCATTGAAAGGTGGCTGAAGAGAAGGGTGAGGGCAGTTATCAATAATGCTCTGCAGTGCTGATGAACAGTTCTAGAACAGTGACATCAGCTGTGTATAACGGCTTAAGAGAGAAAAAAATTATCACTGGGCCATCCATGTTGCCACCGCTAAGGTAAGATGTTGCAAATGAGGTCTTTGGGCGACGGAGCATCCATTTCTGGGGCACTGGAGTAAGCACGATGGGGATATAGTATAGGAGAGTTCGAAGCGATTCCACTTTTTTTGGTCTTGTGTGTTATACTGTTGACAGGCACCTGGGTATCCCATCTTACTATATAAATAATTCTGCATTTATTTATTTATTGATATAAATTTTCATTATTGACCTTTGACCCGGCGAGCGGCACATAGTGCTGTCTAGCTGCTGCGTCATCGTCTGCGATGTGAGCTCAGCTCTGCACAGGACGGCACGAGCTGCTCATCGCTGCTAGCGGAGGCCAGTCGTGACGCCAGGCCTCGTGTGCCATTTTGCCGAACCAAAAAGGTTTAGTGTATTTTCAACATGATGCTTTCCATTGTGCTTCTTTCTCACCATTTTATCATCCAGTATTACAGTTTTGTGGAAGTCTTTCAAACAGTTAAGCGATAAATGTGTGCTAAAGATTAGATATTGATGTGTTTAAATGGTATCATAATTGGTGTGTTGTACCTCACCTATTACTGATCTCCACCTAACAGTGTTTTTATTCATTTTTAATTTAATAAGAGGAAGTCCTTTTTCATATACTGCCTTTTTTTTAACACTTACCTGGGCATGTGTCTGTACCTCACTGTCTAATCCCCAAAGCATACACATCGATAAGGTAAAGCTTCTCCCTGCACTCGACAAACTGCACTCCACTGAGAATGACATACAAACAAGAAATAATTTCTTTGCAGTTTTGAAGTTTCTAAATTTAAAAATGTTTGCATAAAAAAGCCCTTAGAAGATATGTACATATGGCATTTTGTGCCATTCTGTAAAAAACACAAAGCAATTATGATGGAAAGGTTTGATTGATAAACAGATTGCAGTATTGATACACCCAGGTAAGTCTTACGAACAGCACAGGTGTGCAAAAGGTGATGGGATCCCAGGATCCCAGTTTGACTGCAGGCCAGGTACCATTTTCAGCAGCAGCACATGCACAGTACTCACAGCACATCCTCGCTCCTTTGGATATTTAAGTTTCTACACTTTGCTTAATAACAAAAAAACTGTCAAATGTCTGATGACTCAGAAAACAGAACCACACCGTTTTTCAGTCAATGCAACCACCCCTGTGGCAGTAGTGCATTTTTTTTCTTTTTTTTTTTTCTTTTTTTTTGGTAATATCAGTTATAATGGGGTGGAGATGTTTCATTAACAGGTGGGTTGAGGAATTACTGCAGTCACACCCTGTCCCTCCCAGCACTTCTCAGAAGTCCAGTGGAGCCGTGACAGCAAAGTGAAGTAATGGAAAAAAGTTGCATAATTCACCTGCTCACTAATGTGTCCAAAGATCTGCCATTAGTTCCTTGGTCCTCCTCCATGTATCGTTCATTTTCATTAAGGCTACATATTTTACTGATGTCTTAGCTGACTGTATTCTGTAAGGCTGGCCTTGTTATTTGCTGTTGGTAAGCAGAATTTCAAGAGAAAGAGCAGTGTTATGACACAGTCTCCTATAACGCCAGCAGTATGTACGTGTAGCCAATTCTGTTCCACATCCATCATGTTAGACAAGCCTGATAAGAATTAAATGACATATTTCTGTCTTATCAAAGTGAGCTAAAGGTTAAAAAGCTGATATTGCCATGTCACACATGCAGCGATCCACCCTGCTGCCATTTGTCTTCAAGATTTTCCAGGCTGCACTTTCTGCTGAGCAGTAGTCATAATTATTATTGTTTTTTTTTTAATATATATATATATATATATATATATATATATATCCTGCTTTAATTTATTTTTAAACATTATTTTCCACTAACCTCCTTTGGCTGGGTAGGATTTATACCCTCACTTTGCAGTATAAAGATATTTAAATCTATTCACAGAAATAAAACATGCATATGGAGAGAGCACGATGAAAGATTTGAATGCAGCAAGAAGCTTAAATTAAAAAATGGAACAACTGCACCTGTGAATTTGTTGATGCTGCAGTCGTGCAGGAAAAGCACTGATGTTTTTGGTAACTTTTCAGTCTGCAGTAAAAACCATTGCAGCACTTCCCACTTACAGTTCAGCCTCTTTCCTTTGCCCCTCTTTACCATGCGGTGTTGTTTCTTCTGCTGTTATTTTGTCATAAGGCACTGATGTCCCTGTGGACCTTTGGTCTCCAGTTTAATGTCTTCTTGGGTCTGCTGTGTCGAGGTCCTATGAAGAGAAGCTGTAAAAGGTGCTTGGCTGTGAGCTAGACTAAAAAGCTACACGTGGGCCTTGCTGTAACAGGACTGAGGGCTCTGAGAACCAGAGCAACTCGCTATAGTTTTACAAGAGTCAAAGAGTCAAAAGAGTTAAGAGAAATGCATTGTAATGGCACACTTGTTTTTTTCCAAAGTTCTTGTGTTTAAATGTCATTTCATTTTATGTCAGTGGTGTTTTCTCTTTGGAGGACATTTAATTGCTTAAACACACATGCCAGGTTTTTAATGGTGTGGAAGTTACAGTGTCAGTCAAAAGTTTGCATACACTTGTATTTTTTTTTTATTAATGACCATGTTTTGAGTCCAGATCATTGGTTCTCTTTGACCAGATGCACAACTTTGAAGGATTTTTCAGGTTGGTTTCTTCCTCAACAACAGCTTAGATAGCCATAATCCTGAGGGAATGGCAGGCCTCAGCGCTGGTAGCTGTTTTGGTTCAGACTGGCATAGACTCGGTAGAAATCGCCAACCCTGGCATGAGCCCCACACAATCATGCTGCCACCTCTCTGCTGGACTGTGGGAACCACACAGGCATGGTTGATACACTCAACTTTTCCTGTCTTTTACAAATACTCACTGCTTGGACCAAAAAATGTCATTTTGACACATGGGTTCATTCAGGCACACTTGTACCCATCAGATATCCAATTTCTGTGTTTTTGGCTCATGTGGTGTTTACAGCAAGACATTTGACCGGAACAGAACACTTTTTTTTTTTTTTTGCTGTTTGTCATGAACCAGATAGCCGGTGACTCGTCCCCCTGTCAGTGTGTAACCGTGTTTAAAAAGTGCTGCTGAGATTTCAGACGCATCATCCCATTTAGCTGAGACCACTTTGTCCGGGTACTTATGAGGAAGGCAGTCTGGAGTGGATGGATACAAATACCGTGAACATGTCCTGTTTGTGTTTAGGAGTCAAAGCGCTCTCTATCGATATGCGTATGTGTGTATTTGGTGATGTTCTGCAGAGTGCTGTGGTGTAGTTTTGTCTTTTTGGGAAAGGGGTGTGATTTGTGTGTTTCCTTCCATTAATGTACATCACACTGGCCTCGCCTTTTGTATGCCCCGGTGCCTCGACCTGAAACGGTTTCAGAGGTCTTTCCCACAGGCCACTTGCTTGCCAGACATTTCCATCTGAGAGCAGCAGAACTGATGGCAAGACACTTCCTGATCCTCCTTCTTTCCCCTAAGTCTAGAACGTAGCCTAAATCAATTATATAACCTTTGGTTACCTGACAGGTCGATGCTTAGCCATGTGGATTAGGCCAACCAACTGCAGAAGTAATTGCGTGTGCTAATACGGTTCACTCTTAAACACTGTTGATTTACTGAAGTCAACTTTGAGGATGGATGGGCTCAGATACCTTGTTTCTTTCTCTCTTGTTGCACTCGTGTGACCCCTGATCCTGAGCACAAATTGTTGAAGATGGGTAGAATCCCAACAAAGACCCCCCCCACATCATGTCACCCCACTGCTGTTCCAGATATGATGAACCAGTGTCACTGTCAGATAGTCCATGACAAAATCAGGTGGTTTCTGGGGGGAATTAAATGTTGTTTCCATGTAATAAACATGTACGATAGCTGGATCATGTTCTTGTTATACCTTAACATGTACTGTAGGCGATACTGATTTCTGGAAAACACCCTAAACTTAAGTGTCTTACTGTATGTAAACCTATTTATGCAGGCATACATGTAAAAGTCCATGTACATATTTATAGTGAGAATTACCAGTTTTATGAACCGTTGGTGAGTTAAGATGGTTGTTTGTTCTCTGTTGGTTCCCACAAAAGAGAGGATCACCGTATATTAACCATGTGTGCAAGTAGAGCTAGCTTAAACACACCCGCTTGGTGGAGATGTCCTTGGTACGTAGTTGAAACAGGTGGAGAATGCACGCGAGTGTTTCTGCTGCCGTTTGTTTGCCGTGTCAAAGACCCACAATGTACTGTATGTTAACTCTGAAGGATTGCCCTCAAGATGTAGTGTGAGAACGGAAGTCTTCCACCTCCCCATGAGACATGCAAAGTGATAACCTGTTCCTGCTCAAAATAAACAAGTTCACATTTTGTGTGGTTCTCATGGTCCTTTCTCTGTTACAAAAAATGTGATTGTGAATATTTGTGCATGCATTCGCATCATTTTCTTAGGAACTTAGACTGTTCCTCCAGATCAGGCCTTGGACCACTGCTACCCTGAACTGGACACATACTGTAGTATACTGCGGGTGGGTAGATGAATGGATGGACGGACGGGCGGACAGTTTCTTGGTTGACTGATGTCCGAGGTTAGTTTATTGCAACGCAAAAAGTGCTCACCAGCTTGCAATATAAAAAGGAATTCTTGATGGTGTTAAGATGACATACAGCATTTGCAACTGATACAAAATATGCTCAGAACAGAAGAATAAAGAATCTTAGAGGTGTACAGTACAATTTTTATACAGTGCTTTTTTTCAGCAAAGTGACAACATCTACAGGGACCACAAAGTTAAAGTGGGGAATAAAAAAAAAAAAAAAAGTAGTTTGCTGCTTTGAAATAAACCATCTAGCCCTGAGGAAAGGAAAACAAAAAGACTGTCAGGACAAGGAAACTGAACAAAAACAGACGACCTGGGGTCCACTGGCTACCCACCGGTCCTCACAGCAGGGGCATAACAGTTCAGGTAGTGTCAGCACCAGAAGCATTACTACTAATTTTCAGCAGAGTTCTACACAGGTCGCAAGGGTTGCCATTATTTTTCAGCCCAAAAATCCTCCTCTTCAACTTGGAATCAAACTCAAGTTTGACTTGGGAAACGCACATTTATTCGTATTTATAGGCAAAATGAAAAATGACATGGGAGTTTCTAAGGAGAGCAATGAAGGGGCTCTGTGGAGGAGGATGTAGGTGGTCAAATGGAGCTGCGATTACAAATGTTTTACTGTGTGAATGTGTGAAAATGGTGCCTGAGGGCTCCTACATATTTTCCTATTTTTTGTACTTTTTTGGAGCCCCAGGCCCCAGTCCAGCAATAAAAAATGACGCAGCGCTAATGCCAATGAGAGCATAATGTGAGCAGCCTTCATGTTTCCTCTGACAAAAGACCGCACGGATGATATTTTGTTTGCTCGGCCCAACTGTAAAAATTAATCTGGAGCGTATTTGAGTAATCGCGATTCGGCACACAAACATCCATATAATACGAATGAATCATTTCCCTCACCACCCAGCCGTAACATTGAATGTGCATATTTCTGAGAAATCTCGGTGGTTCCCAAAGGCACCGGTTACGTATGGAGCAAATATGTGTACATATAACTAATATTTCCTGGATTGGACCTATTGCATGGATGTGAATTAAGAGAAATATGGGAACGTAGCAATGGGACAAAAGCAATCTGCAGGAAATACTTTTGACCTTTGGGCAAAAAGTCACACGGCGCACAGTTGTTGCCAACAAATGAATGAATGTTATTCTGCGTTTCAAATATGCAGCACAATGCCATATACGGTTCAGTTCTGCATCTTCCAGTGTGCGTAAGTTGTCTTCCTTCGCTGTTCACTCTTGCAACTGGGCGCTTTGCTAGCAGAAGAATAAATGGAAATTGCCAGGTCCTTTGAGTTCAATGGAGACACCGTTTCCCCAGACCGCATGAAAGCTTTTCAGGAGGGACAACACAGTGTCGCATTTTGATTTTACAGTGGTTTTGTATCAAGAGTTCCCTCCATCATCACCACAAAGCATTTTTAAAAAGAAGCCGTGATTTTTAAGATCAGCCTGGAACGGGGGCAGAGGTTTCCCGTCCGTTCTTACGCGCTGAATTCGGGCCGGCCTCCCATAGAGCCTGCAACTATGGGACCAGGAAACAGCCTCTGGTTAACATCACAGGTGAGTAATGATTCCATGGTTGCCCGATGGACACTGGTGTTCCTGGGTGCAAAGGTCATGCCTTCATGGGCATTTTATCGTAACAGGATGTGCACCGTATTTTGGGGAATTTGCAGAGAAGCTCATATTTACAAACTGGTTTTTGAAAGCGAAGAAATTGAACCTTTATCTTTGATACCTGAAGTAGAGTAGCATCCCAAGACCCAAACGTTCATTGCTCTTCTCTCCAGCTGCAATGTTGTATCCAAATAAGCTGTACAAGGATACTCTGTGCTTGTAATGACACCATGTTTTGTGGTGGAGATTGGACAGCACCCTGGAGATCCCAGAAATTTGTCTATAGGCGGATAGTTAGGCAGACTCCAGGTGAACTTCTGCTTCAGCTGTAACATTTTCAAGGTGTGCTTGGGATTATAAATGGCAATGCAGTGCATTGTAAATCACAGCCAAAAATACAGTACGATTTGATTTTCTATGCACTTTTCATTTTGTTTTTCTACCACAAACTTCATTGTACTGTAATTGTTCCCAGCCTCCTCCACTTATCGCTCCTGTGTGCATCACAGTTTATGCTGAAAGCAGCTTCCAGCCACTTTTTCCAGGGTTACACACATCCGTACCTTTTCATAGGTCTGAAGTTCGTGTGATGAGCATCTAATTTATTTGGCGCAAAAGCTTTCCTTTTCCGCCAGTAATGAATGTCGCTAGAAATCGCACACATGTCTACGCCCATCTCCTCTGTGCTTCGTCCCAAGAAGTTCACACCGACGTCCCCATCAGCACAGATTTATTTCTGTCGATCGCTCTATTTTTCCTTCCTAGACACGGGGGTGTGAGGAGCGCAAAGATGAGATCCACAGGAGCTGATTTGAAACGACCTGACAAAGCGAAGAAACCCTGCTTTCCCGACACCTTCCCTTAATATCGACTTGTCAGCCCCTTCTCAGGTTCTGCGTGATACAGATGTGAAAAATGTACCGCCTGAAATCTAATAAGTAACAACCGTGGGAGGCTTTAAAGCTTCTGTGGAATTATCAGCCCTGGGTGGGCTTCTCATCTGGTTCAGGCAAGGGTGTGAGGGTAAATTGCGGGCCGAGAACCTCCAACCCATCGCACGCGCTCTGCACATCCTCGGAATGTTGTGGCACACGCGTCTGAGGGGTGTCGTTTGCCGAAAAAAGTGCTGCATTGAATTATATGTCATAAATCACTACCGCTGTATTGTACCGAACCCTTCAGGCCCCAGCAAGCACCGTGGTCGTCACATCCACAGACTTCAACTTTGAGGACTTGGATTTAAGTTCCGGCCACTGGCGCGGTACTCGTGGTAATCGTGGTATTTTCCCTGAAATGAGCGAGGCAGTGTAACGTGGTAATCAGCTGCTGTAAATGAACGAATGAACGAATGAACGAATGAACAGCATTCATAGTGCTCGTCTTCATGGAGTATGTGGCTGAACCTTACTGCGTGCGCTGTGGACTGAGCCCTGGCCTGGCCTGGCCTGGTCTGTTGGTTGCTTGCAGCCCCAGTACCCAGCACTAATAAAGCTGTGTTCTTCTCAAAAGAAGCTGCAATGCCACTTCTGCATTCTTTCTTCATAGCTATTAAAAGGGAATCTGACAAATCTGCACAGTGTTTATGGATCTTCTTTTTTAAGCTGCACAAAGTCAGCATGATACTTCCACAACGGAGAACATTTGCTGCGACTGTTCGGGGCCGATCTCTGTTTTCTGCGGAACCTGGCTCACGTGTGCGTGATCTTCACGCCCCACCAGTTTGCGTTTCACTCCACTGCTTCCCCAGCTATTCAGCCCTGTGGCGCAGAACTGCTGCTCTTGCTCAAGCTCAGCTGCAGGAGAGCAGTAGAGATGTAGCTCACCGCTGTTTCACTGAAGCGTCCTTCTGGTGGGGGCGCCATGTGGAAGGAGACCAGGGCAACATTTTTGGCTGCCACTGCAAACTCTTAGTGTTCATGGAGGTTCAAGTCCCCCTTCTGCTTACTTACCCTGAACTGATACAGTAAAGAAAAAAAACCCAGGTGTATGAATGGGTAAATCACAGTATGTGGTTTAGTGCACAAGCACAACATTTAGTAGTAAGTTACCTTGGTCAGGCTTTAGCCAAACACAGCAAACAATTTAATTTATTGCTATTTTTATTTTTATTTTTTATTTTTTTTGGACTTGGCCCAGAGTCGACTCAGATCGACTGCTGGGAAAAATCCAATTTTTTTGAGACAGAAGGGGCTGTTTTCAGTTCTTCCTGCAGCTCACCAAGTCCTGGAAGGTCAATTTTTTAAGTTTGATGTATGTACCTGAGCTGAAGTTTGTAGAAATTCAGACAGGACCTGCAATGAAATCTCCTCTTAGATTTTTGTTGCACAATAAACAAGTCAATGAGCACACTTTATTTATTTACTCCAGATAAGTTTTTTTTTTTTTTTTTAAATAGAGGAGCAACCAATGAACTAAAGCCAGTCAACAGTTTTGTTCAGTACAACAGGTAAGATTTACATTAGAATTTCTGTATCTTCTGTAATTCCGCTGTATTTCTGTGTTAACCTAGAGTCCCTGGGTCTTGTTTACCCCATGCAGTCCCAAGGCTAAAATTGTCAGAATGCTGCCCCGAAACAACCGACAAAGGGAAGTTAGGATCGATTATGCAAGGTCTGCCCATTGATCCTCTGAGAGTCTCCAGAAACCATTAAATCAGGTTCATTATGGCCAGGGACAAGGTGCTCAATAGTACCAGGGCGCTGCTGGAGGTGCCTCAATAGATCACTGGACCCGAGTAGCGCAGTTTGTTTAGCGCACAATATTAACACTCGAGAGGGTTGTGTTAGCTTTCAGCCTCAAGTAAATGTCCTCTTCATGGATTACTTGAACGGATGCTGACTCCTTCCTGCTCTTCCTTACAAGCAGGAGCCCCCCAAAGCGGCCTGCGTGAGCGCCGCTGCGCCATGTGAGGCGGCTTACTGTGCACTACTGCCACCTCCAGGGAAAGGCACGTAACTGCACTCCTGCAAAATTAACTTGACATAGCCAATAAAAGTGAAAGTGGTGAATACAAATGAAACATTTGAGCAGTAGTAAAAGTTTTGCATTGGTGCTGGAAACACACAAATCTAAGATGGAAAAAAGGTAATGAGATCTTCCAAAAGTTATTACAATTATGATGCTGGTCAAACATTTACAAGACATACTTGTCTAGTAGAACTAAGTTAGTTATATTACCAGCATGTTTGAGGAAGGAACTTGTGCTGGATTATAACAATAAACTGCTTTTTTGTGGGCTAGGTACAAATAATCAACCTGCCTTCTGTGTTTCTATATATAATTCTTCTGTAATGTACACCTTGTGTATTTTCAGTGCAACATATGGATTATGTTTATGTAATATGTTTACTTGGGACCAAACCGATCTTTGCTCATTCACTGACCTGCAGTCCTGCTCACTTTCTTACACACTTGCCAGTGCGACTCATCCATCGATCGGTAGCAACAGAGAGGCCCTCCACTCGGTGCTCGCCATATGCGTCCAACGCCTAAAAGTGTGCATTATCAGCCGCTAAATCAACCCCCTTCCCCCCACTGCACCCACCCCTCTCATCCAGGTCAGAAGCAGGGGGGACAGAGCGGTGACCTGCAGGATCACAGTAAAGCCTTTGAGTGGGCAGCTAATGCGCTATTTAGTGCATCGTCTTCGGGCGGGCGGGCGGGCAGCCCTTGGAGTGCCTGAAAAGAGAGAGTGACGGTGCCGTCCCCACTCGGCCAAGCGCGGACCCCTCTCTCGCAGGTGGATTAGCCCCTTCATCCCTTCATCCCTGTTTTAATTCCCAACAGCTGAACCGAAAATGTGACCGGACTGCGCAAACACAGTTAAAAAAAATTCCCTAATGATCCACTTTCAGTCTCTCTGGACTTTTGGTTTTTTTTAAACATCTGGTAAGTGTTTTTTGAGGGCTGGTGCACCTCTTGAACATGAATGAATTAGGTGTTCTCAGTTATGCCAAATAACGGAAATGTTTTGTACCTCGACCTGAATGCAATAGGCCATTTGTTCATTTTAGGCGTGATTCGGTTCCCTGCACAGCCAGAGTCTCTGCCTAGTGGACATAGGGACATGAGAGCTACTGTGGGAACCCTCAGTGACAGGGAAATCCAAGAATGTGAGCAGACTCTGTTTGACTCCATTTGCCAAAGCTCATGTGCTGTACACAAGTCAAGGAAAGGAAGAACAGAAGACACCCGGGGTGCAACAACCTGGATGCAGAAATGTAGAAGCAGAAACACTACAGCAAGAAAGCAGAAATGAACACAGACACCAGTACAGCACAAAGTCCCAAGCTGCACGGTCCAAGTTCCAAGACGATGAGAAAAACTTCCAGAATTTGTGGAAATTAAGATGCAGGACGACTATACATTTTTCTGATGGAGGCCGAATCTGACTTTGTTCCATATTTGCATGGGGAGCGTCTACTGTGGACTGCACGCGTGTATTAGAACAGGTAACCTGCACACCACGACTCCATTGAAAACTGTCGGTTGCAAATGATCAGGCACAAAGAAGGAGATGAGTCAAACGTTCACTAAAGAAAATTTTCTTTAGTTTTGTTCTCAAATGAATGATAGCATCACGCAGTGCTTAGTGGCAAACAGCCCTGCTCGTAGCTTGGAGAGATGTTCCCTGCCTTGTATGTACTTCATTCACTTTTTTAATCGCTCTGCGAGGCAGAAACAGAACCACCTTTGCCCTCACTGAAGAGTAATACAGAAGAAATTGACACTGGAACAATTTTGCCTGCATTGCAATTGCAATCTGGAGTTATTTGGAGGGCTACCCAGGCTTGTCCTGGTCTTTTAATGGAGGGCAGGCTATAGGGAAGCGTGGCCCCCTCACGGAATCAAGATCGATTTGGCCTCTGATGGGTCTGAGGAAAGGCACCGAGTTTTGTTCTCAAGACAAGCAGCCTGACTTTGAAGGAGCTGAAGGTCTCTTGCTTCAGAAGTGGGGCCGCTGATGCTTGCGAGACTCATCTTCTCATTCTCAGCTATGGCTACCAAAATGTATCCGTTCAGTTAGATCCTTCCCATCTTGTGAGCTTTCCCACCACCGTTTCCCTGTGGAGGTCTCACGTTTCCACTCCACGGTGGAAACCTCCACCTGGTCACCTTGTACACACAGCAAGAACCCCAAGCTCCTCCTACAGCCTCAATCTATTTGGTAGGCTCGATCACAAGCCGCTCAGAACTGGAAGTCCACAGAGCCTCGGTTGCGGCTCTGCTGTGGTGGATTGAGCTCCCTCTCTTTCTCAGATGTGCTGAATCTCTTCTAGCATTCAAGTATTTCAAATCTCTTTCTGCCCCGTTGCCCCCTGACAGCTTTCTAACTTAGTCCATCGCCTGCCATTGCGCATTTTCCTGTTTCTGTCCCTTCTATAAGCAGATATGTGAATTTTGGTGGGAAAACGGTCAAAGCAAGCAAACAAGTTGTGCTTTAAAAATTGTGCATCTCAGCTTTTTGTCCATTGCTGATGGGCTGTTGTTTGCCGCGATGCTTTGGAAGAAGAATCTGCCAAATGCAAAAGTTAAATGAGTCCAACTACGGCTTGCTTTGCTGTCCCTCAGCAGAATGCAGCTCTGAGGGTGGGTTTTTGTAGACACATTTACGCTGACGTGCACCGATCAACAGGCCCGTATGGAAATGTCTGTAGCGTCGCTTGTAGTTGCACCGGAATCTTCATTTTGGCCATTGTGCTAACTGTGCTAACTTGCGTGCTGAAACTTGCAGCGGGATTGCAGCCCCGGGCATGGGTCCTGACAAGAGCGGCTCTCGGCATCTGATCCCAGGATGCTCGGAATGCTTTTGTGCTCCATCTCCTACTTCTCCAGCTTTTTAACAGGGCCGTTTCTCTCCCCTTTGGAAGTGCGTGGGATTAGCGGGGGCGCTTGCACAGCCTTGGCTCACAGTCAGGTGTTGGCTGACTGGGACCCACCGGTTGCTGCTTTCTTTGGGATCCTTGTCTATGCGTGAGGATCGGCTGCGATGCTTTTAAAGACGTCTCTGAAAAATTTCTCCAGTTTTCTCCTACGCAATGTGAATGTGAGGCACAAGGTGGTGCTCAGAGCTGTGTTGTTGTAATAAAAAGACCAAAGGTGGTAAAACCCTATAACTACTTTACTCTGCAGCTGTTGCCTTGCACATAAGCATCCTCTAAATCAATGCGGAAAGTAGTAATAATGTTCATTGTAGATTACTTGTTGGATTTGTCTATCGAACCCATTAAAATGTGCACACCATATTTATTTGTGAAAACAATTTTATTAATGGAGGAACAAACGGCTACTGAAGATAATAAGTAACAATTCTGAGATTATGCAACAGGAACGCTTCAGAAGAAGCTTTGTTGAAACTCATAAAAATGTGACTATTAACCCCCTCCTGTGACCGAACCACCCGATGGTTTATTCAAACCCGCACCCCTGCTCTGTTCGGATGCAGTGGCCACTGGAAATAATTGCATTTAACTACGGTTCTTCTTCCTTACAGACAATAAATAAAAAAATAGCCTTAACTGAGTGGTGCTGCTGACCACGTTGTGTTCAGCAGGACAGAGAGCACCAGGAGTCATGCGCTGTGGCAGAAGCTAAGCAAAATGTCGAAAGTGAAACAGAAAAGTGGGACACCTTCTCCTCAAGGCAGCCGCTTTAAAAATATCCATCTCAGTTAGTTGTAGTTCCCCTACACAGCACCATTCAGGAGCCCGCATACACTTGCGCAACAGCCGTATGGGACAAGCTGGACAGAAGCGTGAAGGCGAAGCAACACAGCACTGTACTAAATCTCTGGGAGCCGATGCAGAAGCTCGGCTGGGAGGAGACGGCGCCGCTTTCCTTCAAGAAGCCTATTGACCCGAGGCCAAAAT
Source organism: Heterotis niloticus (assembly GCA_018136845.1). Taxonomy (NCBI): domain Eukaryota; kingdom Metazoa; phylum Chordata; class Actinopteri; order Osteoglossiformes; family Osteoglossidae; genus Heterotis; species Heterotis niloticus. The sequence goes on from CM030888.1 coordinate 342,978, forward strand.
CGAACCAAACCTGTTTCCAGCAAGTGTCCTCAAACTTGTCGCTGGATACAGCCGCTGCTTTAGTTCCGTTCCCACATTTGCAAAAGAAATCGGGAGCACTTTGTTGCTCATCTCAGGGACTCGGCTGTAATCCTTGTAGACCCATAAATTTAATTAAAAACGTCATACTTGTGGTAAATAGAAAGGAATTCAGAAGTAAAATTGACATAAATTCTACAGACTCCACCGATTCTTGTGAAGTTCATAAGTGAAAGTAAAACAAGGAAAGTGAACGCGTTCGTGCGTCCTCGGTGTCTTTCACTGCCGCCATTTTAGTTAAACTCCGCTTTATGACAACTTCCTGTGTCGATAATCTTTTCCAGGTCGTAACATGTGATCCCGCTATTTTACGCAGTATTCTGCAGCCTCGATCTCTCGTGGGTGTGCAGCCGTGACTATCGCAAACTGATAAATCTGCCCATGCGTAGGCCCGAAGGGCAGCACCAGCAGCAGCAGCAGCACGCAAAGGGAAGCACACATAAGCGTGCATCTACTGTACATACAGTACAAAGGTTTGCTGGTAATTTAGGCCTCAAGCGGTAGCTCACTGATACGCATGTGAAGCCTCACGGTTGCAGGCCGCCTGTATGATTTAAACGGCCATGTTTGCCGCTCGGCCGGCCCTCTCGTGTGACGCATCTGGCAGTCACGGTTGCTGAAGGAATGGGTCCAGGGGTCGAGGGTCATCCAGGAGGATGAGGTTACCGATGGACTTGATGTAGGTGTTCGTCCTGTGTGATTCAGCAGGGGTCTGGTTGAGGGGACCCCCGGTGCCTCGGTCATTCCTTCCAATGGGCCCCGCCTCCTCCGACACGAGGCTCTCTCCTGGGGAGGCAAAGACTCCGCAATGCTTGCAAACACAGGATTGTGGCCATGAAAGGAAGACTGAAAAGATGAACTATGATCCTTTGCACTGTGTGCTGTGATTGTTGTCTTGTTAGATCAGAGTCATTCCGTATCAGTGATGGGGGTCCGGTGTGCAGCAGGGAAGACCCCCATGTAAAATGTAAACATACCTGTTTCTGATGAACACGATGGACACATGGCTTGCCTCTGGGTCCCGACTTTGCCACCTTGAGCCACACCATCGTCCTGAACCACGCACTCCTGCAACGGACGGCAACGACACAAATACACGCGTGTAATTCGACACGCACTCTGCCGAATAAACTCCGGCTCACGCTTCGCACAGACAGGATGGCTTTGAGGATCCGTCTGAAGCCAGAAGGGTAGAAATATGGTATTAACCTGCACCCCCACCTTCTGGGGTATGTCATATGCTGGCATCCTCCACCCTTTTTTCTTTCAAACTTGATGGCTTTAAACCAGGATTACGGGGTGTTAACATTCAGGAGTCGATGCCGATAGTGACAGGCTGAAGAACACCTTTGGATTTTCTAATTAGGGAAACAAAGGCAGCAAATTCCCATGGAGCCTCACATCCAAATCTGATCCGTATCCCTCCCCCTTCCCCTTCTGATAAGGTATCCATCACAACATTTGGAGCAACATGTTGTGGGCCCCAGAGGATAAAGCCTTTACTTCCGCTTCTGCTAACTTTCATCCAGCAGATGCTGATGAAGGAGGGTTCAGCTGCACGGGTAGAAAGACGGATGATGCCTGAGTAAAGGGATACGCTCACAGCCACAATGCCCATCTAATGTCCACTAATGTCCTGTATGTTATCCTTTGTGGACGGTCACATTTATTTATTTATTTATTTATTTACTTACTTACTTACTTACTTACTTACTTATTTTCCAAAGTAACTTGTACTGATTTACCAATTTGCAGAGCTGGGTAAGTTTTATTTTACCAGTTCAGGGTACTAGAGCAGGAAATAAGGTTCAAACCTGTGTACGATGTGTGCAAAGTAGGAAGTAGCTCAACCCACTGCACTACCTGCTGGCCCAAGTATTGAGCCAATGGGAGGCCTATATTGTAATGTACATTGTGCACATCTCAGCAGGCTCACGGTCCTGGAGGAGAAATCAACCCAAAGGGCTATGAGGACGACAGATCTGTGGCAAGCATGCAGCACATCCAAAGTCCGGGGTGGGGGGTCTCCATTCCACTAGAGCAGAAGGACGGAGGAGGCTGGAGACCCCAGTTGTGATGTGGTACCTGCAGAAGACTGGGACCCACCTGTGGAGTGCAGCTGTCGTGGCTTTCGGAGCTGCGGTCCTTGCTCCCGCTCATGTTCTCGCTAGCCGACCGCTTCTTTGAGATCCACTTAAACCTGATGAGGAAGGAATGTGTTAAATCAAGAGGTGCAGGATCACTGGGTCCCTGATCGTGGTGCCCACTGGGCCGAGACCAAGGTGACTAGCAATTGGGAGCGGGTGTGAGCGGACCCGGAAGCTAAATTAATAGAGAAAATGGGATGTGGGCAGCCTGGTGGTGCAGCAGCAGGTGCTGGGGGGTTCTGAAATGGGTTCCGATCCAGCTGTGTGCAGTTTGAATATTCTTCTTGTGTTTGCGAATGCGATATGCCCTGTGGTGGACTCGTTTCTCATCCGAGGTGAGCTCGGCCTCACAGCCTATGCTTTGGGAAAGACTCTGCACCACCAAGACCGCGGAGTGGTCACTGGACGGCTGGATGGACCAAGCATGTTCCAGGTGTTCAGGTCTGTTTCACACATTCTGGGGATCGATGGCACATGCTTTCATTTCTGCTGTAAAGAGACACAAGTGAATGTCATGGACCTCCCTGCAAGCTCTGTGCTCAGGGTTTGCCGGACAGCAGCTGAAGGCACAATTAAAGCCATTGGACGTTCACAGGATCCATTTTCGCAAGCCCCACTGTCACCTGGGGGCAAGCAGGGTCAGGCTGCGGATTTGCGCTGCAAAGGCAATGCCTGTAAGTGGAGGGTTGAACCACTCAGTAAACCAATATAATAAAGCAGGCGGACGTACAGTGAACGCCCTCATCTTAATTGTGTATATCTGATCCCTTTGACCCCCGGCTTGCCACTCGAGTGAATGAAACATGGAAAATGGGTGGGAGCTTTTCTGGGGGGGGGGTGGCGGGGGTCTGGGGCTGAATTTGTGGACAGAAAAATTGAACAGTGTGAGAAAAAAGGCCCACCAGTCAAGTGCGACAGGCAATTTGGAGCAGAAATATTGGCGACCACGCAGCGTTTAAATAAGGTTATAGATCACTGGGTCCATTTTTGGGCAGAGAAATGACCTAATTTGACAGGTAATTGCTGTAGTACAAGCCGAACCAAGCATGTAATTGAAAGCGTGCACATCCACAAGGAAGTGGAGGAAGCGCAGGGCTCGGGGTGTCAGGGGGAAGGGGGGCTGCTGCTTTGTGAGTCAAAAGATCCCGCCTGGTGCAGTGTGACCGAGGCACACGAAGGAATTGGCTAGAGGAGTGGAGGAAAAGTGCACGTAGGGAACGCTGAAGAGAGAGCATGGAATGCGGAATGCGGAGGATAGCATAGAGTACGGAAAGGGGAGCGTAAAAATGCAGAAAAGGGAACACGGGGTATGGAACATGGAAGGCAAACCCTCCCTGGGGTCCAGGTCCTCAGCACACGTGCCAGGTCTCTGCTCACTGGCCAGCTGCTTTCCACAACCTACACTGCCCCCATATGAGAGACACCTGGCAAGGAGCACCTTTAATACCCCCATCGGATTCATGCCCAGGGGCCCTGTCCATAATCCCTCACCACCCCCTATAATAAGAGATTAAAAGCCAACATTGTACACGTTTCCCCTCCGTGTCAGAGTGATGAGGCTTCTGGCTTAGCTGTGTAGTAGACAAGGGCTCCCAGGTTCCAGCCATAGGAGGACCGCATCGCATACCGAATCGCATGCAGATGAATTATTTTGTTTTACATTTTCTGCTTCTGTTGGGTTGTTAAGGTCATTTCAAAGGGATGCACGGTTGCTGTTGCCTGTCTCACCCATAACAGTAGGTGGCAAGCGCAGCAGTGGAAAGCAGGGCGATGAGCACAGCCATGCACGTGGCGACGGCCAGACTGCGGCGCTTCTCCTGCTCCCTGTGTTGCAGGTCCCACCACTGCAGGTCCCTGTGCTGGCAACGCTCACCCAGGTAGCCAGGCTGGCAGCTGCAAACACACACATTCACAGGTACACACCCAGTCATATAGCTAGATACCACTGGGAATTTCACACACTTGGTCGTGCAGCTGGACACACACGTTAGCATAGTAAGCAAAGATGAACATATACTGTAAATACATGCAAATTTTTCCAAATGAAAACAATAGCTTGAGGCCAAACACACCTACACATATACTGACATGCGCAAAGCCCTAGCCACATTTATTTGCATGGAAGGAGTCAAAACTGGCAAAATGAAAAATCAGTCATGCTCCTCTACTGCCACCTACTGTCCAGCACTGTGCACTAATCAATAGAAATAAACAACAGCAGGCTGATGGGCCCAGTTCTTGCAGTCAAAGGCTCTTTGTCACTGGGATCTGGGACAACTAAGCGGTTACAAAAAGTCTGCGGCTAAGCCTCGTGGGAAGGGGCTTGTGACCCCAAGACTTCTTCACCCAGGTACTTGCTTGCAAGCGAAGGACTTGATATCGGGCACATAGAAGCACATGCCCTCATGTAGGCAGTAGGAGTCGTGGGGGGGGGGACATTCTTCCATGATGCCACGACTCCACCCCTGTGTGGTCACCTCCATCGGCGTTCTGGTTGTGGTCCCCTGGACAGTGCTGGGGGTCTCTGTAACCATGGTGGGAGAATCAATTACAGCATAAAGAAGGCACTTGTGTCATTTGAGTGGAGCTGTCTTTATAGCGCTTCATGTAGCTCCGTAATATTATTTCACATTAAAACTGTATATTAGCTCACGGACGGTAAAGGGATGTCCAGCTGGAAAACCTACTTTGGCACTTGAACCCTGTGCCCCTGTATCCAGGCAGACACCTGCACAGGTAGTGCCCCTCTGTGTTTAGGCACTCAGCATGGGGATCGCAGCGGTGTGTCCCCAGCTGACATTCGTCTGTTTCTGCGTGGAGAGAGCAGCACAACATTGTGACCGTGGCAGTAAGAGGCAAACCAAATCAGGATGTGGCCTCTGCCCAGTTAGCCAGCTGGCCACAGACAGTATTCAAAGCTGAATATTAAAAAAATCAATTTTCTTTGTATTACTTTGCTGACATTGTGGTGTTAATTCTCTTTTTGGGTCCCAGTATGGTACCAGTTTTCTTATTTGGGTCCTCAGATTAAAAAATGTAAGAACCCCTGCTCTAGGGTATAACAGTTGGTTGCCTAGTGGAAAAATGTGAGGCAGAGAAATTTCATTATGTGAGCAGCCAACCTCTTGGGAACTGAACCAGCAGTTATTTTGTCATTTATTTCTCTTTTTAACTGCTGGCTGCTCTTTGGTTTGCTGTAGCATCCCTCACACTGGTCTAAAGTGGACTATTTTAGGACTTAACTTTGTCCATCCTTCTACCATTATTAACCGCTTTTTCCTGCTCGGAATTGTGGCATTTCAGAGATTTTTGCGGAACCAGTGGGTGAGAACCCAGGGGGACACAGGGAAGAAGATGCAACCTCCACCAGACTGAGCTGGACTTCAACTTTCAACCAGTGCCAGACTGAAAAAAATATATTAAAAAATTGTGGGCAGTTGTGTACGCCCACTTTCACTTGGCCAGTAAGGTTCTGCTGTCCACCCAAGGTCCCCACCTACTCACCTACGCAACCACGCATCCACTCACCCACACACATGTCTCCAACCGTTGCGAAGCCTGATCGGCACCGGCAACTGGAAGTGCCCCTGTCCAGTATGCACTGGGCGTTGGCATCACACTGCAAGGAGGAGCAGTCGTCCTGGTCTGCAAGGACACAGAAGCACCTCAGAGACCTGACGAGGATCAATGAAACCGAACAAAGACTATTTTACAGGTTTTAAACTGACCATGTTGTCCAGAAAGTGACACAGGGCATTCAGGTGGGACTATCAGTGCCGACTGTGCAAACACGTCAAGCCGAAGACATCTGGACATTTGTAAAGCCTAAAACCAGGAGATTTACACCACTTGTTTCCAAAAACTGTCAGTTCCCATCACTGCGTATTCCGCAGATCTTTCAAATCATCCACCAAAAAGCTTAAACAAATTAACTGTGTAAGCGCAGCTCTCAGAAGAGAGCCAGAGAGGTCCTTGGAATCTTGAGACCTCCTCTCCAAAGCAGAACTGCTGAGGCCACCATGTGTTCAATGACTGGCAACCTGAATGAATTCTTCACCTTCTGCAGCTACAGCGCTAGACCTACATTTCACTTCCTCAAGCAGCAGCAGGGCTGTGCCATTCCTACGCATTCATGAAAAAATGTTATTTTAGTGGGCACAACGCCCATAGAGTAAAAGTGTGTGTAAATGCAGGACTGCATCGGGGTTCTGTTGGGTCCTAAAGCTTCCTGGCTCTGCAAGAAGTCCTCCATAACAGATGTCTACAGCCCAAAAGTCCACAGCTCATTACCAGACACCATCTTCTCCGTAACCATGGTGAGCTCCACCTCTGCTTTCTCCTTGGCAGATGCTGACTCCAAGGCTGTTGAAGGGAAGCCTTCATCGTTCAGCGTTTCATTCTTCATGGTAACAGTGGGCTCAGGGGTCTCCTTGTCTTCAAACTCTGACAGGACACAAACAGAGAAAGGTGGGCTGTGTGGATGCTGATGTGAACCGTACACATGAGAAACTGGTGCATCTTGACCTCACCTCAGCTTTGCTGACCCTGGCAGGAGAGCAAAGAAAGCCTTGATGATCTAGAAACAGCACTTGCTCACCTTGGGGGGGCACAGTCACACTGGCAGGGAGGCAAGTTCTGTCATCAGTGGATCGGACAAAGTGTGAGCGGCAGGAGCACCGAGCCAGTCCAAACCTGCTCTCGCAGAGCTGGTCGCAGCCTCCATTCTTGTAAAGACAGGCATCAGCTCCTGTGTGAAATGGCCAGGGGGGCCCAGACAGAGCATCTGTCATTTCGCACAGGTGCTGGTCGAGTGCAAACTGCTTTCTGACAAAAAAACGAAACTGGCTTCTCTGTCCCATACCTGGCTTGGCCAGGGGGTGAACCATGACCAGGGATGCTGCTCGGCCCACGCTGCCATGGAGATGCTCCAGGTTCCTCCCTGTCCTCTTGTCCAGCTTCAGTAGCAGATACCGGTCCCAGTCGGTGACCCACAGCAGGTCCTCAAAAACGGCAATATCAAAGGGCCGGCCTGAATAAAAGCAAGATGGCCCGCATTGGGTCACCAGGAACCATGTCGAAGATCTCTGTCAGCAAGAGGGCATGCGCCCCACTGGACGATAGCTGCGGCACATGGCACTCGAGCCTCACCTACTTGGTTCTGGGCCAGTACGCGCCGCTGGGAGCCATCCAGGCTGGCCAGCTCAATGAGCCCAGTCTTGCTGTCACACCAGTACAGGCGCCCCTCATCATGGTCCAGGGAAAGCCCACTGGGAGAAAGAAGACCGGTGCTGACCACTATTCTGCGGTCAGATCCGTCCAGGGAGGCACTCTCCACTGCTGGCCGCTCGCCCACATCAGTCCAGAACAATTTCCTCGAGAATAAACATCCCAACACAAAGTCAACTGAAGTGAAATAACTTCTACTGTAGATGAGCCAAAATAAGCCCTCCGTGCATGAAGATGTTCATCTGACCAGCTGTGTGGGGGGTACAACTCTGCTCGTTGTTTATTGAGCTTTCAGTGAGGGCTGTGCCCTCTGGAGGTGCAGAAAATGAGATGGAACACCTCTTACTTTGCTTGTGGGTGCAGGGCGATCCCTCTGGGTCTGTGAAGGCCGTAGCCGATGACCACTTGTCTGTCCGAGCCGTTTAAGTCACTGCTTTCAATAGTCGAGAGCCTGGACAGGAAGACGGGCTTCACCTTATTGTGAGGCATGGACTTGACTGTCCTCCAAGGAGAAGCTTTCAGTCTGAGATCATTTACAGTTATAAGGACAATTGATCTGGAAAAACTGTAAGAACTTTAAACCTCTTGAAGCTTCAGGTGCCGATGACATCTGTCATGTGCATGTATGTGTGTGTTTGTGTAGATGTACTTGAGGCCACTGGTTGCATGACCCACCCTTGGTTGGTCCAGTAGAGCTTGACGTGAATCCAGTCCACAGCTATGCCCTCGGGCAAGTCCAGCCCTTCGCTGACCAGGACCTCCCGATCACTGCCGTCCAGGTTTGCCCGCTCAATCTGCTGCAGGGCCGTGTTGACAAAGTACATCTGGATGCGCGCACACACACACACACACACACACCGCAGATGTTCATCTGACTATTTGCTCATCAGAGTTGATCTGAGACTGCGATCTGTTCACCAGTAGCAGCTGTATTATAACAAAAGCAACAAAATTTGTTCAACTCTGCATTGTCTGATCTGCAGACCTCTAGCTCTGTGGATTTAAACGCACAGCTCTCTACAGCACTGCTGACAAACTGCAGGTGGCAGCAGGGCCTTCTTTCAGTGTCCTGAACCTCCTTCGTGTCTGCCTCCTGCATGTTTCGCACAGACAAAAGCCCTCATTTCAAGCTGCTCAGTTCCGACTCCCTGCTTCACGCGACTGAAACCTTGTGAGGAACCTGGGGAAAGTCAGCCGTCCGTGTACCCTTCTTCCAGGAGTCACGGATTTGTGGCTTTCATTTGCATGTATTTATTCAGCCGATGCTTTTCACTGAAGCAGCTTGCATTGATTTACCTGCTTGTAGAGCTGGGTACGGTCATTTTTAATGCATCATTCCAGGGCAGGTAACCCCGATTAAGAGTGGGACTCAAGCCCGTTTCCTCTGAGTCCAGCACAGCAGCCACCTACTGCCCCAGTTATTAATAATCTGTCAAGCATGCCTGAACAGTTGCATCAGTGATGCGGCACCACATGCCGTGCCCATACACACACACTTCTAGGGGCGAACACAGCTCTGGCCCTGCTTTTGCACCATGACGGTGTACCTTCCCCTCCACCGGGTCATAGTCCAGTGCCGTGATCGTCCCCCCGGCCTCCTCCACCAGGCTCTCATCGCCAGTGCCGTCAAGGTGGATGCGTCGGATTCCTGCGACGTTTGAGTACATCAGATATGGTGGAGGGCCTGAAATACATGGAGTAGTAATGAATTTTTAACTTTTGCGCTACTAATACTGGACTGACTTTGTGTTATTATAATGACGCTGAAGAACTTAGTGAAAGAAGGTACATTTTTTATAATATGATTTTTAGCGTTTTCCCCAGAGGAAAGTGGGGCATTTCTCTCCTCTGGGGCTGAGAGTATTTCTGCAAAGTGTCCTGTAAACATATGATAACATTCAATGATACAGAGCATTCATGAGGGGGGTTTTCTTTGGCATTTCGGCTGTCTCAGTTAAGCAGGCAAGTTAAAAGCAAAGAGATTCAGGTGCCTGGGGACTGTGGATCTAAGCGAGGACTTGCCTGCAGCTGAGCAGCGCTTCCCATCCGGCTGCAGCTGGAACCCAGGCCGACATTCACACTCCCACCTACCTGGGCCCAGCGGCACGCACACCTGACTACACCCACCGTTGTCCAGTTGGGAGCATCCTGAGGACAGACACAGCACCCATCAGGTCATATTGCGGCCACATAAACCTTGACTGCCGGCAACACTTTGAGGTTCAGGGCAGCAGTTTGTATGTCTACACCCCAGTATTCGTGCCATGTTGTACAGCAAAAGTGTGCATTTGTAACACGTAATAAATGAAATAATACTGAAATCCTGATCCTGTCACGGTCATACCGAGCTGTAAAGTTAATAAACCAGGAAGTTCTAGCAGACATCAGTATGGTCTACAATGGCTCATTTCCTTCATACAGTGAGGATGGCGCTTGAATAAATAAGTTATCATTACTGGATGTAGAAATACAATTCTCTCCATTATGCTTTACGCATTATTTACTGTCACAAATGTTGCTTAAAGCATTTAATCTGATAGGAAATGTAGAGACCCGTCTGCCAGTCCCAGTCATTTCCTTCAGTGTCGTCCATTTTCTCTGTCGTAACATCTTGCCCACCTACCTGAACAGGACATCCCGTGTGGCTGCAGGACAGAGTCCTCTGGACACGCACAGACCTCCCCTTCCTCTGAGCGAATGCACCCATGTTGGCAGTGAGAGATGTGTGCTGTGCACGGCACCAGCTCTGCAGGAGGGGACAGGCGAAGGTGGGGTAGAAAGGGGTGCACAGCAGAGGTCATTTGAGAGCAAAGTGGAAAGACCTTGCTTGGTTCTGTTCATGCAGTAGTGTGCTGGCTGGGAGAAGGTCTAATTTTTCATATGCCATGGTGTCCCATCTAGGGTGCACCCTGCCTCATACCTTGTTCTTCTTAGATGGATGGATGGATGGATGGATGGACAAGTGGGTGGATGGGTGGGTGGACAGTGTAAAATTATTAAGCATAATGCAATCCATGATGAAAGCTGCGATGAAAACCTGCACACCATATTGCCCAGTAAAACAGTGTAGAGTATCTTTCCCAAGCAAAGTACTTTGTCTGCATTTTTACAGTGCATCCCTGCCAAATGCAGTCAAATTCCTTATTAAAATCGCAGACTCCGATCACTGCGTTGAACCATAAAATTAAAGCTTCACACTTTAGCATAGATGGAAAAAGTGCCAGGCAGAGCATAAACGTACAGTTATTCACAGGATATTTTATGGCCACCATTCGCTTGCTCTACTTAACTTTGCTGTTGTAGGCACAGGTTTTAAACAGTCCTAAATGTCCTGTAAGCCACTGAAGATGAAGTTCTGTCACCTGTTATTGTCAGCATGAAATGAAAGACCACTGCATAGCAGAGACGGAGGCCATTTATGGTCCCGTCAATCACGTTTGTGTTAAATATGGCATCCAAACAAAGAGAAGAAGAGGCTGCTGGGAGGGTGGTGCAGAGCAGATGGAGGGCCCAAAGAAAGCCTCTTAGCCGATCCAAAGCCTCCATGATGTCAGGACCTAATCCCTTACGAAAAGGTGAAGGTAATGACGAACAGTTTCCGTTCCACTAAACCCCGCCCATTCCCAGGAGGACCCCGTGACAGCGCCATAAACTTTATAATGTGAAGAAATACAAATTCCTCACAATAGTTCCACAAACTGACACCAGTGTACGCACTGCCATGGGGTTTTGGTCCGAAGTCATTATTATTACTCACTGCCCAGCTGGAAATGCTTTGTCATTGTCAGTTGTCTGTTTCTCACAATATAATTTTTAGTCAAGTAGCACAGTTTAAGTAAAGCAAGAACATGTTGGGTCTACAGACACAGACGGTAACAGCCGTACTGGTCCCAGGAGTTTACTGTAGGTCTCCATCCAGCATCTCCATAACGCCTGTGCCCAGTCTTGTATCCCTACCAGTAATGTGTTTCACTGTGTGATGACCACCTGCTGGACCTTGGCAATATGCTAAACCAGCTTAGCGTAGCAAAGCTGCTGACTAAATATGTTCCCTATTACAGGTGTCACCTCGGAGTCTAATCCTGTCGCATGGCATGGCTCTCGATGTGAGTGGACCGAGATGTAGAATGGCCTCTCAGATTGGGGTCCCTGCCTTGGCCCTTCGCCTCCCTCCAGAGCTGCTGTAGGGTGTCAAGCCAAGAGTCACATACAGGTCAACCATAATGAGGCAACAGTCCAAGTTTTATTCTGTTTCAGCAGCAGAGCACTGGATGTCTCACAGCACCATGCAGTTTTCTGGATTTATGATGAGGAGAACTAGTGTATGATTCAGCCCTATCATCTATCTATCTATCTATCTATCTATCTATCTATCTATCTATCTATCTATCTATCTATCTACCTACCTACCTCAAATACATTAGACCCCAGGGATTACCTGCCACAGTCAATTATAATCATCTGACACCTCTGGCTGAGGGCTCAAGTCTTGCTGCCACATTTCTTTAGCATGAGATTTACTGTGTATTTTTCTTTACGGACTTTCCGTTTTTGTGGCCCTATGTGGAGTTCAGCATATATGTACAAATGTTGTATGTCATTTTAGATATAAATAAAATCTTACCAAGGAAGCACATCTATGCAATGAGACCTTGGGCAATAGAACGTCCGCTTGCCACTGCTGAGAAGCTGAGAAGAAAACAGGGCCTTACCATGACATGTCCTCATATCAGAAAGGAGTGCGAACCCCCGCGGGCAGGTGCAGAAATAAGAGCCAGGAGTGTTCACACATCCCAGCGTGCAGCCGTGGGTCCACAGAGCGCACTCATTCACATCTAGGACATGGAAGCAGCACACAATGGCCTCATCACCAAATAAACATTATTTTTGGCTGACGAACCGGACCTCTGCAAAAAGTAACTGTGTACTGAAAATGTAATGTTTTTCTGCTGCCACCAAAAGCATTTTTGCACAGGTTGTTATCCGTGTACTTTCTTGGCAGCTTAGATTTGCTTGAGGAAAAATGGCATTCTTTAAATAAGGCTGCTGCTTTGTGGACTGAGAGGCACCTGTACCTTCGCAATAGTTGCCGTGTTTGCTGAGGGTGAATCCAGCGCGGCAGCGGCATGCTCCCGCCCCGGCGTGACTCAAACACACGTTCACGCAGTCGGCCTCCAACGTGTCACAGCCTCCACCTGCAAGTCGCATACGTGCATACAGTACATCCTGGACTCTTAGTCCTTCACACCCACTGCTTGTAGCTGCGGAGCACAGGATTAAAGCAGCTAGGGTTGTACTAGCTATGAATCTGTAGCATAGTCTCATATACGGAGTTATAAATCGCGCAGTGCAACGCCAGCCATTAATTCTCTTCCTGCCCAGGGAGAGTGAGGAAAACAACGGTGGTGAACTCTGACCTCTCTGTGCAGGGGCGGGAGCCTCTGCCGCTGGCTGCATGAGCGGGTGCACCACTTTTACATCAATGGGTCCGTGTGACCGGTTCCCCAAAGCAATGCTCATCCTTTCAGCTCCAGTGTATTTGCTGATCCGGTTAATAGCCCTGGCCTTGGTGTCAGTGTAGTACAGGTGCCCCAGGAACACGGCAATTGCCAAAATCTCTGATCTGCAGAAAGGAAGGTTAGATGTCTGTCAACGTGGCATTCTTATACGAGTGAGTTTGTGCTTCAGGAAGACTCTGAAACACCAGCACTTAGTGGATGATGATTTTTCTCAGGTTAAAACCTCCTTAAAAGTACACTTTCAGCAAGCAGTTCCGATAAAGTGTCTTGTTCTTCTCTTGTTCAGCTTTAACATCGTATTGTTTAACTGTGCAAATATGATTTGCCAGGGTTCATGGACAGATGTTCGTGGGGATATTCTTACCGAGGAAGCTGCCTTATGATGTTAACCAGACTCCCATCGTAGCCACAGGACCTGACTGCTGTTCTGTCATCTAAGCTGAACTGAACCCAGAAAAGCCTTTTGTCAGCAAAGTCCAGAGAGAGCGGCCCGAGACGTTCTGTTGTCTTTACAGTAGTCATGGTCGTGTTGTCACCCAGACTCGTCCTCTGTATACGGGGCACTGCGCTGCCTGAAACCCAAAATATAAACCTGGGGGAAGAAGAGATGGTGCACAGTGAAAACAAAGTCCATTTTTCTGCACAACTGACCCTCCTACTGCATGATGTACAGTGAGTAATGTGCTGCATTTTAGCAAAACTCACATCTTGACCACAGATTTTGCAAGATGTATCCAGTGTTGCAATGTAAACATCTGTAGTGAATGAGATTGTTGCAGTCAGATGTATGAAGTCTTTGTTTCTGCTACTTACCCCAGCTTACTCAGTAAGCAACACCAAACCATATAAATGAATGAAGGATTTTAAACAGTTGCCACCAATTGTGGACAGGACACAAGGCCATTACAGGGAAGCCACCCTTGCGGCAACACTAAAGCCCATTTTGAGTCTTACCCGTCCAAAAGGTATTTTAAAGATCCCTTGAATTAATGAAGGAATGACAAATAAGGACAAATGAAAATGTGACTAATGAACCAGTAAGGTTAGGAGGTTAAAAATGCAGAAAAACACTGTCCGTGGGGTTCCTTCAGGTGGCTGGCATGCGAGTGTCTCAGACCTGCATGTTGCACCTACGTGCCAGCCATATTTGAAAGAATGTGGCCCTCCATCGGTCTGGCCCTACAGTAACTAGCAAACATAATGGGAAGACTCGACCTGTGGGCTCCACCAGTTCAGCTGGTACACGTTCGGCTACCTATTGCCTCTTTCGTACTACCCAGATAGAGAACGCTGAGTCTGAGGAATATAAATGTGTTGAAAAACCATTGCCATCGCTACAGAACAAAGTAAAAGCATGGTAAAGAAATGACACCCTTCCACCTGTCATTGGGATCCACTGTGATGTAACTCGGGCGGGACAAATTTGCCAGCATTGTCTTGGGATTTGCGCCACTCAAGGCCACACTTTCGATGGTCCCCTGGTCTCGATTTGTCCAGATGACTCGGTTCTGAATCCAGTCCACCGCAAAGCCTGCAATGCCTCTTCCTGCTGAGTGAACTTTCTGGAAAATCAGAGGGTGCGCATGAACTATATTCCACTACTGTATTGTAAGAATGGAACATTTCTGAACTCCTTTTTAATATGACTTTTTCCATTGCAAACCTCAACGCGGACGACGAGCTTTGCTTTGCACTTACTGGATCACAAAAGGTCCGATAACATCCAAATGTGTCCGTACAATTCTTTAGCAACAAGACAAAATGACAGCCCTTGATGGTGTGTCAGTGTACGTCCTCCGAGCCCTACCTGTCTCCGTGTCCCATTCAGGGGCGCCTTTTCAATAATCCCAGAGTCCACACTGACCCAGTAAACTGTGTGGTCTGTGTAGTGAAAATCCAACAGAACCAAAGCTGAGGAGCTACCCACAATCCTCCTTTGTCCATTCCCATCCGTGTCGATACGGAATATAGCCGGACCATGGCTGAAGATGAGGAAGGGCTCCGGGGCTACGGGGAGATGGACACACACAGTCAACGGGCCAAAAGTGCAGATATCGGGGGTGCTCATGAATATTCATGAAGTAAAATCTGGCATTTCTCAGATCTGTTCAAAAAAATTCCATTTTTGCTCCCTTACCTCCCTTGCATTCCACATAGGGGCCCTGTAAGTTGTAGGCTTTATTATTGGCGAACTCACCTGTGGTGTGTACAGTATATGATGTATAAATGGTAAATATGAGAAACGTGCCAGAGGTTGACATTGGTGCTTTAATATACCAACAACAAAAACGATGAGGAACAGTGCTGCCATTTTTCATAAACGTGTGATCTGAAAAAATAAAGTAGCTCAGTCTTTAGTGAGTGATTAAACAGAGATTTTAAAATTGTTTTCTGCGTGTACAGCAACTTCTACGAGTGTTCTGGTGAATGAAAACACACAGTGGTGTATTCATTGTGCTCGGCTGTCCTTGTCCACCCCTTTCCACGCTTGCCCGTGCCCTGCTGCTGCCGGCATCGCTGAGCCCATTCACAGCTTTGGTGGCGTCAGATTCACAGAGGCCTGGCCTGCACACGAACAAAGCTGCCGTATCCTAGCAACAGGCCTTCCAATTCAAAACCTTTCAATGTGAACAAAGGGCAGAACGGTGATTTCAGAACGTCACGGTGAATGCGAGGAAAAGAGAATCAGCGTTTTTACCGATCCAGCAAGATGATGCATAAGGGGAAAGCTTTTGTACAAGTGGATCATTTCTTATCGGCACGAGATCATTTTACGATAAGTATAATTCATTTTCACAAGATCATATATTTATAAGCACAGTTCGACAAGGCCCTGTTGGAATGGACCATTTAACGTTTAGCCATAATCTTCAACCACAGTTAAACTCAGGCTCTCTGAAAAGACCACCGAGTTCCACTAAAGTACTGCAGAAAAACTATACAGGAGGTGGAAAAAAAGACTTTCTAGATCATTGAATGATCCAGCTATGGCTCTGCAGGTTTTGAAAGCATAATGAGAACCAAACGTCCCGAACAACAGCAATGCTTCCCTGAGACGATTGAGCCAATTTCTTTAATTGAAAGGACAAGTGGAAAGGCAGCAGGACATTGATTCTTACACCATCACTGGCGAATGCGCAGAATCACGGTGAGGGCACCGCGATGAAGGTAAAAAGGCTGACGATAAGTCATACATCTGGTCCTCGTGTCACTCGGGTCCCCAGGGCCTTGTTGCTATGATGCTGGGAGGGGCCTCACCCGGGCCCCACCCTCTTTGGGACCTCATGGACAAGTTCAATAGAGCTGTCGACCTGGTGAGCAGCGGGCCGCCCCAGAAGGGAACGTCTCGTGGGATCAGAGCAATACGGCAGCCTGAATAATAAGGTTTGGTTTTGACTGGAGGAGGGGTAGATCAATATGACCGAAATCCTTCAGGACTGCGATTGCTGTGCGCTCTTGTCGTCTCATACCCAGCACATGGCAACCCCTGGCACTTTTACCCAAGGGCTTTGTGTCTTCCTTTTATCCACTGTGCTTCAGAAAAGTGATCCACCCCTTATACTTGCCTATTAGAAGCACATTTGCACTGCATAACAGCAAGATGTTAACTCAAAACACAGTTTTGAAACAAGAAAACTTTTCAACTACATGCCATAAAGCACTTGATTTAAAAATCTTTTATTGGACAAGTTACTGGATTTGTTAATCTGGCCCAGAATCAGTTCACCGACCCTGAGCGGCACATTAATACTCAGAAAGCACTCGGTGGGGAACTCAATGGATTGAATGAACAAATTAAGTTCAATCAGAAAATGTTTAAAAGAAGTTTTTAAACCTTTTTTAACCTCACATCACCCTGACCCACTATGGGCCAGGTTGTGTTCCACAGGCATCCAAGGGTGTAATTTAACCACCCAACAGGACAAACATCAGCAATGAATGACCTGATCAGACTCGTTGTAATGGCAGCTGGCTGGTAGCTCACGATGGAGACCAAGACCTGGGGCCAACAGCTCTGGTGCCCCCCATGCAGATGGTGAAAGTTTGTTCTCTAGGTTATTGCTCAGCTGCACACTGTGTACAGTAAGGAGAGGCTGGTTTCACAACACTCACCCACACAGGTCCAGTTCCTCACCACCGATTGTAGTTCTTTTCCACACGCCTCCTTCCTTGCCCCTGCCAGACGGACGAGCAGCACTGCGAGCACCGCGAACAACATAATCCCCGATCCTTGTGTCCAACGGCTCGCTGCCCCTCAAAGGCCCCTCAAAGGCTGGGGCAGCGGCGCCAACATGGCTGTCCCCGAAAAGGCCTGGAGGGTAGAGGGTGTGGAGCCATGTGCCCTATCTGCACCCTGGCCCGGCACTCTCCCAGCCACAGCTCCTACAGTGCAAGAAGCAAGGCTCTTCTCTGTGGATCCCAGTCCCCTTGGCTGTTTTGGAGCCAAAGTACGAAATGCCTGACACCCCCGTGGCAGATTTTACACGTTCTGGACCAGCACTGCTGCTGGCGTTTCCACAGCTGGAAGCGCTGGTCCCACAGTGGGAGACATGCAAGAAAAGAGATGGGGCTGCTGCTCAGTCACAGTAAATAAGTACTCTCGCAGCCCCCACTCCCTGCCTAGATGTTTCCCACCCCCATGTCTGCTCCTGCTTTTAAAGAACCTGCTTGGAACTGGGGGGTGGTGTTAGGATGGACACATGCCTGCTTTTGTATTTTCTCTGAATAATTTAACCTTCACCGTGTGTGTCCCATCCCTGCTGCTCACACTGCTGTTGGTAAGCTTCAACTGTCATTGCCTGGCTCTGGCGTGAGGGATGCCCACAGAAACATATGTCATGTGGCAGCTCCATGGTGTCATCCTGGCCCCCTGCAGATTCCTTTTTCTTAGTATTTTCCCTTAACTGATCTCCATCAGTAAAGGACTTGGTAAACTTTCAAATGATTTCAGTCCATGCACAATTTCCCAGAGCAAGAGAAGTTCTTGCACTTTCTATACAGATGCGGAGATTGTATCCAGATGTAAACCTGGTCAGCAACCTGGTCACCGTGTCTTCATTCAGCCTGATGTGGAAGAGCTGCAGGTCAAAGAGTCAAAAGAGTCAAAAGAGGTACAGTAATTTGAACGTTTACTGTTGCTGTGAAGGAGCATATAGTCCAGTCTTGGGCTGTTCCAGTCATGTGTTTGCTAAACAGTCCATGCGTTGCCATGAAAACACAACAGCTGATGAGATTTTTGGAGGTGAAGTGTGTACAGCTGGAGCCAAAGGGAATGCATGGGAATGGACCCTGTGTCTCTGATACAGTCGCTAGCCCTCGGATTGGCTAGTGTCAACTTGAAAGAAGTCGTGACACAGCCATTATACTGCCATCATACTTTCCAGACATTGTACTGGACCGTGCTACGTGGGATTCAGTCCACTCCCACAAAATCAGAACCACACCCACCCCCATTCTGCTCACGCCCACATACACTGTGCCACACCCACTGTCTCACAAGTGTACCTCCAATTCTCAGAAATTAAAGTCTGACCTCAAGGATGCAGGATCATTCCTTTCCTTGAGACCTAAAAAATAGCCCTTTCATTAGGGGCCTGAACCCTTCACTAGACAATCACTCATTACCCAAGCATTAAAAGTGGATTCAGAAAAAACATAGAGAAACAAATCTCCTAGCAGTTAGAAATAGATAGCATACTCACGAAACATTAATAATCACAATATTTTATTCAAAATCTGGCAGAGAAAATCCACAGATTTTGGTAATAAATGAGAATTTCTGTACAAGAATCCTTACACAGTTCTAAAAAATATATAAAGGTTGAGCTTTTGAAGAAAACAATCATACATAAATGTAAGTCCAGGTTTTCACAAGCATTTCTAAACCAAATGGAAATGCTGGCATTAGACGGTGAAGCTAAGAGGGACGTTACGGCCGTGTGTAAGGCATTTCTTGAGGGATGCGTCTCTGACTACAGTGATCTCCAAAGTGAACTTCAAAAAAAGACAAGTGGTAACATTTAAGGCGAAAGATTCAGAATTCTGTGTCCACTTTAAAACTATCTCATGTCAGGGTCTCAGATGCAAACACATCTCAGTTCAGTGCTCAGTTCAAACAGAACCCCATCATGTGTGCTGTAAGTCACAGCCTGCGGTACCGAGAGGCGCTTAAGACAGACAAGACCCCAAATCCTCTGTTTGTCTCCAGGCCCAAACATTCATTAATCCTATTAATGGAAATGCACCGGAATCCCAAACAGCACCATCAACATCCCGGAGCTGTAGACAACTGGCTGTCCTGGCAGCTGTTTTACACCATTTTATTTGTCCTAATTTCATTTCACTCCTTGCTCACATTGGGAAGAATAATAATTTCCAGTGAGTGGTCATTGCAGACTGAAATTTATCACAGCTCTTAGTTCCTTGCCTGCCCTTGCTGGGAAACAAAATGAAATGGGAAAGCACATCACAGTGAAAGCTGTACTTTTTCTTCTGCAAACGTTCCTTACAGTGTAGACTTTTATAAAAGAAATGGTTTAAAACATTGTGTAAGTGTAAGAATACACAATATCACAGTAATAATTTTGACATGAAGTTTGTCTCTGACAAGAAGTTTTGTGGAAATCCATGCATACCAACCTTGCATTGATAGTGACATAACAAGATGCATGTAGGTAGAAAATATACTGTGGCTATAACTGCACTTGTATCATAGTTATACAAATTTAGATCATCATAAACAGAAGTGATTCAATATACCTCATGGCAGTCTGCTGAGACAGCTGGGTATTTACAACAGTGTTGCTACAAAACACCTTTGCATGAATACCTTTGAATCAGCTGTGCTACAGAAATCTGGCAGCTTTATGAAACAGAAGACGGAAACAACTCAGTAAGGATGGAGTCTGTCATGTAAATGTTGAGTGCCCCAACATGGTAGCACAGAGGTCTTTATTCACAAAACCCATCCCTGTATGTCCAACTGTCAATCACGAGCGGAATCACCTACGTTTAGTTCACCTCTTAAACCAGTCAAAATGGCTAAGTTAAATTGGGTGGTGGTGAGCATGGTGAGAACCTGAAAATACAGGATGCACAATGAATGAAGACCGTCGCGCGAGAATGTCTACACTTTTCACCTGCTACTTGCAGCCGTAAGTAAATTCCATCTCAGTTTGATGATGTTGCTCTCCATCGTGAGTCTACCAATCTGATTGTGTCATTCTACGTGTGGATGTGTTACCTGGTGGCTCTTTATTCTGTTATTGTAGGGCTCTCACAGCTGAATAAATCTAAAAGAACAGGACACACATGAGGGGCATCAAGAAGCGGACATATTACCGTAATTTCTTTTTTAAAGCGACTGGGTGAGGCTCCCAAGACTAACCAAGGTTTCCATGAACAGCAGACACAATATCAAATGTTGGCTCTGTATTAGGAGCATTTGAGGGTTTGGACAGAAAGTAAGGCATCCTGCGGGTACGAGGGCTCATGGATCCCTGGCCTAGCACAGGGACTCGGACCTGGAGCTCTCGCTTTTGTACATCATCTGAGAGTCGATGCTGGAGCGGGAGCACAGCAGCATGCGCTCCGATTCGTGCGGCTGTCTGCGCGCCCACAGTTCACTGGGCTGCATGGTGGTTGACGTCCTCGGTTTCAGCGACAGGGTCTCGAACTTCACGTAGGTCTCCTTGGCCAGCTCAGCATCCCTCGGGCTCCTACGTGTCCTGCAGCACAGGCCAACAATTTTGCAGAGGAGCAAGACAATGAGGGGCAAGGCCAGGGCGCACGCCACACCGCTCACAATCATCAGCAGCCGGCTCGGGTGCTCCTCCATCGCAAGCGCCGCCGTGGAGAAAGTGACGCACTGGTCTCTCCGGGAAGGTCCGCCTTTGACAATCAGGCACGCCATGTATCTGGTACTGGGTTTGAGGCCCTCTAGAGCCACCTTGCCCTTGCCCACTTCGGTAGTGAGCGTCTGTTTCACTTTCTCCTCATATGGCGAGTACACGACAGTGAGCAGGATGTTGCCCTTCACCCCCTCAGCCTTCCACACCAGCACCACGCTGTCTGGATTCTCCTCAGCAACTTGGATGCTCCTAATGACGGGCCTCTGGGTTTCAGATGCGCTGCCATTCCCAGACACCTTGCTATCCTCATCCTGCGGTGGTTTCCCATCCTGGCTCTCTTGCTGCATCCGGGACGGCACTCTCTGCTGTCCGTCTAGGAGAACAGGTCTCTTCTTGCCAAGGACTGTCAGCTGGGTGGTGTTTGATGGCGGAGTGGGGGTGCGTGTGGTTGTGGCAGAGCTGGCCAGCGCAGAGTCTGCCTGGGCTGGGCTGACTGGCTTCTCCTGCACAGGAGGCTTTGGTGTGATGGGCCCAGGGTACTCGGGTGTGGTGATCTCGCCAGCCACACTCAGAGTAATGGTGGCTACGGCCGTCCCAGCCACATTTTTGGCCTTGCAGTGATACTCCCCCGCGTCTTTGTACAATATGCTGTGCAGGCTTATAATGGACCACTTGATCCCTTCTCCTGGTGACTCTTGGACAACTGTGAGGTGTGGAAAAAAGAAAATGGAACAAATGAGATAAAGACTTCAGGTGCACATTCTTATACTCCGGTGTTGTTGCTGGTTACTCACGGCTTTTTACATGAAAGAGAAGCATACAGCATACAAATGGCTTCTCAGAAAAGCAGGCTTTCTTAGACTTCACTGTCACATCGGTCACTCCACGCGACGTAAAATGTCACACCACATTGCCCCTCAAAACGATCAGAGATCACATCAATACAAAATCCTTCTTGACATTTAAGATGAGGCAAGCGAGTTGAAGATGCTGAACTAGAAGCATTACCAATTACCTGAATGCTGTGTTTAACCTGGGATTACCCAGGTGTATCGCAGGACAAGCCAGAAACAGCTCACATACTGCCGAAAAGTCAACATCCACCATTCCAGTTTTCAATATTTCACCGACAGATTTTGATCAGCAACATCTGAAGGTGAATTACAGCGTATGAAGAAATTCACGAGTGACGGTTGGATAAACAGTGTTATTTATTTAGCTTAACTTTCATTTAAAAATGATGTTTGCCAAGCAATGGGACGATTTGCAGCCGATGAGCCCTAATGAACAGTTAATCCCCTCTGCACTTTAACTCTGACTCGGGAAGAGCTGTCCTGCAGTTCATTGGTAAAGACACCATTGGACACAAATGGTGTGCAGCCTACATTATGGAGGTCAATATGTACCTAGCAAGGAAGAAGCAGATCTGACAGAGATTGACAGTTGTCCAAAAACACAAGAAAAGTTGAAGTACAAATATCCGGCTAAGGCGATCATCTGAAGATGTAAGTCAAAATGTTCACAAGAGCAAAGCACCTCTCATCCACCCTGCACGCAAATGTTGTCACATCTCAAGCATATCTGAACCATATAAATCATTTTTTCTTTGCATGTTGCTTCTTCTCTATCAACCCTGCTTCTGCTAATGGTCTGGGGGAGTGTGGAGGAGATTACGTACCAGGAGCCTGAGGATGCGATGGCATGAGAACAACTGTTTCAGTCTGATTTAAATAAGCAAAAAGCAGCACTGTGCCATGCGACCTTTTCGACGTCTTAGTTAAACCAGCAAATCTGAAAGGACTGTGGGGCTCATTCATCATGGGCGCATAGCGTGCTGCCTGCTGCCCTGCTGCTCTGTGTTTTCCCCACAGCAGGACACACATCACTGAGACCCAACTCAACCAGATAAGCGGCTGCTAGAAACGGACACGCGGACAAATGGCTGTTCCTAACAATGCAAATCATTTAACCGATGCTTCTTATCGACTCGCCATTGTTTTTAACAAAGAACGGGTCATTCTGATGCTAAGAGCGAGCGGTGCTGAGTGTAGTGATTAGAGCCTCGTAATCTGATGGCTCCTGTTTTGATCCTCCTTCTGCTCAAGTACCCTCGATCAAGGTGCTTACCCCGAATTGCTCCGGTAAGAATCCCATGCTGTAAGCAGCTCATTGTACAAAAAAACGTAATGTTGAATGTAACCTTTGGACAGAGGAAGATTGCTAGGCTCCTGCCCCTCATCTTACCTGTGTGGTTCACAGGTGAGCCATCAGCCCTGGTCCAAAGGAGGACAGGGGTGGGGAAGCCAGTGGCATCACAGCGCAGAAGCACATTGCTGCCCAGTGGAGATGTGATCTTGGTGGCCGAGGTCATGACTGTGGGCTTGAGGCACTGGTCCAGCTCGGCCTTCCGGAAGAGCACCCCGGCCAAGTTCTCCGGGCCGCTGCAAGCCAGAAACTGGTCCAGCAGCACCACTGGTGTCTCTGCCATCTTGGACAACTCGATAAGCTTGGAGATGCGGCAGTCGCAGTACCATGGGTTGTCCTGTAGCCCTATGGGTGTGAGGAAAAGAGGGACCATTTACAGTATGCTTTATAGGTTTTACTTCCTGGTTCAAGTCTTAGCTCAACCAGCCACTACTTGTAGCCAAAGATAATCCCCATTAAGTAGTCCTGGTGTTTCCCTGACAACAGCATGCAAGTGGACCACATGGCAACAAGCATCCTACAACAACCAAGAGGAGGACTGTCGAGGGGCAGACACCTGAGTGACTGGCATATGGTCACTGACATCTCATGGAAGTGATCTGTTCAAATCAGGAGCTTCCTGCTCCTATTATGACAAATTTGTTCCCGCTGTGAAGAATGTGCTTCTATCACATCAAAACCGGCATCTTCAGCTGATTTAATGGTCTCAAAAGAATGATTCAGTTCCAGATTTCAGTTCCAAATAAGCCAGAGCAGGTTAAACCATTTCTGCTGCCTATATTTAGCAAATACAGAAGTAAACCTGGGTTTGCAGCCTTGGTTCTTAAGGGATTTCAGGCCCTTGGTGTCCAACCTTGGACCTTTGAGTTCACACCACAGTGAATTATGACACTGCTTTCGGATGAGCCTGGGAGTGACATGGCAGTAGTCCACAACTTCCAGCTTGTCAGCTAAATCCTCAATTTGTCATAAAATGCATAAAGGAAAACCACATTAATCCCCATAAACCAACATTTGTACTGCAACTCAAACCCAAATATAAGGCATTGAAGACACAACAGACTTTTGCACCAGCACTTCCTGCACTGTCACCAAATGATGCTACATTGATGTTCCACAGCAGATATGGAGTCTGCGGTTATTTCCAAGGTCACACTGGAACACAAACTGGCTGCTTTCCGGTGGTAACCCAACCCGTTTGACTACACATATTCAGCAGCACATGCTAGAAATTATATGGAGGCCTCAGGGCTTCTCTGTAACTTCTCCAAGGGAGTCCACAGAGTGCTTTTTCCAGTCCTTAAGGACCAGAGATGGACGATCCTGGATGAGAACCAAGTGCTAATTCACTGATGGAGCTTTAGAATGACTTACTCAGCTCATGGTCAGCATTTGGATTAGGACTGAGGGAAAGCTTGAAATAAATGGGTTAATGGTTGCATTAAATCAGTTTTTCCTTTTTGAAAACTGCATCAAAAGTGTCCTGCTAGAAGCATGCTGTTCAGTTACACACAGAAAACAAGGTACAGCGTAAACGTTTTGTTCCAAAAAGCAAGGGTGCACAGAAACAATCCTGCAATCGTGCGTAATTTATTGATTCTTCCGCTTTTCAAAAGTGATGCTTTTTACCCCGAGACCCCAAGCTCCCTATCTGGCACCATCACTAATGGAGGAGGATCATGTGTAGTTAGCAGAGAAGGTCTGCAGACACTTTAATGAGGAGAGCCCAGGTAAAAAGCATCTCAGCACTACCAGAGGGATTGAAGGATGGTAGGGTTCTCGGAAGGCCGCGAATGGTCCTCTAACCAGCTTATTCCACTGGGTGCTTAGTTGAACAACTGAGAGCTCTGGCTACTGTCACTCCCATTAAGCTGCGTGTCCCATTATTGCTCATACCCTGGCCAGGGATGCCCGGAAGGTCCCGGAGGACCACTTGGGGGAACAGTACCTTGTAAGAACCCATTGTACCACAGTGCAAAGAGACACAAAGTCCCACATTTTGCAGGTTCCTCGCAAAAAGCCTTTAAATTGCTGTATGTCCCATTATGAGTGATGATAGTAAAATACATTGCAAAAATATGTTGCAAAATGCAAACACTGAATGTATATTTCATTATAAACGTCACTGCAAAACATTCTGTTAAAAACCATAAAGAACAGAGAGATAAAAAAAAATTTTCTTCGGGTGTCAAATCTTACCTAACTGATCTTGTAAAAAATGTCCTCATATAATCAATGTATTGAATATTATAAATACTGAAGCAGAAGAAAAGGAGCCACAGTGGACCTCATTCTAATTCATGGCAAAAGGGTTTCCCAGCTCATCCACACGGACATGTGGTGCTGTAGTCCGGCAAAAATATCACAGCAGAAAACTCCCTTCATGTGAGTCCTCCCTTTACTCTTTACCACCCAGATGAAGCTTTTCCAGGAAGTGCTTCATTCCTCCTATGGGGTAAGAATCCATCCAGGAAGCATTTGTTTGCATAACTGCTACTCCATTTTGGATTTTGGGTCTGACCCTCTAACTTTAGAAGCCAGCAAGTACATCTGCTGCAGTTACAGCGACCCTAAATTCATCTGAAGTTACATGCAGACTAATGGAAAAAATAATTCTATAAAGAGAAGTATAGAATGTATACTTTGAAAGGTAGATCAAGAGTAAAGCAAAACAAATATAACTATAAAAAATCTTACCAAATGCACCTTAATACACAACATTTTTTTTATATATTGCAGGTAGGAAATAATGTACATCAGAGACGTGCAGTATTCTGTTTTTGAACTGCATAGTAAAGAATACAAAGAGTGGGTACTACTGGGTCATAACTGGGTCACTTCAGCCAGAAAACTGGGTTGCTCTAAAGACCATGATGCACTTGAGGGCTGCCAGGTCCTGACTTGTGCAGATGGCCACTAATCTCACACTCTATGCACACACATCCCCCATCAACCATCTCTCCCAGGGGTTTGCAGGGTCAGCCCTCAAGTGCCCCATGAATCTTACCTGCTTCTATGTGCAGGGTGATGGGACTCGGCACCCTGAGGGAGGGCAGCCTCGGGACACGGGTCCAGGCCACTCGCAACCCCCTGTGCAGCAGCTGCTCCATATGTCTAAGCCGGCTGTCTTCGTGCCTCCAATTTAGGGAAGTTATCACACGAGCACTGGCTGCTCTTCTGGGCGGAGCCTCTGAACCCAAGGGACTTTCTTAAATGTTTCTATTCCAGCTCCTCTGCATTAAGGCCTGAGTACAAGACAGAGGGTCTGGCTGCCTACTCGCCTGCGGTGTTTCATTCGCACCGTGTTGCATGCTAACCCTAGCACACCTGTGAGTCACAGTGCAATAATGACATTTTGTTCTGACTCATCGAGCTAAACAAAATTTAAAGCTTTCAGCCAAATGACTGACTTTGAGCCACTGACACTACTTTATTCAAACATTAAGTTTGTTTCATGTTCACTGTTAGCTTTCTCACAATTCTGCTGTAACAGGATTTCCATTTTGTGCAAATGCCCATATTTCATGGCATTTCACCATAACTCTGCAGCTATTTGCCTGCAAATGTAATCATATTCCAGTAGAAAATATTATTCCCTCTTAACCTCAACAATGTGAGTCGCGTTGCTGTGAAAAGCAGGACTCGCACAGTCTGCCAGGTCAACAGATCAAAACCCACCACTAAGCCACTCACCAAGCACCACTTTATAGGATGCGTTGTAGCTTCTGGGCACCCCTGAGAAGGGGGGCCATATGTCCATGAGGTCGGAGGGCAGGGAGGTAAGCCTGTTGCTGGACAGGTCCAGATAGGTGATGTTGACCAAAAGTGGTGCCGCCTCGGCTGGCATGGAGGACAGTCGGTTGTTGTGCAGGTCCATAGTACGCAGGTTGGGCATCTCGCGCAGCGCCGCCCAGGGGAAGGAGGTCAGCTGGTTGCCGTCCAGCCGCAGCTCATGCAGAGCCTTCAGGTTGTAGAAGCTGCTGGGGTCCACGGTGCTCACAGCATTGTAGGTCACCCACAGGTAGCGCAGGTCAGCCAAGTAATAGAAGGCCTCGGCGGGGATGCGGCGAACCCCTGTCTTCTCCACCCGCAGCTTCACTGTGTCCACAGGGATGTTGGTCGGGATCTCGGCCATGTCTGGGTCATTACACAGCACTGACCTGCAGACAGGGGGCCAAATAAGTCCGACATAC
The DNA here is from genome assembly GCA_018136845.1 of Heterotis niloticus. Lineage (NCBI taxonomy): Eukaryota > Metazoa > Chordata > Actinopteri > Osteoglossiformes > Osteoglossidae > Heterotis > Heterotis niloticus. The sequence continues at coordinate 370,196 of CM030888.1, forward strand.
ATCTTCCATCCATCCATAATGCACTGACACACTCATACATACACACATTAAAGACAATTTAGAGTCAGCAGTTCACCGAAGAACACGGATCCTTGGACTGTGAGAGGAAACCAGATCACCCCGTGGGAACCCATTCAAACACGTGGGAAGCAAGGGAACTGCACGCTCACTGAGCCGGATTCATACCCACATCCGAACCCACAACCAATGACTGAACAACAAATAACAAATAAGAAACAGTGCAGCAGGCATGGCGCAGCAGAAAGTTGGGGTTAATTCAATTCATAACATGCGATTTTATAAAAATTTATTCCAGTGCTTTAGTTATTTATTAAGTTGTCTCAGATCTCGAACAGATACTCCAACCGGATTCTTGAAACAGATCCTGAAAATATCTGTGTGGCATCTTGGCCTTGAGCAAACTGAGGAAAAGATCTAAATGGCCAACTAAGTAACTAAGGATGTATTAACTAAATAACCTTTTAACTAATTCATTACAATTAATTGTAGACAATAAATAAATAAATAAATAAATAAATAAATAAATAACTCAGAAGTAAAATATTGATGGTTGCAGCATACATATAAATATATATATATTTTTTTTTTGCATTCAAGCTGCTTGTCCTGCTCATTCGCTTGTGTGATATTTGTTGCGATGCAGCTGAAGAAACAAGTTAGTGGATTACCGATTAGTGGGGTCAATGTAGAGCAGGTGAGACATTAAGCTGCAAAAAAAGCTTGTTATTGAATATTTTTTATAAATATTTAGTGCCTGCCCACATTCAGCCCAACAGAAGCCAAAGCAAGAAGTTACTTATATTTAAATTATAACATCAGTTTACACATTATGTTGTTACACAGCAGCAGGAATCAAACCATAAAAGCCACGATCACAAAAGCAAGTTTTAATAGGAGTGAAGTGATTTAGGCTGAATCTGGGTACCTAGTGCCGGTGCCATCGGTCCGTCCGTGGTAGACGCAGGAACACTGGGATGGACAGAAGGAGGGGACCAGCTTCCAGCAGCTCAGGAACACATGGAACCAAAGCAGGAGCTGCATGGTCGAGGACACGGCTCGGGATGCTGAGAGGCGCGCTCATGGGAGAGGGACCGAAGCGGACATTGCGGGGCGCAGACAGGCAAAGCTGCTCCTGTGAGTACGCAATTCTGATGGATGCCGAGCTGTGGGCGGCAGACTGACTCGGTAGGATTAGCGTAGGGATTGCGAGGCTTGGGCAGGTCGCACAGGAGCTGGGGAATTAGCCTTACGATGCTCCGCTGGGCCACCAGTAGGTGCCATCCAGCCCCCCTCCAACCAGGCCTCATGATGGCATCAAGATTCCCCACACCCGGTGGTGCTGGTGCCAAGGGTCATGGCCACCAAGGCCTGACCAGCGAGTGTACGGAGAAGGTAGCATGAAGCTGCTGGAGGTCAGGATCTGCTCCTCGGTCCACCTGAGGGCCGTGCTGCAACGCTCAGAGAAGCATTGTGGGCGTCATGGCTCCCGAGGTGAGGACAGAAGAGCACAAACAGCGATGACGTGATAGCGATGTGTGATTCATCTTTGCTCATCGTGCACTCAATATTTTTTAATGGTCATTGCAGCAAAAAATTGGTTTGAAAGAGCATCAGCGTATTTTTACACGGCAAGTGAAGGTGAACAGCTCATCTGGGACAGCAGACAACCTGGGGAACAACGGTACAAATTTGTGCTCTTTTATTATTGTGCATTCCCTGAAATGTGATATTGTCGCATTATTTTTAATTTATTTAGCTGGCACTTTTCTTCAAAGCATCTTAAAATATTATGTTTATATACTAAGAGAGTGGTTCATCTAGTGTTACAGCAGAATAAAACAAAATTATACTTTAAGACTTTAAAATATAACAGGCAAACAGATTAGATAAATTCATTTAAAACCCGATACAGCATTTCAATACTCAACTAACTGAAATATGAATAAAAGCTGTAAGGCTCCCCCGCCAAATAGCGCACAGCGGCAAATAAAGGAAAAGATCGCCATCTGCTGGCCGGCAGCGCTGAAACCCACGGCACTGGGATTTATTCGTCTTCATGAGAAAATACAAAGGACGTAAAATGGAAACTGGAAGGAACAAGATGCTAAATATCTCGACTGTACTTCGGTAGCACTGAATATCTGAGCAAGTAGGTGATTTCCTGTGCAGCCGCCCAGTAGTTTATTTACTGAGCTCAGAAATCATCACATCAGTACAGCTTATTCACACTTTGAAAGTAATATTACAGTAGCACGATGTGATGTCACACCGCGCTTATGTCACACACCCCGTGTGACGCCATAAGTGCCTTCCCAAAGCACCTAGAAGTCCCGCGGTGAGAAATGTTTAGAAATGCCTTCAAGTAAAGCTTGCATGCTGCTTTTTTTATTTGGCCAAGTATGCACATGCATGCAGAGAATTTGACTTTGGTTCCCAATGGCTCAGTGTCCATTAGACAAACACAACATACAAACATACATAAACACAACAAGTGCAAGATGCATGGCAGTGTGGGAGAATAAGAACAAATAATGGGGGAGGGAATAATTGCACAGACTAACAAACAAGTCAGCTGTTCATGCGCATAACAGAGTTGGGAAAGAAACCAGTTCTGTATCTGCCCACTCTTCGTGCACACTGATCCATTCTCCTGCCAGGTGGGAGAAGTTCAGAAAAGCTGTGGCCCGGGCGAGAGGGGTCCGTCATGATTTTGCCTGCTCCTCTCCTAATTCGGCGGGAGTACAGGTCCTGGAGGCAGGGCAGCCTGGCACCAGCGAGCTTCTCCGCAGATCTGACTTATATGGTGCGGCCTGTCCTCTTCTTGTTTGGTGGCTCATCCAAAGCAGACTGTGATGGAGGAGCTGAGAACAGACGCGGTGACTGCTGTGTGGAACTGAAGCAGCAGCTCCTGTGGCGGGTTGAGCTTCTTCATCCTCTGCTGGGTCTTTTTTATGATGGATGCTGTATTGGTTTTCCACTTTAGATCCTGAGAAGCTGTAGATCTTGAAGGTGTCCACCACAGATACAGCGTTCCTGAGAATGAAGAGCAGGGCAGTACCAGGGCGGGGGATTCCTCCTGAAATCCACTGTCATCGTCACAGTTTTCAGTGTATTTGGCTCTAGGTTGTTCCGACCGCACCGGAGGGCCGGTTGTTCTACCTCCTGTCTGCATGCAGACTCCTCGCCTTTCCTGATGAGTCCTGTTAGGGAGTCGTGTTGTCTGCACGTATGAGGGGCTTGGCAGATAGAGAAGAACAGTGGGGACAGCACCCATCCCTGGGCAGCGCCAGTGCTGACTTCCCCAGTCTCTCCACCTGCTACCACCTATTTGTCAGGAAGCTGCTGATCCACCGACAGATACAGGCAGGCACAGGGAGCTGCGGAGGAGTTCTGGGATGACAGCGCTGAATGCCGAGCCGAAACCTGCAAACGGGACCCTCGCACGATTTTCCGGATTGTCCAGGTGCTGCAGGATGAAGCGGAGACCTCATGCTGACTGTGTCATCCGCTGAGCCGTTTGCTCGATAGGTGAACTGAAGGGGATCCATTATTGGCCCCGTGATAGATGTGCCAGCACCGGTCTTTCCAAGCTCTTCATGACCACAGACCTTAAAGCAACAGGGCTGCAGTTGTTTAACCCTGTAACAGATGATATTTTGGGGACAGTTTGAAGCAGGATGGAACTTTGCACAGTTCTAGATATCTGCTTAAGATCTGTGTGAAGAGGGAGCCTGCTGAGCAGCACACGTTTTCAGACAGGAAGGTATCATTTCGTCCGGGCCCGGTGCTTTCCTGGTCTTTTGTTTCTGGAAGAGCCGGCACACATCCTTCTCTGAGATCTTCAAAGCCCCTTGAGTGGCAGGGGTGCCGGGTGAAGGGAACTCAGTCAGCTGGGCATTAGGAGAACTGAGGCGGGTGGGGGCTGCGGACATAGAATGATCATTTAGGTCTTCGGTCAGTTGGTGACTTCCCCCAGTGCGTGAGGATGCTTTCCCGTACTTGGTGAATGTGTTGCAGGCCTTCCTTTCTTTTTTCTTTTTTTGGAAAATTGCACAATTGTTTATTTCTGTTCTGTCTGTTCTTTCCACACTGATGCAGGATCACTGGCGTTTTTTACCATCCCACGCTGTGTTTAGCAGCCGTTTTTGTCATGTTGTTGTTTTGTGCACTATTGCACAGATTTTTTTTGAAGAGAGAAGCTGCTTTTAAAGGCGCTAATATGTGTTTAGCGCGCGATCCTTGTGGCGTCACTTCCGACGTCATAGCTGTAGCCCTTCCTCCTCCCCGTGACGTCAAGGCAGGTGCACGCGGCAGTCCGACGAGGTTTGCGCCCGTTGCCCGGAGGCTTGCAGCCACTTGCGGGTTTAAACCCGAGCGCCCAAACCGTGCGGGTGAAAGCGGCTCGCGGCTGCGGAATGCGGGGCAGGTGCGGCGCTCGCGGGAGCGCACCGGCGCAGGTGAGTGCGGGTGCGCGCGGGCGGAGCGACGGCTTCTCGCAGTTTCAGGTGAAGTTGCGGCTAGAAATGAAGCAAATGTGCAGATTGAGAACGAACGTTTATTCAACGGAGCCTTGGCTTTGGTGACTGCTCCTCTGGTGCCACTTGACGCCGCGGTAAATCAGTGTTAGATCAGCTGTCTGACTCAGAAGCCACAGGTGAGGGTCACGCACGGGAAGGTAAGTTTCTTGAGCCAGCTTTAAAATTTTCCCAGGCTCCTCCGGAGGATCCTCCAGCGAGCCCCCCCAGGGACGACTGCGAGAAGATGGGGACCCTCTTTGGGGAGTTGAACAAGTGCCTTCGAAAAGCCGGCTTCACGCAGGTGGTTTGTGGCCCGAAAACGGTCGAGCCCGTGGTGATCGTCTTCTTCTGGCTCATGCTGTGGTTCCTGGGCATCCAGGCGCTGGGCCTGGTGGGAGTCGTCTGCCTCATCGTCGTCTACATTCAGAAGTAAGACGGTGGCGCCTTCATCTGAGGGCATCGTTCTCTCACCCGTAAAGCGCAGTCATATTTGGATTGAATGTCTTTTTACTGGACAGTTGCTGGCTGCTGCATCAGGGATTTGTTTACTGAGCAGCAGGAGACACAAAGTCGAACGACACTTTAACTACGAACATCGCCGTTTGCTATTATTTTTAGTGATGCGAGTATAAATGAAAATGCTATATTTGCTGTGAAAAGTAGGCTTTTGCAATGAGGGATTTCTTGTTGGAGAGCCTTTAAGAAGCACGAGCTTCTTTAAGGATTACGTTTTATGCTCAGGTATCAGAAATGGGGTCTGGCTTTATTTAACTTAAAGGGCTGAAGATTTAGAAAGGACTGTTTATGAAGTTTAAATAACTTCCGTGTAACTGTATCGCGTCAACTTTACCTTTGATTAAGAGTCTCCTTCAAGAAAGCCTTTTGTGAAAACTGTGCGCCAGAATATGATAAACCAGCTTTACTTAAGTAGGAACCTTGCCGGTGTGGTCAAAGTTCACATTTCAAGCTGCCTTAATAAACCCGGGGTCACCAGTGGGGCAGGTGGACTGCAGAGAAAATGCAGTTTATGGCCATTGACTTTGTCAGAGACAATTTGTTTAACATGATTAGGAGATGGAAAGAAACTGCTGTTTTCCGGCCGAGATGACACTGAACTTTGTTTGCTGTTGCTGGAACGGCCAAACAGAAACATAAAGTGACGCACGGAACCATCATTGTTTGCAGAACAACTCTGGTTTTGAGAAACTATGGCAACATGCAAATTTGTTGCTTAGGGACAGAGGTTGTGCTACACCTTTCTGAAGATTATAAGTCTGTGTTTTTTTTTACATGGATTTTTTCTTTTTTTTTGTAAATGTGCATTTTGGGATTTTGTGAAAAGTTATGGGGACTGAAAGAAAAAATAATCTGCTTACACTGTGTGCTCACTTATGATGCAGATATGTCATGTCTTGAACAGAGCGCTATATAAAAATAAAATTGAATTGAGATATGAGATTGTAGCCAACCTTTTACACTTACGGAAGTGCTGTACATATAATGATGTCACCTTTTAGCTAGGACACCTCATATTGACTCGGATAACTGCATGTGCGAACTAAGGTTTATGTGAAGCGGAAACACTGCACAGTATCGTGAACCTTGAACAAGTTGGATCGTGTGTTGCGATAAACTAGGTGCCATTGGGCTGAGGACTATTACCCAGTTTTACTTTTTCCAATAAGCTTGAGCATGTTCACTTTTAAGTGATGTGCAGATCTGCATAGAGGTTAATGCAAAATCAGATGCAAGACAGCAGTTATTGGCAAAAACGTGCTCCTTAAGTAGAGCTGATCCACAACTCGGGCGACAATTGCCTCCAGGCATGGCATTAAGGTGGCTTACCTTGGACTTCTAGACTCTAACTTTACGATGGTATTGAACAATGGAAAAATGTACCCAAACTTTGAGAGCTTTGGTCAGTATAGTTTATGACCCCATACAGACAAACCCTGAAAGTTCATTGCTCTGTTTCGTTCACATGCACACAGGAGTTTCGCTTCTGTGTCAAAGTCTTTAAAATGAGGATGGAAGTCTTGTTTTCATGACTGTGTGAGCAACAGTTGTGAAATGCCAAAAATGGCTTTGTCTTCAGGTTATGCAATCGCTGTACAGCCTAACCTTCTTTTTCCAGGCTGTGTTGGGGAGGACATGTCTAGAGGTAGTAAAAGCCCAGAAAATTGAAAGCTAATTTAAATGCAATAACTTTTACTACAGCACTGTACACTGCACTTATGTAACCTAATTTAAAAGTCAATACTGTGATTGAAACCTACATGCAGTAAAGTGAATTTTCTGCAAAAAGATTTGGTGTGATCTGCTGCTTCAGGGGGACTAGCAGGCGCTTTGCTGCTTTCATTATTTTAACGAATTTGGGAAGTTACTTTGTCCAAAAAAGTTTAAAATGATATAAATGCTTAAAATGGCTTTGTTAAGTATTCATTTTTTCTATATTTTCTGGAAAATTTGAGACTTCATGACATCAGAAATGCATAAAGTTGAGGATACATTGTATATATGAGGAAATGGGAGAGAATTATTAAAGCAAACATTTTTTCTAAACTGAGAAAGTGAGTGATTCAATGGCTACAAGATGCTGGAATGCTGTATTAGATAACCTTTAAGCTGTATAATTGTTTTTGTACAACATGTAAGATTTTCCTTTCAATGTGGATGCAAATTGAGTAGAATTTGGACAGTTGAAGTTCAATCACAAGATCCATTGACCACTTGGCAGTGATCTCTTTTCATTGTATTAGCTTTGGACTTTAAACATCACGTGATGGACCAAAAGGAGCCGTGCCTGCTGCCTCCCAAGGCAAAATCCAGTAGAAGTGCATTTGATCGTAGAGGACAGAAGGGGAAATGGGGCCTTTTGGGGTCCTTGTTTTGTTCCGTGATTGCAGTTGGACGAGGCTCAACGCGGTTGACACCTTTTGGTAGCAACACCCATGTTTTGAGCCCACATGGCCTTCATCGTGACCTTTCTGATCAACTTAACAGAGGTGCATATAAAAATAACATGGGTGCCACTCCTGCTTGAATACTCTCGATCAAAGGTACTTACCCTGTTTTGTTGTTAAGTGTCATCGAATCAGTGTCAACTCATGGCAACTATGGATCGCTGTCATAAAAAAAGCATCCGGTCTTCAGCGGGTCCGCTAAGACTTGACAAAGAGGCATCCATGGCTGTGGTGAGCGTGAGCGTGTCCATCCACCGCATTGCAGATCTTCCTCTTTTGTGTTGACCTTCCACTTCGCCAAGTATGATATCTGTTTCCAGTGACTGTTCTCTCCTCACGATTTGTCCAAAGTAAGACAGTCGCAGTCTGGTCATTTGAGCTTCCACTAACAACTTTGGTTTGATTTGCCCCAAAACTCATGTGTTTGTTTTCCAGGCCGTCCAGGGTACGCGCAGAATTCTTCGCCAGCACCACAATTTAAAAGCGTTATCGGGGTGTGTAAATGTATAAATTACTGTATGTCTAACACCGATGGTCACTTTGGACAGTTTTCAGCTAAGTGAATAAATAATAGCAGTAATAACACCAAAAACCAGTCTAATGGTTGTGCCAACAGGCTTTTTAAATACAGTAGAGGACCACGTGTTATGAAGGGTTTGCACAGTTTAGACTTTAAAAAAAAAAAAGAGGCCATGTACAATAATCATACGTTCCTTTTTAACAAGTGCACTTCTTGATGCATATGCTATTCTACAAAGGTCCAGTTTTATTGAAAGTTTGACAAGATCTGTATTCATCTCCCCTGGCAATGTACTGATTTGATCAATATGCTGTGTGATAGACTTTGGACGGAATAAAAAGTTGGTTGAGTTACATTAGTCATTTTGCAGTACATATATACTATAGAGTTTAGTACAGAAAGTTCACACCGGATAGGGAAAACACTAACAATATGGTAAAGAAAGAAACAAAATAATGTCTCTACCATCAGACAAACAAAAAATCACAATGAGGAAGTAAGAGGGGGGTAATGAAAAAGCTGAAGAAAAAAAAACTGAAAGGTAAGCACATGTACATTCACAATAAGGCATTTTTCATTGGCTGTTACATAATCTTGTAATTTTCTGTGAACAGCAGCTTGCATGTACAAACTCAGCCATTCACACATCTCCCACTGTTAAAACAACAAAGCGAAGCACAGAGGCCAAAGTTTTCAGAAAATGAAGCACATCTGTTGAACAAAAGTGCATAATTACTAAAGGCAGGTGTTACTCATGCTAAACGTCCACATATCTGCCTCTGACAAACACTTAACCAAGACTTTAAAGTTCTTATAAAGAATACATCAATTTCTTGCATTGTATAACTGTGCCCACCTTAAGGGAAGCCCATATTTGCACACAGAATTTCTATTTAAAACTAAATATAACTATAAACTATATGTACACTGCCCGGCCAAAATAAGTCAGCACCTGGATTTAACTTAGGGTTATGATGTGGGGTTGCTTCAGTTGGTCGGGTCTAGGTTCAGCACTGTTGTGTGCCCAAAACATGAGGTCATCTGACTACCTGGATATACTGCATGACCAGGTTTTTCCATCAATGGATTTGATCTTCATATTCCAAGATGACAATGCCAGGATTCATGGGGCTCAAATTGTAAAAGAGTGCTTCAGGGAACATGAGACATCATTTTCACACATGGATTGGCCACCACAGAGTCCAGACCCATTGAGAATCTCTGGGATGTGCTGGAGAAGACTTTACGTAGTGGTCCGACTCTCCCATCATCGATACGAGATCTTGGTGAAAAATGAATGCAACTCTGGACGGAAATAAATATTATGACATTGCATAAGCTTATCGAAATGATGCCATGGCAAATGCGTGCCGTAACCAAAGCTAAAGGCGGTCCAACCAAATATTAGTGTTTGACTTTTTTTTTTGGCCAGGCAGTGTATCTAAATGGTACAAATACACTGCATGTTGCCCCTGCACTGATCCCATAAAATGGTAAAATGACTGCAGACAGATGAGCGTTAGCTGATCTCACCAGCTTTATTTCTCCTCTTCCAGTCTAAAATAAATGAAAGCTCTGAAGGAGGACAGGAATAGACGTCAAAGGTAAAAAAAAAAAAAAAAAAAAAAAACTCATCTGAGAAAACAAAATACAAGACACAAGGATGAACCAACCCATCACAGCATTGTACTGCCAGGTACTGAATTGCTAAAACAAGGTAAGACTCACACTACAGTTGCCTGCATGCAGCTGGACCCTCGGCTGACATACTGATGTGTGCAAGCAGCAGGTTGAGGCAGCAGCCCGTCAACATGTGAAGCACATGCTCAGAGGTGCAGTGCAGATGTGCAAGGGTTTTGTCCAAAGTACAGTTCCAGTCAAAAGTTTGAGTATGCTTACCAGTTTTCGCGGCCCATCCTTTCTGCATCTTGCAAACACTCCCTAATTGGACCCAAATGTTTCCCACTGTGAATCTTTGTAAATAAACCCAACCTCCACTCCTCAAGTGTCTTGATTATGTTATTTTTTTATTTGAGGTTTCAAGCAGTTGAACTCAAACATTTGACTGGTGCTGTAGTTTGCGCTGGTACCCACCGGTTGGAAGAACCTTTGACTGGTCATTCAGCACACATTTGGTCACTGTAGGACCATGGGACTATCTGCCCTCCTGGTCAACACTGGAGCCGGCTGTTGGTTCACAGGAAGTTGAGTCCAGGACAGGGTTCACAAAGCCGTCATACTCAGAATCAGCAGAGTCCTCGGCGTGGGCGCTCACGAAGTCATTCTCCCACTCGAGGGCAGTGGTAGCCAGACTGCCATCTGCCTGACCCTCCGGTTGTTCCACTGGCGCTCGTAACTCGTTCCCCTCGGTTCCAGATCTGGCATGCTGCCTCAAGCCTGGATGTGCCGCCAAGAGTGCAATACAGGGTTACTGAATATGTCTATTAATTAATAAATGCAAAAATAACTGCTGACTGAACTTTCTATACATCCTTGGTTTTTGAAGACTAAAGGTTCAATGATTAAATAGCTTTAAACTATTTTACTGGGTGGCTTAAGAATTTTGCACTGTGCTGTTTATGATTACTGCCTGGTGTTTATTTGTAGGACTTTCCAGTTCCGAAGCTGAAAAAGAAAGCAGTTGGTTTGCAGTTGCTTGTCCGCTCAGGCTACAAAACAAGCTAGCTACAAAAAAAAAAAAAAAACCCAAAATGTCTGCTTCATTGTTTTTTTTTTTTTTTTTTTTTAAACAAAAGCCAAGATCTGACATGCAAATCAAAACTTAAATAAGAACAAAGTGACTCACAAATACCAGTAAATAACAGAACAGGAATTCCATTACCTGTGAAGATCCACACTATTATCACTATGTCAGCAAAACTTATTACTGCAATTTGAATTTATTGTGCTCCATTTTCCCACAATGGCCATTTTGGTCATCCTGGATGAGAGGATAAGCTAAATGATTAAAAAGAAAAGTGTTTTTTTGTGGCCTCCCCAGCTGTGCTCTGGTATACCCACCATCCTTGCTGTCCCAATCCAGGTTGGAGGCTTCGCTGTTGGTGGAGGGGATCTTGCTGGTGAACTCAGAGCTGCTCTCTATGTTGGGCAAGACAACAGCCTTGTTCGAAGGTAGACCTGGCAAATGAATATCTGCATGTCAATATTGAAGGAATTTGTTTAATTTCTTTCTGAGCATAATACTGTATACCTGACAGCTTTAAGAAATTCTAAATTTGTTTTGAGTGAATGAGTGTATGTATGTGACTGCCCTGTGATGGACTGAAACCTCAATCAGTGTGTGCCCTGCCTCATGCCCTACGCTTCCAGGCTCCTGGCCACCGTGACAGTTTGTGAAAATGGGGAAAAAATGGAAATAAACAGATGAACAGTGAGTCAGCAGCAATTTATCTTTGCATGACAACACATCAGATTACATGCACTATGCAAACTTTGTGTAGTCACACACTTATGAGGTCATTTACATTTATTCAGTCCACAGATGTTTTTTTCAAAAAGAAAATAAGAATTCAGAGAACTCTAGCTTTGTTGGAATTTCCCGTCTCAACCCCGCTACACTCCACCTGACTACAACCCAGGTAAAACAGGACTCACCTGTGCTCTTCATCTCCTCCGGCTCGGCATTCATACACTGCAGGTGAGCCCCAGTGTTGTTCCCCACCACCAGCCTAGGGGAGCAAACACTTTCAGTTTGTGTATCTTCTAATACCTGAAGTTGCTTCTGTTGCCAAAATGTATTACCAACAGTGTTAAAACTAATTATTTTCCCCTTTGAAAGGGGATATTTTACCAAATGAAAAAGAAAGAAAAAAACAAGGCTGGCTGAAGCTCAAAAACCAGAAAATGTTCTTCTACATGAATGTCTTTAAATAACTATGTTACTTGTGTTTGTCCTGCTTCTGACAACCCCCATGAAGTTAGACATGTTAAAATAAACAATGCATTCCATCACTGATTTTAAAAAAACAACAATAAAACAAACATTATATCCATTATGACATTCAATAACAAATCAGTGTTTGTCAGCTGTCTTCAGAATTCAGTGAGGATTCATTGCAAAAAAAAAAAAAAAAAAAAAACATTGTTTGTCTGAGCAAACATTCACTTTTTACACCCAAATCCTTCGAAATGGTCGACTGAATCAAAAACCTGTTTCAAAGGAATCGGCGGCGTGCAGTTCGACAAGCATCTACTCACGCATTCTCATGGCCCCTCTGGTTTACGGCTTCTATTTTCAGCTTTCCCTTTTGTTCCTGCTGCTGCCAAACACACAAACCCCTCAGGAGGTGCACAAACCCGTTATCGAATGTTATTTTATGTTTGCAAAGCTGCTCTTTCACCGCTGAATTGATTTCCTTCACATCTACCTTACAGAGAAGCTCTAAATATGGCAACCTGTTACCAGCCTTTTTGATGATTGGAAATACAGAGATCCAATATATTAGAATAAACATATTTTTTCCACTTTTCAAAAGAAAGGCATGAAACTAAAAACTCCAAACACAGAAAATGATGGCACAAGAATAACATTTAAAAATGTGTTTATATGCACTTTTAATATAACTTGCACTGGCTGTAAGAGATTCATTCAAATCGCATTTAAATAACTTCTGCCATTAATGTTCACTGTCATCAACGAGCTGAATGAAGAGGGCAAAACCCTGAGTATTGAGAAAATAACTCAGTAAAAAGTGCTCTGTAATAACTACGAGAATTGGCTCATCATCTCGCCATATGGATGAGTAAATCTGTAGCTTCACTGGCTGACATGACCCACACTGGGTTGGACTGAGTGTGGCCATGACAACGAGCATGAACATGCACAAGCAGAGAGGTGGGAAGGTCCTGCTCAGTGACTGCTCACCTCCTGCTGCCGCCTGGCACGTGCCAACCTGGCTGCCTCCCGCTGGGCAGCGCACTGTGCCTCTTCTTCCAGCCTCAGCTTCTCCTCTTGCTCTGCAAGCTAGAGAGAAGCAATGATAATGAAGCAGTGTGTCAGCTGACCCAGAGTTCCCAGGCTACAGAAATAAGTCCGAGAGAGAGAGAGAGAGAGAGAGAGAGAGAGAGAGAGAGAGAGAGAGAGAGATTGCTCTGTGATGTGTGATAGATGGATATAGCTAGCATCATGTTCTACAATTTTGGAATAGGCTTTGGACCAAGTGATGTGATTGAACATCAGACAACAGAATATATGATCTACCTTCATCTATTTCCACCAACCACAAATAGCTAAAATGATGCAGAACTAATCATCCAACAGCAGGACACTCACAAACAGCCACTTGTACACCGTTACACCAAAAGCAACTGAGAAACATCAGTTCATCTGAACCAGAACACTAAATCTCTGCCATGCTGCCACTCAGTCCATGTTGTTCCTGCTAAAAACGCATCCTCGTTGTCATCCACACACACTACAGTTGAGATGGCTTCATGCTGGGATACCTCGGCCTGCAGGCGCTCATCAATCATTGTCTGCTTATCGGAGATGGCTGTGTATCGCTGTGCCCTAAGGTGGCCCATCTCCTCCTCGCTGATCGCTCTGTGGTACCAAAACAAGCAAGGTGAGACAGAATCCCAGAAACATTCCTGGTACAGCAATACAGCTAAAAGTACAGCCTGACATCATTACATATGTGCTAACACATCAAAATAGTGATTTTTAAATGCACACAAATAGCACACAGTGACTCTTTATGGCATAACAGCAATCTTAATGTCATATAAAGAGACCGTGCTCTGGTAAAGAACCTGTTTAGATGCGTTCTCATCTTTAACCACAGAATTTTAGCATTAGTACTGTTAATCAGTATAAATGATGTTACTATAATGACACTCGGTGGCCACTTTATTAGGAATACACGAGTTTTAGGTAAATAAGCTCTGAGTGCACAGTGGTTGTGCACATGGTTGTTATTCAGTATATGAAACACACAAACAAGGTCTAAAGGGCCAGTTACCGTTTGAATAAATATTTGAACAGACAAGGTGTGTGGTCTAAAAAACTTTAAACACATCTTGATCACTGGTGCCAGTCACACTGGTTCCTAAATTTCAGACACAGCCTATCTTGTGGGATTTTTACACACTGTAGTTTCACAAATATTACAGTGCCCTTACTTTACTACAGTAGTCTGTACTGTCCCACCTCTCAAGTCAACAAACATAGTTGGAATGAGGTGAGGTGCGATGCTTACAGAATGTATGGGGCACTAATAAATGCACAGAAGCAGCAAAACTGACAAGCCACCATGGACAAAGAATCTGTGGAATAAGTCCACTACCTTGCTGCTGAATCCATGCTGTATTGGAGTCCAATGAGGATCCCACTAAACAAGTGAACCTAATGAAGTGGACATTGTGTGTACATACATTATAACTTAATGTGTATGTTTGAATTGTTGAAAGGATTTCTAATTATTTTTGAGGAAGAGGATACTGAGTTTACCTGGGACAGTTTTGCGGTGTTTCCTCCTGTGAACCAGAAACATGGTTAGCAACACACAGCAGATGAGAAACCATGGATAGGTACAGTCGATCATTAAAATCTGAATTAAAAAAAAAAAAAAAAAACATGGTCACTGGTGTCTATCAGACAGCAGCATCCTCACCTCTTCGCTCTCCACCAGGTTCTCAAACTGAGAGAGGAAACATAGGAGTGTTAACACAAACAAGAAAAAAAACACAAACAAAATGGGTGATTCACCTAACCAGTTGCCTAAAATGAAATTTTACAAGTATTTTTAATGTTCCAAATTAGAGTAAGAGCCAATACCTCAATGGTGTAGTGACCCCCGGTGTTTCTGTTTCTGAAGTATTTGGACCTGTAAAACAAGAGACAGACATAGGACTCACCTCCTCTCCATTATTTCTAATGTAAAACTGAAAACAGCAATCATCATAGTGGCCTAAATATGCAAGTAATACGAAATGGATGGATGGATGGATGGAATAGAATTCTGCCTCAATCTGCATTCACCATTAATCCACTGGATACATTCTTACAAAGTGTTCATGACTATTTATGTACTGCTGACACTGACAGTGGGTCTGAGCTGCTGGGCTGCAGTCTGACCTCCATTTTATTCATTACATTTATTGCAAATGGTGCGATTCTGTACATTTGTATGTACCGTGTGTACAAAAGCAGCAACCGACAGTAGCAGGTAGTGCTAGAGTAATAACCTGAAAGTTGTATGTACGAGTCCCACTCCTGCTATCGTACCCTTGATGCAGACTCTCGCACTAAAGAACTGTAGTAAGATTACCCTGCTGTGTAAACTGACGAATGATTTATGCAAGTCTCGATTCTGTGTCTTTTCAAAAATAGCAGTTACGATCCTCGAGCGCACAGTCCAAGACACAGAATATACGTCTAACACCCCGGTCAATGACAAAAACACAGGAGTCGACTCTCACCCGCCGCCTTTTTGGATCCTGCCGGTTCCCCGTCGGATGAGCCCGGCGCACAGGACCCAGCAGTTGCCCATCTTTAATTTGGGTGCACTGGGGCACTGTGCTGGGTTTAATAATTCATCACTCCTACCAGCCTTCTTTCCGCAAGAGACGCAGCCATCACTTCCGTGTCCAAAGTGACGTAAGAGGCCGTGCAATACGGAAGGCCCCGGGGATCAAACCGGACGAGCGCGGAAGACCTGCGCGGTAGCGCCGTCGGCGTCCGTTGGACACCTTGAACGCCGTAACTCGCCGTGCTGAACGGACGTGCGGAGGAGCGGCCTGAAGTCGCCGTTTCCCTGCAGACAAGGTACTTCAAACGTTTCGGTCCTAACGCCAATTCGTTCGCGGAGTCGTACTGTAGAGACGCGGGGAAGTGAACGAGTTGCAGAGAAACGAGCAGGAGGGTCAGCAACGACGTCCCCGTTTACCCTAGAAATGGCGCCGTCACAAGCCGCACATGCAGTACGTACGTCTGAAATTCGTGTGTGGGTGCGTAGAAATGCATTCCGTGGAATACGTGCGTTTGCGTTAGTTTTCACAAGTCGCATTTTTGCTCAAACACGCTGAGGTGCGCACCAAAATTCGGCTGTAGACAGGCAAAGCCTCGACCCCAACCCTCAGTATCCCCGTCCCAGTCTCTCCTCCAAGCCTTCCCGCAGCCCCCTCTCCAGGATGCCCACACCCATTCGCGAATCATTTTCTCAGCTTTTCCGACATTTCTCCAAACCTTGCCTAAACCCTTTCTCCAGCCCTTCTGTAATCCCGTAATTCCGCGCCGAGTACCAGTGTGCCGGTTGGAAGGTGAGGTTGTGCCCGGGACATCATCCAACCAACTGCCGGTTGTAACTATTGAATACCTGCATGTCGTGTAGCTATTTTTCTATTTCTCTTTGCGTATCTAATGCTGTGCAGTTAACAGCCACCACGTCTGGCCGTTTGCCTGCAGGATTTGCTTTAGACTGTAGACAGTTTAAAACGTGAAAAAGCCCGTGTCCTCAGCTGAGAACTCCCCGGTGACCTAAATCTACAATTCAGGGTTGTCTTGGTTGCAAAAAAAAAAATCTGCAAGTTCACGTGGTCAACAGCATTGGGGGTCTCTGTCCCATAGACCAGGGGTTCATAAAGTTTTTAATCTGAGGACCCAAATAATATTATTACATATTTTTATTAAATGAAAAGATAATTACCACCACAATGTCCGCAAAGACAAACAATGGCCATATAAAAAATACAGTAAATGTTTTTGTTTCCATTCCATTGTTGATAAAACAATAATTATAATTCCAAACAGGGAATAGATAGGAGTAAAAATGACTGCTGATTCTGAAACCGGAGTCCTTGCCTGAGGACCTCTGCTCCACAGAGCCACGTTGTCTATAAACTGGCAGGTTTCTGGCTGGCTACCCTCAACTTATACTATAACCAATGAGCTGCCTCAGTCCACTCATTGTTCCATTGTCCAAATGCAGTTTTTTTTTTTTCTTTTTTCTTCAACTTTTCTGCCCCAGTTCCCTGTTTTGTTGAACAAATTGTGGGCACTCTTCACCATTTCTGCAAGCTTTAGTAAAACAGACAGAAAAGAATTCTTAATTATATTTTCTTTTTGACACTTCAAACCAGCACCGGACCCCTTCACCTCACAGCGTTGTCTGTGTGATTCTTTCTGGCCCCAGCCTCACACCTGCTAGTCCCCTATGTATGTTTGCTCATATTAGTTTGAATGTTTCGCAGGTTTTGAGATTGGTTATGGTGTCCTGGGCAGTAATATTTTAACACTGGACACTACATAAAGCCGTCCTTAGTGGTAGGTGTCAGTATTTCATATGTATAGTTAATTTGTGTCCAACTGTAGACTGGACTGGGTGCACTGTTGTCGAGGTTTGTACAGTTCCAGTGTGTGTGCTGATGGGATGTGTGCTTTAAGAGGCGTTAGGACAGAGGTTAAAAGACCAATGTTTATGTTTGCCCTTTCTGGCTGTTACTTTCTACCACTGCCCACTGTTTAATAAAATAATAAAGCTATATTATGGAGACCTGCATGGTGTCCTCATTTCCTCTAACGGCATACAGACAGGTGCTTACATGCATTCTTTGCTTTTAAAAATAAGTTTGTGTAGTCAGTTTTATATTTATAATGATTTTTTGTTATTTGTTTTTAATTTTAGGCTTTTGCATGAAGATGACAGCAACCAACTATAAGAAATCATGACAACAGAGGGTCAGGTATGGTATACTGAAAAGATATAAACAAGAATTTATTTATTTTTACTATTGCCCATTCTAGAATGAATGTATGTATGAGGCAAAAACTTTATAAATAGGAGTTATTGTGTCCAGATGAACACGCAAACCATATACAAATAAATAAAATAGTGGATCAACAAAATCTGATTAAGCACACTATATAATAAATTAAAGTTGTTCAGTATAAATGTGCTGGTCAAGGGCACCCTTGGGACCCTTGTGTATTGGATGATGCAGTCTTTGAGATGGTGGTAGTACAGAAGTAGCCCCACACGGTGTTTTCCAGGTGATAAAGTGCAGGGCGGCTGTGGCCTGGGAAGCTGGGATGCCCCTGTCCATAGAAGAGGTAGAAGTGGCCCCACCAAAAGCCCATGAAGTTCGTATTAAGGTAGCCATCCTGTGCCAGGTGTCGGTGCCTGCATGTCTGTTTGTTGTAGGATTAAAATATTTGTTCTTGTAGTTCATGACTAGATCACGTATAGAAGTAGACATGGTGTGCCTTCACTCAGGCTTCAGCTTTGTTATTGATTCTTTGATACTTTTATTTACTGGTGAAGAAACTATCTTATCAGATTTTATCTTTATACATTACACAGTGTATCAGTGGTCCACTGTCGCCTGTGTCACAGAAAGTAATTTGTTGATAATCCAGTGTGTAGCCACCTGACTTGGATTACAGGTTCCACAGTGACCGTTTCGAGAATTTGCTACTTGTGTGCTGTTGTTGGTTGAAGCATGACGTTGTGCGGATGTCCCGTGTTACATTTGTGCGATTCGTAGATAGCAGCTAGTGGGGTGTGCCACACAGACTGGGCCTACCTGTTTGGGGCTGGGAAGGGCATGCAGCTGCGCCCCTTCCCCCTTGTGCTGGGTCACGAAGGCGCTGGCGTTGTAGAGAGTGTGGGCCCTGGAGTGACTAAATTCTCGCAAGGTGAGTCGGGAATGCATACCAGTTTGGACTCCGTTTAAGTTCTTTCTAGGCTCAAGATAAGAGACCTAAGCTCAACAGCTTTATATGCCACATGTTGTACCAAATGTTTACAAAAACCGGTTTTTGTATTTTCACGTACAGGAGATAAAGTCATTCCTCTTTTTCTGCCCCAGTGTGGAGAGTGCGAATGCTGCTTAAGTCCAAAGACTAATTTATGCAACAAAAACTGGTAAATACAGCGCTATCAAGATGTTTTCACTGCTACTGACGTTTGTACAGTTGCAGATAGTATCTCATTCTGCTATATAATTTTAGCTAATTGTACTGTGGCAGTTTAAGATATATAATCTGTAACATAAACAATATTAGCTATATGTAACAGTGATGCTGTGCACAGTTACTTATTGATCCAGGGCTTATGTGAAAGTTAATGCTTAGTGTGAGTCACTGCCTCATTATCTTCAGCTATAGATTTTCAGTCACTGAAAGAGGAATCTTACTCAAAACGTCACTTTCTGATAGGAAGAATACACAACGGGGCGTCCTGGCCGATGGAACAAGCAGGATTTCTTGCAAAGGGCAGCAAGTGTACCAGTTTCTTGGAATCGGCTCCTTTTCCATGTACACGGTCATCTTGGACAACTCGCTAGCTAAGATTCAGGATGACGCCCCCTTGAATAAAGTCTGTCTTTTGGGCTGTGGCGTTTCCACGGGATATGGGGCTGCCCTCAATGCTGCCAAGGTAACTGCAGTTATTTCACAGTATTTAACCTACAGTGAGGGCATATTATGTCCATATGCTGTGGGTCACTAATTTATGAAGACATTACTATTTAACCTATTAACATGTACACATATTACATCTATTGCTTAAGGGTGCAATTGCAAAGTTGCTAATGATTAATACATATTGACCTGCACAAATGGTACCCTTTTACATGTGACGTGTGATGTTTTCTGAGTTACAATTTGACTTCTTCCCACGTTCCCAAGGTTGAGGCAGGTTCCACCTGTGCCGTGTTCGGTCTTGGGGCAGTAGGTCTGGCGGCAGTGATGGGCTGCAAAGCTGCAGGTGCCAGGAGAATCATTGCCGTTGACATCAACAAAGACAAATTTAAGAAGGCAGAGGAGTTCGGGGCCACAGACTTTTTGAACCCTAAAGATCACACCAAGCCCATTCAGGAGGTGGTGGTGGAGATGACCAGTGGAGGAGTGGACTTCTCTCTGGAGTGTGTTGGAGATGTTGCAGTGATGGTGCGTCCTAGCCTAGCACCATAGTAATTTCTTAACCTGCTGACTTCTTCAGGGCCTAAATTGATTTCACAGTTAGTTTTAGAATGATTCAGCTGTTGGGGTCCTTACAAGTGTCTGGTTTTAAACTAAACACATGTATTGAGGTCAATTACATGAGTATTAATAAATATTACATTGGCCTGTTGTTTGTAACATCTTGCCTTGAGGTGTCAGGTGACCTGGCGTGCTCCCTCTTTCAGAGGACAGCCCTCGAGTCATGTCGCTCTGCATGGGGCACGTGTGTCATCGTGGGCTGGACTGAGCTGGAGCAGCTCACTGTGGCACCCTATGACCTCCTGATGGGGCGCACCTTGAAGGGCACCTATTTTGGGGGTTAGTTTCTTCCTTTTTTTTGCAATGGTAATGGACAGGTTGACAGATGAGATCAGACAGGAGTCACCGTGGACTATGATGTTTGCAGATGACATTGTGATCTGTAGTGAGAGTAGGGAGCAGGTTGAAGAGACCCTGGAGAGGTGGCGATATGCTCTAGAGAGAAGAGGAATGAAGGTCAGTAGGACTAAGACAGAATACATATGCATAAATGAGAGGGAGGACAGAGGAATGGTGAGGATGCAGGGAATAGAGTTGGCAAAGGTGGGTGAATTTAAATACTTAGGATCAACAGTCCAGAGTAATGGGGAGTGTGGAAGAGAGGTGAAGAAGAGAATGCAGGCAGGGTGGAGTGGGTGGAGAAGAGTGTCAGGAGTGATTTGTGACAGAAGGGCGACATTGCGTTGGTTTGGACATGTACAGAGGAGAGATTCTGGATATATCGGGAGAAGGATGCTAGGGATGGAGCTGCCAGGCAAGAGGAAGAGAGGAAGGCCTAAGAGGAGATTTATGGATGTGGTGAAGGAGGACATGCAAGTGGTGGGGGTGACGGAGAGAGATGCAGAGGACAGGAGGAAGTGGAAGCTTTTGATCCGCTGTGGCGACCCCTAACGGGAGCGGCCGAAAGAAGAAGAAGAACAAGTTTCTTTTTTTCTCTCTCTCTGTTTCAGGCAAATAAGCAACAGTTTTTTTTTTTTGTTTTTTTTTTGGGATTTTCTGTCGAAGTCTGGGTTATCTATTTACACACACACACGCACACACACACACTTACATTACCGTTGGCATTCTCCATTTGTTTAATTTCTCTGTGTGTATGTTTGTTTGTTTCCTTATGTTTCCTTCAGGCTGGAAGAGCGTCGAGGGTGTTTCCAGGCTCGTCAGTGACTACATGAACAGGAAGCTGAAGCTCGATGAGTTTGTGACCCACGTGCTGCCTCTAAACAAAGTCAATGAGGCCTTGGACCTCCTGAGAAGGGGCAAGAGGTATAGTAAGCTAATAAGTTACATAATGGAGACGCAGTTGTATCTCAGTTTACATTCATAAGCCATACCTAACTGGACTCATACTGCAAATGGACAGCCATTTTCTAGTTGTTTTAAATGGGGGGGAATTAAAATTTGTTCCAACCACACCCCCTTCAAAAGAAACCCAACCGATTTCCACAAATATTATTAAGTCGCTATATAGCTAACAAGCTATCATCCCTCTCCTTTTCATCTCCTTGCACAGCAGCAGACGTTTAACGGTGACACTTGGAAGAAAATGCAGGCAGAATTTTAAAATAAACAAGCAATGCAATAAACATTGCAATTAACTGTTCCATACTGCTTGAACTCAGCAAATGAAGAGAACTTGATGGTGGGGTGAAGGAGAGGGTGACATTCAACATGCATAAAGGCGCTCAAAGAATGCATTGCATGACAGACAGCGAAGCCTGCAGCCCATCTGCTTTGCACAGTTGACCAGGAAGTTGGCAGACTAGTTAGAATTTCTCTGCTTACTGTTCTGGATTTATAATTTTTGGAATAAAGATGGAGAGTTTTTTGTAATTGCACAGCTCAGGTGGGAAAACATATTGAGCATTGAGAAACTAGATGACAATTTTTTTTTTCACGATTAGGCTAACATTATATGGGAAGCTTGGATTTTAAACCGAATTTTTGTTGTCAAAAAACAGGACGTATTCTATTGGGAAGACAGAAACTGTGTGTGTGTGTGCGCACGTGCGCATGTGAGAAAAAAGGGTAAAAATCTAATACCGAGTTTCCTCCCTAGCATTAGAACAGTAATAACAGTGACGGAGTAAAAAATGTGGCTGCTTTCTGAAGACGGAGACGCAAATTTACCCTTGCACACATGTGAGTATCTTTTGCAACTAATGGTGTAATTGTAGTAGATTTTGAATAAGCTTCATGAAAAATGTTTTGATTCAACTTGTGTAATTATTTTGATGTAATACAAGAGTCATTATCATCTCAGAATTTTTTTTCTGTTACAACAAAAGTCAAAAAGATGCCTGCACAATTTCAATAAATAAATAAATAAATAAGAATGTATCTACAATTGATGCGTCAGTATTTTGGTATGAAATTTGGTGAATATGTTTTGGAAGGAAACATGAAACAGTATTAGAGGTAAAAGTATATAGGAATGTCTTCAAATAATGGAAATTTAATGATGGTTCAGTGATAATTTTTCAAATGTCATTTCAAACTTATGTAAAGTTGTTGAATATTGGGATCATGTTGATTTTTTTTTTTTTTTTTTTTTCCCCCCCTCTGTCCTCACCTGCCTGGGATGATGCTGATGAACGTTTAGAGACGAATGTTATAATAAACTCTGTGTTCAACTTTCAAACAACTGGGATTTTTGAGCAAGTGAAAGCTACAGTTTTAGAGCAACATAACTTGAGCTAAGGTTGCTAATTATGGATTTCAAATTCAGTTGCTTTTCCGAATGTCTAAGCATTTGTTTTTCTCTGTGTTCTGTGCTTCCAAATAAAGTTTGAATTAATTCTTTTTAATGGTTCTTCAGTAAGGGCACTTGTCCATAAAATGGTGTTACTTTCGCAGCTTTCATTTGAAGGGGGGACCGTGCTGAAAAACATACAGCCCATTTCCCTGCCGCAAACCGTGATCACCTCAGTCATTATTTGAGCTTTCCGTGAGTATTTTGGCTTGATTTAACCTAATCTTTGCCTTTTTTCTCATCTGCCTGTGAGGTCCTCAAGTCTCCTCCAGTTCAAAGTAGTCCATGTTTTTCCTATCCTGCTTCTTCGGTGTCTGACTTTCGCATCCACATAAACAATATGACAATATTGCAGGAAATCCCTTTGCTTAAATAGTTCTCTTCTTTTTTTT
Source organism: Heterotis niloticus (assembly GCA_018136845.1). NCBI lineage: Eukaryota > Metazoa > Chordata > Actinopteri > Osteoglossiformes > Osteoglossidae > Heterotis > Heterotis niloticus. The sequence goes on from CM030888.1 coordinate 393,359, forward strand.
CCTGCATATTTTCTTTTCCAGATTTTCAACTGTAGTTCTGCTTTATTTATTTATTTATTTAACATACTGTACATCAGCACATATGACATTATATGAACATGGACATTCATTTGTCAAACCACAGGGTGGTGCCATGGGTTTCAAACAGTAGTCTTAAGTGAGCACAGTCCAACTGCTTGGTTGACAGAGCATGTAAATGAGTAACGTATTATCAGTAGAGTTTAACAAACCGAGGTTGACCTGATTTCTCACTTGGGCTCTATTTAGAAGACGTCAGTCAGGAACTCAAGTTATTTTCGTAAGCTTTTCTATCTACACTCATGGCAACTTCAGGAAAAGTAAGTAGCGTATTCAGATCTCCATATAAAATCTGTTTGTTCCTCCTGTTATTACTAGAGCAGCTGCACATTTGTTTAAAAGTGACATGGGTGACACTGCAAAAACAGGTAGCTAAACTGGTTTCTTGAAAATTCTTTCAAAATCCCTCTGATTTCTTAATGGATCAGCCTACAAGGTTTGATTTTTATATTATACTGGAAAGGTTTTTGCGACATTTTCCACAGGAAAGCAAGGTACAGGTTCTTCTTTTAGAACCAAAACCATTTGTTATTGGTCTTGTTCTTACAAATGAACAAATAGAACTTTGTTGGTCTCTGATGTGTGCATGCATGCGTAGCGATGAATGCAGCATGAGATTTTTGCAACCATGAGTTATTGTTATAAGTGAAATGTGCCACTTGGCTTGTGCAAGGACCAGATTCATTTGGGAGGAAATCACTGAATTTCTAAGCAGCCTTCAAAACTAAAGAATATTCAGAATGTTTTCAAATATTCACATTTGGTCAGTAATTACAGAGTTTTATTACTGTAGTTTGCTGACACCCTGCAGTGGATCACAGGAACTGCTCGGAGGCCACATTTTAATTCTTTTGATACCACGCGCAAAGCCAAAACTTTTTTTGTATGAAATCTGAATGTGTGCAGCATGCAAGTGGCTAATGTGACAGCTGGGGGTCCCCGGTAAAAGCACCGAAACAACTTTTGAGTAAAAGCGAGCGAAAATATGTGTTCAAGTTATTGACCTGTGGCTGTAATTGGAGACAAAGTACAAAGGCCGTCCCGAACCGCAGGTGATCAGGTGCAAGGCTGCTGTGGCCTGGGGACCCGACCAGCCGATGGTGGTGGAGGAGATTGAGGTGGCCCCACCCATGGCCCATGAAGTCCGCATCAAGGTGAGCATCATGTGCTGTATCTTATAAAATCTGTGCCAGTTGGTGCCTGCTTTCAAAACGCGAAGTTGAGGTACGACAACAAGCATGGAGGCAGGAGATTCTCTGCTTGTTTTACGGCCAGATCGTCGCAACAGCTTTGTGCCGCTCGGACCTGCACGTCCTGCAAGAGGGTGCGATTATAACCACGTTTCCGGCTGTGCTGGGGCATGAGGGAGCTGGCATTGTGGAAAGTGTCGGCCCCGGTGTAACCAACGTCAGACCAGGTGAGCTACACGCCAAAGCGCTCGTTGTTTGAAAGGCCACTTTGCTGCCATTTCCTACCGGACCCACAAGAACCCGTGTGCCTCACTGCTGTTGCAGGGGACAAGGTCATACCTCTGTACATGTCTCACTGTGGTGAATGCCGCTTCTGCCTGCATCCTGAGAGCAACTTCTGTGTGAAGAACTGGTAAGGACTTACTAAGCTACAACCAGAGATCAACAAGGGATCCAGTGGAAGTTCTGGCGGCAGTGGAGTGTGTCATGTACTTGTGCTTTTGCAAATGATTCCTAATGTCAATGTCAAATATTCATAATATTCCTTTTGAATTCTTAACAGGATCAACCAGCGGTAAGACTGACTTTTCTCCCATCTTTATTCGTGAGCAGATACAAGTAACCTTGTCCAAGCGCTTAAACGTATTGATGCTACCAGCTACAGTCAACTACTGTCTGTTCTACTGAGATACACTAGAGAAAAATATTAAATTTTTTAAGAGTCGAGAAAGTGTAACTTTGGATCGATCATGCTATTTCTTCTGGATATCTTAGACCTGAGGTGCAGCCGCGTCTCAAGTGCAGGGGGAAAAACTTAATCCAGTTCATGGGAACGAGCACCTTCTCGGAGTACACGGTAGTCGATGACATTTGCGTGGTCAAGATCCACGACGCTGCCCCCCTGAACAGAGTGTGTCTGCTGGGCTGTGGGGTCAGCACGGGTTACGGAGCAGCCATCAATACCGCCAAGGTGATTCTGGTTCTGCTCCCGTTTCAGTTAGAAAGCGAGCGTAGGCTGGCAAGTGGAATTTTCACTTTGCCGTTTGCAGTGTTTCAGGGATTTATGAATGTGGTGAAGGAGGACATGCAGGTGGTGGGTGTGACGGAGAAAGATGCAGGGGACGGAAAGAAGTGGAAACAGTTGATCCGCCGTGGCGACCCCTGACGGCAGCAGCCGAAAGATGAAGAAGTTTGCAGTGTTTCAGTCTTTGCGCTTCAATAGTAACTCACGCTGAATGTGGCCAGATGATGACAAATGTAATGAGTGACTTGTTGACACACGTCGATAGCGCCGATTCATGGAATAGAAGTGTCTGCTAAAGTTCTACGGTCCATTTTATCCACTGGTTTTCCTCGCTAGAGGTGCTCTGTGATTTTGTGTAATGGCAGGTGGAAAAGGATCAAACATAATTTTGTTTGAAAATGATCTGCAATAGGCCTTGCACTCCTTGCATCCGCAGGTGACGCCGGGCTCCACCTGCGCCGTGTTTGGACTCGGGGCGGTGGGTCTGGCGGCAGTGATGGGCTGCAAGGCTGCAGGAGCCACCAGGATCATTGCTGTCGACATCAACGAGGACAAATTTGAGAAGGCAAAGGTGTTTGGGGCCACAGACTTTGTGAACCCCAAGGACCACACCAAGCCCATCCAGCAGGTGCTGGTGGAGATGACCGATGGAGGAGTGGACTTCTCTCTGGAGTGTGTTGGGAAAGTGGATCTTATGGTTTGTGTGCTTGCCTTCGTCTGAGGTGTTTCCTCAGAAAACAGTGCCTTTATTTTAGCCTCCTTTAATCGGCACCCTACAAGGTGATCTTTTTCTTACCGCATTTTTCTTGTTCTCTACAGAGGAGTGCTTTTGAGTCCTGTGTGAGGGGCTGGGGAGTCTGTGTGTTGGTGGGATACACCGAGAGGGGGGAGGTCTCCACTCAGCCAATTCAGCTACTGAGCGGACGTACCTGGAAAGGATCCTTGCTCGGGGGTAAGATGTTGAGACCACTGGAGACAAGAAAACACCTACCAGCTTTCTTACCAACAAAAAAATGTGTTTTTGAAAACTGCTGATGTGAGCGGCTCAGTATGGCATGGACCACTGCGATTCATTCGACCAACAGCTAAATTGCAGTGAAGCAGTTACGAATTCTCCTCTTCATCTTTCCGCTGCTCCCGTTAGGGGTCGCCACGGCGGATCAATCGTTTCCACTTCTTCCTGTCCCCTGCATCTTTCTCCGTCACACCCACCACCTGCATGTCCTCCTTCACCACATCCATACATCTCCTCTTAGGCCTTCCTCTCTTCCTCTTGCCTGGCAGCTCCATCCCTAGCATCCTTCTCCCGATATATCCAGAAGCAGTTTCCAGGAACTCCTGCTTTGTACCTTTATTATCACTCATTTTTATATGATGAAAACTAACCTAATGAATGGGGAATTTTTATAATAAAGTGATTTAAAATAATTAATTTTAAAGTGATTTAAAAATGATGAACATGTACTACAGTGGCATGCAAAAGTTTGGGCACCGCTGGTCAAAATTTCTGTTACTGTAAATAGCTAAGCAAGTAAAAGAAGACCTGATTTCTAAAAGGCATTACATTAAAGATGACACATCTCTGTAATATTTTAAGCAAAATTACTTTTTTGTTTCCATCTTTTAGAGTTTCAAAATAACAAAAAAGGAAAAGGGCTCAAAGCAAACGTTTGGGCACCCTGCATGGTCAATACTTAGTAACATCCCCTTTGACAAGTATTAGCCCTTGTAAATGCTTTTTGCAGCCAGCTAAAAGTCTTTAAATTCTTATTTGCCCATTTTTCCTTGCAGAAAACTTCTAGTTTTTTAGTCCTAGTTTGGACCATTTTGCATGTACTACTCTTTTGAAGTTTATCCAGATATTTTGGATGATTTTTAGGTTGGGGGACTGTGAGGGCCATGCCAAACCTTCAGCTTGCTCCTCTTGAGGTAGTCCATTGTGGATTTTGAGGTGTTTCGGATATCATTATCCTGTTGTAGAAGCCATAATCTTTCCACCTTCCACTTTTTTAAACACGGTGTGACATTTGCTTCCAGAATTTGCTGATATTTAATCTAATCCATTCTCCCATCTACCAGAGAAATGTTCCCCGTGACACTGGCTGCAACACAAACCCAAAGCATGATCTGTCCACCCCGTGTTTAAACATTAGAGAGGTGTTCTTTTCATGGAATTCTGTGATCTTTTTTCTCCAAACACATCTTGGCACATTGTAGTCAAAAAGTTCTATTCTGACTTCATGAGTCCACAGGACTTGTTTCCAAAATGCATCAGCCTTGTTTAGATGTTCATTTGGAAACGTCTGACGTAGAATTTTGTTTTCTTCTAATAACTCTTCCATGAACATCATATTTGTACAGGTGTTGCTACACAGCAGAACAGTGCACCACCACTCCAGAGTCTGCTACATTTTCCTAAAGGTCTTCTGCAGTCAAACAGGGGTTTTCATGTGCCTTTCTGCAATCCTATGAGGAGTTCTCTCTGACATCTTTCTTGGTCTTCCAGATTTCGACTTGACCGCCACTGTTCCTGTTAATGGCCGTTTCTTGAGGAAACGGCTACCTGAAAACGCTTTTATATCTTCTAATAGCCTTCTCCTGCTTTGTGGGTATCGGTTGTTTTAATTTTCAGAGTGTTAAGCAGTGGCTTAGAGAAGCCCATGGCTGCTGACCGTTGGGACAAAGTTTGAGGAGTCAGAGTACTAATAAAGCTTTGAAATTGACATCATTTCGCCTTTCGTAATGATGACTGTGAACAAGCCATAGCCCTAATGAACTAATAAAGGCCTGAGACCTTAGTAAAAGTTACCTGTGACCTCAAATCTCTTGGGGGTACCCAAACTTTTGCATGGTGCTCCTTTCCTTTTTTTCCACTCTAAAATTGTACAAAATGACAACAACACACCAATTTTTCTTAAAATGCTGAAAAGAGTGATTCATCTTTAAGCCCTTTGGAGATCAGTTAATCTTCTACTTACTATTCACAGTAACAGGAATTTTGACCAGGGGTGTCCAAACTTTTACATGCCACTGTATGGAGCATATTACTTCAACAGGCTACAAGAGTGTGCAAAGTGTCCCAAAGCTGGTGGACGACTATTTGGCCAAGAGACTGAAGCTGGACGAGTTTGTGACTCACACGTTGCCCCTGGAGAGAATCAATGAAGCCTTCGACCTCATGGTTCAGGGGAAGAGGTAATAACTCGAGGTTTTTTTTATTGCGCTTGCAATCCCAAAAGGACTGTGCTTACAGATGGCTAATGATTGTCAGAGATTTCAGCTATCAGTTTATCAGAAATCACTCACCAGCATCGAGTCATGATGCCCAATGACGTTAAAGTTTTTGTTTTCCAGTAACACTGTATTTTTCACCAATTTTTATACTCCAGCATCCGGACAGTTGTGGAAGTTTCCAAACTGCAGTGATGAACAAATCTGCAGTCATTATTTGGGGATCCAGGATTTCTGCTTCAGAAGAGATTTTGACAAATAAATGATAAAAATTATCGAAATGATGCAAAACCATTAAATCGTGCAGCATTGCCGGGCCCAAGTCTTTTGAGTCCTGGTAAACGAATGACGGCATATGAGGGTGGACAATGCTGTACTGCAGTTGTGGCTGTCTGAATTGAAAATGAATAATAAATACATGAAGAAATATTACGCCAGATCCTTTGATTTTAAGTTCCACTTGAATAAAAACAGAAAAAGCCACGAGTCCATTTTTGCCATCTGTACACAGTCGGTGTCTCCAAATACCAGAACCGTTACAAAGTATTTTCTCCCAAATGCCCTAGATATGACTTTGTTAATGGAGAATAATACATTAACGCTTGCTCACCAAAAAACAAGAGAACAAGACAAAAAAAGGCACGCACTTCTTTCTTTTTGACTCTAACTGGGCTGCATTGGATTATCTGAAATGCATACATTCATAAGCAGTGCATGGCAACGTGGCTGTCAACGCGGATCTATAGCCTGCATGCTGTTGGGTCACATCCCACCTGCAGAAATAGATCCGATGCTGCACTGGGAGCTGCTTTTGCACAAAGTCACTTCACAAACAGCGACAATTGGTGCGGAAAAGCAGCCCCGCCAAATAAAAGCGATCTCTCGCGAAAATGAATCAAAGCGCAGCAAAACGAACGCGAGGGCAGAGCCTGCGCACTGCGAGCAAATATACTTCCGGAAACGCCTCTGCGTTCCTATTGGCTACAAGTTGTCTCCCAGGCCATATTTGGCGACGGGTTGGTTGCGCAACACCGGGCACGATGTGCTATTCGCATTCCGGGGCTCAGCGACGCGGTCGCGATCGAAAATGGAGACAAGTGGGAAAGTAAGTGCAAATCCCGTGTCAGGCTTGCCTTTCCCTTCAGCTCGAAACTCACCTTAGCTCATCGCGCTGGTTATTGTCGTGCAAGCGGGATCTCCTTTGCATTTGGGCACGCTAGCTAGCTTTTTCGTCCGGTGCCGTTTATACAAAGAAACCCGGCGCTCGGAGCGCACTGCGAGTCGACGTGCCAGCGCTTCATTTTGCGATTTGCATGTTTCGCGAAGCTTTTGAGTCAGAGTTGGCCAGCAATGCCGTTTTATGCTTCTGAATCGTCACATAAATGACAGTAACCATCAACGTTGAGACTACAAGGTTGGAAACACATTAATGCGAGCGGTCTTTACATTTGGACGCTTGATGTCGGGCAATGGAGTTCCCGCTAAGCATTTTTTTAACTGTAGGTCCACAGCGTGGTTGGCATGTACAGGCTCGGTGGCTTTTTTCACCTGTAAGTCACCTATGCTTGGGATCAACAGTCCAGAGTAACGGGGAGTGTGGAAGAGAGATGAAGAAGAGAGTGCAGGCAGGGTGAAGTGGGTGGAGAAGAGTGTCAGGAGTGATTTGTTACAGAAGAGTACCAGCAAGAGTGAAAGGGAAGGTCTACAAGATGGTAGTGAGACCAGCTATGCTTTATGGGTTGGAGTTGGTGGCACTGACCAAAAGACAGGAGGCAGAGCTGGAGGTGGCAGAGTTAAAGATGTTAAGGTTTGCATAGGCTGTGACAAGGATGGACAGGATTAGGAATGAGTATATTAGGGGGTCAGCACAAGTTGGATGGTTTGGAGACAAAGTCAGAGAGGCGACATTGCGTTGGTTTGGACATGTGCGGAGGAGAGATCCTGGATATATCGGGAGAAGGATGCTAGGGATGGAGCTGCCAGGCAAGAGAAAGAGAGGAAGGCCTAAGAGGAGGTTTATGGATGTGGTGAAGGAGGACATGCAGGTGGTGGGTGTGATGGAGAAAGATCCAGGGGACAGGAAGAAGTGGAAACGGTTGATCCGCCGTGGCGACCCCTGACGGGAGCAGCCGAAAGATGAAGAAGTGACCTGCTGGCTCTTCATATACCCACATGTACCTGAGATACCAAAATCGCCCCCCCCCCACCCCATACCGCTCAGCTTCCCCAACTGCAATCCAACATCCATCACATGGCTACTTGTAGCCGTAGATATTTTAGCTTGATGGTCGGGTCACGGTCACAAAGTCTTAGGGCACATGCTCTGTCTGGACATTGTTCGGTTCCTAATCTGTGATGTCAATTAAACATTCATAAATAAGTCATCCTTAAAGGTCTTGCTAGATTGACCACAAATTTCATCCCCGCACAATGTGTTTTCTGCAACGCTTTTGCCCATCTCCTGCTTTCCAGGTGATCAAGTGCAGGGCAGCCGTGGCCTGGGAAGCTGGGAAGCCTCTGTCCATAGAGGAGGTGGAGGTGGCCCCACCAAAGGCCCATGAAGTCCGCATCAAGGTAACTGTTTCCTCAGGACAGAAGTGACCTTCAGTGTCCTTAGGTGACTTAAAGTAGTAAACTTGAATAAGACTTTTTTTTTTCTGGCTGACTTCTCAAGTATTTTTGTGGCCTTGATGTGTCAGCTGCAACCCGTGTGTGCATGATGTGCAGTATTCGCTTAACACAAATGGTGTCAGACGCCCTACAGCTTATAGCCAGTGTGAGACTGAGTTCACATGCAGTGTCCATTCATAAACATTGGATTTGCTTGCCTTGCCCTTTCTTTCTAGTTAACATTTTAACAAACAGCTGCAGAGAATCCTTTAGGAACTTTGAGGTCATTTGAAGGAAAAAATTAACTTGCAATACAGGAGCTAGAGGACTACATTTTCCCGTTTATACTTTCACCATATTTTGAGATTTGTTAATGTAACTTGGACAACACTTGTACAACTGGACCTTTTCAGCCTCACGATTCTGCACCGAGAAATCTTCAAGCAGTATCGCAATGAGAGTTTTCTTTCATGGAGATGATTGACTATACGAGCACTGCGGTGGTGTGATGTTTTTATGCTGGATTTGGAGTAATGAAATGGTGGCACCCTGCAGCTCTTTGCTACTGGCGTGTGCCACACAGATGCTTACACGCTGAGTGGGACTGACCCAGAAGGTGTCTTCCCGGTTATCCTGGGCCACGAAGGCGCAGGGACTGTCGAGAGTGTCGGAGAGGGTGTGACCAAGTTCCAACCAGGTGAGGTTGCTAGGTAGCATAAAGAAATAATGACTTTGTCAAAAGTTGAACTTGAATGTTTGGCTTGGGTTTTGGCTAAGGCCTTGGAACTAGACGGTCCCTAGTTCAAATGCCACAAGGTGCTACCCTTTTTGGATGAGAAATCTTAATTCTGAATTTCTTCAGTGAAAATATCCAGTTGTACGAATGATTAAAGTGTATGTAGAAAGAGAACGATTTACAGGCATCAATATGGTGATGCTTCTCTTTTTAGGGGATACGGTTATACCACTCTATGTGCCTCAATGTGGGGAATGCAAGTTCTGTAAAAACCCCAAGACCAACCTTTGCCAGAAGATCAGGTAACCACATATACCATCATGGATTTATCTTCTACCTTTTGGAAAGTTATCGTCAACATGCTGATCTTCTCCATGGTGAACCTTGGAGCATATTTTAAAATGGGTTTCAGTACATGCCAGTGTTAAGATCAAAAATGTACAAATTCTCTGCCCACAGTAATGTTTTACATGGCTTGTAGTTTTCTTGTCCTGTGTCTGAATTGTACTGGAGCCACTTGCTTACTTGATCCGTTTGTTTACCAGGGTGACACAGGGTGAGGGCCTAATGCCAGACAAGACATCCAGGTTCACCTGCAAGGGCAAGCAGATCTTCCATTTCATGGGTACCAGCACCTTCTCTGAATACACAGTGGTGGCTGACATCTCTCTGGCTAAGGTGAATGAGAAGGCTCCTCTGGATAAGGTGTGTTTGCTGGGTTGTGGCGTGTCAACGGGCTACGGCGCAGCGCTCAACACTGCCAAGGTGAGGGTTTAGCTAACATGCAGAACTCGCATCTCTCTTCTGTATTTGCCCAAAGGACAGTTTTGTCACTTTCAGTAATTAATTGGGATTTGCTTGTTCGAATCTCAGGATGCCCTCTGCTTTTCTGGCCGTGAACTGGGCCTTGATCTTGCCTGTTGCAGGTTGAGCCAGGCTCCACATGTGCAGTGTTTGGCTTGGGTGCTGTTGGTCTGGCAGCAGTGATGGGCTGCAAGGCTGCAGGTGCTACCAGGATCATTGGCATTGACATCAACAAGGAAAAATTTGAGAAAGCAATGGAATTTGGTGCCACAGATGTGGTGAACCCCAAGGACCATACCAAGCCCATTCAGGAAGTGCTGGTGGAGATGACTGATGGAGGAGTGGACTACTCGTTTGAGTGTATTGGGAACGTTCAGATCATGGTGAGTTCTTAACATCAACTTTATATCACGTTCAAAACTGGTTGGGCTACATGAATGGTCAACGATAAAGTGCACAACAAAGCTGAGAACAGAAGAGCTGGAGTATTTATACATGAATATACCTGTGCTTTAAATCATTGCAAAAAAAGTGGTTGTGCAATATTTGATTTTCAGTTTTAGCTCACCTGCTTACATTTACCACCGCACTAATGCCTTTGTCACCTCTTGCTTTCCAGAGAGCTGCCCTGGAAGCTTGTCACAAGGGCTGGGGGACCAGTGTTATCATTGGGGTGGCTGGGGCTGGCCAGGAGATATCCACCAGGCCTTTCCAGCTGGTCACTGGTCGTACCTGGAAGGGCACAGCTTTTGGTGGTGAGTTTTGAAGTGACGTACAGTCTTGCAGGATTTTAATTTTATCCTTATCTTCTTAAGTACCGTCGACTCTATGGTGCCCTTGGTCTTCAAGTCGGCTAAGAGTTGACAGAGCGGCATCTACGGCTGTGGTGACTACATCCGTCCACTGCATTGCAGGTCCTCCTCTTCTGTGCTGACCTTCCATTTGGCCCAGCATGATATCCTTTTCCAATGACTGTTCTCTCCATGATTTGTCCAAAATATGAGTCAAAGCTGGGTCATCTGAGCTTCTGGTGACAACTTTCGGCTCGATTTGCTCCAACACTGATTTGTTTTCCGGGCTGTCCAGGGTATGTGCAGGATTCTTTGCCAGCACCACAATTGAAAGGCTTTGATTTTCTTCCTGTCCATCTTTTTTTTTTTTTTTTTTTTTTTTCTTCCCCCTCCCCTTTTCTCTGTTTAACTCTCACAACTGTCTGAGTGACTGAACACCATGGCTTGAATGATTTGGATCTTTGTTCATTTGTTCATGGTTACATCCCTGCACTTGATACTTTTGTGCAAACTTTTCTGACCAGAGCAGTTATTTGTCAGATTTCTTGACTCCTAGTGTGAAGCTGTCCAGTTTGCCAATTGTCAAGCACTTTGTCATCTTCAAGTTAGTCTAAAAATGGGCTTGTATACCATGTTCTTTAATCTTGATAACACATCTCAAATCCTCTTCGCTTTCAGCTTGCATTGTTGTATCTTCCACCAACTTTCCCTCCCCGTTTTTCTCCATAGTCCTGCTCCCCCTGCATAAGTTGAACAGATAAGGCAACAGTGTGCAGCCTTGTCTTGCACCCCTAGCGATTTTGAACCATTATGTTTCCCGTTGCTCTGCTTGAACTGTTGCTTCTTGGTCGTTGTAGAGGTTGCACATTAGAATGATGGCGTGTTCTGGTATACCTGTGCTTAGCAGCGTGATTCAGAGTTTCTGATGATTCACAGGATCAAAATGCTGTGCTGTAGTCAATGAACCACATGTTGATGTCCTTTTGATATTTTGCATTTTCAAGCAACCACCTCACATCAACAATGACATCCCTCACCCCTTCTTGAGTCCTGCGTACATTTTTGGGTAGGGTTGTAGCCTTTATTGAAGGATGTTAAGTAGCATTTTGCTGGCATGCAGAATCAGGGCAGTTGTGTGATAATTAACATTTGGTCAGATCACCTTTCTTTAAGATCGGTATGAACGCATATCTTGTCCAATCTGCTGGCTAGTGTTCCATCTTATAGATTTTGTGGCAGTATTGAAACAACTGACTGCTGCAGTAATTCGATGGGAGTGCCATCGATTCCGGGTGCTTTGTTCTTTGATGGGGCTGCTGTTCAGTGCCGCTTCTCCTTTTCTTGATCTCCTCTGTGTCACTCCAGGACTTGTGCTAAATGTGTTTCAGCACTCCAGATTTGAACTTCCTCAACTTGTATAGTGAAGGTCAATCTGGTCCTAACCTTGATATTTTTCCATTCTATTTCCTTCCACATTGTATTTCATTACAGCCTTTGCAAGCTCCTCGATTATAAATCCGACTCAGTTTCTTCTTCTCGGCTCACTGTGTTCATCAGATTTGATGAAGGATCCAGTGGCAGTCCATTTTTTTAGTTCACTGACACCTAAGACCAATCTGCAATTGTCATTTAATTTTTGACCACAACCGGTTTTCCTTGCCTCATACTCATGTTCTACGTTCCGATGTTCAGGGCTTCTGCCTCATTTTATGCATGGCAACATCAGTAGTTAAGATTTCCAGAAGGCTTTGATCTAACCACGTCATAGACACTAGCTTTACTCTGAGTCGGCTTTGGCTTTCTCCCAGTAGACTGTCTTCTGACCTGAGCGTCTCATCTTCCAGCGCTATATCACGATTGACATTTTTATTGCCCGTCGTTTTCCTGGCAAGATGGGAAAGTGGATTGCCGGGGCTTACTTCCGTGCAATTGAGGTTCTTGCCATTGTCACCGAAATGTGATTTCCCAAACACCAACTTGTATTGCTGCTGCCCCTTATGAGGTTTGTTGCTCTATTTGATTGCTAAACCATTGGCCTTCCTGATAAGGCTGAACCTAAAGGAGCATTATACCAGTCACAATGGGCTTGAGTCATAGCAGTGCACAAGCTGGACCACCCCAACAAGGTGGCAGCTGTTGACTGGAATCCTTACCTTAGCAAATGTTAAATACTGCCAAGAGTATTGCATTAGAGGATGGTTGATGGTGTCTTGTTCTCCAAAGGGTGGAAAAGTGTGGAGAGCGTGCCCAGGCTTGTGGAGGACTACATGGCCAAAAAACTAAAGGTGGATGAGTTTGTGACCCACAGTTTGGCTTTTGACCAAATCAATGAAAGCTTTGACCTCATGCATGCGAGCAAAAGGTAGGAAACTTTATAAATCATATGCCAACATATTAATAAGGATCCTAGTTTTGGGCAAAAAATAGACTTTTTTCTTTTTTTTGTTTTGTTTTTTGGCCCTAGTATTCGGACGGTGCTCAAGTTCTAACTGCCTTCCTGTCAGCGACCTTTGGCTTGGCCTTAACCTTAGAAGTTAGCATCCCTGAAGAACTCCTGGGCCTGTGTGATCCTACACTGGAGATGGCAATTTGTATTTACAGAGTATGTTTCCCCTAGAATACTCAGCTCTGTTTTACTTTCCAGTTTAAGTAGGCTGTGTTTCAATTAACTTGTCAAATTTTGGCTTAGATCTGGTAAAATGCAAATTTAAGGAATGTTACAAATGCAAGAGTAAAATTTTGTGAAAGATGTGAGTTTGGGAATATTGTATTGACATGTATGCAAAGCAGAAGTCGTGTGGACTATTTCAAATCTTGGCATAACTGCAGCATTCCTTATACTCTTTTGGTGAAATACTATATAATGAAAACTGCAGCCTAGCAACTAAAATTAGGGGGTGGGGGTGATGTCTGTGGCACCAATTCCTCAGGTTTTTTTTTTTTTGGTTTTTTTTTTTTTAAATGGTTAAATTAGCTTTTAACTGTTACCCTTGGCATTGAGCATGGAATATTGGCTAGAGGGCTGCTATTTAAACGCTGCACACATGACACCTGAACACATCATTTTAATATTTGAGCTACTGGGCTCAGCCGATCACAGTGAAGCAAGTGGAAGAAGATCTCCCACAACCCCTCTCGCTAACACATTTACACAGAACTGACAGCACCAGTCATTGATCAGCATGTGAATCACTTTAAAGGTGTGGATTAAAAGGAGAATAAAACTGCAGTACTCCCTCATTTGAATCCAATGTAGATTGTAAAACTGCTCCATGTCAGTATTCCCCCAATCATTTGCCACTGTATTCTAAACTGCAGAAAGCAATTCTTTTTCAGTCTTGTATGTATGCACTTAAGAGTGGTGTATATTACGCTCAGTGAAGTTCCAACACGGTTTGTCCAAAATGGCATTGAGAAGCGAGGCACTCGTGCGGAGGACAGATGCTGGACAGCTAACAGCTTGTACTAACACTGTGATAAATCCACTTAACATTTACGTAAGTGTAACTTAAGTTAGCTTAGTTTCTGATAAAATCTCTAACTGGAGAGAAGATGATCCAAAAAAAAAAAAAAAAAACACAGCAAACAAGAATGACTTAAAACCACATACCGTGTGTCTTTAGTACACTTCTCCAGTCAACCACTAAGCACATAGTCAACCTGCTTAAACTAAGGCCAAATTATGTTTCTACAGGAAAAAATAAACTGTATTTAAACCGTGCAATTATATTCTTTGTCTTCAGCCAGCCACAAATATGTGACAATCCAACATTTGACTATTCAGTCCCTACAGGTTTACCCAGGTCCGGTGGTTCTTACAGGTCAGCATATCCAAGCAACAGATTGCACACTAATGTTCCTGCATGCAGACAGGCCGTACAGCATAACCACTGATCTTTTCCTTCGCGTACAGTTATCTTCCTTATGGCCCAGTCTAACTCAGTACATCTTGGACTGACTTGTCAGTAGCTCATATGAACAAAATTGTTTCAAAATTGTTTTCAAGTAGCAAAGTGAAGAAAATCTCAAATGTGGAAAGTGAGCAGTTTCAGAATTGTGCCTGCTGGGAAGCAGTAATGCGAGCACCCTGAGTCCAGTGCGCATGTATGTGTGTGTGTGTGTGAGAGAGAGAGAGGGACAGCTTTGTTTCGTTCTACATCTGGCTTATAAAGTGGGGGCGCCCGTTGTCTTCATGCCGACGGGTAAGGATCTCACAGCCTGTGTCCGTCACTAGAAGGGTGTGCTCAAATTGGGCTGAGCGTTTACCATCTCGTGTCACTGCCGTCCAGCTGTCTGGCCACGTCTCATCCTGCCAGCCACCTGGAATGAGATTAGACATGTAAGTTGATGCAGGTTCTCAGGAAGATAGATGTGATTCAAGGAGAATGTGAGGTCTGACATGAGCACAGAAACAGGCACACCTGCATTTGCCTAGATTTAACAAGAGACTTCCTGGGAAAAGGTGTGCTTCCAGAGTTGTAGTAGATATTTGGGACCAAAGGTGAAGACCAAGTGATCTACTGGCACTTCAGCCACCAGCAAACATGAGTAGAGCAAAACAAGATTCTGCTCCTGCAGGTTTCTTTTGCCACAGTAGGCTCATAACTGCAGTAGACAAGATCTTACCTTCACAGATCATGGGTTCAATGGTGAAAACGTGACCTGGCTTCATAACACCCACAGCCTTGTTTTCTTCAAGGAGAGAGGAAATGACACGATGAACATACAGAACACAGACAATAACTGCAGCTCTGTCTAAATTTATCTGACAGTACCTCTACAAGGTTGAAGTTCACTCACTGGCATAATGTGGCACGTTGGGAGCTGTGTGGAAGAGCTTGTGAATGCCGTGGCCACAGTAACTCCGCACCACAGAGAACCCATTGGCCTGAGCGTGCTTCTGGATGATGTTGCCCAGCTCTCTGTACCGGACTCCTGGCTTGACTGTAGGATGATAAGGGGTGAGGGAAATGTCAGTGGCTTGTGTGCATACGGGTGATGCATCCTGAAATGCACCTCCAGCTGGCCCTGCTCTCTGCAACAGGCTGAATGCCAGCCCCTCCCATCTAATCCATGCCACCCTACTGTCTGGACAGATAGCATTCAACAAGTGAAAAGGACTGCTCTCATTTCTACTTTGCTTCCATTTACTGAGAAGCTTCCCTCTCTTTCTGCAACAGTTATGCGAGCATCTGGCTCAGCACTGCCAGCAAAACAATGCAGCACACAGGGACCCATCATCTCCTGACCTGTCAGTGTCAATAATGTAAAACTACTCAGGCTGTTTCTTTTTTCCAGCATTGAAAACTCCAACACAACTTTTACCTGAGTCGATGGCTTGCATAAGGCATTCGTAGGTTGTCTGGACCAGCTTCTTGGCTCCTTCGTCCACCTCCCCAACAAAGAAGGTCTCGTTGAGATCTCCGTGATAACCATTACGGTACACAGTGATGTCCACTAGACAGAAAACACGAGAAGATGTGCTTCTGTCAGTACAGAGCACCACATAACAAACACAGTTTCCTTCAATTTCTAATGAAGTACTATGTAGGGGACTACCATTGAGGATGTCTCCCTCCTGGAGGGGTCTCCTATCTGGGATCCCGTGGCAGATAACCTCATTGACCGATGTGCAACAGGACTTGGGAAAGTTGTAGTAGTTGAGTGGGGATGGGTAGCAGTTTCTGGCAGTACAGGCCTGAGAAATGAGAGGCAGACAGTCAGCAGGGTTACCAGCACTGTCTCATCTTTCCATTCTGTGTCCTGGAAAGTCAGAATGGCTCACCAGATGCACAGCATGGTCGATCTCTTCTGTCGTCACGCCTGGCTTCACCATTAGAGCAGCAACATCGAGCACTTCTCTGGCAAGCTACACAAGCAGCAAATGCACCACATAATTTTGCATGCAGTTTGCGACAACTTCCTAAAATTTAAAATAACTATTAGTAAAACTTTTATTTCCTGTTTATTTTTTAAGGTTTTGTGCCTGTAACTGCTGATGCAACAACTATTGTTTTGAAATTACATCCTTCAGAGACCCCGCAAAAAAAGGTGCAGATATATTTGTAGCATTTGGGTCCAAGCCTCGCCCGCAAACGCATGGTATTGTTTACGTGTAGAGAATATCGTCTATTAGGGAGCGGGACTCAGAAGCGTGGCCTTTACCACTGGGGTGGTGCAGTTAAAAACATCCTCTATAGTGGATAAAAATGGCTGGGTCTAATTTACTCTGAGTTCTACATTGTTCTGAAGAATGCACATAATTGTGAAAATTTTACTTTTACTCAAAATGTGGAAGGCCATACTTTGCACACTACTCTCATGCCTTCAATATCTTCAGGAGAGAGAATCTTTATCTGGGAAGTGCCCTTCAATGACTGCTCCAGCTCAGATATCCCTAAAAAAAAAAAAAAAAAAAGGGGGGGGGGGGGACGACACATTATGGACAATAATTTTGCACAATTAGCAACACGTTGCTAAAGCCAAGATTTCCAAGCAATTTCCCAAGCACATGCCAAAGCCAATTCAAGACCAAAGTTTCAGTGATTTTTTTTTTTTTTTTTTAACTGGCACGAACTGCCATTAAGACCTCTGTCAGAGGGTTGTCCGTTTCTATTCCACCCTGGAGCTGTCTTACAGTTAAGGATCTGCTGGAAAACTTTAGTAGGATCCGATTCCAGTTGCTACAGTCGAGGTGTTTTACTTTTCCGAGTTTCCCCATCAACAGAGGTCCATTAGAGCTGAGAAGCTGCAGTGTGTTTGCGTCTTGCCATTTTAAGGTACAATGAAGAATACTGATGTCTCAGTAAATTCAACGAGTCTGTATAGCCTCAACGCATCGGGTTAACATACTGGAAATAATGCCGAACACCTGTAGAAAAATGATGACTCTGGGAAACCACAGTCGATGGGGTGGGAAGAGGAGGAAAAAAAAAAAAAAAAAACACTCAGGTCTGCAGGTTACTTGATTTGAATCAACCCGGAAGCCAGAATGTGTGGAAAAAACTGAACAGTTGTGATGGATTCCTGACCGAAAATACAACAGCCAGAAAAACACCATTATACCATCGGCGTCTACTAATCGGCTATCATTACCAACCTAAACCCACGCCAAGAGAACATGAAATGGTTACCTAGTGGGTGATCAGCATAATCTGGTCTCTGGATGTTGGGTGGCACAGGTCTCATTGGGGTCTACCAGGAAACAGAGAGAACAGAGGGACACACAAGAACCCATTACTACTTGTGACTTTTGTCCTATTAAGACTAGAGTTTTGACCTCCATTCAGATTATATAATTATGGTCTGCACTTCCAGCTCCAGAAGGTTCTAGCCCTAACCAGACAGTGAACCGCTTGGTTCAAGGTTTTCTTAAATGCATTTTTCTCCCTTCCTTGACCTTCATCTGAACAAACCAAACCATAAAACTCCCCACACTTGCACTGGCCTTCAAGAAGAGTCTTTAAATAGTCCCGCACCCCAAGATCTCTGTATGTTTAAGTATCTGGTCTTGGTGTAGTAACACCTCCTCCTTCTATGGTTGGTCAGTGAGGGTGACGACAATGCCAATGACATACCAGGGGGTAGTGTGGTCGCAGCTTGCCTGTGTAGCGGTACCCTGGCCACGGGTCTGTATTCGCATCACTCTCTATGTTTTTGTTAGTGTCACTTCTGGTCTTGTCTTCCTCTGCAAACACAAATCAGGATGCTGACATGCCTGCATGCTGAATCCAGCCAACAGACATCATTGTATCTTGCGCTTCACAGGAAGACATCGCGAGTGTACTTCCGAACACGGTTTCATTTCTGACTGAAACGAGAACGAAAGCGCGACGGAGCCATGGCAAGTTCACAGCTCACCCCGAAACTTGGCAGGATTCTCGAATGCCGATTTTCTGTCCCCGATAAAAATAATAAGCATCGAGTCCAGACGTACGGAAGTACAATCAGATGCAATGACGTGACGTTCATAAAATCTCCCAGAAAAGAAACTCACAAATACTGTATACATTCATTTTTCAATCATATTAATACAAAAAGCATTAAAAAGTTTAAACAAAAAAAACATACTCGCTTTCTTGTGCAGCAATTTGTGGGTGGCCCAGCTCCCCTTGAAGCATTCCTGCAACAAAGGAAAACATGTTACACATCAGCCTTTCAGCGCACTTCCTTGGTTATGCTGACAGCAGCACAGCTCGTACTGGATGGCGTGCAGCAGCTCAAACCAAAAGAGCACCAAACTACACTTTTATTCCATCGCCCGTGTTGCGTAAGAGCGCAGGACTACGTGCAGCTGCAGCAAAGGCTCTGTTTAAAGCAGGGCTTCACTACGCGCTACGGTGCTCACTACACGCAGGCGGTTCACTCACGAATTTCGAGCGGCGCCCGATGCGCTGTCAAAGGCGCCAGAGCTAAGGCGGCCACGTACATGGGCCGTGGCTCAGGCGTGGTGGGAGAGAGGCGCGCACACACACCAATAAGACGCGCATGTGGCTCAAACCTCTGCCAGCTCACGGGCAAACGCGCAGTCTGCGCTTCACTCAGCAGATGCTTTTTGTCCAGGACGACGCGCAGCTCAGCGTAAACGCAAGTGCATTAACAACTGTGAGAACAGGGAGACACGGAGTCTTGGTGCACAATAAGTGGATATAAGCAGATATTTGCAGTAAAAACGGCTGGTGCTGAAAGACTTGTACAACCGCGGCTGTAGAAAGGCGTAAGGAAAAGCTGTTGCTGCAAAAACGCTGGCTTTGCCGTGACCCCCCTTGTAAGGCAAGTCGGCCCCCGACCCGTTCGGGAAGGCCCGGCGCCCCCGTCCCTCCAGCAGGGGCACAGACGCCGCACTCACAAACACCGCCGGCACGGCTGTCCCACACAAACGCGCGCCCGCCGCCCAGCACCGCTGCTTTTCCAGCCGCCTCTGCGGCTCCGCGGAAGCACGCCGGCCAGTGCGTACGAGCCCGCGTGCACGTCGGAGCAGGAGGCGTCGGCAGCGCGCACCCGGGCCCGGGATCGCGCAACGCGCGCACCTGAGAGCAGAAGTAGGAGCCTTGGATGCCGAGCTTGATACACGTGGGGCACTGCAGCTTGGCCTCGCTGCCGCAACCCTCCGTCTCACACTGCCTGGCCTCCACAGCCGCCATGCTGACGCTCCGCTGCGCTGCGCTGGGGAAGGGGAGGAGCCGAGCACCTCCGCATGGAGGCGCGCCCACGTGGGGACCGGCCTTCTCGGCTAAGAGGGCTGCTGCTGCGCTGCCTCGTCCAGTCACAAGGGCACCAAGGCCAACATTTACCTCCGCTTCTCACCGCAGGAAATGCACTTTTTTATTATTATTATTATTATATTCCCTATACGTAGTACCCACCCATAACTAACGAATTCCGGGCACTGCACCTTTAAAAGGAGTGTCGCGTCCGTCGACATGCGCATGCGCAAATATGATTCCTCCATTGCCTCTGGCCAATCGGCTTTTACGTTCATCGCGCGGAGCGGGTAATTGCGAAACGGAGTTCTCATTGTTCGTATTCCATTGGTTGGCTCGGACCAATGGCCTTCCCGTCACAAGCGCGACGCCAAGTTTTTGTCGCGTCCTATTGGATAACTCTGTCCAATCAGCTTTGACGTTCACGCCGGAGGCCTGTGCAACGTAGTAGTGTGTAAAATGGCGTCGGCGGAGCCGGTGAGTGTCCGTGTTGGTGTCTAGAACGAGTCAACTTTGTGTCGTGTTTTCCAGTGGAGACGTCGCTGCTGCGAACAGGGATTTAAGTGTGAGGGTTTGAGGCAGTTTTTAGCGAGGGAGACTGTAGTTGGAAGTGTATTCAGAAGGCTACCGAGATACTGCGGGGGGAGAGGGGCGTGTGAGCGGGTGGTTGTGCTGGAGTGTCGGCTGTGTGTGGATGGCCGTACTGAATAAAACACTGCATAAAATAACGCAGTTCCTCCAAATATTACAGCGTACAGCTCTGTGCGATAGAACACAACGCCAAAAAGGTGTTTAAACAAAAACAAACACCAGCACTGCAGATTTGGACAGAATAGCAGCACAGCACTGTATACCAGAACACAATGAAACTCACCTTGCTAACGCGTTTTCGGATTATTTTGTCCCGGTCCGCCATTGTTTGTTTTATTTTTATTTTTATTTCTGTTAAAAATAAAATAATATTATTCTCTACTGTAGGTGCCTCTTTTCTTCAGCTAACAGTGGATAAAAAAAAACTTTAGCCAAAGTTTTATTTTGGCCAGCAACTTTGTGACGTACACTTTTGTGAAAAATTTCTCTTTACACAGCTTTGATTTTCCATTGAATTATTTCTGAAATGTAGGAGACCCACGTTACCACTTACAGTATTTCTTACTCTTTATTTGCGAGACGACATTGTGTATATGTTTCTAAAATATGCAGATAAGTAAATGACTGTTTACAGATTGTGTTACATGTGTTAGGTCAGAAATTTGTGAGGTTGCCTTCCTGTAACTAACGGTTTATTAATAGAGTTTGAAATTCTCAGTAACTGTTCCTCAATTTCTCATTTGGGATGAAGGGGAGTGTTTTTTTTTTTTTTTATTTAAGTAATCGTTGCAGGGATTTTTTAAAATGAAAAATCTCATACTTACATTGGCTTTGTCTTTTCATGAGAACTTTTTGGACTTTTGGCACAGTTTTGCTATTTTGATCCAAAATAGTGGACTGTGCTATCAGTAGTGTTACAATAATATTTAGTGTCATGTTATAGTATCCAGTTTAAACTGTTGCAAAATTATGTAATTGTAGCAAAACAAAGAGGCTTATTATGGACTGCAATATGTAATAAACCTTTGCACCCTTTTTTTTTTTCCCTCCAAAGGAAATCTCTTCAAATTTCCAAAATTCCGAAGAAGAAAAACAAGAAGGAGCTGGTCAGGAGGTTGCAAGTCCTGAGGAATACATTAAGCACCCACTGCAGAACAGGTGAAGTGGTCCTATCTCTGGAACAGAGTGAAAATGACACCACTTAGTTAATTGGTCACATGGTACACAGTTCTGGTCACATGGTACACAGTTCAGTTGGTGACAGTCGACATCAATTTTAAGGACTTGCATTGATCAGTATTTGTATTTGTAGATCTTTTCTGTTAGCTAAGTATATTTATGATGGCAGCAGCATGTGTTTTTTTTAATTATTATGTGTGTTTTTATGTGTTCCAACGGTTTTGTTTTGAGGCAGTGTGTCTTGTGTAAATGCTATTATGCTTCCGCACGTACCCTATGTCATATGTTTGTGATAAACAATTATTCAATTCTCTATATTCATAATAGTGGGCTTTCTCTGATGGTTATTTTGGGAGCGATTACAATTGTTGGCAACTCGATGACTGTTTTTTTTTTTTGAAACAGATGGGCTCTTTGGTTTTTTAAAAATGACAAAAGCAAAACTTGGCAAGCCAACCTACGTCTCATCTCCAAATTTGACACAGTTGAGGATTTTTGGGCGTAAGTATTTGTGATCATGTTTTGAAATATATTTATATGTATTTTTTTGGATGTCTGTTAATCTCTTGGTAACTGCTGGAGCTATGAATCATATACAAAAAATGGTGGAGAGGTGCAATTTCTGTCCTGTCCAAGTACACCTGGAAAATTAAGTTAGTGTAATGTCAGTTTTTAAAAAAAAAAAAAAAAATTATTTTAAATGACCAGTAATTATTTCAGTAAGTTTAATCTGTTAAAAATGGCTGCATTACAGTGAACACACAAAAGGGCTTTTAAAGCAAATTCGGGCAAAAATACATTGATGCTTTAAAACTGGGTTGCTCAGTCACATTGCACAAATAGTTGAAATGCCAAATGTGTTTTTAGCATTTAAAAATGTTTCTGACCATTTCACCTTATAAGCAGAGGAAATTATAACCATAGAGTGAAAAGCATAAGCTATTAGAGCGTTGCTGCGTCACTGTCAGTTTGTCAGCGTGGAGATAAAACTGACTTGAGAGAGCGCCAGCAGAGGAGCAGATGCAACAGAAAGTTAATGCAAAATGTCTGTCTTGCCTACTTTTCCCCACTGCACACTATGAACCTGTTTTTCTGAAAATTTGTGTCATTTCTCTGTACCTTTGTTGGATCTAACAGTATCATCACTTGTTAATTAATGAACATCTGTCCATGCGTTTAGTACAATGATGCATTTTTCCTCTTCACTTGCGTACATCAACTTATGTCTGTTGACATTGTGTACTGTGGCCTACAGTGAACAATGTTCTTCACTTCATTTTTGTTTTCCAGTCTGTACAATCACATTCAGTTGTCAAGCAACTTGATGTCTGGCTGTGACTACTGCCTTTTTAAGGTAGGAGGTGATTCTTTGAGAAGCTTTCAGTTTGGGGGGGCAGGGGACTCTGGGTCCCCAGCAGCTCATTTAAAATTTTTGCTTCAAAAGCATTTCCTAGCAGGGCGAGACTGAACCTGAAGTGGATCATTTGTCTTGGATTTTTGTGCTTGATATGTCTTTTGTGCGGTTCTTTGGTTCTTACCAGGAAAATCTTTTTTTTTTTTTTTAATTTTTTAAATTACTATAACATATCCTTCATCATGGGAGCAAGAGGCAGTGGCGTTTTGTTCAGGGGTTGACCTCTCTTGATCAGCACTTTGCTGTTTCATTTGCTGCCACATGTCTTGAGTTGGCACCAGTTCAACACATCAACACCTCAAGGACTTCCGTGACCTGCTGTAACTGCTTCCATGCAAGAATCGGACCCTTCTAAAAGAATATTCATTTTGTTGCCTTTTCCAACTTGTCTGGGCTCAGTGTATGCAAGGGTCATATAGGTGGCTTTATTTTTGTACTTACCAGCGTAACTTCAGATCAAGCAGATGCTCAAAATGCCGTGAGGTTTCATCTGTTATTACATCTATCAGCACAAGATGTTTTTATTACTCTCTGCATGTGTGAAAGTGTTTTTCATTCATTAGTGTTAGGTAATCCCTTAAAGAAGTGTGCAGCTGTAATACAGAGGCCTGATCTGGGCACATTTCCTCCCTGTGTAGGATGGCATTGAACCCATGTGGGAGGATGAGAGGAACAAACGTGGAGGGCGTTGGCTTATCACCCTCTCGAAGCAGCAGCGTAAGGCTGACCTGGACCGCTTCTGGCTGGAGACAGTGAGTCGAACACATGGTCAAAGAACCTTTCTTATTTCGTGTTGGCAACGAGTAAGGTGATCTAACCAGGTTCATCACTGCCTTGGCTGCAGCTCCTGTGCCTGGTCGGCGAAGCCTTTGATGACCACAGTGACGATGTGTGTGGTGCTGTAGTCAACATCAGAGCAAAAGGAGATAAAATAGCAATATGGACAACTGACTGCGAAAACAAAGAGGCCGTGACACATATAGGGTGAGTCCTAGAATAATTTTGTCTCAGAATTGTCTGTGTAAATAATGTTAAAAATACAGCAGGTGCTCTTTATTCAACAATTAATAACAATCGCACGGATATCAATAGCATGATCTTTACAATTTGAGATGAAGATCCATAATCATTACTACAAAAAAATGAAGTCCAAACAACACTGAACATGGTGAAAATGTCAAAGGCAGGCATTTTTGCAGAGAGAACTAAGGTGCTGTTGGTATTCTCACTGCTTTGTGCCACCTTGCTTGTTGTTTGGCTATAACTGATATCTTTATATAGTAATTTATTAATTCATGGGAGCGCTTCCACATAAAGATGACCTGCTTTAGGTCGAGAGGTTAGAGGTTAGGATCTCTTTAAAACCTTTCAGAACGTAACCGTAAGCTGTGGTGGCAATGATGCATGTTTGATTATGCAGGCGCGTGTACAAGGAGAGGCTTGGAGTCTCACCAAAAGTGATCATCGGCTACCAATCCCACGCTGACACAGCTACGAAAAGCGGCTCCACCACCAAGAACAAGTTTGTGGTTTGAGAAGCGTCAGAAAACCTTTCAAAGAATTGCACCCTTATTTCATTTTTTGATTGGTTTATGTTTCATTTTGTTCAACTTTACACAGTGACTGCATTAAGCAATTCATGCTTGGGTTATACCAAAGTTTCCTCCGTGAATGTGTGTTCCATACAGTCTGGCATTAGGCAGTTCTCCCGCAGTGTTCCCCTCACTCCTCCAATAAATACAAAACTTGCATTTTATAACTTGTGCTACTAAACTTGTATGAGATTTAAATGAAATGTTGGTGCAACAATATTTAGTTTAAGAACTGTGTTCTTTTTACAATGTTTATTCATTTAGTGCCAGATTACAGTTGTTTGGAAGCTTTTCCGATTAGTCTGGGCTTTTTGTGTTACACAGCAGAGCTCTTCTGGTGTAATCCCTAATGTTTCACGCTCTAAATTATTTTATTTTGATTTGCCCACATAGTGGAAGTACATTGCTATGAAATCTAATAGGGTTTTTTCTTTTTTGTTTGTGTGTTTTATGGGGGCTTGAAGTTCATGGGGTAGTCAGTTATTGTGATTTTCTTTTTTCTCAAGTAATACTTTGGTTACAGTTAAAACTATTAAATCCTTAGTTTTGCTCTTCCGCATAAAGTGTTTAACCTGTTCATTTTTATGTGCGTTGTTTTACATTCCCTGCTTGACATAAGGAGATGTAGCCACAAAACCTTTGGTTCTGTGCTCTTCTGTTGAGGTGTATTCAGTAGATCCAAAGTGCTTTCATTGAATGACTTGTTGGGGGGGGGGTCACAGTTCTTCTCAATAATCCATTGTAAAAAAAAAGACTGTAAATAAATGTGTACAGTGAATTGTCTTTATTTGTGTAGCCCAGCATATTATTTCTCAGCATATTACCGCATACATCCAAAACCTTGGAAATTATAAACTAATTGCTTTACAATTTTAAGCAGACAACACGTGCTTAAAATGTTAATATTTGTCTTTTACTATGCAGGTGTCCCCGTACTTATGAGCACAGAGCATTCCAGGAAATCGCCTTGCAAGGGGAGACTTTGTGAGTATTGCTTTAAGAGAGAGGGGTGTTGTGGGAAATGAGTGCATTCCACGGAAGGGTCTGTCGGCCATTTTGGGTGTTAAATGAATAAGTGATAAAGTTCCCCCAAGCTCCCATTTTGTTACTTGTAAATGCAAAAATTCGACCACATTTGGTTGTAACTGGGTAAAGGGTATTGAAGGATTTCGCTCATAAGTGAAAGACTCATATTTTGGTGATACCTGTTTTTGCAGTTAAAAGGCAGTAGGTTAGCGGTCCTAGGTAAGAATTCATGCTGGTGCAAAGGTGCTTACCTTGTATTTGGTAAATCATTGTAATTCATTTGGTGTGCAAACCTTAAATATTTAAAGTCACTTACAGGACAGAGACATCAGGTAAGTAACTGATTTTCAGATATCCACAAAAGGTCTTGTTTGTCCACCCATGGTCCTGTGATGGCCTGGCTTTCTACAGGAGCCACCTGATCTTGCAATGTCAGCCAGCCTCCTGCACTCAAGTGTGTCTGCTGACGTGACAGGAGACAGCGTGTGGAGAGGATTGCCAGGTTTCCACATTTGACACCTCCCCGGGTCATAAACAATGGCAGCGATATGTTGAGCTTTCCCTTTGTTGACACCTGACCGATTTTATTCCCGTCATTGGATATTGCGCATGGCGGTGCGCATTTCACACAATCCAGGTAGACTTGCTAGCTGTTATCAGCGTGAGAGAGATGGCGGTTTTTGTTCTGATGCCGTTATCGTAATGGTAACGGATCCTAATTTAAGCAGGAATGGTATGAAAATGAAATGGTCAATTATAAAGCCAGGATTGTGCTTTTGGACCACACTTGAATAATTTCAAACAATACTGTATTAATTTTTCAGCTCTTTAACAGTGCACATTAAAAGGATGTAATTATTTTAGAGCAGCAGCTATTCCATTTCTGACCTTAGGTTATCTGAATCAGAGCGAATATTGTATTTCTTTTTGGTGTATTATCAGTATGAGTAAAAGTGTGATGAGAAGCGGATGTGCAGATGGGTCAGAGTATTTTCCACTGAGGGTGTGACTCAGCACCAGCTGCAGGCCCTGCACTAGATGGCACTAAGAGTCCATTTACACACCATATATAAAACTGACTTGAGGTGCTGTTTGCTGCAGAAGAAGCGTAGATGAGAGTTGAGATCAGGTCAAAAGAATTTTTTTTTTGCTTGTTTTTTTAAATGTCCTTTTCTGGATGGGATGGCATGTTTGTAAATAACCGGAATTTCAGAAGTGTTTCAGTTCGCTATGACTGGAGGCCAGCAGAGGTAGAAGCAGACAGCAAAAGGATTTTCTGAATGGGGATGAAAATAGTGTTGAGTACCCTAGCTTCCTCTCCACACTCCTTTTGAGAAGGTAGGGATGATTGGTGCAAAACCTGCATTATTCCTGCTGCGATACCACTAACATTTCTAGTTATTGGATTGCTAAAAGCTCATGGTTAGGAAAGGTGGTTGACAACTGCATCTAAAGGAAGAATGATGAATTGCTGATGGATGCATGAGAATGTCACTTTGTGGGTGTAACCCTGATTTAGCTGCTGCTGTTACTGGTCTGAAGGCAGACCTCAACAATGAACAGAGTGGACTCCAGCATGGAGCATCCGTCACCTTGAAAATATGAGGTGATGCTGGTTTGTGTCCATTACTTTAGTTAAACCAGCATTTCATCATCTGCGGGGGGTGTAGGGGCAGTGGGGACGCCAGCAGTAACTGGAACAGGTCGCTTAGTGGTTAAGGTCCTCACCGTGCTATCAAAGAACCTGCATTTGAATTGCTGCTCCTGCATTGCACCCTGAGCAGATACAGTGAAATTACTCAGCTGGGTAAATTGGTGACTTGTGCATGCTGGTGGCTGAAGAAGCCCACGGGAGGTCAGGTAGACAGCTCCCCACTGCTCGGCCTGCCCTGCCAAAGTAATGATGACCAGCTGCTATCACTTAAGGTCAATATGCAGGGCTTTTTGAGCAGCTGGGAGGATGACTTTTTGGGGAGTATTGGTGGGGAATGGAGGGGGGGTTCCTCAGAAAGGTCCCAGGTTTTTGACATCTGTAGCTTTTGCCCAGTTGCCTATTCCGAAATGTCCTTAAAAGGGCTCACATCTCCATTTTGGTTGTAGATTAATCTTCTTTTTGGTATTGAACAATGCCATCCTCCCAAGGTGGTCAACTCCATGCTCCACCTGGCCACTCCTATAAGTTACTTAATACACAGGTTAAACTACATCAGATAAATTTAAAATAGAAGAAATAATAGCACCAGAAAAAAGTTTTTTTTCACACATTAAAATGAAACTCAAAGTGCTTCTTGTTTCAGCTAATAAAAAAAAAAAAAAGTTAAAACTGAGCAAAGATGAATCACAGTAGCACGTGCAGTTTCTAAGTGTATATCCACAAGTGGAAGTGGGTTCCTGGGGTTCACACTCAGTTCTGGAGACAGAGGGTGCAAGGTGAGCAATGGGGTTCAGTGTTTGTGGCCAAAGTGCTTCAGGAATGTTTGTATGATCACATGTGAAAATGCCACTGGTCAGATGTCTTTCACCAAGTGAGTGCTACAGCAAAACCCACCGCTGAATTTTTCCATTTATGGCTTCTTTTTAGCTGTACATTTCTATATTCATGTATGGAAATCTTTGAAGACCCTTTTAAGTTTGACTAGAAACATCAATGGCAGATTTAAATTGTGCAGCTTCAACTAGGATGCTGGAAGAGCAAGGGAAATATTTGCATGTATACCTTCTACTTATCTACAGCTGGAGAATTTAGCACTTTTTGATATCGTGCTGTGTTGACATGAACCCTTGTTAAAGAAAAACTAAGTATCAGAGGATAGCGATGACCATTGTAGCACCATTGAGGAGCAAAGTGACCTGGTGCATAAGTTTGGAGTCTTAACTAGCATAAGTGGCCAAGTCTAAAATTGCCCTTTACGTAAGTTGGGTGGATGTTTCTATGCAGGCTCAGAAACATTGATCAATTATCAATAATCACGCTCTCGGCTCTCAGATGAATGATCAATGAAGTTCAACACTGGGTTGCGGTGGTCCTGGGAAGCACAATGTGAGACCCAGTGTAGTGCCCGCATGGAATGGCAGTCCATCACAGCACAAGCTGTCCCACTCCAGGCAGTGCAGAGCCATGACTTCAACTGCGTGCTATTGGACTGTGGAAGGAAACCAGAGCACCCAGAGGAAACCCACACAAACTTCCCAAAGACAGAGGTGGATTCAAACCTACAGCCGATGCTGCGGTGAAACATCAACTCTGTCTGCTCCAACCCCAAGCCACCTGGCTCAGAAACAAGTTAAAGATATCAAAAAAGTTTTGTTTGTGTCATTGATAAGAACAAAAAGCATCACATTTGAATACCTGGTAAATATTTGGTCATATTCATATTGAAGAGAAATTTGTTTTAAGTGCTTGTAAAAATACAGTACATATAGTTTGTACATGTTTATAACCTACGTGTTTTATATGCTTATATGGTATAGATGTATAAAAACCAACAGGTTTTCTTGCTGCATAATGGAGGAAATGCAAGTTTTTGTGTCTTGAAATGTGACTTTTGCGTGCTAAGTCAAAGACAAATCGGAGGCATCGGAGGTAGCGTACTGATGCCCGTGAGAGGTGTGCCCGAAACCCACTTGGCCAAATTTGAATCACGCGGTCCAGGTACCAGCTCGCTTGCTCCAAA
This sequence comes from Heterotis niloticus, assembly GCA_018136845.1. Lineage (NCBI taxonomy): Eukaryota > Metazoa > Chordata > Actinopteri > Osteoglossiformes > Osteoglossidae > Heterotis > Heterotis niloticus. The sequence goes on from CM030888.1 coordinate 422,502, forward strand.
ACAATGTGGCAGTCGGCCGAAAACGTGCATTTGAAAGGGACCGGTTGCGTGTGTGGTGCCTTTGTCAAAAAATGCCTTTATTTGTCAGACGTCTCATCCCAGAGCTTCTCACCTTCCAGCTTTGCTTGCATGCTGCTTAAATGACCAGGATGGAACGCACAGTTTGGGAGCAGCTGGGTGTGACCTGCACACCCGATCCACTGTGCGTTCTCACCTGTCCGCTTTAACCGGAGATGTCTCATTGCTGAGTTGTGGCCATGCTGGCGGTGTTCATCCACGAGGCAGCAGCATGTCTGCAAAATGTTCACAGAGACGAAGGCTGGATTCCGTCACCTTTCATTTAGTAAAACAGTAGAGCAACGAAAGCGCAGCGTCCTCGGCACCTCTTTTCTCCCACAAAGGAGGGCGACGGACGGTGCTGAAGTGAGCGTTAAATATTCCGCAGAAATATAGAACTGATTTGGATTGGGCGTAAATTGAGTTCAGGCCTGCAGTAGTATTTTTACGATGCTTCACAGTATCTCTCTCTCTCTCTCTCTCTCTCTCTCACACGCAGACCATGTAAGAATGCTTTGGCTACAGTGCTCTTTTTTAACCCTGCTTTTATGGCACAAGGCTGTATAGATGAGGGCTAAATGCAGCATCTGGCCTTTTAGGGCAGTAATGAGAAAAGGATGTTAATTGTCCCCGACTGCTGCAAGTAAATGAATTATTGATCGCTTTTCTACCCCTCCTGTACTTGCGTAACCTTACAAATCGTTTTATCCTCCCCCTGCAAGTACATTTCCTCTCAGCACCGTGTCATGCCAAAGGCAGACGGATACATATTTCAATATCTAAATCAGCTACCGAGATCCATATTAGCGTTGTACTTTTTTCCCGATTATATTTTTGTCTGCAAGAGAAATCTGTAATACGCAAGCACTAAAAAACGGGTGCACGCATTTTCAGCAGCAAGATGTGTGGTCTTCGTGCACTGTCCAGATTGTACATGTTGGGCTGCTAGAGAAATGCGTACACTTAAAAGTTTGTGGAAACTGTAAACGCCATACAGACCGAGCAACATTCGAACCCGCATCCAATCGCACAGCCCTGGCGCTGAGACACTGTCTGTACCTGCTGTGCCTTGTGTTTTAATACATATCTAGCCTTTCCCAACCATTCCCCTCATTGTTTAGCAGTTGTCAGCGTCAAAAGGAGTGCAAGTAAGCAAAATCGCTGGTAAAAGGATGTTGCCGGACAATGATGCCAAGAACAGAAGGGGCACGGGTGGGAAAATCCACATCATTAAACCACATATGCATTTTTCCATCTTTCTTTCCACCTCTGTATAAACAAAGGACAACAGGATAGAGGCAGCTATCAGCTAAGCTTTGTGGAGGGAAATCTTTTCAGACTTATGGTGAAAGGGCTGAAATGTACTGATTTTAAAACGTGAACATCAGTTACAATCCTGTCAGAGATCTGAATGATGTGAAGTAAAGATGGGGTGGACAATAGTAGCAATATAAATGTATAAAAGGGAAGACATTGAGAGAGTTTTATATATGTATATATAAATGTATATATTTAGTTTATTTAGGACCCTCAGTTTTGCTGTGAGTCACTTTCCACTGCGCTGTTTCAAAAGTAATCACTCAGGTTACATCCATTCACAAGGAGGGGAGAGGTGTGCATTTACGTGGGTGCTGCCAATCTGAGTTTAGCTTTTATTTCATTTTCATCCACACATTACGCTTGGCTGCACCAACATAGCAACCATTTTTGTTACATCTGTGCACGAATGAGAGTCACGAGCTCACAACTGCTGATATATTTCAGAAGTTCACCTCCAATTTTAGCAGGATGGCCTCCAGCTGGAGACAAAGAGGCTGCAGTGAATCAGTAATTGGCTTAACCTCACATTGGAGCAAATCTCTACATGGATGGATGTTCACATCAACCCCCAGGACATTCAAGCCACCTGCGAGAAAGCAAGCAGAGGGAGGGAAAGGCATCTGGTAGCATCAACCTGATCGATACTGATGTGGAACTGACCAAAAATATTCATCAAATGCTATACTTTGATAGAAAAAATAAACAAAATCACACATGTCCCCACACCACGAAACCTGATATTTCATTTGGACTCGTAGAGTAGTGTGTTTGCAAATAGCAGGGTTCTCTTTTACTGTCTCTTATTCAAAGAGACATCTGATGGGAGCAAAAAAGAGAAATAAATGGAACCTTGGGTGGCTCAAAATAGCAATTTCACACAAGCAAGCACACATTTTGCCACGTATACGTGCTTGCCTGTAAGCGCAAAGTGAGGCCACGAAAAGATTTTCTTCTTCCCTGGACGGGAGCACAGTAATCGATAAAGCGTTGACCCTCATGTGACCGGGTTTGCGGAAAAACGGCGGCTGGCCACTGCGGTGCGTCAGGATGCTGCCGTATGTTTATGTTGCATATACTTGGCTGTTATTCATTCCCCGGCGCTCCGCTTGCGCTAGAGCAACACTCATCGCAGCAAACATTTTTGCAGCATTTATCTCAGAAGTGGCAAACTCTCTTTTTGCTGAATGGCACCAGGAGATGCTGCGCCCTCATCAAAGACGGCATCTTGTGGTCCAGCGCAAAAAGCGAGTCCCCAGCACCCAAGTGGCGAGGCCGAGTGCTGCGCTGGAAGGCCCCCTTCCCTTCTGCCCTACAAAAGACACTTTTACCTCCCGAGATTGCAGCGTAATAGAATCACCGTCTTTCAGCATTTCCGCCCAGCCTAATGCGATGATGTGTTGGAATGGTGCACTGAGAAAAAAGGGGAACTTTGATCTGAGCGCATTCATCTGATCACCCGCGGTCCTCTTGCACGTCTTCATCCCAGCGTTGTTATGAAAACGACACAAATCTCTGCCTAAATGATGCCCAGAAAACCACTTTTGTCATTCAGTGGCAGCAACACCCAGCGCAGCCCTGTCCATCCACTCCTTGCAGGATTGCGGGGGGTCGTTTCTCCGCTTATTTAGCAGTTCGTCCATTTATCGGACACTTTTCACCAAAGTGACTTAAGTTGCTTGCAGTCATTTACCCATGTTTACAGCTGGGTAATGTTTAGCTGTGCAGCACAATTCACAAGGATACAGACAAGCAAATCCTCTCAAGAGAAATTAAAGGAGCACAGCTAAGGTCATGAGGATAAATGCAAAACTGTTAATGGATGCACAGTGGCGGAAATACAAAAAGTGGCGCCATCAACAATCTCCTTTACAGTAACAAAGTAGCCCAAAAGGAAAAAAAAATTCCACATTGATGTCAAGCTGAAGAAAATAAGCATTTTGGATTACGTCCGGCTCAATCCGGACGTAAAGCAACTGCGGATGATGAAGACCAACTGACCGCAGACCCCCGATTCAGCAGCAAACAGCAGAGAGTGGGGATTCATCCTGGATCCTCTTGATGGGAAGCACTACATCCGTGTAACCGCAATGCCTCCTGATGCCTTCAGTTTACTTTATCGGCGAGCTCAAGGGAGATGCCGACCCCTCCTGTCCAAATAAGGCCCTTCATTGAAAAGCGCTGTCTTGGAAACCCTTTGACCTGGTCTGCTTCCAAACCCCTCTGATCCTCCTGCAGTCCAGCGCTCTCTTGTTTTCAGATGTCATTTCAAGATGTGAGTCCCATCCTGGGAAGGCTTTCTGCTCCGCTTGCCCTCGCCAAGGTTCGCCGGGTTAAATGTCATGCCACGGGGGTCCAGGATCAATGACCCTTCCTGTGTAAAGAGATCCGCAGCTGCAGTGGACACACAGATCCCCGAAGGAGCGCCCCAGCCGTCACGTGTCACAGGAGATGAAGAGATGCCGCCCGAACACCCATTTCTCACACAGGCCTTGTGCCAGCCTACCTCTGCTCTCCTTTGGCCCAGCCCGATCCAGCTGTCAGCCCAGATCTGTCTCCAACCAACCGAGCACATTCTGCAGCTTCCCTGGAGCAAGAACCTTCATGGAGGTGATTGTTTTCCTCCCTACTGTTTCTTTTTCTATTACATATCGTGTGCATTTTTTTGCGCCCAACCTCTCCATCCCCCATAAGCCCCGAGTTTCCGTTCATATCGGAACGCCTCAAGTGCCACTTGATTTGCATTTGCCATAAAAATGAATTGCCGGGAGGCGTAATGGGCGCTCTGGTCCTACTTGGATTCGGACGTGCACTTACATGTACGGATGCTGTAGCTTTGTCTCTATTTCCAGGCCAAAAGTCTTTGGACCCCCCCCCCCCCCCCCTTCTAATAACTGAGCTGCACTGTTCCAGCTGCACCCACACAGCAGACAAATATATTCTAGGCTACAGTTTAGGGAAGAAGAATATCCTTTCCTGCCCTAGCATAACTCTATCCCACAAATGGGCACAGATTTCCAAAATTTGGTAGAAAGCTTTACCAGAAGAGTGGGGGGCTGTTATAGCAGCAGGGGGAAAGGGGCTCCGTATGCTTGCTCACGGGTTTGGTCAACAGCGACATACTTCTGCCCAGGTAGTCTATGTGCAGTGTGCAGTAGAAATGTACAAGAGAGCAGGCACAGATGTTAACTCTCATCTCAGTAAATATAAAACACTGTTGTCAAGGCATTGCCAGTTGTCGCAGGAAATAGAGAGAGGAAATGTTAGAAGCTGAGAGTAAATTTGCATGCAGCACCTTGCTGTCACACAGTGAGCCTTGGCCCTGTGAAGCACAGTTTGTGTTTCTGCTGCCTGGTTTTACATTTGTGCAAATAGCTGCGTTAATCCTGCATTGGTGTGAATCCAGGAGCTCTTATTTAATGGCTTTGGTTGGAGCGGAAGGGGTTATCTGAGTAATGGAAGTGTCTCATTGGGCAAAGCCAAAGGTATCCATCACTTCGATAATAATTCCTTGGCTGCTTATGATTATTTAACATTCTGTTTAGCCAACACCTTCGTTCAGGATTATTCACTTTGTAAGCAGTGTCACATGGATGAACCTTTTTTCTGCAGCGCAGAAATCTTACTGCATGGAGGTCCCTACAGCAGGTGTGGGGATTTAAACCAAGAACCTTCACACTTATCTACCACAACCGAAATGTTCCCTGCTGCCCCAACAGATGCTACAGAAGTCTCCATGTGAGAAATAAAAAGCTTAAATTACACCACGCATGCAATACACAAGACATGCAAGATGAATGCAATAAATAATAAAGAAGGCTGCATGAAGAAGACGAGATTAAACCCAGCGTAAGTCTTTTAAAAGATGTATTTGTATGAGCTGCAGCTACAAATCTAAGTAGCAATTTCCTGAGAGCAGTTTAGTAGAAACATGCACAAGATGGGTCGCAAACACAGGGAGAAGGCAAATCTCTGCAAGGCTCCGTCCTCCGGATTCATTTATGGATTTGGTTGTGTGTTCAGTAATGTATTTACATGCAACATGCAACAAACTGCAGGGGGCCATCAGTAATTTAACAGCACAGCTTCTCACATCTGTGAGAGCATCATAGGTAGCCTGGCTTTAGGACTCAAGATGCTCAAGTTGTCTGGACTGGAAGACCAGAATGATAAAAAAGTGTTGCATCTTGGGTCTTGACCACAGGTAGACCAGGGACTCCTTTCAGAACTGAGTGATTACTGCTGAAGATGAAAAATGAAGAAAATCAGAAGACTGCACTCAGTTTATTTGAATAATGAATTCTGTCAAAATAATAATTTTTATTTTTATTATATATATATATATAATAAAAATAAAAAAATATATATAATACACACACACACACACATATACATACACCTTCCCCTAAATGGGGGGGTGGTATGTGTGTGTGCCTTCCTCAGCCTCGGGCCCTCTACCAGAAGCCTGGGAATTTGAGGGTTCTGCGCAGTATCTTAGTTGTTCCTACAACTGCGCTCTTCTGAACAGAGACCTCAGCTGTTGTACCTGGAATCTGTTGGAGCCACTCTCCAAGTTTGGGAGTCATGGCCCCCAGTGCTCCTATTACCACGAGAACCACTTTGGCCTTCACCTTCCACATTTGTTCCAGTTGTTCCTTCAGGCCTTGATACTTCTCAATCTTCTCATGCTCCTTCTTCCTGATGTTACTGTCAGCTGGGTTTGCCACATCTACCACACGTATACTGTGTTTAAACAAAGTAGATTTGAAAGCAAGCATGCGGGTCACAGGATTGGATTTGAAAGGCCACCCCTCTAACCCTAACACCAAAGGGGATGTATGGCTCCCTTGTTAAGAACCCTTGGGTTGTAGACAAAAAGCCCCCAGGCACCCCCACCCCAAAGTGAACCCAACATAAGGAAACGCTGAAAAATTGGACTTTCTGTGTGGCCAGAGGCTGACTCCAACCCGGTCTGAGTCTCAATCTCCACTCTCACCTCCCCTCTGAGGACAGCTCCTTTCTTCATGCATTTTGCAGGCGGCGTTTACACCGGCGCTGGGCCACTCGTGTGGAAACGTGCCTGGGCTCCCCAAGCTGGGGCTGGAGAGAAGGAGAGAGGGGAGGGGGACGCTCCCATCAGGGGTCCATTCCCAGCATGCGAGATGGCCCAGGATGAAAATAGCAGTTTCAGATTTCCAAGGGAGGGAAAGTGGAGGTGCAGAGACAAGGGGGTTAGATCACATTCCCGGGGGCCAACCCCTTGACCTTCTCGCTGTAAAGAAACAAACAAAGCGGCGGTACTTTATTTGCACTTAGACATCTTATCATTGATATTCTTCTCAGACTTTCTGAAACATCTCCTCTGTCACTGCCTGTATGCAGATATGGAAATCATTAGACTCGATCTTTATTGTATAAAAAGTACTGGGCATTATTCAAAGTATATTTTGTCAATATGTGTTTGTAGGCCCAAAAGAACTTAATGAGCACCTCCGCTAATGCATTACCTGCTTTGGCGTTCGGTAACCCCGCGGAAGGGGATGCATAAATTGCAGAGATATCGATCGCGGCGGAGAGAAAGTTCCCGTCGACATTATTATTCATTTTTCTCACTCTCTCTCCTTCTGTGATGCACGGAGCGGGATGCATTTTGTGTGTAGAGTCAGGCGCTCAATAAATAAAGCCTGCTTCTTTGTGACAAAATCTATTCGATAACAGAGATAAAGGTGGAGTTTGGAAGAGAGAGATGGCAGTAATAATCACGCCGCTGTTTTTTAGCCCCCATTTTATCCGCCGTGTGTTCAGTTCTGCCATTTCTCCACCCCCTGGATCGACTACTGTGCATTTTAAATCGAGCTGCGTCCCAGCTGCTCAGGTGCTCCTTATCCCTTTGGCTAAGATTAACCACCTCTGTCCTGCGATTATGGTCCACGTCTACGCAGGTGCCCTAGAAAGAGACGCCCTCTCCATCGCTTCCTTCAGGTCTCACTTGTCACAACTTTTCCCAAATAAATGGCGCCGGTCCACAGGAAGGCGCAAAGTGCTGATGCGGGCGTTTCCAAACTGTCCCCTTTGTCTTTCGTGGCCGCGAGGAACAATTGTGTTAGCATAGGTTGAAAGCGAGGAGCACATTTTGTCACTGCCAACACACTGGAGCCTTCTTTTATTTTTCGTGGCGCACAGATACCGTTTGAGCGGAGGCCCACCAAGATCAAGGCTGCCTCTAATCTGATGGATGCTGGCGTCATCGCGAGCCGGCCCGACACCTTCACCTTGAGTCAGGGGGTCGTATGCGGTGCACGCAGTCTATAAATGGCCAATAATTACCTTTCTCTGGGATGCAACCCCTATTAGGAGAAAGGAGGAAGAAACAACAGGCCGAAATAGGGTGGTTAGTGCCTCTGGCTTTGAGAAAACCGCTCTTTGTTTAGGATGGCCTTTTGTCTTTAAATGCGATTACGTGCAACCCCTTTCTAAATGGAATGCTGAAAAAAGTGCAAAGATAGTGACATTTTGCATTAATACTGGCCTATTAGTAGAATTTTTTTTGAAAACCACAAATGTCAAAAAACTTAGCATGCGTGCATATGTACATATAAACAGAGTTAAATGCTAGTAAAATGTGATTTAAAAAAAAAACAAAAAAACATTGATGCGCTTCTGACAAACATTTTCCCACGTGCAAGAATAAGGGAGAATTTACATAAGATTCCCATGAAAACATGCATTTGTCTAGCTGCATTAAAGCGGGGTCACGGGCCAACGCAGCGGCCGCGTGTAAGCGTGGCTCCGCAACGTGAGTTTTGTCATTTTTCTAACATTACTTTGTGACAACGGGGCAGTCCCATTAGCCCCATTAGATAAATGCGGCCGCATTCTGCTGAGGTCTCCTGTCAGACACCTTTTGCTGCTCTCAACGGACATGTCGAGCTTTCGGATTGATTTCTCGCAGCGATCGGATAATAAACTCCAGATGATGTCATTGCAGGCGCGTATTCATGCGGCTTTATTATGCTTATCATGGATCCGCTGTCATCTGACGCCCGCACAAAGAATACAGTAATGAATGGAGTGCGCCGGTGCCCATCCAGGGCCTCCGTCCCGAGCGGCCCTTGCGGATGCTCTCTTGCTGAAGGAAATGGGCAAATGACCGCCCATTTGCGTACGAAGCAGCTTTAATGCACCCCCCTCCCCTTCGCTGCCCGCCGTCCAACAATAGCCGAGCCGCTGTTAAGGGGAGCTGGTTGTCTGCCGTTTCCGCCGCGTCCTCCCGTTGGACCCGGCAGCAATTTAGACAAAGACGTTGCGAGTCTGTCCGCACTCCATCAAAGCCCCGCGCTCAACTTCGGCTTCCTTTGTAGTTGAGGTGCCCGCAAAGAACAAAGACCGTTAATGGTGCGGGCCTGCACAGAGGAGCGCGAGCCAGAATGACATTTCAATGTCATGAAATTGGACAAGTTTTAAACGCTTGGCTTGCGAGGACCGAGGTGTTTGTGATTTTTCGAGAGAGGCGGAAAGCACCGCCTTTCATCTTTTTAAGTAGCTGTGGAACACACGTCGACGCAGCGCGAGCGCGTGAACCGCGAACGTCACGGCCCGCGCCTCGCCAGACGTCTCGGTGCCATGCGGGCTCGCGCAAAGCACATCTGAAGCGGCGCCGTATGCACTTTGAAAGCGCTAAGCACCGAATTGGGAATGTTTTGAAGCGCCAAGCTGGCTGTTGCAAGCGTCCCGGTCGGCTCCGGAAGGTTGCGAGTTCACTTCCCCGCCACCGTAAACCAAAGAAATGTCACTTTTTTCCCTTCCTGTGATGCCACAGAGACAAGGGCGCTGGACCAGCATCAAGGTCTGACTCGACTCTTGCGGTTCGTTGCTTTGCCGCCCAGAAATCTAAACAGCTTACGAAGCCTGCGGCTCAAGAACAGGCAACAGAGAGACGACACCATAATATTAATATTAGTCGGCTGCTTGTCCGCATGTTTGCTATTCTGACATCTTTGTCCAGGACCGAATGCTACTTTTTCCGTGCATGTTTGCATTTCCGGTTCAGGTTGTTGCAAACACTACCATCGCTGTCATTACGATTGTCTAACATTTACTTTTATCCATTTTGCCAGCCCTTTTCTCCAACAGCGCAGTGTGACGCCGCTTACGATTATTCACCCATTTCTGCCGCTGGGTAGTTTTTCCTGGAGTGATTTTACTGTAGGAACCTTGCAGCTGCAAAAAAGACATTTGGACCACGGCCCTTTGAGTCAGTGCTGCTGACTATTATGTATGGTTCTGCACCCCGAAGAAAACTGTCACAAAAGTGTTTGCTCCCTTCCGCACGTAATCTGCTACCGCAGCCTTTTTGGCACCGAATGTGATCTAAGATAAATTGCACCTGAGCCAACAAACAATGCATTTCTGAAATGTGTCTAATTTATTGACCGAACAAAGGTATCCAATGCCAACTGGCAATGTGTGAAAAAGGAACTTCCACCCGGTTAAAAGGAATAAAGAGGATCGGCTGACTGAACACAGCCAGCATTGGCCGCAGCCGGTGCTTCTCGGTGTAAACCTTGCTCATTTTGGCCCTCAGCATGACAGTCGAATTACAGCACAGAGATTCCAAAATCATGTTGTGGTCAAAGGAATTTCTAAAGAGAGAAACAGTTGCTGTTGCTGGAAAAGGTCTTCTTCTTCTTCTTCTTCTTCATCTTTCGGCTGCTCCCGTCAGGGGTCGCCACAGCCACTTCTTCCTGTCCCCTGCATCTTTCTCCGTCACACCCACCACCTGCATGTCCTCCTTCACCACATCCATACATCTCCTCTTAGGCCTTCCTCTCTTTCCTGTTGCTGGAAAGGGTAACAAAGCCATTTCCAAGGCTGGGACTGCGGTGAGCCACAGTAAGGGCCAGAATCTCTATGCAGAGATCGATGTTCTGCGGATGCAAGAGCTGAGCCTGAGCTTTTTGAGCACCGCGGGTTCCAAAACGCAGACTTCCACACTAAGCTCTTCCAACCAGTCAAACGCCGCAGCGGACATGTGATGGCGCGGAGATGCTTTGTGTATTTTAAGAAACCGTGAATTCTGCACCGTGTCATAAAATTCGAAAGAATTTCATTTGTTCGCAGCTGAAGTGACCTTTGATGGAGCAGCAAGACGATGATCCAAAAACACAAAAGCAAGTCCACGTCATAACGGCAGAAAAGAAGCAAAATTAGAGTTTTTAAAGAGAGGGATAGGTGACCCGCACACCTAAACCCATTGCAGAAGCTGTGGGACCTACAATGAGCAATTCTTGCTTGAAAACCCACTGCTGTTTTGGAATTAAAGCACTTCTGTGCAGACAATTGCGCTGAAATTCCTCCGCGGCGACATGAAGGAAGCGTCTGGTTGCAGTCATTGAGGTTAAAGGTGGCACAATAAAATATTAAGTGTAGGGGTTCAATTACTTTTTCACACAGCCCACAAACACAGTTGTGCAGCTGTCAGTGGATATTTGCACAACAGGGCCACTCCAGGACCAGGCGAACATGCTGAGGTGGGTGATGCCAAGCCTCTTTCTCATCACAAAGGGAAGACGCACAAGAGCAGAACTAACAACCCCTGCTGGTGTGACCGACGTGTACCTGCTGGAGTGCAGCTCCTGGGCTCAGAGGTCACTCTTACACGCATGGCAGGGAAGTGAAAGGGGGTGCACGCTGCCATGCCGAGACGCAAACATGCACAAGCACGCAAGCACGCACATATTCCTGCTGTTGAGCAGTCTCGCAGGCAATGGCACTGCCGTGGTTATTCGACGCGAACACCTGAAAATTAGGAATCTGCTCCACAGCAGTATTGTCTTGTTGATGTCATAGAGGCAATGGCTGGCCCTCCAACTCGGGCAACAGGGAGCCGCGTGGCTGGAAAATGGATGGAGGAAAGATAATGGGATTCTAAATGGGGGGGGGGGATCAAATGGCTTCAGAGGGAGATGTGGAAAGCGTAGCTCAGTTCCAATCTCTCTGAGTAATGAATACATGGAAAAGAGCAGAGAAAACGGGACTTAGTCTTGATGTGTGTAGGGAGCAAGGAAAAACTCCAGCGCCTCTCGACTCTCCTGTCGACAGCGGCACTAAATAAAAGGTAATTTGGGGTAATGGAAAAAATTAAATTGAATTAAATTAAATTAATCCTGTCCCTTCCTAAGATGTGTGTGCTCAGTGGCTTGTTCACACCGGTTCAAATCCCAGACACAGGCTGCATGCAAAGGGGCCGAAACGCCACTTTAGAGCAAAAGGGAGATCAGCTTTACTGACAGCAAGATGAATTTAACGTGACAAAATGTCAGATGGAAAACGGAGCTTCTGCGAGCAAAAGGCGCCAGTGCGGGATCGTGAAAGTTTGAGAAACAGACAAATACGTCCCTTTATACCTGTCACACCCGCTGCCTGTAGGCCCATGGTTCCTGCTGTAATAACGCATACGAGACAGGGCGGTAGGCCCGAACTGCCTCGACTGTCCATTACTACATCCCGCACAAGATTGTGAAAACTTTAATAGTTTTAATAGTCAGCTGTGTTTCTAATCACAAGATGCCAAGTGTTATACTTTGGCAAAATCCAGCGAACGGACTTCCTTGCAGGGTCCCGGGCATCACCGAAACCATCACCGGACCCACAGTGCACAGGTCTGCCGGAGGCACTCATCGCACTCGGCGCTGAAGCCTTCCAGCCATGGCAAGAAGGAAATTGCTCACTGCCTCTGACTGCTGCAGCTGCGTTGGCTTTGGGCTTTGGGTTGGGGGGTTTTGAGCAAATTTGGTCCACTTCTCGGTTTTAAGGAGCGCCAAGCCATTTTGAATGCCGCACGCCGAACGAGACTTTGGATTTTGTCGGTGTTTTCAGTTAAGGGTTGCATAAAGGCAGCGAATTGGTGCTTGGTGGCTTTTACAGTAAGGGATAATTTGGAAGCGGTTCATTGTAACTTTTTCTGCATGTCTACTGGAATTGCAGCCGCAAGGAGAACATACAAACCTAGAACGAAACCCTGATCTAAATGGATAAATGATCACGAAAGCACATCCGCAACCCAAGAATGAACCTCACCACAATGATTTTTTTAAATAGGGCCGAGGCCCGGTTCACTGCTCTGGTCCTCGGCAAACGTGTCCCAAGGTTGCGTCTGGTGCGCAGCACTTGTCTCGTATACATGCAAAGTACGCTTTGCGCTGCAGCTTCCCGCGTCACGCAGCACACTATATTCCCGGACCATTTCGAAGCAGTTCTCAAGTAAGTGAAATAAGTCACCCGATCTCTGTAATGAGATCTGCCAATGCATCTCTGAAAGCTTTTTCATCATGCAAATACTGCAGCGCTGACAGCTTCAGGTGTCTTGCTGTTCCTTTCTTTCCCGCCTTTTTTCCTTTTCCCCCTCGGTGACAAACGGCACATTTATATAAGCGCCATCTACCTCACGGCTGGTGCGCGGCAGTTAAACCGTTGGGCTGACGCCGTCCATAACGGCGCTGTCCTCTGCTGCACTGCCACCTGAAACCTGCCTTTGGTGTCCGCGGGAGATGAGGAGAAGGCTGCTCGAGAGCGACCGCTTTCTGGTCTTTCTTTTCCTGAAAGCGGGAAGCCCAGGAGATGGGGTTGGAATGCACCGATAATGACTTACATATTTCAGAGTGACACAGTAAAATCACACATAAGCAGCTTGGCGCCGATGACGCTGCCTTCCCACTGCTATTTTCCGGACACATTTTTCCTTAATAACCCGTAATGCTTTAACCCTGTCGCCACCTACTCTGCCAGAGAGGTCGGAACAGGAAGGCAATTCAAACTCAAGGCACATCCTTCGGCTGGAGCAAAACCTCAGGAGGCTGCTGGGGGTCTGATGCTCTTCCAGCTGCCTCCGATTATCAGCGTCTCTGAGCCGAAAGTAGGCCAAGCGGACGGCCGGAGCCCCCGAAACAACGGCGGTCACCGGGTCCGCCGGATTCCACCTGCCCGGGGCGCTGCCATTCCACTCCAGGTGATCTTTCTGTGATTCCTCAGTCCGTGCCAGCCCCCAACCCAACTCCCACCCCATTTTTTCCCCTTGAGCAATGAATGTTAACGCTGCTTGAAGTTATGATGGGAAAATCAATCCGTGATTTTTTTTTTTACGCTCAGCCTCCCAGGACCTGTTTGCAAAGTTAAAAGCATTCTCAAGGACTTACTGAATGCGACTGAATGGCGAGTTTAATGAAGCCAAACAAACAAGAAGCAGAACTGTGCGCGTGTTCATTTGGGCATCTGCCGCGAGGCCGATATGTGACAAACCGTCAGCGATGAACATTTTGAGACAGTCAAAAGAATGAGCTGATATCTGAAAATGACAAGTGTGAGTTGAAAGAAAAAAACAGCCGCGTTTGCCGCAGGAGGTGGCTGTCAGGTCACCACCACAATCCGGGTGTGCAAAGGCGGTTGCTGGAGTGCTGTTAACAGCTGCCATTACAGGCCTGTAAATGACTACCCTTCCACTGTACTCTTTGCTTAAATGTCTCTGGGTTGGGTGTGACTGCGTGCAGGTTTGCATTTCAGCAAATTAAAGTGCAGTTTCACAGTCAAACACCCATTTATTTGTCTGGGTCGGTGTGTAAAGACTGCAAGGCGGGACTTTGGCGCAAACAACACCGCAGATTTATTTTTTGTGAGCCTCCAGTTAGGTTTCCCAGTGAAAGGATTTGCTACAGAAAGCCTTGCCGTTTTAAAAAGACCAAAGCGTCAGCCGCAGCTTTTTAGAAAAAACCTTGCTCTCCGTCCCCTGTCGCTGGCAGTCCACCCATCCCCAGCCGCCCCCTCTGACCTCCCCGCTTCATCACCAAGGTGGACTGACAGCTCCCCAGTCCTCCCGCGTCCACTTCTGTTCACCTCAGTGAGGCAGCGGCCCCGCGTTCTGCCCGCTGAGACAGCAGAGGCGGCGGCGTTGCTGACCTCTGACCTCTGGGAGGTGGCAGCGGGAGAAGATCATGTCCAACACAAGAGGCGGACGAGAAATAGAGGCAGCACCAGGGAGGACAGGGAGCAGAACTTCGTGCCGAGGCTGAATTCTGCCTCAAGTTCAGCTTTTTCCAGCCTCTAAAGAACAAAATAAATACGTGAGCACCGTCTTTTCTGCTGACCACCAAAACCACTGCGGTAAAAAAATGAAACTCGATATCTGTGGAGAGGACGAGTTTCTTTGAGAGTTTTGGAAAAGATTTGTCTTCTCATATCTCTTGTTTATGTCTCGTGAGACCACTTTGTAGATGCTTGCCCGTTTCTGGGAAAACAGAATGCTGAACAGTGCTAAAGGAGTTAAAAGTGCTGCGCAGGTAGTGTAGCGGTTAGGTTTGTTGCTTGGCAACAAAAAGGCAGGGGTTTAAATCCAACTTCCTGGTGTAGCACCCTTGCTTAAGGTACTTTTACCATAGCGTGATGCGGCACGAAAGGGTAAAACTGTGTCACGATGCTGCTCTGGCTGGCACGTTTTCCCCTGCCTTCCTGTATAAATTGGTGAATAATTTTGTACATTTTACTGCTGTGTGTAGGATTATAAGTCACTTCAGATAAAAGTGTCAGGGAAATGCTGCTTAATAATCATTGTATTTTGTGTTGGAGAAAAAGGTCTGCTTCTTCTTTCATGTTCTAGGTAATAGAGATAAGTTATGTTATTATTTCTCCATCAGTCTTCTCTCTGTATGTATCTCTGTAAACCATAGCGCAATAACATCTCTCTATTAGAGATCATAGACCATAAATCATAGAGGTGTTATGTTTTTTTTCCACCATTCGTCTTGCTTCGTATGCAGAGATACAGATTAACCAGATGCTGGTACAGTACAGATTACAGTATGACCCAATGCACACAATACAGGTTATGATTCCAGGTGAAAGCAAAGGCCAGTGGGACAAATAAGCAAAAAAAAGGCCAGATCAAACCAGCTTCTCCTCTGCTCTCCTCCCACCAGCCTTATCTCAAGCTAATGAGCAGGTTCGCACGGGACCTTCTCAAGCCCTTTGGGAAGCTTCTTCTGAGCCATTTCCCATGATCAACCATACGGCAATTTGACGGCCACGGTCCCACAACGGTGGAGCAACGCAGGCCACAGTGGCACAAAAGCGCTGCGTACGCCCTGAACCAACACTGGAAGTGAAAGAAGGAGTGCAAGGCGCATCTACGAGAGAACGACAATCAAACCCAGTGGAGCAGCCGGTGCCCCGATGCGCTGTTGGTACAAGACGCAAGCGTGGGGCTTGGGAGGCATTATGCTGGCCTAAAGTGGTTTGAAAGATTGAAGGGGAAAGAGGATGGTTTCAGCTGTGTTCCTAGCAAGCAGGCAGACAATGCCGAAAAGGGGCAGAGATCTGCGGAAGCCAAAGCCTCCCGGGTGCAAGAAATCCAGCGGAGACCCGCAGATTACTACTCGCTTGCGTTCTTCCACAAGTGGGGTTAGCGCTGCTCTGAGTAGCATCCGTTTCTCCAAATAACGCACACTTCAACGCTGGAGCTTCACAGAGCTGAGAGAAAATGCAGAGGAACATTTCTGCACTGGACTTCAGCGTTTCAGATGTTTGTGAGCGAAACACAAATTTTTGGAAGTGAAGGAGCTTCCAAGAGGAATTTGTTGGAATTCGAAGCCAAAAGTGCTGAACAAAACAATTACGCTGCAACGCAGGGACCGAGTGTCACCCGCTGTGCCTTCTCATCATTACCTCGAAGGTCCGGCGTCTCCTCGAAAGATTTAAGCAATGGCCCAAACTCGATTCCTCGCCGGCAGATGCACGTTTGTGCGCACAGTTGACAGCACTCCATCCACCGCTTCGCTTTTCAGTGGAAAAAATTGTGATCAAAAGCTGCTTAAGTCGTACAAAAAGGCAGCAAGAACCAAAGAGCCACATGATGTTGTGGAATGACAACAGTATTTTTTGTTCATCATAGCCATGTAATCTGAAGCTTTTACACAGTCTAAGCCATGAAAAAACTCAGAAATAAATTGTGAACAACAGCGATCCTCTACTTTAATGCCACACAAGGGCCGGTCAGCAATCGGATTGCATTTATTACTCTTATTTATTGGTTGTTGTGTGTATTCTCAGTGCCATGCACAGAGTTCCTGTCCTGTCCTGCCATAACCTTGAGAAAAATTGAGGACTTTCTTTAAGCTTCTCGCTGAAAGTAAACTTGGCGTAAAAGAGAAGAAAGAAACAAATAACAAAAGCAGACTTTGGTCTCAGCTGTGACAGCCAGAATATGTCCATGAAAATGAACTGATTCACCAGCTTCGAGCTCACATGTCCTTCCTACGTTTGTGTGGGTCTCCTCTGTGTGCTCTGGTTTCCTCCCACGATCCAAAGACAGGTGATTTCCTGACTCCAACTTGCCCGTAGAGTGTGTATGTGTCAGTTGGTGAGTGTGTGTGGCAGACCGGCCCCTACGGTACCCTGCACTTCAGCATAGGCTCCAGACAGCCGTGCTTTTGCATTACTGATAATGAAAGAATAAATGTTTATACTGACATACAGCTGTAAAAGATCAATTGTGCCACATTATTGTCATTTCTGGGTTCTCTTCAATATCCGTGAAAAAGAAAAGATCCCACAAAGGATGCAGGTCATTCGTCTAATGCCACCGGAAATTTCCCTTTGCTTGTAAATTTGCTCGATGTGTCCTGGTGTCGAACATCTTTCCTTCTTGTCGCAACGAGAATACAGAAGTGCACAATGCGCACGAAGGTGATGTCAAGCAGCCGCTCTTCACCACACTGGAATCTGGGGCAAAAGCCAAATAGTTGTGCCCCGTTTTGTTTTAGATGAAACTGCTTCTCGCTTTCAGTGTCACTATCACCACGTTTCGGCATTTGCGCGGGATTAAACCCGACTGCGTGTACACAGAGAGCAAAGCGCAGTCTGCTCGCGTATAAAAGCAAACGATAAATGCTTGACTATACTTTGAGACTGAAAAGTTTGCACATTTGCGTGCAAGCGTGTGGCCGTCCCCTCTTTCAGCAGCAAGACAATAAAGCAGACGGGAAGCACGCTGACATTAATAATTCAGATTTTAGCAACAGAACGCAAGGCTCACCCTTTTGGCAGAGTTGCTGCGCTAACCAGAAAGCCCCCTTCGGTTTGCGATGAAATGCGGCTCCGTGTCATCGGCTTGAGAAGCCCGCACGTGCTTGGTTGCAGGGAACGTACGCACCAACGGCACGGATACTGATGACCGAGCCACTCCATTCTGGGCGTTCGCTGCTGGAGGCCGTTCACAGCGACGGCTTCTCTGGGCCAACCGCAGGCCCGCAGGTCCCACTGGCCGATCCCTGATGCGTGGCCAACAGATACACCCGAGCTTGGTGTCTCTACCTCGATGGCAAAGGATGCAACTCAGTCCCGCAGGCTGAAAGGGAAGAGAGAGAAATGGGGGTCCTAGGTAACGTGTCTCAGTTTTGGCTTTGCTATACACCTGGCAAACTCACAGCCCAGCTTTGGCTTGCGGTAAAATTAGGAGACGGTGGTTCTTGCGCATCTACAGAAAAAAATGTTATCGAGCACAGTGGTGCCGCCTCTCTCAGGAACCCCCTCCCTCAAACAAGTGGGAGACTCAAGTTCCAACAAAAATATCAACATTTTACGATTCTGGAAGATCTGCTCAGCTTTTTTAAAATTCTTGCACGGCACTTCTCAAGCTCCCTGCTAAGCACTGTCACCGGTTGTCCTTCTGTCCTCGTACATGGCTGCGTTTTCCCAGCGTAAGGAGTCTCCGCGCCAGCACAGCCGCCGAGTCCGTCATGGAAATGTAACACGGAAGAGCTTTCTCGTCCCGTCCGAATCGCAATTCCGGTCGACGTGAGCAAGGCGGTTTTGCAATTAAACCTGCAACGCTGGGTGTAGCCATGTTAAGCATTTAAGAAGGAGAGAGGCAAAAGAACCGGGACATCAGCTCATGTGGGGTTAGGCAAAACTGAGCTGAAGTGATTCCACAATTTCCAGAAACAGCGGCGCTATTTCCACACTTGCATAATGCGCCGTCTGTCCTCTCCTTGGAACAGCAGCACTGGGCAGAGAGCGAGTGAGGCCCACAGAACCAGCTCTGCTTTTCCTGCCTGACCTGCAATTTGGCGCCTTCGCATGCCTGCACGTGGCCAGCGCACACGGATGCTAATGGCAGACCTTACTAATTTCTCCACGCGGTCCCTTTTTCTGAACCATAATGGAGTTATTAATCACGGGCATTTAGGCTCAGACAGGTCCGGCACCCTCGGATAATGTTTATGTTTTGTTTCTACGGGAAGCGTAAAAAAGCTCCTCCCGCCGCTAATGGCATCGGTGGTCGGAGGCAAATCGATCCTGCGGCTCGCGTCTCGCAGAAGACGCACGGCTGGGCACCGCGCGCGTACGCTTCCAGGCGTGGTGGGGCATGCAAACCGTGCCGGTTATTCTGATCCTTATGAAAGCGGCCATTTGATGTCTGAGGAACGGCGTGGATTATAAGAAACTTTCTGCACAGCGGGTTGTCGTGGAAACGACCGTTTCAACATGTGGCAAGCGGTAGCCTGGCCCGTCATCACTTGGGCTGGCAGCCACACCTTTGTGGCGAAGTCCGCGTGACATACAGGCGTCAAAAGTCACTTATTTTTGGACATTTCATGTGTAAATGTAAAAGCTCATCATACATCGATGCTTAATGCCCGCTGAAACGGAGGAATTGCCAGTGTCCCGGTGTGCACTGGAGAAGGCATTACTTCCTTAACCAGAAATCAGGGAAGTGACCTGCGGTCTTTTTCCAGGTCCGGGCAATTTAAAATCGATTTTATCCAGTTTGAGCTTCGAACATTATTAACATTAAACTGCAATAGCGGTGAGGTTTAAGTTAAGAACGATCATTTTTGGGGTCTTTTTGTGAGTTTTGTTGGTTTTTTCACAGTCGGCCCTTAAAATTGCTTTTCAGACGTCCAAGCGCCAAGTGCTGAGCTATCATTCCCACTGAGCGGAGGGGACCGATTTTACTCGTACTTAACCAGCAGGACCTTGGTCAGGAAAACCTGGGTAAATACCAAGCACATGCATACACGCACATTGCTCCTCTGGGGTTGTGGACTGTGTGTGTCTGAGTGTGTGTTTGCAGACAAGTCTGCTAGTAGCATCCCCAGTCCGTTTGCTTAAGCTGTGCCCACTGAATGTAGAAGCAAATGGGAAACGACAGTAGGAGTGAAAATGGAGCTGTGAGGCCTCTGCCTAGGACTGGGACCGGAGACCCTCCTCCTGGTTTTGCAACTCTGTGTTCGTTCCGTGTGTCGAAAAATGCAGAAGTCTTCCTTGTAATACACATTGCGCAATGTTTTTGCAGTTAACAAAATCCTCTCAAGTAAAAGGATGAATCATATCACATGCTGACTAGATGTCACAGTTTTGATCTGGAGCAAAAGAATGCCGTAAAACGCACTGCCAGGTGAAGGTCACTTTGTTAAAAATCCGTCATTACCTGACATAAAGAGCATGACTCGCGTACGGAGAGCCTACGCAGCTTCTCGATTTTGTAAATTCAGGTTTTGTAGGATAGATGTAAGCGGCTGTAGCAACACGCTGTGTCGGATAAAATGGGAGGGTAGAACAAATGCTGTTGCTTAGCAACAGGCGTGGCTTCTCGTTCGCCGGGGTCCACGAGTGAACAACAAACCGGCACTCCGCGATCGATTTTCCCGACGTTATTCCACTGAGTTTTTCCCGACGTTATTCCATTTTGACAAGTTTATTAATCTGACCTGTTTTCAGCTGATTTCTCCTGGGTTTGTCCAGTTGCTCCATTACTTTTCGTGCACATTTCTGGATGGTTCAATACTCCCTCTGCCTTCCCTGGGCCTCTGGCCTGCCCAGTCGCAGCATACATTTATTTTGGATGAGAACAGTTTAAGTTATTCAAAATGTCTGTTTTATTTTTAAAAAATAAACCCACTTAGACGAGGCTGCAGAATCAACAAGCCCATCAGTAGAGCGGCCAGTGGTGAGGTGCATTTTTAAAGCCCACTAGACAACACAGGAAGGTTTGTCCCGCTGTCCTTGCCCACTGTAGCACACTGGAAGCGCAGCACTCTGAAGGGAAGTGGATGGACTTTTCCTTTTACGGTGCCTTTTCAGCATGAGCTGTTGCTCCCCCCACACCACCACCACCACCACCACCCCTGAAATACCCCAGTCCCCCACTGTCAACAGGTAATGGGGTGATAACACTGAGAGCTCTCTCTCTCTCTCGCTCTCGCTCTCTTCCACAATCTCTGCTCTCCGCCACTTCGCCCACACTGGGCTCTCTTAGCAGTTGGTGGAAGGGTGGCGGTGGAGAGGGTCAGTAGCAGAGGCAGCAGGTAGTGTACGCACTGAAAGGTTGTTGATTCAAGTCCCACAAGAGGTTCCGCTCATTGCGCTTCGCGAGTGCGGTGCGTAGCAGCAAAACAACTGCCTGTACAGGAGGAGCAAACCGTGGACAGAAGAGGTGGCCGAGCAGCCGCACAATAAAGCTCCTACAACACCACCGCTAATGGCTATGGGCGGCTCGATGGCACCCAGGATAACAGTAGCGTTTCGTATCTCCTGGGCTGTAGGTTCAGATTTGGTTCGGAATTTCGGGTTTCCTCCACACAGGTTGAACATCTTCTTCAGGACCCTCAAAATCGGTCTTGCGTGTGTGAGCGAATGAGTGTGTGCAGGCACCAAGCTGCTCTGCGGTGGACTGCCAGTGCGTCTCTGGGACCGGCATGGACCCTCCACCCATTTTACACACACACACACAGACGCGATGCAAATTCAGCCAAAATGAAAGCTTGCATATTTGCCGCTGCTTTGCTTTATCATAGGGCCCCATGTTGCGTGTGCGCGTGATTTCCAATTATACTGCCAGCGGGGAGTCAGGGGCACGGTTTTGAGGATGTGCCCGCTCACCTGGGAGAAAAGCCGAGGCTGCCACAAGGCACAGACCCGTTTATCCACTCGGACCGAGCAGGTGGGCTCTGCGCTCGGGACAACGCTGTGAAAAATTTATTGAGATTTTGGGATGTTTCCGAAATCCATTAAGTCCCAGGGAATACCTGAGCATTTATTTAGCCGTTGATGAAGGACAGGCAGGTCGGGGCGAGAAAGCCCGGAAGCTTCTTTCTGTGAAATCCCTGCAGAGGGGCTTATCTTCCTAATAGAGATGATCAGTTTGTCCAAATGTATTAAACGCATTTCCGCGTCTTATGGAAATGAGTAGCGGAGTCATTTGTGACGTATTGACACGCTGTGAAGAGGGGACTCACAACCCGAGCGAGGGTCGGTGGTCTGAGAGCGCCCCCCTGTGAGGTCAGATCAAGGGGGTATTGATGTTTCTGCTTTTGTTCGTGTAAAGCCTGAAATCGAGGCAAATCACCACTTTTCCTTCTATGACACCTTGCGAATGTAATATTTAAGTGAAAACAGTTGCAGGGCAGCAAAGTGGCTCAGCAAACAGCAACGGTGCATGACAGCTCCCGGGCTGTGTGTTTGGATGCGGACGTTGAGAACTTCGAGGGCCCTGGTTCAATAGATGTGCACGTACAGTATCTTGCGCCAAAGTTCAGCGGTCTCATTTCAAGTGATGTACTTTTGCTAAAGTTACTGCGGCATGCACTGTAGTTCCAGGCTAGCCGATGAGCGCCGAGGTTTATCCGAGTCACCCGGAGATCTTCTCTGCCTCCTCTTCTGGGCTTTTCCGCCTGCGGCGATCTCTGTCGAGCCTGGCGCACGGCGCGTTCATTGCGCTTTGCTGTGTTCAGAGGTGTTAAGCGTGCGTACCTGTTTGACGGCCAAATCGCACCGCAGTAATGCGAGGGCCTCTGTTTTCTGTGCACCTTTGAACGCGCGACCTTTTTCGGAAGGTCACCGCTGTGCCGCGAAAGCGGCTGCCGTTTAAGAACGCGACATTGCTGTGTACAAGGGCTGGAAAATAATTGTTTTCTGGATAAGTCAGATGCTGAGGCCACGGACAACAAAGGCGCTGTGCCGCTCCATTTTCCAGAGACCGGAGCTCTCTCAGCGGGTCACTTCAGCCTCAGAATGCCTTCAATTGTGCAAATAAAAGATCTGCACGCTGCGCCGTGTAATTCTTTATTTCGGTGGCTGCTTAGCAGATATGTTTTGGGCCGATAAACTGCCAAACAAGTAGCGGAGAGGAGCATGGAAGCTCAAGCAGTACAAGCCATAATTGCAGAAACATCGGCAGGGGTTTAATGCTGAAGTTTCCCAAAGGCGTAAGGTCCTCTGGGAAGCACCCACTGTTTCATTTCGACAGCCCAATGAATTGAATAAATTAAGGCCCGAGTGTTTTGCAAAAATCGTTGACCTCTTGTCCAGGACGCCCACGCAAAAAGAGATTTGTATTCAAAATATGTATATCAGGCAGTAAGACCTGAAGTGCTCGCGACATGTGTTTGTTATTGCTTTCCCACAACTGCTGGTGGAATTCTTTCCATGCATTAGCCGCTACGATTCTTAAGAATCCATGCTCCCAGCAGTCTGCCTCAAACAACGAACAGTGTGTTGTACATGACTTTCCCAGGCCTCGTGCGACATTTTCCTCATTTTAATCCCACGGTTACCGCCTCCAGCACGCAGCTCTCCTCAGCCATCAGTCGTGCGTCCGCAAATGTTGACTTAACCACTGTCCCTGACTATATTTGGTCAGTATTTAAAAAGCTCATTTAAAAAGAAAGTGCCGTAATGCAATAACAGAAAAAGATTTCCTGCCCGTAACGTGGATCAGAGTCCCAGCTCTTCTGGCACGTGACTAAGCTGGTGCGGCGGCATCGCTTTAGTTTGCTGATTTATACTTACCGAAGCTTTGTTCGGTGGTGAAAGAACTAGTCGGTGCGAAGACTCGAGCACGTTGGTCACCCTCTTACCTGTGTCTCCCTTCATTTGATCCACGGTGGCAGCGCTGTAGCTGAGCCTCTTGCGCAGCGTAGGCAGGCTCGCTGTAAGATTTTCAGCTCATTTGGACGCCATGAATGATTCCACCGCCTTTTGTCAGCGATCAGACTGAGAGCAACTGGAGGGCCAGAGCCACATTTTTTGTTCCCCGCTTTTGTCAAAAACTGTCAAACTGAAAAATGAGAGCTACACACACCTCTCCCTTGGGAGCCAACAGGAACAGGAAAAAACTTTAGCAGAAAAGTTTTCCTGATTCCGCCGTCCCCGACCGCGTTTGCCCGCGCCTCCACGTCCTCCCTTCCTCGGCCTTTTAATCGCTATCGCATCATCGTGGTTAGCTTAGAACCCCCTCGAAGCCCCCGCCGTTGCTCAGCCGGGACCCCCTGCTGGCACCGCATCCCAGCCGGATACCTGTCACGAAGATTTACCTGTTGATGAAATAAACAGCTCATTTTTAAAGGTGTCATTGAGAGAATGCCGAAAAGCCTCCATCATGTTTGTCATACGGTGTGAAATTCTCATGTAATAAACTCCCCATCTGCCTCGTCTGCATTCCCGCAGTCCAGTGGCTCAAAGCAAATCGAAGTGGGTGCTTGTCCTGTCCTGAGCTTTCATGGCAGTCTGTTTGCGTTCAGCTATTTTGTCTGCTGGATGAGCGGTGAAAGGAAGAGAGCGCTAAATGCACTTCGGTCGGCTCCGGTCCGGTGCGGCGGGCTCCTTAGTAGCGCCATTACCTGCTGGCCGAGCCAGACCGGCGGGCGGCCTCGTGTTTCCGCGCAGTGCGCGCTTATCCCACGAGTGGTGTCAGGAGCACGTTTCCCGTTCGGATAAGCACGCACCGTCGAGCGGCACGAAACGCACAGCCGTGATTTGCCTACCAAACAAACCCCACGAGCCACAGGTGACGGCGCTGCACGGCGGCTACGCACCTGGGGGGCCGATCCTCTCCCTGCTGCCGCGTTCGGGGAGCGCATTTGCACTTTGCCAGACCCCCCTTGATGACCTTACAGTCCGCAGAGTGAATGTTGCGTGCAGATTTACATTTAGACAGCAAAAATGACAACCGAAAGCATAGTGGGCTTTATAGTGGGAACAGGATCCCAGCCGGTCTGTTGCATAATGAATGAGGAGCTGAGCTATTTGACGGTGCGGTAGTTAAGTAAACGCCGTAATTCCGACCCGTCCGACCATTTTCGGTGACTGTTTATTCACTCGGGGGGACAGGGTGGTTTGAATGCTGTCCCAGGGTGCGCAGGGACTAAGATGAGGTACCCTGTGGAAAGGCGGTCAGTCCGTCACGACGGCGCTCTCGAAATTGTGTTAGGGTGTGCCAGGCATCGAGATGGATCCTCTACCTGCGGAAAATAAAATTACCTCAACGACCTACAGAATTCCCCCCATCTGTCTTCATTCCACCTGCTAGAGAGCATCTCTCAATTGAAGGGGCTGCAGTAACACGGAACGGTATTTTAAGATTTATGACATGTTTTTTGTGAGAGCGAGGTTTAGTCTGTATGTGGAAGTCGCCGATCTCTTGCGATGCACTTAGCTGCACTGCTGTAAATTTCTCATTCTCTCACATTTGCATGTGGTCCGCCGGCCTGGAGCATCCCCCTCCTCCGGCCCTCATCGGAGGACAAAGGTGTGGATGGCATGCGTTGCATGGAGCCAGAACTCGTGCCATCCTGCCCTCACCCGGCATTAAGACGCTCCTTTTGCCGCGTGGAGGCGAATTACGGCGGCTTGCCGCAAAGAGGCACCGTCTCATTAAACCGGGTCCGGTGTCGCTCGAAAGCCAGCTGCTCCAGCAAGCAGGCTTGGAAGTGGCCTCCTAATAGGGCGCCAGCGTTTCCTCTGCGTTGTCACCCGCGTGACCTCCACAGCCTGAACTTCTGGGTAACTCCGTGCG
The DNA here is from genome assembly GCA_018136845.1 of Heterotis niloticus. Classification (NCBI taxonomy): domain Eukaryota; kingdom Metazoa; phylum Chordata; class Actinopteri; order Osteoglossiformes; family Osteoglossidae; genus Heterotis; species Heterotis niloticus. The sequence continues at coordinate 447,718 of CM030888.1, forward strand.
CCAACAGCCGAGTGCTTCTGAACGGCCGAACAGGTGCGGCAACTTCAGCTTCCAACGCGGGCTGACGCCATCTCTCCCCGGCCATTTGCCTCCCTCTGCTTTGTTATATCCAGTAGTGACGCCGCGTGAAGTCCATGACTCAGCGTGTGGTGTCGCAACAAATTAAAGGGATTCCGGCACATTTTGAGGACGGCACTTAGAAAAACAGTAGCTGAACAAAGAGCAAAGAGTCTACTGTGCGGGAGGTACATTCCTCAAAGGTACACCCGGATGACCTGAGAAGAGCTGGACAGAACAGCAAAGCAAAGCAACCCGCCTCTCTGGGAAGAGCCGCAAAGCTGACTCGTTTCTCAGTGAAAGCCATCATCCCAATTCCCCACGAGTCACAATGAGTTGGAAGCAAGTTGACTGAAACACCAAGGGGTCTCCGGCCCTTGATCCCCCGGTGGCCCTGGGCCTTCAGACTGCAGGTCTGAGGAATCGGCAACACCGAATCGGCACCACCGCGAGTTATCACGAGCGTCCGCTCTCCTCCTTTTCGCTGCCACTGTGCCTTCTCAAATGTGTTGCTGAAAAGTATCAGATACCAAACCGAGGGAGGTTATTCAGAAAGTGGAGCAAAGACAACGCAAGCACACAGCACGCCGGCACTTAGGAGCAGAACAAACTCTTTGTTTGAATAAGAAGGCCTCAGACAGTTTTCAAGCGTTATGTTTTGTGCGCCGTTTTCGGACCGATACTTAAATGGATGAGAAACGCCTCTCCAAAAAAAAGTCACGGTGGCTCGGGGTAGCAGTTATGGAAATTCAGCAGCCCGGTGGTGAGGAGGCTGTTGGGAATTTTCGCCGGCTGCTCCCTCTTACAGGGGCGATAAGAGCGTCGGAGGGTTTGATTTATTGCTGCTATGGTCTAAATTCTACCTCGCGTTGTTAGCTGTTTGCTACGGTCTTCCCACTCACCTTCATTAGACACTCGGTGCTAAGCTACTGGTGCCGGAGACTAGAAATGCTGAAGGGTGGAAAAAACACATCACAGCCACGTTTCACACAGCTATAAATGCACTGTCAGGCAATGATTTATTACTCTTCATGTCATTTGAGGTCCTGCCTTCCAATATTGCATTTAATGCTTAACTGGACAGCAGTGTAATAATACAAATTAAAGTTAAGGCGAATGGATGAATGCATTACATTTCGCTCGCAATGTGCCATCGCGTCACTTTAATTGGCACAAGTGTCACCCCGCCTGACTGGGTGGTGTTTGTTGCTTTCCACAGTGAGATGTTTAGTCACATCAGTGTATCAGTCAGCATCCGTGTCATCCCAGCTTCGGTTCCCTGTACAGTATTAAAACTACCGTGCATTGCCTGGAATTAGGGAAAATGCTTGCTCAGAGCAGGACTTCATCGGGCTGACAGGCATCGCAACGCTGAGTTTGTAGACTGAGGATGCAAACTTTGGGGAGCTGTCCTGCGTCAACAAGGCGGAGTATTGGGCATGAAAGTGCACTGGGACGCAACTGGCTGCGGGTCCAAAATCACGATGGAGTCAACTCACTTGTATGCCGGAGGCCGTCATTTATTTGCCGAGCACTTTTCTCCAAAGTGCCTTATAGTGTTGTCACGCATTTATAGAGCTGAGTGGTTTGTACTACTGAAATTCACTAAATGCCTCACTCAGGGGAGCTATGGTAGTGGGGGATTTGAACCTGTGTCCCCACAGCTTGATCCACTGCACTACTGGAGGGCACAACTGTTTCGGGTTGCGCTCATTAAAGCAGGAAAGGTTGCGGCCACAAATCTGGAAGCACACAGTTGTCTAGAATGCATTTGTCTGCTGTGGGGGTGCCGCTCAAACAGCTCAGCTCAGTCATTAGAATTGGCAGTTTACAGTATTTATTCACCAGTTTTAATTTAACTGATACAAGAAAAACGCAAGAAAAGGTGGCCATTGATAAGTCTAAGCTGAAATTGTGAAAGAAGAGCCACATTCCAAATATTACCTATCATTTATGAGTAAATCATTTTTTATTTTGAATTTTTGTTGTAAATGAGACCCACCAAAAAATGTGCGGTGTATCTTCTTTCCATTGATCTTCAAACCAAATAGAAGTCATTTTGTAAATGTACCTAATATTAGACGTCAGAATAATTCACTATTGATTTTTGTTTTATAACCTTTCTGTTCAATTTCATGACATTTTCGCGAGGAAAATTATTCTTAAAGATGAAGGTTGGGGGCAAACCCGTCAATAATTCTTTGCAAAATGAATCGTTTTCTCCTGAACTTGCACCTCGACTCGAATGAGCCGCATCTGCTGGAGACTCGCAGTTCTCTTGGAAACGTGTCTTGGTGCTGCGGCTGAGCTGCGATGGGGCCTGACGTCCAGCCACACTCGAACCTTCACTTACATTTGGCGATGATGAAGTTTATGCGTTCCTTTTATCTGATGCAGCTCATTAGACATCCAAGCCAAGATCTAAGCCGAGGCCAAATGCGACCCATTTTGGCTTTTCTTAGCACATCGCATCCTGGTGTCACAGCTCTCCAGCAGAAAGTGTTGTTCATTATTAACAGAAGGCGCTTCTGAAAAGCTTTTCTTGTCAAAGACTCAGCCGTACAAATATTAAAAATAAATCAGCCTGACCCGACCCAATTCATAACAACACCGGCAGTGAACGGCAGCTTCCTAGTAGTCATCCTGCCCCATTTGGCAGTGATCTTTCATTCTGCGCAAACCTTCTTGAAGTCCCTGCTCCGTGGCCATTGGCCTCGCTGCAGCACCAGGAACCGCACCCGGACTGCGGGAGGAAATGGCGTGATGACCACTTGCCGCCAGCAGAGCGAAGCGCACGGAGTTGCTGGGATCGCAGTGCTTCCACCTCTGGGCTCGCGTTCCTCCCTCCTCGAGGCCTTCGACAACAGAAGCTGCCGGCTCGATGCCCGGACCGTGCGAGATTCATCAGGCCATCGGTGGTCACCCTGTGGACCCTGCGGGAGACCTGGTTACGGGGCCACGAAGGCGAGCAAGATGAATGCAGCCAGTTGCTGCGTGCGGCATTGACAAACACGCCTGCTATTTGCACGAGAGGCTCATGCAACATTCATGACCGAGCCGCGGAGAAAGACGCTGCGCGTCGTGCGGGTTGCAGCATTAACCCCAAACTCGCGACAGCGTCCCTGTTTCTGTTTGCTCTTTTATTCCCTGCCACGCAGAGCTGCTTATACTTGCTATATATTTACGTGAGCATCGAAGGTTTCCCATTGGCAAGATCACAGATTGTAAAAATACACAACTTCCAGACGTCCACAACTGCGTACTTGATCTCAGCTGTCTTAATGCGTGCGTTTGGCGTTTTACATGGAGGATGCACGAGTAAACACAATTTCAGGCTTTTTTAGTAAATCATAGTAACCTGGAGAATCTTATTTTGATCTTAGATCAGAAGACAACACACAGCACACCACTTACTGTTCACACAGTTCTGAGCTTCAATAGTCAAAAACTGCTGTCACTGCTGAATGAGATGAGCTAACACTCAACGAAAAATACTTTAAAGCATTCTAAAGAAAACACATTAAAATGATACTGGAAACCTACGCTTCCAAGTATTTCAGATCTTCTTGAAGTGTACACTGGCCATCAAGAGAATATGAATGAATATTTAAAAAGATCACAAATCCCCATGTTTCCTTCTTTTCATAAAGAATCATGCGCATTACTGCCATAGTCTGGCAGTCTCACAACCAGCTGTAATGTAGACTTTGTGGAGGTGTGCTGTGCTGGTTTTGTTCCTGCCATATCTCTGGAGAGCATAGAAGGGGGTGCAAATTCACTGGGAATTGGTACAGCTGAGTGTGGGCCCATCAGTAAGGACGTCCTTCACAAACACCTACTGAGACTAAGCTACAGGCGGAAAGCGCTGACAAACACTCACACTCTGGGCACCGCTTGGGGCTTCCACAAGCCCAAGGCCTCATGTCCTTCCCCTGGCACTTAATGTGGGATGGAAAATGGAGCACGCGCCACCCCCGTGGTGCGGCCGGCGGGACTCTGGGCTGCGTGCTGCTCTCGAGCCTCCGGGTAATAATGGCTGTGAGCCGTTAACAAGGACCAAGGGTTGGGGCCGTCGCAAGGGCAGCCTTGGAGAACGTAGGCAAGGGCAGATGGGGAACGTAAGGGGAGCGCAAATTCCACTTCTTCTGGTGTGGACTCCCCGGTGTTAAAACCTCACCCTTTTCACGGCCCACACAGAATATTTGTCTTCCTCTCGTCGACAGTCTGGCAACTAATAATTTACATGAGAGAACCGAAATGCTGAAGAGAACATTTTTGTTTATGCATTTTATTGACCGCCAGGCATAAGGTATAACTCACAGTAAACTAAGTGCATTTCTCAGTGGAAGAGATGAAGTGAAGAGTGCAGTTTGCACGGTTTGATGCGACCGTTTTTTGGGCCCAGTGCACTAGTAGCTGCCTGTGGAACCGATCGTAGCAGATACGGCGCTTGATGTTTACGCAGCTGTTAGGAAACCAGGCCATCGGGTGGGTACAAACCCAAAGGGATTTAAAGGGATTCAGCAGCTTTATAGGACAAAGGGAGCCCCTTCCACCATATTGAAGCCAAAATGAAGAGGGCACAGACACTGGATATGGACCCTCAGACCAAGGGAACCAAGCGGTCTGAGGTGGAGGTGCGTAGCGCTCATGCTGGGATCAGAGGAATGAGCAGGTGTAGCTCTGCAGATCCTGGGTGCCAAGAGTCTCATATTTTAGGCCGGCATTTTACAAAAGCATGGTTGCCCAGGGCCCAGGAGATCCTCACTTTCAATTCTGTGAGGCCTGTAGATCTGTGCACGTCACCCCCCCACCCCACCCGCCACCGAGAACTCATTTGCAGCGGCAAGGAAGACGACGTGAACGGAAGCCAAGTTCTTCTGCTTCCTCAGGAAATCTTCTCACTCGGTAAATATTTTCTGCTTTATTAGAGGATTTTTTTTATCAGACAAAAAGAGTTTTGCTTCTAAATATGTCAACAGTACTTATAAAGTGTAAAGGTTAGGCTTTTGCGCTGGAAAGCTCCTGTGTTTAATCGCCGAATGACGCTGATAGCATGGGGGGAAAATCCATTATTGCAAAGTTGATAAAGCAAAGCAGAAACTGAGAGCAGTGCACCTACAGGCACACAAACACCAACGCACGGGACACGCGATTTCATTTCGGATGTTTAAAGACATACATTGCGTCACTATTAATGCCGGCGTCTTCACTCTTACGCAGATTATATCTGTACTAAAGATAAATAAGTGATGAGATTATAATGAAGTGCACGGGTATATTTATTTCTCAAGGGAAATGACTCGCAGTCACACTGAATTACAAGAGAGTCGGAATTTTAAGTGGATCGTGGCCCAAGCCATTTGTCACGTGCAGAATCCCGCGCCCCGTAGTTGCGGCGTTTAGAGGAGCACGCGGAACGCATTGTGCGTAAAGAGTGCCCGCTTTGGTTATGTTTCCCTAAGGGCAAAGAACAAGTTAATAAAAATAAAACAGTCACAGACGCGCGTGCGCGCACATGTGAAGCTGCTGCCAAAACTGCAAATGCAAAGCAGCTTTCCTTTCACGGTTTTGTTCAAAGCACGTTACGTGGACTGTTAAAGCGAAAGTGCAGGCGTTTATCGGAATATAAAAATAACAATGGTGCTAAAGTAAAAAACTCTAATGTCAAAAACCCTCTACCGCACTCAAGTGCTTTTCAATTCCTGTGTTTTACTGGGTGGGAAACCTAATGGTCTGTGTCTCCAGATGGGCCGGAGGACAGGCGGCGGGATGCTCGTGCGCCGGTGTGCCGTGTTCAGCAAGTCGTGCGCCGGCCGTGGGGGGTGCCTCCGAGGCATGCGCCGCTGTGGCCCGCGAGGCACATTTGAAAAGGCACGGCTCAACCGCAGAGGCCCCTTGGCCGTGATTTAAGGCCCGAACCCAGGCATTATTCGCCCGCCGAGCACCCGTCATGTGGGACTGCTTCCCTTAGTGATAGAAAAAGCATGTTGTGGTGGGGAGGAGGGTTGAGCAACTTGGAGATCCCGAGGGGTCCCCGGTTCCCGCTGCTCTTATTTCTTCTCTGCTCACTGATGCTGAAAAACAGTCATACAAATGTTTCCTCCTTCAGGAGGATTATGGATTCCTGTCCACGTTTCTCCGATGTGTTACAGCATTGTAATCAAATGGTTCAATAACCCAGCTGGCAGAGGGCAGTCGCTTGACAATAAACTTTATTATATGAATAATATTACACTAAAAACAGTTTTAGATTTTCCCGCTGTGGATGAAGATGCAGGCATCCTGTAAAAGCGTCGATCGTATTGCTCTGCATTTGTATTCCTAACACTGTACTGCGCTCAATATTCTTTTGGTTCTTGCCTTGCTGTCCTCTCATGTGTTTGACTGAGGATTTCTGGTTTACATCCCCGCTGTGGCTGTAGTGCCCTCGATCAAGGTGCCTTCCTCTTAGTTCGCGCCCGTAAAAATGAGCCGGCTGTGTAGCTGGATGTATGAATGTAAACTTGTGTAACATTACAAATGGCCTTGAACAGGGGTGTCCAATGCGAAAATAACGCCGGTTACAATGAATGACGGCTCACGAGGCCAAGTCTGTGACAGCTCTGCACCCTTCCCACTTACCCCTGTGTTGTCTCTTCCAAAAACATCAGAAGGATTTTTGCTCGGGAGGCAAACTGATTTGAGCTTTGGTGCTCATTCTCAGGGATCAATAGGGGCCCACGGCAGTCTGCTTTCTGGCGTCATGGCCCACGTGAACGCCTGCGGCCCCATCAAGCTCACCGTCCCTCTGCTGCTTGGGATCCAAAGGTCCTGCTGGGCCCCGCTGGGAAAAGTGCTGAAATTCTGGGAAATGCAGCCATGCTGAGCTGAACAGTTCTTACTCTGCCATTAACTCTGCAAGTACTGCGGTACAAGCTGCTCCGCCCGCAGGTTCTTCTTACAAGAAGCTGTAATTCCATCTTAATTTATTCACATTATATACAAAAGCACTAATGAGAAGATTATAAGCAATAAAAATGTAGAAAGTGGTTAAAAATGGAAAAAAAAAAATCTGTGGGTATGAACATAGTAAAGAGGCAGTTGCCCAAGATATTCTGTGTAATACAAGAGACCAATTTATTGTTACTGCTCACTCTCCAAGAAGCTGTAAACATTTTCACCATTTTCAGGTTAAAAATGGTGCTAAGATTGAAGAGCCATCGACTACGTTATTTTTTGAGATTTCTATTGTGGGTTGTTTTTTATGTTCCCAATGTCATCAGATATGGAAGACATCAAGGCTCCGAGCTGCCCAGGTATTTTGGCTCGGAAGTTCTGACACGCGTTCGGCAAGCGCTGCCTCGCAACACCGGCAGATGCACGGCAGCTGCTGTGGGTCTCGGTCTTCCTGCAGTGCATCATGGAACTTGTAGTTTGCAAATCAGACACTTGGATGGGCATCCTGGTCTCCTTGGAAAAAAAGGCATATGGAAACAAATCGGTTTAAGCAGCTTTAGAAAAGGATGTTCTGGCACGTGAGTTTTGGGAATAGACAACATTTTCAGCTGTAAGGCAGTGCTCCTGACAAAAGGGTCGGTCATATTTTTGGCCCGAGCGTCGTCCGTCTCCTCGGTTTGAAGGCAAGTCACGGCTCTTTCTCCGGAGATCAGCAGAGAGGAGTCATCCCTCATCGGGGAAACGCTTCACAGATGGCAGCGGGCGAGTAACGAAAGAGGGCGCGCGGTGGGGGTGGGCCAGGGGTTGGCGTAAATCAACATTTAAACGAAAGCGATGAATCACAGCGGTGCTGTGCCAGCGGAGTGCACGAGGAATGGAACGGCGAGCCCTGCAGATCGGCCTCGGTCTTCTCACTGATATCATTCGTGACTAATAGCAATGATGTCTGTAGACACAACGCGTTTGTGAAATGTTTTGTAAATTGTGTGGATGCAAAACATCCAAATGAAAGATAAAAATGTCCTGTTTCTTGTTTAAACGGTACCTGACTTCAGCTCTGTGCATCAAATGAGAGAATTCATTTTTATTTTGGTCTAAGTTTGAATTTAATTCATTTACTTTATTATTTTTGCAATTTAACCAGTTCATAATTGTCTGTGTTGAATTGAAGACATCGACTAAGGAGGAATGAACGCAAATCAGCCACCTTCCTTTGTCAAATTGGGCTTGGAAACAAGGCAACGGTCACGGCGCATCAACACAAGACGCACTTCATCCTCGCGAACTTCTTGGTGAGCACAAGGGACTTCCCCAAAGCCCCCTTGCTGACCCCTGCTTCCTCAACTGTCTGCTCATCCATGGCCATTGATTAGCAAACTTCTGTGATGCTGAGCTGAGGACCAGGTCGGTTTGGGTCCACGTGTCATACTGGATTCTGCAAGTTCCTCAGCTCACATCATCTGATTTCCTCTTCCATCTGTCCGTACGTCGATCTGTTCACTCATAAAGCCAACTAGGTGCCAGATACAGCAATAACTGTGGCACAAATCTGAAGCCATACAGGAATTTCGATTTAGTCCACATCTTTCTCATCCTTATCTAAATCTGTAATACATGCTGATGGTACTGAGCACCCTTAAATCACAGTCAAGTTGCTGCTATGATTGATTCATCTCAATTTAACTTTGAGACTTCTTTGCAGATGACAGCCAAATGGACCCAAAACATTTCCTCTTCATCTCTAGTTTTTCGGATGCTTCCAGTCCCTTTCGTATGTTCTTTTCTCTCTCTGCGGCAGACTTCGGCGAAGCTGACATGACTCAACAATTTCAGGATAAATTCAGGAGGAAAGTTTTCAGGCCTTCCTTGTCTTGCTAAACCAACCTTGTCAGACTGGCTTGGCGCTGAAAAAACAGGAGGCCCACAGTCCTTCTGAATTCACAGCATCCTTCCTGCACCTGGCTTATCCCCCGCTCCCCTTTATTATGTCCTAATCTGCGGCGTTGCCCTGACGGCCAGGTGCGTTCCTGCCGAAAATCCTCATGCCTCGGCGCGTACACCTGCTCTCTTGGCGTAAGAGGCCTTTTGGGCCGGAAATCCATCTTGTAAATCAACGGCATTAACGGTTGCCATGCAGACAGCGGTGCGCAGCTCCTGCGTTGTGCTCTGCTTATTGGCTGCCCAGGCTGCCTTCACGGAGATGCAATATGCTGTGCCCCTGCGTTCCATTCCCATGCAGTGCTGGTGGCTACACATCACAGTGGGCTTTTACAGGGGGGTCCCTAGCCAAGCCTTTGGTTCCCAGCCCCCCAGTGCACTGTCCATCCACAGCCTGCCTGGTTCTGTTCAGTCTCCTAGGAACGTGACCTGACAGCCAAGCGCAGGGCTGCCTTCTTGTTTTTTCCTTCAAAATGTTGCTGACAGACACTCAGAATCCAAAGCCTTCCCATGGCACTGTCCTCTCAGGCCCCACAATGCCTGCCACATTATGAACCTCCACCCTGGCTGTAGGATCTCTGCCTGCGTCTTGAATCGTAACCTCTCCGTTCCAGGGAAGGAGCCATCTGCCTGGGTTTTCAGGATAACCGTGTCATGAGGACGTAAAAAAATCTATGTTACAGTTTGGCAAAAAAGGGAGAAATATTCTTTGACCAGTTTTAACCTCAACCCCCAGAAAATGACATGTTTTGGTTTAGATAAAATAGCAACTTGATAAATAACCAACGGTACAAAATCATGAAGTATTTAAGTCAAGTTGGCCAAAGCTCTCTTTTAAGCCATATGCATCATGTGTGTATTTAGGCCACCATTTCCGCGTAATAACATAACTGTACACCTAGAAATCATCACCGGCAACAAATTATGTTGTGCGAAGCATAAAAATAAGCGCTGGGCTTTGAGTTTCTAAAGAGTTTAGATTTTTGTGTGAACTGTGATGCACACGAGTCAACTGGCTTCAATACCTCTGCAGTTTAGGGTCTCCGTGGAATATTTACAGAGCATCGGCATTTGCCGATCTAATATTTACAATTTGAACAGCACGGCTTCAGGAAAAAGTTCACTCTTGGAGACCACAAAGTGTTTTTTGGTTATTCACTTTCAACTTGGTTTCTGACCCGCAGATGCAGCTGACTCGCAGATGCAGCTGACTTTGTGCCATTGGCCAAGAAAACCAGGGGATGAAGGAGACTTCCATGTGTAATTGATCAGCGATCGTGCGCCTGAATCTCCAGACAGACGTGCGTGCGCATTGATGCCATCGATCTAATGACCGCGAGTGCTGAAACCCAAACGGTGTAGAAAACGCTGTCCGATACTGTAAAATGCTTTCGTATTGACAAGGGTCCTGATGCCATATAAATGGTCCGGAGAGAAGCTGCTTTTTTTAGGGTGAGGAAAATAAATTCCGTCACTGTAGTTCTTTAGACTGCGGAACCACGATTACGGCGTGTCGAATTTGAGCTGAAATGCACAAAATTGGATGTTTTGTTGGTCATGGACAATGTACGTATCTGTCTTCCCCCTCAAGTAAAAGCCTCTGTCCTTCTCTGGAGACTACAGTGTGACCACTGAGGGGAACTACGCAGGAGCTTGAGAGCCAATATGGCAGGCCTGTTGCAAAGGAGCAGGTTGTGGGCGGCGGTGCTGGAAGTCACTTTGCAACCCATCACCCTGTCTGTCTGTTCAACAACCTGGGCTGTGATATTATTACTAAGGGAGGAAAGAGTGAGCCTGAGTGCTGTGCTGCCCTGTTGCACGAAATCCTCACGTCACTTTGCCTTTCCTTGTTTCTGCGTTGACTTGAGGTCCGCATCACGTCTGGAAGAAGCAAAGCACCAGCAGTTCACTGTGCAAATAATGCAGCACATCTTCCATTTCAACTACAAAGGGTGGATATGTATGTGTGTGCATTTGTATGTGCATTTTTATGGCAGTGGCTCCTTTGTTAAAGAGAAGAAAAACCATGTGATGTTTCCTGTAGGAGGTTTGCTGTAAATCACACCAATGAAAGAAGCCACGAGAAACCAGAAACCAGACGAGAAGAGACAGCTACGCCAGTCTGTGTAGTGGACTGTACAGGACAGCCGGATGGAGATGGATATACGCGCCAGCATTCGTCTGATGTGTGGGAAAAGGGGGCAGAAAATGTGACTCTCTTTAATAGCTTTCCGCTGTAGCTACACACTCGAAGGACCTGGGTGCAAATCCCCACTCCTGCCGAAGCACCCTTGAGCAGCCACTCAGGGCGAACGGCTCCAGTAAAAATTGCTCAGCTGCTGGCACCTCAGAATATAAACCCAACACTACAAGTCGCCTTGGACAAAGTCATCAGACGAACGGTGATGAGGAACAGCCTGATAGCTGCCTACAGAAGATGTCGAGCGTCTGTACCAGCATAATCCTCAGGGAGACAAATACTTCAGAGAATATCTGAAAGAACGGTTAAAAAGGATGCTCTAGCGAACGTCCATGTTCGTGCTGCCCTGCTGCCGGTAAGAGCTAGTTTTGGCCCATTCTGTTCTGTCAGGAAAAGGACTCATCCCAGACGTCTCTTTGCCAAATCAAAGCCCTTCGCTTCCCTTGTACCTGACAGGTTCATAGGGGGCAGCGCCTCTGCCATCTAATGTGCGTCAGCCGGGTCTCAAAGGCACTTCTGGAGGAATTAAAGGCTTCCGGGTTTTTCTGCGCTCTCGATTCTGCCACAGACGGATCGTGCGGTCGCCCTCTGTTGCGTACACTGTGGTTATAATTCTCATCTGTCATCGATATGCTCACTTTGTGCCCACCGATACGTCCGCAAGCTAAAATGGGCGTTAAACTCCTCCATTTTGAGTATAAAAAGCACACGAGAGGAACTGAAGGACCACAATCTGAACCTTAAGAAATAAAGTGACACCACAGGCTTTGCGACCCATTTATCCATGAAAGCTGTGCCAGTCACCGTTTTTCCACTCTCGCTTTGGTTATGAAACTTTTGGACTCCTTTCAGCGCAGCAGACAGACGGTGAAAAACCCCCGACTTGACATTGTTTACAACGTCTCTGTCTCGGGTGCGAGCTGACAGTGTGGCGGGGATTTTTCTTCTGTACGGGACTACAGTGGCCGTGCCTCTCGCGTCACTTGCGCTTTACAACTGCCGGGCACCATGGTCCTTTTGCGGGACCCTGCAATAATGGCAAATAATGAGAATTTGGGACATCGAGAATCCAGTTAATTCTCTCTGTTAACTGATCATTTCCTTCCTCACAGCTCCTGACTGGATTGATCTTTGACTTATATAAACCATTTAATTATACTTAGTAACATATATGTCTTTTTTAACTTTGATAATACAAATACTGTTATGGGTTGGCCAACAGTAACTGGTGTCGTGTCCAGCAAAATCGATGTTTTGGCCGTTGTGACCGGCGCGCCTTCCGTTGGGCATCAGTTGTCCAAAGCTAACCCTGTAGAAGTGGGAATTAGAAATGGGGAACTTCAACCACAATGTTGTGGCCTACAGTTGAGCTACAGTGGCAGTGAACACTTGTGTCATAACACACGGTCCCAGAGGTCACTGAAATTCACGATTAACTGCAAACAGCTGTAGGCTTGAGACGTGCATCATGCATGAGGTACAGATGCCTGAACCACTTGTACTGCATGTGCACTCTGTGGAGGAATCTTGTGTGCTTCTTTATCGGGAATCCATTTATCCCGAAAATAAGCCCGCATTTGTATTGAAACAGAACTTTTTGCAGTGCATCGTAATACTGGGGCCTTGAGTATAGCGAAGCAACAGAGGGGAGGAAAGCCTCACCCCCAGATAATCTGAAAATGAATCGAGAAGGAAGCGACCTTCTAAGCAACGAAACAATAAAAGGAACAATGCGAGCAACGATAATGTTGGAGCGAATCGGCTTTTCGGATGGCAAATCTTGTATTTCCAACTCTTCCGGTCACACTCGAGTCAATCAGTTCACTTTGACCTGTGAAAAAGACAATGGCAGCCATCAGCAGTGTAATTGCTTCTCCATTTCTCGCCCGTTGTTATTCATTATGCATCGTGGTTCGTATCAGGGTTGCCATGGCGACGGTAAAAAGTATAGTGTTTTGCTTCTGCGGTTCAATTTGGAATTGTAAGCATGTCAATGCGAAACTGTGTCTGAAAGGGAACATATTATTGATATCTGTGAACAGGCTTTATTCTGATCTCCAGCAGCCCGTGTTTTCCAGCGGATGCTTGAAATGAATTCTGCTCAGAGGAAGACGTTAGGTGCTTGTTTGCTGCAGATAAAGATGATCCTCCAAGTTTCCCTTCCCTCTGACAGCGCAAGATTAGGGCACTTCTCTCTGGATTCAGTCCTCCAGTACTTTTGACCCAACTCGTTTTGGAAGCGCATCCGAGAAACGCAATCTTCTGTTTAACCAAATGTAGGAACAGGAAAATTGTAGCGCTTGTTTTCCAACCAAATGGAAGCGGTTCAGTTTGTGCTGTCACACTGCTCTGTTCTTGTTGCACTGGGCCTCACGGGGAGGGAGGAGCCCCTCCGGTGAGGTCAACCATTTGCTGGATGAACAAGAATCGTGGCGGAAAAAGAGATACGTTATCATCTCCTCTCAGGCCTTGAGCGTCAGCTGGGCATGGTTTTCTCCAGACTGTACATGACCAGATGTTCTGACGTGATGACAGAAGTAAAACGATAACTCGGATTTGGGCAGCAGAGACCCGAGGACTACAGATTACCGAGAAGATTCATTATTGTGCACCACAGTTCCCAAAGGGTACTGGACACAGGGGAAAGAGTCACACCAGGTATTGGCTTTGTCCACTGGTTTGGGGCCGCTGGAGAATGGTGGGTGCCAAACGGAGGTCTGGTCCTTAGCCAAATGCAAGGGGAAAACTTGCCCTGCGGTAATAAATGGAGTGCTGGTTCTTATTTTGGATCCCGCGGGTATCGGTACAGCCTGGTCTTCCAAGCAGCTGGGAAGCTGTGACTAGAAAGTAGATTATCTCTTTCTTTCTAAAATCTTTGGAGCGATAGGAATGGCCGACACAGTCCTTAAACTTGAGACAGAGGATACAGAAATAATAGTATCCGTGCTTTAGATTATCTGTGAGAAGAAAGGGCAAGGAGGGACGGGGGGACGGGGGAGGACACGCATTTCGGCAGCGCTAATCCCACGCTACGCAGTCCAGGACAGCGCGTTGTATTCATTGACAGTCATCAGTATTCATGTCCATAAGGTGACGTGTGGAGGGTGCGGGGGGAGGGGGTTCATATTAATAATTGGATTGAAGTGGAGTTATTTAGGATGAAAAGATCCAAAGAACAGAGGAATTGTTTTCACTTGAGGGCTGAATTTTAAACCCTTCTCTTATCTGAAGATAGCCAGGGAACTGGAGCCCAGTTGCCGTCTGGAGTCACAAACCATTGTTGGGATCAAACTGGGGAGACAAAATCCCCATGAAGCTCGTAATGGCGTTAAAACAGAGCTCCACGAGCAGTCCCCTTAAATGACTTTAACTGTAAAGTTTAGAGAAGGTACCGGTGCCAAATGTAAACGCCAGCTCCCAAAGTGCACCGGTGCACCAGAAAGCGCTGCTTGCAAGTCCGACACTAAAAGAGGAAGCAGAAAATGTGAATAATCGCGTTTCTGTCCGACGGCCATTCTTGGATGGTCCAGCCACTCTCATCACTGGCCGCATACATATTCAGCAACCGTGGCCCATTCTGTTTCACTTCTGCTTTTATCTCTTTTCAAGTGGCCTAATCCTTGCGATTAGTATTCTTAGCGGACACACAATGTACGTCGACATTTCCAAGACAAAAGTCACACGGATGCCCTTAAGTGAAATACGTTATTAAAAATCCTTTCAGAGAGTCCGTGTTGTGGCGGCCGGAGAGACTGAATGCTAAAAGCTGGCGGGTGAAAGGTTCACGCGTAGTTCATGCAGTGGTGGACGGGACAGCAAAAGGAGGCTACGTTTTTATCTAACACGTCCAGCATTTCAGCATTCGTGCGGCCAGTTATTGCACCCGATTAGTTGCCGCTTTCAAGTGTTTTGCCATGTCGAGCCGCTTAAATATATTTCACTGCAGACAGCACGAACCCAAGATATTTCGTGTTTTGTCTGGTTAAGTGACATTTCATTTGTTAATATACATCCATTCCTGCGTTTGACGCCTGCAACACATTCCAAAAAAGTTGGGACAATTTAGAGCTGGTTATGAGGTTAAAAACAAATGCGCACTGAAACGTTTAAAAACAATGTTCAACAATATCTTGGGTTCATACTGACTGCAATGAAATGAAAGTCAAAGTAAATGAAAGAATCATTTTTTTAATTTGCGTTTTCCATACTGTCCCAACTTTTTCTGATTTGGGGTTGTATAAATTCACGCTAAGAATCATGACCGGGGTGCTGCAGCAGGAGCAGGGATCCCAGCCTGGGTCTTCCAAGCACAAGGAGGCTTCTGGGCCTCCTGCCGCTCCTACCTGACGTTACGCGTGCAGCGGAAGCGAAGGAAACCACCACCCTGGCAAACTTTAGACACATCGCCATCTTGTCTCTCACAGGCATAAAAAAGCATAAACTGCCAAGAGCACCAACGACAACGCGGTGAAACGTGGCTTCCGACTGCTTGTAAAGCGTTGCCAAGCGACTCAGTTGAGGATGCACAGATCGCTTGTGCTTTCGTTGACTTGGCCGCGGTCATTTAAATGCAGAAAGACATAAGATCGGGCGGCAAACAGATTTTAATGAAACAGTCATTTTGCTTCTGCACAATTAATGGAAGGCGTAAACACATCGGATGATTTCTCTTTAACAATGAAAGCAATTCAGTCGCTGCAGAATCCAAAGCAAAGACACAAACAGCGCTCGCTGCAGTTATGAAACTGCAATAATCCGAGGAATCTACCCAACGTGTCTAAAACTAGCGCTGTGGTGAAAGCGGCAGGCGAGCATCCAGACACAAAAATGCGTCCCAACCAATGGTTCCCAATCCAGCAGGGTGCTCAGTTGTGACCATCGGCGCTCTTTTTGCATGCCGATGCGCCAGGAGAACGGGGCTGAGAGCGACTGGGGGGGTCGGCAGCCCAGTGACCCCTGACCCCAGCTCAGTCAGGCCCAGTCATAGATAGCTGTCGCAACTCTGACCTCAGGCCGGTAATCTCCGAACACGCTTCAGTCCCCTTTGCCACCCCGTCTTTTCGGTCAGAGATGTCGGCAGGCGCGCGTGGCTTTTTCACGGCTGGGGAGGATCCTCATTTGCAACGGAATGCACAGACTGAAAAACAAACATAAAGACCTTGAGCAAAAACTTTTCTCCCCGAGCACTGAGACAGAGAAGGTCCAACAAACCTGGGGGGGGTGCAAGGCAGGAGCGGCTGGAACATCGCTTGTCTCATATCTCACCGATGGAATGGGCAACTCAAGTCTTCATGTCACCTACTGCCTACTGTCCAGGTCCCACTGACGTGATCGCCATCGCCATTGCCTGGAACTCATCGCCTCATTGCTGGCCACATACAGGGCTCCGCTCCTTCACTCACCTGTTTGAGTGGTTGTGTCGTCCCTTGGTCACGCAGAGTAGACAACCTAAATGGAACAAAAATGCCACGCAGCTCTGTCAAGGGTGGCAGTGGCACCCCTGAAACCTCTGGCTTCGGTTGCAATGAGCTGTCTGAGTGCCTGGGGTGCCACAGCTCCTTTGAATACTGCGGCGATTTCCAGCGGCAAGACTCATAAATCATAAAGGCGGGTGGGACAGAGCGAGTTCTGCTGCCAGGCGGCTCCGTAGGCAATGTGGGGATTCAAGCCTTCGGTGACTACGGAGCTGGATGACGGGGAGGGGTTCTGGGAAGCAGATAATCGGTCTTAGCTGCCTCGGAGGAGGCTGGAATAATTACTTCTCCAAGAAGAACCTGCGAGGGTCCTGCTGCCACCTCGGAGCAAACCGATGCAAACAACATGGGCGGAGGAGCGGCGGAGAACTGCCCTCTGCCAGGCCGGCGTGAGGCAGGCCGCATTCGCCTTCTGTCCACGCTTGCTGCGGCTCGCTCTCTCCTGTTAGAGGTCCAATTGCAGCTGTCTGTTCTGATGTTAGACGGAGGCTCCTGTTTCTCACCGCTGCTTGCTGCTAGCGTCCGCCCTACTCCCGCTCCCCGCTGCGCCCGGGACAGACCACCTTCCATACGTTTGTTCTCATGACGAAGTGCGGTGCTTGCGAGGGTCATTGTCATCGAAGAAAGTGGCGACAGACAAATCTGGCTCGAATGTAGCTCTGTTTGAGAAATGAGCAAGCGGGGGAGAGGAAGCATTTGGAATTTGGTTAGCGTTACCGCTTTGTTAAGGAAAAACCCAGCGCTGAATTCCTGTACCTGCCGAGGTGCCCCTGAGCACTGGCACACGTTAGAGCAAAACAGTGGCATCTACCCAAGCGCCACGAGCGGGTAAATCCCTGCAAGTGCTTACATGCAAACATTTCGAGTTGCGTTAGACACCTTGCCAAATAATGGCCGATAATGGGCTGCCTGCGTCCAACAGATCCACCCCTCAGGAGTGGACGACGTCATCATTTTCAGAGCCGGTCAAACTCGACTTAGTCTGCAACAGTCTGCCATACTCATATTATATCATGCTTCGATCAGTTATTTATGTACCGATTCCCTTGTTTTGCCACGGGTAATTCAGAGGGAAACGAAACTGAAAAATGTTCTACAGCCTAACTAGGGCTTCTGGGTAACAAAGCCACCCCCATCTTACTCAGACTGCATTTGTCTCTTTACGCAGATGTACAGCAGGGTCGGCCCCGTGTAACAGACATCTATTGACCTGGAAAGGAGAAGAAGGTGAAGCCATTTTAATTTGTTTCATCCTTAAACATCCTAATTCGACCCCCCCCACCCACCCGCCGCTAATCCGCTGAACTTTATTTAAGCTCTCGGCCATCGGTGATCCTGCCGCAGCTGCCAGCCTGCGATCGCGCCGGTTACTTGCGGCTCTGCCATCGGGTGCACGTCCGCGCACGGTCTTATTTGAGGAACCAACACATCTGACAACAGGTGGCGAGAGGACGACAGCACGGGAGATGTACAAGTTAATAATTGATGGAGCGCTATGGCTTTAGACCACCACTTTGCTGTCAAGCTGTCGAGTCCTCAAATTCTAGGCCTTGTTTTCAAAAAAAAGGAAAATCACACTGGTTATTCATCATTCTGGTTATTAGAAACAGTTTCTTTGTGAGCGCCGCTCTTTTCAAACAGGTATATGGGCAGTTACAGGGGACACGCGGTGTTAAGCGAGATGCTCCTCACTGGTGCCTGCTAACATCATGTTACAGTAACATAAAGACAAGACAAAGACGTCAGATCACAAGTTTCTAATGAACAATAAAATGCAATGGCTGTTACATAAGTTCTCCTTTCATCTATACACATATGAGATATTAAATGAAAAAGATGTATAGTTGCGGTTTTGAAGACCAAAAGCCAGACTGTAATCCTAATGCTGTTAAACTCTGTTATTTTGCTAATATGTTTATAAATTCTGTCAACGGGCCCATCTGTGAGCAGAAAAATGACTTCACTGCAAACTCCTGGGATTTAACCACTTTGATTTACTGCTGAGAACTTTCTTATTATTTCGTGGAACAGTTGCACTAATAGATATGCTGACATTTTGAATCCTTCCTCTTCAAAGCACCGTCTTGCTGCCGCCTGACAAGCGAGCCAGTTACATATTTATCGAAATCAAATAATTGTGGCTCTCGCCACTTACTTTTTCATCAGAATCTGGGCTTACGGCCTGAAAATCCCTATGATGCCTGTTCATTTACCTATATCATTTCCTTTGTGAAAGGGGGTTGGCTTAAGCAGCCTTCCTAAAACCTTGCTTTGTTCTCTGACATTGCTGCTGACTTCCAGTCAGAAGCAGGATTTATAAATATTAATATTTTTCTGTCTGCAATCCATCTTTCTATACATTAACAGTCCTCAGAGAATAAAAAAGGTTTTTTCCCTTCATGCCAGTTTGAGGTTCCTTCCCAAAAGAACTAAGCTGTGGGTCCACAACAGTGAAGAACATTAGTAAATGAGTAGTAAAACATGAGAGTATGGCTTCCCCCCAAAGTACAGTTTTCCCCGTAAAGTACGGTTTTCCCTATAAAGTGTGGTACGAGAGCTATGTTTGTTGAAAATGCAAAATTCCAGACTCTTTAACTCTTTCATTTCCATGTAACCAGAGCCAAGAAGGAATTTTTGCGCTGTAATGGTAGCTCCAAATTTGACTGAAAAAATACCTTTAACTTTAAGTCCATTTCCAGGAATAAATTACCCTTGTAAGTGGGGGATATGCCTGCTGAGAAATCTTTGTCCATGGTTCCCTCTAGGGATTCTTTTACACATTTTTTAACATAAATATGGCATCCTAGGCTTGACAGATTGCAAATACGGTAAACGTCCCTGTAACATCATTAATGGCTATTCTGTAAAAAGGCCCAAAACATGGCAGCGGCATCTGGTAAGAGGCCCGCTCATCAGCTTTATGAGACTGGCAGCTCTATGACTTTTGAGGCTAAGAAGACAGAATGATGAGACCACAGACGTAAAAAGATGGGAAGAGAATACTTGACAAACTCATTGCGCGTTTGTAAGTCTGGGTGAGAGCGGGGGTTTGAAGTCCGTGGCTTTTCATCAGCTTCAGACAAAGAGCCCCGCCTGCTCCTACTTCCACCTGCCAGCCGCGAGTTGGCAACGACTGGCGTGTGGCCGAACGCTTTCCTGCCTGCTTGATGGGGCCGCATGTGTAAGAAAGTTGTGGAAGAAAAGCATAAATTCTATGGAAAAATGAGCTACGGACTTCCTGTTGTACATGCTGAGTGGTGCATATGAAAAAGTGTTTATGCATTTATTTGTTTCTGCTTATGATAAAGATGCTAAACCTAACTTGTATCCAACCTCTGTAGCAACCAAAGCTGCGGTAACAGCACTGGTGCTTGGAAGACTCAATGAAAAGTTGAAAATCAGCAAATTTTTCATTGTTGCAGACCTCCGGTGCATCCAAGCTTCACCTTCCTTGAAATGCGCACTTGCTGTATTTCATCCACAACCCTTTGATGGCATCTTTTCAGTTTTGATGTGGAGATACAGAAATAGTGAATGCCAACCAAGCCAACGAATTCTAACATCATTACAATATCTCGATTTCTTCAAAAAGACCTCAAGGTAGAGGTTTTGCAAAGGAGTCCCACAAGAAATAGCCGTAAACGGCGGCTCACGCTGGGGTCTGTCGAGCAAAGCGCAGCCTTGACTTGTAAAGGAACATTTGGGAAGGATGTGGCCTCACTCTGAAGGGCTTACAAGTGTTTGTGAGATCTGTGATGCACGGGGAAGGTGCGATGCATGGCCACCTACACGTGAGGACACTTTGGAGAAGACAGCTGCTTTATCTCCCATCTTGCGACGAAAACAGCTGCGCGATGGGCGATTGGCAAGGGCGTTCAGGCCGGTGGCGTGCTTTCATGGCACCGGCGTTATCGCGGAAGTCACCAAACAACATCTTTACGGGGTGATGTCGATCTAAAATTTAATGCAAAATCCCAGATCCCACAATGGAATGACAAGAAGCAAAACACGCAGCGAGCCATTGTGCTCGCTTGCATCGTATCGTGGGAATCGCATGTTTCCTCCACAGGGTGCCTTTATTTATTACGCCGCATCGGCTTAAACGTTTGCCTTGTCATGCAATATTAATTCCACAATGAGTTTGGCATTGAATGCTAATGTATGCCATAACCTCTGGGCAACACTACAGGATGCCGTTCGGAGCAGAACCTCCAGAGTTCAAAATTAATTGTCCCGAATTATGAAAGCATCTTCCAAAAATATTATTTCTTCATTCAAAAGTAAGCATTTAAGCATGATCCCGACCCACATAGCAAACTTCCAGTACGTGGCGCTCCTTAGACAAGAAAATCACTGACATTTCCCTGCTTTCTGCACACATTAATTAGCCATTGTCATGTTTTCGCACCGCTCTGTCAATAGCGCAGGTACGCTTTCCGCGGGAAACCTATTCATCATTCCGAGAGCGCGGGTGCGCCGTTCCGCTCCAGGATGACAGTAAAACTGCAGTGGAGCCTCTCCGTGCGAGCACAAGTCTAAATCACTCATTGTTTCGTGCTATCAAATCTAGATTGACAGAGAAAGAACTTTTTTCTTCTCAACTGCCAGACTCCAAACTGAAGGCATGAAGATGAGTAACCTTGGAAAAACGAGTGCAGTTCCGCACAAGAGAACGGCTTGGGAACTTTTTGAGAGCGTAATAGCGGACTTGAGTTTTTATTCGAGCTTGTTTCTGGGAAGCTGGTTTGTGGCGCAGCAGCAAACAACAGCAGCATCATTTCGGGACAGGAGCCCGCGGTGCCGGAAGCGCCGAACCGCCGCCTCCCTTGTTCCCTTGCGGGTGGCTCGGGCCGCCAAATATTCGACATCGGCGTGACGTCAGGCTTTTGGTTCTGTGTGCCAATGACACAACGCAATGTCCTCCAGTTGTTTGGCTTTGTGTTGCGGTGGAGCAGCATCCTTGCACGCTTTGGTTTGTGGAACGAAACTTCTGGCAAAAGCAATTGCATTTGTTTATGAAGAATGGCACTGCTGCTCATTTGAACCTTACACTTTGGTTGGATTAATGTGAAAATTGGATTACAAGTCAAGCTGTGAGGATTGCAGGCCAAAGTGTGTTTCCAATTGAAAGTGAGCGCGTGGGGGGGGGGGTTACCACCTCTCCCTTTTCAATAAGCTGACACCAAAATAATGGCCTGGGCCTAGAAACAGGGTCATGGTTAGCATCAGTGCTGCTTGACAGCCTGTGTGAATGATGAAATGACCCCCCCGCCACACAACCCGGTTTCACTAAAAATCCCGCTGAGACCCGATGACTCTTTATTGGCAAAATATATTTGCAGATACACGCTGTTGAAGGTGGTGGATTCAGCTCTATTTTGCAGAAAACAATGCAAATCCAACAAAGTAAGCATGAAAAGCAGTCGCTGTCCAGGACCCTGAATAAACACACGTACGACACATAGCATTTACACCCCCCGTGATGCCTTTTCCCTTCTTCCTGGGCGCACCTGCCTTAAGCTCCTGCTAGGAGCGGCTGTGTGAAATGGCCTGCGTTGCCTCCCACTGCACAAACAAAGGGCGCTGAAGGGCAGGTGAAATAAAATAATTGAGTAACAGTAACAGTAACAGAGGAGTCAAAAATAGCGCTTGTGCCCGAATAAGACAGACTGGTACAATTCCGTGTTGACTGCCGAAAAGTTAATGCTGTCACCAAATTCGATCCATACGCAGTGCCCAAGTGGGTGAACTCGATGGCTGTCTGGACACAGCTCGCTTTTGCTCTATGCTGGGTATAACAAAAAGCTTCTGGCAGATCTTCCTGTTCCCTGAATCCAGTTGGCAAAGGTAATTTGGTTCATCTCGAAGCTCTCGGGAAGCTGCTGCTACAAGGTGGGATCTCAGAGAACTGAGCAAAGTGCTCAATTCGAAGGAGTGAGGCACCAAATCCCAGACACATGAACTGAGAGACCCGGGAAAGTCAAGGTTCTGCCTAGGGTTGGATCATTTGTTGACAAGACAGCTACTCAGCTACCGTTTCCTTAAAAAGGAAGCCCTGGTTTGGTCCAGGGGACAGAGCAGTCCCAGTGGACTCAGGTACGTCTCTGTCCTCACTGCCTGCACTTCCCCTTCCCCTTCATGCTGCATAAAATTTGTACAAGCCCCATCCGCAAGCCATGCCATCTTGGCAGATGCGCTTTATTCATTTTGTCCTCCACAATGGACTAAAACAGTACGATAAGTTTTTTTGAGTGACATAATAACTTTGAGGGTCTTTCTTGATCATTTACACATCTTGTCAGCTGTTCAACAGAGGCTCCAGTAGTCGTGAAAGCAAGACTTGCACTGAGTTATTGGAAAAAGAACTTCCACCAGTTTTTCATTTCGTTGTAGGACAGGGCATTACAATTCTGTGCAGGTGATGAGCGTCTTAACAGAATTAACCGTGCCTTTCATTACCACGGCACACAGACAGAGAATTACACTTTATTATAGCGCAAGGATTATACTCGGGATTTAGGGTGGTGTTTTTAGACAAACCACATTAAACTGCTTTTTTGGGAGAAAGTTTTGCATTCGTGACAAAAATAACTATTAGTTCATTTATTAGAACCTACGTGATTTTCTGCTTTTTATCACTGCACTGCAAACGGTCCGCATTTGTACTCCGCCTGTGCTGCTTTAGAAAACATTTAAACTGCTCGTATTCCTTTCCTGTTCTGCGATAAACGCTGCTGTTAGGTATCTTTGGCATTGCCGTCGCCATGGCCGTGGCCACCCATGATGTAGCAGGCAGGCATATTTACAGCCTTTGTGTGAAATGATGTCTAATGGTCGCACCCTTTTACCTGTAAATGAGAAGTCAAAGGCAGACTTGGTCCTAGACCTCAGCTGCCAAATCGCTGTCCTTGAGGAACACAGCAGTGTCCTCATTTCAACTCAACTTTCACTCAGTTCTTCATTTCTTTTTATCACAGAGTTATCAAGTCGCATCCCCCGGTGTTTGGGGGAGCGCTCGAGTGCGAATTAAAATGGTTTCTTTCAAACGCCTTTGCTTCACACCCGGTGCATGGAGGTGGAGCAGCGACCGGAAGAGAGGATTTTCACATAAACTCCTTCTGCAGCCAAGGGGGGGCGCCACGGCACACTTTGATCCTGTGTACGAGTCCTCGGTTTTAATGGGCTGCGGCAACCAGAATCGCAGGATGGCATCACGCGGAGTTCTGACTCTGGCCTTCACCTCCGTAAGCTCACCTAAGGTTGTGGACGGGTCGGACGATGCGTCCGGACTTCACTCCGCGGCCCGAGGGTAATTGAAATTGAGCCACTATAGCGGAGAAATAGAATGCATTACAGACGCTGGGTACCATGAGATTACGGTCGCGTTTTTGCTTAAGTTCTTTGAAAAGTGCCGTTCGGCCTCTCCTGGCTTGTTATGTCATCAAAGCAATACAGTAAATTGATTTCTCGCTCCTCCGAGTCACAAGCAGCCGAGCCCCCCCACCCGGCTTTTGCCAAAAGTGCGGGATGGACCCTCTCTTCTTTTCGGAAGCGATCGACATGGAAGCGGAAGCGAGCTGCTCTGCTTTGTCTCCCTCAGGAAAGGGCGCGCTCGTGTTTGCTTGTGTGCTAACGGGGAGCCGAGACCACGTTTTTGGATTCAAAGCGTATGCATTTCCCGTGACCGCAAAGAATTGGGTTTGCACTGTGCTCTTCTGGAACAGGCGGTTGTTCAAAAATAAAATCAGGTAGCACGAGGAAAAATACAACCCCCTACCCTATCCATCAGTCTCTTCATTTCACTTACAACGTACGTGCCGCATGCGTGCAGAGATGTGCAGCAGCTTATTTCCATGGATTAAAAAAACACACATATTTCTGGTGCATTCTGCCAGCTCTTTGCATGCCGGGCTTTCATCCTTCATATTTTTCCACCTCATATTTGTCATGCATAGAGTCACCTGCAAAGCCTACAGATCACTGCACGCCTTGCGTTGCTATCGCTCGCATTTAGAGCCGCACTCTGGCCGTTCCGCTGGGTTGCGGTCGGCCCCGCTGGCCATCATCTGCTGAGACCGTCCCCATTATTGTCCCCGACAGGGCTATCCGGTCTTATGAAAATGAATATTAAAAGGGAAAATGAAATGAACACTTCCGTTCATGCTTGTGCGCAGTAATAGAATAAAAGACGGACATGGCGGGATGTCGGTAACGCTTTAAACCCCCGAGCTTCCCATCTCTTCCCAGTTCCACCGCACGCTTGCCTGGCTGCAAAGCACTTCATGGATGTGGACTCCAGGCGCACAACAGCAGGTTTGCTCAGCATGGAGCAATGCTGCATTATTAATACTGTGCTGCTTTTGAGCATAAACGTCTTTCACGCATGCACCTCTCTCAACTATGCTTTGCGCCAAAATGACGTACATTGTTAAAATGCAGAAAAGCAGGCCCAGGTCTTCTGAATGTCTATCAAAAGTGGGACATGAAAATATGAAAGTTGCATTAGTTAAGGGCGCAAGTGTAAAAATAGGCTTCTTTTTGGAAAGGCTTCTGCCTTGTGGTTGTGCCCCCCTTGGCATCTGGGGAAGTGGTAAGTAGACCACACCTTACCGAGTTGCACCTGCTGAAGGCGACAGATGTCACGGGGCTCCCCTAAGGCTGCGAAGCGCCGCTGTGCTACGGAAGTCCGTTTTATGGACCCCGCACCCACCTGGAGCTGATAGGTGAGAGTGAGCTTTGAGCAGGATGCCTTCCATACAGGTCAAGGCTGCAGTTCCCATCATTCCACTTACTGCTGGGGGGTTATGGCACCACACCCAGCATGGAGAGCTCAGCTCACCTTTGCCTCCGGTAAGCTGGATCACGAGAGTGGATGAAATAAAATGACCCCTGGGGCCCTTTCAGGCCAGCGTGACTGGGCCATCATTTTGGCAGAATGCTGGCTTCTGAAACCCTCTGTCATTTCTACAATTGGCAAAAGGTTTCGTGGCTTTTTGCAGTACGTAATTTGACAATTATATGACGCAAATGGAGCGTCACAGTTTCCTCCCTCGGACAAAAAAAAGGTGGTGAATTGGTGGCTCCACCTTGCCAAATGTGTGTGTGTGTGTGTGTGTGTGTGTGTGTGTGTGTGCGCATGAGGGAATGAGAGCGTGAACACCCCATGATGGACTGATATCCCATCCACTGGGTACCCAGCCTCAGTCCCTATTCTTCCTGCAGTTTGGATGGAGGAGTGGATAATTTCAGCAACTGGAATACTGGAATCATTTTCACCTCTTGCACCAAAAACTAATCTGTGAACTTGCCAAAAAAATCTCCAGCATGCCTTAGATTTATGCTGTGGACTTAAGGACCCTGAGGTCTGCCTTGACCTTAGAGCTGCATTAGGCTCCTGACTGTCTGGCAAGCTATGACAACAGAGCAGCTCCCATGAGTGCATCTATCTCACCATTCGCTGCCATCAGATAACTGGCCGTGTCGTGCGAATAAAGAGCGGAGGTCGAAGACCTTCCCTACAAAAATGAAAGCAGAACGCCAGGAAAGGCTCAGGCACTGTGCAGCAAAGGAAATTTGCGCGAAGTTCGATGAAAACGAACTGGGACAATTTCGTTGCGACGAAGAGGGTGTGAGGAAGAGCAACGCCAGCAGATGGCCTGGTGTCTGCGTTAAAGAATGTGTCCAGCAGATGGGAGTATTTAGTCGATGTACTTTCAGACCTCCGTATTGTATAAACGCAGACATTTCACAATTTTTTAACATTTCTTTAGTTAATTCATCTGCCAATCTTCTGGAGAACGTACATGGCCTTTACGACACCGTAAACACAAACAAAAACTCTAATAAACTGTCAGTGACAGTATGCTGGGCAATATTTAGTTCAAAGTGGTCTCCCTCTTCCTCCGCTCCAATTCTGCATACATCCTGGTGATGGGGCTCATTGTTCATCACACCTTTTATTAAAACGTAGACATGCAACTTGGGGGATGGCCTGTGCGCTGCGACTGATGCTGCCACCCCAGCGCTGTGCGTTGAGGCTGCGCCAGCGCACTGGTCAAATGTAGAGGCAGAGCGCATCGCCGATAAGAGCTGCTACGGTCTAAGTAGCAGCGGAGGTTGGGTCGGATCCCTGACCGCTTGTCCCTGGAACAGCAGGCTTGGAGGTTGGAGATTGGCGGGTGAGGATAACAGCATTCTGCTGTCTCTGAACACTGACGTATGAAGCGAGCAAACGCAGCAAATGCACTTTTTTTTCATCTGGCAAGCAGGGATGCTCTGAGACCCCCCCAGCCCACCCCCACCCCTAACCGAAAGCCGCGGCCACCCTGCGACCAGCGCTGAGTCCCTGGAGCAGAGACCGGAGGACAAACAAGTGTGCCCACCTCGCTGACTTACCCCCCCCGGCAATACGGCGCCTTCTGGCTCTGTTCTGCTTCCAGCTGATCCCCCTCCAAAGGCCGCGTCCACAGAGAGATTCAAAGAAGCTTCTGTGGGAAAGAACCACATCTGTACGCCTAATTTGGCTGCGTTTGGGGATGCAGCCAGAAAGGTCAATAAAACAACACTTTAGAACATTTTTACATCTTCAGCTCTGCACTGAAACATAGCCCCTTCCCAGTTAATAGCAAAAACTGTGTTTCATTTACGATATGTTTGCTTATTTAGGCAACACTTTTCCTCAAAGTCGTGCAATGGATTGGTGTCCGATCCGGGGTGTCGCTTCGTACCCCCCTGCCGATTTTGGGACAGCGTCTGGCCTGCTGTAGCTCTGACCAGGATAAAGCGGTTAAGGAAAAGGATGGATGGATAGATGGATGGATTTTCCCTGTAGAAACTTACGGTGGAATTACAGTTATTTACCCCGGTCAGTTCAAGACAGGTATCTGGATGAAGGGAAATAGACTACATGGCCCAAAGTGTGAAGACACCTGAGCATCAACCCCCCCCCCCCCAACATGTGCCTGTTGCCCATTCCATTCCAAACCTACAGGCATTGACATGGAGTGCCCCCCCCCCCACCTTTTGCTGCTATATCAGCCCCCAGTGTCATGCTGGGGCAAGAAAGGAGCTTCGTCCCCAAACTGTGGCCACAAAGCTGGAAGCACACAGTTGTCTAAAATATGTTTGTTCACTGTGTGGGTGCAGCTGGAACAATGCAGCTCAGTCATTTGAAGGGGGGTCCACATACTTTTGCCACTGTAGTGCATCTTTGTACCGCAGAAGGAGGTGGATTTAAAGCTGTGTCATGCAAGTACAGGGTGGAGGCTTCAACCACGACACCATCTGTTGTCCTTATTCAATGAGCACATGGCTGCTCAACCCGCCATTCTCTACAGCGCAGCCTACCTTCAGCAGCTGTACATACGCTAGTTCATGTGCTTATTTTAAGCTGTTTACATGGGCAGCGGTCGCTCCCTGACGTGAGACCAAGCAGCCTCTTCCCCAGCTGCCTGGGCGCAGTCACCATGATTATGTCCCTGTCCAATTTCCTAAAGACCACTTTGTCACATTTGACCCCTCCGTGTCATTTTCCTGCCATATTTCCTCCCTGCCCTCACTTACACATCCCCCCACCCGAAGAACTGACTGAAGGTCATCGGGTAAAAAAGCAAGATTCACATGTCTAATCTCTGGTTTCAGGACAATCTATTCCAATTCCGAGGGAGGCACAAGGTGGTGTAGTCATTGTAGCGGTTGTACACCTGAAGGACACGGGTTTGAATCCCACACTTCAGCATTGATCCACATCTCTTCTTTGTGGCTATGTTGTACGATGTTATGTGAGCTTCTTTAGATTCTCGAGTGTTTGAAAGTACTGGCCCAGCCTCCAGCACACGCGGCCGTACGTGAGGTCAGCACAAGAAGTCGCAGGCCTCCCAGGGCTCCTCATGCAAGGCGTTCGGCCGTAATTATGAGACCGCAGCAGATGAGCAGAGCTGCAATTCTGACTCCCCCGACGGCGCGGCCATTTTCAATAAACTAAGAGTTTAGTCACATTTAAGGCTGAATAGGGGGATTTAAAAGTCAGTGTTGGGAAATTTGCCATGATCTGCGCCTTTTACATGTAGTCCAGTTACAGAAATCAAGGAGTCAAACCTAAAATGAGCATCACCACAGACGCTGCATAACTTCCAAACTCAGTAAACTGTTATGGCGGCAGCGGCGGCGGCACAGTTAGCAGAAGAAAAATGGCTGAGGAAGAAGGAAACTTTCAGCGGTTATTTAAAATTAAAATGTTCAGTCTGCACTTGTCCATTTTTGCAGCTCTTAGCCTTAAGTGAGAAATGGACCTTTGGACTCGGCCGCTTCGTCATTATCGCTCTGTGTCGAAATGCGTGGGCCAAGGGTCAAGTAGCCAACAGCCCCTATGTGTCCGTATGGCCCGGGGGCTGGGTACATCTGGACGCGAGATAGGCACGCATCTAGATGTTAAGGACCTTTTCTTCATTTCTCAAACTGCCTGCGATCCGTACGGCCGCCTCGAGCAGATCGCACCGTAGCAAAGGCTTTCGGGTCGAGTGTGACGGAGCTGCGTGGAAATCGGTGCGAGCGCCTCGGGCAGAGCGCGATCGCTTCGGTCGCGGGAAAGAATCCCTTCTGTTCCGCAGTATGTAATACTCTAAAGGTTAGAGGTGCTCATCTCTATCGCAGGGCTTTCGGCAAGATGCCGAGATGTTGTTTCAGCAGCAGGACGCGGTCTTAGCACTTCCACACTTCCCATCCACGGCGGCGCTAAGCTACTGTTTGTGCTGTTTAATTGCCAAGCGGAGAACTTGCCAGCGATCCTTGTTACAATGGGGGAAATGCGTGCGATTTGCCGAAAGTCCTTCCGTTGCCCACCATGTGGCACCTGGAAGGACATCGCCGGACTGTGCGCGTGGAGCACACGATGAGGCTGCGAGGCTGCAGATAGTGAATAATTCCCCCATTTAGACCTTGAGAGCCTTACACAACGTAGGCCTTGAGAGACGCATGCGAAATTCACAAACATAAGCGCAGATTAGCCTCAGTAGATGGCTGGAGACTGCGGGATTCGAGATAACTTGAACCACGGCAAACAGTGTCAGAATAATTGGATTGTGACAAGCAGGCAGCCATGATGCCAATAATTTCATTACTTTATCGCTTTTGCGTTTGATTTCCCAGAGGCCCGGCGTGATGCGCGGGAATCTGATTATTTTTCCGTTAAGCGTTCGCTCCGCGTCTGCTGCAGATGCCGTTCTCGATAGCGTGGATCGATAACCTTCGGCGTGGACTCTTCGGCGCATGCAGGCCTCGCTGAGGAAATGCCAGAACGATGGCGCTTGGCAAAGAACTTCATTAATGTTTATTTCACACGGTGTTACTTCGACTTTCCTTTTAGGGTGAGCGCAACACAAGGCGTTTTCTTATTTTAACCCGTTGCACTCCTGGACATTAATTCTGCACTACTATCAAAAACTGACGTGGCTGCGGTTTTTATTTGATCTGCTGATTCAGTGCTGTGGTGCGAATGGCTTGAAACAGAGAGCAGTGAAAGGCTTTACAAAAGACACACATTACATTTAACTGGAGCGTTTGAATTATTACTTAATTTGTTATAGGTTAAACGCTGAGGCGAGCAGATTATTTTTCATCCATCTGAGGGGGGACACATACAATGGCGACACTAGGAAAGAGTGGCCACCTGCACACCTGGGACAGGTGAGAAACCCGCTCAGCTGCTCTGTGTCTCCTCCTCCTCCTCCTTCTCCTCCCTTCCCAGGGGCTGAGCCGTGGCCGAGCGTCCCGTGCCGTCCGCCGTAGGCCGTGTACACCAACTTCACTGAAAAGGGCTCAGGGGATCGCGCGATGATCCCGTCGTCCCGAAAACCCTCCTGGTCAGGGCTGGAGGAGGAGGCTCAACACAGACTGGATCCAGCGTGTTCTCCTCTGCTTCCCCTGGGAATTAATTTTAATTTTTGCTAATAAATTGCCAGACTGCGTTGATCTCTTGCTGACCCCTCTTGTCCCCCCGGGCACAGCCGCTTCACGCGTGCTGCCAGTATATTCTTATATCCGTAACAAAACGCGATAGTTACAGCGGGGAGGGCTGGTGCGGGGGCCTGCAGAGTGGGCTGTGCAGACACGGTAATTCATTCTGTTCCTTTGGCAGCCCTGCAGTAAATGGAACTAACAGGTATGGTGCCCTTTCGGGAGCTACGGCACAGAACATGGCCTGCTGTTAATGCTAAAACGTGCAAGGATGCATTTAACAACGGCACGAAACAGGGATTGTTGCAAGAAGTGAAAGAGATGTTTGACAGCAAAAGAGATGGGGGACAAGAGCGGTTTTTTGCCGGGTGTGAACGTCAGCTCCCGATGCACCACTTAAATGTTGAGTCCAGCTATGTCTGCCTGGCAGGCCACCGACACCTTAATCGCAGCTGACTGCCGCAACCAAAACCCAGGCTTGCAGAGATTCATTCAGGAACACAAAAGTCTCCGGACGGAGCATTACGTTCTTTACGAAATAAAGGTGTTACGATTACCAAGTGAATATATTGTAAATAGAGGGCCGCGTGGCCTTACGGAAGGTTCATTGTTTGAAACGCATGTCGCATTAAACTGCAGTTTCTGGGGAAAAGAATCCCTTGTTGTGAAAGGCAGAGAAAGGGGTGGGCTGCTGCCAGGTAGTTGCCGTATAGGAGATTTCCCCTTGCTGCAAAATACTGGTAATGCATAGCACAAAAACTTTAATGTGTGCCACAGCCACAGTCACCCAAGAGGGCTCCTCATGGTGGAAGCGTGTCCTTTAAACAGAGCCTCTTTGTGAGCTTTGCAGACTGCCAACCAGTGCTCGTGCTCCTCTTTGCTTGCCTGATCTGAATTTGTTCTTCCCTGCGCTCAGTCGCCATCCGCTCCTTTCATCAGCCGCTCATAGCCCATGAGTCCTGCTTACCGCCATGCTTCTCAAGCCCTCAGCCCAGCCAGCCCTCAAACCTAGACTCCTCCCAACTCTCCCAAGTGAATCTTCTGCTGTTTCATTGCACTCGAACTCACTGATCTTTGTAGCACCCATTTTTCACTTTTTCTGCGCTTCACCGTCAACTAACTCCTGCACTTGAGTTCACACAGCCACCATTGCCACCTTGCCATCGCAACACACAGGAAAACGTACTCTGCTCAGGCTTGTTAAAGTGTGTGAGGCTCGACTGCTAGTAACAGGACACAAAAGCTGGCCTTAATTTGAACTTCTCAAGTGCATTGCGAGCCATTTACGTATTATTTCTTTGCATACTTCATGTGCACCACAAG
Organism: Heterotis niloticus; assembly: GCA_018136845.1. Classification (NCBI taxonomy): domain Eukaryota; kingdom Metazoa; phylum Chordata; class Actinopteri; order Osteoglossiformes; family Osteoglossidae; genus Heterotis; species Heterotis niloticus. Next base: position 479,602 of record CM030888.1, read on the forward strand.
GAACTGCGGTAGCTCATCGACAGGTACTCTGGAATAAGGTGGGTCAATAGAGAATGACAATGGTCTGTGTTTCTCATCGTGACATAACACCAAACACGGTGTAACGGCGCAAAGGTGTTCACGTGCCGTAGCTGTAAATGCTCCGGCGATCTCGTGGAACTCGTGTACGCGTTTCAGAACCGCTGCCCCGACGCACCGCCTTTCTGCCTCATTTGATCGGCACCGCAGCAAAGCCGGCTGGAACGTGAACCCTGTTCTGATGCTTTTAATGCTGCATGATTATATTTTCACAACTGCCAGCTTAAGGTGTGTGGACGGACGCGACTTGTTTATAGCACGCGTACGGATACGCAAGCACTCGCGGATACGTGGTTCACGGGAAAATACGATGAGCGCCAGAGGCAAATGCGTTCAAGAGGAGGACGGGGCTCCTGAATAGGAGGAGCAGCTGGAAGATGTCACCTGGGAGACTGCAGAAATGCAACACAGAGAGCCCTTTATTCTACCCCATTGAGCACTATTTCATGGGAAAGATACCATGGGCTCCCTCAACAGGGCCTTGGCTCCTAAATGAGTCTCTTTGTTTCTTTCCATCCCCGTTAAATATTTAAAGTGAGACAATGCCCTAGCTAGTAAATCTGCAGCGAGAATCCGGAGACTACGAGAAGATGCACAAAAGAAAACCGCTGTCTCCAGCAATGTCGGCGTGCAGTTGTGCTGCTCCTATGCATGTAAACCTGGGGGACGAATGCAAAGATCAATGCGTGCGTGCCTGCGACCGTGAAGTGAGAACAATCGCTGACGTAGTCGCTGTCATCCCAGCCCGGTTGATGTCGCCCCCTGTACAAAATACCAGGGATTAATGCTGAGTTCTGAGCCCAAGATGAGGATCGAGGCTGAGCAATAATTCAGGAACCAAAGAGAAAGCGTTAAATGGAGACATCCGCAAGGAGTTTGGGGCAGCTTTTGGAAAGAGTCTGAAAAGCACCATTCCGCTGCCTTTTTTACTCTAATAATCCCCGGAAGGGCCATCGAATCGCGGCGTAATTAGTAAATCGAAGGAGACTGCATTGGCCAGTTAATCCATCACTTTCTGCCGACCTCCAGCCCGCCTCCGCTTGCTTTCTCCCTGTTCGATACAGGAAGGGCAGCCCTCGCCAGCCGTATTTTTGGAAACGCCTGGAATGCGTCGGCACGAAGCGCTCGTGATATGCGCCACGGGTGACAGCGCGTGGTGACTTCATCGCCCCGGGAAAGAATAACTCCTTGTTTGTGTGTCCATGTGCGTGCGTGCGAGTGTTTTTATCCCCCCGAAAGGCCTCAACAACAGCCTCCTCCAGATAGCAGCAGGTCGCCAGCGAGCGTTTTGACACGCTTTGCGCTTCCGGTCTCCATCTGACAGTCAGGCCGAAGGGCGCCGTAATGGCTGCAAACACACAGCCGAGCGAGCGGCCCGAAAGCGAGCTCCCTGAACAACGTCCCTGCGATGTCACGGCAGGGCTCGATGTCATTCAAGCGACTTTTAATGTGAGCGATCGGACGGCCATGCGATCTTCCCCACAGCTAATCCAATTAGAGGGCTGCTTGTGTGAAAGGATTCGGCTGGAGAGGTCGGGCCTAGCCTGGATTTGGGGGCGATGGCTGTGATGTAACGTGTCAAGGAAAACATCTGAAGGTCACCCGTTTTGGGAATTAATGTGACGAACGCGAGACTTGGATGCTGGAATTGAGGGCGTCGAGCAAGGAACAGCCAGAGCCAGCGGCAAAGCGGCGCGCAGCGGACGGATGAGCCGGGGCAACGGATTTTGCTGCCGGATGACGCTTGGGCGCCGTGTGCACAACTGAGACCTTAATGCACCCTACCGTCCTGGAAGGTCAGCCAGCCGTCGTTGCCTGGAGGGGCGAAGAAAAGGACAGGGGAAAATAATGCCGTGAGCTTGAGAACAAACATCCAGGAACCTGCTGGAACAATGGACCTTCGGGACACGTTGGAATCCCCAAAATTCTTTCATAAATGCACAAAATGTAACAAATAAATAGTCCTTTTAGTGTTGAGCCGTGACATTGCTCGGACATTCTAATTTTATTGAAAAATTTATCACCCCAAACGCGACAGTCAGGCGAATTTGATTCGGCTGCACTGTATGCCTAAGACTCAGTTGCCAGTACGCAACACCGTTTGTATTTAGCCAGGCTCTTGGTCTAAAGCGACTTGCCGCGTTGGGCTTGCGCTCCAGGCAACAGCAACTGTTCACCTGTTTCTACAACCGGGGCAGTCGGGCGGTCATACAGCATTTAGCTCGAGGGTTCTGCAGCAGGAGGTGGGAATGAAAGCTGGGGCCTTCAACCACAAGACAGCCGCTGCGAAAGAGGCGCCAAATTCTCCACAGGTGGCACGAAGGTGGCATTTGTAAGAGCAGATTTGACTCCACCTGTGTCTCAGTCCCTGCACTGGTGTCCAGCTCAAAGCTGTGAATGGGGGTTTCCCAGAGTGCCCTCTGCCAATTGTTTCTTGGTGCTTTATTGCCGTTCCCCCTGGCGAAGTGGTTACTGGAAATGGAGATGCTTCTACGGCATCATCGTGCTTTTGCAAGAAACATTTTCTACTTTATAGACAACCTCCACAACCCATGCAGGTACATAACCAGCTGGGAAATTCCTTTTAATGAGACATCCATGTTAACATGGCTATGATTTTTTGTTGGTGAGGCATCGGTGCTGTTAGCCTGCAAATCTACGCTGCTGAGCCAAAGCTCTGAGGACCACCTTTCTTCCAGTCCCATTATCGTTGAGTGGAGCTTCTGAAGACTCTGTGAAAAACTCTGCTCATGCGATGAAGAAATCTCCATGACTGCCCTAATAAAAGCTCCATTCACTGATTTCTGGGGAAGAAAATTTCAAATTATTCATGAAAGGCGGGGACTCATTTTGTTTCAGTTAAAAACCCGCGGCCGTCAATGATGTGTCTGCTCCTACACTGCCTTCTGCAACTTAAAGAATTGGCTTTGAGGAATGGATTGCTCAGTGCTCCGCTTGGTGCCATTCTGAAGAAAAACCGGCTAATGAAACTCCATTAAAAATGCCTTTAGAGTTGCTGAAAGAACATCTTCCCATTTGAACGATTGCCCGCCGTGTCACGTAGAGGTGCGATCTGGCTTTCTTCGACAGAGCTGCACACACGAAGCACCTTATTTTCTCCAACATATCACTCCCGCCCTTGTCTCCTAAATGAGTCTCTTTGTTTCTTTCTACATTTGCGTACAGATGCAGGAGCTTCCGATGCAGACGCACCCCGAATCGGGGCAAACGATAATGCCCGACGTAGTAACCTGGTTTCCTATCGACGTTCTGTGCGCTCCTCCGGTCGGCCAAAAATGAACCCTTTACCTCGTATGCTAGGCGGTCTTAGCATTCGCCGGGCTTTCGAGACACCCGTGATGAGGACTGCTGGGGCAGACGGCATCCGACAACGTTCCTCCGTATCTTCAACCGACCACAGTTGGACGTGGGATCCTTAAGGAGGAAGGAATGTGTGGCTGCAGCCTTCAAAACCCGGTAGCAGCTCCTGCTGAAGAGAGGAGACGGAGAGCAAAAACACAGACTGTGGCTGTGTGTGTGGTTTTGTGCCCTGCGCTTTGCTTCTTTTCAGTCATTGCCGCTGAAAGGGTTCCTTTTTAGCAGCTTGGCAGTCGCTGCTTTGTCTTTAATTATTATCACAATTACGGCAGAAGCAGAAATAAAAGCAACCGTAAAGCTGGGACATCAATGCTCCGCATTTAGTCACTCCCAGAACTGAAGCGTTCCTGTCTTGTTGGCTATATGTCCTGTATCTCCTTTCTTTTAATTCATGTACTTAACTCCCGCTTTTAGAATAGTAGTCGCTTGAGGTGCAGCTTGTACTTGAAGCATGAATCCTGAGAGTGTGCGATAAAAATAAATGCAATGTAAAATGTAAGAAGGTCAGAAGGCACAGTTAAGATTGCATATCTAGCTTTATTCTGCTTACGCTCACAACGAAAGACTACGAATGTGAAACTGGGGGTTTCGGGTTCAAGTTCCTGCCAGTGTTTCTGTGGAAAATGCCAAAATTACACGATTAAAGCCACAAACACACAAAATCGCAGCAAACGCAACTTTTGCACGTACGCAATAATTTGAGAGGCGAGCGGCAGACAGAGAGGGACGCCGCTTGGGAGTAAAGGGACGCCCTGAGGGGTGAGACAGACTCAGCAGGGAGTCGAAGGCCACGTTTCAAACCACGGCATTCCTTGGCTTTCCTCCATGAAACGAATTATCGCTCTTGCAAGAACGGGAATTTACTTCATCGTGGCGTAAACAATTCGGCGTAATAACACACGGCAGCGCAGCACTTACTGTTGCGCTACTTAATGTGGCAGCGTGCTGTCGAGGAAGCCTACACGTATGAACTGCCTAACAAAGGAAAGGTCCAAAAATGCCCCAAAGTGTTGGGCTACAATTTTTTTTTTTTCATTTTGCAGAGGAAAAGCAAAGCAAAAGCAAGAACCCTACCAGACACGAGACTGCTAATAAACCGAGCTGGGAAAGGGGCCAAAACAAGCAAACCCAATGAATTAGTTGTAAGCTGTCATTTAAAGGACCTTGGAAGGAGTGCGGTCAACACTGCTTAGTGGTCAATGGACGTGTTGTTTTACCACGGTTCACCTCCTCGGTGCAGTAGCGCGGTATTGTAGCCCGCCCATGTACACGGCTTGGTTGCCATGGCACCCATGTCTGGCATACAAGCTGTTCCATGGGGAACCCTGGAAGAAAATTCTGAAGCCCGGGCTGCATCACATAACCCGCGTCTTTACCGCTTCATATCGCTTGCTGCAAAGCTATATTTTTGATTTAAAATTGTTTGTGGTGCTAATATAAAATTTGAAAGCAATGCTCTTGAAATGCGAGCGCTGATTTATTAGTGAGAATAATAACAGCCCTGTTGCTCCTGCTTGGTCTGCGCAACGACCCTACATTTTCATAACCGCGTTCAACCGGTTCACATTCATGTTCGACCACAAACCCGAGGAGATGCTTGCGTGTGGGCTTCACACCAATCGCGACACTTTGCGCCTGTGCGGATGAAAATGACCGTTACTGTGATTTAAATAGAAAGAAAGCAAGGATGACTGCTGGCATCGTACAGCTCTTTGGCTTTGAAATCTAACGGAAACCCATTCGTACTCATCCGCAGTACGTATGCATCGCAATCGCTAGTGGTACCGGTACCCTCAGTACTAGTAGTGTTGCTTTTTTTAAGGAAATGTTCCATCGAGATAAATGTGAACCAGTCTCAGCTGTTACTTCCCGTCTGTCGATGGCCCGGTCTTTCTACATGCACTTGAATTCTATTCATAAGAAACACAGAGATCAAGCGATAGCTGTCAACGCTACTTAGTTATCCATATTCCTAAGGAATTTTATTTCACGTCATCTGAATTCTGGACCCTTGCAGAGAGCCCGTTTTTCCAGGTCAAACAATACGTTGCATGAAGCGCACTTCTGTTTTGCAGCGAGCGCAATGCTGTTTGCCTCACGTCCCTTTGCACTTTTGCACAAACTCGGTAGATGATGTTTGTGCTCTGAGGCAGTCGTGCTGCGAAGGGCGCCGTATACAAATCAGTCAAATTGAGTTCAGCGTGGTCTTAGGGGAAGAAAAACGGTCGCTTTCCCAGCATGCACTGAGGTAAGCCTTGGTTTTCCCAGCGTGCGTGAGATTTGCCCCATGTCTTCGTCCCCAGCGCTGTTTGTTTCATTGGGACCCAATTATTCAGGGAGGACATCTCCCCGGAAACAGCACTATTAGAACAAACCTTCGTGGTGGGAAGCCCGATTAAATCCCTCCATTGTGGATGCGAGCCCATTGTCATTCCGTAATCCTGCGTGAAAACCTGTGGCAGATTGGTTGGAGTAGAGCTGCTGAAAGAAGTGGCCGCTCTCCTACTGAAATTCCCTCACGGTTCATCGGGTGACAGGAGCCGTCCTGGACGTGGAAGGTCTCCTAAGAAGGGGAACGTGTAGGCCGTGGAGGTCAGGGGGCAGAAGCCCAGAAGTCCACTTGCTGTGACAAGAACTGTCTGTTAAAGACAAAAACAGCATCGCAAGGGTAGAGGTTTTTGTCAGCACAAATCAGATTTTGTGTTTTTCGTCAGTTTTTCACAAAAATGCTCAAGGTGGCCCTAACAAAGTGCCCGGATTGTCCACAGAGGCAGTGAGAGTGTCCGGGAGGCAGGAGAAGAGCAAGCGTCTTGTGTTGCTGTTTACATTCCTGCCGTTTTGCATCACATCGAGCCAGAAATAATCCCTTCCACTGGCTTTGGCATGGGACTACTGCCATAACCGAAGTCGGGGACGTTCGTGTGTGTCCACCGTTCATGTGCAGCGAAGAAGCATCTTGGTAGCGCACAGGTGCGGTTTCTTATTCCCCCGTAATCCAACATGAAATCCTGGAACAATGAAGGATACCCTCCACCCGCTGGAAGCAGGGAGTCGACGCAACGGGAGAGTGAGCCGCATGTGCTAAACTTGTTGCGTAACTCGAATGTCAAGAACAGGATTAAAGGTAACGGTTCCTTTTGGTCATGCAAAGCTGATTAATTTGTGGCAAGTCAAAGCGTGGTGGAGACCGGATTTGGCAAAAACACGTACAGCGGCAGCGTGTCCTTCCATTTAACACATGTGGAGGTTGAACCATTCGAGAAGCCGTTGTCATGCAAAGCATCTTGATTCTTTGAACACCCACACAGGGTCAGAAATAGCCCGAAACACCGAACCTGCTGAAAATGCCAGAATGCGTGAACTGCGGGTTATGGGTTAAAGCTTGTCCAAACCCCTATGTTGACATCAAAACATAGTGGTTGGAAAAAGCATCTTTTCTTGTTCAGAAACAATAGAATATTTCTTAAATAGAAGCCGAAAGAGTTTGTTAAAGAGCACAAACAAGATAACAATAGTACACATATTATTGCCCTTTCACCAAACTGTTCACTGGTTTGACATGGAAATGTTTAAACCCCAGAGTTTTGACTTGGGTTACCACTGGTTGTTGACTGCAGCTGACGGATGCGGGTTTTAAACGCTTCAGCAAGCGACTTGCAACAGATTATGAGCTGCCGGTGGCTCATCCATGGCAGGGATGGGCCTTGACTTGATGGAGAGCTCCCGAGGGCCACCCCTGCCCTGCTCCAAGGGCCTTGTGAAGACCAGCTGAGGCCACTTTGGCCTAAATGAACACAACTTTAAAGATCAGCTGGTCAGTGTGGAGCTGAGGTGTCCGGTTTTGGTGTGGAGGTGTTGGTTGCCCACTTCTAGAGGGTTTTTTTTTTTTTTTTTTGGGGGGGGTTGCTAAAATCATGCTGTCTGGTGCTGTCTGTCCTGCCTCTGTCCTGCTGTGTAAGTGGACACATAATTGTATGGAGCTAAGTATGCAAGCCTAACATTGTAAGTTGGTCTGGAGATGAATGTGATAGCCAGCAAATACAGCTGATCCCTTTATGAACCTAACCTAAGCTAAGTGCGAATGGAGCAGAGCCCAAGCCCTTAAGTGTTTATTAAAATTGCCAGTAAAAAATGATTCTTTGTTAATACGCTACAGGATGGAGAAATGCGTCCTGAGAGAAAGCGGAGGAGAATTTCCCTCCCAGTCGGGCCTCCGTGCGTACATTTTAATGTGAATTTAACTGGCCGAGAGCGCAAGGTCCCGGGGACGTTTATGTTGTGCCGTTTACCTTCATTTCACCCAACCAAGAAATGGCCTAGTGGTTGTGTGGGTGATGGTTAGCGACTCTGTGCTTGTCCGTGAAAGCCGTTGCTTTGTTTTATTGTCGTGCCAGAAAGGAAATGAATTTATCTGATTAAGTGCACAAAGCGCCTGGCCCCCTTAGTTATGAAGACGCGTGCAGGTAACTTTAATGGTGCTGCAGTTATATGAATGCATAAATCCCTGTGTGTAACCTTTTTCCTCATTTCCTCAGGTCAACAGAGTAAAATGAGGTAACTAAATCACCATGAGTGGTTCCTCCTGATCATTTTTACATCCCAATAGAGGTATTGGATAGGAATGACTGCATTTCCTCTTCTGGCTGTATGAACTCTGAGATTTGGGAGTTAATGTTTTGATGACTGCGAGTCTCAATGAAAACTTGATGAAATGGGTTAATAATGCAAGTTACACACTTCTTTCAAACTTGAGTACAGACACAGAGGCTGACATCTTATCCTGGTTTTGCTCTGAAGAAGAAATATAAACTGCACTCCCTGGCAGCCTAGTTGTACAGGAAGCACAGTGCGTGTGTCTGGGGGTGGTCGAGAAAAAGATTACAAGACCGTTTAAAAAAAAAAGAAAAAAAAATCATAATGGCGTAAGTTACTACTTATCTTGATGGTGGGAATGGTATCATAACTTAGATGAGTTGACAGAGCCCAAATGGCAGCAGTCCTGTTGGCCTCAAATTAGAGGGGTAGCAGTGCAGCGCTGTGCTGGTGGAGGCACCGGATTTTACTTTTAATGAAAATTACTGTTTCTATGCTAAGGTACTTTTATATCGGCATATTGATGCTAAAGCAGCTGGGGTTCAGACTCGGGGTTCCCTGGTTGCTAGGAGACAGCTGCAAACACTGCCTCCTCTATCCCCAGGTATGCGCTGTGTCAGCTGAGCTCCATGGACTGCAGCATAACGGTAACTCCATCGAGGTGGTTTGAGCTCAGAACTCGGACAGTCGCCGCCTTATTTGGGCTGCGCCGTAATGCCCGGCGCTGGTACACGGCGGCATCCCTCCACGGCTTCTCTCGATTTGGACAGGAGGCAGGCGGAGGAACTCCGGCTCGGCGCTTGCAGGAATGTGGTGGGTTTCTTCTTCGGACCTCCGTGCAGCTTCAGGTGGCGCTTTTTAGCCCGGCCCTGCGTGGGTCGTCGTCTGTCATTAAAAGACCAATTGAAATGTGTGGGCTCTCGGCTTCGTAAGCATCGCGATAAGCTTCTCCGCTGTCGTGCTGTTCAATCTACTGACGCTGATCCTCCATTTCCAAAGGTCATCAGATTATTCCATCTTCCTCTCAACAGGCGGCCTTGACCTTTGAGGACAAAGATGTGATTCTACATTTGAGCTTGGCTAGGCCAAACGGAGAACTCCTTTTTGTACTGAGCCAAGCCAGCACTGCTTCGGGGTCCAGTTTGTGTTGGCTGTGTGACTATGCAGCCCCATGGCCAGAATATGGTGTGAAATGACACTGAAGTGGAGTGCAGATGTGAACAACTTTTACATGGTTGTCACGTATCATGTTTATCACTTCAGTTTTTTGCCATTCTGTCATGTTAAATTGTCAAATGACATACCGCTTCTTGGAATTATTGCCGTATATTTTCTAATGCGCTGGCTTCTCAGTCTGCAGTCAAAGCCGGGATCTGCTCATACCAGTGCTTATTTTAATAAGTCTCAATCAATAAAATGGTTCATATTCAGGCTGCTTATGCTGTGTAAAAATCTGTCACAGCTATAATTTCAAGTCAAATTTTCCAATATAAATTTTCAAATTTGAGCACATGAAAATGAAAACAACCTTAAAATGACAGAAGTGTTGCCCAAACTTCCAGTTGGTGACCGTCTCCTGTCTCTCGTAAATGTATGTGAACACAAATTGCTTTCGATAAGCTGATCGCAATACCTCCACGTTACTGCTGCCTGGCTCCAAAGAATGAGCCTGGTGAGGAGGGCAGCGTTTCTTTTCAGAGCCAAGTTCTCCTCGAGACACAAATAGCAATGAGCATTGTGTCTGGCAAGGTTCAGCATTTAGCGGCACTGGCTGGGTCGATGTCACGTGACCCCGTGGGCGGCAATGTCAGGCTGTGCCGAGTTGCCATTGGACTGAAATTCCAAATTGGAAATGGGTTGCAGTCTTGGGGTGGCACGCATCCAGGCCAGGCTCACATGCTTCTCAGACACCGTAGGCTTTGGCCAACCTTCCCACAGCCCCTCCTCTGTGCCTCTTCTGACTTTTCTCAAGGTCTGCTGGAGGAGAACCAGAAATTGAGCTTCCGATGTGTTCCTCTGTGCTTGTTATACAACGTTCGCCATCTCGGCAGCATTGTTTTGCTCTCAGAAACCCGCAGGCTTGAAAGAAATCTGAAGATGGGCTTGAGGCCTTCCAAACAGCCCTGAGACTAGTATGAGTGTTGAGGAGACTGATGGTCTCCAGATGGTGCTCCCTTTCACCTTTCCTTCCAGCCTGGAGTCACTTTGCAGCTTTCCTGCAGGCTGGGAGGCCGCCAGTGTCACCTCCTCCAGTCATGAGCCAAACGTCCTAGAAAAGGCTCCACCGTCTCTGAATTCGGAGCATCCGCAGCTCAGCCTCCAGGACCTCTATCATCACACCTAGACAACAGTGCAGGGACTGCTACCGCTTCCACAACGCGCTGCCTCTTCACGGTCTCTTCCTCCAAGGTCGGGCATAAAGTCCTTGATGCAAGGGAACTGGGGAGGATGCAAGTAGGATTGAAAATGAACCAGAAGACCAGTTTAGCCATTGAATTCAACAGCTGTACTCATGTCGCATACAGCAAGTAAAATTGAAAAGATAATCTTTGTTGCTCAGGGCGAACCGATGTTAAGGATGAACGCCCTGTGGAGCTGAAGCCATACTGCTGTCTGAAGGTCACATTCCCAAATCCTCTGTCTTACACTGAAGTCAAGAAGTTAACTCACAATGGATCTTTGCTTTCTTATCATTCAGATTATATTTCAGGGCAACGACTTTGTACAGAAAGAGCGCTGATATGGTTGCATTTTGTGACACGAAGCAAGACATGCAGATGGTAACGTTATATATGTATTAGGACAAGCATGAATGTCTTAGTGTGCTTCTCAAGGTCAAAGTCAAGGTCAAGGTCTATTTGTCATGGGTGAACAACACAGCATAGCAGTGTTGACACCATGAAAAGCTTTGTTTCTGGGCATCCTCAGTAATATAAATATGGACATAAATATGTAAAAGTATAAATAAATAAGGTACAGGATAGTTAAATAAATGCTACAATCAGGAAAAGGAAAACAAATAAATAATAATAAATAAAGAGAGTAAATAAATAAGAATAGGTATGAGGGTATACATGGGGCAGTGGGGGAGGGGGAGAGAAGACACAGCAGCCAAACCAACAGCACACAGCAACCAAACCTACAACAACACCAACAACACACCACCGGTTATCTTACACAATGGGGGGGCGGGCATACATACAGACAGACAGACCCCGATCAGCTGTTCCCACTGCCTAGGGAGGGGTCAGCGGTTTAGCAGTCTTACGGTGTGGGGGAAAAAAACTGTCCCGGAACCGTTTCGTCCTTGTCCGAACGCTTCTGAAGCGTCTTCCGGATGGAAGCAAGGAGAATAGTTTGTGGCTGGGGTGACTGCTGTCCCTCTGGATGTTATGTGCCGCCTTCTTGCAGCGCTGGGTGTGGAGGTCCTGCAGGGCTGGCAGATCAATCCTGGTGATGGTCTGTGCTGTCTTGACCACTCTCTGCAGAGCTTTACGGTCTGACACATTACAGCTGCCATACCAGGCCGTGAAACAGCCAGTCAGGATACTTTCAATGGTAGAGCCGTAGAAGTTGACAAGTATCCTGTTGTCCATGTCGAACCTCCTCAGCCGACGGAGGAAGAAGAGGCGTTGCGCTGCCGCCTTGATGATGACGCTGATGTGCCATGACCAGGACAGGTCCTCGGTGATGTTAACTCCGAGGAACCTGAACCTGTGCACTCTCTCCACTGGGGCCCCGGCTATAGAGATGGGTGCATGGCCATTCCCCTGCTGTCTCCTGAAGTCCACGATCAGCTCCGCTCAGGGTCGGCATCTGATCGTGAGGCGCTCGAGATTAGGGGAACATCCAGAGGAGATATTCTCCACATCCGAACACCACAAGTTGTTCACCATGAAGCAGACAGCTCCCCCCTCACCTTCCCCGACTCCGTTGTCCTGTCCTGCCGGTATATTGTGAGACCCTGGGGTGTAATGGCGAAGTCTGGAATCGAGGGGTCCAGCCAAGTCTCAGTGAAAACCAGCACATTGCAGTCCTCGATGTCCCGGTGGAAGGCCAGCCTGCTTCTCAGTTCATCTAGCTTGTTGTCCAGTGACTGAACATTCGCTAGAAGAATACTGGGAAGAGGTAGGCGGTTTGCACGTTGTCTCAGCTTGACCAGAACGCCAGCTCTTTTCCCCCACTTCCTCCTCCGGCGCCGTTTGCTAGGTACGCCAGGTAGGCTGAACAAAGAACAGTCCAGCGAGGTCGCCGTGTCCGCTGAACTTCGCTCGCCCATGAAAGGTGAGCTCGTCGCATTCCCGATGTCGATCAGAGTCTGTCTTTCGTAGGTGATGATAGCGTTCGTAAATATAACGTTATTGTGTAGAGTTAGTGCCAGTAGGATAACAAAGAGGTAAAGTGTAAGAGGAGCCTGGAAGACGGCAGCCATCCTTGTCGGCGCCATCTTGAAATTTGTCTTTTCGAAAGCAAATGTTAGTGCCATAAAACACCCAGGAAAAATAAGTGCTTATATTTATGGGGCCTAACAGACCGGCCGATGCATAAAGACCGCATGTGACTTCACTGCTGTGTTCTCCAGGCCCCTCCCAGAGCAATTGTCTTAAATCTCATTTTTTGGCCTCTATCGCCCAGCTAGCTCACTTTTACAGTAGGTTGTGCTACACCGAAAAGTTGTGCTCTTCAGATTTTATTCCTTAACCCCGGGAAAACCTATTAAAGCTGCCGAAATTAATTTCATGCACCTGCATTATGAAAAGTAATTTATTATCATCACTTTTGGTCATAATAATACAGTATTATTCCTTCTCTTTTGGTGGGGTTTTGCAGAGACTGTGGAGGAACATTGGTCTTAAAGTGTTGCTAAATTAAAACTGGGCCATGCCAGACCACATATGAAAGAGTAACATCTTCAAGTCAGGATAATGATCTGTCACTTCTTTTCATGCCGGTATTCAAATGGATGTTTACTCCTAGTGACAGCTTCAGAGCGGTTTAAAGGCTGGAATAATATTATCATCTAAGGAAAAATAAAATGCGATTATTTTATTTCTGAATTTATTCATGACTTGATTCTCACAAAATAAAAGTTAATGGAGCATTTGATACACACTCCCTTCTGGAAACAAGGGCGAATTAAAATGTGGTGTTTTGTGAAGCTGGGGCCAAACGCACGAGTGCGGGGCTAAGGCTAATTTTGGAAGTCCGGATGGAACCCCCTGGTCGCGCCAAAACTTCGAAGGTGACGCCGACGCTGCCGAGGCTGCCCACGCAGCGAGCCCTCCCTTCTCACAAACACGTGAAACAAGGGATGGTGGGAGCGAGGTCATGAGGAGAGAGCGAATCTGAGGAAGGGAGGAAGACGCAGCCCAGTGCGTAAATAATCCAGGCGCTTGACCTGTCTGTGCCGCCGGGTCTGGGTTCATCGCCTGCTCTCCGACAGTGCTTGTAATCTATCCTCTCCAAAGTCGATAGCATCACCATTGCATGCGGCCGTAATATCGGGCCGCATGCAATGGTGATGCATGGTGATGCACACCTTTCCCCTCAGTCCTTCTGACTGAGATTCACGCTCTGAAAGGTCACGCGACACCTGGCTAAATCATGCTGGGTTCTAGGAGGTAAACGGTTTCCGGTTTAGCTTAGCTTTGATGCTAGGGGGTTCCTTGCGATACTGAGCTGTGCCCAGAGGTTGTGGGCAAAAGCTTTTTCAATTTCATTTCTGCTGTGTTTTGCACCTTTTTCTTTCTGTTAGTAAAAACGAAGTTGACCCCAGACACCTCCCACCAGCTCACTCCCTGAACCCAGCATGCCCAGCAGGCTACCGTGTGGTTAAATAGCACCCAGGATGTGGACAGTGGACCCTGCAACATTTGCAAGGTCATGCGCACCGCAGTCCACAGCTGCAAACTTGTCAAGAACTGCTTAACTGGCTCGCTGGTTCGGTTCTGCACTGGGCTTCAGATGCGCCACACTGCTCACTTGAAAAAGGTTGTCAGACAGCACAGTCTTGCTCAAAGGTACAACATACGGAGGCAGGATTTGGGCCCAGGTCCTATAAGAGCAGCTCTAACCACCACACCACCTGCTGCCCCTGCCGTGCACTTAAGGTTCCCTCATAGCAGAGTTCAGGAGGAAGACGTTTAACCGCAACAGTCATGGATAATAAAACAAACACCGGGAGTTTGACTGTAATTTCCTCAGCGTCCAATGGTCGCAACTTCCATTTATTAAGTGGGGAACCTCGGACATTAATTTAATGCCTTGAGGAACCGATCGATTTTTCATTACTGCCATCCTAGGACAGGGCGTAGATGATTTGGCTAACTTTTCAGTAATATCAGGTGACAAAGTCTTCCAGCATTTCCCCTCGTGGGAGACTCATAGGAAAAAGAAGCAAGCGTTGCATGCTGGCTGAATCCAGTAAACTTTCATTATTAGAGCAGTTCCTCTGGAAACGCTCCTTTGACGGAAGACGGCACTGCGTCAGCAGCGGAAGCGCACAAAGGCACTTCGCTCCAGTAGTGCGCACTGAAAGACAATTCTCCAGGAAACCATTCAGCTGCATTTCTTTAGCCCGCAGCCTCGCGTGCGTCAGAAGGGCCGCACGTGCCGCCTGTGATAAAGTTATGCTTTTATTTCAGCGTTACACAGAATTTATTTAATAAGCCAAACTTCTCCTGTAGGGCCAAATAGCGCATGTCACTCCGGTGCAACTGCTGTCGCTCATCCCTGTCTCTCCGCTGTGTCACCGTGCGCGTGGCCTTGTAAAGACAGTGAAAAAAAGTCAAGTGAGAAGCTATTAGGATTTTTTATTTTCCAAAAGGACAGTATATGCTTTTGTGGTAAAATCCCCATGCAAATGAGCTATGGAAGCTGCAGCTTTGTTTTCAAGTCGATGCTTCCATCCTTCAACATCTTACCCTTATTTTCTTCCTTTTTGTTTGAGGAATGCAGTGAAGCCGTGAAGCTAAATTCCAAGAAGGAACCAAGCTCTTTTTTTATTATTTATCTTAATGGAACTTAATAATAAGTCGCTGTAGCCAACCCTGCAGCCATTATGCATGGCCGTCGGGTCCCTGGAATTGCCTTTCGCGACTCTTAAACCGAGCCGTAAATTGGGAAAGCAATCGCCAACGCGGCCGCAAAAGTGCTAGCGATGACGTACGAGCGTGAAGCTGCTCCGGCCGCGCACGTGCCGTGCGTTTTCATACCGAGACTTCCGTGACCCCAAGCGCGGCCTCGGTTTCGCTGCGTCAGCCGTTACGACGCACACGCGGTTCTTGAACGTGTACGGCGGTCTCCCCCAGAAGACTGGTCCGTCGGTCAAAAACAATTTGCCGGAACTGATGTGCAGAACAGTTTGCACCATACAGGCTAAGTAAACCCTGTTGTAAAGGCAGGGCCAGAACGGAGGGAGCCCGGAGGGACAAAGAGCCAGGAGCGAGCCACAGGGCCGTGCTTTCGAGACGCCATCCGCCCGGTTATTGGCGCTGGTTGTTTTTATTTGCTCGCTCTCGATTCCTCCTCATCCTGCCGACTTACAGCACATCATGGGCTACAAGGTCATTGATTCTAACAAAAATTGCGGCGAGCAAAAACAGAAATGTGTGCCGTCCTGGTTCAGTCAGGTTTTTTACTGCCTGTGGACACGCATATTCTTTAACAACCGAATGTTAAAAACACATGTCCAGTCCAGTCCAGTCAGGCCAAGTGCAACCCAAGACTATTTTGATGCTCAAAATCAGCGTACTGGCCTTTTAAACCAATAAAATTCTGTAAATGTGACAAATGTCCAATTTTATTCATGATCACTTTGGAGGCGACAGCTGGGGAAATCATGTTTGATGTAAAGGATATTTGAATGAATTTTTGCAGGGGCAGCAACATGCCTTATTTGATCGTCGTAGGATGTGTGTCCACCCAGTGAGAAGCGAAGAGGAACGCCAGAAGGGAACGTGGGAGGAGACAACTGCTGGGCAGCAGAACCCGGTGCTGGGATGTCACGGAGAGAAAGGACTCTGGATGTGCAAACGCCCAGGGGGATTTGAGTGGACCGACATGAGGGGAGGTGCTGGTGTCAGCTTTTGCAAGGCGGTGAGCTAGGGCTCAAGGTTGCAAGAGAACATCGAGTCACCCAAGTTAAAGAGCACATGTGGCCAAAATCTGGCTTTGCAGACAATGGATGTTGCTAGTAATTTCACAACAACTTTAAAGGAATAATACGATTCCTTGAGTGCAACCAACAAAGTTTTGCTCTCAATGTTGTGTTGCACTGAATGACGAAGGATTCAAGGAGGCCCAATTGCTGTCCAGATACGCTTCTCGGTTTGAGGAAATAAACGTGCATTGAAAAAACAGCTGACCATAGAGGACAGAGATGTGTAATTTCTGAGGCCATCTGAGGATAAGTGAGGACAGAACCGAGCAGTTTCCTTCAGGATCAATAAAAGGCTGATGGATGGACATCGGGATGAAGAACAGGGAACGCGACCCTGTGTGAGGACAGACTTTGAAGTCCATCTTAGGCCCGCCGGAATTCCGCTTGTGAGCTGGGTGTCTGCGCTGCGCCAAGCGGCTCGCTGCGTGGGGGCACCCGCGACAGAGTTGACTCCTTCATTAGCAGCGTTGGGATGGATGCGGTGCTGAGACCCACGTCCGGGAGACAGATGGCGGATGACTAATCCGGGGCCCTGGGAATGGCGGTGTGCGCTGCAGTGACCTCGCGCCGGTGTCTGTCTGCCTTGTTAGCATGCGGTTATAAATTGGCCCCCTGCTCGATCGCTAATACCGACGTGCTGCTTTGCACTCCCCTCAGCCGCGCGCACCAAAATAACCGCTAACTAAGTTGATGGAGGCCTCCCTGGCGACGCGATGCAGCGCGGCTGTCTGCGCACGGGCCGTGGTCGCAGGCCCGCGGTTTTCGCCGCCGATGCAGTGTCCCGTTGACTGACCCGTCTGCGCATCCCCGTAATTGATCTGTCTGACTCTGCATTCCTGTGCAAATGGACACATCCGAAAAGTTCGCCAGCTTCCAAGCTATTCACACGTCTGTGAGAAATGACAAGCTCGACAAAATGCGATTTAACTTTGCACCCTCTCAGCAATAGGATGATAGCTGTGCGCGTGGCAGGAGAGCTCTGATGGTGGTAGGGAAATATTCCGGAAACAAAGTGATTCTAGACTCACGGCACAAAGTGGCAAAGAGCGGCACCTTCTCGTCGAACTTCCTCCACTGTGACCATAATTCCGTCCTCATTCAGCATCTAAATCCCTTTTTTTTGTCTGCGACACTACAAAAATCCGCAAGAATGAAATAATGTGCAGATATTTGAATGCAATGAAACATTTGCTGACTAGAAAAAAAAAAAAAAAAAAAAAAACACTTGCGCGCAGATATTTCAGTAAGTGATTTCTTTCAGAGATACTTTCCAAAAATAATGAAATAGCCAATGAGCCACATCAGGCCACAGACTGAAATTCATGGTGAAAATGTCCCTCCGAAAAATACAATGGGGTTTGGTTACTCTTGCAATAAAACAATTTATTTGTAGTTCACTTTAAAATGTGAAAAATACATGCGTAACCATTGTTTGCTGTGAATAAACTTTTTGGGTATTAAAATGGCAAAATGAGAAAAGCCCCTCCCCTTTCCTCAAGCCCCGCCCACAGCATATTTCATCTCCTCGGTCTCTCCTGTTCATACTGTAGGCGCATAAGTAATGGTGGGTCCTCTGCGTGCCCTTGTAGCACGATCTCGCCGGGAAAGGCACAGGTGTTCTCAAGCCATCCCTCAGAGTCTGGAGGAACCTTTTCCACGGCTGCTTTGTTGTCAAAGTGCGCGCAGAATGAGTGCCGCACGCTAATTCATCATTCATAATGGCTCGGTGCCCCAGCGCTCGTACAGTCCTACAAATTTATATTCGGTTTAGGCTGTGCCGACTGTGCATAAAGACCACTTTGACAGGTCTAATAGGCCGTGTTAAGTCGTGTTTTAGGAAGAACAGATTAATGTTGTGCGCAACCACAAACTAAGCGTCTTCTCAGAGTGATTGAGCTGCCCAATAACAACCCATCTTTGCTGCCTTTAGCACTGTTTGTCACGACACGGATGGGGATGAGGTAAGTAACCCAAGTGCGGAGAGGACACGAGAGGACAGATTACACTAGACAAGTTTACCGTAACGCACACGAGCGCAGGGAAACCACACGGTAACCATGAGAAGCTACGGTAGAGACCCCGTGCCCTTTATCCCTGAGCTAATGGGTTGATCAGGTGCAGCTGTGAATTTTGAACTTTTACGTGAATGTTTGCCACGCAAGCTCGGTATTTTAAGCCTACTTTGTGCGTACGGGGGAGTCCCGCCCTTTTCGGGTTGAGTTAGTTAACGGGTGCTCTATACGAACCCCGAGGAAACTGTGGACCGGTGGCTCAGGATGCGGGATGCATGATGCTAAGCCATCAATGTAACCACAGAGCTCCACGTTGGGGGAACGGTGTGGCGTATTAGACTACGCTCCTGCTGTGCATCTTCCATTGATGCAGCTGTACTGTATATTTTGCGCAGCAGATGACACGCCAACAAATATGCACATATTTATGAGTCCGCAGGACAAAAATGCTGAGATTACAAGACTCAGATTTAAAGACCTGACAAAGCAGTATAGTTTTGATAAATAGATGAAATTGTGTGTATTATGCAGAGCACAACATGGTCTTAAGGGCCTCTGCGACTGTAACGTACGATGAAATGTAAATGAAGCACTCGAGAAATACAATAAAACTGGCCTTTCTTGTTAACATTTCCGAATTGCGCGATCCATTTTTTGTAGTTTCTGGGTTCGGTGAGTGTCACTGAATATGAAAAGGCAGCATTTGTTGCCGTGATGTAAGGAACAAAAAAACAAAAGACAACAAAATTTGAAATGGCGGCATCTTTAAACCATTGTCATTGCTTGCGTTTAAAAACGTACGTCGTATTGTTTGCATTGATGTAGCACAAGGGTATACAAACAACACCGGACATGCAAATAACAGGAAAAAGGAAAAACTTTACGTGACGCTTGACGTAAAGATGTTGAGCACTTTTAATAAACGTGCATGATTTTGTCCTTCTTCCAAATATTTCGTGCAGCGCCTCCACCTTTAAGGAACTTTTCAGCAGTTGAAAGCGTTCACCTTATTAATCAACCACTTCTACACACACACACACACACACACACACACACACACACACACACACACACACACACACACACACACACACACACACAGAATGACACTACTGTTGGTAAAACTGGGTGATCGGCTTTTCTTTTTTTGCCACTTACATATAAATTTCTCACAACAAAAAAAAAAAAAAAACTGCAAACTCTTCCCACTGAGTCAGGATCAAACCCTTTGTTTCTTACAAAAGAAATGCCTGGTTAATGGACTTCCTTTGCAGCTTTTCCTCATGACTTCAGCACATTTGTTTCAGCCTTTTCATTAATAATTTGTCTCATAGATGTTTATGGCATAAATCACAAATTCACCTTTGTCCTTTGCCAAAGCATTCGAGGCACTGAATGGCGTTGCTTTCAAATGTTTGACTCAAAATCATTTTCACTTACTTGTGAGACTAAGGCCTTAGTTACACTGAGGATAGCGTGTCAGATTCATCCGCAAAATAATATTTGCTATTACTTCAAATATTCTCAAGCACAGTAACATCCTCAATAGATGCATCCCACAAATTTAACTTCCTTGTGCTGTAGCGAGTGGGACCTGAGCCCTAATAAAAGTCTAGACCAGATTTTCCTCAAAAACCATAAACCTTCTCCTGTGCTTGTCTGCCAAAAGTCTGTACAAAACACAGTTGCCTAAATGATTCCACTCATTTTGAAGTCCACTAACCATTCCGGCCAAGGCTTTCTCAAGACGCGGCACTGCGGGGGCTCTGGCCGACACGCAAACTTGCGTGCCTCCATGTAGGTTTGATGTCTGTTCCCCGTCTCCTTGGTCTCCATGCCGACTTGTTTAACTGTGAGCCACGCAGGCATCCTGCTTGTGTGAGACAGATGTCATTTTTCCTGCAAATTAAAAAGTGGCTTTCTGACAAGTGCAAATGAAAATGTGCTGTCCCATTAGGTCAAGTTGTTCTCCCACCATGTGTGTTAGACTATTTTCTCTCTTTCCTTACACTTCCCTCACAATCTGCTGCAGCACCTGTTCCAGACACTTGACCATTGCCTCACGGACAAATCGCAGGGCGAACAGAAGCCCACAGGGGTTAAACATGCAGCAAACTCTGCAAACTGTGCTCCGTCAAATCTACGTTCGCCTCCCCGTTGGCTGTGATGTGGTTCATTCCCCAGCAAGGCCTGCCATGTCCTCACCTCACTGAGAACCAAGGCAGAGCCTGTAGAACTGGGAAAAGAAACAGGAGACTCGGCAGAGGATAGAAAGGGAGAGTCAAATAATTTGTAATTTATTTTATTATATAAAATAAATCATTATTTGCAGCTTTAAGGAAACATACTTCATAGTTAGCACATTGATTGCAAAAACCATGCTATTAACCCAAAAAATAAAAGCATGGGAATTTTGTTTGAATGATCTCTCAGGATATTGTGGTCACACTGTAGGGATTTTCCTTTATTTAAAACTGAATCCAGAACATTCACCTCTACTAGGAAATTGTGGGTTAGTGTTGCAAAAACACAAAAGTATACTTAAACCTGGCCAAAATTATACATGTCATCAAACTGCATGCTTTCTGTCTACAGCAGATTCGGCTTTTTAGATAATTTCCCAGCTTACTTGTGAGCTCCGTAGAGGTCCTGATGCTTCATCGGTTTCACTTTATTTAGCTGCCAAATTTTCTTCATATCGGTGTTCCTTTTAACCACGGAAGCTCCCTCGTCCTGCCGTAGAGCTCCCTGTAAGTTCAGGTGTAAGACGGAATGACTGCACAAATTTCCTCTGTGTGCAAAATAATGCAGCATGTTAGTTTCCTGCCTTTAGAAGTGCTCGTATTCGGCAAATGTGGAGGTGATTCGCATTTTGACACCTGCTGCTGCGCCCTTTTTGCCAGATGCTTTCCAGGAAGGATTGACTTTGCCCTCTGAAGGTCCTGCATGGCTGCCTCTCAAAGGCTGGAATCTGAAGTGGGTCTGGCTGGCTGCTCGAGAACTCTGAGGAGCACCCAAAGATTCCCTCAGGCAATGTGATGTCACTGTGTGACGTGATGCTTGTGCAGGGTCACCACAGTCACAGACACTGGGCCTCAGGAAGGTCCGTATGACCACGCAGCTGTCGCTTTGTCCCATCCAGGTGGTTGTGATTCTTCCCTCACAGGTTGCATCCAGGTGATCTGTTTTGCCACCAAATCATTTGACAGACTCGTCTCTCACCACGGATGTATTAGAGCCGGATCGGCTCCGGAAGCATCGACACAAAGTTTGCTACTGGCGTCAAGTCATCACAACGGTAGCTGGAAGCTCAGCAGCAGAAGAAAAGCAACCAAGCTTGTTTGTCCACAGGGAGAGCAATGATGGCTGCTTCTGATGTCACCTTGAAGAGAAACATCTTGTTAAATATAGATCCAAACCGGCTTCTCCGGTGCCTGCAGTGATTCAGGACGTGGGTCTGTTTCAATACTCAAATGCGCTCTGTGCACACATGGGCTCTGAGGGTGCTTGCAGAGCTCCCCCGTGCGTTTCCAGTCATGCGTTTCCTTTTTCTGCTTGCTTGGAGCACCCATGACCCCTCTGAGCTGCCCAACCCGGGCAATTGGCCGTCTCGAATGATTTGTAACGTGTCAGAAGTGCTCTGCTTTCACATCGGTCCACATGAGCATGCCCTGGAAGCTCTGTGACTTCCGTGACTGTCACCTCTAGGTCCGACATCTCCCATGGCAGCTGCTCAGGTAGCGGGGTCCTCGGGACTGCCGAGTTCTTGTGGTTCCCCCATGTTGCTGGCCCCTTTTCAGGCTGCAGGAGTGCTGCGGGACACACGAGAGGGCTTTGTTTCCATTACCCTCTGTTTTTCTCAGACATTAGCAAAGCTTTGTTTTTTGAACCTTCGGGCTCATTTGCGCTTAATAGAATTGGGAATACCTGAGGTTGGGTGTTAATGGAGTGGATGTGTCTGGAGGGAAAGTGCCACAACGACAGGGAGCGGGATCCTTAAGAAAAGTAATCTTCTACTTTTACCTGACTCATCTGCATTTTACTGGAGAGATATACAGAAATTACCCTTACCAAGGGAAATGGAAATGAAATGACTTTTTGTCTCTCAATTTACATTTAAGCATTTGCCAGACACTCTTTCTCCGGTGTAACTCGGCAGAACTCGGTAAACAAAAGTGCATCGACTACAGTCTGATACCTCCGGTGCAAACACAGGGTTATTGACACACAGCCTGTTTGTTTGACACCATTTGCCTCCCCTGGAAGTGATGCATGACGCAAAATTCATGTTGCGGCAGTGACGGTGCTCACCGGGGCAGCCGATGGTGAAGCGCCTGGCCGAGTACGCACAGTTCACCTCTAAGTAGCTGCTGCAGCAAACGTAATTGGATTTTCCAGCTTCTGTGTCCTTTCGAAACAAATGTTTAAATGTTTCCATTTCAGAAGCATGCGGGGTGATTACAGTCGAATTGGATCGGGATCTGAAACAAAGAGGTTCTTTTGTGGTGGCACTGGTTGTCTGGGGAGGGTCAACTTTCCAGTGAGCGGGACAAATGCAGCTCTCACTTGGGTCCACTTTTTTAAAAAATGCTGTATAAAATGCAATGGTAGCAAATTCATATGCATTCCTGAGAGAATGTTTGGACAAATGTAACTGCAAGTTCTGTATGTAAACTGAACAACTTATTGATAAATATGCCGCTTACGCCCACACATTTCAATTGGTCTTTTAATGACAGACGACGACCCACGCAGGGCCGGGCTAAAAAGCGCCACCTGAAGCTGCACGGAGGTCCGAAGAAGAAACCCACCACATTCCTGCAAGCGCCGAGCCGGAGTTCCTCCGCCTGCCTCCTGTCCAAATCGAGAGAAGCCGTGGAGGGATGCCGCCGTGTACCAGCGCCGGGCATTACGGCACAGCCCAAATAAGGCGGCGACTATCCGAGTTCTGAGTTCAAACCACCTCGATGGAGTTACCGTTATGCTGCAGTCCATGGAGCTCAGCTGACACAGCGCATACCTGGGGACAGAGGAGGCAGTGTTTGCAGCTGTCTCCTAGCAACCAGGGAACCCCGAGTCTGAACCCCAGCTCCTGCAGGATAGATAGATAGATAGATAGATAGATAGATAGATAGATAGATAGATGTTTCCCTTAAGAAAATCTCCCAAAAAAAGCATTGTTTCCATCCAGACTGTGGAACATCACGGTTTTGGAAGAAAGGGATTTAGTGGTAGAGGCATTTCCACTATGTGTAAAAAACAACCCAAATTTAACCAACTAATCTAATGGCGGCTAGTGTATTGTTGTTAGCGAATAGGTGTGATGGCGGTTAGCTGTTAGCAGGCGATGTAGTCGGTGATAAAGTAAAGTAGGTGGCGAGGGGCTTCTTCCTTTGAGTCGGCGGGTAGAAAGAGCGGTGAGGGTGAGGACGCTGAGGTAAAGGGTCGGTAATGTGAGAAGCGGCGGGGTGGCGTAGTGGTGCGTGCGGTAATGGAGGGGAGCAGCTCCGGGACGCCTGAGCCGCGGTTGAGCCTTCTGGAGGTGTCGTGGGCATAATTCGACGAAACGCCGACGAAAGAAGGTGCCCACTTGATAACCCCGATGAGATGACGCGCCATTGCTGCGCCACACCATGGTTGGCATTATGGTTGGTGGATGCTAGTTAGCTGGTGAGTAGCGGATGGTAAGCGTGCGGGGGGGGGGTTAGGACGGGTTAGATAGGTGTCAGGATCCCCTTTATAAATCAAGCTCCTGGTATTTAGCACTGTATGTGTTATATGAACCGAAGTCCCTCTGACTGAAATCTTTGAATGTGGCACCAAAAAATAAAGCTTCCAGAATGGGATTGTTTTGAAAATAAAACGGAATTTTGCATAATTTTGTTCCTGTCCATCATACTGTATTTGTGTATGATGACAGAGAACCCCCCCCCCCCCACTATCTGTCCTCAGTTTTGGCATTTGAGAGTATTTGTACACAAAACAAAAGGGTCTCGGTTCCTTAAAATTTGGGCAAGCCCCTCTCCATGGAATGCATTAAGCTTTGCAGTCAAATGTTTTCTGCCGTCTCTGCTGTATTTACAACAAATACGGGCAGTTTAAGCATGATTTACATTTTGAATCACACTCAAAAAAATGAAAAATGAGACTGGGTAACATTTCATGTGCCATTTATTTATTTATTTCTTTCAAAACCAATATATGCTAGCAAATGTCCTCGAAACAGATGAAAAGCAATTTAAGCTGCTTCCTCTCTTTATCTCAGCGGACTGTGCGAAGCTTGAAGAGACCATTTCACCGTGTCTGCTAACGGGAAGGATCTCAGTCGGAAATACAATTTCATTCAAAAAATATTCATTACTTCAAACACCTTCCTTTCTTTTAAGGCTTTGTCCTTGTAGAATTGTTTGCAAAACAAGAATGTGTTTATCGATAGTGAGGTGCCGGCCAACCCATGACTCTTGTCCAGTTTAGACCTGCAGTTAAAAATCGGGTGAGGACGGAGTACAGCGGAAGACCCCCACGCTGTCCTACTCCATCTCCCTTTACTCTGCTACCCGCACTTTATTACAGCTTAGTTTCATCTTGCGCATTATTTTTTCATTTTCATATTTAGGTAGCTTTCCGCAGAATTTTGAGCCACGTGGGCACTACAGCAGATCAGGAGAGAAGTTGGCCTGAAAGATATTCGTCTTAAATGATGGAATCTATTTAGCAGTTACATGAGGGAGCAAACTTTTCTATCCAGCACTGAGAAATGATGGACTTTCCAATTCTGATCCCCAGTGAGTGGAAGCACCAAGCAGCCAGGGATGGAGGTGCAGGAAACAATCGGATCCCCTTGGTATCAGAACTGGGATCTTCGGACAGTTTTCTAGGCTGCAATAAGAGCCTTTAACTTGATTCAGGCAAACACGTGAGAGCATTTATGGAGGGGAGATGCATGGATCTGGATTTGCAAGTCCAGCTCAACTGGTGTCACCGCATTCTGGCGTGGGGATGGAACTGCACTCTCTCTGCAGTGTAGCGAATGCTGCCCAGTCTGTCACTGGGACTTCGCTGCCCGCCATTTAGACCACCTTGGATACCTCAGTCATCGACACCAGAAGATGGAGATGGAAGACTCAAAGACTATGGCTTCTTATGGGTGGACATCACCAGGCTCGAGAATAGCTTTTACCCCCAGGCGGACTGACTGCTGAACTCTGGACAGTACAAGGACTGATCAGCACCACCAACCACTCTATCCTCACCACCATCACTACTGACTCTGACTAATCTTCTTATTAATATATTTATCAGCTCACATTCTGTTTGTTCTTGTATCGTGTACAGTATATGCATCTATCTATTCATCTACTCAGCTATCAACCCCACTTTGTCTGTGCTGCACTTTTTCAATAACGCGTCGTCTGGTTGGTCTGCGGTCCACCAGGAGAAACTAAAAGTAATTCTTTCTTGCAGATTTGTGTTTGTACAAAACAGCAAAGCAGTGAATGCTGAACCTTGATGCTTCTGGATCATTTATAGCAAAGGTAGCAAGACCAGACTGAATGGAGTTTCAGCAGCACATCACCGTGGTCAGAGTGTTCTTTGAAGTATAAGTGAACCCTGTGAAAGTTGAACTGGCAGGCAGTGCTTATGGCTTCACTGGGCTGGAAGAAGCAGAAACTTCAGTTGACTGTTAGTCCCGAGCTCATGACCGATGAAGCAGATGACTGCCCGGTTGGATAAAGAGCTCCAAGCAGCAGGATGGACCTGCAGTAAGAAGTAACATAAATGTCTTTGGAAGCTGTAAAAGGGAATCTGTTCATGGCAGTTTTGGTGCTCTGTTGCTAGAAATTCCAGGGGCTAAAGAAGGTTGAGGATGTGTAACCAGGCCCGTGGTTAGTGGCCATCAAAAGACATTTGCAAAGATTAACAGTTTTTTTTAAAGATTGGGTTTGTCATGCTGTTGACACACTTTGGCGGTCCTTTACAGTAATTTATTCAATGATGCAGCAGCATATTTTCACTGTTGAGCAACTGAGGGTGAGTGCCTGCATCAAGGGCACTACATCGGGTCTGGCGAGCGCTCTGAATGACAGTCGCATGGCGCGGATTACTTTGCTTGCGATGGAAAGAGAAGGTGGCTCATAATCTATGCTAGTTACCACCATCGTTGATCAGCAGCTGACTGGCACGTTGTCCTTTCTGTCGGAATGTAACCGCAAAATAAAGCGAGATCTCTCGACTTATAACCTTTGTACAGGCAGAGGTGTTTGACACTTTGACACTCAGATTAAAGTTGATCAGTTAAAGACATACATAGTTCAAATATTAAACTAATGGCTATTTGCTTCCGTCCATGCCAGGAGCTTGGGGCAGAACCACTGCTGCTGGGCATTGAACTCATGGACACCTTGTGTCCTTAAGGTCTTGTCTGCTTCCTCGGAACAGTACGACACGTTTTGGTGTTCTTGGCTTCAGTAAGAGGTTGCGTAGCCCTAGCTGAGCTAAACGGGATCACTTTTTTGTTTGTTATAATTAAATAGAATACAAGGTAGAATCACTTGCGCTGCTTTCGGATTTTATGTTAAAAGCATGTTATGTTAAACTAATACATTTAAGTTTTAGTTTTCAGACATAATAAAGTGCTTTCTTAAGGCTGAAATGCCATTGAATTGTTTTATCCTTTTTGCTGTTATGAGTAAAAGTATTGCTTTTTAAATAACGTTTTCTGTTGTATTTATGTTCAGCATGTTCGCAGAATGTGCTTTTAATTTTATCATTTTTAAGGTAAATTATTTTAAGTTCAGAAACTAAAATTACACAATATAGCTAAAATACAGCCATCTAACCAGGGCAGGCCAGCAGAAATTAAAGTGTTAAAATTCTGGCATATTGTTTGGGGTGGTGGGGTGGTGACTGATAGGCAGAGCAGCCTTGTTCACAAAAGCTCGACGTCTTTCCTGCCACTAAGCAGATTTGTTCGGATGGCCGAAAAGCGCTCTAGTTGTCATTCAGTTCTGAGTGCTGTGTGTTCTCATCTGGTTAAACAAAAAGGTCAGAGTCTTTAAGCCACCCTGCCTTGTACTCAAGACCATTTTTGAGGGAATCATCCGGCTTGGCCACCCAAGTGCACGAACCTCCTAGTGAACTGGCTGCCCCGCATCAGCAGTGGGTAGGAGATGCCCGAGTGTCTTGCGTTTTTCCTCGAGGGATTTGAAACCCCCATTTAAAGCAGTTACCATTGACTTTGGAGCCATTGTGTTTCAAAAATCCAGCATCATCTGCCAAAAGGGTGGCATAAAGCTCATATTCAAAAGAAAAGCGTATTAATCCTATTCAGCCTTTTAGTGGAAAAAGCGTGCATTTGATTTAATGGCAAGTGGTGCAAATCTGTGGCACTGCGTGCATGATAGGCATGCGTACTTACTGCGTGGTCCACATGCCAACTTAGTGTTTTGGCTGCCAATAACTGTGCAGACCCTAATAAATGCCGGCTAACTGCATTGTGACAGTTCTTCTTATACCGAGGAACAAGTTGTGGGGTTTATTTTTATCGCAAATCTCTTCCCTAAGAAAGACTTGAAGGTTTCCTTTCTTTGCATCTGCTGTCAGGAAGTCTGCCGGTTTCAAAATCTGTGGCTTCATTTGCTGCGGAACAAGAAATGTCATTTTGGTAAAATAACGCAAGGTGGGGTTTATGCAGATACGTAGCTCAGCTAGAACATCTGAGTTTGGGCTGTCACGAGGCCACCTGAGATGCGTTTCAAGGGTTAAGCTGCATCGTGGCGCTACATTGCGAGCTCGGCGCTTCCGTTAAACCTTCGGCAGAAGTGTTGAAAAAGCTGCAAGCGCATAAAACCCAGGTGGTTAATAATTTATAATGGCACTGTGAGAACAACGGGAATGCAAAGATTAAAAAAAATTAGGACATCAAAAGAAAAACGGCGAATATTGACTTGCTTTGTGTGTGTGATGTACTGTGTGACCCGCATATAAACCCAAGAGCGTTTTATTCAAGTTGAGGTTGCCCGCCAGCCTTAACATTATTTAAGACCCCGCATACAGGCTACGATTCAAACTCATTTTGCACGTCTATGAAAGGCTCCCTCCGACAAACAGCTCGCTCTCCCTCCTGACTGACACCGACCGGGCCGCCGACGGGGAGCTCTTTTCCTGGGCCGGGGTGAGGTTGGAGGGGAGCGGGGCTGTCGGAATGAGCAGGACCCCAGGGGAAATCTGGCAGTCTCTCTCCCCTGCTCATATGAAGCGGAGGCTGGAATAAAGGAGTGGAAGTCCTTTATTGAGGCATTGCTGCCATGCAGATGAGCCCAAAGAGGGGAGGCAGAAATGTAGCCCGGGCGCATTAACGGTGGAGTTTCACATTCACTTTTTAAAAGCAATGTTTAACTTGATGTGCCTAAATTTTGCTTGGCCCGGACACACACGCACACACCCCTCTGTTTCCCAGCTGCCCAAAGTGAATTCGGCACTTTGACTGCGGTTGACCTGCGGGCTGACAATCTTCTCGCTGCCGCTTCTCTCCTTAGGCTGGAGAGGGATGGGCCAGCCGTCGAGGTGAACGGAATCGTCCAGCAGAAATGAACGGAATCGTTTCACTTCGTCTTTTCCTCCGTTGTCACCTCCCTTTTGGAAAAAGCCAATTTCTGACACGCACCCAGCATTTAGTTGCCATAAAGTAGATCTGATGATTTTTCTGTGTACCATAGCAAACGTGTTACTCGGCCGATGCCTTCCTCCAACGCGGCATCGATCGTTGAGCTACTGGCAATGGTTGGCTGATTTATGCAGCTGGGAAGGTTCAAAAGTATAACAGAAGGAGATGGAATTTGAGCCCAAGTTTAAATGTAAAGAAGCATCTCAAACAATTACTGTGATGTAATTCTTCCACTAAATGTACAATACATGAAAATGTGCTTCTAGCAATTAAAGCTGCATCTTCAGACACAAAAGGAAGAAACAAGTGAGACACAAATGCTATGGACTGTCAGGCTTCATTCCTCTGTAGCAACTTGCCTGTGATTTACAGCTTTTTCAGTGTCTTCATGGGTAACTGTGTGTACACATCTGTATAAAATCCGAGATTGCCGTTTGCTCTAAAAAATGCTCGGGTTTGGATCAGATCTGGTGGAGATGCTGAGGCTCCTCTGGGTTTTCAGAGCCCATCTCTCTGGGATGTACGCGCAAACAATCCATGCGTTTGCAAATTGCTTTTGTGCAGCGGTAATGATGTTTGATCTCAGCGTTCGGACGCGGGGGCTCTTTGGAGAAAGGAGAAAGGCGCACCGCTCATTTGGACCGAAAACTCCCCCATTGGGCCGATCCACAGGGCGCCCTCTGACCCCACGTCAAGGTGAGGGCACTTTGAAGCAGGAGGCGGCTTCATTAAACAAACTTTGCACTGAAAACCTTCAACACACACGTTCAGTCCTGGATAAAATGCTGAATAGTTTCAGGAATCATGCAAGCGGCTGATTTGTATTTTACTTTATCCAAAATACGAACGTATGAAAAACTTAAGTGACGCATCCCAGCCTTTCGGACTTGGAGTAGTTTTGAAATCCAGCTGAGCCTGAAGCTCACCTGTGAATGTTGCTCATCTGATGTACTTTAATGTAACGGCTAAACTGCTATCATTGCAAAGTTTAATGCAAACACAAACTTCCCATGGTTTATTCTTGCTTAAATGCAATTGCTTTGAAGGGTTACATATTTCAGGGATAAAATTCATTTAAATTAAAGCACAGAAATGATTTGTTTGTGCAGAGTAGATGTATTTAAATACTCTCCAAAGAGCATTTTAAAGTTGTGGATGTCAGTTACTGAGGTTTAGGCCCTCATTGCTTCACATGGTTTAAATATTAAAAAGGAAAAATTAAAACTTAAATTAAAACATTGCTTCCTGAAACTGTTTTAAAAGAAGTCCTCAAAACAAATGGTAATGGGGTTGTTTAAAAAGTATGGATTGTGCATTAATTCTGTACAAAAAGAATTTTGCGAAATGTGTTTAATTTTGTCTTTTTCATGCTGACATTGACCTTCTTTAAAGGGATTTCGGGTTGTTCAGTGGTTCTTATATTCATTTATGTGCACTGGGGAGGTAGTCCGGCCATCAGACACCAGGAGCGGCTAGGATTTATCCCTTTACTCTGGACCATTGCATACATGGATACCGGATCAATCCTGATCAGTATTTCTTTTAAACACTGGGAGGGTGTTGGATCGCCCCTTTTTCTGGAAATTCTGTCTTAGCCAGCTGCATTGGATGCTTGTGATCCTAATGGAGAACCCAGGGCAAAACTTGCATTTGTTTGTTTGTTTGTTTGTTTGTTTGTTTGTTTGTTTAAATGAAGACCGTAAAGTCGGATCTTGTGCAGCGTGCCAAATGGCCGTGCAGCACTGCAACCTGTGAGCTCCGATGTCAAGCATTCCCAAGTAAAGCCAGAGCAAGTTGATGTTTTCGAGTCAGCGTGCAGCCAGTGTTCCCCTCAAGGTGGAGCACCATCAGCGAGACTCGCTGGTGCAAAGCTGTCCCTGCCCTGCCAGTCATCTTGCCATTTTGCAGCACCCCTCAACCCCACCCCGTCCACATTAGCACGAAGCCGATTTAAACACGGGGACTGCCTGTATTATCATTCAGGTTGCAGTTCAATAAGCGGAAACGAAAGGTGGCCAGCGGTAGTGGCGGTGCCCTCGAGGTACTAATCTCTTCCTCGCCAGCCGGCAACTTAGAGAATAAAAGACCAGATTAGCAGGATTAGCTCCGAGGATGCTGTCTTGCAGTCCGTTCCGACGTGGCCCGTTTCTCGCTGCGGTTTCGTGCCGTCGTCGGCAGTTAATAATGTCTTCGGCGGTCGCCGTTCACCTAGCCACCTCTGACCTTATGGCTCTTGCTTCCTCCTCTGTCTCAGCTGCACTCCCCCTTACAGATCGATGCCCAGTTCTTCTCTTTTAAATCGGAAGAGAAATAGAGGAAAACCGTTATTTCAAATCTGTTTACGGTGGACGTGAGATGCAATAAAATAACTTTCCCTTTAGATTAAGCCACAGAACATGCAGTCAAGTGAGTGACTGACAGAAATGACTGCGGCAGAACGTGTTCTCGCACCCTTTATTGAGCTGTAATTCCCCACTTGCGTGTGTCCGGATGGGGAGTTCTGATAAATTCATAACTAAATAATTAAAAATCTGGAACAATGTGTGCAATATCAAATATGGTACAGGACCCATTCAAAACAGTCAAGAAAGCACCTAACTAATTTGAATTATAAACAATTATATTTATGTCTTTAAACTGTTTTGTGCATTTTACTCTTTTTTTCTTGCACTAAAATAGCCTCTTTGCTAACAGTTTTCTTTTTAAAAAAGAAATGGAAGGAATACACTTTTAATCCTCATTTTATTGCTTGCTGCGAGAAGTTGCCTGTCAGTCTGGCTGGCAGCAGTCATGTATGACAGTCCTCTATATCTCTGTCCGCACATTTCATTTTCCATTTCCCCTCACCTTTTTGTGGATCAAGAGATTCCAAATGTCACTGATTTTTATCACTTTCCACTAACCCAAACAAATGGGGTTTTAAAATGGGGGTGGGAAACTGTCCTCCTGCCACCGCTCCATGTTTACATGCGGACACGGCGGTGTTGTGACTGTAAGGGTGACCTCGACCATTTAAACTCCTAAGATAAATTCACAGAAATTCAATTTGCGTTTCGGTCTCGAGGTTCGCTCCTCGGAGAACACCTGCGGAGACAGCCGTGGGACATCGTGGAGGGTTCGGGTGAACAAATGTTTTGCCTGTGACGTCATCCCGTGGCTGTGTGACCAACATTTCTGTCAATTTGTTTGGATGTTAACTGACACGGTTTAGTCCGACGTGTGTGGCACGAGCTTATTCCTTCGTTTCGCTAAAGCTGAGTCTTGGCTTCTTCTTGTCACCTTTTCTGAAAGCCCAGAATCCACAGTAACCCTCCATCATCCACATTATTCTTGCCTGTCTTCCCAGCCTTTTTCCTTGCGAATGGCAGGACTTTGAGTCGCTTTACAATTCTGCTCAGTGCACCCCAGAATGATTAAGGTCTGTGTTAAAGCAAAGTGGCCAAACTAAATTTCCTGTTCAAGAGGATTTTACCTGGCTTGCTCACATATATTAGAGTACATTGTTCACAACCCGGGAATCCACTCAGGCTCTGGCAGCACCGCGTTGTCCAGCACAGGCTGCTGCTCCCAGACCTCCGGTCCCGAATCTCCGTCAACGCCCGGGCAAGACCTCAATCATCCGGTTAAACGGCCCTGGCTCTCCTAGAAATAATGCGGCACTCCCGCTTGGTCTGGCAGGCGTTCCTTGGCATCGCAGGCTGCAGCAATACTCCTCCGCTACCAGATCCTTGAAGGCATAAGGCTGCTTGTGATTGTTCTCTTTTGTACTTGTAACCGTAGGAGAGCGCTTGGATTTGTCAGAAGCCCCTTGAGTCAGCGTTTACATTTCCTTACATCTGAAGAAAATCTGCTAAATAGCCTCTTGTAGGAGGAATGGACTTAGAAAGGAAAGGACAGGAAAGGATTATCTGCTTCTGCATGGGCCTGGGAAACTGGAAAATGAGAAACATCGTTTTAGGCTGAGCTCATTCATGCAGACAAACCGGTGGGTGAAGTCAAGGGTCCGAGCCGGCTTGACCGGAACGTGTATAGTGAGGATGGAAGCTAAATTTCAATACCGGGGAACCCATCGTAAAAGTGCCGCTGCTTCATTTAAGGGAACTCCCCCCCCCACCATCAAGCGAGACATC
Organism: Heterotis niloticus; assembly: GCA_018136845.1. Taxonomy (NCBI): domain Eukaryota; kingdom Metazoa; phylum Chordata; class Actinopteri; order Osteoglossiformes; family Osteoglossidae; genus Heterotis; species Heterotis niloticus. The sequence continues at coordinate 512,620 of CM030888.1, forward strand.
ACAGAGTTGGACATGCATCAGAGGAGCTTTGAATTGTTAGTGTTGAGCCGCCGCCGTTCTCCCTTTACTCTATGAGTAAATTAGCATCTGCTGAAATACAACACCAATGCGTGCACTGGAAAGCAGCCCTAAGTTGATGGAGAAGCCATAAAATCAATACAAGAGCCATTTGGCATCCTTTAGCCGTCTCCATCTATAATCTCACCTCCTATGTTAAACCCCTCACCAGGACCCACAAGATGCAAAAGCTGGACCGCGCATGGCTCATTTGCTCAAGTACAACCGATATCGCTGCTTCGGCACATCAGGCTGTTTGACTAGCGCACCTTAACTTTGCGACGCACTAGTTTCAGGCGTAGTGTTCGTGCAGTAGCATAGCTGAAACGTACAGTACATTTCCTAAACGTGCTCGGTTCCCCGCTCAATGCGCGTCTGCTGTTGGCCGGCTGGTTCGCACATCCGAGCTGTTAGATTAATGACTCGGATATTTTTTTCTTTTTTAAATCCAAGAAGCTGCTTTCCCAGCAACGCAATCAGAGCTTCGCGCTAAGGTTCAAGTGACGTATCCTGTTTTGGTATCAGAATTCCGCTGGGTTAAGTGCTCGTGGTCATTGGTATTCCGGTGCTCACCTGCAGCCGTGAAAGCGGGCACTTGGGATGGACCCTTGTAATGAGACAAAGAGAGAGACGGAAACGGAGAAGGCGAGAGAGAGGGAGAGGGAGGGAGAGGGAGAGGGAGCTGGTGGCGACTCAATTTCAGCCAATGCCAGTGAACCTCGGAAGGCACCTAAGGTCGCGAAAAGAGTGCAGAAACCAAAACCGTCCGCTTTGTGGGCGGAACCGTACACCCCCGTTTCAATTACTGCCGTCGGACATCGGAGTTGCGGGAGCGGGGCCGAGCGTCGACGCGGCCCCCCTTTGATGCCTCATTAAAATGGCACCCGGTACCACGGCCGAGTCCCTGGCGGCACAAGCGGGCAAACGAAGAACGCCATTGTCTGGCTGCTTCCGGCACATTCTGACAGCAGCATTAATCAATGGGGAATTCCCATATCTTCACACAACACGAGCGTTGTGCTCATAAGAATGGTTTCTAGCTCTGACAGCGCTCTGCCACGGCAGCAGGCATAACGCGCAGTCTTGGTCACAGCGACACAGCTTTACAAACTGTCATACATGGCAATGCATTGTGGGACAGCTGTGATTTTCACAGTTACCGCAACGTCTCTGGAGGACCGCTGCTCATCGGCACTGCTCGTAGGTAGCGTACCGGCCTGTGATGTAGCCAAATGCGAGGCCAAACAGCTCTGTGGGTCATTCTGCTTCGACTATGTTTTTCCTTCAAACTATGCATGCGTCACCCACAATGAAAAATGAAGACATTAGAAGTCCAGTAAATAAATGAGAATTTTTGTTGTTTATATTAGGATCGGGAGAAGGATGCCAGGCAAGAGGAAGAGAGGAAGGCCTAAGAGGAGATTTATGGAGGTGGTGAAGGAGGACATGCAGGTGGTGTGCGCGACAGAGAAAGATGCGGAGGACAGGAAGAAGTGGAAACGGTTGATCCGCCGTGGCGACCCCTGATGGGAGCAGCCGAAAGAAGAAGAAGAAGACTCTGAAGAGCTTGATCCTCAGGTGAGCTTAGGGTTAGAGGTTAGGGTTAGGGTTTACTTAGACAAATATTTTGCAGATGCATAACCTCATCTGGGTTCATGAACATAGATTTAAATCCAGTTTATTTTCCGTGGAACTTGCATGTTCTTCTTGCGCTTGTGAGTTTCCTTTTGGGCGCTCTGGTTTTCTCCCACAGTCCGAAAACATCGATTCGGCTAAGCTGGCGACTCTGAATTGCCTGTAGTCTGTGTATGCATGAGTGCACGAGTACATGTGCCTGCTTTGCGATAAACAAACGTCTGTCACATCCTGTAGCTCCAGGATAGACCCTGGACCCTCATGACCCTGAGTTGGGTCCACGGTTATCGAAAATGGATGCTTGACTTGGGCAACCGGTGCTCTTTGCCCTGGAGCAGGACAAAAGAACGTTTGTTAATTTAGCCCCTAAAAGCCAACATTTAGCCAGTTTAGTCCCGAGTGACTTACAGATTCAGATTTGTGAAACTGTGTATTTATTCATACAGTACGGAAATTCATTTTCGTACTTATTTTTGCTGGAATACCGGAGCTCAAGTTCCTGGTCCCAGACACAAGTCCATTATGTGTATTATGCCCGCTGATGCCCGCAGCTGTACAGTTGCAGCGCCATTTTGGCCATGCGCTCAGGTTAGTTCAGTGGAAATAAAAACTGAAAAAAGTCTATTTGGTGGGGTTTGTGCTTTTAGTGAAGCTAGAGTTAAGTAGTGAAGCAACAAGACTCCCAGGAAGATGTCCTGAGCCTTCGCTAAGTAAAGGATAAGACTGGATTCCACCACTGAATGTTCCGCATCCTAAGCAGCCGCAACTGCATTCTCAAACAAACACATGAAAGCGAGGGATCCCTTTTAAAATTCAGCTGGCTAAGGTACATAGAATCTCTCTCAAAAAACCCCCGAACAAGCAGAGGCGCTTGTCAGAAGTGCGGATTCATGTGCAGAGCGCGGACCCTCAGAGTAATGACACGGGGGTCCGGCAGGAATGAAGCGCTGCAAAAAAGAAGCAAGCTGAGCGGTTAATGCAAATGAATGCAAACAGTTCAAAGGCACAGCACAAAGTAGCCTATCGTGTTTTTGAGTTATTAAAAATCGCAGTCTCGAGGTAGTGCCGCTGAAGCCGAAAAAGACAAACAAAAATTGGAATCGATGAACTTTTGATCTTTCCACTTTGCATCACTTTGGCTGTGTGGAGTTTGTCCACCAGGAGCCCTTTTGGAAGTTAATAGTCTGGATGTTTCTAGAGACTCGGGGCAGTTTTAAAGGCCCCCCCGCACGAATTCTCTGGCAAACGGAGACATGGATGTGCTTATATCGTGGAGCTGTAACCCTTCGGGTGGAAAACTGTACGTGCGCAAAGCTAATTTTATTTTGCAAACAACAAGGTTTGGTCTTGGCAATATGTCGCCTGCTGTGCCTTTGACCCCTCCGGGTTTCTTTCAAACCACCATTTCGGTGCCGAACATTAAACACAGTTCAAAGTGCTTATGAATGACGTGACTTCCTAAGACAGTTTGTACGGCGCTCAGAGCTGGAGTGCAGCCCGATGCCTCGCAAAGTCCGGCCTGCCGACGTACCCCCAAGGGTGACCTTGGCTCTAGAACCCAGGCGGCTTGGATGTGCGATCCTGCAGGTTAGAAGTCCTCTTCCATGCGCTCGTGTCATGATGACCATCTGGGACAGCAGTACATGCACAACAGCAATCGGCTTGGACACAGAGGCAGTAATGACCATCTGCTTTTCTGCTGGAAGGCTGAGAGAACTCAGAAGTGGGATTTTTTTTTATTTAATCTGAAACCACAGTAAAGAAACTGCTCAGTTGTACATCTGGAGTTTGGAGCGAAAACCGGTGCCTTAAAGGAGGGCGGGGACACCTTTTGCACTCCAGCATGTTTGTTTTTGCAATAAACCACGCAGTTGCACAAATGGGCAAAGTTTTAAATTGTTTTACAGTTGAGCCGCAGAACTTAAATAATTTGAGCTATGCAACAGGCAGATCAGCAGCGTGCGTGCCAGATGATGTTTGCGTAGGCATAAGTGTGACTATTGTTATTTTAGCCGATGCGCTTTGACTTAGAATGCTGGCATCTACACTATGGTGGTGTTAATGCTCATGTGCAAGCTACACACCAGGGTAATTTACTTTACTTCAACGGTACTGCAAGAGGGGAGAGAACAAAAAAGTTCTAAATTGTTTTCAAACAAATGTTTTGGAATTTTGTTTTTATTACTTAATCGTGAAATTGGGCTGTATTTGCTCAGTTATTGAAGGCATGACTCTTTGTATTGTGACCTCATCGGGTCTCAAGCCCAATTCTGCGCCATTCCTGCATGAATGACCGCTTGCAGCCCCATTTCCTCAGACCACAGCGAACAGAGGTAGAGCCGAGCCTCCGTTTCCCGGACCTCTGTTTTTGTTGATTTCATATTTTGCAAACAGTTGCGGAAAATTTTGAAGCAGAAAATGAAAATAAAAAGTGGCAAAGGACTTTTCAGGCCCAGCGCAAATGAAAATGTACGTATTTGACAAGCTTTAAACTTTCTTGGAAAGAAGATCTTCCTTGATGAGTAACCGAATGAAGGCAGTGAAGTGCCGCCTGGTTCCCTTGTAGCAACAGTCGCTGTGTTGGTGCACCGTTCACAGCTGCCTGCATAGAATTCACCGCACGGTACACTTTCGTGTTTAAATTGGCTTAGTTTTATTGGCTGCATCAAATGTTCAGTGCACATTTTATTAGGCTGTAGAAGTGCAGTAAATGGTGCAAAAGAAGTGAAAAAATATTACGCTTAAACGATGCTTTTGGCTTTCCAGGCTTCCCCACATCCGATCCCCCCGATCTTTAGTCTGGAAGATGAACACCGCATGACCGCGTTAACCTGAAAAGAAGGACTGTCCAGATGTCCCGGCTGCTGCGGCCCTCCAGCAGACCCCGAAAAGGGCCGAGCAGTTTTTGCTCAGCCAATATTTTTCGCACACTTTCAGGAACAACAAAAGCCGTCTTCCACGAGCAAGATTAGCGCACGCCAATGGGAGGAATTAGCAGGGCAGCCCCTCGCTCGGGACACAAAGGCACCCTTGGAAGGAAATCCCGGAGACGGTAAGTACTCGACTTATGAGGCCAAATATTGTATATTTTTAACATGATTTCATATAATGTCTAACAAAATATTAAAACGAATTGAGTGCAAGTGCACAAAAATGTACGGTCATAACCTTCGAAAACCACAAGAAGAAAAAGCTAAATTCATGAGACAAAAGGAAAGGAAATAAATGTTTTCCTTAAGAAACCTCCTGTTTAAACTCAAATGTGAACACAGTGACATGAAAGAATAATATTGTGTTCCGCCTCTGCTGAGTCTGAAATATTTACCAGAATTGTTAAATAATCAAAATATTGTAAAATTTTCATTCTGTTGTCTGGACTCAGTGTCACATATTATTATGGATGATGTTTTCAGCAGGAAACATTTACAATTCTGTGTGTGAATTTTAGAAAAAAACTTTAATAATGTATAGGGATATCAAAACACAATATCCTAGAAGGGATGCCATGTGGACTCGAAGCGTTAGCTGCTGCGTGGATCTTTCTTTATAAACTGTGCTAAATAATCAGGAAGGTAACAGCTTTCAAGTTTTCACTGGAAACTCTTATTTAAATTTTCATCCGAACAGCGCATGCTAGTTCCATGCTTTAAGTGGAAATGAAGCATCAGAAATCTTTATTAAATGCAACGGTGTTTAATGAAAATTGAACTGTGAACAATTAATATCAAACAACCAAGACGGTTTTGCCGTGAGTTTAAATCCGGCTTGGATGTAACCCCAGAGCTGTATGGGTCTCCAACCACAGTCCAAAGACATGTGTTTTTGGTTAATCGGCTGTTAAATTGCTCACAGTGTGTGTGTGTGTGTGTGTGTGTGTGTGTGTGTGTGTGTGTGTGTGTTTGGGGGGGGGCTACCCTGCAAGGAACTGGCTTCCCACCCCAGGCGTAGTGGCATAGCCTGATGCCCACAGATTTTGGGAGAGGCTCTGGACCACCAAGGTCCTGAGCACGATACAGCGTTTAAGAACGATAGATGGAGTAACGCAATCTAATTTTTTAGAGAAGAAGAAGGAAAAATCTCATCCAGTCTGCAGTTCATTGTTTCTTGGCTTATTGTCCTTTGCTTACATTTGCACACCTCTGCTCCGTCTGTCAGCAACTTACGCCTTGCGTGCATTTATGCCTTCTGCCGAGGACGATGTCCCGCGTCCACAGTTCTGTGACTGCCGTGACAAGTCAGTTTATTTGTTCCGCTTAGCATAGGCAGCCGCAATTTACTGTAGCACTCGCTCCAAGGAGTTAACGGTGAGACCCTGCAAGTGTTGTACTTTCTCTCTCAATAACTATCGGTTTCCATAGAGATCCCTCAGTGAAGAGCATTGTGTTTGACTATTTTCTGATCAAACAGAGCGGCATGAATATTTCACTCGTATGTCTATCTCTGGTGGTGCTCTGCTGGCTCCAGCCTGCTTCATGTACCTCACTGGATGTTGCGCTGTTTAGAGATGCACGGGGCCGGTGCTGCTGGAGGCCCCCCGCCAAGCTGCCGGCCTGATGTATTATTCAAAAATGTCAACATGTTTGCATCTCAAGGCCATGTAGCCCCCCGCCAAAGGAAAGCCAACTGGTCCTGTGTATCAGGGATCAAGATCACAGGGCTCGAGCGGCTGAAGATCAAGAACAATCGAAAGACGCGGAAGGGGTTGAACCCGAATGTCAAACAGGAAGTTAACAAACGCCTCCCCGGGCTGCGAGAGTACCATGGACGCAGGGGACGGGACCGCAACCCTGATAAAATTCCGCTTCTTTTTCCCTTCAGACAAAGGCTCTCTGATTCAGATTCACGTCAAAATGGCACAGGTGATGAAGACATTTGTGATCCAACGCAGTGATGCTCGCTTTATCGTGGGCGTCCTTCCCAGCAGAGACAAAATGCTTTGTCACTGTGCGCCGCGCTTACTGTATAATTCATCGGCCTTTAAAATGAATGCAAAACTATGCAGAAGTGCTCGATGGCTCAGAAAGTTGCATCTCCATCTCACAGCCCACAGGTTGCCGGTTTTGGTCTGACTCTTCTGGCCTCCTCCTTCATTTCAAAGGCCTGGGCGCTTTGAGCAGCCTCATTCTGCGAAAGCGGGTGCGAGCCCTGAAACCTGTCAAATAATCGACTCTTCTGTTCGGTCACGACCGCTCCCGTGTGACAAAGAGCGGATTCTGAAGATGTCGCCAGTTCCCCCGTCCTGGCGCGGCTCGCTTCACCGTGTTTCTGTGAGCAGATACGTAGCTCTGCACTCGACCACAGCAATGCTGCCCTGCGGGCAAAAATGAATGGACGCAAACTAGCTCAAGGAAGCGATCAAAATTCGACCAGATTAAAACAGCTACAGCTTTTAAAGGTGCTCCTCGAGCAACTCCGGACCCAACGTTCTCCAACGCTCCGATTGTTGAGGATGAGATTAGGGTTGCTTTGCCTTCACAATTTGCACTGAGCAGATGAGAAATCGAATGAGAACTTTGTTAAATGCTCTGCATTTCTGTTTGTCTCATTTTACGCTCAGCTTGCCGTTGCGGACAAAGATAGCAGCGAATTATCAGATGCCAGCCGTGCTTCATAATCGATAGGTATCTTCTCATCCGGACCGCATCTGTGCTGGCAAACTGTGACGGCGGGAACCGCGCGGCGCGACGTGGCGAGTAGACATTGAAACGCGATGAACTGGTCAACTAAAGCTGCCAGGCGGTTCAGTGTGTCTCAGAGTCGCTCGATGCACCAATAATCCCTCACGCCTTGTTTTACTCGTTCATTCGTCTGCCTCCCTGCTACCGGCGCAGTTGCTGTTAATGCTGAGTCAAAGCGAGTTTCACCGTGAAACGTTGCTCCTCAGAGGTCACTGCGCAGGAAGCAGAACGGTGGCGGTGCAACCCCTCCCAAGCATGGGCCGCGCATCTGCTTGCGCGTTCAGGGCATCGCAGGCAGAGGAGATCCTGTAGTCAGCAGATGCGACTCCCTGCGGCACAGCCCCCCATCTCCCACGCTCACTGTCGGCACCTAAAAGAGGCGCAGAAGGCAGTGGGCTCATTCCTTGCCGCGTCCATGCCCTACACCTCATTCCCTTCCTCACTTTCAACTCGGGATTTCGGGAGTCACTAAGATGGGCGGGAAACAGAATTTCAGGGTGCGTCTTGGTGTTACCCTAAAACAAAAAAAAATAAAAGATGAGTTGCTCTAACTTATTATTTATTTTTTATGCGATGGGTGGCGTTCCCTGAAGTGGCATTTTATTTTCTCAGAGTTTTATTCCTCATTTGATTTATGTCACATAAGAAGAACGTGACATTAGCGAGCTTCTCGAACCGGCGTGCGCTGTCTGGGCGAGCCTTCGCTTTAGTGATGGGGAGCAAACCTTGCAGATGAGCTTTCTGTCAAAAATCATTAGGTTCCTCGCACAGGCGGCCTAGGGCACCGTAGGAGCCGATTGTGGCCTGATGCTATCATTCGGCATCGACTGCACCTGCTCCCCAGCACGGGGCTTTTTCTCTCCAAGCCCAGTAAACATGGCTCCGCGATTGCTCACCTCTGAGCTGGGAGGCACCCGCCACACAATATTGCGAACCCTATGATGGTGTGAAGAAAGAGTGCCCAAGTTTCAGTGCATGGGTCAGAGTTGCTTTCTTCTGAAACTTCTGGTCAGGCTCATTTGTGCACGATGCATCCCCTGGCAGTAAAGTCCCACATGGGCCAGGGTAATGTCATCCCCTGGGTTTGGCCGCGAGGGGACCGGGAGTGTCACACCAGCCCGAGGTGCCGAACAGCATCCGCATTTCGGGATTCTAAGCTGATCCTAAATGCGCAGACACTGCCGAGCGACCATCCGTGTGCATTCGGCCACTGGTGTCTGTAAGACGGGTAAAGATGTTAAGATTTGCAGAGCTCTTCCTATGCCTTTCACTTAAAATGTCATGCGCTGTCCCATACTTAAGCACAGGTTTACCCCAACATAGGCTGCTTTGTTATGAACATTAAACTTCATGAGTTGTTTTATTTCCCTGTTTATGAAGCATTTCTCCTCCTTTGGATGCCGTACACCCTGAGCAGCTGAGCAGGTTGAGACGGGGGCCACCAGGTAGTCTTCATTTATAAGTCTCAGCCTCCATTACCCCTTGTTTGCCAGTCTACTGCAGTCGAGGTTATCGTGGCCCCTGGTGCGACTGAATAAACAATGCCACTTTTTTTGTGTGACCCAGCATTTACTTCTATTGTTCTTACTGATTGCTTTTTTCAGTATTTTTGACTTTTTTATGTGTATTGTGATGGCACCGGGGCGGGGGGGGGGGCTTTAAACTACTTTCCTTGTGCCACCTTGCACTGTCTGTGCGTTTGCACAAAGTTGAGTGAGTTTGCAGCTTCTCTGAGGTTCTAAGCAGTGTTGACTATGATTTTTCCTTCCTTTCTAAGGCAGGCTGCTGTGAATGGAAGTTGCCTGGCTGCCGGTGAGCCCCGGGTTCAGTCTTGTGCACTTCTGGGCTCCTGTACTGCTTCAGACATATTTGGTGTTAACATGGATATTTGTCGGGACCGCAGCCTGCAGCTGCACTCCCACCGTGCAAGGTTTGTGAGAATGAGCTATGAGGCATGGGGCAGCGAATGCACGAGAAGCAGTGACAAACGCGCGGGCTGACAGCCACCGAGCACAGCAACAAACAAACGGAAAAACAGCTTCGCTGTTGTAAAATAACCTCTGAATTCTGACCGTTTTACTGAGACGCACAAAAGAGTTTCCCGCTGAATCTGACGGCAGCTGCATTTCACAATAAATTGCCTTTGCAAGGTGGGCCAAGATTGCAGTCCATTTAATGCAGTTTAAGCTGCGTGTATGCCTTTCCCGCTTGTGTGGCAGCATCGTGGTTACCTGCCCTGTCTGCGTATCGGCCGGTTGTTGGTTCCGATCCCGCCTCTCGCTTGAGTGCAGTTTCCGCTCCGATTTTTTCCAGGTAAAGTTACTGGGCTGTGCAAATAATAGTAGACGCTTTAATGTAGTAAACAGCAGCTGAGTCATACATGCACTTCTGCACTTGGGTTGGTGTGGACTCACCTGTTCGGCCTGCCGCCTCCGAAGCGCTCAGCACGGCTGTCTCGTTGCAGTTTGGAGGGTCCCAAGTTTGAATGTCCCACCCCAGTACTTTTGAGCCACGTATTTTTAAAAAAAGATAAGTTGCAGACCGTGCAATAGAGAAAATAACCCAATAGGTTTCCTAGTATTAACTGTCAGGGCGAATAAGGAACATGAAACTAAAATAAGAAAATGGCAGTATGGAAAATTAAGAATGCAGCCATTAAATTGTATGTGAGCAGCCAGTTCCGTTTCAGATGTTAAGGCCATCGGTTAAGCTGCCAATCGATAGCCCTTCTCAGCAGGCGGAATATTGTTTTTGTTTGCTGGGAATAAAGTGTTTGGCCTGACATTCATTTAATCTCTTCTGAGGTGGAAGCAGAAGAACCATTAATGCCCTCAAAATGTTTCTGTTTCTGTGCAGAAAAAAGCTGTCTTCCAATGTGATTTAAGCAAATTGCTATGTCGTGACTTTGACTAACACAAAATACAGCCCTTTTTTTCTTACATAGCACTTACACATAATTTTCAAAAGCGAGAAACCCACACGAGACCCTTTTCCTCTATGGATAGCAAATTTTATTCATGCCAAAATTTGTTTCATCCAAGCAGAAAACACCTCTGAATCAGAAAAGGTGAAAAAGTTTACAATTTATTTCACACTAGAAAAAATTTATTACCAAAGTAGTTACTCACATTCCTCATACATGCATTATTATTATTATTATTATTATTATTATTATTATTATTATTATTATTATTATTATTGTTGTTGTTGTTGTTGTTGTTGTTGTTGTTGTTGTTGTTTGTTGTTGTATCTTTATTTTTCTCTCATGTTCAGATTCCATTTGAAATTTAATATTAATTCCTTCATTGTTTTCCCTCTCACATACAGTAGTCCCTCTGTGTCGAGTGCTACATTAACTCCAGTTGCATTCTTACTTACTTAATGGAAAATAATATAAATTTACTATTTTTTTTTTAACTTGGGTAAAAACATCTTGAAAGAAACAGAGATCTTACAAAGAATAAAAGAAAAAACAGTGGAGAAGTTTTTTTTTGTTTTTTTTTGACCAAGTCCATGATCCCAGACAGGTGAAACTGGAGAGACAAGGCAGAATAAAATACTGTACATACTGTAAAAAAGTCCTATATGAGTATAAATCTTTGCACTGACTTAAATGCTAAAGGAGGGCTTTCCCCTATAAGGCTTGCAAAGAACGGGGGGGCTTTTAAAAGAGACCCAAATGGCTTTGAACACAACATCAAAAGAAGGTAACTAAATTCTTAAAACATACAAAGATGTTGTATTTTCTGCAGGCTTTGATGTGCGTTTCTTCTCATGTTTTGCGGGATTTAGCATTGTGTAATATATGCAGGAGGCAATAAAGAGCAGAATCCCAAATTTGCAGGCACAAAGATCTGAGTATCCGCAGCCCTGGTAGCTTCTGTTGATGCTCCAAGTAAAGAGTTCTCTTCTTTTCCACTATTGATAGTAAGTGTACAGAAAAATTTATTTATTTATTTATTTATTTATTTGGCTAAATACGTGTACAGGTATTACCGTCTCGCTTAATGACGCAAGGGGTGAGTTCAGTGGCAATGGGTGCTGGTGGTTTTGGGGATTTCGGAGAGGTCTTTTGGAGTGTAGATCCTTTGTGAAAGATTGATCTATGTCTTGCGACTTAAGTGCTTTCGGTCCTTTGCATCGATCCCCTCCACGGCGATGCGTACAATTACACTTTGTGGGTGGTGCTAAATTGGTCCCGCTTGTTATTTGACGAAATTCTTAGCCGTGCGCCCATGGGAAGAGGTCACAAACAGCCGCCTCTTTCAAAGGTTTCCCACTCTGCGCCAAGGTGTGTGTGGGTGTACCTGTGTACTAATGAGAGAAGGAAGAAGGAGGTAATAGGCAGTGATCAGACCGTGAGCCACTGCTGAGATGGGCTGTGAAAGCCTTTGTGCCAGAGCAAAGGAACTGCTTGTCATAAATATTCTGCGCAGGTACGGCTGAGAAGTATAAATGGGTTGCATGTATTCGTCACTAAATGCACGGCCATGTTTGTGTTGTGCAGCTGCCATTTGTCCGGCCGCCTCTTTTTGTGGGTCCAGCCAAAGTCCTTCAAAGTTCAGTGCAAAATGCGGTACAGTGCATTACAGTCCAGGGTAGGACAAAGGCTTGCCAAGCACCTGACAGCGCCTCAGTGTTACTTGACTGTTTGACGTAAGCACCATTTTTGCTCCCGTTACCGCAGTAACTACAGGAGAGGCGCTTTGCAAGAACCTGGTCCATTTCTTAAAACCACGAATCCCCCATTTGGGCCACGGGTCCGGATCGAGTGCCGATGCGGTACGGCTGACCTTGGGAGCGTGCGACCGACCGGCCGTCATCTCCTCAAGTTAATGCTGAGTGCGGACATGTTACTACCACAGATTCATGCAGATTTTCATCACTGCGGAACCGCACAGTAACGGAATGGAGTGAGGAAGCTGGAGGTCATTTTCAAACGGCATGAATTTATTTATAGTTTTTTCAATTTGCAGGTCACACTTTGTTGTTAAACGCTGTTAAGTCGACTTTATGCAAGCACGCAGATGCTGTGCATCCCAAATGTCCTGTCCTCCACTTGTCCGTGTTCTTCCTTGAAACAGGCTGACCGCTTGCTTATTTTTGGTTTCGGAAGTCTGTACACAGGTGTGTCTAGCACATCTAAGTCATCAGTTTATTAAAAGAGTGATAGGATTCCTACTTTTACTCTTTTAATGCAGTCACTCTTCCAGCAGTAATGATTCTTGCCAGTGCCAACCTCCACATTTGATATTAAGGATCTGCAGCTTGAAGATCACAGGATCCTGCTCATGTACCCTTGCTTCCAGCTTGGTTGCCACCCCTCATGAAGTGGGAAAACTGTGTTGTGCTTTCAGTGAAAGCACTGACTTAGTAACAAAATAGCAAGCCTGCAGCACAAAGGCACTTGAGGAGCGAGCTGTGCCGACGAAATGCCGCGCGCTTGTACGTGGTTCGCACTTAGCGCCATTACAGATGCTTTCATGGCTTTCGCATTATGCACTCACTTCACAGTGGTCACTTCCACTGCAGCCTGTGTACGCCGAGGCTCATGGGGACAGCAGCAGGGTCCCATACTGTAAATCAGCAGCTCCATTTGACCGGCAGCAAGACATTTGATCGCTGCCTTTAGTCCAGAGGTCGGGCAAGCAATGTAAAAGCCAAAGCAGCTAAATATTCAGGCATCTTAGAAGAAAACAGAAGGGTTCCAGGATCTTCTACAAAGCTGGGCTACTGTAAAGGTGAATTGTAAAGGTAGTTCGCTACACCTGATAAATGACCTGTGTGCGCGCATTTGATAGTCACATCGGGGATACCGACTGACCTGTCATCTGAAAGGAGGGACAAAATAACCTCCATCCCCTTAAAACTGTTTCACTTTGTTATCTTGAGCACCCAGGATGCGATCTCTTCCTCAGGTGCACAGACTCAGACAACGGATGGCGGCCTCGGAAGAAGCTTTGTCCCAGCTGAAATGCTCAGCTTTCCCTGAACGCAAAATTTCTAGGAACTCTGCAATGGACGCAGTGTACAGTCATGCCATTCTGGAACGGACGGACACTCTTGTTGACGTCACCTTAGTTCTCGGACCAACCCCTTGCTGTAACACGCTCTTACTCACAGGCAATGACATGGCGACAGCAAGATGTCGGTTTTGGTGGTTTTCACTGGAGACCTGGCTTGAAGGTCCAGAAGACAGAAGGTCTCAACCCAAGATCCATTTCTAACTCCAAGACTAAACAAACTTCAAAATGTTTTGGCTTTCAAGAGCGGGATAAATTGTAACAGGGTGATTTGTGGCCCCCTTCCCTTCCCTGAGATAAATCGGTATTTCTTCAGACCCGCTTGAATATTTGTGGCATTAAATCACACAGGCACTAAATTAAACTTTGTTCTTTGCACAGTGTTGCTTTTTGGCTGCGCTCCTCATTCTATCTTGCTTTTTAGCCGCTTTTTATGCTGCACCAGCATTTTCCTGCCTGCTCGGTGTGGTGTTTAGGGCCGGGGCCACGGCAGTAGGCGCGCGGCGATAAGTGATTCGGCGAAATTACAAAGAGCCCCTCGACAAGTTAATCGCATGCAGAAGCCCTCTTGTGGAATTGGATTTTCGAGAGGCTTCTGCATTTCAGGGTGGGATGTGGGTGACCACGTCTGCAGTCCAATGGCCCACCGCAACAGGGTAACACCGGGCGAATAGAGTAAACCTTCGCGCAAATAAAGGAGCAGCAGGTAGTGTTGGTGCCGCTTGTCTTGTCCTCCAAGTTTGTCCTCCAAAGACGCACGGTCGCGTCCCTGCTTGCGCTGTGGCACGGTCGCTCGAGGTTCTAGCAAAGCAAGGGGGCAAACCCTGATCTCACTCATACAGCCTTAATATTGCAAGTAGCCTCATTCCAGCTGCATGAATAATACATTTTCAGAGGAAATGGGTTTTCGTCCAGTCTTCCATGCCAAAAAGCGTAAAAAAGCAGGAAACTTTGAGTACTTGTTCCTTTCATCACGATGATATATTACAGTCAAACACTGTAGTTTTTGCTTTATTTCACTCCATTCTAAGGACCATTAACTGCTTAATTGAGTTGCCGAGCCAAAAAAAAACAAGTAACAGCGGAGCTCCCGAAAACATCGCTGTTTATTAGCCATCGCACACTCGGAATTACTTTCTGCCAGCGCTTCGGGGCTGAACAAGAGGACATTTTACGGGGGCTACAGGTTGCTATAAAACGGCAAAGTAAACATATAAAATGTTGCAGGAAATGATATGCTTTTGCTGCATAAACGCCGTAGTTTAGGGCTTTTCTAGGCAGACGTTCTGCAGTTAATCGCTGTTGTATTGCATACAGTGTTGGGCTGTCATCCGCTGACAAGTCCGCAGCAGGAAGTTGCTGTTATTTATACCTTCACATTTAGCCAAAGACGTATTTCTTATATTTCCCCATCACAGGATCTTTCGCTCCCTTTTCATGGCAAAACTTGGCACTTTCAGTTATCTCCTTTCCTTGCTGTCACATGCAAACATTTTAAAGTTCAGGCAGATAAACTAACCTTAATCCCATGCTATCTGCAGGAATAATAATAATAATAAAAAAAAAAAAAAAAAGCCGGATGAACAATGACGGAAGGGAAGTCGAGACGGAATTCTAACCGGAGTCTTCAAACCGACGATAAAAATCGAGCCCCCGGATGCTGCGACGTAACACTTACTGGCTTATTACCGCATCCTCCTGTAAAGGCGGATTAGGGTTTAGCAGCTGTTGAGCCCATGGTACATCTGTGCACGAGTGCTGGAAAATATTTAAACTGATATAAATGTGTGCACCTTAGAAAAGGAAAAAATAATAGCTTGAACAGAGCAGAAGGGGCTTCATAAACAGAAGAAAGAAAGGCGACCCTACGCTGTTAAGTGGAAACATGGGGGTAAAATGTTGAGGTGTCAAGCGAGGCCTCGGATGACACGTGGAGATAAGACGCGCTCGTGTTCTGTAGGCTGCGGCTCCAGACTTGGAGGGCGGCACAGATGCCTCATCTTTGTATTTCTTCTTCAGACCCGTCAGTGGTGCGCTGTGGAGTGGAGTTTCCTCAGTTCTGCTGAAGTGGGTCCGGGGCAAAGCGCGGCAGAAGGAGCCAGAACGAGTGACGGCTCACCCGTGCGTCTCTGTCCCGCTTTGTTTGTGCGCGTCTTTTGGATTTGCCATCCCGAGCTGCTTAAATGGGCTTAATTAAGTCGGAAGGAGCTCCGGGCATCCTCAGCCGCTTCTGCTCCGTGATGCTGTACCTGGGGGCGATCGCTCTGTCGGCAACCTGTGGCTCGAGCGCTGCTGCGCTTCAAGTTAACTGGGATTCTTCTGTCTGCGCAAGCGGTGCTTTCACCAAAATGGCACAAACCCCAGCAGACACTGCGGGCGACATCTGACACCCACAAAGACACCCCCCACGCCTCAGTTTGAAGAAGGTGGTTCTGACATGGGCTGAAATATTGGACTGCGCGCGCGCGTGTGTGAGAGAGACGCGGTTCAAATGAGGTCTGAGGAGTTTATTTGTTCGGAGAACTTTCTAGTGTCTTTCGGCTCCATCACACCAAATAAGCGCTGATCCAGGGATTTCAGTGGAAGAAATGCACTTCGGTTCCTCATAAAATAAATAACAATGATGTTAATCACTTTTATTCATTGCCGTTCCGAGCCCGCAGATAATTTAGTACCAGGTCTGATAAACCTGACAAAAGAGAGATTTACTGTCTCCTGTTTCAGTTTCACAAGTGAGTACATAAAAGCAATATGTTTCACAACAAACGCTCGTGATATTTAGTGGTCAATTTCCACATTTTGTTTGGTGTGATCTCAATTGTGCAGCGCACCGAATAAAAAGTGCCTTTAAAACCATTCAAGACACCTTGTAATCTGAAGGTTGCTGGTTTGAATCCCCACTGTAATGCCCTTGAGTGCAGACGTTGAACTGACACATTAAGAATAGGATGGCATGTAAACCTGTAAAGCTTTCTGACATTCTAATTGTGCTGGACAAAGGTATTATTATTATTATTATTATTATTATTATTATTATTATTATTATTATTATTATTATTATTATTATTATTATTATTATTATTATACAGATTCTGGGATAGGGTTCGGACCCCTGCAACCCTGCCCAAGGTTAAGTGGTTATTGAAGATCGATGGATGGATTATTACTGCATTTACTTTAGAATGCAGCTAAATAGCAGGGGGCTGTAGAAAAGGATCAAGAGGGACTGTGGTGGGGACCAGGCTTTCTGTCCAGAATCACAAAGCTCATCGTGAAGACGTAACCATAAGGTTCCCCGAGCCTCAGAAACACTTCTCACTTGGGTCCGGAGGGAGCAGGGAAGCAATGGAGGCAAAGTGACTGAGTGAAAGGTGCTTAGGGGATTAAAAAAGACACCGACTTCTGCAGTAAAACCAGAAAAAAATATCTGGAGGGAGAAACAGGAGAGGAGGAACACGAGGAGAGGCACTGCTAAGTATGTATTTGAAAAAGAAGGCAGCGCCAAAGTCCTGCAGATGAGTGGGTAGATAGGTTCATGGGACTCTGGAGCTGAAAGCTGAAGGCCTATCCACCTATTTATTTTATGAACTAACATTTTGGTCTGCAGCGGAAAGTTTTAAGGGTCATAGACAAACTGTAGGGTTATTATATGGTATTTTGTGGAGCGAACAGTTAAGTGTTGCTTTCAGGAGAGCACGGTCAGACGTTTGAGGCTGAAAGGATCCTCGCGGCTGCAGAGGCTGGAGAGGTTTAATAGCTTCCATTAAACTCGTGGATTGCGGTGTGCTGGTAATCCATTGCACAAACCCTGCACCCATGAATGAGGTCTTCAGAATCCTTTAGTGAGATAAATTTTCTTAATTGGGAATTATTTCTAAGGTAGAAAAGGTCTCTCCACAGATCATTTTGATATGAGCTCCAAGCGGCAGTGCCGAGTCAATAGACACTCCAAGGTCTCCAGTCACTCCATTTGATGTCACCACGTATCTTTTTGGAGGAGGAACAAAATAGGCCAACATTTAGCCTTTATTTGAATTCATGATCCTACTTATATGCTGAAAAAATGAGTGCCATCCCATCCAGGTACCTGATATATTTCATACGATTCGGTTTTATAAAAGAAAAAAGTGTCTGAGAGATCACATTTGTCACTGGAAAGTTATGAAGTGGGTGGCACGATGACCGGGGTTCTTGCCACCCCTTGAAAGCCTAAGCTGTTTGGGTGTGGATTCGAATTCTGCTCAACCTGTGGGGGTTTGCAAGTTCTCCTTGTGTTTGTGTAGATTTCCTGTGGGTGCTCTGGTTTTCTACCACAGTTCAAAAATGCATGTTTTCAGTAAAATGGAAGCCCTGAGTTGTGTGCATGCGCACTTCAACTGCGATGCACGGGCACCCGATTGAGTTCATGGCCTCCGTGCCCAGTGATTCTGCAATAGGTTCTGAACCTCTGTGACCCTGACATGAACAAATGGTTACGGATAATGGATGGATGGATGGATGGATGGATGGACGAAAGGATCACCAACAGGATCATTTTCAACCCAATAATGTGTATTAAATTATATTGTTTAAAATATGGAAAAAAGATTCAAATGGATATAATAGTTGGACAAGAGACACAAATGCAACTTTAAAAGTTTAGAAAATGTTTTAAAATGCATACTGGTCCACACCATAACAGACACAAAAGACACTCTGAAGTGGGGGGGCGGGGGTGATGTCTTGCTCTAGCAGAGACGCTACAGGCAGATGGCAATGAAGATGCCGGAAGGATGAGAAGATGCATTCCTCTTTCCAGGGTGCAGTTGGGCTGTGCGGGTTAAAACCCTCGAAAATTTCTCCTTCTTTACTGCTTGCTCTTTTTTGTTTTTCCAAGCCACAACTTGGCTGAAAGTATTGTCCAGTGCGCGGCTGAGAGGTGCCACCAGGCAGTATGACTGTCAGACCTGTTTTCCTCATTAAAATACCTGTGAAGTTCATTTGAAGTCTGAGACCCCTCATTCTCTGCTCCCTGTGACTCACGGCGGGGGAAAAAGCAAGGGGGAAAAACAAGGCCATTAATTTTATTTCAAACGGAATGAAGTAAGGATCAGACCAGTCTGTGTTTTCAAGAATGGTAACTACAGCATGCAGATGGTTACGGATAATGGATGGATGGATGGATGGATGGATGGACACACGTACACACGCACGCATACAGCATTACAGAGCGTTTGTGTGTGTGTGTGTGTGTGTGTGTGTGTGTGTGTGTGTGTGTGTGTGTGTGTAACAACCCAAGCAAACCAGTAATGAACTGACAGAAGCAGGTATTTAACATGACCGAGTTACTGTGTTTGAAATGATCCTTTGATTTAATTCGCAGTCTTGGATATTGCTGACAAACTGGATCCATCCATCCATCCATCCATCTATCCATCCATCCATCCATCCGTCCGTCCGTCTGTCCGTCCGTCCGTCACCAGTACGCGCTTTATCCTGGTCACGGTTGCAAGAAACTTCATATCATTCTGAACTCCATTAAATGAACAGCTGGCAATTCAGTATGTAAGGATGATGTCAGGCCCACAGAAAGGTGGTGCACGGATGATTTAAAGGTAACATGGGAACCACGTATCCACCATGTACCCACCATCTAGGTGTGATCTGCTCAGGCGCCAAAATTCGCTAGATGACTACCAAAAACGGAAATAACAATTTCTCTTCTCATATTAAACCTGGAGTTATAAACTTCTTGTCCAGTTTCCAACTTCACAATGGTATGCATCAAATATTTGGATGCATTCTGGATGTTTTTAACCTATTTGGAATCTCGGTCAAGATGCAGAGAAATACAGGTTTTGCATACAGGATTTTGTCATGCGCACGACTTGTACACATCACATAAACATCATAAGCAACTTCCCTGTGCAAGATGCATGGACCGTGCTGAGTCACAACATCCACAGCATCCACAGTTTCAAGAGATGCGTTTAAAAATATACTTGGGTAGGGGAGGTTTTTTGGGGGGAGTGGGTAATTTCAATACCTTCTCTTTTCTCTAAAAATCCGCAAAACCTGCAGATGAAAATGAAGGAGCCGTGTTGGATCTGAGCTTCAGGAGAACTCCTAAATGAGCTTAAATGTTGAAAGGACTCAGACATCCTCATGGGAAGAGCTGTGCACACACACATCTCCTTAGAATAATCTTCATTAAACAGCCAGGTAGGTTGGTCTGCCACTAGAGTACAAACAGCAGGTTTCTACAACATTTTCCAACATTTATTATCATTTTCATAATAATGCCCCCCCCCACCTCTGCGCAAGACACTTTACCAGCCTTGTGATGATTCAAAGTTAAATTACTTTCCTTATTCTCGGGCAGCAAGCCCATTTTTGGAAAAAGTTCTCATGCTGCATGGCTGTGATGGCAGACTGGCTTAAAATTCACCATGGCACCTCGCAGCATGACCCATGGAGGCAGATTGGGTGCATTTTTATGCAACCCAGAAACTCGGGCCTTTGGAGTTAGCAGGATAGATAGGAGAGCTGCAAAATGACGTAAGCCACGTGCATTTCATTTGAGCGGCCTGGTGAGAGGAGCACCGTGAAAAAGGCTCGTAGACTCCACAGCTGAGGTTGGAAGCATGGGTCCGTGACCCCACCGGTGCCCTTTCATCCTGCACAAGGGAAACGTGTGAATTCCTGGAAGCAGTTGGTATAACAAATGCGCACGGTGGAGCGCTGCCTCGGCAGAACAAAGGCAAACAACGCACTGCGCAGGCCGTGAAATTCACCGGGTCGCCCCGTTTCCGCTGCATGCGCGAGGCACCCGAGAAAACAAAGAGCTCAGCACTTGCGGGCCCCCTGGATTCATTTTCGCCGCACCCAACTGCTGCTTCGAGGAGGGGAGACGCAGCTCTGGCATCAGCGAGCCCCGATCACTGCAAAAATCCCACCAACCCTCCCCCCCGGCGAGACCCAAGGCCCGAGACCCTCTTAGGTCGTTTCGGCTCGTGCCAAAGTCATACAGATGAGCTCATGCATGTTCCTGCCGCCCATCTCTCCATAGACACAAAGCAGGAGGCAGGCAGAAGCACGGGACGTCTGCTAAACAGAGGACCCCCAGCTGAGAACAGCACCCCCCCCGTAGTAAGAAAAACGTTCACTCGCAAATGAGGAGCACCAAGCATGAGGAACAAATGTGTTTATTCTTAGAACACATCAGGGAGCGTGGTTATGACAAAAACATACACATTTCCTTCATTTATGTTTCCATCTTTCGCTTTGCAGCGGAAACCTTGTTTGCTTTAAAGGTTTCACCTGACACAGAACACGGAGTTTGCGTTTGGTCGCTTGATGCAGCCGGTCGGCCGAAGTTGATCCGAAAGTTTTTTTGTTTGTTTGGAAATGAATTTGCTTGAACGAAGCTTGAAAGCTTGTGTGTGGCTTGAAATGAATTCAAAAGAAAAGTCTGATAAAAAGTGAATCTTGTGAAAATCATATCATTTTTTGAAAGTTAATTGCACGCAGCATGACCGAGGCATCCGTAAAAAGCGCTGCGTATGAACAGATTTTGCTGTACTGCGTAAGGCTGTAAAACTCCGATACCCATTCGAGCTTCATAGCATCCTTCAGAGTGGCAGCAGTTGAAATGTGAGTGGTAAAGCCCTGATCATAAAGAGAAAAGCGTGTCAATCGTGTTTAACAGTTGTGGTGAGGATCACTGAGTTATTCCTGGCTGCTTTTGTTAAATCTCTGTAAAAACCCAATACATGTGAGGAACCACAGGCCGGTGGAACGATGCAGTAAACTGTGGAAACAAAGTGCAGTCGAGGCGCAGTCAAGTTAAAAGAGGTGTGGCCCTTCGGAGTGCGAGCAGCAGGTGCTGCGATGGTCAGGGTCACAGCTCCTTCAGTCTGAAGCGTCCTGGTTTGGGTCCCAGTCCTGCTGCAATGCTCTTGATCGCAGCGCTTGCCCTGAACTGACACCGTAAAAACACTCTGCCAACTACGTGGGCGAGACACCGCAAAGCTGATATTTAATAGGCGCCGCCCAATTACAGTTAAATAGCCACAAAATATAGATCAAAATCATATAATGACAATAAATGCTATGACTTTGCTGGCCCAGTCAGCCTTATGTCCTCTGACTCAGCAAAATCAGTTTTAAGCTTCATGACTGGCAGGAGCTTTAAAAAAGAAGCGGTCATCCAAGCATAAAGCAAAATCTCCCCCATCCCAGGAAGAACCATGGATAAGCAGGCGTTTACCCAGCTGCTGAGTGGCGCATGCTCCCACATCCAGGGATTTCCTGCCAGCTTTCAGACTCGGCCTTACTTGCCGGTTTTTGTTGTGGTCAGGTCTGGGCTTTTCTGCAACGCCGAAACTGCGAGGCGTCTTCATTTACCCGACTTGGGCCCACAAGTCTTGGCAAGCTGAGGATTTTTCCTGAACGGTAACACCCGGCTTCACAGCTCCTTGTGTCGGTCCTGGGAGCGGAGATGAGTCTCTGTTTCCCTTGATTTGGTCTTCAGCTCCTCTGTGTCCACTTGCACCCTCACACAGGGATGCGGTGCAGGAGCCTTTTGAATGGTTGCAGGAGTACGCAACCCGATTGAAATTTACTGCGTGTGCGAGAGACTGCCGGGCAGACCGGTTTTTGTGCTTCTTGCAGGGACTGATGTGTTCAGCCGCTGTCTGTGCTGCTGACCGGCAGGCAGCGTCGCGATACTCAATGGCCAAGCGGCACCGGACGCTGTCCCTGGTGCCGAATGGCCAGGCGGTGCTCGGCGCTGTCCGTGGTTCTGATCGGCAGCCAGAGCCGAACAAAGATCATCTTCTGGATCCGTTCTTAAAGAAGAACGAAAAATGAATTGAAATCGAAGCAGCCATTGTAAGTGGTCATTACTACAGCTTCAGATAAATGGAGCTTCAAAACTGTGCGACATGCAAAATATATACAGCAAATTTTGCTCTAAAAATGTCTCGAGTGGAAAAGTGGTAGAGGAGGAAGCACTGATCGAAGTTTACCGTGCTTGACTTACGGTGGTTTATCCATTTTTACTACCGGGTAATTTTTATTGCAGTGTTTCAGTTCAGCTCAAGAGTTCTACAGCAGGAGTAGAGAATCATAGGAGTCCTTCAGTTTCGGGACAGAAGCGGAAACCGCTAGGCAGCCTACTGCCTTGTACGGAGCACACACGTGCGTCATTTTCACAATGGGAGGTTGTAAAACAAATTCTTTGGAAAGACGTATCGGACCAATGCCCTGCGTGCACCCAGCTGTCAGTCACGTGAACACCCGGCAGCCTTCACACACCCGCACATCACGATCCCACCTCTAATCTGACCAAAGAGGTCCTCAGCCCTGCAAGATGTCAGGTGGATTCCAGCCCTGCAGCAGACTCTCCGGAAGACAGCAAGGTGCTTTAAGCGCTCGCCCAAATGCAAGATCGCCTGCGAGCTCCATCTCCTGAAATGCATGATACTGCAGAGAATTTTTTCATTCTCTGCATTTATTCAAAATATTTGCAAAAGCAGGTGTGAAGCTAGCAAGAGGGCAGACCGCCATCTCCCAGGCCCCAAACGTGTTGGCCGTTTCATTCTTCCACAGGTGCCTGCTGGAACGGCGAGCTGCCGTGAGTGACGGGCCTGTAAAGGAGACGATTATTGCAAACACTGTGCGGGCCATTTGAACGTGCAAAGCGCAAAAGAGAGGATGAACACGGCCATTGTGCGAAAACTGCAAATGGCAGAGCGCGAAAGCAACGCGGGCTCCCCAGGCGTGAGTCATCTCTGTGCAAATAGCACTTTGCCCTGCGAAAATGAGGCAGGAGGCTTTGCACACCAATATTAATCGCATTGTTTTACTAATAGCTATAATTCCAGGATACACAATAGGTAGGATTCCAGCACAGCTGCTAGATTTGTTTAAAATTAATATGTGAGAGGAAAAAAAGCTATGGTTTGACACCACGAATATTTGGATGTGTAACACCCATTATTATTTACAACTGAATGTGAAACTGAGCCGTGCATAATAGGGCTGGAAAGGTTTGTGCGCAACGCTAAAATGTGCAATTTTCAGCTAATGTGCCATCTTGCTAAGACATTATTTAAATCAAATGAATGAAACATGGCATTAACAGCAGTCTCAACTCATCCGTCACATAAAGCATCTGTATTGACTAAATCAACATATGGATCTTGTGTTTTATTCCCCCAGCAGCGCCGCGAAACCTCCTTTAAGACGTGCATTTTGGCCAAGTTTCGTATCGGGTTTGCCCAGCCCAGTTATTGCAGTTTTGATGCCAGTTTGTCTCGGGAAATGAGCACCTGATTTGAAAAAGCATCATGAAATGCTTGGATACGACTCACATCATTCCTTGCACATAACTTTTAATACCACTTTGACTAACTTTCTGCCTTTCTCACCGGGAGCATTCGTGTCCAACGCAGCAGCTGTTCTACCTCTTGCTCAAAAAAAAAAGCGCCTGCCTGTGCTGTCCAGAGGCCATGCTAGAGTTTGACACTTTCTTACACAAGTTGCTCTCTGTCAGCGAAACGTCCAGTCAAAAATCCACGAGAGCCCCTGCATCGCTAACCCCGTGGCTTCAGCGAGGGCAACACATTTGAAACCAGCTCACATGGGCTTTTGCGTGATCTTACAGCCAAAATCCCTTAGCGTCCATGCTGTCTCAGCCTTTGCGCACATGTAACTCGAGTCTTGGGTGTGTTAGGCTTAGAAGCCTGTGTGTAATCCCATACTCGCACGCCCCTTATAAGCACCTCACGCAGTACAAAGCCCAAATGAAACTTGACATTAATGGACAGCTTCTCATCTGGTTCATTGCAAAGAGGTGAAAAACATCAAGCAAATGTGCATTATGAAGGTTGAGGCAATATTTTTATGAACATTATCAGTCAGAAGTGCTACCTTATTTTCCCACAGCACTTTGGTGGCGCTCTCTCAGCTACTGGCAAGTCAAAACTTGATTTCATGTTAATGCAGAAAACAGCAAAAGAAATCCATCCATCCATCCATCCATCCATCCATCCATCCATCCATCCATCCATCCATCCATCCAGCCATTTTTTTAAACCACTTATCCTATTATTATTATTAGTTCTTCAAGAGAGAAGGGTGACAGAAAGAAGCAGTTACTTATTATCTTGAGTTAGCTTCAGTTAAACTAAAACACATGAACGTCTTAAGTACAGATTTCGCCCTGAAAAAATCCCATCCATCTCACTTGCAGCATAAACATAATTCACAGATTCAGATGAGTGAAATATAATAATTCCCAGCGTGCATTCACATTGAACTTTGAAGTTTATCCTTGTCGAGGATCGATTGGATGTTTGGTTGGATTCGGTTGCCATGGAGTTTCCATGTTCAGAATGGATACATAATAGAAAGCTGAATGATAAGGTTCTTCTTCAGAGGACAGAGCAGCTTCACCTTCACTCCTCTCCTCCTCTGGTTTGTTCTCCTTCCTTAAAAGGGGACCAAGGGTGACCCTGGTTGTTGTTCTAAAACAAAGTATGCATGGCTAATAAAGGAAATTGGATTTGCATATTTTAAGAGGCTTTCTGGTCTTGATTCCCTGGATGTGGATCCACAATTTATTACAGCACGTGGTAGTGTGACACGTGTTAGGGCGATGGCAAGCTGAGGTTTGCAATGAGCGCAGCTGCCGTGTGCCGGTGTTGCGCTCCGCCCTGTACGCTGCAGTTATTTAGAGTCGCTTTTGTTTTATTTTTTAGTCACGTTCTGCAACCATTCAAAAGGCCCAACTCTACTTTTTTACCTGCTGTCCAAGTGTTCGGACCTAAACGCTAGCTGGCAACATGCAGATGAACATACTAAGCACAGCTGTATGAGTTCCAGGACAACCGCCATGCCCGGGCACCCAGTGATTCAAACCTTTGCTGTCCGGCTTGATAATAAAGAGTGATAAAATTGCGTCTGTTGCCGGATGTGGATCGAGAAACGCCGATTCATGCGCCGCTCCCGGCAGGAACGAAGCGATTCCCTCGACGCCTTTGCGCTGCTCCCCACCCACTAGCTGCCTCCCCTTGAATCCCAAGTGTTTTCATGGCAGGGTGGTTAACTAACAGGAGCGGCGTCGTGGATAATCACTCACATGCTCTTCATAAAGAAGTTAAAATGTTTGCAAGAAAAAAAGGACATTGAAGGGTAAAAAGGACTCCCGCGGTAGCAATGAACGGCGAACGTGGAAATGGAGGGCCCGTGTCTTGTTTGGAATTTATTACGGCCGTTACGAAAACTCGGGCGGCCCCAGATAACGGAGCGCGGCCGGCGGGGGACATCCATTCCGCCTCCGTGGCATGCAAATCGATGGCCGCCAGCTGCGAGAGGCGGCGGCTGCCGTCGGGAAAGGGCATCCGGACGCATGGCGTCCCCGATACGGCTCTGCGCCCGGGATGTTTAATGAGGTGAAAGGTCACTATTGACTTCCTCGGTCGCCCGGCGCATTTGGACCGTAATTACTTTGTGAGCCTCTGAGCAGACCGATGCTCGGGACCGTACATTGCCGATTCCTTGTGAAGACTCTGCTGTCTAATTTTAGATGTACGGCAGACAGAAGTTCGCCTGCAAAGCTCATGCATCATCGAGAGGTTTCTGAACCTTTTTATCCACTTCCTTTTTTTTTAAATACATGACCCAATAGCATCATAACCTTAGGGAAAAAGCAGCTACTCCAAGCTGCCGAGTTCTTCAGAATGCAGCGCACCTATTGAACCGGGCCTGCGAAACAGATGCGGCCTTTGTGGGCGACAAGCGGGGTTTTTTTTTACACTTCTTGGCAGGCAAACGGTGGAAAGAAGTTTTCACGCAGAGATTGATTTTTAAAGGAGGGGACGTTCATGTTTAAAATATCCACTCAGCTTGAAGGAGGGAGCTCAGGTAAACAGAGCCTGCAGTGTAAAGCACTCGGTCCCTGAGCGCCATCCAGAACGTTCATTCCCAACCAATAAAGCTCACCGGCCATTGAACCGCTCTCCCGCCGAGGCCGCCCTCCCTGCCGGGTCTCCTCCGCGTGCCCGTTTGCATTCGGCTGCTCGCTTTCCGGACGGCTCGGGCTCGTTTTTCAGAGAGGCTCGACGGATCTCGACGGCGACGCCGATGCCGCTGCCTCAGCCTCTTCGGAGCGACATGATTTGTGGCTCTCTGCTGCGTTCTGTCATTTGGCCGCCGTGACAGGATTTTGTTTGAAAGAGCAGACCTGATGGATGCGGTCATTCATCATATGCGATGTTATACACTTTCGGACACGTAGTCGTCGATCTCTGTCGGCAGCCTCGTGTCACAACAAAACATAAACTGTTTAAGAACGTTAACTATTGTAGCTACTGTGAGTTTAGCATTCATTATTCATACCTCGCAGTGCCTTTCAAAAGCATGCATTTGGTAGTGCATAAATTCTGCCAAAAGCATGTGGCCAGCTGAGCATCACCCCCACATGTGCCCGTTGACCGTCCTGTTCCAGACCTACAGGCATTGACATGGAGTTGCCACCCCTTTGCTGCTATAACAGCCCCCACTCCTTTGGGAAGGCTTTCCACCACATTTTGGGAATTTGTGCCCATTCGGCCACAAGAGCGTCGGTGGGATCGTGCTCACGGTCGACGTTCTGCTTCATCCGAAGATGCTCAGTGAGGTTGAGGTCAGGGTTCTGTGAAGACAGTCAGGTTCTTCCACCCCAACCTGGGCAAACCATACGGGGGTGGAGGGAACGGTGTATGCATATCGGCTTACAGGTACTCTTTTCATTATGGCATTTTGTCTGAAAGAATAAATCAGAAGTTGGCTGTAAAAATTTTTGGGATTTCACAATGGGAACGAATAATCAGTTATTTGTGATATTGGCTGGCTATGTAGTGCTGAGGTGTCGCCCCCTTAAAAAAGGCAGAGGTGCATTAAAAAGCATCTTTCAGGGGGCAAACATTGGTTCAAGTAGACAGGTTGATAGCAGTAAAAATGAGGAGAATTACAGAAATGTAGAGTTTCGGTAGTAAAATATATCTGTTCTCCTGGAAGCAAAGCCTGGAGTCAGTGCACAGTAACTGTACACACACACACACACACACACACACACACACACACACAAGCTTACACAGAGAAGCAGAGTGCAGTTATTGTGAAATATTAATGATCCAGCTTAAATTTACCCCATGAAACCACATTTGGACATTGCCGGAAAGCCATCGTGCTGCTTTTACTTTATGTTATCATTCCTCTGATTTTTAATAGCCGCTTTCATTTCCAACCTTCCAAACCTTTAAAATTTTGTGGCTGAATAAGAGTGGTCGCTTCAGAAATCCAAAAACCACTGACGTCGGGTGTTGCTTGTTTCACTGCATTCAGCTTTAACCTGGAGAACGGACAGTGTCTGTAAGTCAGTGTGAACTTCACACCCCGCTCACCTGGGAAAGAGAGAGGCTGCAGAAATGGACCTCCAAAAAGTGTCCGAAAAAGGAACTACGCTAATTTTTCCAGCAACTTCTATGTGGATGCAAAACTCCAAGATTCAGATTCATTGTAGAAGTTTTTTGCTGTGTTTCTGGTCCTCTTGCCATGAGTTCCCCCTGATTTCTAGCGCCGGGACATTCGGGGAGCAAATTTTTCTCGTTTTTTAGCAGTGCGGTGGCACATTTCCCAGGGGAGAAGGAACTCCCCACCGCGAAACGCACAATTGTGTCTCTAGATTAAAATTTGGGTGATCAGTTTGCATGCTCTGCCCATGCCGGTCATGTTCACACATAGCCATGGCAGTGAATCCCACGTGCGTGCGTGTATGTGTGTGATGCCCATGTATGGATGTCTTCAAAAGTCCAGGACTTATGTCACCCTCAGTGAAGATCCAGAGCAGGGATGGATCGAAAGATGAATGTAGCAGCAGATGCCGAATATCCAGCTTCTCTTGCGTGTCTCTGTCACTTTGCTGACATGTAGCTCAGGTCCGATAAAGAGCTGATGCACCTCTGCTCCTCTCTGCCTGGGACACCAGATACTTATTTAGGCT
The DNA here is from genome assembly GCA_018136845.1 of Heterotis niloticus. NCBI lineage: Eukaryota > Metazoa > Chordata > Actinopteri > Osteoglossiformes > Osteoglossidae > Heterotis > Heterotis niloticus. Next base: position 541,041 of record CM030888.1, read on the forward strand.
GACAGCCACTCGAAAAATGTTACACGCACATGTTCTTCTGAGATGTCCTGCTGCTGATTTCTGCAGAAAAAACGCATTAATGCAGCAGGTGCTGTATCTCATATCCAGGAACGAGGCGACAGCTTCTCCATAATGTTAGTTTGTTCACCATGGTTATGATCCGAAAGCCACAAATAAATGAGTGCATTTCAGAAATAATAGGCTCTGAAGAAAAATCGTGTTAAAAAGTTTTTTGCATGAATTTCATTTCAGAAATCCATTCCGGTGAGAAAGACTTTTGCTCCGTTTCGCATTCTGAGTTCGTGTTCATGCCGTGACTGAACCAGGTGAGCGCCTTCACCCAACTTCGTAGGCAGTGCAGCTAACTGACAGGCAGATAAGGGAATGCCACCAAGCTTGTTGGTTTCCTCGCAAAGGCGCCGATATCGGTGGCCGAGCTTCGACTTTGGTGCCGAAAGCCAATGGCAGTTACAGGTGTGCAAACGTTTACGATTCCGCTCCCATGGCCCGCGGTACGTAAGGGCAAAAATACGGCAACGCAATTATTTGAATATCAGCGGTGAAAGGGATCGGAGAGAAATTCTGCTTTTCAGCAAAGGAAATGTCTGGAAAAATGAGCCACCCAAAGGTGCTACGGTAAACGGGTTCGCCATCCATCGTCTTTCATTTTACCCTCTGCTCTCAGTAGACGGAAGCCGTTCATTTCAAAGCCTCCGAAGGGAAGTGCGGCCGTGAGCAGGACGCGTGCAACGAGCGACGCTGTTAAGTGCCGTTGAGTTGGTGCTAGCTCTTGCTGACCACATATTTGGAGTTCTTCCAGAACGTTCTGTGCTGCACTTGCATTAAATCACTGCTCGCCACTTGTCCTTTTCTTTTTCCTCCAACTTTAATCGTCATCGCCTTCTTCGCATCGCCTGCTGATTCTCCTGAAGGGAAGGAGAAAAATAATAATAACAGGGACACCGACCACCTGAGCAGCGAGCGCACAAAACATCAACACGCTGGCATGTTTCTCGCAGCAAATCCCCTTCGGTCCATCAAGAACGGCATTACCAGCTGTCGGAGCAAAGGATCCCGGGACCGCGGCTGCTAACACGAGCCGGAAACGCGGTGGCAATTAGCCAGGCCGAGGCCTGACCGAGCACAACATCGATATCTGGCGTAATAAGAAAATCTTGAACAAGAACCACTACCGCATCGAAAATGGCCGTTTTGTTTTTAATCCTCTTACCAGCAATTGAACCGGGCCCTTTTTTTGTTTTCAAACCGCTGCCTTTTGTCCATTCTGCCTCCACTTCAGCTCAATTTTTAATGACCTGTAGGCACGGAAGGAGCAGAAAGCCATAAGCAATATGTGGGAAGCAGAGCCGAGTGGCAGAGAGGAACGGGCACCCGGTTAATGGCGTGCGTTGTTTGGGACCGGGTTGGCTGCCGTGCAGCAGAACGGAGCCGCGCTGCGCCTCCTTCATAAGTGGACCAGGCAAATACAACACACGGGCAACCGAGATGAACTTAAAACTAATGACAACCCGAGAACAAGCAGGAGTAAATAAACGTAAATAAAATGCAACCAGAAAGTCGCCACAGGAGCTTATGTTGAGTTTATGTTGCAGAGTGGAAATCGCTGGGCTGGAATGGTACGCAGGGATGGGAAATTGCACCGTGATGCTGCTCCTTGATACGGGATGCTCGTGGCTCACAATCTCCCGTGCGCGCAATTTCTGCTCGGAGGAGTTTGTGTGTTTTTGTCGGATCCGAGTCGGCGATGACAAAGGTGGTCTTGGAAGAACTCGGCATTAACTTTCCTTCCAAAAGAACAGCGTAATTGCTTTTTTGGTTACCTTCCTCTAAAGGGCCTGTTTGGAAATACAGCGAATTACATATTTAATCTTGCTCCTATTTTCCGAGACCCGTGTACAACGTTTATTTATTTTGCCCTCCTTATGCATTATTCAGTGTCACAATGTTTGGAGGATGCCAGATTACTTTGGTAATTTACCGCAATGGGGCCCGCGTCTTGGTTGTCTCGTGCTGTCATTGAAGAAGGAGAGGAGGCTCAGTAATCCGTTTTACCAGAAGCCACATGCGCAGAATGGGGGTCTTTCTCAGCTGTCTTTTCCACTCGGGTTTAACCTAACTGCCTGTGTCAGTAGATATTTAACAGGCTGTAGCAGACGCTTGTGTGCAGCACGTAAGCGGGCCGCAATGGAGTATCGCGGCGCCTACTGCTGGCGCACGGGTGAGCCGGCCGGGGCTACAAAGCACTTCCTTTTGTCTCGCAAGCAGAACTGACAACCGTTTCAACATTTGATTCTGCCTGCTCTTTCTCTTATTTTTTATGCTTTTTGGGATTGTATGCGGTGCCCCGCCCCCTCCCGCTGCCTCTCAGGCCTGTTGGGGGTGTCACACCCCAGGGGGTCCCTCTGGTGCTCGAGTGAGCAGCTCAGCGCGAGCCGTGAAGTGGCCATTCTGTGTTGTTTTAAGAGGAAATGAGTTTGTCAGCTGGCTGTAGGGTGTATGGATGAAGCATTTGCACACCAAGAGCGGCTTGTAAATTTCATTTCCGACTGCGTCGCTCACAAGCGCTTCTTAAAAACATGCGCACACGCAGAAGACGGCAACGGCGAAAGCTGAGAACACAATCGCGGTTTATTCCACAGAGACAAGTGTTCCTCTAATAGGAGGTCATTCAGGGGCCCTTGCGGTCGGATGATGCTTTTAAAACATTTCTGCTATTAGCATATTAAGGCGAGGGAAGCCGCATCCCCTGCGCTCTACCAGATGGCTGCTGTCTTGTGCGGACGGTTTGCAAAGGAGAGGTTGACAGGCAACCTGTTAACATCACACATTTTTGCCGGAGCCCAGTGCCTGACACCGCTGATCCATAGAGAGGGTATTAGAGCCGACCTCCAGCCGCCTCATCTGTGCGGGGTTTGCCAGCACGTCCCATGTGTTTGATTCGACTTCTCCTGAAACTCGTACAAAAGTCCATTACGTCTCCTCCTTGCAGACTGGCTTTCCGGGGTTTTCGAAACAAAACTTTACACCAAACGCGGGTGGGGCGAGCGTTCTGAAATACAATTGGTGGCTCCTGCTGAGAAGGCCGTCAGATCCGCTGTCTGCCTTGCAGGCGTTGCCCAGTTAGGCCCTGTGACTTTCTGTGGACTCAGCCGTACGTGCGTGATTTCAGTTCACACGTTTTAGTCTAAATGAACGGAAGCAGCGTGCGGCTATTTGTTGTTTTTCCGGCACACGATTTCTTCGCCTGACGCAGACGCTCACCTCAGGCCACGAGGAGGGCGGCAGCTAAATCTCTCCTCAGACATGTCCTTTTCCAAATTCTCCCGTTGTGAACCTTTTGTGGTTCTTTGACAAGCGGGACTCGAGCGCACCGGCTGCTCCTGCTCTCCAGGCCTCTCATCTCTTGTGTTTAACAAGCGGAACCGTCCCAGAACCCGAGGCCCGACTCGAGCTGCCGAGCCATCGGGCTCACCTGCCATCGGTTCTCCTCCTCGACGCCCCTCCGTCTTTGTTTACGAACGACGGATCCTCGGCGCGGATGTTTCCAAGCGGAGCGTCGAGGGAGAGCGTTTTCCTCGTTCCATTTTCCAGGGGACAAGCAGTCCTCTGCTTGTCTGCATCAACAAAAAAAGTGAAACTTTGGCGTCTCGCAATTCATCCCTGTTACTAGCAGCGGGGAGGCTTTTATTCGCTTCCATTCTGCGTTCTGTCACCTGCCTGCGCCTATTAATTAAAGGCTCCCGCAATTTGTTCCCGTGTGTTTTCGGTTCCGCTCAAAGAGACGAAAGCTGCTCCGCGTATCCTGTGGCAAACAAGGCGATGCCGCTGACATGTGCGCACGGCGGGTTTGGAAACAAAAGCACTGGAACATCTGAGCGCTCGCAAGCTGTAATCGCCGCGAGGTCGGCCGCATAAGCAAATCCCGGTCCAAGTGTTCTTAAAAGCGCGCGTGGTTCTCTCTAATAATGATCCATTTTTCTTCTGTCAACTGGAATCCGAAAGAAAAATTTGAACGAAGCCTTTCAGAGATGAGACTTGAATACGTAAGAATGATGAAGCCGCCATCGTCGCCGTCATCGTCATCATCGTCATCGTCGTCGCCATCATCATCGTCATCATCGCCGTCATCGTCATCATCATCGTCATCATCGCCGTTGTCGTCATCATCATCGTCGTCGTCGTCGTCATCATCATTATCGTCATCGTCATCGTCACCGTCGTCGTCGTCATCATCATCGGCGTCGCCGTCATCATCATCGTCATCGTCATCATTGTCGTCGTCGTCGCCGCCGCCATCATCATCGTCGTCGTCGTCATCATCATCGCCGTCGTCATCGTCATCGTCGTCATCAACGTCATCGTCACCGTCGTCATCATCATCGTCACCGTCGTCGTCATCATCATCGTCGTCGTCATCATCACCATCATCGTCGTCGCCGTCATCATTGTCGTCGTCATCGTCATCATCGTCATCGTCGTCATCATCGTCATCATCATCGTCGTCGTCGTCGCCATCATCGTCACCGTCGCCGTCGTCATCATCGTCATCATCGTCATCATCATCGTCGTCGTCGCCATCATCATCGTCACCGTCGCCGTCATCATCATCGTCATCGTCGTCGTCGTCGTCACCGTCGCCGTCATCATCATCGTCGTCGTCGTCGCCATCATCGTCACCGTCGCCGTCGTCATCATCGTCATCATCGTCATCATCATCGTCACCGTCGTCGTCGTCATCATCACCGTCATCATCGTCATCATCATCGCCGTTGTCGTCGTCATCATCGTCGCCGTCGCCGTTGTCGTCGTCGTCATCATCATTATCGTCATCGTCATCGTCACCGTCGTCGTCGTCATCATCATCATCGTCGTCGTCGTCATCATCGTCGCCGTCGCCGTTGTCGTCGTCATCATCGTCGTCGTCGTCATCATCAACATCATCATCATCATCATCGGCGTCGCCGTCATCATCATCGGCGTCGTCGTCATCATTGTCGTCGTCGTCGCCGCCGCCATCATCATCGTCGTCGTCGTCATCGTCGTCGTCGTCATCGTCACCATCGTCGTCACCGTCGTCGTCGTCATCATCATCATCGTCATCGTCGCCATCATCATCGTCATCATCGCCGTTGTCGTCATCATCATCGTCACCGTCGTCGTCGTCGTCATCATCACCGTCATCATCGTCATCATCATCGCCGTTGTCGTCGTCATCATCGTCGCCGTCGCCGTTGTCGTCGTCGTCATCATCATCGTCATCATCATCGGTGTCGCCGTCATCATCATCGGCGTCGCCGTCATCATCATCGTCGTCGTCGCCATCATCATCGTCACCGTCGCCGTCATCATCATCGTCATCGTCGTCGTCGTCATCGTCGTCATTGTCGTCATCATCGTCGTCGTCGTTGTCGTCTTCATCATCGCCATCGCCGCCGTTGTCGCCATCGTCTTCATCATCGTCGTCGTCATCATCATCATCATCATTGTCGTCGTCGTCGTCATCGTCGTCATCAACGTCATCGTCACCGTCGTCATCATCATCGTCACCGTCGTCGTCATCATCATCGTCGTCGTCATCATCACCATCATCGTCGTCACCGTCATCGTCGTCGTCATCGTCATCATCATCATCGTCGTCGTCGCCATCATCATCGTCGCCGTTGCCGTCGTCATCATCGTCATCATCGTCATCATCGTCGTCGTCGTCATCATCGTCATCATCATCGTCATCATCATCGTCGTCGCCGCCATCATCATCGTCACCGTCGCCGTCATCATCGTCGTCATCGTCGTCGTCGTCATCGTCGTCGTCATTGTCGTCGTCATCGTCGTCGTCGTCGTCGTCGTCGTCATCATCATCGTCATCGTCGTCGTCATCATTATCGTCACCGTCGCCGTCGTCATCATCGTCGTCACCGTCATCGTCGTCATCACCATCGTCACCGTCGTCGTCATCATCATCGTCGTCGTCATCATCGTCGTCATCATCGTCGTCATCATCACCATCATCGTCGTCGTCATCATTATCGTCACCGTCGCCGTCGTCATCATCGTCGTCGTCATTGTCGTCATCATCGTCGTCGTCGTTGTCGTCGTCGTCATTTGACTCGTGGACTTTATGAAAAGTCACTTTGGTTCACAGCGTTAAAGACCAAGTTCAGCTCTACAGAAACAACTGATTTGCTGCAAAGTCTCTGAGAAGCGACAAAAGGGCAGAAGCTGCTTGAATGAAAGGGAGAAGTGGCAGGAAGCAACCGAGGCCGTCAGCACGTTCGGGTCAGATGCTCTGCGTCCTCAAAGCAGTCGGTGCTTCAGCACACGGCCTCATACTTCTTGACAAACATCACACACTAACATGGAAGAGAAGGCTCACGGAGATAATGTGGCCGGCACTGGAATGGAAGTTCTTAGCCAGTTTAATCCTGGCACTTTTTCGTTCTGCTCTTTCTGCAAAGTGACCTTTATTGCCATCTTCTTTCCGGTGCTGTCTGGCAACATGGAGTGACAGCGCACAAATGAAGATCCACCCACACAAATGCCACGCGACTGTCAAAAAAGGATGCCGGGAAGTCGATCTGGCTGTATCCGGCACGCAGGGTTTTACCATCTAAGCAGGCCGTGCGTGCACGTGATACAAGCGACAAAGGTGCGGCTTTCAGGAAATTGTTTGTTTCAATTGAACATCGAGCAAGAAGGTACAATGCAAACCCAAAGAAACGTGTTTTGTCTCTGGTTCCTGCTTTTGTAAGCGGCTCTTCATTGCGTTGGTGGAGGGTTGGCCTGTGAGTGACAGCGGAGCAACTCCTCAAGTCCTCCGCTCACGCTTTGCAAAATCATCATTTGTCCAAGGTTTTCTTCTCGCCTTTCGTTTCTTTAAATGTGCGGGTCTCCCTGTTGCCGTTGAACTTTGCTTTAATTTACTGAAAAACTCGCACATCTGAATTTGTGTGACGGAGCCAAGACAATTCATTTGATTGTTGCTGTCATCGTGATTTGGATTCGCTATTCAAAAAGAGTCCAGAAAAGGACTGTGATCATTTTTGCATGCGCTTATATGAAAAGGGTTTGTAGCTCCTAGTTCAGAGGGTGTGTGGCCTTGATACGGTTACAGATGAAGTTGTTGTCCTCTTTTGTGAAGGCTGCTGGATGTCCTACAGTCTTCTGAAGTTCTCCTCCAGGCTAAGTGCTGTTCTCGGTTCTACAGGAAGAGGCACATCCTGAGCCGCAGCTTGCGTGCCCTCTCTGCCATCCTGTACAAGTTATATCCACTACTTCCCTGCGCACTGGACTGTAAACATTGGCCGTTTAGATCCACGAGAACAGGGTATCCTGCATGAACAGCATACCTCAAGGAAATTCTTGAGGATTACATTCCAGGTCGAAGCCTTCGATCAAAGGAAGCAGGTTTCTTTGCGATTCCGAGGATCAACAAAGTTACGGTAGGCAGACGTGCATTTGGCCACATGGCCCTTAAACTCTGGAAAAGTCTGCCAGATGAACTAAGCTCTATCGCCTCCTTAGCTCTCTTTAAATCTAGTCTGAAAACCCACCTTTTTGATCTAGCAGATCATGCATGATGCCTGTTGCCAAGCCCCCTGAGTACGTAGCTTGCCTAATGCCCCCTATGTTTTCTGAGCCATTTGTGCTACAGGTCGCCTCACAGTGTGAATAGAACCGGGCCAGATGGGACACTGGACCAGAACGTATGAAGGGGACAGGCGGCAAGCCGATCAGTCGGATCGATCTGATTGCAACGATGAGGACGCGGGAGGCCGTGCCTGACTGTCAACTGAAACTCTAACCATACCATTCTCCATATACCACAATGATAAAAACCACAACTCTTATTAACTTATTATGAATTGGCTATTGCCTATGCATAGAATGCCCAGGAGGGGTGGGCTTCTGCTGGCACACGGACCCCCAGAGGTTTATTTTTTCTCCTATTCGCTTGTGGAGTTTTTTTGTTTTCCTCTCCTTCGTGGCCAGATACAAACTGTACACGTATGCTACCCCTGTCATGTCTGTTCAGCGCTCTGTGTCACTGCAGCGAGAAGAGCGCTATATAAAAATAAAATTGAATTGAATTGAATGAACGTGGGCAAAAATGGCTCAGAACAGCTCGGCGGTGTCAGAACGGACCTGCTGGTGTTGTACGACAGCACTGCGATCTCTCCGAAACGGCAGCCGCCAATGTGCAAATCTTTTAGCGTCACAGCGGGGCAGATAACTCGCAAAATCAGCAGTAAATCAATGTGAGGATTTGCCTTGGAATATTGAAACAGTATTTAGAGGAAGTTGGACCTCATGCTGTTGCTACGCTGTAGACGCAGACAGCACAAGTGCATGATGTTTTATTTATAGTTTGGGAATAAAACATGGGCCGTATCATTTTCATCATAAATGTTAAAATTCAAAATTCAGAAGTCAGCTCTCCCTGGGCCGCACGATGCAGAATTCATAACTTTTCAGCAGAACTACATTAATTGCCGTGAAATAATGGCACGAGGATGTAATGGTCGGCACGGATGGAGCAGCATTGTTGCATTTTCGTGCGTCATCTTTTATCCGTGCAAGAAGCCGCCAAGATGGAGAGAAAGTTTTTTACAAAAAAATTGGCAGCTGGATTTATCCATGGTGCCCGACTGTGCTGTGCTCGCAGCTTCTTTCGTGCCGGTTTTTCGTCTTCTAAGCATTCGCCTGAAGGGAGGCATCATTGCTAACCGATTAGCCTATGATCGGAAGTTATGATTTAAGATTGTGCACACATTTGCTTATTTTTATGCATTGCGTGCAAGCCTTAGCAAAGCTTAGTGCGTGCATGTGTGCTCCGTACAAGGCAGTAGGCTGCCTAGCGGTTTCCGCCTCTGTCCCGAAACTGAAGGACTCCTATGATTCTCTGCTCCTGCTGTAGAACTCTTGAGCTGAACTGAAACACTGCAATAAAAATTACCCGGTAGTAAAAATGGATAAACCACCGTAAGTCAAGCACGGTAAACTTCGATCAGTGCTTCCTCCTCTACCACTTTTCCACTCGAGACATTTTTAGAGCAAAATTTGCTGTATATATTTTGCATGTCGCACAGTTTTGAAGCTCCATTTATCTGAAGCTGTAGTAATGACCACTTACAATGGCTGCTTCGATTTCAATTCATTTTTCGTTCTTCTTTAAGAACGGATCCAGAAGATGATCTTTGTTCGGCTCTGGCTGCCGATCAGAACCACGGACAGCGCCGAGCACCGCCTGGCCATTCGGCACCAGGGACAGCGTCCGGTGCCGCTTGGCCATTGAGTATCGCGACGCTGCCTGCCGGTCAGCAGCACAGACAGCGGCTGAACACATCAGTCCCTGCAAGTAGCTCAGCACGCAATCATAACGCCAAACTGCTTTAATGAAAACCATCAGACAAATAAATAGAAAACACGAAAGAGCTGAACTCCACAAGTTTTCCCCTACAAACATCGATCGGTCTGACTCTGCTCGACCCTCTTTTGACAGCGAATAACTGATGGTTAATTGTTGGCAGGCTGTTGGGCTGATGTGTAAAGTTGTAGAATGGTTATCGAGCGTAGTGTGGATGTAGCCACGTTGGTTGTGGATTTTCAGTGGAGTTGCAAAGAGGTAAAGAGCAGCCGAACGGCCAGGTAGCGTGCAGCGTGTATCCGGTTAAGGGGTACAGCTCGTGTTGTGCAGTTGGGTAGCATAAGTGGTGTGTGCAGTTGTTGAGGGGAGCAGTTTTGGGAAGCTAGAGCCGTGGCTGAGCCTTCCGGAAGCATCACGGGCCTAACTCGACGAAACACCTGCGAAGGGAGGTGCCCGCCTGACAAGCCCGATGACATCCTGCACCATCGCGTCGTCATATCGCGTGCGGGTTTGTGCGCGTAGTTGGCCGACTTTGATGGCACTGCTCGGCTTGTGCTGATAGATAGGTTGGCTGTAGGTCTGACTATGGGGCTGCCGGAGTCTCAGCAGGTCAGGTCAGGATAGGAATGAAGCTTAGGGTGTCGGATGCCTTTTATTAGCACTCTGGGTGTCCCGTGAATCTGGTATTCAGGCCATAAATTGCAGCAGAAGAACCATCTTAAAAAGGTTGCCAAGTGGCAAATTGGCTCCGCATGCAAGAAGCAGCTCCTCTTAACATTCATTTAGTCTGACTTGGGTTCACGGTGACAAAGCGCTGTGCCGCTGTTCCAGACCCTTTCCGTGTCACTTTAACTTGTTTCCCTCTCCCTGTGACCCACACCGCGCAGAAGGTGGAAAGCAAATCGTGTTATCGCCCAGATTGTGATATCAATCCGCAGACGCCTCGGTGCGCTCGGGATTCCAAATTAATTTTGGCACATTAACTTGGGCATTTTCCATCTGCTTTATTTCATAATTAAAACCTCTGAACATTCATTTGAATACCCGCTTTACAAAAGCAACTCTGAAATTTAAAATGTTAAGTACAATTCCCCAAATGACTCCTGTCTTTGCCTGACAGTGATTAAATTATTAGCACATCGCACTTAGCGCTTTTGTCTCGGTCTTCAGCAAAACACAGAATTCCGCCGCAGTTTTGAAATCGCAAAATAATTGTGCTGGCACGAAAGTCTGTTGGCGTGCACGCACCAGTTAAGCACAGCAAACAGAAAAGCGAAGCGGGACGCGAACAAAAAAGCAAGCGAATGAACGTAAAAAGTGTTTGCGAGTTCAGAATGCCGCGCTGTCAGCACGGTAATCCGGCAGTCAAGTAATACTAGCAGCTCTGCTTGCCCCTGACAAATCTGCGCCTGAGCGCTAGGATTCATGGCTCAGTCCAACGCTGAGAAAGTTCATCGCAAAAGGTCCTGGAAGACTAAGTGCATGGTCAAATGCTTTGTCGCAGCTCAACAAAAGGATGCACGGCGTACGGCACGGCTCCATCTTCTTTAAGAATGGATCCAGAAGATGATCTTTGTTCAGCTCTGGCTGTCGATCAGAACCACGGACAGCGCCGAGCACCGCCTGGCCGGTGCGTGGACGCAGGGTGGCCCTCGGTCTCCGCGGACGGGTGCCGAGATTTGCTCGATCGCTCTGAAATGATAAATGGGCAGCGTGATAAACAGTCAGAGTGCCAGCCTGGCTTCCTGTGAGGCCTTCTTCTGTGAGGATCTCCGCTTCTGAATTGCCCTCACATTCTGCTGCTCACACGGCAGCCTGTGCACACAAAAATATCTGCAAAACGCAAACAAAAAACAAAAAAAATATATATATATATTTACCACTGCGTCTAAGACGTAGCAGCCCGTCATTATGTTATGAGCAAACCCCACAGCACGCACTTAGCAGCGTGCCAATGCCATTGCGTTGCCATTGATCGAAGTTCTGTTTGCCGCTTTGCGAATGAATAGCAGGAAAATGCGAGCCAAATGCGCTTCTGCCCTTTAAAGTGCCCGAATTTTCCTGAATCGTACGGCCGGAACGTTAAAAGTGCACGGGAGCACACCGGCGCCTCTCGCTGGCTGCTCTTAATAAGTGCGCGTTTGCCTTGGACTCGGGAGCGAGCCGTTCGGGAATCTCCGGCTTCCTCCCTATTCTTCCTTCTGTAATGCGGCCTGCGTGTCGCAGTAAATCAAAGTGACGCACGGCGGCGCTGTAATAGCAACACTAATCAGAAAGCCCGGCATCCGGGGCGCTTTGTGGGCTGCGGGCTGTAAGCCCCTCCACCTTCTGAGACCGTGGGGCTGCCACACATAATATGGCAGCCGCGGGGGCTGTCGTGCCGGCGCTGCATTAATCCCAGGTGTGCGCTGAACGCAATTGAAGCAATATGTCGAGCCGGGGAGGGGGTGAGGTCTGCCGTTCCTGTGTGGATGAACGGGGCTGATGCGGTGCCTCGAGGTCGATGCTGCCATTGTGTGCGCGCACAGAGGAAGTCGCTCTCACAGCAGACCAGGGCCAGGCGCGCAAAGGGGATCCTGAAATTAACAAGATGGAGGAATAAACACTAGGCATTTGCTACCAGAACCGGCAGAAGCAATATTTAGCTTCTGCTTTATATTGTTAAGGTCTGTCCATCCGTCCCTCCATCCATCCGTCCATCCATCAATCCATGCATCTGTCCGTCCGTCTGTTCAGCCAGCAACACTAACAGCTTAATCTTGATCAGGGCAGAAGTGCTTTGAAGTCGATCCAGGAATCATAGGGCATGAGGCTATGAAACTATTGTCAGATGAGATGCAATTCCACCACACACACACACACACACACACACACACACACACACACACACACACTACTGGTTATTCACAGTGACCACTTAACTGAAACATGTGTCTTTGGGCTGTGGAAGGAAGCCGGACCTTTTCAGAGATTGAGCCAGATTTAAAGTCACAACTGACCAGCCGGGGGGGTGCTGTGAGGTAGCAGCACTAGCTCCCTGCATTATTATTATTATTATTATTATTATTATTATTATTATTATTATTATTATTATTATTATTATTTGTTGTTGTTGTTGTTGTTGTTGTTGTTGTTGTTGTTTTGCTAACCATTCTTGCCTTCATTGATTTTCACTCTTCTGACTTAAAAAGCATCACAAGTTTGGTTTAAGAAGTTTTTCTCTGTGTGATTTACATCCAGCTTTGAAGAATAACTTGAACCCAGGTGGTGGCGAATGCTGCCCCTGACGCACAGGTCAGAGTTACGGCCAACTGAAGTTACGTGCGGTCATGTTGGAGAGCCAGGAGGAGGACTGATGGACCGATGAAGGATCGCAGGAGCGCCCGTGAGGTCTCGGGTGAACGAGAAACGGTGCGCAAACGGGAGTGGCAGTGGAAACCAAAGTGAAAACCTGAAGAACCGTGAGAAATATGCACTTCTGTATCTCATAAGAAGGCCTTTTCCGCCCACACGGTGCCTGCTGCCATGACCGTGCCAGACTTTGCCGAAGCGCCGCTTCTCTTTGCTGCACAGAAAATGGCGAATGTTTTGTGCCATTGTATTGAACACTAAAAAACAGTTCCCTAATATAGCGCTGAATTGAGCCCACGGAGGGTTCGGTCCTGCCTGCATCGCACTCACCCTCCGGCCCAAAATAGAACCGTGGGACACGGGACGAAGTCACCGCAGCTGCTAAGGCTGAGCAGTTTTTGTCATCTTCAGAAATGATTGTGGTGCAGTTACGGCGGCGATGGATTCAGCTAAGATTACCCCCACCCCCACCCCCATCCCCATCCCCAAATCAGATTTGCTGCTTTGCACCCGTTTTTTTAACCCAAAAAAAGCAGCTGGTCGCTGCCAGGCAGTGCTGGTACACACAAAATTACAAGCCTACATTTTCAATCGGAGTGTAAAATGCTTGTTTTTGCAGGACTTTACACCTCGGCCAGCGGTAAGTAATGCACTTTCTCAGCCTTTATTGACTTTTTAACATTCTTCTGTTCTGAGTAAATCTGATTCATTCCAGAAAATATCGGGCCATCTTATTTGTTACATATTAAAGTACTCACTGACTACAAGTGCTACAGTAATTTTGACTGAGGGAGAGCAAAAGTGTTTCTCAAACCATTTTACAGCCATTTATTTCTCCCTGTAGGGAGGGCATAAAATAAGGAGACTGAGTTGTTGCACATTTAAATGCGGCCGAGGGAGAAGCGCTGCAGAATTTGGAGAAATATGGACGCATGCAATGCAGTGTGACAATATCAAATTGGAATTCTTTTGGCCACTGTGCTGTCTCCTGTATGTCAAGAGCTGCAAAACATTTTTGCTTTCCCCGCTTGTAGAATTACCAACTCAAGTGGAGAAAAACTAACATGTACAGTATGTACAGTAACTACGGGAAGAAAATAAAGGCACTTTAAGGGAAAACAGCATTCCCTTATTATGGACGTAATTTTTAAAAAATATTATTTGACATTTGTTGTGTTTCTTCGCTAAGTTGCATTAAATTATCATTGCTGTTGTCATTTCGCTTCTTGGTGCTTCAGCAGGTGATGATGGTGCTTTTCACCCCCCAGGCTTTCAGTTTGACCAATCTGGTGCGGCTCAGTCCAGACTTGCATCTTTCACCGATTTTGCAAGGGTTTCCTCCCACAGACTGAAGACCAAAGTGTCTCAGGTGGGTCTCTTTCTGTGTATGTGCACGCGCGTGTGTGAGATGGACTGTTTACCTGTCCAGGTTGCACCCAATCTCATGTCCGATGGACCCAGGAAAGATGCTGAAGCGCTGCCTCCCTCCGCTGCACACACTTTGATGACAACTGAGGCACGGAGGCTTGGTTTGCCTGATCTGACCTTCGTGGCCAGATGATGTCTTGATCTCAGGAAGAACCAAGTGGTACGTGATAGTAGGACCGGAAACTGGCTGCTTTTTGCTTTTTATCATCGCCGTTTATGCCAATGGCATTTACTCACAATATTTTGTGGCCGGCGTTGATGTTTTTCCAACTCCCTTCTTCTGAAGTTCCTTGCTGCTAAAGACCACATGAAGGTACACGGGCTCTCTTTTTAACACCAAACTCATCTTAGGCCATAAAGTTGTGCAGCCCTAGAGCTACAGTGCTGTGAAGAAGTATTTGTTTATATAACAGGGATCTAAAGCGGAAAAGCAAGCCTACACCTGAACTGCTGGGAAGAAGCAAACTGAACGTTTTGGAGCTGCAGAGGTGCTTCGCAGCACTGCTGCCGGACAAAAGAGCAGTTTGTGCCCAGATGTGAGAAATGAAGCAGTTCTGCAAAGAGGAGCGAAGTGGCTGAGCTTCCTCAACTGTGATGTGAACGTCTGATATCAAACAACAGGAAGCGTTCGGCCAGTTGATACTTTTTCACTTGGGTTACTTGACAAAGTTGGTGAATTTGCTCTTTAAATAATTGAAGTAATAATTTAGAAGCTGTTGTGTGTTGAGATGAATCGCTGTGACAAATCTGCAATAACAGGAAATCAGGAAGGGGGCAGCAGCACTAGTCAGCAGCCTTATAATAATAATGATAATAATAATAATAATAATAATAATAATAATAATAATAATAATAATAATAATCATCATCATCATCATCATCATCATCATCATCATCATCATCATCATCATGAATAGTTTTCCACAAGTCTGTACTAGGGAATTTCAGGATTTGCCCCTCACTCCAAGTGTTTGCACCATTTCCATGTGCATGATAAAATAAATCAAGTAGCCAAGCACAGGCCGACGGTGCTGCCGGTCATCATACAGCAGACCCACTAATACTGCCTTTGTGCAACTGTGATTCATTGTTCCTGTGGATGTTCATCGCAGGAACCCAGAGACATCGTGGCAGTGCATCTTAGAAATGTGTTCCTGTCATTCTGCAGGTTTCCAGCTTTGAAACAGAATCATTTTTCCCTTTTAAGTGGAAAGATATCACCTTAACAGACAAACTGCTAAGAAAAGTCAGAATGCGATAGGTCAGTGCTTAGAACTTGCTGGAACCTGCTGCCTGCTCAAGTGAAGCCAGTATTGTGCATGGTGGCACCCCCAGTGCAGCTGCTGTACTTGAGCGCACGTCCTGGACTCTCTTCCACATCAGGGCCTCAGATCCTCATTGTAGACGCAGACCTGGTTTTCTGCAGCTGGGATCGAGAGGCCTGCAGGCGGAGCTGCTGAGTGAGGGGAGAGGCCGAGGCTGCAGCCTAATGGAAGGTGCGTGCGGCCTCCCTAATGCTGGAGATACCAGGACGGTGCTCCTTAGACACTCCAGTTAAGCTGCATTTCTCAACATCCCAGAGAGTAAGTAAACGCAGCCTCCGATTGCAGCTCATCCTATAGCACGGCATGGGTTTGGTACATTCTGGGTAATAAAAAACACAAATATTCTTCATGCAAAATGTTTGAAAAAACTTAAACTTCATAAAATGAACCATTCGCTTATCCACTACCAGTAACTCCCTGTCCAGTTCAGGGCCACGGTGGTCCAGAGTGTAACCTGTAAGTAGTAGGAATGAGGCAGGGTGCACTGTGGAGGGGACAGCGGTCCATTCTTAGGGCATCCTTAACAATTTACGGCTACTGGCGAAGTGCGTTTCGTGTCCCCTATTTTTACAGCAAGAGCAGCGGCATCAACAATAAACAGAGCAACAATGATCGCTGACACAGCTGTGCAGCTGCAAAGTCATCCGCAAAATGGCTGTAACTTTGCACTTTGGATTTGAACAAGAAAAAGCGGCCGAGCAAGTTTGCCACTTAGTGGGAAAAAGGGCAGGCGACTGTCGTGCTGAACTTTTTGGTAAAAATGTGCACGCAAGTTCAGCTCACGACTCACGTAATCATTTTTGCAGAAATTTACCAAAGAATGTATGGAAAAATAAATATTTGCAAAGTGAGCTACGTCTATTTCCCCTTTCGGTTATTTGCGAATCCTCTGAAACCCAGCGAGTGCTCCATATTACTGGGCTGCACTGACGCTTGAGACGATGATCGGATTTGCGTCAGATGAGTTCTGGTGTGAAAGGAGCAAGAGGCGAGGATGAAACGCATTTCGGTGTGGGCCTCAATCTCCGTGCGCAGCTGCAGCGTGGACTCCTCACAGTTCTAGGTCACTTTTCCCAGGAAAGCACATTACGTGTTCAAGGATAGCTAAGTTTCTCCCAACGCAGCTCCATTGCAGGAGACTCCCCCTCAGTCCAAAATAAATTGCATCCAGACTTTGTTGCTTGCAGGTTTGTGCATCTTGGTGCCACCAAATAAGCATTTAGAGATTACAGCGAGACAGAGGGAGCGCATCCACTGTCCCGTACAGCAGCACGAGCAGCTAAAGGGAAGTGCGTCATCATTTTTATAAAAATGAAGGCCTCGATCCACCTCCGGTAAACATTTCCAAAGTGTGACAAAAAACCTGTTTGTGCATCAAGGCCAGTAGGCCATTATGAATTATGTTTTTTTAAATATAATTTCCAAAAGTGCTGCTGGCAGAGTCAGCAAGAAGTTTCATGTCATTATTTAGGCCTTTAGCAACCAGATGACCACAAACAAATGGAATAAAAAGAGCAAAATGGCCAAATTGCCACAGGTTGTCATCACAGAAGGAACCAAGTGGGCAAAAGGATTCGGTAAGAACCAATGCCAAAGCCACGATAAAAAAAAAAAAAAAAAAAAAAAAACATGCGCTGGGCTTGTAACAAAATGGTTGTGGGGTCGAATCCTGCAGAAGTGAATGCGTCTCTGCTATTCTGATTCAGTAGAGGAACTACAGCTGTGTACTGCACTTTTTGGTAAACGTATAAAGTTTGTGTCATTTCCGTCTTTCAGAGGAGCTCTTGGCAGATATCTGGGCCGTGGGAATTTCTGCCTCCCCTGATGGAAACGCTGCACCTGACTGAGCGGTGGTTCTTTGCTGGGGGTGCGCTTCAAAAAGCCCACATAGGCAAACAGAGGGGCCAACACACCTCATGGGGTACAAAGCGGAAGTCCTTTAAATGCACGCTGCTCTCTGTTTACTTCCCTCTTTCCATTTTGCTCCACGTTGTCCTTCTGGCCTGAGGTCCCCATTGTCTCGGGCACAAGAGGGATGCGTCCAAAATGTCAGAACGCAGCTTTGCAGATTCCCACTCTGTATCAACCTGGTTTCTTCAACACCAAGGTGCAATAGGTCTGACTTCCCAGCAGGAAGCAAGCGTGTTTTTTGGGGAAAACATTACTATCAACAAGCATTTTTCTGCGTATTCATGTAACAAAATGAGAACCTTGTAGATATTTTCTTCTTGCTCCATTCTCATCATTGAAGTGAGGCAAACACCACATCCACTGGCCACCTTGACCAATCCCATCAGTTCCGGTGTGTTGAGCCACGTCGGGCATCCGAATCGCATTCGGCACATTAAGTAGCTCTGTTTGCAAGGGTCTAAAAAGAAAATGGCGGGCAAATGAGGAGGACGGAGAGGCCTCATCATTCTCAGCCGTGGACTCGGCGCCTGTGCCAGCGTGCATGGATGTCATTACTCTCCCAGACAGGGGGGATATTGGTGACCCAGGGGGGCGGCTCCCTCTCCTGCTGGGTGGAGGGAATGCAGCCGGCCCCCCCCTTTATGGATCCGCGCGTGCTAATGGGAAGCCGCTGCTCAGAGGTCACTCGCAAATTCACGAGGCGGCGGGAGGCGCAACGTTGGCGCCGCTGAGGAATCAATCAGGAAGCTTCCGGAATATCCATCAGCCAACAGGGCCCCTGGAGAGACCGCGAGGAACCTGAAGGTCACGCCAAGGACAGGGAGATGCAGCCTCCACGTCCAGTCGAGCAGAGACCTTCAGAAGGCTTTGGTTGCAGAACGAGATTCGGTTTCATCCTCCTGCCAGGTGTTCATATCGCAGGACTGCCTGGCAGCCTGAACTCATAACCCTGTTTGTGTACTGAGCATTAATATGGCATAAAAATACAACTGAAGTAGAAGCAGTTTGTGTGGATTTTTTATTGCATTTCCAGGAAATTGAGAGCACCGCTGAGAAAGAATGGAAACAGCCAGGAAGCTGCAAAGGAGATGGGAGTAAGATAATCCTCCTCTTCTTAAATACTTTAACTTTAGCACCATGGGCGTCTGGAATAAAAGGCACCTGCAATATGCAAAATATGATACATTTTTTAAAAGTCAAAAAAAGAAGATACCGGTGAAGCTACGCTAGCTGAGCACAATGCAAAACAGCTTATATGGTGGAATAATGTGCGTTTCACTTATTTGTAATTTATTTTTCCGCTCAGAATAAACAGGATTTTGTCTAAATACAGTACTGCGCACGTCTGGTAATGCGATGCCCTCACGACTGATCGATAAGCTTTTGTTCTGAAGGCACAATGGAGCCGGGACTTGGAGATAACAGGTATGGTAACTCGAGGGAGAAAGTAAGTACTTAAACCCAAGGAAGCAGATATATTTAAGGAACTGTCTATAAAAGCGAGGGAAACTGGGACAGGTGAACCCATGAAGATAACCGGGGGAAAAAGAAAAAAAACACGGGAGAAAGTCAGAGGTTTCCGAAGGTCACCCCTGCGGCATTAAGCACCCTTTTATTCGTCTGTGGAGTCAATGCGTGTCTCACCTGGGGCTGGCGAGGACCACGGGGCCGTGGAGCGCTAATGACTCGGCCCCGGAGCCTCTCCCTGCTCTGTTGCTCCCGAGGCTTTTATTTTAAAACCGGCCACACATCCCTTCGGAGATATGCTGCACGGAGCCATGTCATCGGTTTTGATTTTACACTTTTATTACATTAGCAGGCAGGCGGGTGAGGAGGGGCGCAGAGCGGTGACACCGTCGCTCAATGTTTCTGCTGGGCCGGTCCCCCAGCCACCTCTTTTCGACTTCAGTCTGAAAATGACAATGGCTGCTCCGGTCGCGACCCCCCCCCCCCCATCAGACGCCGTCTCCTGTTGACGCCGTAGGGACGCATGGGTGTAAATGTGAAAGGGGCCACATTTTTTTATACAGGCAAAACAAAAAAAAAGTCGTGCTCTATTTTTGCCTCTGCAGACAACAGCGCACAGCATTCTGGAGCTGGAGACGTCACCGGGGGTTCGAAGGGCCGTGCTGCCAATGAAGGCGAGAGCGGTGCGGCATAAACGGTTAAAGTGCCATCTTGGTGAGGTGCGCATGCTGCCCGAATGCGACACCGCTCTGCATCTCAATAAAGATGGCTAACAAGGCTCTGGACATGTTTGTGGAGATTTTCAGAGGTGCTCTTACAACGGATTTACATTGACTTTATCACGCTTTTGAATGTAATTGCAAGAAGCACCCCCGTTGCTACGCAGTCATGCTTGTCCACTGTCCTTTTTAAGTTTACCGCACGCCTCACGACGCCCACGCTGCGTCTCCGTAAATGAAACGCACGGTGCCCGCAGTTCACGACACGAGGACTTGGCCCGCGTCGCCCCAAAAGGCCTCAGGCTGCGACTCGTCCCACATCGGCAACGTTCAGATTTGCCCATCATTTTTCCACGCGTGCAAAATATCAAACCTCCTTTGCCGGGTGTCAGTTCTGTGGGTTTCCCCCCATTCTGAGGTCTCTGTACCGCACCCCCTCTGTGGAGGGAGAATATTAACCCGGCAGGGATCGGGATCCGTGCGCCGCTACCGCTACAGCGTATTTTAAACCTGAAACCTGGTTGCCATGGCGATTGTTTTGCGGAGGTGACAAAGTCCCGATTCGGTCTGATGCCGCTGCCGTTTGCGGTGACCCGCGCGGCTCTGAAGGAACTCGGCTAATTAGAGTCGGGGAGAGCCAGGACGCGGCGAGGAGACAGCGGGCGCCGCCGCTCTCTGCCAGGCAGTTTCTCTTCACAACAGCAAACAAGGCATGCAAATGAGTGGCGCTCACAGGACAGCGCTGTGGTCAAAGCAGGCACGGTTAAAACCATTGCGCCACGAGTCTGCGGTGATGCTGACCCACTGGTTAGATGAGAGGCACGGGTTTATTTTTCCCGTTTTACAAAAGCGGATGAAAAATAATGCATGCTTTTATTGGGTCCTCATTTTTAAAGTCGTGAAATGGGCGTTGTATTCTGAAAAAAAAAAAAAAAAACGTTTATGTCAGTAGTTGAAGCTGTGTTTCGGTTCACAGATAATAAAAGGAAATGAAACTGCATTTGTTCCGTCAACTCTTGTGTGCTTGGATCAGATCCGTGTAAAACTTCTCAGTTAGGGAACCCGTCTACTGTGAGGTGCTGCCCAGCACAGGAAAGGAGCGAACAGAAATGGTGAGTTGCCATATATATAATTTCGGATGTTTTACAAATTTCTGCAGAAAGTTGTGCTGAAAGCCTTAACATCTGACAGCAGTGATTAACAGTAATGGTGAAGTAAAGTTCTGTGTCAGTTGTCTGCCACCATGACCTCAAACCACATGTGGATGTGGAGGCAATGTATACATTTTGGTGACAGCGGTGCCCCACGCCACTTGCAGAAAAAGTCCAAATGGGAGCGTGCCATCTAGAACGGCTGCTGAGGAAGCCTTTGTAAGTGAACCTTGTTTTCTGCAATCTAATTCAGTCCACATAGATGCATCTTTTTGGGGCAGAGGTCAAGCAGCAATTGGGCTTTTCTGTCTCTTATCAGCAGGACTGGCAACCGTCTGAAAAAGCGGCGAATTAATGCCGCAGGAGGGAGGTCAGTTCCATTCTCTGTTGCGCCATCCTGTGTGAAAGCTGTTTGCGGAGATGCCACGCACGCTCACCATGTTTAGCGTCCATCGCGATCCCGAGCTCTGATCCCTCCTTGGGACCGGGAAACTGTTGCTAAAGGAGCTTCTGCTGCTGCTGCTGCTGCTGCACAGGACTTCCTCGGAGTTGCCTATGAAGGTCTTTACAGATGCTGGCGAGTTGTCGCACTCCACATTATTGAGCCAAATTCATGACAAACTCAATAAACTGAATGCTTGGTAATGCAAAGGGATATTGAGGCCGAACTTCATTTGTCCCTTTCAGTTTCACAAAAGTTTCCTATGACTAATCAGTCCACAGCAAAACCGAGGATATCCTATATTTTTGCCTCCTTTCATGTCTCTTTCACCACATTTATTTTTCTACCCTGTTAACACACTTTCAGGTACAGCAGTTAAGTACAGGTACAAGTGTACTGAGAGTATTGCATTTTGCCGTAGCAGCATGCTCACTGATGTCAATCGTGAATGGAAGTAAACTCTGCTATTATTGTTCTGGACTCGCCATGGACTCCTGAGGCCAGGAGACCGTGAGAATTATTTCTAGTGGCCTGCTGTTGGCTTTGGGTTTTCTGTGGCATCTTGTGCAGCGTTTCAGCGTCGGTTCCTCAACAAAGACCTGCGCTGCCGCTGGTGCCACAGCAGGCGGTACAGTGGTTGGAGCCAAGAGTCCCGCTTCCTGCTGCGGCACCCTTGACCCCCGCAGTACCAGCCCTGAAGTGACACTGTGCAAGTGACTTTAAATAAATGTCAGCTCAATAAGTAGCTGTGAAAGTAAGCAGCCTTCTCACTTGCGAGCCAGGCCTTCTCGTCCAACATCAGTGCCTGACCTCATAAATGCTCTACAGAACGAATTTGTACAAATTCCCACAGAAACACACCAAAATCTTGTGGAAAGCCTTCCAAGAAGAGTGGAAGCTGTTATAGCTGCAAATGGGGGACCAACTCCATATTAAAGTCTATGTATTTGAATGCAATGTCATTAAAGTCCCTGTTGGTGTAATGGTCAGGCGTCCCAATACTTTTGTCCATATAGTGTACATACACATACAACCCCAAGTCAGAATAAGTTGGGACAATATGAAAAAAAGATGCAGTGATTCTTACGTTTACTTTGACTTTTATTTCATTGCAGACAGTATGAACCCAAGATATTTCCTGTTTTGTCTGGTTAAGTTGCACTTCATTTGTTAATATACGTCCATTCCTGCAGTATGGAAAATGCATTTTATATTTGCATTTTCCAGACTGTCCCAAATTTTTCTGATTTGGGGTTTTACATCAAGTATATATGCTGCACCGTCAAGCATACAAGGTGCACACCGGTACATCGGATTTGACTGTGATCCATAGGACTAAAGAACTGGCAAAGGGTGCTGCTGAAGAGTGCTGGGTAAATATATTGAGACACACACTGAGCAGCATTTCATAACTGTCACATGTGCTTTTCCTAGGATGTTTAAGAAGAGCTGTGTGAATGACAGTTAAAATAAATCTAAATGTATGCCATATCTGCCGGAGTGGTCCTCAAAGGCTTTTTTTGGATAAATGCGATCCGTGTTCTAACGCAGGGTCCTCCAGCCGTGCCGCTCTGAACACTCGAGCCCAAAAATGTGCCGCCGCTTCCATTAATTTAGCGTTAAACTGCACAGCTGTATGTCTAGCGGAGCCGCCGAAGACGCAGGACTCAGACGCACGTACGCACATCCTCGATGGAAGGTAGCAGATGCTGGGCGATGGGGAGGGGCCTGGCTTTTGTACGTCGTGCACCGAGGAAGGAGGCGCATTTCCCGCAAACGCCGCGTGTTCCTGCCATTATGTCCTGTGCCGGCGGATCCAAGGACGCGTCGTTTCAGAACTCGGCTTTTTATCCGCAGCCGCTTTGTTGGCCCGTGATAAGGAATGCGTGTGTGGGAGTGGGGGGTGGGCAGTGGTAAAGAAGGTGAAAAAGGGGATGTGAATGAGGTTTAAATGTATCTGTGCTCTTGATTATTGGTTTCGCTGAGCCCAGGTACACACGCTGACAATATAATGTAATAAAACGTATCATTTAGCTTAATGATTTTTGGAGAAAGAGGGAATGAATTGATTTTCCGAGTGTGAGTACGAGTGCCGAATGTAAAGTACGTACACGCTTCTAGAGGGAATGGGCATTGCTTTCAGCACCCACGTGTGTGGCTTCAGGGTTGTGCCTCGTACGCATGAGCGTAAGTAATAAACATTAATGCGCATGGTTTGAAAATCTTGAATGGATGCCAAAGTAAGGTGGACAAAGATAAGTTGCATGCGTTTTGCTCCATGTATGCTTTTCTGTGCAGCAGCTACTAGACAGCGATTCGCTAAAAGGCATTTTGACATTCAAACAGGTTTGGGGTCAGAGTACAGAGCAGCCGGAATGAAAAGCAGAGCCACCAGCGGGCAGATCTGCGAGGAGTCCGTGAGTGATGGTGGAGTCAGGCATACGTGTTCTCCTGTGACTGGGTCTTGACCGTACATTTGCACAAACGCCATCTCTCTGGTGCCGGCTGCCCCCTTCCGTCGTTCCCCTTGGCTGGGTTTGGCTGCCGTGTGATGCTGAGAGCTGCTGACAACTCCTGACTCCCAGGTTCCTCCGGGGACTCCGGTGGAGTGTCTGCCACCTCCCGGTCGCCGGCTTCCTGTTGCGAATCTCTCCAAATCTGCAGGCTACGAAGGAGGTCATCCGGACCCGTCCTTAAAACCACCACCTTGGCCTCTTCTCTGGCCCTTTGGTGTCTAAAGAAGCTGGACTGAGGATAGGGGTGATACTAATTCTCTACCGGCTGAAATGTTTTGTCTACGATCTGATCCCATTTTGTATTCGATTGCGTAGGTGAGTCACCTGCTTTGGGTGTCATGTGAAATGACAATAACATACAATTAATGACAAGTAAACATGCATAGCGGCTGCTGCTGAGACAGGACCAGAGGTGCAGCCACAATCCAAACTCGCCTCCCAGCCACGTGGAGCCCCGACCAGGAGCTATGCAGCCACACACTATGTGCTTCTGGCGTGGGCTCTTGGAGAAGTCGGCACAGAGGCTAAAACTATGAGGGTTTAACCAGGAGGCTGAGAGCTGAGGTTCACCTTCAACCCATGTAGTAACTACAGTCTATGCCCTGAGACCCTGAGTCGGTGGAGTGACAATGCAATACTTGCACTACAGCCTCTGGACCCCCACGACCTTGTGTTAGGGTTTGAGGTCGGAAAGAAAGAATGAAAATTATCCCTGAGATGCAACAGAGAAGAAGAATAAAATGTGCACCATTGCCTGTGCAGAAGCAAAGTTAGGAGACAGGTGCTCACTATTGCCTGGGGTGGGGTGGGGTGGGGTGGGGTGGATTGGGGGGTTGCGGCACTGCTGTAGCTCTGGCACCGATACAAACACAGGAGGCTTTTTGTTGTCATGCCGAGACTGCTTGTTAAGACAACAGCATAAATTTCTCACATGGTGACAAAAGACTGACACCATAGACTCAGAGGAGTTGCTGTTTACAGATTGGAATTCGTACTGGGTGACATTTTGCAGCTCCCCAATTCACTTCTCCTCCCCATTATCTCCTCCATGGGTTTATTTACTTATTTATTTTGAGCTTCAGTTGTTGCACTTTTTGTGCCCTATACGTGCGGCTCAGTGTTATTCCTGAACAATGCGGCATACCTCTGGGTATCGCTGCTATTTCCACCTTACAGGGCTGACTGGCATAATTTGTATTAAAAAAAAACATTCAGTTTAAATGATATCATATACGTCATACAAGTTTGTGCAATACAGAGAAACATCTATGCATACTCCAAAGCCCCCCCCCCCCCAGAGGGAGTATTTAAGAGGCATTTAAGTACAAGAAAAAACCCAGTAGACTAATATTGTAGTGAACCTGTTCTCCCCTCTCCTGCTACGTTTACCCCCCAAGGCTCTTTCTGAGCACAAGAACATTGCGTTTCGATTACTAGATTGTTTAAGACGGCACTGTGGAAAGCACATCAATCGCCATTAACGTATTGAGATTTAATGGCCATAGTTTGATGGCTAGATGCTCATTTGTTTAACTTGACTCGCGTCTTTCGAATGTTTGCATCAAGTTTTCCAAGCATCACGCTGATCCATCAGTTTTTATTAAGGAAAAAATGCAGTTCTGCGTTTTGAAAAAAGGATGCCAATGCAAGGACACCCACGGCGTCCTGCTCTTTTTCTCCGTTTCGGCTAAATCGTGGCCATTTGTCCATCTTGCTTTGGCATCCATTCGCCGATTCGTTCGATCGGCCCTGGATTCCAGCAAATCGCGACACGGGCTGGAAACCAAGTAGCTTCGGGCGGAAAGCATTGTTTTGGTTTTTATGTGTCCCACACGGCAGCTTTGCACTGCTTTTTATAGCAGATATTAAGCACCTTATGCCATCCCAGAACAAAAAAATCAGAGTGTCTGCCTGCGAGACAGAAGGTCTTCATTACTATTGGCATTATTATAATTTACTGTGCATTCGGCAGACTTTAATGCGCTCTGACTCGGCCGCCGTGTTTCAGAGGTGCATACACAGAACCGAGCAAAAAAGCCAAAATAACAAACTTGTACACTTCAGGGTATCGGCCGCAACGCCATAGAAAAGGCAGATTAGGGTGCCGCTATCTTTTCCTTAAAGTCAGCTCTTCTAAGCTGATTTCCTGCTCAGGCAAAAAACATAAGCCCATTATTTCAGTATTGATTTTTTAAAAAGAGAAAAACAAGTTTTACATTAATAATCGAACCCCTTGAGCTTGATTTAACGGAGGCGCTTGCGCACCGTGTTGCGTTCCGGTCATTTTTATGCAAACCGCTTCATTTTGGTCAGCGCATGGGTTGACTTGCAGGGCGCATTAAGCATGCATTCGCGTGTTGCGCTTATCTCGACAAGATGCATCATAAATAACCGAGAGGACTTTTCAAAGCAAAGCTGCATTTGTTAAGCGTTTACGGAGAGACGTCAAAAACATCGCAGCCACATGCCAAAGGCGGTGAACCACGCGCACAGAAAGCCACATTGATGGAGAATCATATTTGTTTCCATGATCATTTCAAATAATAAAGTGCCTTGATAAAACACTAATTGAAAACTACCCAGCGAGCCCTGGCTTTTATTGTGTGTGACAAATTCCAGGGTGGTGTTAAGCATGAGGAGTTGGTTCAACCGCATTCAGTTAAAGCTGTTGGGTCTTAATTGGATTAATTTAGACTCGGTCGTTTTTAATCCCCACCTCTGGGGAACGCCGAGTGAGGGCCGTGACTGTGGAGGGCGATTACGGGACCCGCGGTTTTCTGACAAAGAGCTCCTTCCGCAAGCGTGCTGGGGCGGCACCTTTCAAGTAGCCGGATCACGTCGGAGTCCCACCCGCGAGATCCCCAGATATCAGCTGGGCACACTTGGGGGTTCGTGGTTGATGCATACTGAGGGATGAGCGTAGAGTACGGTACCTTGTCTCCGTCCATCCGGCAGCGAAGGGTCACACTTGGCTGTCTACCACACTGAATGAAGACTATCGAGTGGTCCATCTTGGGGGGGGGGGTGATTATGTCAGAACAAAAATCACTTCAGGTGTGAAATGAATAAATAACCAAGTGAGTAACGGCAGAAGACAACTGGCACAAATGAGATGGAACTGACTGGTGACAGCTTCTGCTGGGGTCCAGAAGTGCTTCTTCTTCACTCAAGTTGAACAGCCTGGTGGTTAAGAGCTCATGGCGATCACTTTGTTTGGGGGTTGGGCCCACTGTCCATGATGGACCGTATGTCCTTCAGGCAAGATGTATGGAGCAAGTGGTTGCCCACATTAAAGGATCTTAGCTGTCTGAAACAGTACAGCCAGATCTGTCCTTTCTTGTATGGTGCATCTGTGTTGTGGGACAAGTTCAGTTTTTGTTGCTATGGACCCCTGAGTACTTGGAGGACTGGGCCACCTCCATGTCTGCACTCTTGATATTAACTGGCTGCAGGGGCTGTTGAACATGGTGAAGGTCAACCACCAGTTTCATTTTGTTGAGCTTGAGGATGTTCAGCTGACACCATGAAACCAAGCCCAGGTGGCTGAACTTCACCTCATCCCCTCTGTGTCTACACCCTTCTACTGCAGATTCATCAGGGAACACTGGCTAGTCAGCAGTGCAAAGGGTGGACAGGAATGGAGACAGCACTGCTCCTTTGTTGCTCACCACTGTCCCGAAGCCTGGTAAACTGGTTAGCCTGAGAAAGTCCACATTTCAGAACGTCTCCTCCTGTTGTTTTGGCATCCACATTGTGCAGAGAAACTGGGCACACGTGCCATTGGTTAATAGTTATGAGACCACTGTACGTGTAAATGCAGAGGGAGGGATCCTTTCTGAATGCCCAGAATGTCCAGGCGCTGTTCTGGTCTTGTAAATGGGCAGCCTGACCAGACTGTACAGAAGCTATTACATCACACCAGGGACAGTCGGTCTAAGCTGCTGAAAAGTACAGCACCCTGATAAACAGTGCAGTCCATGCAACATCCTGATGAGCAGTAAAACTGTTAAAATGCTGGCAGAGACGACAGGGTCAATAACTGTCAGCTCCGCACCTTAATCCTCCTTTCACATTGCTTAGGGATTGCATTATCCAAATATTAAAACGGCTAAGAACTCATTGTACTCGACAAGATGATCCTGGATCGCGGCCGCCTTTCCTAAGCCCAGTCAAACAGCCGAGTTCTTGTTTCCATGTCACACCGACACGCCGCTTACCCGTGTTTCCTTGCGTGGTTCAGCCTACCTGCGCCGTGGATTAAACCAGTGCCTTCCTGCCGAAATCGCATGCCTTGTGCCGTCCTCTGGAGTGGAGCACAGTGATTTTGGCTGTGCAGATCGGGCCAGCCACATCCGAAGGAAGGGTCTGCTGAGGAGAACTTGCTGCAGCTCTTTGGCGGACCTGGAAGGCAGCACCGTGTGCGGAAGCTGGGGAGAGGTGACAGAAACCGATGCTGCATTTCCCCCATGCGACTCCCTGAGCTGTAACATCTTGCTGTACATTCTTCCACTTTTCTCTGGGTTTTGTCTGATACCGAGAAACAGTGTGCTCCTCCTCACATACTGTATGAGGCCCAATAATGTCCTTCAGCCATGTCGGCACAATGGGCACGAACTTTGAAGGTTCAGGCTGTCTACCATCAGGTTCAGATGCGGTATTTGAACTTTTGTGGTAATGTTATCCTGTTTGCTACAGTTCTTTAGTTCAAAGCATCAGGTTTCTTCTCAAAATCTGAAACATTCACTTTGTACGTTTAGCTGCTGTTGCACCTGCTCGCCTTTATCATGATAAAATTCTTGAATTCAAAGTCTTCAGTTAAACCATCTTCAGTCAGGCTAATAATGAGATCATTTCTTATCCTTTCAGGTGGTCGCAAATGTTCTCAATACAAAGATCAACCCTTCTCTAACATAAAAATATGTGTGCGGCTGTTATGGATGACGTGGTGAAACAAATCCGTTTTGCGGGAATTTCCAGTTCTACGGTGTTAAGTGAGCGAATTCTCTCAGTACCCTCCCTGTGGGAAGCCATTCTGTGGACCAACCAGAAGCGATGTACAAGTTGACAGTCATTTTACAGTTAGGTTTCCATAATGGGCTAATTTTATATATTTATCCATTTATACCTTTTGGTAATGCCTGTGGGCTAGTTCGCTAATACTAGAGCACTAGAGTGGGAGTAGGGATTCAAACGAAAGTCCTTATATGGCAAGGTAACAGCTAACTGGTCAAATGGCTAAATGGCCACACCAACACAACTTCTCATGGAGCCCACTTGGAAGGATCGTGCCAAAAACTAATCTTTCCTAGAAGGGCTCAGTAAGGAGACAGATCTCATAGCCCGGTGGTGCCCACAACCTGCAGGACTACAGAGCTAAAGTTGACCAGGTGATGTTTAGTCTGTGTCAAGTGTAAATGCTTGACCCTTGGTCCATACTTATGTCCTCTGAGAACATCTTCCACCATATTTCGAAACTCTGAAAACAATTTCCACTAATGGAATCCTTGTTCCTGTCCTGCTGCGCAGGCTGGTGTCGTGCTCCACATATTGCTGACTGGTTCACATTTTCTTCCCATTTGAGTCACAGAACTCATGAACTGTTTGAAAGCTGTCATTTGCCTCTCAGTGGTGTTCCTCACCAGTTTCCTTCATACTCGACTGCTTGGAGGGGCAGCCTGATCTACTGCACGTGGGTGGCATTGCTTCCTTTTCGTGCTGCATTGCTGTCAGGAATCATCTTTGTTTGCTTGGCAATATCCAGTACTTTTCCATTCCTCCAGCCACCCAGTATCAATAACAGTGGGTCAGGTTCTGGGTCATGGTGGTCCTGAGGCTGTCTCCAGGCAGGGTCCATGACAGAGAACACCACATGTTCATCCACACACATACACACACACACACACACACACACACACACACACACACACACCCAGAGCAAAGCCATGCGGTGTGCCCAGCTCACCTGAAACCCCAGCCTTTGGACCGTTCGGACAACGCGGCACCTTGTGGTTCATCAGTTCCTTAGCTGTTTAACATGTTGGCATGTCCACAGCTCTACAGCTGTTTTCAACATTTTCCTTGAGGAAGACATACAGTATGTTCAGTTCTCAGTTCTGTCCCTGAAACTGCAAAAGAGGGAGTCGGAGAAGTTCAGAATGAACACTGAGGGAATTTTCTTTTGTTGCGCTAAAAGCTCACTTATTCTGTTTTCAGCTTTTGCCTTTTTTCTTTCCATTTTTTTTCCATTTCAAAAGGTGTTCTTTGAACTCTTCATGGATGTGCATCATTTTATTTTTCTTCAAAAGGTGAAAACTTGAGTAATTAAACCGAGGAAAGTTTGCCCGAATATCTGCTGAACTGATCTATATCGGCAGGCGGTTCCGCAAAGATCTCAACCTTAAAGTGCTTAAGAGTGCTGCCCATCTAAAGAAGTGGATCATCATTCCGTGTTCAAAGTTGCATCACTGCAGTCACCACAGGTGTCACTCATATTTATTCATCTATGTAGCCATTTCCTGTGTCCAAAGTGACCCACGGTATTTTACGATACACCATTTGTTATGAGTTGTACACCTGGATAACGTACAGCAATTCGACAAGAGCGCTATAGCGGGGGCTTGGATTTGAACCCGGCCCTGTCGATGCCAAGGCAGCAGGAACAACCGCCGCTTCACCTGCGCTCGGGTGCCGAGCTGCAAGATTCTGTGTTTTGACCCGAAACCCTGAACAAATCATAAAGAATAGCAAAGCGCACACGAGTTCGCGAGCTGCTAAATCTCTGCCACTTTGCACAGATTCGCTAGCTGGTTCGCCGGGCTTCGCTCTTGAGCGTTTCGGTCGCTCCGTTAAAGTGGGATAGAAGTTAAAACCGGTAATTGCTCTGCGGCGCCGTTGGGTTCCGGCACCCACGTGGACTCTGACTCTGGGGTGGGCTTCCATATTATTTCCACCAAATTACAAGCCACCCACAGGACAATGACCCCCGTTTAATCATAATTAATAGAAATGTGTCCTGCAGAGATGGGGGGGGGGGGGGGGCTCCGACATGCTTACTCGCCGTCCCTCATTTGCATGTTTTAATGAACTGTGCGTATTTACAGAGGGACGGAATTGAGATATAATTGTCTTTTTTTAAAAAGAAAAGTACTTTGGTGAACTTTGCCGGTTTTATTCTTTCGGTGAAACAGTAAGAATTGCTTGGGGAATAACTGCATCTTTGCATGTGTTTGTTTTCGGTCTGCAGGTGTTTACAATGATGCTGTGCATTTTGTGCTGTAATATTCAGCTTGTTTGCATAAGCAAAAATGCAAACTTATTATCGTGTTTGACAAACACAGCCAGCAAAGTACGTTTTACTCCAGCAGATCACCCACTGTGTGTAGATCCAGATGCAGGGGCAATGATAAACAGATCTATGGCAAATGTACAAGTACGAAATACTGCCAGCTGTGGAAAATAAAGTTTGCATCTTTATTTCTTTTATCATTGCTTAAGTGGCTTATCGGTGCAAAAAAGGTGAAGAAAAATGGTGAAGTTGCACGTAATGGTGTGGTATCCTGCTTTACTGATGCAAGTGTTTTCACAAATGCCTGTTGAACGTTGAGCTTAACGTTTCCAGGAGTAATTTTTGTCCAGTGTGATGTCGGTCAACAGCAGCAGCTTCCCGAACGCCCGCGACAAACGTCAAATAGCATCCCAAAGTTTTTCTCAGCTAAGTTCCTAGTCTGGCTGCTTCTTGGTCCTGAGCGTACTTGATCTGGCGTTTGCATCATCGGTCCTTCACAAATACCAGCGTTGGGGCTTTCTGCCCCCTGCAAAGACCACCTTAGGGCAAGACAAAGATGCGTTTGCAAGGTTACTGGTTTTACTGTAATAAAGTAAAAACACTCGCTCAAGCCTCTGAATCTCCGGCCTCCTCGACACTCCTACTTGTCGTACTTTTCTTAGAACCCATCTGTCACGTTCATTTGGAAGCGCGGTCGTGCGCCGATACCTTCACACTTTTGTTAAGCTGTCAGTGAGGTTACCTTTCTGCTAAAACGCCTCCAGCAACTTAACAGTCTGCTTATTTAAATGTTATTTCATTAATCTGTTTTTAACACGTAATTCTTTGGGGAGCCTTTTGGGAGTTGGTCGGACTGAGTCACCGGCCGCCTGCTTTGCACGCTGTGCTGTTTTCCATTTTAAACGCCCAGCACCTGACCGCCTGTGCTCCTTCGGGTGAAGGCGGTGAGATTTTGCCAACAAAAACACCAGATAAACCAGATAAACAAATGGAACTGTCAAAAAGCAACAAACAAGTAAACAAACATCGGCCGCCAGTTTCATTGTGGACAAAAGAACACACGAGAGGAGCAAGCCTGAGCTTCACTGCAGCAGATGCAGCTTTAGATTTCTGCGCTCACAGGGCAGGATGCCTCTTTCAAAGCCTTTGCAGTTGAACAGCATAACTTTCCTTCTCCCTCTTCTGCAGCAAATTCAGTCATTCTGCGTATAATTTGGAGTCCAGTTCTTAGAAATTTCGCCAAGTTATTTCCCAAGAAATAATTTGTTGATCTTTAAACTGTCAGATTGCTTTTTAAAACCACTGTCAAGCAGCAGCATCCACCCCCCCAAGTTCCACCCCTACAGAAATGGACTTCCCTAACCCTAACTAACCATAACCAGTTGGTGAGGCAGTCAGCAGTGTCAGAAACCTGGTGATCTTCCGACCACTCCTGAGCGTAAACACGGTTTCCGGAAGAGTCTCTTCCTCTCAGGTTCCCTGTCTTCCCTTTCCATGAGATTAAAATGCTTTCCGGGTGTTAAGTGTGTGTCATGTTGTGCCATCCCCGCCCCCTGAGCTTTTGCACATTTTGCTTTTTAGCAGCAGCAGCGCGGTCCTTTCTGAAAGTGCCAAAGTGCTGCATCGCGACCGCTATGCAAATCCCACTTTTTTATGACTGAGACCCCAATTGAGGCAAACGTATCGGTCGTCGTGTTAGAGCAGTACAGATCTGTGTTTCCTCTCTTTCACAGTTATTTTTGGGACTCGAGTGCTTGCTCTGGAAGACTAAATGGCTGCACGGTGTCCCTGAATAACTGCCAACAGTGTATTTGGTTCACATTTTGGAAGATCTTTAAGCAATGGACTGCGGGCATGGAGGTGCACAGGCGCGCTGCTGCGTTCTGTCTCGGAGAAGCCCCGCCGCATTCGCATTTGTTTACTTTGCAGACTTTTTCCCTCGCTTGCCTTGATTTACTCATTTGAACAGCTGGATTTTTCCTCCTGCGTGAACTTGGACTGAGCACTTTGAGGAAGACCACTACAGCAGGGCGTGAAACTCACACCTGAGGCCTTCTGACAGCGGCTCTGACCACCATCCCGCCTGCTGCTAGCGGACCCGCAGCGGTGGTGGCAAAAAGGGTGCCCGCTTATGATTTGATTCCTCCAAAGAGCAAATGCAGAAAAAACTTCTCCGAGAGACTAGAAATAATCAGCTGGGTCCCAAAGCCTGGGCTCCGGCCTGATGTCACCTGAATTCAATTGCCCATTTATATATGAATTGAGACTGCAGCACGGCTGCTCGACCTCTGGCCCCTTTGGATTATTTGCCTATTTGGACATCTCTATTAACAAGCGTAAAATACACGTAACATATATTTTATTTTAAAAAATCGGGTGGAATTGAGAAGGATGAGGTCCCTTAATCACAAGTGTGGAACAGAGTGACCGCCACAATGACATCTGAGTGCTAATGGCTAGCGGCGGCGGGCTGACCTTCCCTGAAGGTCGCCGGCGCGTGCCGAGCGATCCGACCTCGTGTTCTGCGGACGGGCCGACGCTCCGCGGCCATTTTAAATAAGCCTAATGAGGCTTAAGGCACAGACTGAATGGGTTTACACACAAAACCGTTCATTTTCGACTTGATCAATGGACGTCATTACATGCGGACATGCGTCCGACCCCCTGCTTTCGCTCCTGCTCCAGAAGTCCGGGCTCAGGTTGCGGCAATTATTTCAGCCACGACTGCGGGATGAGTCACTACCTTGGAGCGGCTTATTTATTTATTTGCTTCCAAACTTATTTACGTTCCCTTTTGAACGGGAGGGGGTCGCTATCAAAGGACTTCTTCTCATTTAAGCTGTGCCTGCGATACAAAGTGTAAATCTGAGAAGTATCTGAATGATTTCTTGGTTCTTTGAGCGACCGGCGATCGCACAGGCAAGCCGCATGACCTTCATCGTATAATTGTCGGTGGGACACATTTTATTAACTTCAAACTCGCTGCTGCTGCCGGGAGCAACGTTTGGCGTGCTAGGGGCAGCAGGGAAATTGTGTGCGCGCGCGTGCGTTCCCCAGGTTTGGTGAAAACCACAACGACCGCCTGTATAACAACAAACAACTACAACTCTTTTTTCCTACGATTTTATTCCAGGGTAGCTATTTTTTTTTTTCGCCCGTGTCTCTTGTGCAGCGAATTGTGCTGAAAATCTTTGGGTCTCAAACCTGAAGGGGTTCTGCCTTTTGCTGTGTCAGTCTGGCTATATTCTCACCTTATCAATTACCTGATCATTTCCATCACAGGGTTCTGTGCCACAAAAACCATTTCAGCAGCTTATGATAATGTACGCCATTATCATACACAGGCTTATACATCAACACAATGACACTTTTATTTAGTTAAAGGGTCATTTCACTTCCAAAATAGCCGTTTTAATCTTTCTTTTATTCTGTATTAACCTCCAAATTACCCTGGAAGCAGTGGCTGCTAAAGTAAATAAAGCCTTAATCGTGCAGTCCAATAAAGATCACCTGGCATGGAAAAAATTGCACGCCAGGCTACGCTGCGCCTCTGATGGTGTCATGCCGCTGTGCTTTGCACACTGAAAAACGTGCCTGTGACGCTGCTGTTTTTTGCGTCTACAAGGCAAACGGTGGAAAAAACCCCAGTGTTCAAAATGCAGATGATGGCGCTCGTGTGAGTCGTAGGAGCGGTAACAGATCGGCGCCTTGCAGAATTATTGATGCAGTGACCATTTTGGTTTAAAATCAAAAACGGAGCGATTTCTCGGATAAATGAGGTTTCCCGAGATAAAGCTTTGCTGTGCGTTCACCGCTGAAAGTTGAGCGCGGATTCCACATGCGATGAGGATTACGCTGTACAAGGGATGGGGTGAGTGGCACCCATGCAGGGGCAGGGCTCTGTCACCCGCTTGTGACTCAAGCGCTAAACATGACCGACCCACACGGGTTAACCCCCGTGAGACAAAATCGCATGCCGAACCCCCCACGGGGGGCCTGGGCTGCCCCACGGCTTTCCGTCTGTACGCGTGCAATCGTCTTCATCCAGACACGCACGCCTCCAGCAAACTTTGGCCCAAACGCACCGTTATTTATTTCTTCATTTATCGCCGCAGAGGTAATTCCGTTTTTAGCAGCTCAACGTGTGTCACGCTGAGGAACGGCAGCCTTTGTCACTCGGGGGGAAAATGCTCAGTGTGCGGGGAAGGATGAAAGCACGTAAGCGACGAAGGCCGTGCGCGACGCCAAGTGAGCTCCGCTGTAGATTTTTTTTGTCCGGTGCCGCCTGTAATATTTTATAATGGCCTGGAATTAGAGGAACATCTCGCGCACCACTTTTTCCCTTTGTAACATCCTGTCTGTTTGGCTGTTGTACGGCAGTCGCGCTTCTGCGATGAATGACAGAGCGATGATCTTTTGATGATCGAGCGCATTAATATTTATCGGTTGTTTTGACGTGCCGCTCGGAAAATTATTGGGTTTTTACGAGCAGCTATTTATAATTTGAATTTACATGCTCGGTCGCGCGCGCGTGTGCGTTTGTGGATGCACAACTGAACTCTGTTTAAAGACACTGGTCTTGTTTATCATCATGATCTTCATTTTCCAAAGTGGAAATAAAGCTGTGAGCCATGTGGAGTTATCTTTTGGGGTCTTGAGCATTGACTGTTGTTTGGCCGAGAGAGCCGACCATGTTTTCCAGAAGGACGCAGCACGACTTTTGCGGCTGCAACTTGGGACGCCTTTACCATTTATCCCACTGCCGCAGGGCAACGCAGCGCACGTGCAGCTGTCCGTACAGTAGATGCAGTTAAAAGATGACAAAAATAGCTTCAGCTTGCGAGGTGAATGCCTCCGACCACTCAGTTGTCTTTTAAAATAATGAATCGATCTGTCAGTTCATCGGTCTTTGCACGCAATATGTACGTTGCCCCATTTTTGTGGAAAAGCTGCACTAAGCTGGGCCTGAACACTGCTGTTGAGTCAATGACTTCCAAATCCTCAGGCTAGCAATTCTAGTGACATGTTTGTTTGTTTGTTTACCTCGAGAAGCGAAAAAGATTTACCGCAAACATTTGTCCACACGCAAAACTGTAAATATTTCTGAAGCACAAGTGCGGCAGTGGGTCTCGGTACCGTTTCTCTGACATCCTGTGACTGGGGGGTGGGGGTTCCTCTAAAAATGTGCCAATTTTGTCCATTATGTGGCTCACCTCTCAGCAATGTGTGGTTTATTGTACTGCATCACGTAGGCGCACTTTAGCTCTACCAGACAGAACTACTCGGCTGACATTTGCAACCCGCAAATGTTTGAATAAAAATATCTGATCTATGCTTTAGGTAATAAAGTATGCATTCATATTTTTAACCTTCATTTAGCAAATGCTTTTGTCCAAGTAAACAAAGGCACAGGCTGTGTTTAAGGGGCAGTCTGGGGCAGCAGATAGCGGTACTCATCCATGTGCAGTTTCATCTTTAACCGCTGTTTCCTGCTCGGGGCTGCAGGGATGTCAGGCGGCTGAGGACTGCGGGAGTCTGGAGCCTCTCCTGGAATCACTGGGGGCTCGGCTGAGAAATTACACACCGGATGGCATACCAGTCTACCGCAGGTTGCTCCCCCCTCCCGCCCACAAACGTACTCCCGCAGTGGGCATTTTAGTCTGAGCAATCGACTTGAACACTTGTCTCGGGACTGTGGGTGGAACGCATGCAAACATGAGGAGACCGCGCCAGCTCCACAGAGTCCGAACTGGATTCAAAGGCAGCAGAACTACTCACTTTGTCACCCCGCATATTCATTTCAAACTTTTCTAAATTTTTCTCATCACGAAGGGACGTTTTCCCACAATGCGGGTGTTATTGGTTTTGTTTCAGTTGCAAACTGTAGTTCGAAATGTGCTGCATTGTACACCAGCATTTTAGGTTAGGGTTTGAGCTGCGTCCCACGTCGATTTGGCAGCAAGGCATCCTGCTAGGCCCAGCGATGCTTACGCCAGGAAAGCTTCACAAGGTATTCTGAGGTGAAGGAACCGCCATTTCGGGTGATTTCAGCAGACTAGCAGCGAGTGTTGCGGTGCTGTGGAGTTTCTCTCATTTGTAGCTGCAGCTTTTAATTTCAGGGCCTCAATGGTACCCTTTGGACGGCAGCCTAACACGAACCTCTTTGACAGATGCCGTCTGGCTTGTCAGGTCTTAGTTTGCGCCGAATCTACAGACGCTGCGGTCGCGAGGACTTGAGAGAAAAATAAATGTTTCGCATCTCAGATGTGATCTTCACACACACAACCGGAGATGACAAGATAGTAGTGCTGCCGCTGACCAGCATAGAATAAGAGATGGAGAGCCTTTCCAGAACCACTAAAGAGAGCAAGCGGTTTCAGACTTCAGCTCTGCACACTGCTTTGTTCACCGAAGTTTTGTTCATTCAAAGTTAAACTGATTTTACCTTTGAGCGAAGGGCTTGCCTTGAGTTGCCTTCATAATTATGTCCTCTTGCTTTGCCATTAGAAGGTGCTGGGTTGACACCTCAGCCCCTGCTGTTGTACCCTTCATCGTGGCTCTAACCCTGAACTGAGGCTGCAAGAGTAACAGAACTGCAGTTCCATCAACATCAGGAAGCTTAGTGTGGAGATACCTGTAAGGCTGTTGGTTGCTTCGGACAAAGACGTCAGGTCTGTAAAGCTTGGGTTTTGAACCTCACGGTGATGCGAACCTACCTCGCGCTGTAGAAGCAACCGAGGTGGGAAGATAGCATGAACTCGCATCCTGAAAGGCTGACTTGAGCTCAGCGGTTGCTCTACAGCCCCATGGGTCTAAACTCAGGTTATCGTCAGAACGCAGCATTAGGAGCCACCTTGGTGGTGGTACCGCTCTGTAGCAAGGACCTGAGCTTGACTGTCCAGCACTCTCTTACTCCCTCAGTCTTTGCTAAGCCCCCCCGTTGTTCGGAGAGTCCGGTGGCTCAGTGAGACGCCTGCAGGACTGCAGCTGGGATCAGGTGAATGTCACTTCCCCTTGGATTGCGTCTCAGGATGTTGTGATAGATGCTGCACGGTGAAGACGTCTGTGGCTCACAGCTTGATCAGCAGAGGAGGTGTATGTTTACCCCCCGAGTTGGCATGGGTGTCCTGCTTTGAGAGGAGACATAAGGATTGTATAACCGGCCATGACTGCTCTGAGAAAACTGGGTGAAAGGCAAGAAAGCTTGTGCTGTCAACAGGTTTCTTCAAACGGTTTCTTTCCGTGCGACGCTCTATCTCCACAACTGTCTTTTGTATCCTCCGCCGTATGTAATGCGGACAAAATTATGGCCCTTGTTAAATGCATCTTTAGTGCTGGAAGCTCAGAATTTGAGCTACTTTCCTTCCTGTTAAGATGATTTCTGCTCTGGCTGTCCTAGTTTTCTTACTCACGGCTGGGGACGCCCTGGGGACAACAGTTCGCCGGAGCCAAATGCAAAATGTTTGCAAATCAAAAAAAAGAAAAGAGGCCACTGTGCAGTAGAGGAGAATGCAGACTGGGGCGACGTCTCCTGGTTTATCTGGAATTAATGGGCAGCTGAAGAGTTACACGGGTTTTTGATGAAAGAGCCATGGTTGGAGCAACATTTTATTGCAAACATGAGCAAAATAAGTACCTTCGACAGGCAATTCTTTTAATATGGGTGAGAGAAAGTGTACCTTCTCCTGTTAGTTTATCATCTGACTCTTTCCTTCAAGGTGTACTGGACTGTTAGGCTTGTACACCCACTCATTTGCACTGACTCCATCATTTGTATAGCTCACTATGTAAAATCAGGCTACTACAGCATGGATGGGGATTCAAATCCCAGACCTTTGAGTGCACGATAGCCATGTTAGTGGAGTAAAGGGGCCTTCATCTCCTTTCCACCTTTCAGATTGGCATCCTTGTAAGCAATGCAAAACATCCATTCACATTTTGTCCCAGCACTTAATGGGTTGTGCAAAACATGAATGCAGCCAAAACTGTGCGCACTTATGGATTCACGCTGCATTTGTTCGCCCGTGAAAAACGGATGGACAAGACGTAGGGTAGCAGAGGTAGAGTTTAAGCTGAATTCAACTCACAAGTACCTTGCAGGTGGCTTTCGTGGAAAGGTAGGATACAGCAGCGATTTGCCGTCGCCTTCCTCTAAATGTCTTCGGACTTCAGGTCTCACCCCGGCCGAGATTCGAGCTCGCGCTCCAAAGCCGTGGCGCGGGGGTGACCTCTGCTCGGAGGTCCAGCGGGCGGCTGCACGCGCAACACAGCAACAGTTGCTGCAAAATGCATTTGCGGAATTCTTCTATGGCTTTCAAGAACTGCGATGTGCGCAGTGATCAGAACAAAACAATACGTTCCCAGTGTCAGATTTAGATCTCCGCCAAAGTCACCCATTCCTAAAATCTTATTCTCGAACACTGGGTGCACAGTTATTGTGCTGCTTACGCTCGCTTAACTATCCGCTCTCAGAGATTCGTGTGCTCGCCTCTGGGGAAAAATCAGTCATGTGCATCTGATATATGTGGCTGTTTACAGCCGCGACTCTGAGGAGAGCATGCCGACTTGTCAGGCTCCTCGCATCAGACTGGCATCGCATGGAGGATGCGCCTTCCGATTCCCTGTATTTACTCCTCAGAATCAGCTTGTTTGCTAAAACATCTTTACATAATGAATAGCAGGGCTCATTCCTCGCGCTGTGTGCAAAAAGGTAATTATTGTCTCAATCCGATGCGATTCCTGCTGCATTTTCGGTGCTGCCTGGGCTGCTTGCGCTGTAGCGGCTGAGACAGTAGGATTTACATTCTGTGGGGTGACGGTAATAATTTTTGCTGCTCAAAAGTACCTCGCTGACTTCCTCCCGCTTAAGGGTTAACAGACACGGCGATGGACGCTGAGCGGTGCGACGCATCCCGCCAAGGGCATCGCTCACGTTCGGTGGACGATTATGCTCATTTTAGGGCATTACATTTGATCTTATTTTCAGCAGAAACGTAACAGGACGTAACGTACATTCCACCTGAAGTAGTTACATGGGACAGTCCTGGCTTTGGTGCGTTACAGAGTCCGGGGTGCGGCCGTAGCCATTAACGGAAATGTTCGTGGGTTGAGTAATGTCATTTTGTCACCTACAGTCCAGGACATCTCCATCACGCCAACACATTGGTGCACATCATGGGTCCAGTAGATGAGGCTTCACTCCTGAGCCCAATTTGTGCTGCTTCACCTGCTATTCTTAACCCCACGCTGAGTATAAATGAAAGGCATTAAAATCTGCCTCTTAATCAATCAAAAGTGACATGGATTGATGGCCACCATGAATCTAACACTCTGCATGAGGGATAGAACAACTTGTCAGCTATTTGAGGGTCAAAAAATAGCAATGTAAGTCACTGGAGTTGCAAATGTTTGATGGGGGCGCACGGTAATGCCGCAACATCTCCACCCCCCATCCTACTTGCCGTGTCATATTTCCGGGGTTGTCATCGTGTCTCCATCCTTGAGATGATGCACGTCTGTGGCAGTAAACAGATTGACTTTCTTCATGCTTCTAACTGTGGTTGCCATGTACTTGACACTGTTCTTGCTGCGACATAGGCTGTTGATTCTCTCTCCATTTTTCGTCCTTACCACCAATGCTGCCCATCAGCTGACTGACCGTGACCTGTCCCTCAAACACACACACACACACGCACGCGCGCGCACACACAAACAGAGGCTGGAGAGGTTACCCTGCCACGAGACACCAGTCTTGTCAAGGTGAGAGAATGGGGGTGGGGGGGTCAGGCTTCAAAAAGATAGGGAGCTGCAAATGTATAGACAGCACCACCAGCCTGCCTTTATCTTCATTATTTTCACCCAATAATTTTAGTTTGTTCTTCTCCACAATTACCCAAGCCCAGCTCCAGAACAACTGTGCGCTAAAGGCTGACCATTTGACCATTATCTGCCACCCAAAGGGAAGGCAGCAAAGCCTGATCTCTGACATGACTGTATGTGGTGACACAGTAATTCTCAGATGGTAGAGAGAGAGAGAGAGAGAGAGAGAGAGAGAGAGTGGGTGGGAGGGAGGGAGGGAGGGAAGTAGGTATGGTCAGAGGGAGAGAGAGTGAGCGAGGCGGAGGCAGAGAGAGTGAGATTCGCTCTCCTTCTCAGCGTACAGTCTGAGCGTCGTCGTGCCGGGAGGAGAGCTGAAGGAAAGAAGAGGAAATAAAAAGGGGATAAAAAATATCTGTTCGGACTGTGAGCTCCCCCCCGCCAGTCTGCCAACTCCTCCCACCCCTTCCCGGCTTCCTTTCGAACGCGGGGCTGGAAAGTTTGCGTGCGGGCAGACGTGCTGACAATGGGCTGAAACGTCCGAAAGGCTGTGATTTTAACAAGGTGGGAAAAAAGCCAAAGCTGCCTTTCTTTCAAGGAGACCGTATGCAACTGGAGAACGAGGATCTGCTGGAGAGCCAGGTGGGAGGGAAAGAGGCATCAAAATCCAACTGACGTGGGGATCTAACCGGAGTTAATAAATCAGCAAAAACTACATTTTCCAAAGGACATCTGAGCTCTTTCTGAAGCGTGCGATACGCAGCGATTTGGTGCCTTGAGGTGGGTTGGGCTGCTAGCTCGAGCATCGCACTGCTTTCAAGCAACTAATCTAGTGGAGTATTGGATCACAAGAGGGATTTCAAGGTAAGGACTGCAGCTTTGTGCTCTAATTGCCTTTAGTTTTTTATGAAAAGCTAGGAATTGGTTCTGGCAGCAGACCCTGCTGAAAGACAGGGATGGCAGACTGCTGCCGGAGGAATCATCCTGCACGGGTTTCTGAACTGGAATACTGGGGATAGGAAAAGTTAGCTTCTGCCCCTTTTTCCCTTCCCCTGATTTCATGTTGCTCAGAGCCGCCGTGC
This sequence comes from Heterotis niloticus, assembly GCA_018136845.1. Lineage (NCBI taxonomy): Eukaryota > Metazoa > Chordata > Actinopteri > Osteoglossiformes > Osteoglossidae > Heterotis > Heterotis niloticus. The sequence continues at coordinate 582,919 of CM030888.1, forward strand.
TTCTCGAGATGTGCGGTGGGAGCTGGGAGCCCCCGACAAAGCGCGTTCCCATTCGATGGACTCCCGCTGCATGGAGCTGACTGTCAGGGACTCGGGCGGACGGGGGGTATAATTACCGGCAAAGTGCTTGTGCTCATCTGCATGAGGAATATGGGCACAAGGGGATCTGTGGGTTTGGCATAAGAGCATCAACCCCAGCCCCCAGCCCCCAGCCACCCCCCCCGCACACACACCCGCACACACAGACGCAATCCTCATCTCGCAGGAATTGCACCGATACCCTGCGGATTCACTTTGCCTTCAGTTCCCTGAGAGTTATCAGGGGCTCCTCCTTGGAAGACAGCCGTGTTCTGTCATTCTCTCCTCGCATCCAGCTTTTCCTCGAGGAAAAAAAAGATGGCCAGGTGAACACATGAGGTGGGAGGGGGTGTGAAATACGGTGTGATTTGCACTCATTAGTCATTTTGTATACATTTAAAAGGTAGCCCGGTTTTCCTGGCATGTGCAGGACGGCAGATCCTCAGCCATTTGGTCCCGATCGTCGAACCGATTTGCAGCGATGTCAGGCAAGCGCAGACAGGCAGTTCCCTTCTTGCAGAGGCGTCAAAGATTCATGGCTGCACAAGCGCCTTCACTGCCCTGAAATATTTAAAATAATTTAATAATGAATGGCCTCTGCTGCCGAAGAGCTCTCCAGCTTGCCGCGATAATGACGTCTCCCTGTAAATCGCCCGCACCCTTTGTATGACAGTGGCCATAACAACTGGGGTGTGGGGAGAAAAGGGCGCCGTATAGCCAGCGAGGCAGATGTCCCTCGGTCGTCGTTTCGGAGTACCTGCAGCGATTATTTGCTCTCCTGAGATGAAGCAGGTTCTGTCTGCGGGGGGGCTGTGGGAGAGACGGGTGTGGAACGTTGTCTCGGTGATTGAGGAGACCATCTGCAAGGCTTTTTGGGAACTGCAGAACAAAGTGACTGTGGAGCAGTTGCCATTTCTGTGATGATTTGCACTGGGCTTTGTAGGCTGGGAGAGGCTGAAGAAACGAAGATGCAGGTATGAGTGCTGATGGCCACCAGCAGTAAAACCTTGGGATGGGGCTCGGTGCTTTTGCCTTTCTGCTGCACCGTGGCCCGAGTTTGGCTGTTTCCGGGAGGTGAGGTTGAGCAGGCTTTTGTGTCTGAATGGTGGGAGGCACACGGCTCCGCTTTCACGCTGAGTTCAGTTAAGCGAGCGTGCTAGTTTCTCCGTTCCGTGCGCTATTTGTGGAGAACAAGAGCAAGGAGGGAGGTTTCGCTGGGCAGGAGGAGTCATCAGACATCAGGGATCTCGCTGTCGGAGCTGAGTGCAGCTCACTCTTCATTCACTCGGTCTACCTGAAGAGGCCCCACAGAAAATACAAAAATAAGCCTGCTTGTGTGGGAGGAGGTACAGTCCCCACCTTCAGGTTCAGGTACCAAATCCACTTTCTCCTGTAATCTTGCCAGTGTTTATCATATTTTGTTTCCTCTTTTTTATTAAAACAAAGACAAATCCTAGTGAATCCCCTTCCCCACACAAAGTATCGTTTTTTTTTTTTTTTTTTCTCTTTCCTGTTATGTTAAAAAAATATTCTGGATGTTGCTCTGCAAGCACTTCACAGTCGTTCCCTGGCACAGGAAGTATTCCGCTGGTCTTTCCCCATTAATTCAAAGGGAGTTCACCTAATTCAAACAGTTTGTGGGCAAAGGAGTCAACTCAACAGCTGAAACTACGAGGAAGCCAGCTTAGTGCCACCGACGTGTTGGTAGAGTGAATTGGGGTGATCCCAAATGGGATTCAGGTTCGTAATGCCTCGATTTTTATCATCCATATTTATGGGGGGGTTTTCTGCAAGGAGGGAATTTCAGGCGGGAAACACAGCTCTGATTCACACGACTAAAGCTGATTTAGGGCAACACTGCAGAAAAATGGTTCTTAAAAACAGCTGGTTGAAATGCTGTACAAAATAATTTGTGATGTGAGCAGGGTTTGAATATGCATCTATGCATTGAGAATTGCTGACAGAGTCTTCGTGCTGATACTCCTACGTATGCGTGTGCGTGTGCAATTGGTATGTGGAAAAACCGCACACGGAGGCAAACAGCAGAACAAGCCACCCACCCTTTCCCTCTGACACAGGTCCGGTGACACACCGTTTAGTCTTCCTGAGATGCACACAGCTGCATGCAGAGGGTGAAAGAGGTTTTAGCTATTTCACATGTAAAATCACTTCACTTGAGAATTTTCCGAATCCAGCCAGCAAAACGGATCTTATTTGCATTCGCACAATACGTGGCTGTGAAAATGCTCCCTTGTGTCACGCGCTCCTTCAGGCCGCCAGCCCCTGCACCCAGAAGCCGCCGTGGCCGTGCGCGCAGACGTTTGCGACGGAACGTGCCGAGAGCAAGCCAGGATTTCCTCGATCGGATTGCAGGGGGCGCTGTTCCACAGTGGTGCTCCGCAAAAGGGCCGAGTCTGGATGAAAGGAATCGTACAGAAGTGCACATATATTTTTAAACCCATATATGTGTTTTTTTTAAATTTCATGAAACGCATGTGCCACTACAAGAAGGATGGCAAACCCCTGCGTACTGAACCGACAATAAATAGAATTCCAATTTCATTTTCTATTCAAATGCAAATCATCCAGGCCTTTTTCAGGCTTCTGCAGTGCTGAGCCATCTCATTCTGTAAGTGGACATTAACAGATCATCTTTCAGTTCTCGGGCAAATGAAGTCTTGTTCAAGAATGTCAATACCACGTTCTTTCCATTTTAAATCTGGCTCCCTTGATGTACTCGTATAAGCAAAGTTTCCACAAAGCTGCCCGCCGAGTGCATCCCGTGTGGTTACATAGGTAACCTGAACTGTTGCCAAATCCCCCATCTGAAATCCATAGGGTAGAGCTGTACATTATCATGGGCCTATTTTTAGCTGGAAAAATCTATGGTGTTCAAATGTCCTCTTCTAAAGGGGCTTTTGATGGATGCACTAATTTTATTTGTGTGTTTATTTTGGGCAGCGTGGTACGGATTAACTCGGAAACATCTACCTCAGGTTACTCGGAGATGATGCGGCTGGCGGGAACCGTTTCGCTTTGCTGTGGTGCTATCTACATCCATTTGGGTCTGATGCTTGCCCTGCTCTTCTGCTTGGGATTTGGAGGGATGGTCCACCCCTCACATCGCACGCTTGGTCCCCCAGAAAAACCTGAGTTATGAACAGCTTTGACGGTACTCCATGGCCACCAAGCATTTGTTCCTTTCTGTTACACACACACGCACACACCATTAGACCTCTCTTCATCTCTCCATCCTGGGAAATTGTACATACATCTGAAGCTGGCTTCAGGAGTTCCTGCCTTCTTCACATATGCAGAGCAACCCACTTCTGGCTATTCTGTTGCCAGATGTCATATCCTCTGTCCATACTTCAAGGAGATGGAGGCATCCATCATGGTGAATCACTTCAGGTCACTCTAGGTCACTTGGCCTTTCAAAGTCCCACTTGTAGAAATTGTCAGGTCATGGGAAGTCACATCTCTTGCTTTAAAACAAACTGACCGTGTCGTGCGAGTTGGTTTGAAAGTATTCAAAGTGGCGTTTTGTGGCCTTTACGACCCTTCTTTGAAACAAACTGCATGAAAAGCATTAATGCTGGATCTCCCCTCAAGTTCAAGCACAGGATTTAAAGTTAATTTTGGTCAAGAAAGCTGCACACCAACACTTTTCTAACTTTTCCAAGGTAAATGTTAACCGTCACTGAAGAGAATGCCAGAAGGCGAAAGCCATGAGGTTAAGCACGTACGGGGGGTTGCAAACCTTAACTGTAGTGAAAGGACAGATGAGTGGGACCTAAGTGGGCAAAAACAGAACTTCACTGTCATTCAACTGACATCTTTGCTGCTTATTTGTTTGATCCTATGGCTCGTGCACTCTTAATCTACTTAAAATTATTCACCTTTTCATACAGGTGAGTCATTTCACTGTCTCAGTTTAGGATGTGTTGCTTTGTCTTGGGTTCTAGAGGAAATTAACCTCAAACCGGGGTTTTCTAAGCACAATACATCAGCTCTAACCTCTACAATGCGTTCTGTTCCTCCGCTCACTGTGTACCCTATGCCACTCACAATTTACCCAAGCGGATGGACAGTAGAAACTGTTTAAATTCAGGGAAAGCGTTAAGGCATGCCGTCAGATGTGAGCGTCTCATTCTGTGCGATTGTCCAGTCCAAGAGGGCAGTCTGACAGCTATGCTACGGTGTGAGCTTGTTATCAGCGGGTTGCCATGCAAACCGCATCTCGACGGTGGCGGGCAAACCCAAGGGGAAGGGTGAATGGGGGGGGTGTTTTATTTATTTATTTTTTCCAATGATACCCGTCAGCGACAGCTGTCTGCCTCGTCGCATTTGCAGCTGCCCTTGACTGAAAGGCTGAAACCAGCTTCAGCCTATCAACCCAAATTAGCGAGGGTCACGAACAGCGACCCAGGGATTGGAACGGACGCGGCCATGGTGTCGTGCAGAGCCGCTTTGGCTGTGTGAGCCTGAAACACGACACACTAAGATTTCCCCTGGCTGCCTTGCTAATTCCGGCAAAGGAACTGTTGGTATTGATGCTGGAGCGAGGCTTGGTGTCCTCGGTGTCACTCCCACTCTAATGCGGCATGATATTATCCTAAACCTTGAATATTTTTGTTAAAGCCTTTAGAAGAACCTTCAGTTCATGCATCAACTCTCCTATTGACAATATTATATTATCTCAGATGGATGTAGCTTAGGGTTAAAAAGGGACTGAACAATTTCCTTGAGATCAGTGAGGCCACCTGGAATATTGTATTTGAGCGTGTGTATCTACATAATTATCGACTTCATAATTCATAGCCAGAAGTTCTCCTGTGTGCTTTCCCTCCATGAAGACCATTGGCTATGGATCACAATGCTTATCAAGCAGAAGCCCTTCTGCCCGTTCTGCTGTGTTAAACCCCACCCGGGCACCTGAGTGCAGATGTACGGCTCGCTCTGCGACTCCCCCTCAGGCCCTCCACGGGCTACCAACAAACTCTTAGACGAACCAGTCCTGCGTAAACAACTTTCAAAGGTTTGCACACCATCTACAAAATTGACATGCATACATTGTGTATATTAAAATTACTTTTGGGAGATGTTTTTAGGAAGACAAAATATGAATAGGAACGAGACTACAGAATCAATGTCTCGGGCCTTCTTTCAAATCGCTTCAGTCAGTCCTTAACAGTGATCTAGTGGGCTGTCAGCCTTTCTTCCTTTGGCTGCAGGAGCTTTACGTATGTTCAGTGAACAGCCAGATCAGCTCTAGCCTTTACATTTGAGTTTCAAATCCATCACAGCAGATACTTGAAATGGTTGGAAAATTGTTCTGAATGCTATAAATCTTGATTCTTCTCATTTGGTATTAAGTCTGATTTCTGCTCGTGGAATCTGAATCCATGGAAAGCCCTTCAGTGAAATGCAGCCCATCGCACCTCTTATTTACAAACACCTTTTTTCTTTCATTCCCTAGATGTAAGCAACCTGCTGATGTTTTAGGCCAAACTGCATTCATGTTTCATCTGTTCTGTAATTTGGTTCTGCGTTGTTTGCATTGTGTTTGTATTTTTGACAGTTCAAGTCAAGTCAAGTTGTAAAACATTTCTGCTTTAAGCACTTCAACCTGAGAGAAAGAGACCTTATTTTAAACCCCTGAGGACCACAAGAAGCTTTCTTCTGCACGGTTCGCTGGATGGCGTTTTCTAAATTAACCGAAAGCAGAGGTACCAGCGCAGGTGTTCAGCTTGCAGACACGGCTGCTCCAATGACAAAGAGCAGAGTTGGGGTTTGGTGGTGCTGGGGGCAAGGGGAGATTTACACATGCTGGAGGCGAAGGCCATGCAAATTCTCTGGCTATATTACTAGTGCTGAAGAATGTGTGAGTTGTTCCTGACCTGGCTGGAAACAGAGCCGGCTGTTGTGCTTCATTTGTTTGTTCTATCCTGCGTTGTTTGTGTATGTGCGTGGCTCGGCTTCCATTCCAATTCATTTGCATGTCCTTGCTATGTGGTCTCTGCTGGGAAGATGGGCGACGACTGTAGAGCAACTCCCCCTGCCTGGAGTAAATCCCAGAGCATCACTCATCTCCTTCCAGACCTCGCCTCCTTCCTTTGGGCCAATGCCTCCTAACTATCTGCCCATTCGTAAATTTATTGGAGAGATTTATTGGACTTTTCCGTTTTGAGGGACAATGTGTGGAGACAACGATCCTTTGACTGTTTATATCTGAGAATCCAAGTGAATGTTTGCGTTGGAAAATAAATGGTGTGGTGTTGCCAAAGCCAAGCGGCGTTCATCTGCGGGTGCGTCGGGCGCCATTGCATTTCCGAGAGTCCTAAATCTTCTGTCTGAGGTGTGATGTGCCAGTTGCAACTCCACACGCTTATATCCCACAGCACATTGCATCAAGGTCAGGCTGAGCTTTCTTCCTTTTGCCGTTGCGTCCTCGACTGCAAGCCATGTGGCAGAAAATCCCCCCTTTAATGTGCCTGTAAGCAGCAGCTGACCGTAACCTTTTCGAGAGGCACGGATGCCTTTTGCTCCTGCGTCCTATTCGCGGTCAAACCATCCACTTGCCTCCTGGACAGCTGCTGTCCTACGCGAATTTGCAAATGCTGTGTCCTCCCCCTCATGTTTTCCTGTCTTGCGTCGGAACCTCTCAGCACGGGGCCCAGCACCATGCGTTTGCAAGCTTCTCCGCCAGTTCTTGCTTGGATGAGGCCCTTCATTTCCATAAGAGGCAGTGGGCTGCTCAGGCATCCGGGGCTAAGCAGCTCCTGAAAGGTACCATTGTTCTGCCCTCCCGCCTGCTTTATCGCTAAACACTGGGTTTTTTCAAGCGCATTCAGAGCGAGCCATTTCTCTTGCAGGATGCATCTACCTGAGTCCCAGATTGCAGGGGTCACCTGGCAGCCTTGTTTCTCATGCTGGGTCAGAATGACTACCTGCGAGATTACACAGGAAGCCTCTTGTAGATAATTCTGCCCAAGCCATGCCGGTGCTGTGGTAGCTCACCCACACTAACAGTTTCTATTCCTTCGAAGTGTACCTTTTCTCAAGTGCAAACTGTGAACTAAGCCGGAATCAAAATCTTTCCGGAGGAATAACGCATGCACTCCTCCTTTACGTTAGAGATGCTCATTTAAATTCTGCAATTGCATCCGATGGCACAGAATCAAAGATTAGATCTGCACCTGAAGAAATGGTCCTTTTTCCTTCTTCAAGTGCTCTCTACACGGCCTCCCAGTCTCCATGTTAACTTCCTTTTCTTACCTCCTCTGCTCTCCACAATATGGGTCAGCGCAGGGAGGGAAAGCGCCGATGGTGGGGCAGAGTTGCTCCTGCAAGGAGACTTGCACTCGAGCTGAGCTCCGGTTAAAGGCTGAAAGTAGCTTTACCCCTGCAAGTTAACAATTTTTATTGTTCCCCATCCCAAACTCATTGAAGGTTCATTGCATCCTCTGCTGCATCTGGCACAAAAGTCTAGCAAACTGCATGTCATAGGTGGCAGTGAACATGAAACAAGGTTGATGGTACAAATGCATTCTGACCAAAGACTAAGTGAAGCAATAATTTACCATCACAGACGTAATTCAGTTTTAAACCCAATGGCGTACTGCCAGGTTTTATGCCAAACTATTTTCATTTCAAGTATTTGACTCTGTTAGGTCAAAAGAACATATAATTGAAGTTTTTGGGCTTTTTCTCAGAAGCCGAAAACCTGCTAATGAGACAACTTACAACGGGGGTCTTTAAAAAAAAATAAAAAACATAAAACAGTACGAGTGTTGCTGCACTGTAGTAGCATTCCATCCCGCCTGCAGCAGCACTCCACTAGCCTTGTGTCTGTGCCTCTGGGATAGGTCCTGGGCCACTGGACAGGTGGTTACCTGCAGTGACAGTGGCCATCGGCATGCACGGCAGATGGGACAGACCGCTCGTGCTGTTGACACGTTTCCGTCACAAGACAGCTGAAATTTGCGATGAGAGGCAAATCAGAAATCAAAGATGCGAAGCAAAAAGATCCTAAGGTGTGAAAACAAAACTGCCAGTCCTGAAACTGCTGGTGCACAATGGTGTCCAAAAGCCTAGCCCACCTTAGAGTCTGTGTCTGAAATGTGCAAAGTCATTTTCCCACACAAAGCAGCCAACGCAAATGAGCCGGCGGATCAAAACGTTGACCTTTATCTCCGTCTTTGCTCCTCGCTCTTGGCATGGAGAATGCTGACCAACATTCTCTCTCGCCTACCACAGCGCTGTAGATTATAAATCAATGAGCTGGCATTACGGTTGAATCCCGCTTCCCGGCACTGTGCGGATGAAACAGGGAACGTGGACCTGTGGGGTTGCCAGACTGCTCCACTTCCAGAACCAGTGTCTGGATTCTGGCTCGGAATCAGGTCAGACCGACAAAAAGGCAACGGTTTCACTTATCGGTCCACAACAGACAGAGGTGGTTGTCACGCGCGTGCAGCCTTCGTCCAGCACCGCTCCTTAGCCTTTTTCTCTAAATCAGCTCTATGTCCCAGCAGCCTACGTGGTCATAGATTCAGAGGATACTGGTGTCCTTCTTATTCTAAATCAACGCCGCACATCTTGTGCATGCATGAGATGTTGATTCTTCTACAATTCAATTGCACAGCGCAGAAGAGAGAGAGAGAGAATGACTGCACTGAGGACAGCAGCAGATAAAGCAGCTAAATTATTAACAGGAACTGATTGTAAGGTTCAGAAGACACTTTCAGCATTTCAATCCACATGCTTTCAACGCTCAGCCCTGTAGTTTCTGCACTGCATCTATGCAAGTTCACCAAGTGGCCGTTCAAGGTCCTTCCAGAGTTGCACAACCGGCACATCGGCGGACAGGGGGCTGAGCGGCCACGGTCACACCGTCAGCTGCAAGGACAGGCGGCATCGTGCTTCCGTTCGGAGGGCTCTTTGCTTCTCCGGGCTTGCGCCACGCGACCACTCCATCACTGGAAGATAATGAAATGGCGAACCCATGAACTGCAGCGATTAATCAGAATAGAATATGCGTTCCGCCACAGCTCTCGAACGCAGCCGTACCGCAGCACAAAGTTGCTCATAATTTATTTAAAATAGCTGCCTGTTTATAGCCCGAAATAAAACATGATAGCAGCTGGAATGGAGCTTCATGCACTGAACTGTTCCTGTGTGAGATCATTAACCTGCATAAAATGAGGAAATGGATGCCTGTTAACAAAGTGACAAACTTGTGTATATTTCATAAAGGAGAGTGCTGGCAAAAATGTTCAGACCTACGACCACTTCTGTCTTTCTGTGTTGCCATATGTTGCATTTTCTTCCGCTACTTCAAAGCACTGGAACTCAAAATGAAGATAATTTACCCCCATGTATTAATGCTCGCTGAAGCCAACTGTTGCAATAACATCTCTGTGTTTTGGAGTTTACTGCACACCAGCTCCATTGTCAATGCCATTACGGGCCTCCACCACCAGGATGAGAAACAGTGTCTCCCTGTAGCCAGAAAAAATGAAAAACTCAATCATTCTAACACCCCCCTCCTCTGTTGCTGCTTCACCTCTGTAGTCTTTATACTGCTTATTTATTACAATTATTTATTATATTTATTTGGTGAATTTGCACTTTATCCTCCTGCTGTACTTGTGTTGTTGTGTTGCACCTTGGTGCTGGAGGAACGCTGTCTTGTTTCTCCATGTACTGTGTAGATGGATGAAATAACAATAAACTCTTGACTTGACTTGACTTGACTCGGAGGGTCTGACTGTTCTGGGTCTTGAAACCACTCAAATCCGTTTTTAGACAACCTTCCCAGGGATGATGAGACCCATGTCTGTGCTCAGATACCGTTACCTTGAACCTAGCGCTCCCGTTTCCTGATTCACAGCCATCTAGATGTCCTCTCCACAGCCCCCGCGCATCCCCACTGCCTGCAATCCATAACAGACTGCAGGCCCTGCACTGCAACCTTCCTGCAGAACCTCTGCAGACTGTGTTCTTCCCATGGTACTTCAAACTCCAACATAGCAACCTGTCTGGAAGCATCGGCCAGTAACTGATTTCAATGTAAGGACTAAGTATGAGCTTAGAATAGGTACAGTACATAACAGCTTTGCATTCATGTAAGGACTTAACTTGGCTGATTTTTCTAGGAATATTTGATTGAGGTTGCTTGAATGATGCTTATCCATTGCATTTTTCAGATTGTGCCACAGATTCCTAATGGCACCAAGGTCAGTAGCTGGGCTACTGTAGCATGTTAATATATTTGTTTTTATGTCATTCCAGTTGCCCTTGCCCTTGTCCTAAGGATCATTGTTCTGCTGAAAGATAAACTTTCTTCCATGCTTGTTTTTCAATCCACTGAAGCAGATTCTCTTGCAGTACTTTTCCTTAATTTTGATCCACGTGTTCCTCTTATGTTAAAAAAGATACCAGGCCCCTTCTTATGAGCAGCAGCCCCACATTATGATGCTCCCACCACCATTATTTAGTTTACAAAATGATGTTTGTTATCACTGAAATGCTGCCGTAAATAAAATTTAAATATACATTTTGTGATTCACCAAAGTGGGAAAACCAGTCAAGGGTCAGAATAGTTTTGCAAGCCACCGTATGTACGACTTTCATGCAAACGTATTTATTCGGCCTCTTCTTTACTTCAAGTTGACTGACAATTTTTCCTTTCATTTCCATTTCCTTTCATTTCCCTTTTTCAATTTATGGTTTGCATCTTGGTCAAGAATAGTGCTGTAAGAGTGGACATACGCACTTGGGTCCTTGAACTGCAACGTACATTATAACATGCATACGGTGTATGAGCCTTACTTTGAAAATAAAAATCCAGCAATCGAGTGAAACATACTTCTAAACACAGTTTAGAACAACTGGAGCCTTTTTCATTTTTTAGACATTTTTTGCATTTAGATTTCTGCTGTGCTGGACCTTCTCACTCTCCAAACCTTGGCTTTCCATTCCGACAGACTTTTCCAGACTGATGAAACCTCTGCATCACTTCACGGCGAGCCATTCGGAGAAGCTTCCATCTTTGTGCTCTCAGCATGGTTTCTGGCATCTGATGTTCCCAGAGGACCTTCACGCCGCCTTCTGTTCACTTTGTCGTCCTTGTTTGTTTCCTGTCTGGATGTGGCCTCGCAAGGGAGCTCTGCCGTATGCTGTCTTTGAGCAGTGTCTTCTAAGCCCAAACTGATGACTAAAATCATTTGATGTGCCTTAGTTTTCCTAGTTTATTTCTGCAGTCCAAGGCTTATGAGTAAATATTTTAATATTGCACTATTGCTACATCTTAGCAAGAAGGCAGCAGTGGTATTAAGGGTTTAATGGAGTAAAGATGTCCATTTGTAATAGTTACTCATCCCAGCAGTTGGTTTGTTATGGCAACTCCATCATGGAGTCCTCTGACACGGTTATTAGCAATGACATTATAGCACGGGAGAGCTAACTAGGACCCATGTCTCCAAATTTGCTGCACGGTCAAGTTGTTCTCCAGAGCTCAAGAAGCAGCATTAGGCAAAGCTTAAGAGCTTTTTGCAACGTAATGATACCGACCTTGCGGCTTTTTTGCAGTGTCCTCTGAGGCTCTCGACTTTATTCATCTCTCTCTCTCTCTCTCTCTCTCTCTCTCTCTCTCTCTCTCTCTCTCTCTCTCCCCTGTCTTGAACAAATCAAGCAATGTGTTGTGGTGGTACTTTGAGAAGTTTCCATAAACGTATTTCTCTTATTACTCTGCGGCAGCTTTTGCAGACTTCTGGGGCCAATAGGTTGCAGTCTGCATTCTGGTTCTGCTTCTTCATTGGCTAAGCCTCTAAAGAGCAACACAAAGTTCAAAATTTAAATTGTAGCCCTAAGCAACACTTTTGTTTCTTTTTAAGCAAAAGTAGGAAATTATAATTTGTATTTAACCTTCAAGGCACTGCATATTTACTTTCCATTATACAGTACAGTATATTTATTTACTTTTATTTATTTATCATGTATTACAAATTGGTCAAATGGGTTGCTGACTGAACCGTTCCTTCTGGGGGGGAAGAATTGCAAATGACACTTAACTCTTTAGGTACTTTTTATGTTTTCTCTTATTGGTTTTGACAGTGAATGCTGTGCACCTTGAGCCGACCTTAAATTGCATAAATGTCATCTAAAATGGGTCATGCAAATCCCGCAGTCAAAAAATACGCCAGCAGTTCTGAATTTAGGAGCTCCACGTATTCCTTCCTCTGCGGCACCTGAGGAACCTGCTTTGCCACCAGACTTGATTTTACTGCCAAGTGCGATGCAAGTGGTGCACATGTGTGTTTGCATGTGCGTGTGTGTGGTGTGCATGGGTTTCATGTGCACACAGTTAGACACTGGAGAGTGAGGCTGTCCTTCCCCTGGGCTTCTGCAGTTCCTGATGGTGCTTGCTGTCAAATAACCTCCATCGCTTGGGTTCCCTTTTGGCTGAACCGCATATGTTTCAGATGTGAAGCAAAGTCTCGTGTTTTTGAATAGTTTGCATTCCAAAAGTAAGTTGAATGGTGTGAATGGAATGAGATTTCAGCCGAGTCCTCATTTATCCATTCATCCATGGCACTTTTATTGCAAGTCATTTGTTCTGCTTCCCTGAATCATTTCAGCTTAAAATCTTAGCCATGTACAGTATATTGATGCATACCTGAGTAATATTTACTCCGGTATTCGGTGGTACGCTGATCGAGGAAACCAGAGCAGGAGAAAGGGCAGAAACCAGGGTGCTTTGACTTTATGATGAAAAGCCTAAACACTGCATTATGTGCTTATTCGTTTATGCTGGCATCCAGCACTTTGAATCTGCTGTATGCACGTGTTTGTGCAGCTTTAGCTTCCCATTTGTTTTATGAGTGAAAAGAGCAAGTTATTCAACCTAGAAAAAATCTCCTGGTGTGAAGGTTGTGGGAGTGCTGCATGTGCGCTTTACACATCTGCCAAAAGAGTTTGAAATTCAGGCGGTCGGACACTCATTTGAAATGGTGCTACGCTTTGGAATTCGGCGTATGCACGAAGGCAAGGATCCCTCTGTTGGAGTCTCATTGTAATGCAACCGCAGGCACATGTTTGCAGCTCTCCTTCCCACCAAAGAAGCTTGAATTCTGTGCATCAGTGTTTGTGGTGTCATGGTGTGCATGCTTATAGATGGGTTAGGCTGCGGTGTTCCTTGGTGTTCCGTCCTCAGATCAATAGCAAGCAAAGACCCTCTCCAAAAACGCTTGCTTGTGGCCATTTTGATCATTTCCTCCCTCTCGCTCTCTTTCTCTCTCTCTCATGCTCACCCCCTGGGACTTCATTACTTCCAACTGTTTGCAAGCTATTGTTGGAAGCAGTGCTTAGTTTAAGGTAGTGGGAAGACTTGGACATAAAAACATGGCACACACTGGGGCGTGATGGAGGGGTGCTAAGCAACCAAGGATGCATTCCGGTTCACAAGGGGTTTTATACTGCAGGAGGTCTAAGGAATGGGTGTGGCATCAACCTGTGTGGAAATTCCACTGGATCATCGCTGTGCTGTTGTGTGGGCATAAGGGACTATGGTCTGCAGCCTAAAGTTTCACTGGATCCAGTTAAGGTGTCTTTGGCAAAGCACCAGAGAGAGAAGTTTTGCTTAATTCTTCTTTTACTGTTTTATCACATTTCAAGAGTTTGGTCACAGCAGATGTTGCCTATTGATGTGCGTGCGTGTGTGCGTGAGATCTCCGATTCCAGCTGCTTCTCTGTGTGCTCTTACTTTCACTTCATGCATGGATTTGGACCTTACGATGGGGAGGAGGCTACTGCCGAGATGGCTTTATGAAATAATGCAACACGACAGAGGACCCCACTGAGAGATGTGCTGTCACAAAGATTTGCAGCTCCTAAACATTCCACCTTGCGTCCGAGGCAACACACGGGGCCTGGCGGGCCATGTGGGTGGGCAGTCTTGCAGCGGCGGCCTCCCTTTCTGCAAGGCTTCTCACGCCTCACGTTTCCCAGACTGCTGAGGGAGACGAACGGCATTCGGCCCGGCACTGGGGACACTCCAGGCAAAGTGAGCGAAGGGTGAGACGTGCGCTAAATTTAGATCAAGGGCCGCCATGTCCAGGGGCAAACGCTTTGAGGAACACTCATCTTTCATCCTGAACAATGACTTTGGAGTATTTCTTCATTTTCGTTTGTGCTGCTGGCTGTGGATCTGCCTCAGAGATGCACCTTTGATTCCAGGCAAATGAGAACGCGGCACTTTCTACCGTTTAATGAAACCCGCAACGTTGGCGTAGTACGCTTGAGATACCTGCTTTAGTGTGGAGAGGAAAGGGCGCTCTTAAGAGTGCAGTCATGGTTTCTTTAGGAAAGAACAGAGAAGCCACCCCTACTAATTGACTTGGACGTCTTAGACAAGGGAATGCTGGTGGTGTTGGAGTTATGACCATTAACTTGCAGAGGTCTTGGGTTTAAATCTCATTCCCGCCAAAGCAGCTGTGGCCATGCTTCTTACCCTGAACCGACGCTGTAAATTACAGCCTTATCCATAAATGGATCAGTTGTGCAAACAACTAAATATTAATGTAGACAGACTACTGAGTCGTAGCCAATTTAACACCCAATTTCTTTGACCAGCTAGGGACCCCATAAAGGAAGTTTATACAAATGGCTTCAAATGCAAAGTTTGACTTGAGTGGAAATGAATCACGCATTGTTTCCTTAACAACGGGGCCATTTTACATCGGGGTCACATTTCAAACCTACCTTGTTACCCAGTATAATTTGATAACATTTCATATTTCAGAGTACCATTATGCAGTTCTGACATTTTTCGCAATGGGCTGTAATATTTCCCAAAAAAGATGGCCTGTCATTCAGGTCATGAATGTGGACTCGATTTATTTAATGAGCCCATCAAAACCAAATTGCTGTATTAAGTGGATGCATTACTTCCACAAAACACACTTTGAAATGCAGAGCTCTATGCAAATTTTACATTACTGTTGTTACCCCCTGCGAAGCCTCCGCTCAAAGCAGACAGCGAAGTGCCGTACTGAAAGGTCTTCGGGAAGCTCGATGAAATGGCCAGTAAAGCGTTGTTGAGGCACTTCATGCAATGTTACGCTGTGTGTGCGTGTGTGTGTATGCGTGCACGCGTAATGTGCAACTTTACTATGCCGCTCAAATCTCTATACCAACTGTCCTCCATTGGAGTGACCTGTGGAAAATAACATTTGTTTCTAACTGCTGAATATTTATTTGGTTTTACGTGAAAGTTTTTTTATTTTTTTTATTTTTTTAATAACTGGCAGGAGCAGTGCCTTGAACAAAACCAGGTCCTTTTCCACCTACAGCTCCTAACCCAATCCTACAGGACAGACAGACAGTTGTCCCTCCATCCACTCAGCAAGTTTTGACTCAGGGCTCCGCAAATGCCCTCCTCCGCCGTCAGGTCGTGGGAATCGAAGGGGATGGATGCGTATTATGGGTCGGGGCAAGAAAAGACCCCAGTTTGCAGTGTGTTTTGGTCTCATGCCATCTCGATGCCTTGCTTGGTCAGAAACAACCTGTCTGTCTGCTCTGAAAGGGAGCCATTGCAGAGTTTGCTCCTTGGTCCACGAGTTCAGTTTTATATCGGAACGGACACAAGTGCTCGAGTGCTGTTGTTTTTGCAACACTGCTGACGTTTGTTGCCAAAGGCACATTTTGGCCTTTTGCACTTCTGTATAATTCTTGTCCAAACAAACCTCTGTTCTGCCTTTCATGACAAGGAAGAGACATTTCTGAGAATGTTTTAAGACTCCTTTCCTTTCAAGTAAATTTGAATTCTTCAGTTGTTCCAGTTTAAAAGTGTTTCTTGTGTTCAAAATGCAACATTAGTCCCCATGAAACCTGTTACTATACAGTAAAATGTGTCAGCTTTGCTCCGTCATTTAATGTAAACCCATAATGATGGCCGATTCGCTTCTTCTCTGCTTCTTTTCTCTTTTTTCTTCTGCGATTCATTTGCCGTGCAATGAATTTGCGTCTGTCTTACGCATTGTACGGCTTGTTGACATTAATATGTTATCCAAGCACTGAGGAAATCACTGAGGACTGCATTACTAAAGCGGGAAGGTGGAAAACAAAGTGGAAAATGTCAGTTTTGTGAAATGTGCTCAGGATCATTGAGAGCCACATTACAGAGACATATTAGTGATGGGAGAAACAGGCAGGAAATGTCAGGCGTGTTTAGCAACACACGGTGAGCGGAGCGAGCACAGGATCCCGCTTCCCTCCCACACTCGGTCTACGTGTCGCGCTCGTGCTGCGGTTTATTCTCAGCGGTTGTGGTGTGTGACAGCCGTGCTAAACTTTTGTTGTCTGTGTTAGTTTTTTTGAGGACTGCATTGCTTGCCAAGTTGCTGAACGTGAGCCGACGAATCGGCCCGTCCGGCTCGCAGATCTTCTGTGCCTGTAGCTTAGCGAAGAAGATCTGCTCTCGGTCAGGTGGTTGGTCCATTTCCCAGCATGCGGGGAGGGTCAAGCCTGTCGGCTGCGTCTTTTTTGTCCAGTTTTCCCGAGGATCCTGGTTATAAAGTACAAACACTCCTCAACGCACAAAGCAAACTGAGCCTAAAGTCACTCCAAAGTCACTTTAAGCTGCAACGAATAGATTTGCAGTTCAGACCTCCCTCGGTTTTTTGCACCGATTCGGTCTGTTAACACCTTGGACATTACGGTACGTGGCTATGAAAGGTCTAACAAGGTGTTTCATTTTAATATTTTCTTCTAATCACTTTTAAAATGAAGATGGCCAAAAATGAGGGAATGTATAAATTCAGTGCCTTCACAAACTCCTGTTTAGTGCCAAATGCCGAGTAGCACATAAAAGTACGACGTTACTAAACTTCCCCACGCTCATCCGTTCCTCGGGAGCAAAGGACAGGAGCCGTAAACACAATGGAACTAAGTTGGATTAAGGCGGTTTCGCTTTCCTCTTGAAATGAAATACAATCAAAAACAGAGGAAGCTTGAGTGTTCAAAAATCCATAGTTTGACTTAGTAAGATGATGAAGCAGTCAACCGCATAGTCTGATTTCTAAAGCTTTCGGGTCACCCGGTGCTGCTGCCAGTTTATGCAGCAAAAGATGGTTTGTGCATAAGATTGGACCACTTTTAAAAAATAGCTTTCATTACATGTTTGATTCAGAACGGTTGTGGATCTCATCTTGTTGCACCCTTTATGAGAGCGCTTAGTCAAAAGACAACAGCAGCCCACCTGCCTGATGTCTTCACAGATTTGAGCACTAAACTGGATGACAACGTCTCGCATTCTTTGTACGTTTTACCCAAAGTCAGCCCAGGTGATGCAGTCTGTGTTGCAGCGGTCAGCTCCATCGTTCGGGGGACGGATGTTTTTTCTACTTTTTTAATTTTCTTGACCAAGTGGAACTAATAACTGTGACCGTCTTGGATGAAATCCACTTCTCAATTTAATTTCTTTAGGCTAGAATACATTTGTCTGAGCCGATCTGCCTGCAGACTTTGTCCACTTTTAATGAATCCGATGGAAAAGCCTGCAGTTTGTGTGTGTGAACAAAACATAAAACCAAACCATCATTCTTTGTTACTGGTTTTCATTACCTTTAGTGTTCATTCCACAATTTAGACCTCACTCCTGGGTTTGTAGCTGTTGGTCATTGCATCAACTTTGACAGCTGACACGCGCGCGCGCTCGTGTGTGTGTGTGTGTGTGTGTGTGTGTGTGTGTGTGTGTGTGTGTGTGTGAGACAAAGAGAAACAGAGCCCATGTGCTTGCTATTGGCAGCCACATTAAAGCGACATGTAAAAGACCACCAAAATGATGCTATGGTCATCATATGCATGTTCACTACATATTTGAAATAAATTGAATATTCCGTTCCCAGCCCTATCGGTGTTGCCCCGTTATATGGCGGCGTGTTAGCACTGTCAACATAAAGATCAAAGATCAAAGATCAAAGAGATTTGTTTGTCACATACATGGTAACCAGGTATTCCATACAGTGAAATGCGCACTGAATCGACAGGAGACTGTGCGCGGTGACACCCAAAGGAAATCTAAGTCACACAGCAAATAGACAAGCAAACAAACGAAACAGTAAATAAAAAAATAAATAAAGTTGAATAAAATTAAATATTAAACAGACATTAACAGTGACAGTAAGGGGGGGGGGAGTTAGAGGATGTTGTAGACCGTGGTTTTGAGGATTGTGATAGGTTCAAAAGCCTTATGGCCCGTGGATAGAAACTCCTCTTAAGTCTCTCCGTTTTTGCCATAATGCTCCTGAATCATTTGCCAGATTTCAGCAGGTCGAACAGATGGTTGCTGGGATGAGACAGGTCACCGATGATCCTAGTCGCTCTGGTCTTGCATCTACTGGTGTAGATGTCGTGTAGGGATGGCAGATCAGATCCAGTGCAGCGTTCCGCTGCCCGGATCACTCTCTATGCCTTGATGTTGCAAGCACAGCTATTCCCAAACCAGGAGGTGATGTTTTGAGTCGGGACAGTTTGTACAGCACCAGAGTACAAGGTTTTAAGGATCGCCGGAGAGACCCGAAGCTTCCTCAGCTGTCTAAGGTGGTAAAGATGCTGCTTTGCTTTACTTGCTTGAGCTCGGATGTGTACAGTCCATGTCAAATCCTCAGTGACATGAACGCCCAGATATTTAAAGCTGCTCACCCTCTCCACTGCAGTCCCGTTGAGTGTAAGGGGGGTGTGGGACCGCTGCTGTCGCCTACCAAAGTCCACCACCATCTCTTTAGTTTTGCCGACATTCAGTTGGAGGCAGTTCTCCTGGCACCATGATGCCAAGCTCTCCACCTCCTCCAAGTATGCCGTCTCATCGTTGTTGGAAATGAGGCCCAGCACCACAAATTTGGTCAGCAAATTTGATGATGGAGTTGGAGGCGTGTGTGGCCACACAGTCGTGAGTGAAGAGGGCATGGAGCAGAGGGCTAAGTACACAACCTTGTGGAGCTCCAGTGTTGAGCATGATGAACATCGCAGTGTTTCAGAATTTCGTCCAGGATGTGAATTTTCTATGGTCCAAGAATAGTAGCCATTTGCTTTGCTTTTCTTAATGCCAATGTCCGCGTTTTTATGTGCTTCTTGAGTCTTTGCTGTGTTAAGAACCAGGCGGTGTTCAGATCAGATGGCACTGCGCACTTCCACAAAGGACAGTCGTGCTGTTTATTAGACTGTAAGTAGGTCAATTCAAGCTGGAGAAGACAATAATTCATATTATGTGAGCGAACTGTCTCTCGGGGAGAGACGTGCGACTGCTTCTGCGTTCCCAGATAGACGTGCATTTCCCTGGGATGTCTTGGGGCTTTGCTGTCAGTCCTTGATCAAGTGGGCTTCAGTGAAACATTCTTGGTTCCACTGTGCATTTCCTCGCTAAGAAGATGGTTTGGGAAGACGTAGCTTTCGGGTTCCGCATTTCGCTGGATCCTCACACATGAGTAGCGCTTTGGTGCGTCCACTGTGATGGCCACGTCCCACCCTGTCACTACATCTTCCTGCTGTTTTGGACGGCAGGAGCCGACGAGGACCCCCGCGGAACAGCTGGCGTGTTTTGCTGTCCCTTGAAACCCGTCACTTCCTTGGCAGATGTTGTGTGAAATGTAGAAGGAGTGCATGTGACGTGAGCCCAGTCCTTCACCAGGAAGTGGGCTTTGTCTTTGACCAAAAGTGAAGACCGGCACCCTGACAATGAAAGCATAGCCTTTTTTTTCTTCTTTTTAACATATACGTGACGCAAGAACTGTTTTTGTTTAATGCTGTGATTTCACGGAGGTGCCACCCATTCACTTCTAGAAGCTGTTTGAGTTTGACTGCAGAGTGCAAGGGTAGACATGCAGGACAGCACAGGGCATTTAGGTGGTACTGGTGTGCTTGAGAAAGCAGGCAACATGAAGCAAAAGCAAAAATCTGTGCAATTTTATAGTGAAACAGGGAAATTTTCTCACTCAGATATTGTATCCGCTCCCAAATGCTGTGTGAAAATTTCAGATTGCCCGAGTGGTTTCCCAACCACCTCAGTGGAGGGAGAGGAATTTGGTTTGCTCATCCACTTGGGTCTTTTTCAATGGATGTGCCTTAACTGCAAAGGTTTATCCCCGGCCCCGCTGATCTGCGCAAATCCACAAGTGCGCGTTCACCCGCTGCAGCCCGTTTCAGCTAAGACGGCGACACGCGCCTTACAGAAACCAAGAACAATTGCTACAAGCTCACGTATCTCCTCCTCATCTTTGAAGGCCGCCTTCGCTTTGATGCGCTCAGGTGAGAGCCCTGTGACACGAGCCAGCAACAATGTCTCCAGATCCCTTGCTTTCAACATACTTAATCTCCTTCTTTTTTTTTCGTAATTCACACGCCGTTCAAAACTCAGAACAGGACTTCAATTCCTCCGCTTTAAACTTTAAAGCTACTTTCCCTTGAATACTCAACCAGTAAGCTTCTCTTTCTCTAAACTGATCACTTCTGTGCTATTTTAAAATTAAAATGCCTTTTAACTTTGAAACTGATGGAAAGATGGCACAATAACACCAGCTGTTTAAAAGCACTATGTAAAATTATGCATTTTTTTATTATTTATTATATCAATAATCCACCCAGGTTATTTTACGCATGGACCAATTGAGCTGAGCTGTCGTGTTCTTTTCACAGCGGAATTGATGGAGGTGTAGTTAGAAATAAGATGGCCACGGCCTTCTGGAGAATCATATCTCCATCCCTGTCATAGTCAACGCCTCCTCCTCCTCCTCACATTACATGATGGAGATGAACACCATGCGTCATGTGCAGTCGCCACCGGATTAGATGCACCGTCGCATCCAGCATCAACATGGAGCAGAGCCCGATGCATTCAGGATTCACCACATCTAATGCCGCCCCCTCCCCCCCTTTGCTTTACCTCTGCTGACTCCCTATGGGGTTTTTGCAGTGTTTGCAGCACAGGATGGACATGGCACCCAGTTCTGCTCAAGAAAGACAAATATCTCCCCCCTGTCGGTAGTTTGCGCCCATCTGTCTGGCCACCAAACACAAAACCCATCACACCACCCCTTTGAGAGCTTCTGAAAGCCACCGCACAGGGAGACCACCGTGGCTTTAGATCCATTTACATCCTCATGATTTATTTCGGCTGCTAAACTCCCTCCTCCGAACAGTACGGAGTCCCAAGTAATTTAGCTGGATGGCACCAAAAAGCGAGATACTGACTTGAATCCCACTAGCGTGAACAGGGGCTGAAGGTTTTGCCAGATAAAAGGGGAAGCGGAGCGAATAATGGCGATGGTTTATCTGCTGTGTGACTGTATTTATACGCGGCGCGCCGCATGCACTGACTTGCTCGGGCTTTGAGGATCCAGTAATGAGGAGTGAACGGCGGTGCTGTCCTTTGCAGATAGGCTCTGCGAAGAGATACGCCGACCCTCGGTGCGCTCATACAATGTGAGCTTCTAAGCCCATGGCACAGATGCTGAGCGCCCTGAAAAGAAGTGCAGGCACCAGGACGTTTGGATGAGCTGGAGTTGCACAGTCGAGTGCCTCCTGCAGCTGAAGTTTCCAAATTAGACTTTAACACTGAATTTGTTCTTGCACGCCGTCATATCTTAGCCTTCTTGTTGTGTTCCAGTCAAATTTGACTCATTTGCAACTTTTATCTTTTGTAGATATGATGCGTTTGATCTGATAGTCAGAAGGCTTCATGGCACCTTCCACTCCGGGAATCGAAATGCAAAAATAATCCATTGGTTTATTCAAATTGTGTA
This sequence comes from Heterotis niloticus, assembly GCA_018136845.1. Taxonomy (NCBI): domain Eukaryota; kingdom Metazoa; phylum Chordata; class Actinopteri; order Osteoglossiformes; family Osteoglossidae; genus Heterotis; species Heterotis niloticus. The sequence continues at coordinate 604,800 of CM030888.1, forward strand.
CCTCTCCGGTGTATGGCTGGGGGAAATGAATGGGTGACAGTACGATAGCAAAGAGAATCAAATTCAGATTCAAGTGCACGCGCACACACACGCACACACACACACACACACGAAGAGCAGGTAACTGTGGTCTTTCGACTGAGACTTTGCCTAAGATTTGGATGAAAACAGCATTGTGTGATCGTCTGTGCTTGTTGGTGCCTTTATAAATGATTATGGCGGGCCACCCCATTTGGAACAAGAACACCAATTCTGAAAGCCGTCTGAGACCGCATCAGAGTTAAGATAACTAGGATCAAAGCTGGTAGTAAATGTTTAAACATCACCTGCAGGTTTTTGGCTAACTATCCAGGTGATGCCCTCCTGCTATAGTCTTCAACACAGGGATGCAACGGTGCCAGCAGGAGCCAGTGAGGCTCAGCTGGGGCAGCCTGGGCTTTAAGAGTGCTTTACCGCTTAGTCCTCCAGAAATCTGCAGACCCGACAGCCGCTCCGGTTGTTCACGGCCAACGGCTTGGAACAGATTTTTTGCAGGCTGACGGCAAAAGCGCCAACGGTGGAACCACATGTCCTCCTCGCCACAGGAATTAGAGCGCTTGGCACAGCAACCCTGGCCCCTAGATGGAGTGCAGCAGAGGCCAGAACCTGCATTTGAGCTCTTTCTCGCTCCTGTGGGATCCCACCTTTCCAGAGCTGCTGGAGCTGCATTTCAAGAAAAATGAGGGACTTGGGGACTCAGGCTCTCAATTACCGTAGATGTTTCTCAGATTTACTACGGTTTTCAGACCAGACACATCCAGCCTTGGCTACAGCAACACTACTCCATGACCTTGCAGAACCACAGTCAGCTTCTTTCTACCCCAGACTGTAAGGCTGGCAGCTCCTATAGCCCAGGTTCGACCATCATTGCCCATGACCACCGAATGCTGCTTATACTCTGCCTAGCCAAAAAGAAAATCAGCACTTGGATTGAACTGAGTGTTATGATGTGGAGGTGCTTCAGTTGGTCAGGTCTAGGTTCAGCAACATTATGTGCCCAAAAGATGAGGTGAGTTGACTACCTGAATATACTGAATGACCAGGTTTTTCCATCAATGGATTTTTTTCTTCCAAGATGACAATGCCAGGATTCATGGGGCTCAAATTGTGAATGAGTGCTTCAGGGAGCATGAGAGAGACATCATTTTCACACATGGATTGGCCACCGCAGAGTCGAATCTTTGGGGTGTCCTGGGGAAGGCTTTACGCAGTGGTCCGACTCTTCCCATCATCAGTACAAGATGTTGGCGAAAAATTCATGCAACTCTGGACGGAAATAAACGCTGTGACATTGCATAAGCTTATCGAAACGATGCCACGGTGAATCAAAGCTGAAGGCACTCCAACCAAATATTAATGTGTCCTTTTTTTTTTTTTGACCGGGCAGTATATAAATCAAGTGTATAATTTTTTATGTGTTGCACCGATGGTGCATTTTATGTCTTTAATTTTTCATATTTAGCTTTCATTTCTTTATTTATTTATTTTTCAATCTTCCCAGTTTTCCTTCCCACAATTATGTGCACAGCGGACCTGAGATCTTCATTTTGTTTTTCCGTGCGTACCTGCTTGAGCATCAACACACTTTTTGGCCATGGGAGAGGACGAATGCTGACATGTCGGTGCTTCTCCGCAGCGCTTTGTCTTATCAGGAGGTGTGCACCCTTGCCGCATTGTGTCTGATCAACTGTGTGTTGTGGAATTGCACCGCCACTTTGTTTCACGGATCTGCTGTGGCATCGGCAGGGAATCGTGCAGAACCGGGAATGGAAACTGAACCAAGCGCACAGAAAAGCAACCCAAGAGCAGAAGCAAATGAAATATACATGCGTACATGCTACATACATATTAATTTTTAAATCTAATATCTGTGCTTAAAGGCCGGATCCACAAAGCAGGCATAATGGCTGTGCCCATCCTACTGCACATGTGCATGCATGCATCCTTGATTTAACTTTGTACTGTTCATGACACACAATAAACTTAAGGAATATTTCATATGCAGCATACAGTATTTAATGTGTGCACATCTCACAGCTTTTATAATTCTTTACTCTGCACTTAAAGGATGCTTTTCTCTGAAACAACATATAGGTCAGAGAAAAGTTTATCGAAACCAAAGGGCTTTAGATTCCGGCCAGGACGATGAAATGGCGCCTGGCTTCCATGACACCACAGTCACGGATCTGAACGGAAAGGCATTCGGAAGGGAAACGGATGCGTGGGTTTGAGACCCTTCTCAAATGCCGGATGGGATTAGACACTTCTGAGGTGGACAGGATGTCCGTCCAAAAGTAAGAACGGCCGGGCTTTCTATCTAGACCCCCTGGCTGCCACTTGCTGGGGTTTTCTGGGGAGAACCTCTGTGCCGTTACAGTCTCCTCGACTGCAGGAGACAGGGACCCGCAGTGTTGCGTCTGTGTTTTTGGAGGCTTCTCTTCGGCGCTGCATTCTTCGGACTGCGATATGAGCTCCACGCATCACTTGTGCATAACCCAGAGAGGCCTGGCATGTAATTAAACTGCACACAAATTTAGTTTCGAGGCTGAGCGAGGCGTGGGAGAAACGGCACCGGCGTGTTCGTGTGAGGAAATGAGTGCAGAAATTTTTGCTCTGGTGTTCCTCACTGCCGGAACCCCTCGGCATCACAGATGCACTGAGTTTGGCTGTGCAAGGAGGTCCATCTTGGGCGACTGGGGTTTCTCCGTGGTACGACCGGCACCCCGAACGCCTTGTGCACTTGTTAACGCTGGTGTGAAAACCGATGAACCCAGCGCTCCGTGGCTGCCCCGGGCTGTTTTGCGTACAACCTCCGTGGGCTGAGGAGGGAAACAGCCGACAGTGGTCGAAAAAGGGAAGAAGAAAAAGAGTGGTGCAACACAAAAAGTTGTGGACACAGACGCACGCAGATAAATGCCATGGAACCAGAGGCCGAAAATGAAAAGGTGAGAAATGACATCTATGTTGTGCTTCCCTTGCATATTCCAGGCACGGCAAAACTATTAACAAGTAAACTTTCTGTGTGGAGTTGGCTGATGTATGTGTGTAGTTAAAGTTCCCCAGCTGCGTTCTGTCTCATATTTATTAATAAACGCAGAAATGTGTGCTAATAGGACGGGCTTGCTGGAAAGAAACATTTCATTTGTTGTCTGCATGGAACATACGAGGCTGTGGCGAGACAGACTGTCGAGAACTATTAATGCGGGCGGATTACAGTGCGAGCAGTTAGCACTGCAAGCGTGTCGTGATTCTAAAGAAGCGTTTCTAAAACATACACGCAGTTCTCAAATTTCAGAATTAGCTTACAGAGCATCTGCCTTTGCTCAGAGACCAATTTTTACAAATTGTAAATCATTTTTTGATGTGTGGTACGGCACATTCTGTGCACTGCGAAAGGCTTTTTCACGGAGACAAGCCATCAGTAAAGATGCCATTATGACTTATGTCTGTATGTTTGTGAGAACCAGAGCAGAAATCCAGCTGGGCTGCCAGCGGAATGGAAGGGGGCAGACGGAGCCGTGAGCAGCTCGTAGTTTCGAAAGCGAGACTTTGTTTTCTGGCTCCATTTACCCGAAAGCAGGCAAACAAATCATTGTTCCTTATGCAGGCCCTCAGACTTTTGCGGTGCAGTTTGCCTTCAAAGCCTCTGAGTGCAGATGATGATGATGTCATGGCTCCTGTAGCCGCACTTTTTGAAACATGCAAACATTTTCCAGTTCATTCTTGGTTGCATTTTCTGCACAGGTCTATCAGCAACTTGTACTTTTAGCGGAATCGACTCGACTGTGTATGAGTGAGCAGCGTTGCTTTGCTGCTCGCGACACGAGCGGCCCGAACACTGGTATTGTGGTCTTCGGGTGACATTCGAAGTAGCCATTTTGTCACTTAAACGCACTTTTGTTTCTAACAACGTAACACTGAAGACTTGCAAAACGTAATTTGGTGACATCGTAGCCACACGAGTCGAGCGGTGACGGTGAAGCGCTGTTCGGGTTTTTCTGCGGCCTCGGAGGGATGCTGAGAGCAGATTTACGGGTATGAACAAACCTGCGGTCCCGGTTGCAGGTAAGCTGAGGAACCGGTGCACGGCGTCACATTTTCACTAATGAGAAAATAAATAATGGCGTGACAGATATGCTGTAGTTGAGCTTTTGAATCTGCTGCCGCACTGACAGCAAATTCTTCCCACGTAAAAGAAATTGAGTTGTGCTATTTTTGCATGAAAGCTTGAACCATTTCAAAGCCCTCTTTCACTGCCCTGAAAAAACCGATGCGAGATCCATTCCATTTCAGATGAATGTCTCCCTCTTGCCGGAACAAAGGAGTTACATGACTTTTTGGGTTTTTATACTGTACCTGTTCTCCCGCTCCGTGTGCCAAATAAGTCAAGCGAGAGCGGTGACACGCAGTGTCCGGGGTTTACAGTACCGCGTTTTACACTTAGCCTCCTATTAAAGGTTTGTTACAAGGAGTAAATAATGAAAGCGCTTCCTTTTGCAAAGAACCCGTAGGTTCGGCCACAAACTTCCTTAGCTGGCAGGAGGTCCTGGTGTTAATATTTAACACAGCTCAAGGGGCAGAGGAACATGGCGCTCACTCCCTTCTCTCTGGAGCCACACACAGTGGCAGACCTGCACACACACCACCGGCTGCACAACCAAAGGCCACGACACAGCCACAAATAGGACAGGCAATTCAAACGAAGCCATAAATGAGTAAGAAGGGAAGCAACGGCGCTCCCGTGTCCTCCTTTGACATCCAAAGCAAGCTGCGTGAGCCGCTCCGCTGATGTCTTTGTTAAATAAATGCCTTTGGCTCACGAATGCGTGAGAAGATCTGAAGATCCCGAGCTGGAGGTCTACGGTCCGCTTTCGTCAACATGTTGATGCGCCATGATGCATTGTCCTTTTGCCACAAGAATCACGCTTGAAACGGCAGGATAGTCGTTGATAATTTGATTTAATACGAACCGCAACGTGATTTTGTTCCATTGTAAGTGCAGGCATAAAAAATTCCATTAAATGCGATGCATTTTTTCCACTCACAGACCTCTCTGATCCTGACTAAAGCAGGCGCGGGTGCAGACGTTCAGCATGAAAGTAGTGACCTGTCTGTACCTGGATGACCTGCACGGCAAACCCAGCAAAGTCGTAGGTGTTTCATGTACTTAACGTCAGATTCAGACATTTACACCATGGCCTTCCGCGCGTCGTGCGCAGCCCTTTTCCCTGTCACCATGTGTTAGGACACGCATTATTATTCCAGGTTATTTCCCGCAGCCAGGCGCCCCTTATATGTTGTTAAATCGAATGCCACATCAAGTGCACTGGAATCCATTTCTGCATTTGTTTGGCCTGATTAAATTCTCAATGTCACTGTTGTTTCCCGAAATGGGGTCAACGCATTAACACGGCCATATGCCAGAAATGAATAATGTCCCCCCTTCCCAAAAAAAAGGAAAACACTCGTGCCCAGACCGAGGCTCGCTCGCGCGCTCGCACACAGCTCCACAAATAGTGCAGACCGCATCTCTCAGACTGGACCGGTTCACACCTCCAATACCTATTATCCGGGGCGCAAAAAATGTGCTTGGCGTAGCAGCGGTTTGTGGCGCTCGGCTGCAGGAGCGGGAAAATTAATCCCAGCGTTCAAAAAACCTCGGCTCGGTTAGCCTCCATCGCAGCGCTGCGAGTCTGAAAGGCATAAGGACATTATTTCCCCATTCTTTTAAGGCTTAGTTTCTAATAAGTTCCCTCTCCCGAAGCGAGAATTTATATTAAAATTTAACTTAAAAACAGGAAAAGACAGACTGCGTAGGGGGAATGGATATGAGCTTCAAACACATAATGGACCCTGAAAGGATGCTGCTGGTGAAACAAGCTGCTTGAAAAGAGCATCGTTCTCGTGTTTAAATTCCGCTCCATGGTAGAGTTCTGTAAGCCACAGGGAAAGACCGTAGATGGGCGATTAATATGTCTTTTATAGCTAAAAGGGTATAAAAGCAAACGCGACCAAAGCTGGTAGCAGCAATCTAAATTACGAACCTGGGTTCGAATCCCCGTTCCTGCTTTAATCCTCTTCATGAAGGCACTTAACCTGGAATGATGCTGTGTAAAATTACCCAGCTGTATACACATGTAAATAAGAAGCTTAGCACTCAGACCCCTCACTTTAAGCTGCCTTTATAATGCACGATGGTTCATAGTAATGGACTTACATTAAGTCCAAATGTTCAAAAGTGTGGCTGAACGTGGCTTAAAACCAGATAAAGAAAAATCTCAATAAATAGACTGATAAATTCCATGAAAAATAGAACATAGCGATGCACATCTGCAGCATTCCGTACGATACCGTGCTTTCGTATTGTTGTCCTCAGATATGGAAGGCCATCGATCAATGGGCAAGGAAACTGTGAGCGGAAGGACGGCTCCGTCGGTTCCCCCCGTGTGACCATGAGCTCCGTCTCTCTCACACTGACAACCAGTCAGCTCGTGAAATTTTTCCCTGAATTTATTTGACGCTTAATTTTCTTTTGTTTCGGTTAACATTAACACTACCGAATCCCATCATTTAGATTTAATCTGTGAAACGGCTGCAGAATTTTCAGCTGCACCCATTCAAATAGTTGCATTCATACTCTGCCCTGAGAGCCAGAATCATCATTTATTCTCAATGGGTACCGTAAATGTGTTTCCATTGCATGGTCACATCGGTGGTCCGCTGTCCGTACAGGGCGGCTCGTGTCATAACGGCAAAGGTTGCTGCTGTGCAGCTCGAGTGTCCTGGGTTTGAACTCCCCTCACCGTTCTTCGCAGCCTCGATCAAGGAGTTTGCTGGAACCGAGACGGTAGCAACGCCCCACCGTATGAATGGGAAATTCAATGGACGCTCCGTAGTGCACGAGGCTAGCGCTGTAAATAAGCCAAATTTATAATTCAGAATCGCTCGGAAATGTGCGTGAATTACAAGGACAACCTGGCCAGCTGCGGTTGCTCCGACTCCGTGTCCAATGCAGCTGGCACCGAGGCCCGTGCGTTTGTGGGATGAAAGATTCTCGGACCGTTTTGTTGGGCGGCTCGCTTGTTCAACAGATGGTTCCTCACTTATTTATTTATTTAGTCTTTTCACAAAAGCTGTGGACTAAAAAGAGATGGATAAAGGGACCAATAATGGGCCGTATGGTGAGTCTGCCATACACCTGGGCTGCTACGTGGCGGACGGCAGCCGACGGCTCTGGCTCGGTGCCCCGGATGTCCTCCTAAAGAGAAGAGTAATTAAAAGGCTGCCAAGTTTGCGACGCGGCGCTTGCGTCAGAGGCGAGCGCCGCCGGGGCCGATGGGAAGAGGATCGTGCGCAAAAACGGGTCTTCGCTCACCTGAGATCGGAACTTACCGTGGTCACGCACCCCACAACCTGCTATTTTCGCTGCAGGCTGAATGCTTCGGGTCCTTTGTGGGTGCATCGCCATGTCTGCATTCTCAGAGGCTTGGTACAATGCAAATTAAATTAGACTTAATTTTACTCAGTGAACTGTTACTTTGACTGTCAAGAAGGTGGAGCTCGGCGATAAGCTCTTTATACCGCTCTTGCTGGGGAGGGCATAGTGTTTGGAAGGCGGGTATTGAACGGTTATTTCTCCTGTAGGCATCTGAGCTACAGGGTTTGCATTGCGAACCTCTTGCTTCTGTCATTCGTTACTGCTGGAGTTTTGTTTGCCGTCTTTCCATCTGATGAACAGGTTGACTTTCCCTCAGCATGACCCCAGGTCTGACTCCCCGCAGCATAGCGTAGCGTGGCGTAGCATAGCCCCGGCCCTGGCTATGTGTGCCCCTGGATGCCCCTTGCATGATGGGTGATCTGGGCCCCTCCTCTGCTGGGCTGCTGAACAGCTTCCTCAGCTCACAGCTAGGAAGCTTGGGTTCCCACGCTGACCTCCATGCCTGGCAACAGGGTGAGGGGGGCTTGAGACCACAGGCATGGACTTTTCAGCAGATCCAGGCAGGTGTTGGGTCTTCTTCACCAGTCTTACACTCTCCTTCCACTGTAGGCTGGGCTAGGCGTGCACTTTCAGGATGCTGCTTTTCGAGTCAGCGCTGCAGAGCAAATAGGGGTTGCACCTATAAAGTTGTATTTAGTGGTTGCAGTGAACCCGTTTACAAACACCAGATAAAAAATGAGTTTGATGCTCCAGTTGTGACAGCACTGAACCTGAACAAGCAAAAGAATTAAAACATCTTGAGCTTGAAATGTGTTTTTCAAACGGCTTCCTTTTTCCCTGATGCAAAGAAGCGTCGACGCCAAGTGTCCTGTAATGTAAGCCGGTGTCGATAAGGCTCTCCCAAGGGAACATCAGCTGGTTTTAACCGTAGCGCTGGCTGAGCCGCTGTTATGGCAGTAAAAGATTAATGCATCACACTCATTCCAGATTGGTTCTTCTCTTCTAAACCCTGAAACTCATTCATTACGCCATGCAAAGCTGATATGTAAAAGCTGAAACTGGCTTTTGTGTTTCTTATCCTTGCTGCAGTGCCAAAGCTGAAGGACACCGCAGGCTAGCAGGTAGAAAAACGAACACATCTAAGGTGTGCGACCCCAGCTCTGGCCCACGCTCCAACTCCAGCGGCTGTTCACCTAAGCCACTCACAGTGAGCCTGAACTGGTCTGAAGGTGTGATGCAGGAGTCTCGAGGTGTGATCCATCAGTGTTTGTCATACTTGAGAAGATATGGGGTCGGTCCTTCGGTTGCAGTGGAAGCAGCTTCTCGGCTCCTTTCAGGTGTATGACCTCGAGGAGAACTCCGCTTGCCCGCAAAGTCACCCAACACCCGCAGCGGGTCGCCATACCCCCGTGGACTGTTCGCTCGCTCGCTCCTGTCTGCAACCGGCAAACTCCCAAGTCTGGCACATCGATAAGCCCCCCCACCCCCCAGTGCTGGGACTTAGCAGAACTTTCTTTCTGGGTGGGGGTGGAGGGGTTGGGGGAGCAGAGTTGATGAAATTTTGCAAAAAAATGTGAAAACCCATCATGTGCATTCATCCAATTAGGGACAGTATAAATTAGAAATGAGAACGGGGTGGGGGACCAAAGGAAGAAAGGCCCGGTTTTCCCTATAGGAAACCGCAGAGGGGATTTAAACTAACAAGAAATCAGTCGCCTGCAGTCGGGCCCTAATCCTCCTTCTTGAAGTTTTTCTGTTGTTAAAATTTCTTTGAGGAGCGAAGGCTCATTTTTACGGAGTACGGGGATGAATCGAACGCAGCGCGGTTCTGCGAGAAGACCTGCGCTGCCCGGTCCAGGCCTTGGAGCCGAGCAGCTGCCCGGAAATTAGACTCAACCCATGCTCCTTCCCCGGCTGTCCCTCGGCCCTCGCAGAGTCGCGAATGTACCGAGGCGGAGGAGCCCGACCGGCCACAGGGGTTGCGTTTAACAGCCCCTTGGCAGGTGCTTGACGTGTTGGCAGCGCTCACGGTGGCAGGTTATTTCCGCCGACCTTTTTAGCATGCGATAAATAACATCGGGGAGGATGATGGGAAACAATGGCAGGGTCGAGGACAGCATGGCAGGGAGCCCTAATAAGACGCATGCGCTTGTTGTCACAATTACAAAAGGAAGTGGCGGGGAGCCGAGAAGATGCGCGGATGAATCGAGGCACGACATCCGCAGAACAAAGGCGACCGAGACTGCAGCGGGGTGATAAGCAGCATGATGGGACGGCAGTAAAACGTGGTTATTCCCCAAATGCAGCAACACATGCAGCAAGGATAAAGCCCCAAAGCTTATCTGCCCAAGTAGAAGATATTGTTATCTGCAAATTTAAATTTGCCTCAAACTCATTGGGAAGAAATGCGTGAGGCAGAGCACGAACACGGCACGTTTTAACTTGCTTTTTTCCCCTGTGCTCGGGCTAACCACCTGCTAAATCCAGCTGTTGACCGGGCTCAAGTTAAGCGACCGATTCTTTTCTCCGGGTGAGCCACGCATTTCGCCAGCGCGTCACAGAATCTCGCGTATCGCCGCGTCTCACGTGCGCCCCCGTAACGGCAGAGTTCTCTCGATGGATGCGGTGTTGACCGGAGCTCCCTGGGCGTTGCTAGCAGGTCACACAAACACGGATTGTTTGAGCGATTTCACACTTCGGCTCTGGAGTTAATCGATGTGTCAGGCCATGTTTTTGCTGGAATCTTTGTTCACAAGTTCATGTATTATATATTCCGTTCAGTTACGGGCTGGCCTTTCCAGTGGAACAGTTTGTGTGAATTTAATTGTCATTCATTTGCAGATCATCCCAAGTCAAAGTGGGCTGCTTGTTTGCCGGGGTTGGGCCGGTTTATTATGTTTGCTACTGGCATTTTATCGATGCTAAAGACAACCAAGCGGCTGGAGTCTGCACGCTGTAGCTGACGCTGAAAAAATGTTCAAATTTTTGTGAGGAGCGTTTCACCCCTGAACTCTGTGCACTGGCAAATCCTGTACGTTAGCGTCCATCACGCCGTGAAGGCCGACTACCCACTGGCTGCCCCTGACCGGACGGATGAAAATCGCTGCGCTTAAAAACCCCAGCTGGTCAGCAGGTTGGCGTATCGCTTGATGGCACTCATTTAGTCCCGGCTCGACCCGGCCACAGCGGGATGTTTCCGTTAAACAGGGTCCGGCTTTGAGTGGACCTGTGGACTGGCCGGTAGGTCAAATGGACGCACTGGGTGCATGCTGGGAAACCGCTCGATGGGAGAGCGGGGCTGTGTACAAGTCGTCATCAGAAGATCAGAGATACGCAGTGGGGTGTGGTGGCTTTTACATTTTCTGCATTTGTTTCCTTTTTCAACTTCGAGGTTGGAGGAGATAGCTGAGTAGGCGCCTGCAGTGCCCTGCTCCCCCCAGCTTAATTCCTGGGCAGGTGGATTTACAGCAGCCAAGTGAGCGAAGGCACTGCAGCAGCCAACTATTGGAAAAGTCCAGTTGGGGAGCCGGCGAGGGCGTGCGCCCTGGGGGCGAGCAGGCTGGCCTAAACCTGTCCCTTCTGCCTCCGTTGCCATCGCCAAACAGGCCTGATCACACGCTCGATTAAACCCAACTAGCATCATTTAGGTGACATTCACAGAGACACGCGGCATGCCTCCGGCTGTGTGGACAGGCCGTCTCTGGCGGTCAGGGCCATCCTCCACCAGCCCGAACGCGCCGACAGACTCCCCCTGTCGACTCAGCTAGCAAGAGCAAAGCTCTCGTGCTCATGTTTTACTCAGGAGGTCGGTGTCAACCCAGGGTCTGCGCTACTGAACATATTGCACATCCTTTTTGCACTCTCTACTCTCACGATACTCTGCATTCATTGGGTTACCGAGCTGCATCCATGAAGTCATGGCCAGCCTGAGCGGCGCTGCCACGTTTTTGCGACCGACCAGATGGTTTAAATTTGGCAAAGAAAATTAGGTTTAACTTTTGCAGTCGGCTGTATTTCGTGGTCGCTCATAGATTGCTTATTTGCTGGACCTGAAATGCCTCATTTTAATGCTGTGAGATGCGTTCGGTCTTAAAAAATCCGCTGACAGCTGAGGGCCAACATGCAAAAAGTTAATGAAAAAACTAAAAGCTACTGATTATGTAGAATATAGTCCACAGAATACAAAGAATTTGGTATACTGTGAATACAGTTAAGAGAGCACCTTTTTTTAAATCAACATTGTGCTAAATATGTGTCCTTGTGACCTACAGCTTAGCAAATATGAACTGCAGCAATGTTCGGGTACTGCTGAACCATTTCAAAGTGGAGTGTATAAAACTTAAAATGGGTAAAAGCAATTCAAAAATGGGTGAAATATGTAAAATTGACCTTAAATAAATACCAGCTTAAACACATGCAATGTAACACAAAATACTGTATATAGTTTATATGGCATTGTCATAGGCAATGGAATGGAAAGGTTTTATCATAATGGCACTATTGGGGTAGAATGGTAACGCTTCTGCTCGCATGCAGTGTGAAATGCCTGAGTAGTGAAAGCGTCATGCGTTAAAAGGCATTGAAAGGCATCATTACGTAGCACACCGGATCGATGGCTCTTTCACCAGTGAGAGGTATGGCAGCACCGCTGTTGATAAACCCTGACCTGCCACGGTATGTCTAATGGGCCATTAATCCTCCCCTTTATTAGCACACAAATCATTGAGACCGGGCCGATCCTGTCCCTTCCGCTGAGCTCCATGTCGCCAACACCTCCCTGATCGATAGCGGCGATGCCGATAACCGATGCAGCTTCCCGACGTCGCGTCGTCTTTGCTGTATTCAAGATGGTGAATTCCAGCAAAAGTGGACGTCTTGTGACACCACAGCCAGGCTGAACCCAAATGCAGTGGGCGAGTTAACTTTGGGGGTCGGGTAGGGTTCTCAACCATCACCATCTGAGCAGCAGTTGCACTTTTTTCTTCAACCGAGCTAACGTACCAATTCACGCCACGCACCAAAGCGTCACCCGATTCGCAGTCTTTGCAGATAGGGAGGACACCCTTAAGCTTCCCAGCACCCTGCTCTTGCTCTGGTGGGGGTTCTGCTTTGGGGTTTGTTTATAACTGGGCAAATAACGCTGCCAGAATCAGAACACACAGATGTGTGCACGAGGAGTCCTGGCTCTCCTGTCTGCAAACCTGGTGTCTGCGAGATGCTCGGTGTGAGAGGCGCAGCTCCGCTCAGTTCAGCAAGTGTGTTAGTCGCATTCGGTTAAACCTGTTGGGCAACAAAAAATAAATTTGTGTAAGGAGGAAATCACTAGTTTCAATGTTTTAACATTCGTCGAAATGACTGAAGCTGAGTTCAGCAAGCGGTGTCCATTTACACCGAGCGGCTGCGCATTCCAGGAGATGGCTTGTTCACCCGTGCCGCTCTTTAAAATGACTTCCTCTTTTTCGTCAAGTTGCTGGGCCTCTTCAATAATTCATCCGCCCTTTTTCCAGTAAGCAAGTCTTTGACCGTTCTCATAAAGCACCCAAAGCATCAGGTGATCCAGAGTGAGCAGCATGACTTCCCCACATTATCTGTGCATTTCTCCTTTATGTGCAGTACTGCATGCGTCTGTAATTTGAGCACCAGGTTACCACCTGGGCAAAGCATCTTGGCTTCCTCTTGTTTTACCCCAGGGTGAGATACGTGGGGTGAAGTTGGGCGTTCCACTTTATTCTAGTACAGGCTTCTGCGAACGTAGCAATGGGGTGTTAGCGTTTTCAGGAGCAACTGGCTTTGGGGCGCTTGCTCACTGCATGCAGCGCAATTTAAATGTAAGCTGCAGCACAAAACTCTCACAATACATGAAAGGCGATAGGCTTGACGGTACAAAGATTAATGGATCATCCTGCTGGTTTAAACTGAGGATTTATACTCCCTGGCCAACATGATTTATGTGCTTGTTTTCATTATCTTTATTTTCTCCTGCAGAGTTTGTTTAATGTTCCTATAAAAACTCCCAGTTCAAATGATGTCACCTGAAAATGATGTCTGCGCAACCAGGTCTCCTTCGCAAATGTCGAACAAAAGGTGGTTCTGAAATGATTATGGAGGCAGGCATGGGGGATTCTTTCTGAAAAGCAATTAAAAGGTCATTGCATGAACTGTATGGCCAAAGGAACGTGGCCAACTGAGCATCACCCCCACATGTATCTGTTGACCATCCCATTCCAAACCCAAGGGCAAGAATATGGAGTTGCCCACCCCCTTTGCTGCTATAACAGGGAAAGCTTTCCACTGCATTTTAGGAATTTGTGCCCGTTCGGCCACAAGAACACCAGTGAGTTTGGGCAAGAAGGCTCACAGTTGGTGTTCTGGTTCGTCCCGAAGGTGCTCGGTGGGGTTGAGGTCAGGGCTCTGTGCGGTCGCGCAAGTTCTTTCACACCGACCTGGGCAAACCGTGTGTTTATGGAGCTCAGCTGCTTTGTGCCTGGGGGCAGAGTCATGCTGGAGCAGGAAAGCAGCTCCTTCTTCCCCAAACTGTAGCAGCAAAGCCGGAAGTGCACGGTTGTCCAGAATGTGTTTGTCTGCTGGATGGACGCGGCTGAAACAGCGCAGCTCAGTCATCGGAAGGGGGCGGGGGTCCACATGCTTTTCTGGCCGTACGGCCTGTCTGTCTCTGCTGTAGGTGCGCATTAGCCGGTCAGAGCAGTTATGTCAGTATTTTGTGTTAATCTGCACATCTGTAATTGTATTAACTATGCTGAGTTTAACCTTTCTATCCGACAGCAATTGAGCGAGCGCTCTGAGAAGCATCATAAAGCATGGATCCGCTGCCTGGATAGACGGATGAATGGATGGATAGCTCTTTAAAGAAACAGTCAAGACATTTATTGAATTTGTGCTGAAGTGGATAGTACATTTCCAGCAGCGTAGGGGTGAGAAGGTCCTCGGCAGGTGGTCTAAACCTGAGAATTTTAAGCCCTGTTTTAATGTTGCAGCTATGCTTTTCTCCAAGTCGGGGAGCTGTGGTGGTTTCCCCTTTTTGATGAGGAATGCAGTGTTTTTGCTGCCATTTGCTGAAGGGCAATTCCAGATCATAAAGCATAGTTGCTGAGCCTCTGCAGCTGCTCGCCAATTTTCCGATGCAATGAACAAAGCGGCGCGCCGGGTTGGTGCACTGAACAGCGATGCTGAGCGCTGGGATGCAGCCGATGCTCTCTACACCTGCAGTCTTAGAGACAGTTGGGAGCGTTGCAAGTCACATTTCTGACTGTCGAAAAGCAGTGTGGTCAAAAAAGGAGCAGAAAACTTCCAATAAACATTTGTATTTCCATAGAGAACGCGGTGATGTAAACAATAAAGAAAATATCTTATAATTTCCCTTTGATTTGTTTACCTAACTTCTTTTTCCCTGAAACCAACACAGCCACAGTGAGATTCCAACATAGTAGCTTTAAATAAAGGTCTTGAGTAAGTGAACATCCTAAACTTTGCTGTCTGAAATAAGTACACTTTCATTTTAAAAGCACTGTAAAAGTGTAAAGATGGTAGCGCAACACTGACCATTTTGACTCATTTTATTTCCTTACACCTTGCGACATCTGGATCGGTAAAGCAGTTTGGGTGCTCGGATATTTCAGCATCAGTCGTCCCCACCCACGTGACCCGACCAGGGCCGATCAGACTCCCACCTGCATCCAGGTTGCACCCTCAAGCCAAGGTTTCCCTCTGCTGGTCCACAGCCATCTGGATGCCCTCTCCGCAGCCTCAGCGACACTTTGTATGACCTTCCTCCTCAGGCTACCTGTGATGCCCGCCACAATGCCAGCCCCACACGGCAAGTGACTGGAGAGCTCCAGTATTTGAAGCCAGGTCGGGGCAGGTGTGTTGCATCAAACAATAATTTGGAGTAGAGTAACCGTTACCCTTGGACCCTCGGGTCTGGCTATCTGGTGCACACAAAACAGGGAGGGAGGTCTTTGGCGCATCGCTCATGAACCGGAGCATCTCAATGTCCGTTGCTCATTTTCATTAGCGTTTCGTTCTCCTGTCAGCTCGACGTGCATTTTCTTCACTCTTTCGCTGTTCTTTTTTAAAGGAAACAGAGGCAGCTATGGGTTCTAAAGGTGGCTTTGCATTATTCTACAGTCATAGCAACAATTAGTCTGTGCTAGAAGAAGTCAACTGGAAACTTAGTCTTCATTTTGTTCCGGTCTCCATCGCATTAGGGAGTAAATAAGTCATTTACTGGATTCGCCAGCGTGTCTCTGATTTGGATCGTGTTCTTAGGTCCTCGGTTGTGTTGCCGTGAACACGGGATGGGCCACGCGGCGTGTTTACAAGCGCTCCATCTGCCGGCCCTCAGCCGTGCCGCGTACCTGCCTGCATAAGGACGTAGGGGTGCACCGCATGCCGTGTACGCTGCAGTCCGGCCCTTTAAAGCACCGCCTCTGGAGCTATGGGGCTTGAAGTCAATCCTTAGGCATAGGTTCCCACTTTACAGCGTGTACTCGGTTTTATCTCGTTGCAGGTTTCAGATGTTTACACACCCAGTATTACCATCGCTCAAGGAAACCATAGTGATGTTATGGGGGGGTTGAGGGGGGCTCCGCAAATGTGGCACATTTCGTAGGGGCTAAATTTCCCCAGCAGTAATAAGAAAAAATGTTGTAAAAGTGACAATTTAAAATAATAACTTCCACTCAATATGAGCATCTTCGGTGCTAAAAATATACGCCACCCAGTTGCGAGAGAACACGACGTGGCTGCCGTTCAGTGTATTAAAATGGCGCGCAGGCTGAATGTGTAATACGTGGCTGTGAGGTACGTATCAGTCAAATTGCAAAGTACTTTCCACTTATTTGCACAAGTGTTACTTTTATTTTATTTTAACTTTAAAAAGCATGGAAATAATGTACAGATGTAATAAACATGAATTTAAAGTAGTTTAGATTCATGAGCGAGAATCGCTTCATAGTCAAACTGAATCGGGCCATAAAGAGTTGCATTTTCCATTACTCATTGTGAGATGGAATCACTTCATTCAGTGGCAGCTTCATAAAACCTCCCACAGTTTGGAGAGTCTAACCCTGTTACATCTTAGCATATCAGCGCTGATTCTGTAGACGTACGCAAGCACGGATTCATAAATCATTCATTGAATCAGCCCCCAGGATCTTTAGCTGCATCTCAGGACTGAAATATTAGTCGGACGCAATGGCAGAATATTGACGTTTTGCAGTGAAATGTTGCTGCCATTTTTGCTTGGCTGCTGTAATGATAGCAGTTGCGATTCTTATTTTAATTTTTATCTTATCTTATTTTTATTTTAGTTTTCTTATTTGCTGCTTAACTGCTGGCTTTCCATTTCACTCATTTAAATGCCTCAATACCTGCAGATGGGTGAATACTGGAGCTCTTGCACGTAAGCGCCTCTCTCAGGGGTCCAGCAGCAGGGCCCAGTGGGTGACCTGGATCAGCACGCTTCAGGTCAAAGGGTGGCCTCAGACTTTACATTTCTCTATAAAGTTAATAACAAGAAAATGGTTTTACCACACTTGTTTTCTGAAAAGTGTTGTGCTCCTTCAGCTCCACGACGCGTAGGCCAGGGAGCTGAAGTCAAGTCTTGGTGACAACAGACAGGGCCCCTCCAGAATGATGTGTCCTCGGTTTGTGCCCTTAGTCTTAAGAGGGCTGTGTTCATTGTCACTCTGGTTACGTCCAGTTATTTAGGTGCTGTCTTCTCCAATCGCGAGGGTGTCCAGTTTTCTCCCGTTGTGTCATCCAAAGTGTAGCTTCGGGTGACATTTACACTTATAGTAAGAGTTCCGCTTCGATTTCATTCAACATGTCCATACAGTATGTGTTTTCATGACCATCCATGGTCTTCTCCTTACGTCTCCTCGTCCTCCAGCGGTACCCACCAAGGGGGCGGAGAATGCGGGCAAGAGACTGCCGACAACGTGCCGGTGGTTGCCTGCCAACCTACAGCAGCCGCTCGATGCAGGATAAATTGCTCCTGTGCGGGCTCATGCCCCTGACCGTGGCAAAGCTGGGGAATCCGCAAGGTGTGAGCTCCTCTGATAGCGCCGAAATCTTGAATGTTGAGGCACCTGCATGCGAAGCAGACAGGGGAGGTACAGGCTGATGGGAAAGCCTGTTTCAGGGGCAGTGAGCACGAGTCCATTTTCACTAGACAAAAATGGACTTTCGTGGACTGCCAACCTGTGCCATCCGAAAAATCTTCTAAAAACAATGATCGGGTGAAGCACAGCTCTGAGTTAGAATTACCTGGAAGCAGCTTGCTGTTAGCAGCTCTTTTTCACGAGAAATAGCCTGTGATTTGGACCGGGCTGAAGAAGTGATGGCCTAAACATGGCAATTAGAATCAGAGGCTGGAAAGGAACCAGGCCCTCCCGCTGGCCTCGAGGGCCTCGGCTGTGCCGCTTTTAGAGACCGGACCTCCGCGATGAGAGAAAGGTGCTGACTTCTCGCTGGAGTTCCAGCAGTGGGGGGTCCGTGTTAGAGAGAGGACCTTCGCCTTAGCCGGCCAACGCCATCTCTTCTTTGCTTGCCGATTATGTGTGGCTTGTGTGCTCCTCGGGCACTAAAGGACTGAGGTCCCCGTTTGACTTCTGGTCTCAGCCCACAGTCCGACAGAATGAGATCCCAAGCTCCGCCGAGCTGTCGTGTCCCACCTCCCAAAAGAGAGGTCAGCGTGCCAGACTGCGGTTTCCGGCGCTCCACCAAAAAAATATATATTTGCTGAATATAAAACAGTTGTAAAGCCAAAAGCAGGCTTTTTCTAGAAACTGTCTTTTGGAGTCCGGGGATGTTTGACTTTCCCTGTCAGAAGCGTCTCTGCTTGTTCTTCACTTTCTGGGGAACAAGTTTATATTCGGAGGTGATGCCACTGTCAAAATAAGTCCTCCTCCATTGTCAAACCCTGCAGAGAATTTTGAGGAGAACAAGGGCTGCAGGGATTTGCAGGTGTCTGTGCCAAGATCCATCTTTGAACAGTGAGTAAATATCCTGCAGACAACTACAGCAGGATTGTTTCTGCACATCTATACACTTATTTATTGTTATGAAGGCCTAATTCATAATCTGCGCCAAATACTTAAAAATGGACTCACAAAATTGCTATTTTCTATGGGAAAAATGTCAATGCTTTCCAAGTTTCCCCCTAAATGATCATAAATGACACATAACGCCCCAAGCACAAGTTAAACAGAATGAGTAAGCGTGCCATTTTACGTACTTTTTAAAAAATGCTTTCGTGAAATAAACTTATCATGACAGTGTGCGTGGACTGCCTTGAAGACTAGGCTGTATGCCAGATAGAAATAAATGAGTAATTACAGCATTAAGGGGCAACGGTCCAAAGCAAACGCTGGAAGCTCAAGCGGCTGCGCAGGCGGCCGAAACCATGCAGTGGCAGAAAGCGGCTGACCGCGAGGAACCAAGGCAAGGCAAGGCAAGGCAAGGCAAGGCAAGGCAAGGCAGGAGTTTATTGTCATCGCGTCCATCTACGCGGTACATGGCGAAATGAGACAACGTTCCTCCGGGACCAAAGGTGCAACACAGGGCGGTACAGCAGGGCAAAGGAATGTAGTGCAAATGTTAACAAATGAATACAATAAATAATTGTAATAAACAGTATAAATGGGGGAAGACAAGAAAAGAAGTTACAGTGGTGCAGCAGCTACTCGGGGGGGTGGAGTTGTGCCATTTTTTTCCGGTTTAGCAGTCTGATGGCTATGAGGAAGAAACTGTTCCTCAACCTGGCGGTGGATGCCCATTTTCTGGATGAAAATGTGGTTCCCCCAGTGCAGCACGAGGCAGCCTCTGTCGCACAGTTGGTGCAGTTTTAAAATCCACTCTAATACTTTTAGCTGGGTGTCACGGGGCCAAGAAATGGACGTCACCAACCAGAAACACGAAAACGTGGCCCAGCTACTGGTAAATGACATACGGTAAATATTTGTGGGGTGAATATGTGTAAAAATCAGAGACCGGGGCCCTGAGTAATGGGATGAGTGCGTATGATCTGCTAGTATTGTAGTGCTGAAAAGTGCATTTTTTTCCAAAATTTTATTTTACACGGAACATCTGGTGACCACTACACTAAAGAGCAATTTGAACACCACCGTTGCGGAATGAAAAATGTGCCTTTTAGAGCACCTGAAGGATAATGGGGGCTACACTTCAGCAGCTCCTGAAATCACCGGCCGCGATGTGTCATCGGTGCGGTCCCAGTAATGGAACCACTAAAGCGTTTTATGATCTTTCTTATTTTATCAGCGTAAATAAGGAGAGCCATTTAGCTGTCTTCCTTTGTTCTCCGTGGGGGACGCGGACTGTAGGAAGACTCCGCTCCCCGCCTTCCGCAGGTTAAAGGTCGCACTAAATGCATTGTGCATCCGTTCGGCTGCAATCTGTTACTCGCTCGTTCGGTGTTATTTTAAACAGGCATATGTTTGTCTCTCTTCATTATTTTCTACACACAATGAGCCCTGTCATAGTTCAGTTGGTGCCAGACACAAAGCAGACCATATGCTGGGTGCCACTTGCTCATTTGGATGCGGCATTTATTAAATGGGCGTGCAAATATTGCCAACGGTGAAAGAGGTGCTGTTTCAACTTGTCACGGAAAAGCGGTTCGTGCGAAGCCGCGGTTCCGACTGTCGCGAAACCTTTGAACCCTGTCGGTCAGCAGATGGCGAGGCGGTAGTGCGGCAACGGTACTGAAAAGGTTCAGAAATGAGCATTGTCTTGCTGTCCCCGTGCTGCAGCCACCCCGCGGACATTGCCGCCGTTTCGCATCCTCAGCATCAGCACCGTGCGAAGCCTAATGAAGTAACCTGGTGAGGCGGTTCCGTAGGCACTCCATCAGGCTCGGGCACCCAGCAGCAGGCAGCGTGTGTGAGGACCACCCAGAGACCCAGCGAGCTGCTGTTCTCCTCTTAGGTTTTCGAGCATGGGGAGATCCACCGTGTTAGAAGCAGATCCTAAACGTGGTCCCGGGGAGTTTGCCAGAACCCGCATGTAACATAAAAGCTTTAAATTGCCTCTCCGCGATCTCACCGCCTCGTTTCTTGTTTGCCATTGTGTTGCTTTAGAAACGATCAGAGGAATTACATGCAGGCTCGTGTTTTCTTTCTTTCTCCTTTTTCTTTTCAACAATGTGATATTGCACCTCTACATCATAGTAGATGGTCCTGTCCACATTACCTGATGTTTGTGCACAGGCCACTGACCTGCAGCGAATGAATAGGATTGCCTTTGTTTTACATGCATCGATCAAATAGAGGGGTGTCGGCTACAAATGGCTGAAGGCGAGGGAGAAAAAATATTAAAGCCACATCCCATTCTGAGGGCAATGCTGCGTACTTGCGCTTGTGTGTGGTTCGAAATGTACATCGTCGCCTTGACTTGGCAACACAGACGGATCATTATTGAGCACTACGGATGGCACCGTGTGGCCTTGTGTTCTACTCAGTCCTATAGTGGGAACAGCTCCTCCAGCGCAAGAAATAATTGTAAATACAAGCTGAGGAATCGGCAGGAGGACCGGATGGAGACTGACAAGTTGCATCTCTAAAAGGAGCTGAAAGAACAAAGTCCTGCTTCGCTCACGTGCGAAATCAAGGTCCATTCCAGTCCTGCAAACATGCTGTGCGGACATGAACGGGGCCTGCATGCTGGGTGTCTGACTGACCGAATCGGCGTGTCTCGGGAACGGCCCCGGTGCAAGTGGATGCCAGTAAATGAGGTGCTCGGATGAGAATGTGCACAAATGAAACCGCTGAAAGCATGAAACCACGGAAACAATAACGGCGGTCACGATGCGGTGTCACACAGGCAAACAGATATTCCGTTATGCTGCCCTGTGCACCGCCGTGGCTGGAGTCAGGAGGTGCTGTCTTAGTCGATATAATGACCAGAAGCTGAGGGTTACTGCTTTCAGTCGCACTGCGTGTCCTGCATCGCGTGCACACGAGCAGGTGTGTCTCCGTGAGCCTTTCTGTAGTAGCTGGCAGTGTTGGGCTTAGGAAGAGCAGAGTTCAGATCAGTAATACATTTGATCCCGGTACTTTTATTGTGATGATGCAGTAAAAACATTACTCTACAGTGTAAATAGGTAAGTCTCTAAGGAGCTCAGCAAACAGACCTAATAGTGTTAAACTATTTTGGATGAAGGCGCCAGCTAAATTAATACCGAGCTAAGGAAATGCACAGGTAAGAAATGTACAGGTAAGACCCTTCTTATAGCCGTGCAGCAAAGCAATGGCAAGACAAAATCACTGCTTTGGTAAAACAACAAAAAAAAAAAAAACAAAACAACAAAAGCTCTGAAGTCTTGTAATGTCCTAATGCATTTTCTTTTTACTTTTGTATCCCAGAATGCTCCTGTGCTCAGAAAATATACTTTCTTTTTTTAAATCCCCAGCCAGATGTTATAAAGTTTGTAATGAATCATAAAGATGTCTTTTAGGCAGCACTGCTTTTACTCCGTTTACGTTGTCGGTCCTAATGCGTCGCGACTTCCCTCTGTTTCAGATTCTGCTTCTGGCCCGTCTTCCCCTGTTGGAACACAGCTATGCTCTCTCTTGTCCACGTTGTAAAACGGTAAGGTTCCTCCGATTCTGTCACTGCCGTGAGACGAGCGTGCATCCATTCAAAGTGAAAAGCTACAAGATCACGACTGCACGCCGAGTGGAAATGAATGCGCTGCACATTGGGCCCCATGAAAGAACCTGCTGATTCATCAGAAAACTGCCGTCTTCACCTGGTAACACCTGGGGCAGCAGAAAGAGGGGCTTTCGCTACTGTGAACTTCCCTGCCCCCCCATGGCTCCTGCTTGTTCCTCTCTGTCTTGGAATTATGAAAGGTATTTTGACAACTGTAACCGCGTGCCAAGTGCAATTGCTGTCCATTTTTCATCTCAGCTTATCTCCACGGGCCTTATTCACATACAGATTTTCTCTTAAATGAAAGGTAAAGGCTAAACGGGAGACTTGAGAAGAACAATACATTCGAGTTGGCTTTGCCACGTTCGTTTGTCAGCCTATATCTTTGCGCTTAGGGCATACGTTTAACAGATGTTGTGTTGATGTTAGAGCAACAAGAATCAACACGAGGTGGAAAAACAAATATCTGGATTCCAAGGTGTTCAACCCGGTTAGGTTAAATTTGGAATTTGGACAACATGAGCACATTTGGCCAAATGTATCCATCAATCATCCTCTTCCTCTCTTTTTACACACACACACACACACACACACACACACACACACACCCATTGTTTAAACAGCAGCAACACGTGTTTTTGCTTGTGATATGAAGGCACTTGAGCTTGTTGTATATGAAGTTGTGGATTTTTTTTCCCATGATCCTTAAGCTCAGTGAATAAGTGTGCCAGCACATACTTATGCAAGGTGTTGGCTCCAGAAAGGATCTGAAGCATCAGATGGTGCTAAAACTGTGCTGAATCTCCTCCGATGCCACATATTCACATCAGCTATTAATACCCTCGCTTTTGAAATGGGGTTTGCGTTGATAGGTGGTATTCATGCATGGATGCTCATGCAGAGCAGCTAGAGGGTCAGCAGCATGTAGATGTTGCTGGTGGACCTGCTTTTGGCAACATTGTTTGTAGCCATGCCAGCAAAGCGGTTCTGAGTCAAACAGAGCGTTCGAAGAACTTGCAGGTCATAGCCAATGGCTACCACCATGCCCAACACACAGCTTAGAGCCCAGCAGCAGTTGCGTGCCTACCTTGGTCAGAGTCGAGGGGCAATTTCACAAAGTATTAAAATGCTTGTTTAAAAAGGGCCTGCACACTACGCATTTTTGTACTGGTGTGCTAGTTGCCGTGTTTTTGTTTTGAAGCATAACTGCTGCCCTCCTCAATAGGCAAACCGGTAAAACCCAAGAATTTGCCAGGAGGGCTCACATAAAGCTTTACCTTCCAGACCAATGCGTAGCATTACAATGCTTTTTCCAGCACACAAACTTCTGCGAATCTGTAAAGCGAATCCGATGCCCGATCATTACTGCCCTCCTGTCATGCGCTGCAAAATGCAAAGGCGGACTTAAAGGAAAAGACGTCCACAAGACGTCAATTTTAAGTTAGCGTTATCCCTTATTGAAAATAAATGAGTCACGAGGACAAATATCAGGTGTCGCGACTAACATGTGACTTATTAAGATCCTTCTTTCAAGCCTGAAACCTGAATAGCCTTGGAGTCGGGAAGGAAACTATGCACCTTAAGGGCTATTAAATTAAGCACTATTTTACCGTGTTTCCGAAATGGATTCGGCTTTCCGTGAGCTTAGGAGAGCCGAAGCACCGGGTCTGATGCACGCTGGTAATTCAACGTAAGAATTTCTTTAATAACACAGCAGTGCAATTTCGGAAGTGCGAGGTTAGAAAAACCATTAAACATCCCAGCATGTTTTCACGGTAACTACAGTGCTCAGCTGAAAACGTCTGAAAGTTCAAGAGAACATTTTTTCATATTCCAGACTTCAGGAATATAAGTACTCTGCACTCCATGCTGTGTGCTGTGCTCAGTATTTTGTATATTTGTGTGCAGTCTGCATACTACAGATTTTCTTATATTAGCACAAAAAGGCATTCTTTGTAAGGCAGCCTGCTTGTTGTTAATGACAGTGACTTGCAGCTTTCGGCCTTTTTAAACGGCCGAGTACAGTAAGTCCACTGCAGTTCTAGCACAGAGTAGAATTTGAACCAACAAACTTTGTACTTCTTCAACAATAAATGTGGCAAACCATTTAGCAATGATTGCTAAAAAAACAGTATTCATTCATTCATTCATTCATTCATTCATTCATTCATTCATTCATTCATTCATTCATTCATTCATTCATTCATTCATTCATTCTTAGCCTTTCATCTGGAGAACAAAACAAAGACTACCACGGTCTGAGTAACAACCAGAATATTTTTCTACATAAGCACTATACCAGCATTGGTCAAAAGCCTCAACATTAACGCTGAGCAGAAGAAAGTTTGTGACGGAGCAACTCTCAGCTGCGATTTGCAATTCCCTCACAAGTGTTCCAGAGAGGCCCACTGGAAAGGAGGAGAAAAGAAAGAAATATAAGGGTGCGATTTGGTGGCACTTGCTGGGGTGGCCTAAACCCCAACTGCTGCTCAGATTAGCAGCCGGCTTGGGGTCCTCGCCGAGGTCCCGCAGTAGAGATTAGCATACAAACGTTTGTTTTTGTTGTTCACTTAGGGGTTCCCGAGCTCTCGAAACGTGCAACATGCGTGCTTACGTTGCTGACAATAAACTCCGATAATGGAATGCCTGGATCTTTACCGGAAGACCGTGCTGACCTGTCGGAATACCCGGGCAGCTGGGTCCATAAGACACGTAAAACACAGGCCCGTTTGTGGGATTTGTTATTCACCAACTTCAAAATTTTACCTTGAACCAAGATCAGAAATCCATATTGGTATGTTTGAGGCTGAAGTTTATCTTTACATTACCGAATTGTCCACATTAAAAACAGTAATAACAATGTCAAAATTATCGTTTCCTTCTCACCAGTACTCTTATTCCACTCATTTTATTAAGACCACATGAGGAACTTCTGGTGTTTATCTTGATTCCATCCTCTCGGGTCACATCATTGTGCTTCGTGCAGATGTTCCTTGCCTTTTGCACTGGCATGATGAAGACCACTGCAAGAAGGATTCGTGCGTTGGCCACGGCAGCCAAATTGGCAAACTGGACTTCAGTCTTAGGCTGGCTGCCAAATGGACATCCAAGTACTGTATGCTATTCCATGAGCGGTATTTAATGAGAATACAGTTCGTTTTGCTGAGATTTTCTTCGTTTTATGAGCCGTGATATGTACATTTGGGCTACGCTGGTAAATTGAAATTGCAGCACAATGTCTCTGCTTATGGTAGCTAAGAAAATGCGGTCACAGTGACTGAGCACGACAGTTTTTTTCAGCCTTATGAGAACATTCTCGTGAGGATGTGCTCAGATTCTGAAATATCCCGTTGGCACGCCGATAAGTTTTATCAGCATCATGACTGCCGTTCATGGCTGAAACGAGGTTATGGTTTAAGATGCGTGTTATGTGTTTCATATGCAAATTTTTAATTCTCGCTAAGTGGTAAGGAGATGATGCTCTAGACACGAACGGGTCCGTAGCGAACCTGACTGCAGCGTGATTCTTTATTTCCTCTCTTCTGCGATCGTCCTTAAAGCTACCGAGTGCACGGCTGGCGTTCGTCACATTCTAGGGGTGGCCGTGCATTCTTAAGATTGCTTTTCCCTGACACAATTATGGAAGATTACTGTCACCCCATCCCACATGAGTGTTTTGGAGGCGCTAGAGGGCAAATTATGGCAGAGACAGGTGTAGAATGCGGAGCACTATTATGCAAGGTTTTGTTTTGAGGCAGAAGTAGAAGTAATGACAAAGGGGCCCCTGGGCCAGTGGGGCTTCAGCTTAAACTCAAGGGGCAGCAAGAGTCACGGCGGTTACATCTGATCCCATGCAGCCGGACAGCCCTGGATCTGAATTTTGCTGCTGCTGTGGTGCCCTTCCTCTTAACCCAAATCCGGTCCAAAAAAACAGTACCGTACTTCATAAATGGGTCAGTTGCAGAAAAGCTGCTTGTTTAACAGTGTAAGTTGCTTTGGAGAAATAAAAGTTATTTGGTTTCATAATTTGATTTATTAGAGGTTTTTGCACCATTTTTGCCATCTAAAGCAGTAACTGCCTGCAGCAGGAAGTGCCTTAAAGAAGAAGAAAAAAAGCACCGTGTGTTGCTTCTAACCACAAGTGTAAGGGTGCAGTGATTCCTTTTTGTGTTTCATGCCATGAGTTGGTGTGCCGCTCTATGGTGGAAGAGCATGCCTGTGGACCAAGATCGAATGCGAAATCGGACAAAATCTCAGTTTGGAAGTATCAATACAACATTGAGGTCAAATTACACAGGAAGTTTCAGGATGAAAACGGATGTCCCCCAAGGTATCTGGCACCCAGGGCGGACAATCCCTCATCCCTCAATACACTGAGCCAGTAAATTATTTATAACAGAAGCCATAGCTACAAATATTTATAACTTAGGGGATGAATGTAGGTCTCTTCACATTATTCTTTGCTCTTTTTTAGTTACATTCAACTGCTGTTTAGTTTATCGTGTTGAATATTTTAAGTGTGGTTTGGTAGCTGGAATGGGTTGCCGAACACATGTACTGGTAACATTTGATTTCCCGCAAATTTCCCAGAATGCCTCAGGTTGCATTTGGTGTCCTTGGTGTGTTTGTGTCAGTATTGCACTTTGCATTGCGTGTTTAGGTTTTAAAGAAATTGTCACACTGCGTCACAAAAGTGGTTCACATACGCATCACTTGTTTTGAGATTCTCATGCGATTTCATCTTTTTCTATAAGAAATTTTGACAATTGACAGGGAGGGGTGGTCACATGCCCAGGTCTCTGTAAATAGGAAATAGAGTTATTGTTACTTCAGTGACTCAAGTCCCTATCACAGCCGCAATCATTTATTTACAGCCCTGCCACCCCATTTTTGCCTGGCACCTGGGGCAGACCGCTCCCCCTTAGGACGCCGCCTGGCTTAGACCTCTCGGGTTGATCCCGTACGCGGGCTGTGGTCGGATCTGTTTCTAGAGGCAGCCGATGAGACATAAAGGAGAAACGTCTGCAGCTGACCAGGTCTGAAATTGTAAGATCCCAAAAAATGTTGACGCCAACCCATTAGAAATCTGATAAATAAAACAAGGCTGTGTTACGGTTTCTTCTTAACTTTAGAAATGTAATTATTCTTTATTAAACAAGGTGAACTTGATGTGGCAGTGCCATGTGTATGGAGAGCACCTCATCTCCCAGAGCCATGCACGAATTTATATGGATTGGAGGTGGATGGAGTAAAAGACTGCACACCGCTGTTTGGGAGAAGTACAGCCACTGGCACTAGCTAATGAAACCAATGGCCCAGAAATAGCACTGGCTTGCTGCTCGGTGTAGCAGGAGTCACTGCAGCGCATGTAGTGTGGTGGTTAAGGGCCTAAAGTCAGAAGGAGAAGGTTATCAGCTTTGTTCTTATGGGGGCTTGTGTTCCTGTAAGTATTTCGTCTTAATACCCTGAACTATGCATTCAGGAAGTGCAGGATAACATTGACCTTACAATTAGCTTTGCACAAAACTGTCTGCTTTGCCGCTATAATAAAACATTTAGCAACACTTTGTCATTCCGGTGGTTCGGTCCTTTGGAGACAGCAGGTGTTTGCTGTGTATTGGTAGACCCATTGCATGGTAGTAGGACAGTCCTGGGATCCATTCTCTCCGCTCTCGGGTTACTCTTGGTCAAGGTACTAGAATAGCCTGTTGTAAAAATGAGCAAATGCTTACAAAGCCGATTATTCAACACCGTAACCTGACTTAGGCAAAGGTGTCTGCTGGATTTGGAACAATAACCGCGGTCATAAATGGCAGCGTACGATGCCGATGCAAAACGGAAAACGTTGGAAGTTCAGTCCCGATTCAGATTTAGCACAGTCATTTGTGAGAAGGGCACATGAACGCCAACCCTTTGCAGCCCCATTTCACAGTCCGCTCCCTACAGGTGAGCGAGCACCGCAGATGCTGAGATGATGCTGTTAATACTGACGTAACTTGGAAGACAGACAGGGCCCCGGACACTGGGCAATTCAACGTTTTCTAAGCAGGACCCCATCAAACGCTGCTCTTCTCTTAGCAGAGCTGAATAATTCATGCTTCCTCTTCAAAACAGCAAACACTGAGGCTGGTTCACAAAAATTTTACCAGCCGGGTGTTCTCTTTCGTCACCTCCCCCGATCTAAACCGCAAACAAAAGTGTTCCTTTCTCCTTCAAGAGCTGCTAGCTGAGGTAAACATTTATAAACGTTATTTTTCGTGATTCAAATTTCCTGGGGAGCCACATGCAGAGGCGCGTTGTGGGGACGGAGGAGGAGGGACGCTGTGTATTTCTCTCCTCTGAAGAAAACGGAGGTGGGAAGATGGGTGTGGTCTCCAAAATGCCAAAATGTACTGCAGGGATTAGCGGTACCTCTTCCGTCCGTTTCACTGCAAAACCCGGTAAGGATGATCCCCCCCAGGGGGGCTGCTCCTGCTTTGCTGACTCCCTGCTTGGGGGGTTCCTGGGTCTTTTCAAATGTAGTGCACGAACAGTAAATCGGGGCTCTGTGAGTAGCGATGAGGTCCTTACGGTCTGACCCTAAGGACTTACGGGCGCCGGAGCTGTCGATCCAACGCTCTTCCTCTCTCTCTCGTACCAGTTTTTCGGTCCCCTGGCGAACGCCATCGGTTTTTCCTCCTCAGCTGGGCTCTTGTTAATTACAGCGTGCGTGCCGTTTCCGTGCTGTTTCTCTCGCTGGGTCCTCATGTTCAAATTATAGTTTTTTCCTCAACCGGCTGGCCTCTGTCTCAGCCCTACAATTGACTCCCGCCTGCGTTGCCGTAATCGACACCGGGAAATGGCGCACCGGGGCAAACAAGATGATTCGCGTCTTCCTCGATCCCCAGGTCTGGTGCAGCAGGTGACCCGGGAGGAAATTGGTTTGACTCCAAAGGCCAGGCCGTTGTACCCCGGTTCTGTTATTTTGAACAGATTGATCTGAACCGCAAGGTTTTTTGGTGACCCTTGGAGAGCAGCAGGGGAGCACACGCCTCAGTGGTCAGAGCCACTGTCTTTACTCAACGTTTACTGACGTTTGAATCCCACCTCTGACCGTAGCACCCTTTAGCCGGGCACTTGGCACCTGAACTGTCCTGGCAAAAACTGTCCAGCTGCATAAGGGGCCAAATAACTGATACGCGCTGCAGTAGCTTAATGCTGTAGGACGCTGTGGACGAAAGCGCCCACTAAATGAATTAATGTGCGACTGGTTGGGCAACTCGACTTCCGCCCGAACCCCAGGGGGGAAAACGGCTCCTCCCCGTTTTTATGAAAGCGCTCGTAATGTTCTGCTAATAACATGTGGTCTGGGCTGCAGGGTGTAGTTCTGGAATGAGAGTCCTTCCGCTGACCCTCCCCTCCAGGGCCGTAGATTCCGCAGGGCCAATAAAATCCACCCTGCTGTCTCCGGGGCCTTGCGAAGCAGCCCACGGAAGCAGATAGAAGCCCCCTGCCTCCCCCTCATAATCAGATGCCTTTCAGAACGTCTTGGAGAAAGTGGAGAAATGAGCGGAGATTACATTCTCATCTGAATGAATTAAGCGAGATGGGCGCGTGGGTGGGGGGCGCGGTGGATCGGCAGAGCCTCGGTAATTCCAAGGTACGCGTGATGAACGGAGGGCTTCGAGATGAATCGGGAAAGGAGGATTAGCATTGAACAGTCTGCACCACCCAGGCCACGCTTCCTTCCCGCTGAAACAAAGACCCCTTGATTTGAAGGGGATCCTTTATTTGTCCTCTTTATCCGCCTGACAGTGCGGGGACGGAGTGCGCGGGACGCTCCTGAGGGCAGACCTGCGCTTTGGTGGACCGATCGACACCGATAAGATGTGCTCAAAAGCCAGCGTTAATATACGTAGCATCTGACTGCGATGTTGGCTGACGCTTCTGTCAGAAACGGCGTACTCCTGTCTTTCCAGATTTCCCTTTTTACAGCCTTAAAGGTACATTGAAAAGAAAGGTTTTCCTTCCCGGTTGTCCTCATAACCAATCCAGCCAAAGAGTAAAACGTCTCACGATTCCACTAAAGTTTGTACATTCTGAGGAGCTCTGCCGGTGGTCTCGAAGGATCTCACGGCCTTCCATTTTCCCAGGAGACAGCTTTAATACAGCCAGGGGGCACAAGCAAAGTGGTCGGAATGAGATTTAGACGGCTCGGTTTGACTTTTAATCTGCTTGGAAGAAACAAGCTTTTCATCAAATGGGATTTACTGTTGTCCCAGCTTATATATCTGAGTAAACTTGCTCGAGAGTGGCAGGGGAATTAAAGCAGAACGCGAACCTGTTGCCAGTGTCGGGGTGCATAAGGGCAGCTGTTACACTGGTTCTTGCGGCTCTTGCTGAAAGGCATTATGGGGGCTTGAGGGGTAACATAATTTAAAACAGCAAGGTTTACGCCTTTCCAGTTCAGTCAAACTGAGGCAGGCTGTGTCGGCACTGGAGAAGAGCGCCTGCGTTGTTTCTCATCCGTCTGTCGCATCCTCGGAAGAAATGCTCGTGTTCAGCAGAGAGTTATTCCAGCTTCTTGCATTATTCTTCCCCCATCCATTATCGCTTCTCCAGTGCAAGGTCACTGCGGCCGAACAGTCCTTCCTGGAAGCGCAGGGTGTGGCGCTCTGGACTGCCCTCCAGTCCATCACAGAGCACTCACACGCTCACATGCAAGAGCACGCTAAGGGCGATTCGGTGTCGCAGCTTCACCTGGAACAAGGAGGGTTTGAAGGAGATCCACGAGAAGATGGGGAGAAACCCACTGGCTCACCTAACAGCTGGACTGAGTTTAAATCAAAAGGGCATCCGAACCCAGACATCAGCACTGCCCGTTCTGCCACTGCACGGCTCCTGCATTTATTTGTCTGAAGAACTGGTCCCGTGTGACCGGCACTGCTGCGCAATGCTATGCCAGTTGTTATTTTCTTATTTAGACAGCCGTGTAACTTTCCTGAAATGATTTCATGCAAGGGTTTAGTCGCAAGAGCAGGAATCCAAGTCTCCGGCCACCGCGCCACCTCCTGCCCCCTGGACGCGTGCATACAGCTATTTGCGCGCGGTCACTTCACAAATCTTAGCAAGAATGAGCAAAGAATGCTGCCTAGCCTTGAAGGTGGATTATGTCTGAGATCTTTGTTTGGCCTCATGTGGGCAACAAACAACAAAACTGCAGGAATCAAAAATGTTAGCATTATAACCACATTCCTGCCTCCGAATGTATTTGCTGCGAGTGTGTTTGTCCACAAACCCAAAGTAAACTTCCACAGAGGGCCACAGAATCATTTGCTTCAGCGATCCGGTATAACAAAACCAGCCGAGTGCTTCCAAAGGAGGAGGTGGCGAGGATCAGCTGTCGTGCAAACAGTGTGCGGTCAGACTGAGCCCTGGAGCTTCAGCCGAGGCCTTCGCAAATGAAGCGCTTCGGGTCATCGTTTGACTCGGACACACGCGGCGTCAGCGGAGGAGAGGATACGTTGCCGGGCGACGGACAAACAACACTTGAGATTTTGGGACCGCCGCAGAAAAAAATGCCTGTACAGATTTATTTAAAAGTGCCACAAACTTTTTCATTTGTGGATGAAGCTTACAATCTCAAGGAGTAGCACTGGGAAACAAAAAAAAACTTTGTAAACAAATACAGCTTAAATGGCCAATTTAGTTGCCGTGTAAATGACATTTCTGTAACTGAACTGCTCTTAACTGTTTTGTTGTTTAAACGGTTCGATTTTTCTTGCATTCGGTTTGCTACTTGCGGTCTCAGCTTTTTAACATAGCAAATTTAGGCAGTGCAAAAGATGTGAAAACATAAGTCTTTTTCTTGCTTTCACCATTACTGATAGAGGGATACAGAAACATGTGTGCTGTAGAAGCTGCAGCTCAAAAAATGGAAATGCTTACAAAATCCCAACAATAACAGCTGATTTATTCACAATGGAGTCAGAAATATCCTCTGAAATCTGCATTTACGCAACACATGCACGAACGATATGAGGGCAGAAAAGACTTCCTGTGGCCTGTAAGTAATTCTTAGGATGATGTAGGGAAGCTGTGGAAAAAGCAGCCATCCTGCCGTAGCTCTTCCACCGCAGCAGGCACAGCTGCAGACCGGTATGGTGACGCAGCACCGTTCGTGATCTGTACCCGCTATGTGGTCCCAAGCAGGAGACCGCTCAGCAGTGTGGTCACGTCGACCAGCTCTGCGACAGCTCCAGATGGTGTTCCCCTGTGCTTGGAGGTGCTGCGAACTTCAGAGTGCGCTCCAGGGTGCATGAGCTATAATGCTCCTGGCACTATGCAAGGTGTACCACCTTGAACAGACATGTATACTACCTTTGTCATGTCTGTTCAGCGCTCTGTGTCACTGCAGTGAGAAGAGCGCTATATAAAAATAGAACTGAATTGAATTGTTGGGTAAATCAGAAAAGAGTTTAAGCAAAAAACAGAATCGCTAGCTGGAAAATAAAGTTGAGTTCTAATATCATTATGTGTAAAGTGCAGCACATGTAGGAACATTGGCATTAATGATTTTTTTAAGGATTGATAGCAAAAAAGCTCTTTCACCTCCTGCCAGTAGAGGGCGGAATAACTTCTGCTCCTTGGGTAGAATTACAGCGAATCGGACTCATTCCAGGTGCGCCGTTCCAGGTGCTATTTTAGATGTTTTACGAACTTTGCAGAGGAAAGTCAGAGTTAGTCCGGTGGCACATTTAATCTTCATGAATTAACACATGATGGGACCCAAGCTGTGGTGCTTAAAGTGGAAGGAGGGGGTAAAAAACACTGCAGTTGGAGGGCTGCTTGATGTAAATCCCTCTCCTTCCTCCTCCCTCCTTCCTACCCCCACCTGCACAGTGAGTCGGTCGCTCTGTGCTGGTTGCCCTGGGTGCCAGAGCATGAAGGGATGTAATAGGTGGCGCACAGCTGCAAATTGGATGGCAGCGTGTCCTTCCGCTGTTGTCGAGGCTGAGCTGGGGGGGTGGTGTGCACGGTCATAGAGATGCAAGGGAACAGGGTTGTCGAGACACATCCCTCTCACAGGGGGCTTTCTGCAACCTTTTTTGGGAATGCCCTCGCAGCCCACCCCCAGAGGCCCGCGGAACATGCCGCAGCCCGACATGACCGATTGCCCGGTCTGAAGAGAGAAGCTCTGCGGTCATGAAACCAAACGCAAAACAGCAGGAGCCGACCTGTCTAATGGAGGCACTCCGGGGCTGCGAGGAGGCCATAACTTTCCTGGAAGACTTCCACGAGAAGGCCTTCCCTCACTTCCTTGAGTCTTTCGGTTGTTACAGGTGTCTAAGAAAGGTAGTCGACTCAAGTCAAAGTCAATTCACGAGGCCAGAGGCATCCGGAGGGCTCGCGAGTGATGTACGCGGAGAAAAAATTAATTTTAAACATGAAGCTGCAGCTTTTTCATTAACAAAGTAGAGTAGAAAGTGAAATACTTGTGAGAGCCACCAGTCCAATGAAAGCACCCCGGTTTCCTTGTGCTGCTTTACTGTGAGCACAGTAAATCCCACCCAGTTATGTAATAAATGGGTAAATATCCGTTGGTAGCTTACAGTAATGTAGGAACCTCGGTGTAAGTCACCTTGAAGAAAGGCTACGGCTAACTGATGGATTATAATATGCATATGGATATCGGTTTTAGGCCCGTGTTGTGTCGCTCTGTGCAGACAGCCAGTTGGGTGCAGATGAGAGGTGCAATGACGCCCCGATGCCCTGTGCAGTTTCTCATTACCTCCTACGCCCTTAGGGCTGTGCAATTTCAATAATTCAGCAAACCTGTAAATAAAGCTTTACCTTCGCCACCCAAGTATAATAAAAGGGAAGACATTTCTCAAGCCGGGATGTAAAGTACGGTGAAATATAATTTTGTCAAAAAACATATTCAAGGCATAATGTAGAGTTTATTACAATTCCATTACATTTCATGGCATAGGAGAAATTGAAGCATTTTGTTTGTCATCTTGGGCACTCGTGTGCGTACTTTTTTCTCCTTTTTTTAACCACCCCTAAATCACGAGAAGAATTTGATGAGCATCTGCACACAAACAAAAGGAACAAAACCTCCGAGGCATGGAGCAGCAGGGAAGACGTTTCCATCGCCTCCGACAAACAAGCAGGGTCAGAAGATGGCCTCTTCCTCCTTCGAGCGCTCAGCGGTGAGACAGCGCAGCAGCCCGACTTGAGCCTGGTTCAGAGCGAGGGCCACCTGATCCGCAACTTACATATAAGCTCACCTGAGGACCTCATGAACTAAGGGGGGGGAGCTGTCACCTTCGCCTTGAGCTCCAAACCCCTTTCCTGTGATTTGATGCAGATGCACGGCTCCGTGAGGTCTTCCCTAATGCAGAGCGCTGTGATAACCGCGCTGCCACCGCTGCTCCCCGCCTGTGTTATCGAACGTGTGGAGTCACAAGGGTCCCGGGATTCCGCGTCACGAAGCGCCTGCAAACACCCTTGCGGGCGCGGTGTCACTCGAGTGTCCAGGGGCACCCGACCCTCCGAAGGCCGCCATGCCCTGAAATAGGGTTCTTGTGCACTTCTCCACTGGTGCAGCTACAGCTGGGACCCTGGATTTGGGGAATCAAACGGCTGTTTTCCTACCAAATCAAATACTTTTCTTACTTCCTTACTAAAATCTTTTTACAGATCGCAGCTGCTGAAACTGAGTAACAAGATTTCCCTCACCTTAAAAAGTTATTTGCTCCTGAAAAACCTTTCGTAAGGTGAATTCTCACAGTGCGTAACAAATGAAAATCAATTTCTGCGGCAGCACCGAAACTGACAACTGTTTATGCTCAAACATCAAATTCAGTTAAAACGGACAGAACCGCATTGGAAGTTAACGCTCCAACTCATGACACAATTTACAAAGACAGTTTTCTTTTACACAAATCTATGACAGTACGAGGCAGCGAACACAAAGGAAATGAATGGAAAGCATGCAAATGAGCTCACCCATCAATCCGATGTTGCTGGAAAAGGCGAACCTGGCAAGCAAGGGAAAAGGAGGTTAAAACGTCAAGCGGTGCCAGCCCAGTGATAAGTAACTCGAAGTTGGGTGGCCTGCGGAATCCAAATTTGGTGCTTGCAAGTGCAACGAAATGCGGGCTAAAGTGGGGGTCCTGCAGACTCCGTTTGGCGTTTCTGTAACCCAAATGCGTGTGGAAAGCGGGAGCCCATTAGGCTTTCCCTGCCGTCTCACCTGTTTGTTCCTCATCTGAACGCTAAGCGGACGTCTCAGCCCCGCTGCTGCGGCGGCGTCTGGGGCCACCCGACTCACCGGGCGCCCGCACGTACGTCACCCGTCACGCGACGTCATGCGCCCATAATTGCGGCGGGGGGCCAGTTTAGCACCCACCTTACTGTCTAATCCGTGGGGTGAGAGACAGTTTTATATCAATTTATTTATCCGATTTAGCCAAGAATGATTGGTTTAACCTTTGAGTACCTGCATTTTTATACTACATCAACTTCAGTTACCGCTGCTGCGTGTTCTGAGGGAAATTGATAGATGGTGGCCTATCTGTCATTTCTAATCTATAAGGTTTTTATCTCAGGTCAGTTTTGCTATCTCTCGCTCTCGCTCGCTCACTTCCCATCTCCTGTCGATTTGCACACATCCACGGCGTACTTTTTTCCAGCCACGGCGCGAAGATAAATCGAGAGCCGCCAACGTGCGATCGGCAGCGCCGCATTCCAGGAGAGGACGGCGGCCGTCGTTCCGTCTGCTCGAGATAATAATAATCTGCGCCGCATCGTCTGGTGCCTTCGCGTGCAAGCGGAAATGAAAGAGAAAAGGGAACGAGGCTGTGCTGGAGACACCGCTGTCCTTCGGTGCTCTCCTTAGCAAATCAAACACAGTCGTACCCGGGGTTTGCCGGAGGAGCCGAGCTGGAAGTAGGACAGCAGGGGTGGAAGAAACCCAGTCTATTAAGAATGGGCAAAGTGTCTTGAAAGAGCGATTGCATTTCCCTCCTTTATTTAGTCACATGTGTCATAATGGCATTTAAAACAATGTAGAACACGCAATATGGAGAGGAACAAACTGAAGATCAGCTCGTGATTTCTTTCGCAGCCTGGGTAACAGTAATATTGAGATTTGGTGGCTTTGCGCTCTAAGCGCTCCAGAAGTTGATTTCCACATCCGGAATTAGGTGCCCCGACCCTTTGCGGAGCTTGGGCTTCGCTTACACACCGCCGGGGTTTCCGTCTTATCGTCGCCAGGCTCATTTGTCACTCGCACGCATCGGCGTAGATGACGTGCGCCCGCGTTCCTGGGACGTTCGGCTTTGAAGGCTTCGGAGAAGACCTCCATCCTCTTGTTTCTTTTTATAAACCGCATTCGATGCAAAGGTGACCGGAAGCTTTTCGTCAGCATCATTTGCGTCATTTCCGAGGATGCGGCTCATTACAAAGTGCGACTTTTTGGACGGCTTCTCTCCTCCAGAAGGCCAGAAATGAAGATTTTCTCTGCTTCGGCTCAGAGTCCCGCAGCCGATGTCGCTTATTGACTCTGCGATTGACGCCGCGGTTAGTTTGCTCACTGCCACGGCTGATGTGAACTCAGAAAGACCCGAAGGCAGCTTTTGGTCACCGGTCGACACGCCGTACGTCATTAACCAAACACGATCGATGCAAAGTCCGTGCACCGCTTGGCCGGGCACTGAATGCACCGAACTGATGGAAGGTCCACAAATATTGACCGTTTTCAACTAAATAACCAAGCACTGCTATAAATGACAAAACTTAACAATAGACGCTAAAATTAGCTGAAGACTTGGTTCAAAATGCTCAACAAGGTCACTTTATTACTGCAAACTGTTTACAGTCATTTAAAAATC
This sequence comes from Heterotis niloticus, assembly GCA_018136845.1. Classification (NCBI taxonomy): domain Eukaryota; kingdom Metazoa; phylum Chordata; class Actinopteri; order Osteoglossiformes; family Osteoglossidae; genus Heterotis; species Heterotis niloticus. The sequence continues at coordinate 641,847 of CM030888.1, forward strand.
CTCTCAGCTGGGTAAACTCTACAGCACCAACTGCGGGCCGGTGCCCACGGGTAGAAGAGCAAGAAGGTCAAAAGCACAGCCGGTAGCCATGATTTCCGCTGCTGCTTTTTCATTGAAGGACCCAGGTTTGAATCTGACTCCGGCTCTAGTACTTTTGACAAAGATCCTTAACCTGATTTGATGCAGTAAAGTTTGCATGGCTGTTCAGTTGGGCAAATAATTTAAAATGGCATTAAAGTGAGCTGTTGTGTAGACAGATGTGAGGTAAATAATGTTTCATTATCACGAACCTCTTTGTCATGGTCAAGGCTGCAGCAGCGCCAGGCTGTGTGGGACACCGACCCCTCGCCCTTAGCTAAACAAATAAATGTGAAATCCACCATCCTTCATTGAGTTTTTAACAAGAATCATAAATCCACTGTTCCATTTTCATAATTCGGAGATGGCAGTGAAAAACCTGGAAATCAATATGTTGAAAGACAAAAGCGTCATTAACTTGAGCACAGAGACAATATTGCTAAGATATGAAAGTGAGAAGTGATTCATAACTTGCTTGCAGCACAAGGAAGAAAGCCATTCAGAAACGTAAAATCGATGCACGTTTGCTTACGGCAGCGGTCGCCAGAATGTTCTGGAACAGCTTGACGGTTACCACTGTGCACAAGGGAGTGGGCGGGGGGGGTGTTCTTCAAACCGCAAAGCCTGTAACATCACTTGCCTCTGAACACATTTCGTTTTGTGTTAAAATAAATGCATTGCCTTCAAATTCCACGAATCCTTCAATTTCCCACATGCTGGGCTTTGCACTGGTGTGTAAAGGTGGGTTTTGACCTTGAATCTTTGATCTTGATGCACTCAAACCCACACACACACCTATTCAACCTTCGGTAGAGGAGAGGACGTTGGCACGGCTTTCACGTTGACGGTGCAGAAGCTCACATTGAGCCAATTAGCCGCATCTCCACGTCGCGGCGAAGTGGCAACCTGGACGTCTGCCGGCGCTCGGGCGCACGAGTTGCTGCGACAGCGATTACGTTTGCCAGTTATCCGCACAGATCCTCTCCCATAGCCTCCCTGCATTCCACAGCAGGTGCCAGGTCAAGGTGGAGCATTCGCGCGCCATCACTCCCTCCTCCCTTCTACGAATCCTTTAGATTATTGCAAGCGTGACTGTGAAACGTTTAGTCTTCCCAGCCGAACTGGCGCTGGTAGCAGCAAGCCATCTCTCGCTGGCAAAATATCGTGCATGAGATGCTGAAAACTGCACTGGTTTCTTTCACAGAAACAGTTTCTGCCAAGGCATCTACAGGTACCCAGATGTGCTTTTACAGCTCTTGAGTCCATTCATCATTCAACAGCATCCTTCACCTTTCTTATCGGGAGTACAGCATTTGCCAGACAAACAAGAGCCACATCCTTTTCTGCACAGCCATTAGCAGTAGCCTGAGCGGGCGATGCTGTGCCTTCGAGGTCACGGTACTGCAGATTTTGTGCCAAAGATTGGAAGCGATACTCATGGACAGTCGCTCGATTGCTGGGCGACTCAAAGGAGGCTGCTTTTACTCTGCTACTAACAAAGCAGAAGTGAGACTGAAACCAGGAATCGTGGATTGCAGTGTGGCAGCGGCGACTGCTATGGGGCAGCGGATGGCCAAGTGGGTTCAAATCCCTGCTTGCCCCAACAGCCCTCTTCAGCGGGATACTTACCCTGAATTAAGGCTGCAACAATGCACCCAGCTCTATAAATGTGCAAATAATTGTTTGATGCTCTTGTGCAAAGCAAATTTCGAAAGTTGTTTTGGAGGAAAGAATCAGTTAAATTGTGGTAAATGAAAATAATGATAATAATAACAATAATAATAACACGGAATGCAGAATACGAAAAATACGAAAACGCTAAGAAGGCTGAAATTGGACAAACTGGATCCGTGAGCTTTTGATCACCATCCTCAGGCCCTAAATCTCAAGCAAAAAACAAAGTCACATTCTATATGTGAGAAGCTGTGCTCTTACAGTAAAAAACTGTAAATGAAGTCTTGCGCTAGAAAACAGAGTGCAGCAAGTTTGGCTTCTAATAAAGTCTCTAAATACATGGCAAGATACTAGGAAATAGTTTAAAAATTTGAGAGAAAAACAATAGAGAGGGTAGAATCCTGTCTTCTTTGTTATGCCCTGGATCGCGCCAGCGCCTCTCTCAGGACACCATGAATGCAGACCCTTGGTCCGGTGCAATTGATGTTTAATGTTTGTTCCTCCCACTGCCGTCCATTTATGCGACCACTGGTCCAGGGCCCTTAAGCTTCTCTTTCCCCAAGTTGGGTTCCTCGACTCACAATGGTTCAGTCTCTGAGGGCGCTACAGGATCCAGCCTAGCAGCTCCACAACAGGGAACTTTGCCTTGCACGTAAGTAATTGTGTATGTGTTTGCCTGCATAAGATGTGGAGATATTGTGCACAATTCCAGCTTTGAGGGCAGTGAGCACCTGGAAAATAGCTCCAGTGCCAAGTAGAAAATGTGCTGATTCTAGCAACTTACATTGCTAATCTTTTAGCAATAATTTGCCCACTTATACAGCACAGCAGATACAGAAGCTTTTTTTTTTTTTTTGGGGGGGGGGATTCAAACCTGATTCCTTTCAGTGATCTGGTGATGCAAATCACAACACCAGCAAGTGTCCCTCAAACTGCTGCTTGACCTCCAGGAAAGAGTCAGAATTACCCTTTCTTTAGTTTGCTCTACACAAATGACCTGCATGAGGTTTGCTTACTACATGGCTTTGCTTACAAACCTTCTTGGCTTTGAAGGCATGAGTTGAGCAGCCCGATGCCAACGGCTCCCCTGCATTCGAGTTCATAAATGACCCAGCTTGTCCATTCCTTTTCATTGACGGATGTTTATTTCGCCCATTATGGTAAAAATATGGAGAATTAGCCTGTCAACTGGTGGCCGTTGGCTTTGAGGAGATACCCAGTTGCCCCTTTTGTGAGAAGGTGACACCAGACACTGAGTGCAACTGCCGTGAAAGAGGGCCCAGCACTGCAATGGAGGGCTTTTTGTCAGGCTCGGAGATGGCAGCACAAACGCTTTTGTGTTCTCAGCTTCAGAAGTAGATGGCACGATACTGAGGCTGAAATGAGGGGCTTTTGGAGTCAGAGCTTGCTGCTAGATGGAGCTCAGGCTTGGGGGGTTGGCGTGACCACGGCATGCCTAGGTCCACCCCGGGAAAGTGAGCCGCATAAACCCAGCCAGCATAACCGGTATAACCTCCAAACAAGTAGGAGGAAGCGGCAGGGCTGGTGAGACAGTGGCCCCGTCAGTTCATGAATCAGTCACATGAAAATCTCGAGCGCGGCTTAAGTGGAAGTCACGTTTGCAGAACAGATCTCCAAAAGGACAAAGTGAATGGGAAGTCGAGAATCATTTGTAGGCAAGATTGTGAAGCATTTTGGAGAACCAGAGAACCAGGCGCCACTCCATGAAAGCATTTTACAAAGATTTTTGGCCTCACTTCCAAAACTGAATTCCACACACATTTGTCCAAAATGTTATGTTCATATGACATTTTGAGAGATCCTAGGCCAAAAATAAAAAGCAACCTCCCCCACTGCGATTCAGGACACCCTGCTGTTACCCTAGGATTTCTGTCATACAAAAAAAAAAGTATTCTCAAATAAAAGTGAAAAAAAGAAGTATGTTTTGGTTAACATCACAATGGAAATTTTTTTCCAAAGCTATTTACTTGTTCTCCTTGCAGTAATTTACCCTTTTACATGTATTTACTGTATCAGCCTAGAGACTGTTGTACTGGGGTACCACTGCAGTAAGTGGGGTTCAAACCCATGTCCTTTTCAGAGCAAGACAGCAGCTGCCATAAAGATATAAAGCAGGTAATGCAATGAGGCACCCAAGCAAAAACAAAGCAGGGAAATGCAGGGTTATATTGGGGTCAGGGATGATTTTAAGAAATGACCCAACGCATGTGCACCTCGGTTATAAGCTTATATGAAGGATTGTGAAGGCAGAGCAAGAAAGAATATCTGTGCATCTTGTAGACTTCAGTTCACAGCAGCAGATGCTGTGGCACAGACCCTTAACCGCTGCAGTCCTCAGACCAAGCTGGCTTGACTGCATGCAGAGTCCCAGCCCTCAATTTTACGGTTATATAACGCAGGCGCTGAAGGCTCCCTTCACAATGCAGGATGCAATCCTTTAGATTTTGCTAAGCCATCCGCCTTATTGTTCGTAGCCAGCTAATTTAGCAAAACTGTCATGCTAGTTACAGGCATTGTCTCTTTTCCAAGTCCTGGGTCCAGATGACTTTTCCTTTTGTTTGTCTGCAGTTCCCCGACTGTTATTGTTTTCTTCACTTACTGTTTGCACACTGAGCCGAATGCATAAACAAGACTCCTCATTCTGACTGCTGATCCTTGTGTAATTTGCTTTTTTGCTAATGTCTCTGCGTGCGTTCTGCACCGAGGAAGGATCTGTACTGCATTCCGTGAGAAAGACCACACTCAGCTGAGCTTTGGTCCAGTTTCCATGCAGTCAAAAACAATATTTGGCTTCTCTCTGTCACAAGCTATGCAACTTATTAAAAATGTACGCCTCCAGTGAGGGAACCTTCCCGGTGGGGTAAAATATTAAATGGTGCAGCAGCACCTCTCCTGCACTTCGCAGGTTGCTGCATGTTGTGAGGTGGCGTCCCTTTCCGGCTGAGAAGATGTCGTCTCACGGGAGGCCTGACCGTTCGATGGATCACCTGTGTGATTCCATTTAATTCTGGACTCTGGCCCTTACACACTTATTACAGTGCAAGAGGAAGGACCTTTAGAGCAAGCAACTTTGTGCTGTCTGGACCTCCTGGGTCAATGTGTGTGTGTGTGTGTGTGTGTGTGTGTGTGTGTGTGTGTGTGTGTTATATACACAACAAATTGCATGCAATTCTTCTTCTTTTCTTTCGGCCACTCCCGTCAGGGGTCGCCACGGCGGATCAACCGTTTCCACTTCTTCCTGTCCCCTGCATCTTTCTCCGTCGCACCCACCACCTGCATGCCCTCCTTCACCACCTCCATAAATCTCCTCTTAGGCCTTCCGCTCTTCCTCTTGCCAACAAATTGCATGCAATTATTCAGTCTAAATGACTGAAATTCTGCAGAATCGTGTTACAATTTTCCAAAAATGTAGTTAAATCTCATATATTTACAGATTTAAAGTGCATTTTAAATACAAAGTGAGTAATGACTGTTGATTTTTATCATAATAGTTGGCAACATGACAAAGCAAACTGTTTATTCCAGAAAAATGTGCCAGAAATCCAGTTTGGTTGTGGAATTGTCTGTTGTCAGAGGAATCACATTTCTCACTTATTCCAGATTTTTGGTGCAGAATTTTTTAAAGTCTTCTAATCGCTTCATTTCCACACAAACAAGTTCCCTTACCAGAGCCTGCATTGCTACCCATTTTGAATGCATGCTTTGTGTAATAAAGGCAATAAAAGTAGAACAAGGAAGCACTTAGTAGACTGCTGAGTTGATGATCCTCTTTGCAGCACAAAATGGAACTGGAGTGGAGTAATAAGGTTATAATGCACATGACCATGCACTTGAACTCGACTGGCGCACGTGGCACCTGCTCAAATTGGCGTTTTTCATCCTTGCTGACATGGGACACCGATGCTCTTGAGTTTGCCTCTTTTCTCCCTTTACACACGGTCCCACCATGAGGAGCTGCCGCTCACTTGCTCCTTCATCTCCCGCAGTGGTCTTGAGCCTGGCCACTGGACACGGCAGCTGCTGGGTTAGGTGGAGGGGGCACGGGCCTCCGCTTCTGAGCCATCGGTCAGATTACAGAATGCGGCAGAGTTTTATGTATATTTTATTACAGGATTAGTGGATGTTTGGCTCCCTGAGGTGTAAAAGGCAGCAACAGCAAAGTCTTTGAACTGTGTGGTGCAAGAGTAACGTACGGCCCACCAAAGGATTGCTGGTAGTTTGTCAGGAGGGCTCCGGGTTCAGCGGGAAGGCATTGCAATCTGGCCATGCATGTTTTTATAGAATCTATCAAAGCTTACTTTTACATTTAACATTTTACAACCAATGATATATCATTTGTAACTATCCTGTGTGATGTCTCATTGCTTAGGATTTATTGATTTGGATAAAGCAATGAAATTTGTGTGTTTCAATGTGTGTGTGTGTGTGTGTGTGTGTGTGTGTGTGTGTGTGTGTGTGTGTGTGTGTGTGTGTGGCTTCCCTGGTAGAGATGGACTGGCGTCCCATCCACGGTGTAGTCTCCTAGGTTAGCACCTAGGTATGGCCTCTCTGTCGCTGACCAGGGAAGATGGACGGATGGATTTTAGCAAGAAAAGCTCTGCTTTATGGGTCAGCAGTTGTGTGTCTGCAGTGTTTGTGTGTCACCAGATAATTGTAAGCTATGGGATGTGTGGTTATAGATTAGTGAGGCAGTTAGCCATTCCATTTCCAGCTAATACCAAGTTAATTGAAATCAATACATGAAGTAAAACACCCTCAAAAGAAAGGAAATCAATGACTTGCATTCCACCCATAGTTCACCGGCTTCATTGGGCCTCCTTGTTCGCTGTCAAGTCAGAGGTACAGCCGGTTTCCTAAAATTAGCCCCCTCTTCTGTAACCTGAGACTGAGCTCTTGTCAGAAAGAGAATATTTTCCCTTGTCATCACCGTGGCTGGCACAACAGTACTCTACTGGGGGAGGGGGAGCTGTGCTATGAGTTTCCATTGTACCATCAATCCATTATCAACAACTATATTATCTATAGTATATTATATTTTATACCATAATCACTTAACTATTTGTTTAAGATAGCATTGCTGTGGTCCAGATTCTGCAGTATTAATACAAGGGTATGAGGCAGCGTTCATACTGGATCCCAGCCTAACACAGGCCATGTCACAGGCACTCAGTCGCTCACGGACACACGCTAAAAGCAATTTAGTCACTAATCCATCTGAAACACATGTCTTTGGACTGCGGGGGGCAGTCAGGACACCTGGGGAAAATGAAAACACCTACCAAAATGCAAAATTGCAGCTGATGAACTCTGGATGTTCAATTGGAATTTAATTTGAGCATATGACTTGTAATCTCAGGGTTGTGGGTTTGAGCCCCACATTGGGCGTCGATGCAAATCCAGCCACAAGGGGGTGCAGCTCTGTGCCAGTCCCAAGCCCGGACAAAATGGAGGGTTGCGTCAGGAAGGGCATCCGGCATAATAATCTGCCAAACCAAATATGCGGACGAGCCGATCCGCTGTGGCGACCCCTAACGGGAGTAGCCAAAAGTTGTTGTTTTTTTTTTTTTGTTTTTTTATTACATTAGTTTTAATGTAGCTTTTGCAGTTTTATTGTTTAAGTTAACTAGTGTGACTTAGTGGGAAAAGAGACTTTCAGACATACTTCAGTCCCAGCTGTGTAAGTCAAGGAACCAGTGTCTGCACAAAATCCTTTCCTTCTGCACAGCCCTGACTTCCATCAAACTACTTTCCATTGGGCACGTTGCTAAGACACACCAGACTGAGCAATAACAGTGGCACAGATGAAGGCAAATGTGCCGTGATGAGATGTTCGCTTGTGGCAGTCGGTGCTGTGTGCTGGGCTGGGCCTCCTGTGTTGTTCCAGTTCCCTCTGGGCTTCTGCCACTTTTTGAAGCAGTTCATCAGCCGCATGGTTGGATAACCACTGGGCGCCACTAAAGAGCACAATACATATTTCATGCACCTCAGCACCATGCAACACGCTTCAAATGCCCAGGCGATCGGAAGGAGGGGGCTGGGGGCTCGAGGGTGATTGATTTCTGGATGCACAAAGCAGAACAAAGTTTGAGAAAGAGGCAGAGCTGTGTTGGGCCCAGGCTTTCTAAGTGGGAGCGCTAAAGGTCAACCTTCAGTTCTGGAGGCAAATCGATGCGCAAAGGCTGCGTGCACTGACGTATTCACTCTGTGCAGAATGCTAGATTCCGACACGAGCAAGTAATAATAATACGTTTTATGCCGGATGACAATTCATTTTCAGGCACAAAATTCGCGACCCCACCCATTTGCAGCCGAACGACCCGAAAGCAGTTTATCTACGCTGCTTGGCGGAGCTGACATTGGCTGCATGGCAGTTAATGTGCGACAGTAAGCGTGTAAGACAGGCACTGTGTTGACCTGCAAACGTTTCCTGCGGATGCGATGGCGCCTCGAATAGGAGACATTTGAGCTAGCTTTTAAAATGGCATCCTCCTCCTCCCAAAGGCCACGACATTAAACAATCACTCGAATAGGCGGTCACTGCTATAACGTTTTAGGATGGTGGATTTTTCTGTGCATGTGCACAAGAGAAGGAGGCAATGAAATATGTACAATGACATGCAAATCCATTGTATCACGGCCAATGGAGAGAGTAACCGGCAAAAGCCGTGTTGCGTAACAAGTTTGTATTCGGTGACACGTGAGAATGGCTGTGAGCAAGTGAGGCGTGCGGGGAAATGAAGAGTGGAGAAATGGCCTGCAGAGAGAATGCGGAGGTCATCGTCTCCGGTCTGCGACCTGTCCTGACCACCATGTCCTGGCCGATGAGAAGTCAGGCTGTGTGTGCATGCGTGTGTGTGTGTGTGTGTGTTAGCACTCAGCAGAGGTGTTGGCAGCTGGGGAAAGCACAGTTACTTTTTTTTGTGTTGCCGGGGACACATTTCTGCCCGCCAGGGTGTGCGCCATACGGCGTGTGGGCTGGATTGAGATGTTATGTAGCAAGAAACTGCAAGTTCACTCAGACATGATAATGAGACGCTAACAGTTATTACACAGTTTGAACAAATAGGAACACAAATCCTGTATTAAAACGCATCAAAGTTTTATTGTAAGAATAGATTTTATTACGCATAATAGCTGTAATTTCTGTGAATACTCATGCGGGCATTATGTTAGCAACTGAGAGCTGTTAGTCCATCTAATGGGGTGATCAGCTGACAACGCGGTGTTTAATCTCACTGCTAGGCTCTCTTTTTCATTCGATCACTCGCTGGCCGGTTTCACCAGCCCAGGGCTGTTGTGACTGAACGACACGCATGACCATAATCTATGTGATCGCTTGACCGAGATCTCTTTAGGAAAACTGCAACTGCTCCGCTCACCTGTTACAACTGTGCTTAAACCCACCCGTGCCCCCCCCACTATAAGAGAAACCGTGTCGACAGTTTATTCTCTTCGCCAGCGTGTAGCCGCAAATTAATCGACCGTATCAGGCCTCGTGTTGTAAAAAAGAGATGCTATTGCCATGTCAACAGGCTAAACGCTGCTCAGGTGAGCCATTACAAAGGCAGTCATGTGGGTTAAATGTAAACTGGCCGTTTGCTTGGAACCTTCACAGTTCTCTGCCAGGGACGGAAAAACATTCCTGGTTTCTGTCTACTTCAGCGACGTTGATTCAGACCAAATTGCTGCACGCCAAGGAGTGTGGATGCGGTTCATTCCACTTTAGAAATCAAACCTGGTGACCCTGCCATCTTTCTGCAAGACACCCATGACTTCTGCAAGATAAAGAGCTAAATTCCGCTGCTAAAGTCCTCGTAATTCCCCCAAACTAATTTTCCTTTGACTTTTTATTATTTGTCGTTGAAAAGAGAGGAAGTGATCGAGCACTTAAGGTCAAGCGCGGCGTTATCACAACTAATAGCTGTTTTCAGAGACTGGCCGAGGCTTGGACGTGAGGATAAAATATCTGTGTAAAACAGCTCGCTTTTGTCTGTTGTAGAGTTGTCGGCCATCACCCAACAACTGACTGGATCACCTGGTCAGAAATGGAAGGCCTAGCGATGTCATGCATTTGGAAGGGTTGTCCGTACCATGAGTGTGCATGTGTGTGCGTGCACAAGTGAGAGACCACAAGATTGCTTTGGCAATGGTGAAAGACACCCGGTATTTCTGCCTAAACTTTCATGGCAGTAGTTTGCTCAGGTAAAACCACCACATTGTGGAGTAACGCCTCAGCTCACGGAGAAGAGCAGAACAGCAGGAGCGTACAACGCCACTTTACTTCATACGGGGCGAAATTTCAGGGCTACAAGATTAGGGTTCCCTTGACAACCGAACCGATAAGCTGAGCCTGCCGCTGCATTGTCCATCTGAAGAACGCGGGTTTCGCTCTTCCCTCACCGTGCTAAGCGATCGGGGTGCTTTCGGCAGCAATGGGGTGCCAGACTCTATTGATGGGCAAACCATTTTGATCAGCGTATCGTGTACACATTTTGAGTTGCTTTGGAAAAGTGGGATAAATAAAAAATTAAAAATCTATTCTTTTCTTTAACTATAATACACATGGAAGCGCTTTTCCCATGCAGCTATTAAATAGCCATTTTATGATCTTCATTTCAAGGAGGGAGCAAGGGGTCAAGTCAGTAGTTTAAGTGATTAACTGCATGCAGAAATTATTTCAACATCCGCTGTATGCTGTGCATTTTAATTCGCTGTCAGAGCTGCCCTCCTGCTGCCCCCTTCCACACAAACAGAAGTTTGGCCGTCTGCTGAGGATAAAACGGTTTGCTTGCGAGATCGGATCTTATCGGAAAATTTGCGTTCCTGTCACGGTATGTGTTTTTCAAGAACGGAAATGTCGGAGGTCGAAGTTCGCAAATGTCAGGTAATCCGGGTGTTCCAAAAATGATGGCTACACGGCCCTCTTATTAATATTTAGCCATTATTATGCTTTATCCAACCTCTTGTGATCATGTCAGACCACAGTTTCATGCAAATAACCCCGATCCTGTGAGAAGTCCACAGGATCCAAACATTTCAGTTTATTGCACAAAAATGACGCAGTCGCATTTATCCTTATTAAAAAAATATATATATACATATATATGTTTTGACACGCAGTATTTTCTGTACTTGCATAAATCGCTCACATTATCCGCAGTCACCCGACGCGGTGAAATTGTTCCGTCTATAATTTCATGCAGATGTAGGGTAGCACAGATGGTGGGCGTATCTGCAGAAATATTTATAATGGCACAAACAAATCTTTTGGACGTGATGCTGGTTATTTGATGAACTAATTCATTTTCGTGTTTTCGTGCAGTTGTGAAATACGCAATTGCGTTGCTGATGATTCTGCGTTACTAATGACCTGCGGGTTGTTGCCGTTCGGCATCTTCGACTGGATTTCAACTCCGGATGCCCACTGTTCAGTCTTTCCAGAATGTTCTGCCCTCAAGTTGTCTCCTTGCTGCTGGGGTGGGAGTGTCCAATGTCACTGTGATTAAGTCCATCCATCTGGTTGCTTGTCATCCTCTCCCAATTTCGCGCTTTCCCGAAAATCCAGTCGACATTCTTCTTGACACGCAGTCGAGTACGATCGCCTCCGTCTCATCGCAGGTAGCAGTTCGGGTGGAAATTCTGGTTTCATTTCGTCTGGCATGCGTCTATTTGTTTGTTTTCCTTACCCCCCATTCTGTTCTTTAATATTCAAGACGGCTCAGCGCAACCAGCTATCGCTATTAAATGCCCACGATGACCATTACGCCGTCCTGACTGTGCTCGGGCTGCGATTGTGCCACCTTGTTCAAAGCGTTTCTGAGCCGCGGCCGGTCTGATGGTTCAGTGCCGACTCTCCCAGGGAATCGGAAGCGAGACTCCGAGGTGGGAGGAACCTGGAGCCCGGAAGGTTCTAATAAGCCTGCCAGTAATCGCACGACCCGAAGAATCGGTCCTCAATGCTTGGGTGCCTTCTGACAGATTTCGTGGGGCAGGCATGCGGGGAGGGTGGGGGGGAGACACGGGGGTTGACGGCTTCTTGGCGCGCGCCCTTGCTCGCGCCCGAGGGCAACACTTAAGGCCGAGGTACGGGCGCTAGTCCTGTCGGATTTGATTCGGAACGTTTATTTATTTATTTATTTATTTTCCCACCCTTTAATTCAACTTTACTGGTGGAATGCAGCAGCTTGGCGGTACTTTAACAAGACAGATCTTGTTCTGAGGGTGCAAGCCAGCAGCCCGTCTCAGCCAGCACGCATAATGGACACATGTGACAAAGCAGATGACGTTCAGGGTATTAGCGGTCACTCACAGGCAGCGTATTTTTAGCTTCCGTGTGATACATGTAATTATGAAGGCTGACACCTCCAGGCATGTCAGGCAGCTTTGTCACAGTCTACTTAGCTCATTCCACAAGATTTCCATTATTTAATATAAAAGATCGCTGAATGAATGCAATGGCATGAACTATTTTTGGGGTGAAAAAGTTGCTTTTGCTGGAACAGAGGATGGCATCCTTTATTCATGGCCCTCGCTTAAGCGACTGCGTGTGCTGCTGCTTAGCTCCCGTCCGTCTGCTGCCGAGGGAAGCTCACCTTAAGGACAGAGACGCGATGTCCACCGAGGAGGGTGTCATCCGATGTGGCACTTGGCATTTTCTCTGACATCGAGTGTCACACGGACATCCAGAGTGACTCAGTGCCACCTACACAGTGCTGCTTCAGTGCCCAGGCTAGCTGGGCCACAGCAAAGCGCTTCCAGGAACTGAACAGAATGTGGGAGCAGAAGAGGAGAAGGGGTTCTGACTGCTCCTTCAGCTCTGCCTCTGCCAAGCTGATGTCTGACCAACTGTATGGCTTGAAACGCGAGGCAGTTGCTGTTGCTAAGTGTCCTCGAGTGGATGTCAGACCTTGGCAACCGCATGTATAGGTGCCTTCTCAATGTTCTCTCCTTCATTTGTGCACACGGCGAGGTGGGTATTTGTGGTTGCTGACCGGTCTCCTGCGGCTTGCGTTGCGTGCACTGTACATAAAGCTGCATAAGCCGCTTAAGGCGAAATCAGAATCAGAAACATCTTTCAGCATGAGAGAGGACCTTTCAGCTGCTTCGGAAGCAGGCATTACAGTGATATCTTGCATTGCAATGAATTATGGATACATAAGGGCAATGGATATCCTCGTTGCACTCTCTCAAATGTGGTGAAATAGATATGGACGTGGGGCATTACCCGCTGAAAGGATTTGCTGCAAAACACAATTTCAAAACGACCGGATCTGCACGTCTCAAGCAAATTTAATGCAAACGCAAATGGACTTCTAAAAGTCAATAGGGATGTTTAAATAGCCTTAGCATAAAAAGTGATGTTGTATGAGCAATCAGGACAAAATGCGCTCATTATTCTCGCACTAATGTTCTCTTTCTTTGCATTACCAACAAACCCACTTTACCCTTAGAGTTAAAATTATAATGGAAATTCTCAACCTTATGGCCTCCCTAATGATGCCGTTATATGTTCTGCTTTCATGCAGCCTTGTAAATGGCATAAAATCATTCGTATCACTCAAAATAAATAAATACAAGCGAGTTATGAGGGCTGAACCTATTAAATCTGTGTACACGTTGCTGGAGGTTGAGGGTTGGAGCGCAATACAGTACCAAAGACAAATATAACAACCATACCGTGGGAGTTTGCAAACTTTAAATTGTTCCTCTTATTGCTGGGTGCGCGCCTGTGAAGAATCTAGCTTTACCGTGGTGCTGGAAAGCTATGGAATCGGTAAATGAGCCATTTGCCAAGTCAAAATGTCCCATCATTGAGAGTCACAGCCTGCAGTTGTACAGCAGGCAGGCAACTGTGGGAAAGGGAAAGCCGTGCCATCAGTAAACAAAAACAAGCATAAAACATAAGAAAAATAAACCAAATTTGCTTTTATCAACATTAGCAACATCAGGAAATGTCTACCAGGTACAAGGGGCTCGTGGTTTGAAGGGAGAATGAGGCAGCGTGAAATGAACGCGTCGCCGAAGCTGCTCAGGCTCAAAGCTGGGTTTATGTTCTTAAATCGGTCATCTTGCTCCCATTGTTGTTTGTCTTAGTATTCTGCTCTTCTTTGCGAAATAGCAAACCAAGAACAAAACAATGCCAAAAGGAAACACTAAATATTTGCCTTATGTTAAAAAAATAAATAAATAAAATAAAAAGTGTGGACAGAAAGGGTCCTTCTGGATGCTGAAAGGTGTGAAAAGCTGAACAAGTTGTTTGTAGCGTTTGCTGCAAAGTTGTCGGAATAAAAATAACGCTCAGAAATATGTTAACAAGGAATATTATTCATTGGTGTTATTTATATAAACATTGTGGGCTGTGGGCTTGGTATTCGGCTCAGTCTGTATGAAGTTTACTTGTTCTCAGTGTGTTTGTGTCAGCTTCCTCCAGGTAATCTCACAGTCCAAAGAGTTGTGTTTCAGGTGAATTGCTGACTCTAAATTATTCTTGTGTGTGTATGTGTGCGCGCTTGTGTGCACACCGTAATGTACCTGTGATATTCCATCCAGGCTGTACCTTGCCTCATAGCCTATGCTGCCACGGTATGGTCTGGACTACCATGACCCCGCACTGAGCAAAGGTTTATTCATAATGCATTTTTTATTTCTTCACTTATCTCACACTGTTCGCAAAAGTAACTCGATACATTAAGTTAGTCAAAATTCTTTACCCATTCCTACCGCTGGTCATGCAGGCTATGTTAATCCAGAGGATGCCCACGGACGAAAGTATTCCAGCAAGTGCAGGGACTGGAATCTCAGTTTCTCCCTTTGGTTGCAGGCCAAAGCTGCCGTGTCACCTGCAGAAAAATCTTTGTTTACTGCCCCAAGAGCTGGAAAATGAGGTCTTTATGATGGTTTCTGTGATCTTTATGATGGTTAAGGGGGCCAACCTGCAATGTACAGCTGTATTAGTTAACCTAGCAACCAACACACAAGGCAGGGCTAGTGGGTCTCAGCCACATTAATAACCAAACCCCATTGCGCCATCCAGGGTTTCCAGGTAGTGACAATTAAAAAATGAATATCAGGGACGAATCCTCTCTGCAGTTCCTGCAGGAGTCCCACCTCATGTTTAAAGTAAGCGGGCCTTCTGGGATTCATTTGTTCATCACCTGAGCCAAGCAATATGCAGGCGGTCTCGAACCAAGGACATCTGCTTGCACAATTTGGGCAGGCTGCTGGGCCCATGTCTACGCTGCCATTTGTGTTTGGACAACACGGCCCTGGCGGAGGAACCGCTAATGAGCAGAGACTGTGAGCTTAAATTCATTTAGGGCTGCAAAACACATGCACGAAATAGAGTCGAAGTCGGATGTTGAACTGATCTGGAGCAGCACTAATTGAATCAAGTCAGATGCTGTCTGCCATTACGCGTATCGGGTCAACGCATCAGTAGCGCTGGGCCGAATATCATTCACAGACTTTCTGAAGGACCTGAGGAAATACGTCCTATTGATTTGTCTGCAGACACTGGATAGAGGACACTACAATACTGTTCTAAATGTGCTTTGCCTGGGAGCTAAAGGTGACGTATAACATGAGAACTTTCTGGATTTCTCTGGAATTTGGAACGACAACCTGCTGGAGCCCCCCCCCCCACACACACACACACACTAAATTTATCAAGAAACTATTTAGCAATATTACATTTGTAGGGAAAAATAATAAAAAGATGGATTTACTTGGGGGGTGTAGCGATACGAGCGATGTCCGTGAGGTGTTTGCAAGGTTCACGGCCCGATACGTCACCGGTATACGACAATCACCGTCTGCACTATGACCTGGACCGCATTTACAGTGTGGTCAACCTGCCCTTAAACACCTGCACACCTGGGCTATGACCTCAGCCGCCTCCTTCCCGGTGCATTTTTACGCAGAGCCTTTCAAACCAATATTTTTGGAATTTGCTATGGCAACCACCAGTGCGCTTTAATGTGAAATTCCCAGAATGCCTTGCGCCGCTGTGCAATAGCAAAGTTTATTGCTGTGAAACTGGAAGCCATTAGCTTTAATTAAGCGCTTTCAATCATTAAACCAACGATTATTCTTCTTTAGGGATTCTTCCCCGAGGATAAAATACCTGCCGCAAACTCAGCACGGACCACCAAAATTTTCGCAGTTTGTGCTATTTTGTGTAACATTAACAATGGCCAAATAAAGGAAAGAAATGCTATGCTCTGTCAAGGGGTTTGGAGCTTCCTGCTTTGAAATGCTAAATGAATCTGCGCTTCACACAAACGTTGGAGTACGTCGAACGCAGCGTGCGGGAGAGACCTACCTGCCTTCCGCGGAGGGCATTTACGCTCTGCGTTGCTTCTCGGCAGCCGCAGCCCCCGTCGCCTGATGCTGAGGAAGGCTTTGCCTTGAAACACATCCTCGCAGACAAGAAATTTCAAACCATCCTTACGTCGTCTCTCTAAATAATGAACGTCACGAGTACTGTGTGGGAGTGCTGTGAACAATTTGCATTTAGAGGATGCCTTAGCTGCAAACAATGGCTCTTAAAGTCTGTTCACCCCAGAGTGACAGGTTTACCTTGAGCAACCTGAAACGGAATAAAGGCATTCGCCCGAGTAAAGCTCTCCCAAGGTATAAAATGTAACACAGAAATGGAGGAAACTGAAGGCTAAATCAGCCATAATGCTGTGAGAACTGCACCTGTAAAACATTAATTTGTTTACAGGCAACACAGGCATGAATAACCATGGCAACCTACCGGTACAGTAGGCTGAGTCCATCATGGAGTTTACATTTGGTGCCTTGTAGCGGCATATCGGAAAACTCCTGAAATGCCATCAAAGCGCAGACTCTGCCAAGTTGTCTGGCGTGTCACCCGCCATATTGTGCTGGACCAAAGTTTACCCCCAATATGTGGAACTCAGAGACACATTTCTCACACTTTAAACCGCTGTTTTTCCAGTGTCCTGTTAAGAAGCTGTTTGGGGTTAGATGCTACGCAACAGCTAAAGGCGCCGGATAAACATTAACTCCATCCTACGCTATGCAGCGCCGGCTGAATGGCTCTCATCTGCGTTTGCCCTCACGTGTACACACGGTTGCCAAAGCGTCATCCATTAACATCGTCCACCTCGGTCACAATCGAATTGCACTGCCAGCAAGCAGATCGATGCCATCGTGCG
The DNA here is from genome assembly GCA_018136845.1 of Heterotis niloticus. Classification (NCBI taxonomy): domain Eukaryota; kingdom Metazoa; phylum Chordata; class Actinopteri; order Osteoglossiformes; family Osteoglossidae; genus Heterotis; species Heterotis niloticus. The sequence goes on from CM030888.1 coordinate 658,802, forward strand.
GGCTGCCTCCAGTTGTGCATTTTTCCTTTTTTTTCTTTTTTGCTGGAAACGGAGAACTGGTTTAATGACGCTCTAGAGGGTCCTGATCTTGGAGGCGTCGAAGCTAAGTCGCCGTTCTAAACCGAGCGCCTGATAAGCAGCAGCATAATTACTGTACAAACCCTGCTTGGCTAGATAAAGACAGACAAACATAAACTTTAAGGATGAAAAGGATTGTGAACTTGCAGGGAAACAAGATTACATTATGAATGGATTTGGAGGTGAAAAAGTGAGTCTGGCCTTAGCTGCACTAAAAGCAGAGCTTGTGTTGAGCAGACCTTTTGGTGCCAAGAGTATTAAGGAACTCTGGTACAATCCCAAGTTTAATATTGCCTTTGAGCTATGAATTCACAACACCTCTTCTGATGTGAAATGCTTGCTTTGAACCCTTGGAAAGTTTCAAGGAAGGAGATGGTCCTGGAAATAACCGATGCATGACACCTCCTTTTACAAAAAAAAAAAAAAAAAAAAGGGTCGCTGCGGTTGCTTTTAGTACAGCTGGGTTTAGCCTTTCTGTCAGGCCTCTGCTGCCCCTTGGGCCTCAGCAGTTCATGTTTCTCTGCCGTGGTCATATGGCACCATCAGATGTGCATGTTTACATTGTGTGATGGTCTCTTTATTAAGGGTAAAAAATATCGCTCAGCTTAAGTGAGAAGTAAATTGTGCTTCATGGGGCATACTGTGTCCATATGTACATTAATGAAAATGCCATTTGTAAATCACACAGTCTTATTCTGTGACTAAGTCAATAAATCATAAGGCTGACATAAGGGAATTTGCATGCTTAATAAGGCCTTTCATGAGGCTGAATAATCGTGTGCCGTATATTTCAAGATGATCCAGGTCTAAAGCGTCTCGGATGTAGCGGCCTGAGGACTAGATGGTCGTAACGTAAAACTCACCTTCGATACAGCATGCTGTTAAGGAAAGCCAACACTTGGTCCCAGTTCTAAACCCCGAGCAGAAATACAAACGAGTTCACAGGGTACCGGCAACCCTTTGAAGCACTGAGGAGGAAAAAATACTTTAAAGCCCCCTGAAATAACTGTCCCATTGACTGAGTTATTTGGCTTTAAAAAAAAAAAATACAGTAAACCTTTTAATACACCTTGGACCCCATTAGTAAACATGCACCAATATTTCATCTCCAGTACAACATATGCAGTACGTCTATATGGTAGAATACAAATGTAGAAATATTTAGTCATTTGTTTATTTAGCTGAGCTTTTTCTCCAAAGGAGTTCACAAACGTCAGGTTTGTACCCTAGAATAGAATAGAAACAGAACGTACACTACCATCTACAATAATAGCACTGCGTATGTGTGTGCGTGTGTGCCAGTCCGACTCTTTATCTGTACCGGTGAAGATATTTTGTGTGTGAATCGTGAACCACAGGCACTAGAATGACATAATGGGTACAGGAAGGATACCTGAGGATAAAAAAAGGCGCAAACCTTTTTGGGACACGACTGCAGCGTGGCTGGTCTGCGTTTAACTGAGCGCTTCTAACGCTGAGGTGACTTAACCCCTCAGACCAAGGATGGACAGCATTCGACGCAATTAGGCCTCTCAATGAAAGGAGTCATTTGTCTTTGTCAGTCACACCTGATCCACCTTCAAGGACGGCAAGCGGCTCTCTGACCTGACAGCCAGGAGTGCTGGAGAGGCGAAAGCTGGGGGGGAGAAGGGGTAGTGGTCTTCTCCAGGGTGGAGGGCTTGAGTGCGTGTTTTCAGGACCTCTGGTGGTGCCTCCCTCCGCCTTGGGTTTTAGCGCCAGCGCTCCACATCCTCGGGAAATAATTTCTTAGTCGGACGGCATCCTGGTGGAATTCAGGTTAGTGGAGCAGTGGACATCGATTCCTCAGGGGTAGGTGAGTCGAGTCCTCTTCACTCCCCCTGTGTCCTTGAATTAAGCACTTTACCCTGGAAACCTGGTTAGTACATTTAAAGAAAGCATCCTGCAGAGACTCTTTGCAAAAAACCCAATTAGATGAATTGCAGATCCCCAGAGAAGGAACAAAAATGGTATCGATCGGTGTTTAATGCATGTGAAAATGTACATATTATACAAATATCCAGCAGTAAGAGGAGATCCCAATGTAAGCAAGCCGTGATGAAAAAGAATTTAAAAAAATAAAAGATCAATATTTTGTGTGCTTGCTGAGGAAAGAAAGAGCTGTGGTCTGACAGATCCGTAAACAAAAAAATTGTTTTTTTTCCATTTGGTCAGTGATTAAGTTAAAACTTTGTAGGGAAAGGGTTTATTTGCTCCATGCAGCTCCCTCCCACTAAACCATTTATGTTTTTTTGTCACGGCAAGGGAAGTACAGTTGTAAAGAGAAAGCGGAAAATAATATTAGGAAATGGTTAGGTGCGTCGCTTTGTCGGTGCGGTGGGGCAACTTTCTACGCACGCACTTATGAGCCTTGGCATTTACTGGGAAACGGAGCCCTGGGCGACACGGGCCGCACCTCACCGTTTCCCAGGGAGCGATTACGGCTCTCCCGAGGCCTCATTAGCTCCCCGCTCCCATCTACAAATACCGTAATCCCGACCGTTCCTGAAGGAATCACCCCAGAAGCCTTCTTTGTCAGAGGCGGTCGGATGAGATATTACAGACGGCGCCTGTTCGGCCAACATCAGCCATCCGCTGCCAGTTGAGACGCGGTGGCTTCATTCTTTAACACAACTGCTCTGAAAAACATCACGCTTCTACGTGGCCAAATAATTTACGTGAAACGTTGCATCGTGGGAGGCCGAGCCGCTAATCTTGTTGCCGCTCGGCTCCGGGGCCGCGAGCTTGAATCTGGACCTATTTGCGCAGAGGTTTCTGGAGGTGCTTCCTTCCATACCTCAAAGTAGTGACTGTACGGTAGAGGTGAGCTGAGTATGAATCACCTGCAAGTGTTTCACCTTCTGCCTTGCGCGTCCCCAGACACCGCAGACTCCCGATGACCCCGGCTGAAGCGCTGGTTTTTTCAGCAAACTCCAAGTCTGTTATTTCCAAAGGTTAAACTTGCTTTCTGAAACGGCCACACAAATGACACCTTCTATTGTACACGTCCGTATATTCACGCGTAAAGGTATTTCGCATGTTCGCCACGGTGGCGGTGGTCTGGAGCCTATCCTGGACTACCTGGCCGTGAACCGGCGTTCAGGTGCGACCTCGGTCCATCGCAAGCACACGTACGCACAGAGCGACCGAGTGACCCGAAAGCAACCCACGCAGACCCCGACTGAGAGCCCCTACAAATGGCACGAACGAAGAAAACCTCATATTTTGTGAGCGCTACAACGGTACGAGCGGCAGGCAACAGTTAGTCCACAGCCGGTAAATGTGTTCGGTTTCGGGCGTCCGCGGGGTGCTGTGACGTCACGTCCCACGTAACCGATCGTTACGTCTCCGAAACGGAAGGCGAAGCGACGGAACGGCGGTGAGGAAAAACGAGGCAGCCAGCCGAAACCCCCACCATTTGTAAGCTACGGAGCAGAAAATGGGTTTTAGTCTGTTTAGTCGCGACTGACAACATTCTTTCCCTCATATTATTGTTCCACACTAACTGTGTAACGCACACCGAAGGGAGCGCTCAGTGTACAGACAGTTCTGGTGGCAAAGTAAACGCAAAAGCTTTTTTTGCATCGCGGAAACAGCTTTCGCCGCTGCTTTACTGACCTTTTTAAGAAAAATTGAATTTCCAGTAAACTAATTCATGCTTATTACGTAACGTCTATGTCATATTTTCTCATCGTGAACAATTTATTGGATGAACTCGTTCGTACTTTTCTACATCATTAGTCCGCGCTTCATGTACACGGAGGGCAAAGTGGTAAATAGAGTGAATAAAGACTGCAAATGTGCTTGACAGATGGCTGCGTTGAGTCTCCTTCCTGATGCTCATGTAAGTTCAGCATTAATGCTCAAGTAACTGGTGAAGCTGCCTCCGGACAAGAGTTTGGCGTCCGTGCGTCTGCTCGCAAAGGTTAGGCCTCGCCTTCCCTGTGATGGCATGAGGAAAAAAACAACAGCAGCAGCAGCCCAAACACTTTTGTTTGCAGCGGTCCGCTTTAGGCTTTGTGGATTCAGACCAAGAGTTTTAAAAGTGGTCTCACTCGGCCTCTGTCTTCCACATTTGTTCTTAAGCGAATGCCAGCCCAGAAGTCATGCATGGCCAAGAAGCTGGTTTTGAAAGCTGCATCTAACGCATGAAAATACATAACATTAGAAGTCAACGACCACCTTCAGCGGTTGCCATATTGGTGCGGTTTTCACTGTTTCCTCCTGTTGGCATCAGGACACGTGTTCGGGTGATCCGTAGATGGGGGGATTAGTGCATAAATTACCTCCGGTCTTCCAAAACGGTTTCAGTCGTATCCCAGGCTTGGGCGATGGCCTTCTCCTTGTCATATCACGGAGCTCCTCAAGCAGGCAGCTAAGGCGCTAATGCGGGCTGCCTCTCAAAGCCTCGGCCGCGTCTTCTCCGAGACGGTGTTTAGCGATTAGGGCTTAATGAACCGACTGTCGGCAACTGCTGCAGTGGAAAATCGATAACAAAGCCAGTGGAGCGATGGAAGGTGCCAGGGGCGTTCTGTCTCCACTGGTCCCTGGGGCCCTGAAGCAATCCCCGCCCGCGATGTTCATATTCAAGCCTTTCTTGCCCTGTGAACCTGTGGTGTCATCCTGCCGTTTGGTTCATTAAATGCTTTTCTTCCCTCTTTCGCCATGTTTCCAGATGCTGATGTGGATGAGTCAACCGCAGATGTTCCAGTGACGTTAGGAATTTCTAAGGGAGCGTTGCGTTTTGGTACGGTTGGACTTCATGGACGTCCCTGAACGGAAGACTCAACACTAGGTATGAGATAAACCCTTTTTTCCAGCTCCGTCTTCTCACAGCTACAACAAACAATAAGACGGCTAAATTGTCAGAAGATTTTGCCCCTAGAATGTTGAAAGACACGATGGGGAAACGAAGTGCATTGCGTAAGGTGATTTGGTGCAGTTCAGAGGAACCTGTAGTGGGACAAAGCTGTCTGGTTTGAACGTTGAAGAGTGAGAAGGAAGAGCCTTACGCGGCCTTCTCCAAAGGAAGGAATGCTTTTGGCATGTCCGCTCCTATCCTTCTCTTTGATTTAAATCCTGCCTTCGGTTTCTCGCTGCGGCTTACAGCTCCAGACTGACATTTCTCACCTGGAGCTTTTTAAAGGGCAGACATGAAATGAAATTTCTCGGGTCAAACGTGTCACTTCTGATCAGGAAGCAATTCTGCAACACTCTGAGACACACGGGCAAAAACAGATCACCTGTAACGTGGTGTGGCGTCTGTTTCTTCTCAGCGGCTTTGCCACCTGCGTTGAAGAAGAATGAAAAGGCTGTTTAGCAGCTCCCCCTCCCAAGATGCTAGATGCCACAAACCGATTTTCACTCCTGCTTTCCTTCTATGCTTTTTTTCAGTCTTTTTTATTTCTCCTCCTCGACATATCGATAAGGAATGGTAAGAAGATAAGCGCTGTGCCTCAGTAGTACAGCTTGTGGTGCTAATGTGAAATATTGCAACTGTTTGCAAAATTTTATTAAAAAAAAAAAAAAAAAAAGGATATAAGAGACTGGCACACAATTTCCTGGTCTCATCCTATTATTCCTGCGAGGTGTAAGGAAGAACCTTGCTTAGCAGTGCAGCCTTATTTAAGCACAGCACGCAGGAATGTGCAGGTATGTCCTCTCCACCATAGCTTCTTGCTGAAGGCTTGGGGGAACTGGGGTATCTGTAGCCATTGTTTTGCGCTGAAACGATGCGTTAGATATAAAGCTGCGCTATGTTCAGGTTTGAAATGCACGGCTGGGATGGAAAGCAGCACACGTGGGTGATACTGGTGCAGAAAGTAGTGTGGGCAGAGGGGTGGGAGGGACAGCCGAGCGATGCGAGCATCAAAAACACACTGTGGCGTGTGTGCTGAAGAAGCACTTAGAAAGCACTTGCACATGGCTGCCGAACCGTACATTTGGCTGCTGCTTTCAGTTTTGCCAGATGCTGGCGCTTAGGAGGCGTTCTTTCCTAAATGAGGGGAAAAAACAGCTGTCTTGGAATTAGACCAGCAAACAGGTTTTCAGTAACAACACCGACAAAAAGGGTCTCGGCTCTGCTAGGGCTGTGCAGGGTTTTTTTTTTTTGTTAAATTCAATGTGAAGGCATGATTGAATCATTAAAGCGGCATCTGCCATCTTAATATCTTTTTTTAATTTGAGGAGAACTTTGTTCTACATTTCGTGAGTGGATCTGACATTTAAATTAAGTTGGGGATGTTGGCGATAACCGGCCGACTACGCCAGACTCTGCGGTGTGAGGAACCAAGCGGGTCACGATGGCTGTCAGAGAGGAAATCACCCCCCTTGACTCCTCCGTGCGCACGCACACACACGTACGTGCCACTTTTTCCCACCTTAAATAAGCTGGTACATTTTGGGAAGTCAGAACCACATTCTACCTAACACAAAGCGCTCCGTCACAATGAGGCGAATTGAAACTTGGCAATCTGGCGTAGAGGCCTCTTCCACTCTTCCCAAACCAAGCTGCACCATTTGTGCGCAACTTGTTTTCCATCCTAAAATATCCCGCCCGATTAAGAGCATAAAAGAAAGTAGCGCTTTTTTCTGTTAAAAGAAGCCAAAGGGATTTACCTACTCTGCTTCTGAAAGCTGGAGAACATTCAGCCCACAGGGTTTAAGAGCGACTGTGTGGGCAGTCAAAGGATGCAATGTGCCCGTGTACCATTTCTGTAGAAGAATCCTGTCTGTCATGTTTATAGTTTGTATGCGATTGGGGGAACACAGAGAATTCAAACCTCATTGCGTTATACATGCTTGTCGCACACCTTTAAATCGGATTTGTTTTGCTGTAGATCGCGATTCACAGAAAGGACAGCAGGATGCACAGTAATCCAGAATTATCTGGTGCAAACCAAGCTTTCTGCTTGTGTGAGAAATTGTGTTCCGGCCATATCAGCCACAGACATCCACGTACGAATGAGGCATGAGCGCCACAAAGGTGTCTGCATGACAGCAAGTTTGTCTACGCGTGCGTTTCGCAAAGAAGTCAGGAAAGACTGCATTGTTTTTTCGTGAAACTCACGGACTGTGCGCAGTGTCCCAGCCTTTCACAACACTTTCATATTTTAGTTGACGTTTTCAGTGATTTGTTTTGCCCCCTTCCCACTTCTCTTGATTTCAGCAGCTTTTAACATTAAACTTGAGCAGATCTTTTTTGTCAGCTCTGTATGAACGCAGCCTGGGAACGGCAGGCATACGAATTTTTAAGTGTTTGCTTGGAATAAAATGAAATGTGCAGCCATAGGTTCGAGAAAGCAGTCTGAGACTGCTAACAACAGGGGCGTATAGCGATGTTCCTTATTCTCTCTCAGATTTGCTCCTTACAACTGAGACTCGGTAAGTCGGAGCAAAAAAAAATGCTTCAGTTTTTCCCACAAGATCAGAGGCAGGCCTAAGCCAGTAAGAAAGCGTTTATTAGAAAATGTGCCTTTATTTATTCATTCATTCATTCATTCATTTTTTTTTTTTTGTGGGATACCTGTTGCCTCCTTGAGCTGTGCATTGGAATGCTGGAGTTAATGGCATGGCAACTTGGGTGTTGGTGGATGAACAAGATGGGAGGAGTAGCACTCAAGTTATGCACTGATATTAGGGGCGGCGTTTAATGGGCTTCAACGGAGAAAGATGCAGGGGACAGGAAGAAGTGGAAACGATTGATCCGCTGTGGCGACCCCTAACGGGAGCAGCCGAAAGATGAAGAAGATGAAGAAGAAGAAGAAGTTTAATGGGCTTCAACACTGAAGATCCTGTCAGTGTCTCTTGATGCCCCCTTTGTTACAATTGCACCTTGAAACGTCCTGCAGGTCTCTTACCAAATGTCCAATGTAGTGGAGACCCTGAAGATGTGTGTCCTAAGGGTCTTGTGTTGTATAAGCAGCCTTTGTTTGGATCAGAACCACTTTAGCTCTCTCCATATAATGGGAAGAGCATCCAAGCCCTAGGACAGTTCTATACTGTTTGCATGTTTCCATAGAAATCAAGTAGCTCTAAGAAGATGGACACATAAGTGTTTATTTCTGCAATGAGCTGCAAGGCCAGGAGGAGTGTCAGAAGCAAAAGGGAAAGGTACAGGAACAGGATCACTTCAGTTTGCTCACAGCACTGTATGCCTACATGTACCATGGAACAGGTGATCACGGGCAAGCTGCTTCTGCAGCATCTGAACAATTCTGAAGGTTTTTGTCAGCGCTGCTTCTTTGAAGAGGGTGGGCAGCCTGTGGCAGATGGGCACCAAACCTACTCCCATCCTGATAACTTTCCCTTAGTGGGCCGAGCTTTTTTCCTGACGCAGAATGCCTGCATCTAATATTTCAATTTAATGTTTATGGTCCGTGTGAAATTACCGGGTATTTCCTCAAGGGCCATTAACCCTGGTTGTTATCCACATTCACATTTAAAAGATGCGTATTTCACATTTTTCTACTCCAAGAGCTTCCCAGACCCAAAGTGAACTTCCAGACCCCGATCTGAGCTACATCTCCTACATGGAAGCCTTTCAAATCAGCAATAAAATATTCAGAATGGAAATGTACCTAAAATCAGCTTACCCCAAGTCAAACCGAATCTAGATGGAGAAGTTCTAAGCGTCCATTTCCTTCATTTGTAGGCTTCCATTGGACATAATGACTTCTCTCAATAATTAACACAAAGATTTGTGAGGAGCAGGGATTGCGTTTGCTGTCTAATAAATACAAGGGGTCCTAATCGATATTATTTATGCCTTGCAAAAAGGAGGCCGGCATTTTCACCTCTATGTGCATTCATCGTGTCTGGGCTCCTCCCAACCCTCCCCTGTTTTTCTGCCCACAAATTTATTCTTTTGGCAAAGTTCAAATGGAGCAAGTAATTATTTTTCTCTACTTTTGGTTCCTCTTATTTTCACTGCTCTTCAGATCTCCTTGTTTCTGTCAGCAGGTACATAGCACTTTACTGCCCCTATGAGCTCCCGCTGGGAGCGCTTTGCCTGGGTCCAAGGGTGCCCTGGCTCCATCTGTCAGGCAGTGCAGAACCAAGGCTACGTTACAGGCATGTTGCTGTGGTGATCATTATACTGCAGATCAGTCACAAGGGAAGATGAAGATAACGGAGAGCTGCAACCTGGAGCCGAGTTTTAAACGCCATCCTCAATACTCAGATACGCGTCGGGTTGTTGCTGCGGTTGTGTTGATGTTTGGCAGCCCCATGGAGCGCTGGCCCCAGGATTCCAAGTGCACTTACCTGTACCAATTAACTGCACCACTTAGATGTGGATCACTGTTGCTCAGTGGTTTCCAGGTCTCATAGGCAGTCCTTCTAGAATATTCTGCCATACACTTATCCTTTGAGCTGGATGGGCTGTGTCTGTTGTCGCTGTGGCCAAGTCCATTCATCTGGTTGCTGGTTGCCCTCTTTTTCTTTTTACTCTTAACTATTCAGTCATTGCCATCTCTACCACAGACTCCAGTCTTTTCATGATGTTTCCAGAGTGCTATAATCCGCCGTCTTTTGATCCAAGGTCCAACATTTTTTGCTCAGTTTTCAGTGAATTGGGTCTTCTGTTATAACCTACAGTGATGTTTGCTATGAGATTTTCACCGGGGTAATGAAAGTCAAACAGGTAACTGTGTGCGGAACGCCGGCTGGGTTATGTCTGCTGTGTAATCCCAGAACCCTCTGTTCATGCTGAATGTAAGCAGGTCCAGTTCTGTGACCCCCGTCACCTGGGGTTAATGGCGGTATAGCTGTTGATATAAATGGGGGAACACGAAGGCGCTGCCTGTAATGAAACGCCATTCAATCTTCTTTCCTTTGCTGCGCTCGTGTTTGGCCTTAGCAGGAGCTTAAATCTTAAAGCACTCGCTCAATAACTCAATTGCCTTTCTTATCTCAGGTAACCGAGGAAAGATTTAGTGCGGAATGGAACGCCGTCGTACCCCTGTACGTCTGATAAACCGTCCATGTTGTTGTGTGGTGTATATCAGTGTTACCGATCATGGATTATTTGTAAGCTTCACATAAAATACATTCATGTTGCACTGTTCCTTGTTGGAAAGCTCAGAAGAGGTAAGAGAACATTGTATGCCAGAGGAAGCAAATTCATACTGTTTATCAGCGCTGTACTTCAACAGAAACAGACTGAAATGTGTTGCTTCCGACAGATTGCAGGAATAATGCTTAAGTTATGGCTGTCAAGGTCCATAAACCCACGGTTTGCCCAGGTTGTTGTGGAGGAAGTTGAGTGACTATACAGAGCCCTGACCTCAACCCCACTGAACTCCTTTGGGATGAATTGGAACGCTGACCGCAAGTCAGGCCTTCTCAGCTGACCTCGCTGATTCTCTTGTAGCCGAATGGGCACAAATTCCCAAAATGTGGTGGAAAGCCTTCCCAGAGGAGAGGGGGCTGTTATAGCAGCAGGGGGGGCAATTCCATGTCATTGCCTGTAGATCTGGAATGGCATGGTCAACAGGCATATGTGGAGCGATGCTCAGCTGGCCATAGACTTTTGGCCATATACTGAATATAAAAATGAAGCGTAAAAATTGTTTGGAACTTGGGTTTAAAAAAATGAAATATTATACAATAAATATCCTTGAATTTCTGAAAAAAGTCTTTTCAGATGTGCACGGAAATCATGGAGCAAGCCTTTTAAATCTGAATCTGTTTTTACGTGGGACCTATACTTGGTATGGATTTCATTAATGTTAATACAGCCCTGTGGTGACGGGCTGACGTCTCTGTGATGATAAAATAGATGGCATTAAATAAGATGGATCATAAGGAGGTGTAGTAGAGCAGTGGGGTGTTTCCATCTCCGCAGCGATGGATCTTGCAGGCAATGGAGACAGATGAACCTCACCTTGTTTCCATGCCTCCGTCGCAACGAAGGTGATGGCGCTCTCTGTTGACGCATGAGATCATTCTTCCATACTTGGCCGGGGTTTACGTTAGCTCATGGAGTGTCGTTTTAAAGGCCACGGAGGGAGCAGGACACATAAAGGAAGGTAGAAAAAGGCCTGCACACGGTTTGTAAAGTGAACGTTTTGCACAGTGCAGTGGGAAACTCCCCTCCAACAAGGCTATTCTTGTTGAGTTCAATGGTGGTCTTTTATCTGACAGTGAGGAGCGGCCCGGTAGACGGGCCCTGGTCAGCGGTGCTATGGCCATGTGCTCGTGAGCGTTACACAACGCTGCCAGTTGCTCTGATGTGAAAACACCTTTAAGACATGTGGATCTCAGCACTGTGGCAGCTGCGGCTCAGAACGCCACTGAAGTGGTACAGATACACTTACGGTGCTGGGAAGTGGGAGAATGAGTGAGAAATAAATCTGACCTTTATTGTAGTGTACTGCACAGTTTTGTATTTAAAAAGAGTTTTCATTCATTCATTCCCTTAACACTTCATATCCAGGATTTTTCTAGTGCAGGCTGGGGTGATGACATGTTTGCTGCCTGGATGGTGGCACTGTCTCCGTCCAGGCTGAAACCTCTGCCTCTCACTCTATCCTTCCTGTAATTAGAAAAGGTAATTGATAATGAATAAATTAATGAAAATCTGTCTGTTATTGTTAACCAATCAAGCCTAAGCAGGGTTTGTACACTGCAGAGCCTCTCCGGGAGCCACTGGCTGCTAAACTGTGCAGGTACCATTCCACTGTAGAGCAGCCTCTCACACACAGAGACTATAGGCAATGTAGAGAGGCCAATTATCCTGAAACACATGTCTTTGGACTGTGGGAGGCAACCAGAGCACCCAGAGTGAACCTGGTCAGAGAACACGCAAACTCCACACAGACTGAGTAGGATTTGAACGCTCATCTGACCAGGTGAGGCAGCAGTGATGCTCGTGGAGGGAACGCAGCTATGAAAGACATTTATATTTAATACAGTAAGATGGGATTGGTGATGTCATTGCATTTTTTTTTTTTTTTTTAAGTAATTCCAAGTAATTCATGGGATTGTAATACATTTTTGGCAAATTTTTCTTTTACTATGAATCTTTTTTACTAAACAAGAAATAATTTGGCCCCCTCACAGCAAGAGTTTCCCATTTCAGTGGAGAGAAAAACGCAGCCAGCATTGAATATTTAATTTCTCACATCTGTCTCTTGACACGGAAATGTTGCAGTGTGTCAACAACACCGACACGCTTATATATATATTTTTTTCTACAGCGACAATTGGGTGTAACTGACAGGACAGTGTTTACATTGCCTGTGCCTCTGTGTGTTTACACGTACAGAATATATAATTTAAACACCATTTAAATAAGCGTGTTTGCAGTTATCCAATAATTCCCATCAGCTGTCGAGATGCAATGAAGTCATAAAACATGAAGATTAATTTTAGTGAGTGATGCTTGATGTTATTGGCCCATTAAACTTCTCCCAGAAACGTATGTTTACAGTAATCCATTTAGACACCAATTATTTATGCATGGATTTTGTCCTGTCATCTCAATTTGACATGCTTTGTTTTTTCCCTCTCTTTTTGTATTTGCTCTTCGTCTATTTTTAGGAGTCAAAGAATTTGTGGAACTTCTAAATATTGTATAATAATTAGCCCAAATGTGGAGTTGACCCCCCCTCCACATATTCTTTGTAACAACTCCCATGAGTGTGTATTTTTGTGTGTGTCTTGGAGTTGAGTGCAGTGGCTGTGATTCCGTCTGCTGAACCCTTTGTCACCGTCGCCCTGGGATGCCGTTCTCAGATGGGGGCGTCTGTATTTCATGGCTGAAGCCCCCCACTCCATCACAGCCCAGTTCCTGAATCCTGCAGGACTACGGTGTAGCTGCCCCGTCCCTGTCTGGAGGGACGTACTAATGGGCGGGGGGAGGGGGGTGTCTGTTCTGGAGTGCCAGGCTGAAAGGGTTACCAGGGTCATAAAGAAATGATTATCTGTAGGGGATAAGAAGTGGAATTTTGGGGTGAATGCACATAAAATAACTTTCCAGGTTGTTTCCTCACATGACCATAATGCATCTCTACCGTATATTTGAAAATAGTTGTGTTTCTAAGTCCCACTTTGCTTGACTGCATTGGTCAACAGTTTTGGGGCGGGTGAGCTGCAGTGCTTTGTTAGAACTGGTAATGTACCCCACCCTCCCATTCACTGGGGATCCCAAAAACCCCGCACAACGGGGACAGCTCTGCCAGTCTGTGAGGGCTTTGAGGTGATCTGCTTGTCAATTTTGTTCCTCTGAGCCACAGAACACACAGTGTGGTCAGAGCAAATCCTGCACTTTTGCCTACACAAAAACTCCACGCATTTCCCTTTTGTCTCTGTTTAGCCCCCTCCCAAGAAGACATCTGAAAATAATGTCTATTTCAGGTGACATCTGAGGACAAATTATTTTTATTTTTGTTCTTTAAAACAAAAATTAAAAACATTTCAGGCCCTAACTCTTAATTTTATTAATTGCTTTTACCTTGTATGACTCCATACACCAGTGTGCAAATGTGAGACGTTTTTGTGCAGATGGCACCCCGGGGGGGCGTCTCTGTGTAAGCGCTGGGGGGGGTGGCACACAGCCTGTCTGCCGAGGTTCCGTGTTGAATCTGTTACTGTGGGGCAGGCGCTGTCTCCCCTCACTTGCGGGGACCGTGATGGAGTGGCGTCGGCCATTTCCCACTCGCAGTGAGCAAAGGAGGAGGACGGAAGGACGCAGCACTGGTCAGTCTGTGGAGTCGGGCGCTTCGCTTCCGTTAAGGGAGTTACAGCAGCGGTGGGGGGGGGTGGGGCGTGAAGTGGTTACCTGGAGACCCTCAGCTGCTTGTCAGAACCATAACTCGTATGTAGATATGTGCATCTGTGGAATATATTAAATATGAGCAAACCTTTTGTTTCAGCAAGTACTGCAGCGGTTGACACGGGACCCTTGCATGCAGCCACCCGCTATTGTACTCTTGGTTAAGGTGTTTCCTCTGAATTTTCCTGCGGCAGAAATGAGTAAAACACAGTAAGTTGCTGTGGAGAAAGGAATGTGCTCCACCAGTAAATGTCTGTTGCCTGCCCCCAGTGCCGGTGTGTATCAGAACCCGAAGGTGGTGAAACCTGCAGGTTCGCTAAAAGTTCTGATTTCTAAACAGCCCAGCAGCACCCTTGTTAAGCATTTCTCCAAGTAAATAAATGATGACTCTAATCATTCTGGCTCCCCGCAGCGCAGGGAGGAGCAGCCACATAAACAGGCCGCACTTTATATGGAAATATGTTTGCCTGTTTCAATAAAACCGTGACAGATTAATGCTCTTAATTAAAATGACAGTAAATGGTTCCAAACCAAGCAGTTTATGCTCATAAGTTGTGAAAATGGGCAAATAAGTTCATGAAGGTAAATGGTGAGGAAGGCGAGGTCCCAGCAGTCTCTGTTCCTGCTGCACTTGCATTATGCTAATTCAACGAAAAGGTAAACCAGGCCAGGGGTCTGAAAAAGAGCCGCTTCCCCCCGTCACGCTGGCCTTTATGCTTTTTAAAACGTGGTACCAAAATGCTACGTCATGTTACTTTTGACTCGGTTTGCTGCTGAAATGTTTTTGTGACTTTGCAAAAGTCACGGAGGAGAAGTTAACCGAAGAGCAGATGCATGGATATATTTATGCACGGAGAAATGGTGCCGTGATTAAGATGAATTTTATCTCTGTGATTAAGTGTTTAAATTTATAGCTGGGAACCGACTGCTCTGGCGTCCCATCTGTTGAGATAAAGCTAAACAGTACTGCTGTGTCTTCCAGAAACAGTGAACCTTGTGTAAGAAATTGTGCGCAAGGGTTTGTGCGTTGCGTTTTGCCCTTACAGTTTGGGTTGGGCTTGAATCACGGAAGTGCCTGCCATGAGCCGGTATGGTAAAAATTACCCTGCTGCACAAATAAGTCAATTGCTGCATGTAAGTTAGCGTGCAAATCCAGCATTGCGTATCACCCCGCACAAATCTGTTTAATTAATGAAACGGATGTCATTTTTTCTTTTTAAACCTACAGTACTGTGCAAAAGTTTTAGGCAGGTGTGAAAAAATGCTTTCACAAATATAAATTCTAATTGTTTTATTTTATCAATTTACAAAATGCAAAGTGAGTTAACAGAAGAAAACTCTAAATCAAATCAATATTTGGTGTGACTACCCGTTGCCTTCAAACCAGCATCAATTCTTATAGGTGCACTTGCACAAAGTCAGGGATTTTGTAGGATTAACCAGTTATACTAAATAGGTGCTAATGGTCATCATTTTCATATGTAGGTTGAAACACAGTCATTAACTGAAACAGAAACAGCTGTATAGGAGGATTAAAACTGGGTGAGGAACAGCCAAACCCTACCAAGGTGAGGTTGTGGAAGACAGTTTCATGTCACAGGTCATACACCATGGCAAGACTGAGCACAGGGTAGTTATACTACATCAGCAAGGACTCTCCCAGGCAAAGATTTCAAAGTAGACTGGGGTTTCAAGATGTGCTGTTCGGGCTCTTTTGAAGAAGCACAGAGAAACGGGCAACCTTGAGGACCGTAGATGCAGCGGTCGGCCAAGGAAACTTAGTGCGGCAGATAAAAGACGCATCACGCTTACTTCCCTTCGAAATCGGAAGACGTCCAGCAGAACTATCAGCTCCAAACTGGCAGAAACCTGTGGGACCCAGGTACACCCATTGACTGTCCGTAGAAGTCTGGCCAGAAGAGATCTTTGTGGAAGAATTGCAACTAAAAACCATACCCCCGATGTGGAAACAAGGCCAAGCGACTCAACTGTGCACGGAAACATAAGAACTGGGGTGCAGAAAAATGGCAGCAGGTGCTCTGGACTGATGAGTCAAAATCTGAAATATTTGACTGTAGCAGAAGGCAGTTTTTTGCCGAAGGGCTGGTGAGCAGTACAGTAATGAGTGTCTGCAGGCAACAGTGAAGCGTGGTGGAGCTTCCTTCCAAGTATGGGGCGGCATTTCTGCAAATGGAGTTGGGGATTTGGTCAGGATTAATGGTGTCCTCCATGCTGAGAAATACAAGCAGAGACTTCTTCATCCCATGCAATACCATCAGGGAGGCATCTGATTGGCCCCACATTTATTTTGCACCAGGACAACAACCCCAAACATACAGCCGATGTCATTAAGAACTATCTTCAGCGTAAAGAAGAACAAGAAGTCCTGGAAGTGATGGTATGGCCTGCACAGAGCCCTGATCTCAACATCATCGAGTGTGTCTGGGATTACATGAAGAGACAGAAGGATTTGGGACAGCTTACATCAACAGAAGATCTGTGGTTAGTTCTCCAAGATGTTTGGAACGACCTACCTGCCGAGTTCCTTCAAAAACTGTGTGCACGTGTACCTGCTGTTTCGAAGGCAAAGGGTGGTCACACCAAATATTAATTTGATATAGATTTCTCTTCTGTTCATTCACTTTGTATTGTTTATTGATAAAAATAAACTATTAACACTTTGTGAAAGAATTCTTAGTTTACAGCATTTTTTACACCTGCCTAAAACTTTTGCACAGTACTGTAGTTAGATGTGAAAATGCGAGCTGCCCAAAAGTTAGCGTCTGTCTGGAGTCAAGTTGCACGGACACCAGGGTTCTCCAGAACTCAAATGCTTTCCTCTGATTGTGAGCTGCAATGTCAGCGTTTGTGCCAATTTATCTCTTTGGAGGAGCTGATTTGCTGTTAAAAATACTTTTATTGCCAAGTCAGCCAAACCGGAGAAGAATTGAGGAAGGTTGTGACTTGTTATGCATTTAATAAAAACTGTATTCAGCGATGCCAGCCGTTGGCGGGGAGGGGGACGTGCTTCAAGTCTGGAGGTCTCGCACCTGCTGTTGGGCAAGGATGCTGAGCCCACAGGGGGTTTTTGTCAGAAGCGAAGGCAATGCAGTGGGGGTGCCATGGCAGATGGGTGCGGGGCCATCGAGGATTGTGGGAGTTTAAATATTTTAGCTGAAATGTTTCTGCTTTGCTGTAGTTAAGAAATGGGATAACATTGCTCCCCCCAAAACTCAAATTACTGCTTCTTCTCTAACCAATTTTTGCTCAGTATTAACTTTTTCCACACATAGTATACATTTTAAATTTAAAATTGCAGCTCAGTGCAGTGGTGCAGCAGGTAGGAGCTGTGAGCCACCAACAGTGAGGTGGGGGTTTGTACATGGGTTCAACTAGAGCTCAGTGTGGGGAGTCTGAACATTCATCTTGGGCTCTTGTGGGTTCATCTGGGTTTTCTTCCACAGTCCAAAGACTGCCTTGACCCTGGATTTGACAACCAGCTACTGAAAACAGGTGAAAATGTAACTTTTCCAGATGCACTGTGGCTTGGTATTTTCATACCATCTGAGTGGGTTCTCTTCATCTCAGTAAATTTGAACACTGGAAGGCGAAATGTGATTTATGATCCCTGGAAGCGAAAGAAAAAATGTTTTAAAAAAGTTTTTTGAAGAGTAATTCTTTGGCTGCCGTTAATCACTGTCAGGCCGCGTACGCTGTGGCATTTTGATTATACGGCGTCTTTGGGAGAGGATCTCGCCCTATGAGAGGCCACAGTTACATGCACGGAACGGACTGCTCCATAGCTGTGCAGGATGCAGAAAGTACGAGGCCCGCGTTAAACGTTGGCTCTGTTCGAATGTGCCTGATAAACGGCCTGTCTTTGGCTGCGCGATAGATGTTTAAAAGCGGCAATTCCTCATGGTGTCACTTGATTGCTGAGCGGAGGCTTTGCTTGTTGGGAGTTTGAAGTCCGGCTTGTCATACTTACGGAAAGATATGTGCTTGCGTGTTTCCAGCAGTCCCTCATTTCGGTATTACGGTCATTGTGCTTTTGGGGACAGTGAAAGCACCCCATTGATGGCTGTGGGGTGTCAGCAGAGCTCTTGCGGGATGCTCATGCTCACGTTGGCCGGTACTCAGCACTGAATGGTTTTTGGAAAACCGGGGAGATTTCCTTGCCTCTCGGCCCTTCCTGTTCCTCTTTTCTGTCCTCCTGTTGCTTGGGAGAAGCCAGTGTCCACACATGCACCTTTATTGACCCTGGACCACTGCTCTCCAGCTGTTAAAGAGCTGCTGTGTGTACGTTGTCATTCACAGGAGCTTGGTTGCATTAGAGTGAAATTCTAATTAGGTTTTCACATAAAGAAATAGGCACCCAGCCAGAAGGAATCAAAGGTGAAAGAAAGCATTTGTTTGGCTTTTTTAGGGTTCTTCCAGTTCTTCTTTTAGGATTTTAGGGTTCTTCAAGTCAGGCTTCTGCACTGCAGTCAGAAGATGTGGGTTTGAATCCCACCTTTGGCTGTGGTTCCTTTGATCGAGCTGCACTATATGGCCAAAAGTACGTGGCCAGCTAACCATCACCCCCACATGTGCCTGTTGAACATCCCACTCCAAACCCATGGACATGAATGTGGAGTCCCCCCCCCCCCTTTGCCGCTATAACAGCCCCCACTCCTCTGGGAAGGCTTTCCACCACATTTTGGGAATTTGTGCCCATTCGGCCACAAAAACATCAGTGAGGTTGGGCGCGAAGGCTCACAGTTGGTGTTCTGGTTCATCCCGAAGATGCTCGGTGGGGTTGAGGTTAGGGCTCTGTGCGGTCGCGCAAGTTCTTTCACACCGACCTGGGCAAACCTTGTGTTTATGGAGCTCAGCTGCTTTGTGCCTGGGGGCAGAGTCATGCTGGAGCAGGAAAGGAGCTCCTTCTTCCCCAAACTGTAGCAGCAAAGCCGGAAGTGCACGGTTGTCCAGAATGTGTTTGTCTGCTGGGTGGACGCGGCTGAAACAGTGCAGCTCAGTCATCAGAAGGGTACGGTGTACTTACGCTGAATTAATACCTCTGGAATTATAGTTGCATAAAAGGCTAGATCACTGGAAGTACAGCAGTTTAGTGTACAAACCTTTTGAGAAAAGCATCAGATTAATGAGTGATAATAATGATAGATGAGCAGGTGGATGAATATACATAGGTAGTGGGCAACAGATGGTGTAGTGGATACAGCTACTGCGTTGCCCTAACAGGTTTGAATCCCATCCTTCTGCTGCAATACCACTGATGAAGCTGCAAGTCAGTTTGGAAAGCAATGCTAATCGTGCGCATTAAAAAAAGCAAAAAGGATAGCAGGTCTGAGTCTATACAGGCGTTTCTCCCCTTTGCCGTAGCCTTCGGTCCTTCACGCAAATGGTGAAATGGACTGCCCGGACGTGAAACACAACAAAATGCAACACTGAGCTCCTGAATGCGCACCCCGATTTGTTTTGATGGAAACACAAGGAGGCACGGATTCCAGCACAGAGTCGGGCTTTCCAGCACTGACCGCGCACCAAGTCGGTGGTCAAATTACAAGGAGGCCCTAGAGTTAAATAAAAAAATGAAAGGCAATTATAAGAAAATGGCAAAAAAATGCAGTATTAGCAGGCAGACTCGGGCAGACGCACCAAATCTATTTCGGCCCGAGATGAATGGCCGCGAAAGCAATTAAGCGACTCTGCCTCCCTTATTTGTGTAATTACAAACAGCATCGGCGCAAAGGCTGCTAATGCGGGGGGGTCGGAGGAGCCGATCGCCATTAAATTGGCGCCGATGAGTAATAACGCATAAAGGCGGCCCCGCTCCGGCCGACTCGAGCTGCGCCGCGTTCGCGGCACGAAGGCGCGGAGCATCACCGCTTCCGCAGACTGCTGAAAGCATCGAGAGGCTTCTGGACCCCCGAGCGGCCCGCTGCTGCGGCAGCTCCTGCTACAAGGCGCAAGCCGACTCCCATCGATTTACTCGTCCAATAATAATAATTAAATGAATATTGCTAAAGGAGCGATTAGAATTTACGTTTTCTTTACGTGGAGTTAATCCTTTACCAGTGTTGGAAAGCATTTGAAACTGAAATTAACTGAAATGTGGTCACATCTGGGCGCGTGGAGGAGGCGTTCGCAGGACACGGGCAGAACTCGTGAGAAACCAGCTGAGCGCCCGGGCGAGGATCCGGGCAGCTCTTCTAAACCGTCCGTCATTAGTTGCCCCGCCCATCAGGAGCCGAAGGCGTGACAAACGTGTATTACGCAAAATATAAATAAGGAAAAAATGTTGTTTTGGGGTAAGTGGTCAGCTGGAACAGATTAACAAAACCGCACATGCACATGGTAAAATCATACAAATTTAGGTGGAAACATTTTTATTGTCTTTGAGGGTTAAACTGTTACCTACGCGCGCACACAGGTTTATTTTTATTCACCAAACCATTTGTTGTTTGTTTGCACATTGACACTCACAGTATTTCATTGCCCACTGGGAGTTTGCCTTTATGATCCCTCATATACGTGTTCACGCTCTGTCTTGACCTCGGAAGTGAAAAGGAGCGTTTGGTCCATTTTACGGTGCTGTGCGGTGTGATTTTTCCTGGCTGTCGAGGACGGTCGGCTGCGAGCCGTGCGTTGGCCTCACGTGCGCGAGTGTTTCCGAAGGCGATGCTCTCCTGCCCTCGGCGCGGGCCGCTCAGGGCGCTGCGGGATTAATTAGCTCCACAGAACAGGATCGTCTCCCGCCGTATCGGCCGCCGATGCGCTGCGTTCCTCGCGCACCGGTCCTTTTGTTTCCTTATTTTTACCGGTGCAGCGGCCCAGTTTGGCCCTTTGAACAGCACGAAAAAGTCACGTTCGCCTACCGCATTTCGCGGGGTTGCCTTGCAAAGCGTCTCCTCATATATAAGAAATAAATTTCAAATATAAATGGTAAATAATTCACTGCAACATTTTGTTTTTCTTTCAAAATTCATGTGCAACAGAAAAAAGCAGAAAGAAATAATTAATGATAGACACTTATTTACAGTAAAAATGCACTTTATAGTTGCGTTCCATGTTCCTGACCAAGTAAGGCATGACATAAAATTCCTGAAGGTTTTTAACATTTCATGGAAGGAGTTAAATGCACGTTGAGTTGCATTTCGAGAAATTCAGTTTCTGAAGGAAATCATCAGATGTGCGAGTTGTAGGTTTGGGTCCTTTCCGTCTCCAAGAATCTCAGCCTCTTGTTTCATCCGCGTTCTTCATAATCACCTTATTAAACCAATTATGTGCTCCGCTGAAGCGGTTTATCACCCTCGCCCTTGAGCAGCACTCCACTGCGAAGCCTTCACCCACCTGGGACAGTCCGGCTCTCGGCAGCAGCGATGACTTTGCTGCAAAGTGCAGGCAGCTGTCAGAAGTTCGGATGGCCTCCTCGGCGCCTTCGTTTCGCGAAGGAAATACTTGATTCGCGAGCGCTTTCGGAAGGTCGGAAGGAAGCGTCTTGCCGACTGGGGAGGTGTTTCTTTGAAGGGTCACACGGCTCAGGTGCATGTATTTAATTAAAGGAAATCCAATAATGCACAGCCGCACTTTTTGGAGCCACGTCTAGGCCGGTGAAATGTAAATAGTTTTAACCCCGGGACCCGGAGCAAGTTGGCCAACGTGTAAGGGGAAGGTGTGGGAGAGGTAACGGTCCTCTGGAAATGTTCTCGTCTCTCTGCTGCACCGTATGTCGCGGTAACTCGCATGGCATTATGCAAACTTAGCTATACAATGAAAAAAGTACTTAATTTTCCCACACCCCCCGGTCTGATGGAATCGCATCGGTGCCTCATCCACTGCCTTCTACGTATAATGCACGCTGCGTGCCGCTTGTATGTGTGTTTCAGTTACAGCACAGACTTTAGCACAATTTGAGGCACGTTGCACATTTATTACCCTTTCACATTTCCCGTACCCCGTCAGCCTGCCAAACTCCGAGCGCCACAAAGTCTGACCGCCACCGCCGCTGACCAGCTCTCATCGCCACTATTACCGCCGCTATCACCCCTTTTTCTTTCCCGTTTATTTATTTTCTTACCTGTTAGTCATCTTCCACTCTTTTTACTTATGTGCCTACAATCTATAGGTTTTGCATATATTTACATACAGTATTTGTCCAGATTATTTGCCTGTATCCTCAGTTTGTCTCTTTCAACTGATCCTTTTCTTTACGCAGCTGACAGTGTTAGATCAGAGTATCATCGGCATGCTGCTGTGTAGCTTTTGGTGCAGTAACTCAGGGGTCTGTACCCTTCCCGAGGTTAAACTCGAATCCCTGAACTGAATATGCGTAACTTAACTGCTGTGCCACTTCCTCCGCCTTCTGTTAGGGATCATGGGTAAATGCGAGATAAACGGAGACTTGAGAGGTCATGCATCTGACATGAGTGAGGCGAACCTGTGAGAGATGCAGAAAGAGTGAGAAGCGGGATTTGGAAACAGTACAGCTCTCTCGTGAATGCTCAGCTGAAGGTTCCGCACCTTTTATGGGCAGCTTCACGCCACACCTTTCACGCTTCCAGGCAACGCTGTGGTTAAGCGCCACCATGGCCCCCTCCCCTCACCAGCACTGGTGCATCTCAACCAACTGGAAATATCGAGTAATTTTAATGCAGTTTTTCTTTACTGTGTGTGGTTTGAATGCGATTCTTGCCCTCATAACACCCAGGTTCAGATGCCGCCTCCTGCTATTGGACCCTTGACTACAGCCTGAGTTCATTAGAAGCTTCCCAGTTCTGTCAATGGGTAAATTGCTGAACGTGGTTTAACGTCACAGGTCGCTTTGGAGAAACTGAGACAAAACACATTTGATCCAAGATGTTTAAATAGGGGTGCGAGGAGATTTGTTCCTCTTAGAAGAAGAAAGCCGTGTGCCTAACGGCTCTGCATTCTGCCCTCTTGGAGACTTCAAATGCAAGACGCCAGGGCAGCTGACAGCTACCACAGTGGATAAAATGGCACCTGGCACCACATGAGAGCAGCTAGAGGGAATCTGTGGTTGAACCGTTGACAAGAGCTCTCTTGACTCCAATGATACGGTGCCTTTGCAGTTTTCGGGGAAAGCTGACAACATTCACCACAGGTTAGCATTCTGCATTTCCCACAGTGATGCTAGGTGCCAGACTGAAATGGGTTTTGTGCAAACGTGGAGGCATCAGCAGATCCTTGTGACTCTGGTGTACTTGCTTCAGTCCCTCATTACCTAATCGGTGTGCCGATGGCCGTTTCAAGGCAAAGCCCTTTGCCCCGCTCAACCTGCAGCCACCCTGGGGAGCTGATGTCCAAAGCTATAATGGGTCGGGATGGCCAGGGCATGTTGTCACATCAGGGAGCTGATCTCAGTTGCTGTCTTCTGTCACTTCGACAGCACACGCCCTGTCTCAGTGAGACAAGGTCAATACAAGCCAGGAAATCTCTGGGGTCATCTGGGAGGAGCGTTGACAGGGCAGGACTTGCCGTTTTAATCAGGTCCACTCCTTTTGCCGCGCCACCCCGGTCCTTTTTCCTACGTCAGGAAATGCTAATACACCAATACAGTAAATCCCGGCGCTTTACTCTGTTCGCTCTGTTGTTGGTGTTAGCCAATTGCCCTTGAAGCGCCGTCACTGTAGGCTGCCTTGTGACACGAACCACTGTTCACCCAACTGTACCATCAGGTCTGCGGGAACCCAGCCGTCTGTTGGTGTCGCTACAAGAAAAGAGAGGGAGGAACTCGAGCCACTTCACTCACCTGAGGGAATGGTTTGCATCCCCTGGGCCTTCTCACCCCATCAGGGCACAGCGGCTAACCAGCGTACAACTGTGCAAGTGCTTTAATGTTTTCATGTGGTTTAACTTTGTCCACAGCTGCCAGAAATGTGAATTCTTACAGGGGAGCAAAAAAATTAATGCATTTTTATAGTGAACAGATTTAGTTACTGATTCCTGTTGCTCTCCTTTTCACATCTTCGTAGCAATGTGTGCTAATGAATGAGGCAGCTGGTAGAGGCCCTTCCTCTGCTGGAAGTGGTAACCCACAACTTGGATGACGACAAAACCTTGCGCAGGGATGAGCAGCGATGAGCGCATTCACGTGCATTCATGCCCAATGAAGGCTGCGGGAGCTGACATATCCGCCTGGGTCCATCTTGTGTGCGAGTACAGCGATAAATGCTTGTGCGTTTTGCTCTCCATGGCAACACGGTGCACAGACTGGCCATTGGCATGTGTAACGCATGGGTTTAATTGGCCCCGGTGCTCGCACCATTGTCCGTGTTGCAGTCTGCTCTGTTTTAAAGTGTTACACCACATCCGTCTGTCACTCACGTGTCTGATGGCTCGCGCTCAGTTCTTGCAGTCGACCACTTGATTTTCTGGCGCATACAAGCAGCAAACCTCAGTGTCTGACTCTGAGCCTCGTGTGATGGTCATGAAACATGGACGGTCGTTCAAAAGTTGGTCCATGTATACAGAACCTTTCGTCTACCTGTTTGTCCGTCTGTCCACCTGCCTGTCTGTTTAGTGATAGGTAGCCTCTGTAGTAGAAGCACTGTTGCAGAGCGACTGTGCTGTGTTGTGCAGGCTTGCCTATGTCTCAGTCAGTTACTCTACACTTTATGGCTCTGGACAAGAAAGGCATTGCCTTTGGGCGTGATAAAATCCTCAGCTCATTGAAATAGCGCAAAGCGTCGAGTGGAATAAAATGAAAGCAGCACTGAAAAGCTCTGACTAGCAGGAACTTAAACACTTCATGCGTTCCAGTTGTGACAATCTTGGCAAGACATTTTCTTTGTGCGTGTGTGTGTGCATGTGCGTGTGTGTTCACAGTGAAGACCATGTCTTCAAAAGAAAAAGAACACTGTTCTAAAAAAAAACGTGGGACCATAATTCAAACAGTGGAAAAATGGCTGCGAGGTCCTTTTCTAGGCTTACAAAGAGCCATGCGGGGTTTGACCATTTGTACCAGGGTGCCATTTTTATCCGTGTAGTCTTCATTTTGTCACCAGTGTATACATTTGTATTCATGTGGGGTCCTCATCAGAAATCTAGATTTCGCAAACATGCTGCTGTAATACCCTATCATACCCTTACGGTACTTTAAAAATACCTTAGTATCAAAACCTGTAAATCACTGTACACCGCCGCTGTTCTAGAACCATACCATTCACAGCACTTTACTGAAGCTGTTCCTGTGTGTTATGAATGGAAAACCGCTCGGGCAGCTTTGCGAAGTGAAGTTAAAATTGTGTTTGATTCATCGGGTGCCAGGTGCCTAATAGAAGGTTTGCGTCCCGCTTTTAACCGTTCGGCCTCAGGAAGCGTCTTATTAGGAGAACAGAGGAGAGCTGCTGTGTCCCTGACATTTGGACATCCGCTGATCGGGGCAGCACAACATGTGTATGTTTGTAAAGGGATCCACCCGCCGCCATCTGTCGGCTGGGCAAACAGACCAAAGGAACACAAACAAACAAAAGGAGCAAAGCAAGTGCTGAAGAGAGGACTGACTTGGGCCATCAGACAATGGCCTCATGCTTCGGGGATTTCAGCCAGAGGACCAGAAGGTCGCCAGTTAGGCAGCCCAGAGGGAGACGTGAGCCAAAGGCTGGTTCACCCAAAGCCCTAAAGCGCTTTACAAATAGACACACTTGCAGGCTTTACAATACATTTTAGGGTAAATGTATAAACCGAGAGGGGTAAACTTGCTTAAAAGCCAAGAACTGCAGGCAGCATCAGACACGTCCTGGATTTGGGTGCGTTTGACATGATGAACTGAATTATACACGGAGAGGATTGAGCTGGAAGAGGAATCCTGAGCAGGGAGTGGCCATTTGGATCCAGATGCTGCCTGACAGCCCGGCTGTGTGCTTCCATTTTGACTGAACGCTACTCCCACCCATCATGCCGAGTGCAACCTTTGTCTGACTTTGTTCTCTCCTTTAAACACTTGGATAGGTGGGGAAATTAGCTGGGATCTATGGCGTTCAGCTTTAAATATATTAGCTAAACAAAGCACATCGCTCACCTGTTCAAGTGCTTTATGCTGCATGGCTGCAAATCTGGATTCCTTTCAGAGAGCTGTGATTCCTGTAATTTCTCTGTGGTGGTGCAAATATGATGCTTTGCAGGCAGTGACGTTGGAAGAAATTTAGCTGTGCTTTAAGAATTTAAAGCTTGGTGATCCTAAAAATCCTTAAAGCAGAGATTTATTTAATTGCAAATTTTGCTGTCCGTGACCCACAATTAGGACTTTATTGCACTAAGAAGAAAGGATTTCAGCCAATTTGCGGGTTGCTCTATGGCTCAGTGCCGATGTTCCACCCACAGACAGCGATATGGCGGTGTAAGCTGGGGAGGGGTGGCGCTGCATCTTTGTTGAAGAAGAATGGAAATCCATTCTCTTTGCTCTCAAAGTCACGTTGACTTTACTTTCGGTGTGAAGCGACTGCAGAGAAACCCCACACTAAGT
Source organism: Heterotis niloticus (assembly GCA_018136845.1). Taxonomy (NCBI): domain Eukaryota; kingdom Metazoa; phylum Chordata; class Actinopteri; order Osteoglossiformes; family Osteoglossidae; genus Heterotis; species Heterotis niloticus. The sequence continues at coordinate 685,162 of CM030888.1, forward strand.
TTAAACATATTGCATTCTGCTACTGTACCGCTTTTAATAATTGATCATTTCATCATTCATTACATTTTAATCCCACAATTAAAACTAAGACAAAACAAGCTTGGAAACATCTTGGGGTTTTGATCAGTTGAGTCAGAGTTTGAACAGAGTGAATAAGGGACTTGGATGAGAAATAAATGAATTTGAAAGCGCTTCAAATGTCAGTCAGAAAAAAGTCAGGAATTATGTACAGTTGTGCTAAAATGTGTCTGTATTGAAGAATAATGTAAGTGAGCTAAAGCAGAGAATATATTTACTGGCAGCCCTGAAGCTTTTTTCTTGTGCTCTTTAAACCTTACGCTCTCGGTTTACGGTGGGCCGGCTTGGTTAGATGGTGTCATAATCGATGCAGTCCTCCTCCTTCAAATCCTTCCTCATTATCATCCCCTGTTCATCTCCAAGTCACCTCAACCCATCTGGAAAATTCCCTCCTCCCTCCTCCATTCCACTGAGGCTCTGAGCTGACAGGCTGTTGTCCCAGTAGGCCCCTCCTCATCGGGAGTCACAGCTAATAAATGCTAACTCGGGACAGCAGGTGGTGCAGAGGTTAAGAATGCCGGCTTGCAGAATGAATGCTTCTAATCCGAGTCCCACTCCTTCTGTAACACCCTTGATGGAGGTTCTTACCCTCAACTCTTACTGTGAGAATGCCTCGCTTATATTCAACACTGTACGTTGCCCCAGACAAACAAGTTTACAGTAAAACAAGTTTTACATCATTTTCCTGATATGCAGTGATCAGACTGTCTGTGGTCAACATCTCCCCAAGATGCTTACAGTGCATTTGCCTCCATATTATGTCCAAAATGTTGCCTTGCATCTAATGTTGTGGACATGCAGTCTGGAGGTTGCTGGTTTAAGTCCATGGAGACCTTTTTGCTTGCTAAGAGGCCTTTGTCCCTACATCTGTATCTGCAGTCTAGGGCTGATGGTGTAGAGGAAAGATATGAAAAATTCAGTCTTCTGGTACAAACTTGTGATTGTAATCCCCCTCATTCTTCAGGTTGAGATCTGTGCGTGCTGCCAGGAAATTGGAAACACTTTTTGAAATATGAAACACTACTGGTTTTGCATCGCTGTGCACGGTAGCTGAGGTACCTTGAGCTGGAAATGCCTCAACGAGAAGCACGAGATGAAGCTTACGATGTCGCTTCACTCAATGCTTTCAAACTCACAGCTCCAAGTACCAAATTCGGGCTAGAGAATCGATTATACGTAGGTGGGAGTCTCACATGTTTGTTTTAATGTTCGTCTCAAACATATTTAAGAAACGCTGCGGGAGTTTGAGCTGCGCTGGACCGGAGAGGAAATGTGTTTTGATCCTGTGCTACAGCAAAGCACAACGATCTGTCATCGCCATTAGCGGGGAAGCTTTCTAAAGTCCATGTTAACAGCACCACCTACACACCTCCACCAGCTTAAAAAGCAACATAATAGCCTTGAAAAAGCAATGTTAGAATCCACACTTTGTTATTAAAATGTGTACGTATGTGTCTCGGGTCTTTGAAGCTAAATTGACTTTTTTTTTTCCAGCAAATGGAGAAGACTGGGCTGTTTATGCTAGGGTATGCAAATTCATTTCCGTGTCATCCACTTCTGTCTGGCTTATTCAGCTAATAGTTCAACACTTTCGCTTGGACAGAATGTTCCAGAGTCCAACATATTCTCCCACCCAGGGTGCCGTGATTTAGAGTGAACCCTTTGCCTTTGTCGTGTCACCACCCCCCGCCCCACCAGCAATACACACCCATTAAGACAGCATCCTCCCGCTAACCTCAGCTAGCAGCGGTTTGTTGCCACGGATCCCAGACTCCTCTGCTGGAGCTGTTACAACTTTGCTTTTTCTAGAAAACAAATGTGCCATATTGTCTTAGCATTTCAAAGTGTTTGTTTCCCCACACGTGGGAGGGAGGATTTGTACTCGTCTGCGTTAGACTGCGTGGGCCGAGAACACACATAGTGGAGGGGATGTAACGCTTCCAGACTGATTTGATAATTCCAGCAGAGCAGAAGAGTACGATCAAGGCAAATAGGATGCGAGATAGCTTCAGCTTTGGGTAGGCTGTGTGCTGGACCTTCCCGGGGGTAAAAGGACAGGCAGGACGGGGGTCTGCACCCAGAATGCATCACCACGGTTACCCACCGGTAGGTTCTTCGTGTGTCAAAGCTGTCTTGGAGCACAGAACCGGACACCAGTTCCCCGGTCTACTCTTACCGTGGATTAATTACCCCTAACAAACCCAATCCATGCCTACTGCGGCTGGGGGTGGGTGGGGGGGGGGTGTCTACTTCCCACATGAATAATGCACTGTTCTGTCCCGCAGTTTCATTTGCTCTGCTGTCAGCCTAGCCCAGGCCCAGGAGCCTGTACTGGTGCAACAGACACCCGATACAAGGCCAGTGATGCCTCCCTTTTCTTGTCCACTGACAAATTGATCCCTTCCTAATGCACTAGTAGATACCGCCTGCCCCAGCCCTTCCATTGAGAGCGACATGTTCAGAAGCACTAAGGTTACAGTCGCTCCCCGTATTCTTTTTCTTATTTGCACTCCGGATGCTTGCTTAAGCAGCTCCTGTACGTACGGTGAGCACGAGGATTGCCTGTGCCTCGGAGCTGCTGCAAGACCCACTTTGTTTTTATGCGTGTTGATGTCTCAGCTCAAGACTGGATGGTGTCCAAAAGATAAACTTAATGTGAAAAGCAGAGGTAAGTAACTCTCAGATTTGCAAAGGGAGGACTGTGGATACCGCGGTGGCGTGTTTTTCGTGGTCACGGCATTAAACTGCTCTCATCCCCTAAGATGCCAAACTTGCTGGAAGAACCGCTGCCAAGACGGTCGGAGGACAGCACCGAGCTCAGTTGTTCTTTGGGAATATTTGCTTCTAAGCAGTTGTACCTGACCTCCATCACTGACAAACGCAAACTGCTCATTTTGGAATTATTTGGCAGGGGAATCTCGGGACAGACGGGTGCATTGATTTTGTTGCGTTTAGAACTCCAGCATTGCTAGCAGCACATTAGACATCATTGCCTTGTGTCCTTTGAGAGAAATTAGGGCGCATCAGGAAGTGTTCGGTGCATTTTTGTCAGTGACATCATCCTTGAATCAAGGGAGCCCCAAATCAATTAACCTGCGCCGTTTCTCGTGGCACCCGAGTGTACAAATAGGTCCCTTTTGGAAAGCTAAGTCAATTTGTTTAGCCTTAGTGTATCCTATGGCCTCCTTTTGAACTGCATTTGAGGATTTTAATCTTCTTGTCCTGTTTTTTTCCTTCTTTCCAATACACCTGCCAAAATTAATTGCTTATTAAATCAACATTAACCCTTTGCCATCATTTGCTACCAAACAATACGGTAGCACAGAAAAAAAAAAAAAAATGTTTGACACATTGAAATTGGATATAGTTTTTTCCTTTTCCTTTCCTATGTTAGATATCAATTGTCATTTTAATAGGTTTAATCATGCATGCCCTAAAGCATTTAGAATGTAGTTTGGAGGTAAACTGGAATTATAAGAGGTTACCCAAATCCTGTGAGCTTCAAGTGTGAAGCCAGTTTTCAAACTAGGATTCTTCTTTATTCAAATGTTCATCGGTTCTTATTCAAAGGTGCTACAGCAGGAGTTGATTCACAGCCAGGCCCTTTGATTTTTCTGGCAACAGCTCAGCCACGGTGCAATGTGTTGCAGGATTGCGTAGTGGCAGCCATAATGTTGCTCTATGCTAATATTACATTGCTTAAAGAATAAACTACATAGTTAACCTTTTCAAGGTCTTTGAGTTTTGTGACCTGTTGTTTTGGGTAATTTCACGTGTGCCAGAATGGTTCCCATTTTCTAACACGTAATGTTATACTTCCTACTTTGATGTGCTCATGTCATCATTTCTCACGTTTCTCGGTTTCACAGTTACCTTCAGCTTTGTGTTATGTGGATGACTTTTAACGCACATTGTAATAAGATTTTTTTGGAAAACATTAACACTTAATTTCAGCACAGCTAATATCCGTATTCCAGGCAGATATTGTGTAATGCATTTCTCAGTTTTTCTTGTTGTAAACCCACTGTAGCAACTGATGCTATGCAAAGGCGCCCCTACTGGTGGTGGTCGGTATCACATGTAATTGGTTAATAAAAGTGTGCGGCCGCAGACTGGATGTCGTGTTCCGTTGTGGGGGTTCGCACACGGCAGAGGCTAAGAGAGCGGCTCTTCCTTCCCGCCCGCCCATTACCTCCTGCTGCTGCTGCCCAGTGCCCTCATTCCACAATCTGTGCTCTTCCCAATACTGTGTCGGCCCAGGCAGTTACTTCTCCCTCTTATTCAATCTGTCCTCCTCATTCCTGGATTAATATTTCTCCATTCCTGATGACAAGTTAAGGCCTTGTGCACACAACCTGGACTTTTCTGGTCCAATGCAAGTCCCCAAGTTGCTATATTATTCCTGAACAAGAGACACACCCTTTCAGCTGCATACAAGGGTAAAATTAAGTTTCTGCAGATAAAAGCATTAGCTAAGCAATGACAAGGTCGGTCCTAGCAAAACGAATCAGAATTTATGTATTGTTGTTTTGCAGCAGAAGAATGCATTTTGTGAATAAAATCGTACGCCGGCGCCGAAGTGCAAATCACAGCTCGCTACAAATGCAACCGATCAACCTGAAAATTATATAGACAGTTGATCGCTGCTCTTTCTAGTGTTTTGTATGAGTAACAGTTTTTATTGGATCTTTCCGCTGGTTTAATTATTGGCTGTTGGCCCAGGATTAATTGCACGGGAGTCCGGAAAGGTTTTGCAATGGCGAGCCTCACCCGCTCTGGCAGCATTTATGGGATTCGGCAGCACAGGGTTTGATGCGCCACGAGAGAACCTCCCCGCACCAGAAGCTGCGCATTTCGCTTCAGCCCCATTGTTCGTGCGGTGACCTTTTAAGCCTCCATTTGTAGCAGGCTTTCCCGCTCCCGCTCCAGCAGTCGGTCAAAAAACTGCTGCATTACAGAGGTCGAGGGTACAGGTACCGAGCAGCAGATTTCTCCCCTGTTTGTGTACTGCTACCTCCATTAAACATGACTTGTTCTGTCCCTTGAAAGCACCGGATATGTATGCGGTGATGTGTAGCATTTGCATTCTTCTCACCGTGTTTTGTTAGTCATTTCTCAGTGAATCACATCAGAGTGATTCACAGGTCCACCAAGGAGTTTTGACCTTGGCTTTGGTAGTAGAGCCCATCATTCAACACCGGAGGCTCTTAAGGGGAGCAGGACTGTGGGACATGCAGGAGCCAACTGCAAAGCTGCAGACCCCCAGAGAGCATCCTAGCCATGGTTGGGTACAGAAGAAGGATGAAGGTAGAACGTGTCAGTTCAATTACTCAGGTAAAGTTGCACTTTGTGCAGGAGGTGTTGTGAGCTGCAAGGTGCAGAAACTCCTTCAGAGCTGAGAAGGTCTTATCATCCAGGCTCTGATTCTTTTTTTAACCTCTAGCCTCAGCATGACCCCATGCAGGGCTCATGCTCAAGGCCTTTCAAAACTCTTTGTTTTTCTTTATGCTGGATTTTGTTATTCTAGTAGCAGTGCTGGTGGGTGTGTTTAAATGTTTGTTGCACATGTAATGGCTGCAGAGGTGGACTGACAAACTTGTAGGTTAGTGCTATGATGTTAGCTGCATCATTATGATCACTTTTCCCAGTGAACCAGGGGTGGAGGATAGAAGCTCACATTTGCGGTGGCAATATCTCCCGGGAGGCTCTTGCCACCACCAGCGGGCACTGCGGGAACCGTCTCCGCAGCAGAGCATCAGGGAGCCACCGATTTGAGAGCTAAGAATCGGCCAGTGCCAGGCCAGACCACAGGGTATGGGGGCTGCTAACCACCCCTGGAGCAAACTGCTGACTCCACAGCAGGGCTCAGCGTTTAGCTCGCCAGGAGCCCCCAGAGTTCCTGTTCCCCACGTCCAACATGTTGAGAAATAACTACAGCCAACTGTTGGCTGCCAGTCGCTTCGCACAAAAGAGCCCCATCATGCATATTCATCCACTGACAATTGTTAATGAATTGAAGGGATTTGCTTTTAACTGAACAGGCTCGACTGACCAGAGATGTCCGTCTGTAACGGGTACTCTGGCTTCCGCTGAATGTAAATGTGAAGAGGATAGGGGGGACGAGATGGTGAAGATGAAGTGGGGTGGATGGTGGTGCGGTGCACAGAGCTCATCCCCGTTGTCTGTCACGTCGCAAACCCAGCGTGGTGGTCTGGGACTGTTGATCCTACCAGCGGCAAAAATGTGTTCAGAGTCCTCCATTCTGCATGGTCCATCAGGCAAGTACTTGCATGGATTCACCCCCAAGGTGTCATTCCAGTATGAGTAATGCTGTTTTGCCCCCTTCCTAATTAGCTACTGTGCAGTGCTTATTTTTCAAGTTCACTGCTGTTTAAATGAACATCCTTGGCATTGTGAGAGCACTTGTGTTTGGGTAGAAGCCAAAGCAAATGAAGTAGAGAGAGCAGATAAAGGAAAAGTATTGTACATCTTTCCTGAGCACGGGGTGGGGTGCCGTCGGACATAAAAGCATAACTGTTCTCCTTATGTTAGTTGCCTGAAAATGGGATGAATGGAAACAAGCAAGACTCTGCTCACCAGCCATAGCCATTTATCATATGCAGATGCGTGGAGTTCCACAGCCTCCCCTTCCCGTCCAGGGTCCATCACGCCCAATGTCTGTCCAGCACAGGGCAGTGCCATGTCCACACAGTGACCGCATATTACATTCACCAGTTTATCTGGACCACATGTCTATGGATGCTGGGAGGAAACAGACCTGAATACCGGGAGAACTTGCAGACTCCACACATACAGAACAGATATCAGGTCCGCACTCCATTGCCCTCTACTGGTGTTCGCTGCACCACCGTGCTGCCCGTCACATTAAAAAAGTTTGGATGTGGTGCAGTCAAGGTGACTTTAACTGCCTCTGTTAGCAAATATAAAAAATGGCATGCTGATCCCCCTCTTGTTACTTAGGAAGTTACCGATGAGCTACCGAATGCTATTTTATCAGCCCTGAATCTGCGCTCTGCGCTCTCAGTCTTTAACCAGGCGTATTATCATCGTGTGGCGCTGGATAAGAACCGATCATCTGTCTTCTTCTGAAAGCCGTGTCTCCTCAGGGAAGCTTCGCTGCATTGCAGATGAGCATCACGCATCTTGGGAGCCACTTTGGAGTGGACATGGGAATGCGTGTGCGTTGGGCTCTGTGCCCCAGCCCAGGGACCGTTTGCTAACTCCCGTGAAGCAAAGTGCCGTGTTCGTATCCCGCTGCGGTGAGGTGACAGGCAAACCCCAGAGCTGAGAGCGAAGAAGTGAAACCTCAATTATCCGTCTGGGTGGTCGGCAGATTGCAGGTGAGCTCAACATCTGCCGAGTCATAACAAGTAAATTTGTCACTGTAGTGACTAAGACTTTCTGAAATGTTGGCAGAGGGGATTATGACCACATACTGTATATATTGTACGTGTGTGTGTGTGTGTCTCCATTTATGTTGCTGGCTCCTTTGTCCTGGGTGACTTGCAATGTTTAGTTTATACACTGAGTTTGTAGCAAAGAGTTACCCGTTCATATAGCAGAACAAGTTTTGCCGTATCAGTTTATTCCAAGTAGCACAATCAATGGGCTGTGGCTGTGGATTTGAGCAGAAATTTATGGCCCCAAGCGCGATACCACATGCAGCCTCATTGTGTGGGAGAGGTCCCATTATTCTCCAGCAGGTAAAAAACATCTTATTTTCACAACACAGCAATGTAATAAAGATAATAAATGCAATGCCCTCAGTGCATATGTATTTTTACCAGATTTAAATCAGCAGTTATATCACGTTTGTATGATTTAAACGATTTTTAGTGCAAGAATTTCTACTTCTTTATATTTAGTTACATATGCAAGAAGTTTGAAGTAAGAAAACGTACAAATCTGTTCTATCACCTGCAACACGTCTAATGAAGAGTTTACACGTTTTGAAATGAAGATAAAGAACTTGACAGACATGGCCCATCCATTCATTTACCGCATTTATGCCACTGAGGTGATTTTGAAAAACCCCAGAAGGGACACGAGTCCATTGCAGTTAACAGATATTAAATAAAGCTAAATATTTAATATACTGTGCACGGTAAATTCAATGACCAGCCTTTGAAACACACATTATTTCATTAATCCGATGTGCAGCTCTTTAAAAAGCCACCAATGTGTGGTGAGACAATGATGCGTAGCCACCTGGCAAAGGTGCAGCAAGTGGTACAAAGATAAGGGCACAGAAAATAGTGTGGGGTGAATAAAGATAGACGTACAGCGAACGAAGCCGAGCTATTTATTGTTGCAGTTGCTTTTCAAAACTGTTAAGCTTTTTTTGGCTCTCTATCAACTCATAGTTCATTGTCTGCGAGGAGCTAATGAAAAGCTGCCTACACTCCGCTGCCTCCGATACAGGAGAGATGCTTGATGGAAAAGTAGTGCTTTTGCCTCAAAAGGTGTCCATTTAACATGCAAAATGAACGCGTAAATTCCAGGAAGCAGTGTTGTACTTGCCAAGTTAAGAGTTTTGCATCAGCAGATGTACCTTCTTAAATGCAAAAATAGCCTCAGATTTAAACTGCAAATTTCCTGAGTTCCAGGGGGTGCAATTTCGGGAGTTCCCTCAAGCAAGACACTTAATGCAAACCACTTTACACTATAGGCATGCATATAAATAGAAATACTGTGTGTGTAACACTTTTCTCTGTGGTTCAGAATGGATCCACTGCACAGAGACCAGTGAACACCTTCTGCGTTCTGAAGTGTGTGTGCGTGCGCGTCACTGCAGCTACAAAAAGGGAATCTGACTTCGCTTCACGCCACTTCATGTGTCCTTCGTTCAAGGAAGCTCGGCTGTACTCGGTTCGATTTTACAGAGAGCTCTTCTGGGTCTAAACCAAGCAAACTGCTGGCTGTAAGTTTGTCTTTAGCCAAAATGAAATCAACTAAATACCAGAACGGTGTACCGAACAGGTGAATTGTAAACTGCAGTTCTTGTTTCTGCTTTATTTCAAATTTGCACATTTTCATTCAGCTGAAGCTACAGAATTTCTCCAATCTTCATATCTTAATAAAACATGATTCATGTAGTTTGTGCTAACATCTTGCAAAAAAAAAAAAAAAAAATGAATACAGATGCAAGCTGGACCCTACCGATAGATCTCGCAAAAAAAAAAAAAAAAAAAAAAAAAAAGTTTCCTTCCGTGGGTATAACAGAAAAGAGCAGAATGAATGTGGCGGGAATGGCATTCCTTTGATGCACAGCCTGGCAAACCTTTATTCTGGCCCGGAGACTGAAGACCCTCCGGGGGTGAAGCTCCACTCCGGGGCGCCCAGGTGCTGCACGGGGATGGCAGCCACTGGCCACTCTATCAAATGGACAAGGCGTCGTGCTTTTGTCAGTATCCACAGCAGCTGTGATAAACTCCTTGTTCTGCTGCCGTCATAGGGCCTCTGCCATGGGCACCATTCACACCTGCCCTCAGAAAAGCTGTGTGTTAAAGGAGGGCTTTGGTGAATGCACCTCAGATGAGCATTATGCCCGGTATAACATGGGTTTTAGACGAACACTTACACTTTACGACTTCTCTATTTCTTATCGTGCTGTTTGTTACTTTGCTTTGCTTATTTTGGAGTACAACGACAGTCTGTTATGCAAGTGCTCAGGAACGCAAGGGACGGAGTCGTATTCGGCTCTGGCCGAAAAGTACCTGCATGTCAGCAGGAATTCATCGCAGCTGCTGTAAGCGATTACTGGCCGACATTACTGGCGAGCAGGAGGCCGCTACCCCGACGGCGATGGAGGCTGCGACGCGTGTCTCCAGGGACCGTAATCTGTCTGCCGCTTAAACGAACTGCCCCGCTATCAGAGCGCTTTTCCGATCCGTGGGCCGAGGCAGCCAGCCCAGCCAGATAGGGCCTAAAGAGCAGAGATTGCTCCTGGAAAACAAGACGCCATTAAATGTTACTATAAATTGGAGATTTGAAGCGGTGGACGTGGAGACGGACCTTGCTTTTCATTTCTGCCCTGTTGCCGTAGATACAGAATGATGGATCAGTTCCGTGCAGGAACTCGTGTTTCGCTGCAAACGGGGAAATTTGGTTGACCCACTCTTTGGAGTGGTGTGCAGCGTAGCTCTTCTGTGGACTTTTTGTTCCATATAGTGCGGGGAGCAAGTTTACTCGAACACTTGAGTGATTCTCATTCAGCTGTGTTGTGGACCGACACGGCCGCAACAGTTGCTTGAAAATAGGCTGTAGATGTCAGTGTGCAGCCATCAAATCTGACAAAAGTGTCACCCTCGGGAGCAGGTAGTCTGATCATTAAGTGGTCGACTCGAACGTCAGCAACGGATATATGGGATGCGCCAATGAAATGCATAATATTTCCTCTTTGGGGGGGAAGGCTGTCTTACCATCGTATGCCCGCCCTCGCTAGCTGCTGTAATCTTTTGTCTGTGCTTTGCTGCGTTACATAGCTGTGCGTATTTAAATTTCCTCGCAGCGTTCTTGGTTTCTATATTCTTATGACACAGCTCTCTTTTGCTGCTGGTTTAAAAAAAAAAAAAAAAAAGCTCCCCTGTATTTCTGTATCTTTAGGACATGTAAAGGTTTTGCTTGCAGGACCCCGCCACTGTCTCTGGCCTATGCCCTGACCATGTGTCACCTCGCAATAAAGCACAGAAAATCACGCTCGCCCCACCAAGGACACCCCCTCAGTCCTTATCTGCCGCTGGGAAATCAATGAGGCATGGAGGAGGATGTCAAGAGAGGAAGTACGGTTGCCCCAGATGGGCTTCCACATTCAACCCCTGACCCACAGATCTGCACAGCGCAGTTAAGTGGCACTCCGGGGCACGGTGAACATATTTAGACACAGAAACCAATTTGAGGAAATGGCTTTTGCAGCCGTGGGTTTGTTTTCCGTGCTAGCTGGGGAAGTGGAAGGAAAAATGCAGCATTAATAAAGGATGAGAGCGGTCCACAGAGGGCCAAGATGTCTGCAGCAGTGCTGCTCTGCTGGTCTGGATTGCATCATCATCATTGGGGGCAGTTGCTAGGGCAGTGGTGAGAGCTTCTGCCTTTGGTTCAAATCCCACATCTGCTTGCAGGACACAGGTTGCTCTGGTTGAATTTACCCAGCAGCCCTTGTGGTCTATTAGTATAAGCAGCTTAACATGGAGGAGACGGACACGTAAATAAACGACTGCAATGCCCTGCGCATGGAAACTATGTTCTTGTCCCGTGTAAGACCACCCTGGATGCGTCCAGAGTTTAAGGGATAAAAGTTAACTTTACCTTAGAAGTAACCCTAAGGTTGCTTAACAGGGTCCTGAAAAAGGGACCTGCCGTTCCCCCTGTGAGTACGGCGGCGGCCTGTCGTCGGCAAACAAAACCCAAACCCATAAAAACGGGGAAGTCGCACCCTTACTTTCCCTGCAGTGGCAGCGACTGCTGGGAGACCCCCCGCTCCCCAGCGACCTTCTGATCCCCCGCTGCAGCCTTGGGCGCCTCGTGAACCTGCGCTCTGAACATGAAAAGCTTTTCTCAACATGAAGGGAACTTCTCGGGGGCAGCAGGAGGTGAACCGAAGGATCTCGATTCTCTCCACGTCAAACCCTTTGCATCTGCAAACCAGAGAGTCCAGGGAGAGGTTGCATCTGCAAAGGACAACTGTGTTGTTTTACTCCAAGGTTGTTTACACACTGTGATTCATTACAGATATTTAGAGTCTCGGGCTGTGACTTCTGTGTAAAGTTGGCTTACAATTTACTTAAGGCATTGTCATGCACCCCAAATGACTTTTCCCCACATGTTGTGGTTTTGCAACTTGCTAACAGCAACCCGCTTATTAGTTTTAACCTCTGACTTTTAGGTCAACAGGCTCTTATTTATTAATGCATGTCACTTAGCTTCCATTTTCCTCCGAAGAAATTGAATGTGCGACCGTTAATTCGTCATTTGTATTCACTGCAGCCGACTGACGTCAGTTCCTCATTCGGTGTGGAATTTCACTGCTGTCCAAAATGATATTTGTAGACGTTTTCGCTCAGCCTAGTTTTTGACCAAGGGCCCCAGGACAGCGTCCTCCCACTTTCCTCCCAGCAGGAGAATAACGGAAGTCCTCTGACACCAACAAGGCAATTAAAAGGCAAGTAGAGGCTGTGTGATTCCCAGTCCGTCTTCACCATATTTGCTGACTTTGGTGGGAAAAGTCTTGCACGAGCACGTTGGAAACGGCCAGAACTAAATTGTTCACTTTTTAACCACAAACTGTGGCCGAGTCACGGTGTGGCTGCAGGTGACGTCCAGGCTAAGGCCGTTGCCTTCCGGTCTGAAGGTCTTCGCCTTGCATCCCCACTTCTGTGCTTTACATGAGCCATTGCGCTAAAAGTTTCCTTGCCGCTAAGCTGAGAAACTGCTGCAAAGTGCCTTGCTCCAACGGATCGAAAAAAGTAATCAATATTCAGAATTGATTGAAGTTTTCTGTTGATTTTAACAGTAGACCAGCCACGGGATGACTTGTTGTTAAACAAGTTCTTAGTTTAATATCAGTTTAACAATATTATGAAAACATCATATAATATTAGTCTACAAGCTGCCTGGCCAAGATTTTCGTCATTTAAACATCTTCGGAAGCATCATCTTCTACTTTCGCCTCGGGCTATAAATAGCATTTTGTGCAACTTAAGTGAAAAACAATGATGGTCTTAGAGAACTGCAGTAGCCAATTCTGTACTCCGTCATGCTGTGGAATTACAAACATTTTCTGTGTCTGTTGTCAGCCATCTGCTGGGACAAATAACCCTAAGTCTGCGGCTTTCCTGCCGAAAACCTTCAACAGAGCATTACGGCTGTGCGTGACCCGAGCCGGATGAATACCCCGAGACTTGATGTGGAAGTATACGTTACCGTGGTAAAGCTCTAGTTGTTTGCAGTGAGGGTATGACCCAGCTTCATCGAAAGGTCTACGTTTACCCATCACCTCAGCTTTAACTGTAGCTGGAGTTCAGCAGTTGCGATTCATCCAACTCAGCTTCTCATGTAGTCCAAGGGAAGAAGTTTATGGCATTATTTATGACAAGTTAACAAATTAAAGTCGGTCCAATAAGCGGAGATGATATCGTGTGCGGTGTCATAACACAGATGAGCGTTTTCCATCTGTCAGCGATACCTTGCCTGTCACATTTCCGCGGATACACATCTGTTCTGCTATCCAAATAGGCCTTGCAGCTTATCAGGCGCATTTTAGAGCCGAGCTCGGAGCTTCCCGGTGCGCTCATTTCGGCTGCGTGCGTTTGATCCCAGACGCCGCTCGCTTGTCACAGAGGCGCAGTTTTATTTGACCGGGTGTGTGCAAACATCCGTCAGTGTGCACAACTTTACTTTTTATTTGGCTTAGAAAAACCATCTCTGCTGAAACAGAGAATAAATTTAAGGCTCAGACTTTGAATATTTTCCTCTTCCCTCCGACTCTTCCTGCCACCTCTCCGTAATCACCGAGAAAAAAGGCTTATTGGAAGGGTTTGTGTATATGTATTTGCAGTTGAGAATGATTTGTCTTCTACAAGACCCGTTCACCTGCTCTTGACACCTGGTCTAATCCGCTTGAAGTTAAAGCACGGACGTCTCTTTCTAATCAATAATGGATCTCCGGGCCCGCGCTGTTGTCAGGGCTTTGAGAGGGGAAGCGCTTGATGCGGCGCTGGATTCTGTCTCGGCCTTCAAAGCAAAGTCTCTCTTCATCATTTCAGAACGGACTGCTTTCAAAGGAAATCCCCCCGCCCCCCGCGCCCCACGCCTTTCACATCCCGCAACAGTGCTACTGACATATTTCACGGCGACACGTGTACCCGCGATTGTGCGGATTGGGCAGAATTCGCGCGCGCTTCAGTGAAACAAGCGCATTGATTTCGGTGCAAATGGCCCGCACTATCGACTTGTTAGAATTGCTAAGCATAATTAGCCGCTGCTCTTCTCGAGCTCTGGGAAAGCGGCTGGCGGGTGGGGTTTGGGGAGTAGGAGGAAAATGAAATGATGCTTTACAACCATTGTGTCTTGAGGCGTCGGAGAATCTGCGTATTGTTTATGCCGTCATTTAACTTTCACTTGGATTTAAACCGATTCTGCAGTAATAATCGCTACGGCGGGGGGTGCTTCTCACTCAGTCTGTGCTGCGTTTGAGTGTCCTTCCTGTGTTCTTGTGGGTTTCCTCCAGGGCCTTACTTGGGGTCAAGTGGTCCGTCTAGTCCGTGGATGAGTTTTCTATTTCCCAAATATTTCATCCCCTTTCCTCATCTCACTGTTTGCATCACCATTTTTAATATACCGGGGGTGTATTTTTGACACCGTGCACTTTAAATGGGTTTATAGCAGCGATTTTAGAGATTACCCAATTGCACATTTGGTTGAATGTACAAATAGCAGCTCAGCTCCAAGTACAAACCTCAAGAGTGCAACTATTGTGTCTGTACTGGGCCTGTGCTTTTGGGTGTTCGCTTGTTGCGAATCTGTGCGATGTGCATATAAGCTCTTTGATTCACATTCACCCTTAGTTTGATCAGTGTGAGCAACTGTGACGCCAGCTCGAGGAGCTCAGTAAATGCGCGCTGTTGGCGAAAGGTCCCTCGGCATGGATAGCGGAACCGTTTCTCAAGAGTTCACGGAGTGACGTGGACTTGCATCCATGGATATGTTTGCTGCACATTTATTAATGCCACTCAATCTATTTACAAATAGTAAAAAAAAAAAAAAAAAACAGTTTTTTTCTTCAACTTTTTTCAGTGGTCCGTATTTTGCATTTTGTTCATGTGGGGTTGTGCTTTTGGGTCATGTTAGAGGGAACCAAAGGAGAAAATGTTCCACAATCAGGAGGGAAATTTGCAACCGGTCATGCTCCCGTCGCAGTAATTCGCCAAAAAAGACCAATTTGCAGCAACTTTGTGGTAAATTGTGATGCCCGGTTCTGTTTCCACCCTCTTTCTCCATCTTTCATCTCCCAGCTGCCGGAGAGTTGATATGGGCTCACACAATGGCGTTTGATGAAGGTCACCAGCTTCTTGTTAGATCAGCTTCCCTGCCATTCTCGGTTCCACTGGAGCTCTAAGCTTCTTAATTGGCATAATGATGGGATTTATGAGCAACTTTTCCTCCTTTACAGCCGGCTTCCAAATGCTTTCTGAATGGTGCAAAGATTAAATGGCCCGTGTGTTTCAAGCTAATCAAAAATAAAATACGGTAATAATATTATAGATGTCCATTTGAGCAAAATAATTGGATGTCTTTTTTTTTTTTTGGGTGGGGGGGGGGGGTTCTGCTGAGATGGAAGCCAGCAGCTCGTGCCTCCAGGGGTTTTCCCCGCACTGTGTTCTTGGAAGCAGGCCCATGTAGGAGATGGAGAAACCGAGAGGACTGTCGCTGCGGACGGATGTATCGTAACACAGAAAGGTTTCCCTCGGATGCAAACCACCTTCTCGCTTCATCCTGACAGGTTTCCGTACGATCTGGGATCCTTGCTGTGGTTACTTGAAGGGTTCCAAAGCGCTGCTTCTCTCCGCTACCTTCAGACAGGGTGAAATGTGCAAAAAAACAAAATGCAAGTAGTGGATCCTTTCCTCCAGTTTGCTGTATTTTATGCTATTACATTTGTACTTTGAGCTTTTGCAACTTTGGTGTTTTAAAGCGCTTTCAAGTGGACACAAAGCAAAATGTTTCAAAGGGCGTTTAGTGGATTTTTCCATAAATAAGTTATAAACAAATAAGGCTAAAAGTTAAAGTGTGAATTATTAATGTATGGGCCTGAGAACATGGATTAGTGATGTGAAGGTTGCCAGTCAAACTCAGTGTAATGATCTTACTTTTGTACCTTTGCATGGTTTAGTGAAACTCCAATTAATATAAAGTAAAACATTTAAAATGCTCTTCAGGTACAGCTGTTTGCATCTGTTAGCAGGGCTGGAAGTGACCCAAAAGCTCAGTTCCCAAAGCAGGTAAACCTCGCACAGCGTGTAGTCATGGCGTCGGGTTTGAAGGAGGCGCGCACAGGGGCCTTCGGGTTTCAGTCCCTTCACAGCCAATATTCTGTTTAAGGCCATTTGGAAAACTGCACCCAGCCTATCAGGGCCAGACCGAGAAGAAGCGCCATAAGGTTATTAAGCTGGACCACGCAAAAAAAGAAAGGAGTTTTCCAGGACGTTCACTGAGTTCCCCAAGATGCTGCATTTTGCTTTCCTGTAAGCACTCCGCTCATGGAGCTGCCTGGCTTTCCAAAAAAATGTTGAGCTGCGGCAGTTTCTCCGAGACCAGGGAGCCTTTCATGCCAAGCAGGACCTCATTATATAAGGCCGGAACGCTTCTGAGCCTCTGAAAAAGTTTTTAGGGAACTTGACTGTTCTCTTTTGCGACCCTGCGTTCTCAGTAGAGCTGCCACCCCCAATAACAGAGACTGACACCCGAGCTCGGAATTTGTGAGTGTTAAAAGCAGAAGTAACCCAGACCATTTCGACGCAGACATATGTGCCCGGGATGAGGGGGTACAGAAAAACCAGGATTTGTGCTCTCGACGTGTTTGTGAGAAATGAAAAGATGAAACTTGATGTCAAACACGTCATTAATTTACTGTATCGCATAAACGCTGCTTGGAAAATTATACTCTGTGCAGCAGTACAAAATTAATGGGGAGAAAATCTGTGTTTTATGGATAAACAACATTTAAAAAATTGTTTCAGAGGTTATTTATTCATTTATTTATTTATTTATTGATATGGTAACTGACCACCATAATTTGCTGAAAGGGCTAAAATAGCCAGAAAAGCGCACTACATATGGAGGCATTCTTGTATCTGATCCTTTTCAATGGGACATTGGAGGGAGGAATAAAGATGAATTATAATGACTAAAGCGACATCTTAGCAGCTGTATGCGTGAGCCACGTTTGCTGTTCAAGTTATCTCATTTTAGCCCGTGGATGTCTGTTGTCTCCTTTTAGCACCGAACTATCACAATTCTCCTCCGCGTGCCAAGATGACTGGACCCACCAGAACATCACGGAGGTTTTTTGACATCAATGGATGAATTAGGAGCAAATCATAATGGATCGGATGGATTTGCATACGAAATGAATTTGGCGCCGCTCTGAAAGTGATCCAATCAGTCCCGAATTGTAGAACAAAACCCTCGTGTCAGAGAAGGACAGCGATAAAAGGTGTTTAATGCCCACAATTATCTTTAACAGCGTAATCCTCATCAAACACGAGACATCTCGGCATTCTGCATTATGGGAGCTCGGGCAATAACGTCTGCTCCACCTTGTGCAGTACTGATGCTCTCCTTTGACAGGAACCAAAGGCTCCCTTTCAGCACGTTTCGATATCTAAGTTGGGGAAAAAAAATCAATTAACGCACACAATTTTATTTTGCCACGCTTTCTCACGCAATTCTTATTCCTTCGTGGAAGTTCACAAAGTATAGCTGATACTCTATGCATTTATTTATTAGTGTCAAGCACTTACGTGACCCCACCCCCTTTGTTTCACTCGCTTGATGAATGGATTTTGTTTTATCACCCAATGGAGCGCTACTGCACAGTCATTTCCTGTTCTCTTCCTTCAAAACAGGATTAAAAGGCTGACAGGAGACACCCAGACCCGAAAAAAAAGAGCCATGGCTGAAAAGAAGATTGCTTCTCAAAGTGGCAAGTACACAGAGCTTATCTTATGCTGTCAGGTGCTGTGGGAAGGCAATGTCTTAGCCTGTCCGCACTGGATAATGGATGATGTGTTCCTACCAACTGAATGATGTTTCTGCTCTTCTCGCTGATTTATTGATTTATTCAGCTATTGGGGTGGGATTGATGGGACGCTTGGCGGAGCCAGAAGACACACTGGTGGATAAGAGACTGGGGTGAGATGGGGTTGGGCGAGCAGGGGGAGGGTCCTGGGCTCCCAAACAGTCATTTTAAACCCAGGACTGCTCTTGTAACCGGAGAGCTCCGACACCATCGGCTCTCGGAGATCTCAAATAGATCGACGAGGACACGTAGTTGGCTTCAGCGACGCAACAGTAGAGTCACGCCTTGCCCCCCTTTTGCCCGGTCGGCAACGTTAAGCAAACGCACAGGGAAATGATGCCGCAGTGCGATTTTGCCAAGGTTTCGTGTGCTGTTCAACTTAGCAGTTTACTTAATCGTGGTAGTAATTTTGCACACAGTTGTTCGGTGAACCAATAGCAGCCTAGTTTCCAGAGCCCGAAAAATCACTCAGTGTTGCATAAATTGTGTCATTTGTGCTTGTGTAAGGACTGCATATGTCATTTGAAGTCGGCCAGCTGTGAGACAAATGTGCCACTGCTTTACTTTTTTGATACGACGACATAATTCACATAGCTTATAGTAAAGTGGCCGAGCTAAGTTTGCAAAAGATGAGAAGTTTTGACGCGTAAGCGGTCTGCTAAGGCCTGTTAGCATCTCCATATATGAGATGCGATGTAGCTGGCCTGCTTGGATTTGTTCCTCCGGCATTTGTCCGTCATCTCTACGTCCCTCAGCCCCTTACCAGCTGGAGGCCAGAGCAGCAGACGCAGTCCCGTGCCTTTCAGTCCATTTCCCCGCTGCACATGGATGTCCTTACCTGTCAGGCTTAGTCCTGGCCCCGCCAGCGCAATGTGACAGTGACATTAATTAGAAGAGAGAAAATAGGCATTATCGCACAGCGGCACGGTGGCATTGGCCAGCCCGCCCTGCCTAGCTTGTGAGCACGAAGGCCGCCCCCTGGCCATGTTGACATTAGCGCGCTTGCGCTCCGTGGTCCCCGGACTTCTCCCCGGGGGACCTCGTGGGCCTCAAATATGGAGCCGCAGGCTTTTGCTTCCAGCTGCTTCGTTGAGTTGTGTGTTTATTCGACTTACATCGATGTGCTTTTGCTAAAAAGAAACACGGTAGCTCCCTTGGTGATGCATTGGCAAGCTAACAAAAATATTGCAGGATAAAAGAAAACTCTGTTGACAAATGGCTAAACAGACAATAAGCATATAAAGAAAAGGAAGAATGTCGCAAACAAGACACTGGACAACGATGCTGGCATTCTGGCGTCATTTTATTACGTATTCTCTTACATGACAAAAGTATGTCACAGAAATGGAATGGTGGCTCCGTATTTTAATTCACACGTCTGCGTAACTGAACAATTAGGCTTAGTTCATAACATTTATCGCCAATCGATATGATAAGGCAAACTCATTCCACTGGCGATCTTAATGAATTTCAGCTTCAACGTATTTCCCTGCTTAGATATGTGTCTGATGTCACGTCACTCATATCAGCTCTGGCTTTAGTATTTATTTATTTTTTTTTGCTCACTTCTGGTGAAAATGTTATCGAGTTAAAAGCGTGCCGTTCAGTCGGACCGATCCGATAAATTGCCAAATCAAAGCTCCGAAGAGACAGCACTGAAGCGGTCCAAACTCGATTCGGCCGAAAACGTTCATGGTCAGGGCTGTGGAAGAAAAGTCCATTTAACTGAAAAATGAGAGGGAAGCCACCACAACCCGGACTCACACAGAAGAGAGGGGCGTCGCACTCCTTATCGGGGAAGCCTCCGAGAACATCCAGGAGTCAGGAGGCTCGGTCTTAGCAGGTGAATGGCGGAGGAAGGCGGCTGTTTATTCGATTAAGGTACAGAGTGACCAAAGCGAGGGCTGTTGGGAGCTGATAGTAAACAGGAGGACATGGCATGGCTGCGGCTATTATCATTCATTACAGGGATGCTTTCGGGCCTTTCGGGCCAAGAAACATCACTGCACTCGCTTTAATTCTGGGTGAGGAGGTGAGAGAGGCATGGGCTCGCACCTAAGCCCGCAATAACCTCCCGGATTACAGCGCGCTGTATTCCCTCTTCATTACAGCCATTGTGTCCAGCACATATAAGCAAGTGGACAGGAAACTGAGGTTCTGAAGACTGAACTGAAGAAGGAGAGCAAAACAAACCAATCTCTTCTCTTTTGTGCCAAGTGTACAGTCCTAGCAGTGTGTCTGTGATCTTGGCTCACAAGACCCGTATCTGGAGGCAAATGCTTGTTATTTTCACAAAACTCTAAATTGAGGTGTCTGCCGTTTGGAGACCGTGTTGCCGAAAAACGGTCCGAAGATGGGAAAGCACCCGGAACCCTTGCGGCGTTCGTTTCTCTGATCTGAGACCGGAAAGCGGCTGTGAGCGTCCCAGAGTTTTCCTTTTCTTCAGACCCGGCGGCTGAGCAATTTTTTTACAAGTGCTGCCGTCAGACACGCTGCGGCAAACCACGACAGTAAACGCATCGCAAATAATGCTGAATTAAGACGGTTCCCAAGTGGAGGGTTGGAAGTTATCCATTATCAATTATGTGTATTTAATGAGGACGAACAAAGAGCAGCGCAGGATTTGTGACATTGGTTTTATGCACATATTTGCCTACCGTGAATGAATCAGATCACTGAAATGTGTCAGGAGCTGCAAATGACCACAAATGAGATGGCGACAAAGCAGACTTTTTTGTTTTTATGGCTCTTTCAGAAAAGCAGCAATTACACCCAAATTAATTCTGGGAAGGAAAGAACCGCGTACCTTCGCATTAAAAAAAAAAAAAAGACAAAGAAGCCCTTTCGGGGGGACAAAAAGTTGGACCTAAAATTGCAATACAGACTCTAGAAATCTAAGCAGAACAAAAAGATAACTCAACTCCAGAAAAGCACAAGAACGTGTACTGCAGAAAAAAAAAACCTCTCACTTTTGCGGGTGCAGTGGTGGCATCGGGTGCTTGGTTTCCTTTGCACTGGCCCTCCTTTAGCTTGGGCTGTCAGCTCAGGACAAAGGGCACGAGTTTGGGCTGGAACCAGCAGCAGCCGCATGTGGCAGCTCAGCACCGGTAATCGTGAATCCGATCGGCTTTTTATCGCCCTTTTTATTCTGTCTTTACGTAAAGGCTCTCGTCCAACAGACATTCCTGCTCGAGACCCTTTCTCACCACCTCTCCTTCCTTAGCTCCAGCTGCAGATGGCACGCAGCGTGTGCTGACCACTGGATGCTGCTTGCAAACAAGGAAGCATGTTCTTCATTTCAAACTTAATGTATATCTACATTAAGTTTGTCCAAAAAGGACTGCAGCTATTTACCCATTTATATCATGTGGTTATATTGAATGCATCAGTTCTCTGCAAGTACCTTATTCAGAGATGGGACTGAAACCCGGGTTAGCGTCCGTTTGCTTTTCGTGTGTCAGTCTGCCCATATCTGTTGCTGTGAAATATTTGCAAACCAAAATGCAAAATGCATAATGACACGTCACAGAATCTTGGAAAATGGGTTTGCAAAACATGCACTACATCAGTTTGTAGTTGATAGGTACATAGCTTACAGGGGAGAAAAAGGAACGCCTGTTAAGTTATTTCACCTTCGTGCAGCAGCAGCACCGCAGTACACTTGAGGTGAAAGCAGTCCAAATCTTCGAAATGACATCGTCGCGAGCGCTTCTGAGAATGACGCTTCCGCTGTTAAACTGTTAGCAGGGTTTAGAGGAACAGATTGGACCGAACATTCGTGCCGAAGCCGAGACCTCACCTCGCAGTGCAAAATCCAGCTGATCCAGCCGGGTTGTAAGCACTCCCTTATCCTTTCAAATACCAGTGGGCCTCTGCCAGCAAATGCCCTCCTCATCGTTGTTCAACCTCAAGCATAAATGCAGTTAGCAGATGGCTATGGAGATGCCAGAAAAGAAGCGAGCTTCGCTGCTGATGGGAGTTTATTTGCTCCATCTCCGCTGATGGTTTGTGCGAGAGCTGCAGAAAGGCCCAGGTGTGAGCGATCGCGCTCAGGTTCGCGGACTTCTCTGTGCTGCAGAAACCTTTGCGGGGCCTGGCATTAACATGCGGCCGACTCGCCGTCCAGGGTTTTAATTAGAGCAGATGCCTTGCGTTCAGCCCGCTCGCAAAGACACGCTCGCTCGCGAGGAAGCTAAATGTCAGCTTTGATATTACAGGCCTGCAATTACGAGGAGACCGAGAGGAGTTTTCTCAAGGTTGTTCCATGGGAGGGCGGAATGGGGAGGTGGCTCCCCGAGGGTCCGATGGTTTCCGTGCCGGAGGATCCAGCCTGCGCGGATTCGGCTGCAGCTAAAAACAGGCACACGGAGATGGAGCTGGAGCGGAGATGACAGGTGTTTACCGCCTGCCTTCCGCCAGGGCACCGAATTTGACGCTCGGCTTGCCGCCCTGCACTTGCCTCCATCGGCAGGTTCTTTCCTTGTCTTGGGTTTCTGCACATTTGACAGTCTTATGTTTTTTCGTCTCCAGAAAGGCGAATATACGGTTCTGGAGAACCAGGATTATCGGAGGCACAGATGGAGGATTTATGGTTTTGTCTCTGAATCGTTTCTCCTATTTTTTCACGACTTCATTATGTTCCAGCATTAGTATTCTACTATATTACAGCCTAGCTTCCATTACCAGAGGCTTTATAGGCATCTGCCTGTGCGGGCATCGGGGTGTTTCGTAGAATTCGTTCATGTACGCTGGCCACTCGGTCAGCCTACGAGCCACCTTTGCGCATCGTACTGCGAAGAGCAGAAAGCAGAGCACCGGAGAAGCGCTGTGTTGATGGCAGGAAGTCCCCACGTGACAGTCCCCCTGTGCAAGGCATAATATGCGCCGCGATACCTCCGAATCTTCCGGTCAAATGCGCTCCATGCATCCAGCTGACAACCGAATCCCAGGAAAAGGATCTTGGCTTAGCACATGTGACTCCGGAGGATGGTCTGCAAGCGTCAGAAAAAGGCAGGGACAAGTAAATATTTCATTGCATTTTTAACCTTGGGGGGGGGGGGGCAACGGACATTCAGAATCAGGTTTCCAGAAGGTTGTGCGCTTGCTCCCGTCTTCACGCCTGATGGTTGCACCATAACCGTAAGCCAGGGGACGGTCTGTGCCACCGCCCGTTTAGCACCCAAAGCTGCAGACCTCAAACTGGACCGGGTCTGAATACGGTTCGGGATTGCTCTGTGGAGCAGTGAACGGGGGGAAATAAGACAACTGACAAACACGTACGCGCATTTGCTTTTGAGAGCTTCAGAAAGCGAGTCCATCCATTCTTGACTTGCGTGAACAAAGGAGCCTTTTTACCTCTCCTTGGGAGATGCGATCACAAAGTAAGACATCGATCTGCACTCACCGTCTCTATCGCGTGTTGTTTTCAGGAAGTCCTCTGACAGTGAAGAGCATTAGTCCGTAGATACCGGCACAAGCTGGTTTGTGTCCCTTAATTAAAAAGCTCATGAGGATGAATTGCTCGCCCTCCCCCATCCCGGCCGAGAATAGATTGTTATTATCGGTTTTAATCGACTCTACCCCGATTCTGATGGAAACACACTGATGCAAGGAAACACATCATGGGCACAAGCTAAGCAGCAGCCTGTGAAATAAGGGATGGTGGGCGTTAGGGTCTGAAGAAGCTTCAAGGTTGACGCCTTCTGCCATGGGCCTCACGTCTGTTTCGGTACTCAGGTCTAAAACGGACTGGCGGCCAGGGCTGCGGGACTGCTGTGTGGAAGATCAGCCAAAGGGATGAAGTTTCTTTGAAGGATTTAAATTTATAGCAGGAATAGTAGCGGCTTCCAGTGAGAAAATGAATATGACCTCACCGGGTGTGAGATGTGGACCGGTAGGAGAAGGACTGAGGGACAGGCAGCACCATCCCTAGGCAGTGGACATGCAAGACAGAAGTAGGCAATCTGGATCAAGGGCTCGAGGAAGAGCCTTGGCTTAGGTAAGCGCACATGGTCTTTTCATAACTTTTAGGATTAGCATTAGGGAGATGAGAGCAGTGAGAAGATGCTGATGAGAGCATTGCGTGTCAAGCATGAGCTGCGACACCTGTACGGCTTTTTTCCCGGAGCACCACGGTGCAGCGCTGTCCACAAGCAAAGCAAAAGGCGTCCAGGGGTCAGAGAGCATGAGCCCTGCGGAATCATCTCTGCCAACGAGCAACAGGGTGGATTCGTCAGGGTCAAAGCTCAGGACGAGGGAAGCCGCATTTAGGCCTGGGGCAAACTTCTAAATCCAGAGATCTTTGGCAAATGCTCAATTTTCTCACACCGGAGGTGCCCTGGCCACCTAACGCAGTCACTTTTTCAAAAATGCAATAAAACAGCGCTCCTGGTCAACAAGATGGGTGTTGCCCTGTGAATTCTGTCTGCTGCTATTGCTTGCACAGAGTCAAACAGAGGAAATGTTCCCCTGTGCTTGAAATGAATTGGAGGGAAGGAACCAAACGGATCTCAAGATTTTTTTCGCCCCCAAAGTTGCACATCTGATAAATGAAGTTTCAGACAGACGCGTGGTTCTTGTTTCAGTCTACAGGTCATCTGACTGCATCTTTTGGTTCACCTTTTCATGCTGCAAACATGCACATTTAACACGATATTTTGTCATTTCTGCTTTTTCCCTGAGTCTTGTGCCCAGTATAACTGAATGGAAACCGTAGTGTCTGCTGGATTTAGATGTTCAGCATTCTACTGTGATCAGCTTGTAAAGCGCATTAGTTTCACCGAGTCAGCTATAAACGGAATTATATTAGTATGTTATGTTATCGAGTACAATTATATAATAGTTCATATAAATTGAATTGATCCCACATGTGCAATAAAAATAGCAGCATTTTTTAAAAAGATTCCTCATCTAACATTGTTGTATAACGCATACATTTAGTCATGCAGAAATGATTGTGGTGCTGCTTGCAGATGGGGTTTATAAGCTGGATTTATGTACGAAATTATTGTATAATTTTCTTTATAATGTGAGGGGCCCTGTGGAGCTTTGTCCCAAGGAAGACCCAGAGGAGTACGCGACGGGTTCGAAACTTGGGGTCAAGCTTCATTGACCACGGTGAACAGGTTTTAAAAAACTCAAAATGAACACGATGGTTTCAGCCCAGCCCAGAAGGGGAAACTGTAACCCAGCAGCGTAGCTCCGGTCCAGTGGCCTCCAAATCGCGGGGTCTGGCAGTCTACGGACTGACGGGAGGGGGGCAGAAGTCTGAGTCATGCACATCCTTCTTCTCCTTTTCCACCTTCTTCTTCACCCTTTGCTGCTGTTGTCGGTTCCGTGGGGTCTCCCCTTCCAGCTGCCACTCTCAGTTTCAGCAATCCTCAAGCTCCACCTGTGCCCTGCAAACATTTGACAAAGAGTCTGTGTTACCTCTCCCGTGCCGGGGGGAAGGACTTTTGGCAGTGGGGACGATGGACAGCTGCCTGCGCTGTCCCCGCCTTCCCCAGGGCGCTGTCCAAGGTGCTGAAGGGCCATTTGCCCACCCTGTGTCACATTAGCTTGGCCCACTGTGCTGCGTGGGCTAAGTGGTCAGGAGACTGATGCATCGGCTAAATGTTTAGATAAATTCATCTTGAATACTTTGCTGAAGCCAGAAGTACACAGACAACAGCATTTAGTGCATTTTCTCCATTTAATGGTTTCTTACAAACAGCATGTTGGCAAAATGAAGCTGATGTGATTTCACCATTGCAGTGTGGGAGGTTTCTAACAATAATTATATCTTTAAATTTTGTGCTATGCTCAAGGCGTCTTATTCTGGCCTTACAGTTACCGTGTCTTCCCACAGAACTGTAAATGCTGAAATATAAGCACATATTGGAATTGTACATTATGGGATGGCTGTCCTGTTCCTGTGAGCGCTCCCGAAATTCCGTCCACGTGCTGTAAAGTGCGGCGGTCCCAGTAAAAGGCAGCGCTCTCTGCTATTCTCAGAGCGTCCTGTTTTTAAGGGTCTCCTGCTGGTTTGTATTTTGGCATTCTGGCCAGCGTGAAGTCATCAGCATAACAGCGCTCGTAGCCTTCATTCGAGACAAACGGCTGCGAGAAAGAGTGAACAAGAAAGAAGAAGATTTGTGATGTTGGCAGCTGTCTGGTTTGCGCCTCTGTCAAAGGACCAATCGCAGAGCTGATGAAAATGTATTGCTGTTATGGGCGGGCGGGGAACGAAACCATCTTTGAAAATAAGCAAGTCAGTTAATATTTGTTACTATGGAAAGTAGCATTTTTTTTCCTTTTTTCATGTCCAGTCTCAGTAAAATTGCTCAAGAGACTCAAAATGAAACTATGCGCCTTCATAATTGCTTCTCTTGTTTTTGTTACACTAAATATGATCTTTGTGCTTGACTTTATTTTGTATTCCTGCAGTCTATTGCCATGCCAACTGCCTTCCGAGGAGCTGGATGCAATTATGGCTGTAAAATTGCGCGTCTCCTTCTCGGTTTCCGAGAACCCCCAGGACGCACTGATGTTCCACCGAGTTACGTCTACCGGACGCCTGCAGTCCAGTTTGCTTATAAAAATAAACAGAGCCTTTTTTTAAATGCTGTCTTTGAGATCTGAACCCTTGGTTCTGTCCAAATTGTTTGCCTCACTAGGATGCTTGGCATTTTGTGAGATGTCACAGTGTGTGCATTGCAAAAATCATTATTTGCTCTACTAAGCCACAGTAGATATTTTAACTTATACATGCACTCAAAATTAAGTAATAGTACCTGCTGATATTTTCTTTAGCGAGAAATGTAGTTCAGCAGTAAAATATAGTACCAAGTTTTAGTTTTTAGTGCTCCCTTTGCTTACAGTCATTTTTTAAAACCGGATTGTTATTCAGCGCCGTATGCAGGACATGAAACCCGTTCTCTGGATCCTTTTGACTATTTTCTCCCTATATCTGAATGTTGACACTGCAATCTTTACAGTTTTCTTTTCCTGTCTTAAAAAAGCGCCACTTATGAGCTGTGAAAAACTTTGTGTGTCTCTGCATTTGGAGCGCCGTGCTGACACGTTCAGCTGGAGCCTCCGAAGTAGCTGAGAAAGTGCTCGCGACAAACTGTGAGCAGAGGCTGCGGTGTGGGTGAGAGCTTTTCGCCCACTCAGCTTTGGCACTGCTCTTTATTACAGGGGTCTTCAGAGTTTGACCAGATCCCCCCCCACCCCACCCCACCCTTTATCAACCATTAGCACACCCAAAAAATGTCCAAATTAAAGGCTGAGGTACACTGAGCTCCCCCTGGCCCTCAGAACTGCTGAAACGCTTGTCACATTTGGCAGGGGTCTCGACCCATGACTCTTTCAGACCAGTTTTTCTCCTGAGTTACAGACAGCTACATAAAGTCGAGTCACTGCAAAATGACTAAATGTGAATATAAACGGTAACAGTGGGGTTTTCATAATTCCAGGAAAAATACTAATAGCGCTATTTTTATTACGTTTATATACTGCAACGGTAAATGAAAGAAAATGAAAGAAAATGAAAGAAATCTTAAAGGTTAACAGGTTCATCGTGTTGTGGCTGCAGTATTTGTAAAGTGGGAAGGGGAGAGGTGGGAGGCTGTTCCCTGGAGATGCAGGGGGGCTTTGGCACTTTCCTGCAAACAACACACCGCTTTTATGAATCCCATCCATTTCAGCGGTGACATGACACACTCATCTGAGCTGTCACCAAACTACCTCAGCCATGGTGGGCCCCCGCCGCGCGTGTGTTTGGGGATGTTGATTTGTGTTTGTAAGTGTGCGCATGTCGGCGGGTGGGGGGTGGCCATGAGAAAATGACCCACTAGCGGCCGCCACGGCCTCATTGATTTTGTGTCTCCTTATTGTCGACCGACTGAACGCCATCTCGCTGACCGCACCCCCCCACAGGGCAGCACCTCCACCGATGCTGAACTCGGTGACCTCTTGAACCCAGGGTCCTCACCGCTGTCCTCTCCTACCTGCGCTCACCTCAGCTCATTTGCACCGGTTATCTCCAGTGTCTCTCGAATAAGAAACGTGTGATTGTGAATATCATTACCTTACAGTCTTTGAAATCACATTATCAAGGGTGTGATTTCCGTACCCGTTTCCGCATATATTACTGTAATTCGCCTATTTCTGGATGCAGCAGAGGAAGAAGGTATCAGGGGAGTGAAGGTAACGTGGTGGCAGCATGCAGATCCGCTTCATTGGTATGCGGGCCCCCTCAGCAACAGCTCCGTTTCACCCTCAGCTGTGCAAGACCCGCCAAACACTGGACCGGGACCAGGCAGCACGTCAAGCACTTTGCCAGAACGGAGACGACGATGAAGGGGGTGGACAGGCATCCGATGGATGTTCTCGCGGTCCAGGCCCTCGGTGGCTGCTCTTACTTTAATGCAGCGATGCTGTGCATTCAGCTTTCGCTGGGTTTGGCCGTGGCGCTGACCTTCGCACAGCCCTGAGGCGACGGTGCGTACAAAACACAGCTTTGGATTCCACCGCGAGATGATGCAAAATGCGAAGCGGCGCGCTGTTATGCAGGCCGTCGTGATGGCGGGGAGCACGGTATCATCTACACTCTACATCGTGATGGCACAGAACCTACACGCTATTAACGCATGCGTGCAGGTTCGAGCTTTCCATGCTGATGGAGCCCGAGTCTAAGCCAACTCACCTTGTTTGTCCGTGTGGCAGGGACAGTTATATAAATCACTGCAACTTATTAAAAATGCTAAACTTCCTCGAGCAAGCAGTGACCCTTATGCTGCAGTGGCCAAATTTAGAAGAATAAAAAGCAAACATGGAAATCAAAAAAAATGTTTGAAAATCGTCGATGAGTCAGGCGGAGTCGCTGACTTTGTGTGCAAACGCGGCACTTGAATTGCGAGCGGTGATTTGGCTCTTTAGAACGGAAGCGTCCCGCTGTCCAAATATTACAAGGATTGATTTGAGATAATGATCATTTTGCACTGTTGGGCTGGTGGGGGGGAGGGGGGTTAACCGCACTAAAAGGACACGGGGGTGGGGGGTGGGGGTCATACTTATGCTCTACGGCATCGCTTGACAAGCAAGCACAAAAGGAAAGGAAAGGCAAGGAAAAAGGATTATTTTACCGTTTTGTTTATTGGAAAAGAAGGCCTGTGTACTGGAATGGGACTGTTTTTTAACTGGGCGGAGACTCTGCAGGACAGAACAGAATTCTGGGACAAATTTGCCCGAAGATGCCAAAGTGTTTGCGACCGTACTTGTACAACCGACTTACCTGGGCTAGAAACACAGGTTGACAGAGAAGTAACAGTTGGGTGCTGCCTTTGAAAAAGAGCATAGTATCCATGCGTACATCCATATCCACGAGTTCACTCAGCTCAACCCAGCTGTTTTCAAGATGTCGCCTTGCAGGTGAGACTTGAGGTTCCAGCCTCCTTGGTCAAAGCATTTACCCTGATCTGGTGCAGTAAAAATGGCCCTCCTGTACAGATGGGTGAAGAATTGTAAGCAATTCGGACAAACAACGATGAGCACTTGCGCGCGGTGGAGTGCAAAAGCAGAGGTGCTGCGCAGACCTACCTGGCCGTGGTGGTCAAGGGCGGCAATGCAGCAAAAGCTCAGTAACTTAGGTTCCTTTTTTTTTTTGGTGGGATGGCTTTGCTGTTTAGATAAGTTCCCCAGATGCTCTGGCGAGGCGACAGAAGAGTGACTTTTCCTCCCCCCCCCCCCCGTCTCGAGCTTTTTTATCATGATAAACAGGAAAGCGGCGCCTTTGGACAGGAGGGCATCAGTCTGATGACTTTATCGAGTCTCGGCTCCGTGATTAATTGCCCTGTCAATCCGCTGCGGTCGACAGCTGTCACGCGGCCCAGCCGCTCTAATGATGTCGCACGCTTGCCTCCGGCAGCCGCACCTCTGCAGACAGCGAGTAAAACGGCTCGTCGCTGCCTCGGCAGAGGGACTGCCCTCGGGTCAGGGCGCTTCCCCTCCTCAGCCCAGCCCTCCCCGCAGTGCCACGTGCTCGAATCTCCCGTCCCTTTTAATTACATTTAAAGTCCCCATCGCCGCGGGGAGAGCGGGCCTCTGCCGAAAGGAGGCTCCGTCTCGGAGATGGCTGTGCTGTTTTCTAAAAGGGTTTCTGACAATGACCCCTTTCAAAGTTTCAGCTACTCCGAAAAGCTCCAGAAATTTCCGTACACTAATGCCCGGAACTCCGAAGGAATTATCCGGTTTGGTGGATTCGTAGATGGAAAAAACTTTGTTTCCATGCTAGCTTTCATGTAAAGAAACAGTACCCAGAAATCGGTTAAAATTATCCAGCAGATTCCCGTGTCCTTAATTTAATGACTGGGGCAACTTCCTTTTCCGTTCAGCTTTCCTTTGTCGCTTTGGATCCCCTTACAAAAGCGAACATGGGCTGATACAGCATCGGTCCCCCACACCTGAGCACTTCTGTCTCTGATGTCCCTTTGGAGATGGGAAGGGGTGGGAATGTCAGTGGCGTCGTGAGCAAACCCAAGTGAGCGCACTGAGAGCAGCGAGAGAGGAGCCCTCCAGCAAGAAATAATTTATTAGGGTGGTGAACCAATTTGAAAGAAAGACTTTTGCAGGGGAAGCTGTCCGTTCATTTGCAGCACCACGTGTGTGCGCACGTTTCCATATGAACTAAATTCACTTAACTTGGGTTAAAATCCTCCTACCTCCTGCTGTAGCACCTCGATCGGGGTATTTACCCGGTAAACATGACCCTCCTGCATAAATGGGTAAATGAATGCAAATTATTACGGCACGGGATACTGGTTTGCTGGATGGGCTGTACACACACTTCACATCATCCACGCAGTGGGTGAGAGCCAAGCATGGGGTACCCTTAGGGTGTAAACCGGATGATGGCAACTGGATCAGCGGGATGCCAGTTGGATAAGATTAGCTAAGAGAGCAATGCCTGTGTGTGCAGTGTATTCGGATGTATTTCTTTATCTGTATTCACACAGTTGGTTCCACACACACACACACACACAATATATAAATGCTATGTTCTCCCCTATAGTGGGTGAACTCTCTCCTTGGCAGCTAGTTCATTAGCGTGTCATTACCACGCTGATGTCAGTTTATATCCTCTTATTTTTAAGGTGTGAATAGAGCAGCTGAGTTGCGTGGAGAAGCTGCGGAGGAGAGGAGCTCTTTGTGTCGGGGGTCAGTTTGATACCGACACACCTCATTTGGCCCAGTCAGGGTGGCACGACGACGGCGCTGTGCTTTGGGCACTCATTAGAGTTCTTCAGAAAAGCTGACTTCCTGCATGTGATTTTACCTCTCTGAATGGAAGCCCTTGTATAGCAGTACTCATGGCTGAGTTCGTCAATGATGAGCAATGCGATGCGGCACGTGATGCTAGTGTCTGCCGTGCATCTGCAAGAGGTTCCTGTAGAGGCCTCTGTCCTCCCGGCAAGCAAATCGATAGCGGTAGCCCGTGGAAGCAGCCCTGGAGGTTCGGACCGCGGCGTCGAAATGTTTACGGGTAGCCAAACAGCCAAAGTTAATGCGGTCCAGATAGAAGAGTGCAGCGTGTGGCCATCTGCGCGACTCGGTGCCGAGTCTGGGGTTGGTTACCACTTTTTGTTGTTTTCTGCAGTTTGGCATTAAAAAAATGATTGAACCTTTTCATATCTTGCTGCAGACAGGAAGTCTAAGAAGCTTCATGAGGGCTGCTAAGTTGACTGAAGAATGATCCCATAATGAAGTAGAGTTTAGCAGTCATTTTGCATCATCAAGAGGGAAACTGACCTTCGAGTCACGTCGGCACACGTTCTCCCCTTTGAAGGAGTCGTCCAGGCTTTAATGGCGGGGCCACCCTTTTGTTGCAGATACCTTGCCGGAAGAAATGAAGCCTCCTCTCGGTGCGGAAAAACAGAGCCTCTAGTACAGTTGCAAGTTAAAAAGCTCCCTGCGCCACAGCATGGATGGGAAGGTCATTAAGTGTTAAGCTGTACGCGTGTAAGGTAAATGTTTCATAAATGAATTAAATGTGTTTTGTAGTGCTTCTAAAAATACTGAGCTGACGCATTCTTCTAAGGAGGATACCCTGGTTTTTGCATCTACGCAGCTGTGTCAGGTTTACTGTGTGAATGCAAGGTTAAGTACAGTATCTTGGGGGGTGGGCTTTGAATCCGGGTCCTTCGGGCGCACGTGGCGAGTTCCACGATGTTCTCTGCGCGTCAGAATCTTGCAGAAATCCATTAGCCTCTGAACGGAACTGGTTTATTCTGAACGCGACTTTAGGCAGCGGTATATAAAAATGAAATATGGCAGTCGAGACAGTCGCTGTTACGGTGTTTTTTCTCCAATGTCAATTTAATTCATTGTCAGACAGTAATTATTTTGTCGGAGTGCAAAATCAAATGTCGGCCCATTAACAGCGACGTTGGATCAGCGCTAATTTAATTTCAAATCTCTTTGCAGACTCATTGCCAAAAGCTCCTAAAATGTCTGAATGTCATCTGACTCGAAGCACTTAAAACTAAGCATGCGCTTAGCATCGGAACCGCTCGCGTTTTTTCTGCCGCGGCTACGGGATCGTCTCGGACCGAAAGCTCTGCGGAAGGTGCGCTGCGTTTGCGATGCGGAGGCGCACGATTTTTTATTCAATAACCCGACAGCAATTTATTTCCACGTGTCTTTGTAAACGAATAATTCACGGCAGCGGCAGTAAAAAAACATCGATGTGCGCAAGATAAGCGGTGCTATGTGTGGTGGGAATTTCAATATGACACTGAGGGAAGATTGAGGAATGGCAAAATGCTTTATGTCTACGACTCCTTGATTCATATCTCACATCCACCTCAGTTTGACTTGCAGGTGCCTCTTCGCGCAGCGGCAAAGCAATATTTTACTTTATTTACCTACGACCGATTTCTCCCACAATGGCGTCATGTGTCACACCCAAGACGACCGGCTAAGCGGCGCCAAGATCCCAGGGAGAGAGGGAGAGATCGTTGAGGGCTTTGGAGATGCTCGCAGTGGAGCTCCTTTCTGTCTGTGGTGGAGAGAAACGTCTTGTTGGGAAATCTGTCGCGGTCAAAACAACCGCTGTAAAGTTATGACTTCCTTCCCTGGTGTGTTCAAATCACTGTTTTCCTCCCTAAAAACCAAATTCTCTCATTTTTATTATGCTAACAGCTGCAGCAGTGTGCTACAGTAAATGTGTGTACATGCAGTACAAGGCAGGCTGTATGGAGGAACAGCAGGTAGCGCTGGTGCTTTGCAGCTCCTGGGCTGTAGGTTAACATGTGAGTGTCAACGTGTGTGAATGTGACCACTACTGGTGCCTCATCCAGAGTTTGCCCTGCCTAGCAAGCTCGGCTTCTAGGAGTGCCTCTGTACACTCAGTTACTGGGAATGAAATGGGGGCAAAAAAGGAAATAACAAACAGTAATAATGTCTCTGCCATTAGTGAAAGTGCTGATATTGACCGTTGGCTTTGACCATTACAGGAAGTTGTTTAAGAGAGGAGGCGCACATGGCTGCTG
Source organism: Heterotis niloticus (assembly GCA_018136845.1). Classification (NCBI taxonomy): domain Eukaryota; kingdom Metazoa; phylum Chordata; class Actinopteri; order Osteoglossiformes; family Osteoglossidae; genus Heterotis; species Heterotis niloticus. The sequence continues at coordinate 718,585 of CM030888.1, forward strand.
CGCACCATGGCCCTGCCTTTTGCCTACAGCTAAAGTGGCAGAATTGAGGCTTTACCCAGCTATCCTGAACCTCCTGAACGGGGGTACAGGCAGCCCGAGCATTTGGACAGCCAGCGCTGTCCCTTTCTGCACTTCCACAACAACACGGATAGCTCAGTCTGCAGAGGCCGTGGACTTTTGCTCAAAGCTCTGTCCCAAACACAGCTGCTACAGCCACGTTGATGCTGGCGGGTTCCACTGGCAGAGACCTGAAGCAAGGGACCGCCGCCTGGCGTAACGTCCGCGCAACCCCGAACAGCACCACACTTGTCGCTCTTTGTTTGCCTTCTTTTTGGGCAGCTAATCTGTGTTGCTGCATTGTAAGCCTGGCTCACAGGATTATGGCCCCTCCGCAAGGACCACGGATGAATGGGGGTGGTGGTAATGGGTCTCGTTGTCAGAAACCCACCGTAAAATCTCTCGATTTGTTTGTTTTTCTTGTGAGTGGGTGACGGGGTTGCAGTGTTTTTCTTCTCCTTTTTTAACAGCTGGGAGAATGCCTGCAGTAGATGCTGTGAAACAGGAAGGATGCGATATCTCTTGAGGAGCCCCCTCACGGTGGACAGCAGCAGAAAGAGATTTGCATTAAATGGAACTTTAGGGGAAGGTGGACATCATGTATTTGCATGAATGCTGGTACTTAGAAATGCTGTTGTGGAATGATACAGCACAGCTCAGCCTACAGTCTTTCCTCGATTGTCTGGACTATGTGGGAGTGGGAGGGTGTGGTTGTGGCCAAAGTCACATGATTTAAGCATAGTACTTTTTTACCGTGGCACTGTATAGTACTGAATTGTGTACTATAGTAACACTTTTATACCCCATTGTGTTGTGTAATGGGCAGGTGATGTGGGCAATAAAGTGAAACACACACACACACACACAAAACAGTGAATTTTACACAGACAGCAGCCCCATGGATCAGAGCAGTGCTACAGGGGGCCTAGGGGGCGCTCTACTGTCTTTGTTACACTGTCTATGGAGGATGTTGGACGGTTATTTTTTGAGAGACAATGTGAAAATTGTTTTACATTTAATTTTGTGCACAAATTTTCTCAAAAATAAGCTAAATATTTACATTTCTTTATATTGTGCTCATAATATTTTTTTAAAGCGTTATGCATTTTCTCATATATTCTCGCAGCAGTCTGAAATCTGTGGATAAACTGTACTTATTCCCGAGTGCAGTGTGGTTTTATTGTATTCCTCAGGGATACATACCTTGGTCAAGGGTGCTATGATAAACGGTGGAGTTCAAACCCAGGCTGCTTTAACCAGTGCCCCACCAGCTCTTTGTTTTGCGCAGCTTTCACAACGAAATGTAAACCCGGCACGCACGCAGCTTCATCGCAGTGACGTTCTTCTTTTTTCAGTGACGTTCTTCAGTGACGTTCTTCTTTTTTCAGTCATTAAGACGAGCGATAAAAACAGGGACCTAGAGCTTCCGCATTCATTGAAAGGAAAAAGACTCAACAGATATGGCAGTATCTCAGTTCAGTAGGTTTGTACGCCCAACATTGGCAGTTTTGATGTATTTTGGGGGGAGCCCTCTTGAAGTAGACGGGGACGGCAGGGAGATTGACTCAAAGTTTCATCAGTCCACACAGAGATACGGAAATCTGGTTTCATCTTGTCATTTTAGGCTGGAGTTGTGTATTAAAAAAAATCCACAGAGAATATCTCCTTGGGATGCTGCAATCTTTTCTCACGCCCACCATTGTGACAGCACAGCGGAGGAACCCGGCAGGCTGGGCCTGTGAGACCCTCAGCGGCTACAGGAGAAACCCCGGGAGCCCGTTTTCATCTCATTTTCACATATAAAAAATATCATATCTAACATGCATCTAAAATGCCTTCTTTGTCCTTCATTTGACCCAGGGCCTAAAATGTTAAATAATTGCTTTAGACGGAGCGCACAAAAGCATGGCTCGTGCTGGGCGGGAACACGCGTCACAAATTGATTTACTATTTGTCAATTAGGCTTGAAGTACAGTGTGTGTGTAAAGCTCCATATAACAAACCATCTGTCTTTATTTAGAATGAAGGCTTACACAGATGGGCTGATTGTTTTGAAATGAGCTTTGTGCGGTGTGAAATACGCGGCTTTTCTCAACGCAGTAATAAAGTGTGGGCACCGTGGTTAAACGCTGCAGATGCGCAGCTCAAGTGCATCTTGCTGTGCTTTCCTGCCTGTCGCCTCCTGCCCTCGTGTGCAGGATCTCCGCATTTCCGGCACCAGCATCTCTGCTTAACACACCTGGAACCAGGACTTTGCTTGTAATTCTCTATTTTGTAGGTGCAAAAAAGTCGCACGTGAAATTAGCCTAAACTTAATATTTATACAAATAAATAAAAGATTACGTTCACCCCTGAGTTTGCGTCCTGGGTTGACTTGTTTAATGTACGTCTTATGTGGCCATTACATTCAAATACTTTTAAAATATTTTTTATTGATGAAATGCTGCACTAAAACGTAGGCAAAGTTCAAGTGGCCAAAAATAAAGCTGCCCCATTTCCCAAAAGTGCTATTCAGGGCTGACCGTCGGCTCCGCGTCGATGTACAGCGGTGCATGAAGGCGATTAAGGTGCAGTCCTGCTTTGTTTGGGGCTCTTGACTGCCTTCTGTGAACCAGGGATTGACCAACAGGTTGCGGCTGGCGGGAGCACCGCCGGACACCAAATTGTGAATGCAGATGCAGTGGGGGGGTCTGGCCTCCCCGTCATAACACCTTAAATAAGCGAACCTCAAGCTTAATGTGCAGATGCGTAGTGCAGCAGGGACTCGACGGAGAAACAAATCATATTTGCTTCCGATCAATACGAGGGAGTGCAGCAAGTGCAGCGGCAAAGCGGACGGCGCGCCGCGCAGTTCGAAAAGTTAGTGAAACAAATGGCGACGGCATTTCGGCGTTGCTCGGGATGCAGCGCTCGGTGGCACGGCTCCGTTCCATAATAATAGCAAAAAATAGCAGAACAATCGGTTATCGTAAATGCACGCAGCGCTTTCTTCAGGCTCAGGCAAGGGCGTTCCAAGTAATCCTGAAATGAAGGCGTTCCTTAATTAATGTTCATGTTACGCCTCAGAGGAACATATTGAGTCAAACACAATATAAAAACCCAAAACTGCAGCTATAATGATAAAACAAATCCATTTCGCCGCACATTGCCGCAGGTCAGATAATCAATAAGAAAAGCGATGTGTTGAGATTTTAAACGTCTCGCGTACAGAAGAGAAAATGCCACTTTCAGTCAGTTAAGGTGTGATGTAAGGTTTTTAGACCGTGTGTGCGCGCGCACCCCCTTCCCGTTTTGCAATGTGTGTAGCCGTGTCTGTATATTTATATGTGGGGTTTTACATGCTTCTCAACTTGCATATTGACAGAATTGGAATTTTGGTGATGAATGATCCGGGAAAAATGTTTAAATAACCGCTGGTCAGTTTAATAATTGAACACATTCATTTTTTATTAGCGCCATCACACGTTTCTGTCTTTTTATTTGCTCGCCGGAAGACCAGTCGATGCGGACTGTAAAATAAAGCAGGGCAGCATTATGTTGCGCTGCTTGCGTTCTGAGCTTTGTTATTCTGCCGTAGTTGTTAAAAGGTAAAAAGCAAGTCATTAATTTTTAATGGCACGAGGGGAAAAGTAAAGAAAAATAGCTGTCATCCATAATTCGAAACAATAAAACGCAGCGTCTTAACCAAATCTGTTTTTATTTATTTATCCCAGCACATTTAGTATGATTTCAGCTTTCTGTCAGCAGTTGTCTTGTTATGTTATTCTGTCAAGCAAGTTTAGTAAATTTGCCTTTAAAAACCCTACCCCGATCCCGCTGTCAGCCGTCAACATTTTATTTGATTTTATTTCACCTTATTTTATTTCGGTAGACTCAGGAATCCCACCCACTGCACTTGACCTCTCCTCGGCTCAACAGTCGGAATGATTTATTTGCAGAAGCTTTGCGTACAACTTTGCCAAGAAGCCCGATGTCACTGCATCTCCTCTGATGTTGCAGAAAGGTAGAAGCGTGTGAATTATTCATCAAAGATGCCTTTAATAGCCATCATCCTTTGTAATGGGCTTATTTCACACTCCGGATAGAAACCTCATCAATTATTGACTATTCTGGACTGAATATGACCCTTTTTTACAGAGGACAAACCTGTTATTGGTTTTTAAATCAGAACCTCCCACTGAAACATAAGTGAAAAATGCATAACCTTGTCTTGCGCTGTAAGCACGTTGCAAGAAGGAAGGTTATTTGGTCCCTCATATCCAATCCTCAGAAACAGCGTATCGGAGGAACATTCACAGCACATTCGGCACGACAGAGCCCGGTGCTGTTGGATCGCAGACTCAATAAGCAGTCACCGAGTTCTAGTCGAGCCTCTTACTTGCCAGTCGCTGTTAGCAACGGTTAGCGCTGACAGTGTTATGAAGTTATGAAGCACTGGATGAAGTGTGTGTGAGAGACAGTGAGAGAGGGGGGGGGGGGTTTGAGACTGACGTGAGGATGGTGACCCAGGCCAGGTGCTCCTGCTGCTGGGAGATCTGCAGAGAGGGGGCTGCCACGGTTCTCTTTGCCTCCGTCTTGTAATATCAGTTGGTATCTGCGAGCTCTTGGCTACACCTGAGGGCCTGTGCTGTCAGCGCGCTATTCACCTGCGGTACCTGAGGAACAACTCAGACGCACACATGACTCACAGGTACACAGATGACTCACGGCTCGCTGTGAGCTGCTGTACGCCTGCAGCATCCGCAGGCCTGCCTTTCCCTTCTCCTCCATCATGGACCTGTTTTGTACGATCGCAGAAGATACGTGCATTTTAAATCCATTCATTAATCTAATTTCACCTGAAGCGGTTCCCCTCCTCATTTTCCGAGTAGTTTTTTTGCATGCCAGAAAATAAAATGTTTATTCCTTGCGGGGCAGCAGGTGGTGCTGTGGTTAGGGCTGCTGTCGTGTACTTGAAAAACTGCCACAGTGCCCTTGAGCAAGGCACCTACCGTGATCCGATGTAGTAAAAGTGGCCCTGGTTTACAAACGGGTAAGTGACAGTAAGAAGGTCGAAAAAGTAATGACACTTTCATCCAGGCAGTAATCTCTTTCTGGAAAGGTAAATCCTGGGTTGCTGCTCGGTCTGTGTACTCTTCAGCCGCAGCGCACATCGTGTCGTTCTCCGTGATTTAATACATGGCATGGCCATTAATATGGACATTGTAATATTTTATGTGAGGGCTGCCTTTCCGTATTAGTGGACTTGAGGCCCGGCAGGAGAAACGAATCCGTCGAGATGAAATTGTCTCTCACAGCTCACACATGGGCTACTTTGCAATGCATGAAATTTGAATTTAATCTAATTTCAGAAGAACAAATGTTGCTTTAATTAGCTGAAATAAGCAAGGATGTGGAAATGTGTTGCTTCTCACTTCCCCGCTTCTGGCCCGTGTTCAAAATCCCCTTTCATGAGATTCGCAGTGTATCTGGGTCACCGTTTGCATTCCGTCTCCATTATCCATTGAAACGGCGCAAAGCTAAAAATGCGCAGCGGGTCAGCGTGCGAATTTGCATGTCTGCCCTGGCGGGGGAAAACACACTTTCGGGGCGAGCTTTGTTGTACGGACCTTTCCAGACACCGCGAAATTACACAAGATGCGAGACGCCACGAGTTTCTGCTCTGCGTTGCCTCCGATAAAGAATTGCGCTCTCCCCCACCCCGCCGGCAAGGGGCCCCGGCTCTCCTCTGGCGACGGCACCAGCGTGGGCCATGAGCCTGTGCCCCTGTGGTCAGAGCGCTGCTCTTCCTGGTGGCTGCTGATGGATGCTTTTATGAGCACTACAATCTCCTAAGGTGACCTCTGTCTAGCTCTGGAAAAGCCAGTCGCTCGGGAGTGCTTGTGAGCTAGCTAACTAACTAACTAACTAACTAACTAACTAACTCTTTCCCCTTCGCCTTTGAAAATGATGTCAGATGTAATCAAAAATTCTGTTTGGTTTGGTTTGTATCATTGCGCTTCACCCACAGCTCAATACCCTGTACCATGGGCTGTAGTCCGCTTAAGTGAGTATCTGTGGTGCTGAACCTTCTCCGCCACATTTGGGTCTAACGTATTTTGAGGAAACTAAAATATTTTTTGAAAATGTAGAGATGCTGTATGTTTTCTCATTCATTTGCTATCAGTAACCGCTGGTCTAGTGAAAGGCGTGATGGTCCAGCATCCAGCTTGGAAACACAGGCTTTGAACCACAAACTCTATTCACTCACTTACACATAAAGGGTAGTTTAGAGTCAGCAACTCACTCGAAGCACATGCATTTGGACTGTGGGAGAAAAGTGGTGAACCTGGAGGAGACCCACACAGACACACAGGGGAGAACTGTACACAGAGCTGGATTTGAACCCATATCCGATCCTATGGTCCAATTCACCAAGGGCCCCCAACATGTTTACGGAAGCAACATTAAATGGTGCAACCGAATACGGACGCGCAGGGACAGCAAACAGCATTAAGTTTTTTTGCAGAACCAACAGATTTTCACAGACTTCCAGTGACAAGAAATAGGCTTGTTTTCGGCACCCCCGGCTGATGCGGTTGCTCGGTCTTAGCTGTCGTTGCTATTATTGTCACGAATGGCATCATTATTGCTGCCGTTCATTTCGCCGATGCTTGTGGCAAAGTCGGTTTACCTCCAAAGACCCACACCTGGGCTCTGTTCTCCAGAACCGGTACCACCACTTATACTGGACGAGCAACACAGTAATGATGGGAAAGCGCTCTTATTGATCGCAAGGCCTCACTAATGGTGATGCATCAAATTCACCTTTCCCCAACCTTTCCTTGTTTGTTTGATCGCCCAAGGTGCGCCGCAAATTGTCCCAGACAATGTGCTCAGATAGGAAAGGAGCGAGGCGGACGGTCATAGGCGCGCCGCGCCAAAATTGTTATTGATTGAATGGCTGAACCCTCTTTTCGGGGGGTTACGAGTCTCGAGGCTCTGCGGTAGGCATTCGGAGAACTACAGGTCACCCAATTCCAAATCAAAAGGATATCTGTCATGCCTTAATCATCCGCCCGGCGCTGATTCATCCGCGGTTCAGCTCCGGGGGCGACACTAAGCTGCGAGTTTTCGCTCAAAGAGAGACGGAGAAAAGTAACACGTTTGGCTCAGACGCCTCTGTGCCAAAAGAGAAAAGTTTATGCTTGATAATGGCACTCTCCGCGGGATGACAGCTTAATAAAGATGCCGTGGCATCTGTCACGAGCAGTAATAACCACATAGAAACACTGTGCTCAGGACGCACTTGCACAACGCGCTGAAGGACAGAACTGATATGACAACACTTAATAAGCTCATTACTAGCGTTAATAGCATAAACTTATGAGCTCACGTGTAAAAAAAAAAAAAATAATAATAATAATAAAATGTAACTGGATAATTGAAAGCTTAATTCCTGGCCCTCAAGAAAATCAGTTAAGGGTTTCTGTTATCTTAAAAAAAAAAAAAAAAAAAACTAGTTTCTTGCTAGACCACTTTTTTCTCTTTCAGCTACCCAAAAGAAAACAATGCGCAAATACACACACACACACACACACACACTCCAGCGCTCCCTTTCTAGCAACACAGGAGCCTGCTGGGAAATTCTTAGATTGTCTATAATCCAAAAACTCAGTCCGTGCGCTTAATCATCAATATTGGGGTTAAGGGTTAAAGAACTTTGAAAGGCACATTTCATAAAATCACGAAACAATGCTCGAAGGAAATGGCACTGCTCAAAATGGAGCCCCGTTCGTTCTTTGCACAAAGGGAGTCGCTGCTGCCCTATGCTGATATGCATTGTTGTTTCAGTACAGCTTTTCATAAAGCAGCGCAGAGGACGGTGACAAAGCATTCATCATGGCGGGAACTGACAGTGGCTTTTTAATTTTTTTTCCTGTTCCCCTGATAAAAGGAGTACAAACCCACATCTCTGTCCTACCGATAACCTCAGAATGTGGTTCTTATCAACACATCCTGAGGGGAAAACCGCCCACAAGAACACACATTGTGATGAGCAAACACTCTGACGCTGCAGCTCGGAGGGAACCCAGGATGAGGGGCCTCCTAAAGCGCCTTCGTGCCCATGGAGGATAACCTTGAGGTACAGTGGGGGAGTGAGGTTTTCCAGGCTTTAAGACAGCAAAAAAAATGGAGAAACTTTGTTCCTGAGATTTTTCCCCCAAATACTGAGTAGACAACGGCGGTCCAGTGCTAGGAGGCTTCATATAGAGCGAAAGATTTCCCCCAGCTTTCTCCAGTACAAATGGCCCACCAGCATACACTGGTAAATAATTGTAATGAGGAGCGTAAGGATCACGGTCGCTCTGTGTAAAAGTGTCAGCAACACAAATCGGTGCTAACAATGATTTTCTGCTTTGTGAGCCTCGGAAAACAATTCTTTACCATGAAAAGCGAAATTAAGTTGCTCGTGCTGCCAGCCAGCGACAGAAAGAAAGGTGAACAAACAACGGTTTTTCCTCCTGTGGCATCGGGGATCTCGCAGCCAACAGTCCAAATAACCTTTCATGTGCTGAGAAAAGACAGCCGTGGGGATGCGGGCTCGTAGGTGTCTTATTCCAAAGGGGTATGTTTTGGGCCGCTCGCTCACACACTTTGCCCAGCGCGCATCGCTCGTGCTGTCCGGGTCTTCTCTCAGGTCGCAGCTCTGCCGAAACTGCTGTTGGATTATGAAGCCTTGTGCCGCAAGGTTTGAGCAGATATCACCGTACTGTAATAATCTAAGTATAAATAATTTTATTTTTGTAATTTGTCTGGAAAACAGTGCACACGGGTTTCTCGTCTTGCAAACACAGCTGGGAATGGGAGTCTGATCAAAACTCCAGAAGTAACCAGCAAGCCGCAGTTGTGAGGAAGCTGCCTAATGAAATCCCTTCATTCATTTATTAGGTTCTGCAGAGCCCTCTGATAAAGATGTATACATCTTAAAGAATGCGCTTGCCATCCACACCTCCATCCATTCCTTCTTTATCGGTACCCACTTGTCCAGTGCAGGGTTGCAGCGGTCTAGAACGGTGCTCACCACGTTTGACACCAGTACGATAGGGGACATTTAGTTAAGTGCAATAAATGAGATGGAGAGGGGTGTCGTGGGAACATGAGATGAGTCACGCTCAGTCCTCTGTTTGCCTGGTGTGCCAGACTTCATTGTTTCTGCCAGTTATGTTGAACAATTTTCAACAGTTTGACCTGATGAGGAAACTGCGTGCCTTCAAGTTGTTGGGAGGCTCTCGGTGAGTCTGAGCTGCACGAAAAAGTTGGACAAATGACAGCTTCGCTATCAGCCGGAGGATGTACCCGTACACTGCGTACACGGCAGTTGCAGTACATGCGACCTCCTGTGCTTCTGGGATCCCTGAGCCTAGACCTCCACTGATGGCTGGATGGATAACAGCGCTGCAGATGACTCGGAGTAACGGCGGGCCAGAAATGGGAACCGCAAACGTTCCTGCCGAAAAAAGGGACCTCATCCCATTAAATAAGCTTATATAAGACGGAATATTTAATTGCATCTCATTGCTACTCTTCTTCAACAACTCCGGTTAATGGATTACTATCCTAATGCCAAATTGACACTTTAAAATAAACAATGCAATATTTGTAGCAGCGACTGCAGGCAGGCAGATAATGTAATGATATGTGAAGTATGTCTAATAATAAGCAAAGAGCTTCTAAAGCTGAGATTATAGGAGTTAGAGCTGCAGCAGAGCATAGTTTAGTGTGAGTGCAACTGATAAAACGGAGCACAAGCATAAATGCCCACAACACGGTGGGTTTCTTGTGTTCTTGCAATACAGGGGGAGTGGGTACCACTGTGGCTATGTGGTAGGGTAGGTAGCTCACTTTGGACCAGGATTTAATCCCAGGACAGTTGTGGATTTGCTCTGAATTGATGCTGTAAAAATGATCCACTTCTGTGCAAAAGGTACTGAAACCTCTTTCATGTGGCCATGGCTGACAGTTATTCCACATCCACAACGGGTAAACAATTTTATGAAGTTTAGTATTGCATGTTGTTTTGGAGAACATTGCCTTGAAATTGTTGTCTTGTCTATTATCTTTGACTGTTTTACAGTCAGGATTGCAGAGTTCTGGAGCCCAGGGATTTTGCCAGTTAAATAAACAATATTTAGGGTAAGAAAATGGTCATAAGAAGAGTGTTTTTTGAAAAAGAATTACACCAAGATCAGCATAAGATGGCCATTTATGGAGAATGCGGTTATACGTGCAACATGTTGAACAGCAGTGCAACCACAGCTTGCACACGCAGGAGAGGTTCCAGAAAATAAAGTGGTTTCTGGCTTCATTTTTTACCAAACATTTATCTCAGATGCTCAGTCATTCTCATGCAGTTGTAGGACCCACGTTCAGTCCCTAACTTCAGCAGCAGTTGGCCATCATGTGGTAAAAAGCAGGAGGTAAGAACTACCCAAGCGGGTAAATCACTGTAAGCAGCTTGGTGCACGTCAGTATGTTTGAAAAAAACATCAGCTGAATGAATGAATGAATGAATGAATGAATGAATGAATGAATGTAATGTTATGTTGTTCATCTAGGAAGTGCTTTGGGAAGTTTATCCAAAGGCTGACGTCTGCATGTCTGGTTCATTGTTGCCTGTCTGAGGGTTTATGGTCCTGACTGCAGTGGGAACACAAAGGCTCTTGGTCTTCACAATTATTCTGTGAAATAGCAACAATAAGCATTTTACTCATTAACGTGTCAGTTTGTTAACACAACTTTTTTAGCTAATTTGGAAGAACTTTTACAGCATTAAAAATCTGCAAAAAAATTTGCCCTCGTAGTATTTGAACTTTTTTCAGAATAACTGTCAGCCATGGCAGTTAATGCCACATGAAAGAGGTTTCAGTACCTTTTGCACAGAATATTTTAACGCTACTGTAGAAATACACATGGAAAGTAATCTTTAACAGAACACTTTCCACATTAACTATACTTTGGAGATAAGCGACTTTTTTGCAAATTAAATTTCCTTAAAACCCGCAGAAAGGGGCGGTAATAAATGGCAATATTTTCATGTCCTAATGCGGCATCTCTTGTCTGCGGTCACCGAAAACAGCGCCGGCTTTGCACCGTCACTGCGTGTGTTACGCGGTAAATAAACTGTACGTGCAGCGTATGCTGAATTAAAGTACCAAAAACATTGGTTCAATGTGTTACGTTTTGGACAATGAAGCGGTAGGGTAAACCATGATTATTTCCTTCCACATTTCGTTTGGCTTATTTTTAAGTAGAAGGCCTGACATCCCAACTTCGCTGGGTTCAGAAATGCCCTCCTCATGGCCCAGTTCATGCAAATCCCTCCCAGTTGCCTGCCATTAATCTCTGCATTGAGTAACAGAAGGAAAAACCCGTGGCTGTGATATAAGCGTCAGCGTAGAGGAATTTTAAAATGAGAGGCACAAAGTCCAACAGCCCTGCCGAATGCGTCATCCTTGCAACAAGCTGCTAGATGGGACTCATAAGGTTGTTCTCCCTTCTGGTGTCCTGGTCTCGGGTTCCTGTGGTCACTTCGATTACCGTGAAGTGTTTTCTCCTTTTTCGTCTTCCTTGTGAACCGCAGCATCTGTCCTGCAATATCCGATGGCGCCCAGCGCGAGTACTCGTGCAGCATGAGTTGGACACGCAACCCATGCACGGAGCATTAACTGCCTCGCATTCTGCATCAAAACGTACATATAAGACCCCCCAACTCTCAAACACGCTGGTAGCCCTGACAGCGACTGTGTCTCCTGACAAATTTTCAGGCATGAAACCAGACTTGGCCATAAAGCTGCTGCCTTGTACCAAGCGCTCCTAGCATTTCCCGTCACGCGCGGCCACGCTGCCGTTGCTGTTTGGCATTTGTGTAAATTTGGCACGTTGCTTTTGTGCCGTATTGTGTTTACTAACCCAGTGCGGTATTTCTGAAAGGCACTGATAGCACTGCTAAGAAAAGGAGCACAATTACTGCAGAAAAGAAAGCAAAAATAATAATGGAAGCTGCACAAGATGAGAAAATTGCAAGCATTGCCTGTGCTTTCAACATGAATCCTTCAACTGCTCAAATTAATCACTGTTGTGCTGGGGTGGTTTTCATGCTGTTTGCAGTCTCTAACCATGCATCCTGGGAGATGGATGGATGTTTACGAGCCCAAGACTGCCTGCGCATGCTGCAAGAGTGTGTACGTCTGTGCCGTGTGTATGGGCGGCTTCTCCGCGTGCGCGGCGTTCTCCGTGCCTTAACCAAATGGGGGTTTCACAGGAGGATGAATCCTCGCTGCTTCTGAGTCGGGAGGGCAGTCGGATTCTTCCGATCCAGTGCTGGCTGAAAACCGAGCAGATGGGTCTCGGGCCTCGAGAAAAGCAAATGTACCGCGCTCCCTCCGACGTTTCGACCCATTCGGTCCGCCACGGGCCGCTAACTGAAAACTCCCTCGCGTCCGTCTCGGGGATGGGAGAAACGCCAGCCTCTTTGCACTGCATCGACAGCGATGACGATGCAGCATCTTCTGAGAAAAACATGTAGGCGCCTTGAAGCATAGCTCAGGCTGCATTGCGTACGCAAGTAACAAAACACTTTTCTTGCTTTTTACGGGACTTTGAGACGACAACGATCTCCAACGAGTCGAGCGGCTCCTCCTGTAGCTCAAAGCCTCGGGCTTTGCAGACACAGTAATTGAAACATTTTAAATGCGTTCACCGCACTTTTAACAATGGCCTTAGACCTTGCATGGGGGGAAAGTAGAGTAAAAACAGGGTTGTTACTCAACGGGTGAAATTTTCGATGCCTTTCGGTTCCCCCGGCGCATCGGCAAATGCAACCAGAGGGTTTAATTTCCAGCGCAGGGTTGTAGAGTGCGGAATGAGGTTAGGACGATTGTCCTTTTCTTAACATTTGGGTTGTGGAGAAGAATCGCCCTTTGTCGATATGTGGGAACGGAACACGATTCATGCAAACCGCTAAAGGTGCCGGGCAGCCGACGTGCAGTGCGCCAGCGTCCCCGAATCGCCGCAATTATCTTCTGTTGGGTTGAAAGGCCACATTAGCGCAGCATCCTCTGCAGGCCCGGTGCCTGTGATGGGGTTTTAATTGGACCGCTAAATGTATGTTTTCTTCCCATGGAAGCAGAGCAAGGATTTACTTATTTTCATCGGTGCGCTGAGCGAAAATATTATTCACACGTTCTTGCCATCTCATTAAGCATTGAATGCAGAATTCTCTGTGCCAGCGTTGGAAAGCGACACTGGCTGCCTTAAAGATCGGGGTCAGGGACTTCATCGTTTCTCCTCTTTCATCAAGATATTTTAAGACGTAAAAACTGCAAAGGGCCATTACTTGGCAGAGACAACTTTGAATAAGCAATGGCTGGAGGAAAATAACTACTGACCTAGAGGCCCCGAGGAAGCACTTTTGTTTGTTTATACATAATTTCAGTGTTTCATAACATCGTAAGCCGAAAAATGTATTTTTGTTACTGATAACTAACAGAAAACCCAGATATCGGTTTTCAGAAGGGTGGTCAGCAGTGTTAATTTATCAAAGTTGTTTTTGTTTACTTTTCGTTGGTGTGGAAAAACAACTGGATGAGGGTGGCGTCTCGTAAGGTCCTGGCCGGTAGGCAGAAGGTTGCTGCTTGCAACCCTGCTGTCAGAGCGACTGTGCTGCACACACACATCTCCAGCATGGGTTCAGCTGTAGGTGACTTTCGATAAAAGCACGAAACAAACAATCAAGCAGCAGCAAGCATGTAGATCCGTGTTATCCACGAAGGGACTGAAACAAGCCACCCCGCTGCACTGCTAATCCAGCCTCGTGTTCTCCCTGCACACCCCCGTAGCCTCCGTGAAAACATTTGATGTGGGTTCTGTCGATAATGGGGTGGCGTAAGCGTGGCCGCCCACGCTGATAGCAGAGAGGCCGAGCCGAAGCAACGATCAGACTGTACGTGCACCCGTAAACCAGCGGCCTAGGATTCTAGGAACGTCGTCGCAGATCCCAGGATCTACACTCGGGGTTTCCCATGCAAAAATATGCCATGTCTGCACATCTGGAGAAGCACACGGTAGTTACATGAGAGAAAAGCAGACAAGCTGAAACAACTGGCGTGACATTACTGTGTTTCTGGACTCTATGCTCTGTACCATGCATGTGTGCCATGGCTGAAGTTCTTCATGAATTTGGTGTTAAAAGCTCCTCTAGCAAACCCAGTGAGCCCACCGAAAATGAGCGCAATGCAGACGGATCCGTGATCACACACGCACGCGTGCACGTTTACGGCCCGGTCCAAGATCTGCACGTTGTTAAACTCTAAGAGCGGGGCTGTCACAAGGCAGCAGGGAATCGCTTCCCACCAAGAAGCTCTGGCCGAGCGTCCTGCTCCTCACCTCCTCTCCGTCAATCAATAGCTCTGTGGTCCAGGCTCACTTGAATGATGAAAATCATAAGTAGTCACGCTTGGCCAGCACAACTCCATCGACGGATCAAAACAAAAAAAGAGAGAAGAAAACATCAAAGATGGAAGGGAAAAAGTTGAAAGGTGACTCGCAATCACAGAGAGTCTCTGTGGGTCTATTACGGTTTCGGTAATACGCTTGCAATTTCGCTCTCTCTGTGATGTGGTTTCAAACATATTACATCTTGGAGTTTTGTCTTGCCTGCATTTAAGGAGTACCTTTTCTACCCATCTTTCCATTTATAGCATGCGCTTATTTACTCAGTCCAACCCTTTGGACTCAGCCTGAGATTGTGGTTCCATTCCCGCCAATGCCTGCTGATTTTCTTGCCCAGGAGGAGGCAAATAAAACCCAAAAACAGGAGCACAAAGAGGCAGTATGGCCCCCTACAGAGTTCTCTTAGTGCACAACTTTCAAATTCGTAATTTGTTTTTAATAGTGTACAACAACAAAAACAACAACAACAACAACAACAACAACAATAACAACAACAGCAACAACAACAACAACAACAACAATAATAATAATAATAATAATAATAATAATAATAATAATATTTTGTTGCTGTTTCCCCTTCGCTTACTCATTGTCAGTAACTTTTTGGCAGTCATGGCATTCTAGACCCCAACCTAGGGCACCCAAGCTAATAACTTACTTCTGGGCAACTGACAGGCATTAGAAATGCATGCCATTGGACTGTGGGAGGAAACCAGAGCACCTGGAGAACATTGTTTAGAACTTGGAGACTCTACGCAGCATGAGCTGAGATCAAACCTACACCTGAATGCGCTGCCCAGTTCCATCCAGTCGACCTAACCTGACCCACGATGCCACCGTGTTTTTCTCATTTCTTTTCCACTTTATCTCAGCTTTGGGCTCTTGCGCCAAACCAGTTTTCTTTTTTTTTTCTGTGTACCCATGCTGGAAAAGACCGGGTAAGGATGTCGGTCAAGGGTAAAACGGAACGGTTCCTGTGTAGGTTAACCTCTCCTGGTCGTGGCCTGCCAATTTTCTACGGGGACAACTTTCTCGTGAAAAAATAATGGCTTTTGAGTTGCGTGGCATCACGCAAAGGAAGGTGATTAACAGCAACTCAAAGGCATTCTGAAGTGCTCGAGATCTCTTCGGTGGGTACCAGCACCAGCCCATCTGAATGGGGTCTTTATTGGCATCGTCCAGGCATTTTGCGTCTCGCTCTTTTTCGCGTTCCGTACAGATTTGGGCATAATTAAGCGCCGTCGTTTTTTCCCCGGCCGCTTGGGATTGTTTCTTCCTGCAGGCGAGCTTTGCGCGGATTTGTTCCCAAAGAGCACGGCTCGGTGTGACTTTGAATGTTATCGATGCATCAGCGTATCGCCGAACGATGAAGTGTTTGTGGCTCCCATCACAGCTTAATTGGCCACATAAAAGAAAACGGTAGTACTTTCAGCCTCCGAATGTCCGCAGACCTGCTAATGCTGTCACTACATCTGTCAACGCGCTTTCTTATTACCAATATTTCTTTTCACGCTGTTCATTTTAATGAAGCTCATAAAGTAGGAGCAGCGCTGGGGAGCACGCAGGGCCCGGCGGTACCGTGGTTCGGCACACTTTTTACATTGCGGAGCAATTGTAAGTGCAGCAGTCATATTTGTTTTAGTCATTTTGGCCTCATTTGCATTGGGTGCGCTCGGAGATGCGTGCTCGGCCATTGGAGAAGAGCAGCGCCTTATTGTGAGACGTTGGGCCCAGGTGCGAGCGCTGCGGTACACGGGAGCAAAGCAGCCACACGCAGTCCTGCCGTCTGTCTGTTCAGCAAGCACACAAACAGCCACAAGGTGTTCTCCAGTCCAGGGATTCCTATCCTGATTCGTAAAAATAGCCCTAAAAGTTTTGGAAGCGCTGTCATTTAAAGGACTTGGAGAGGAAGAAACAGCGTTTTGTCATAATGAGTCATGTACTATATAAAAATAACAGTTGGGTCGCAGAGGAATGTGCAGACCGCGCGTGGAAAACAGCAAATTACTGTGGTTCACCGGCCAATTTGTAATGCTTACTATTGCCTTCTTAGCATCAGGTGTGCGGTTATAAATAATTCCGGCTGAACCATCTACACTGACTGTCTGCGAGTATTCGAGCAAAGGAGCAAGCGGTCATTCATTCTGCTAAGTAATAGGGACCGTGTGAGTTGCTGTGAATTGTAAATTTAGCTTGACATGTTCTGGGCGTGGATGCACATACAGATGGACTGATGGGTATTTTAGGCTCTGGCAAGGATGCTGTTGCCAGCAAAGTTAACTGCTCCAAAACTTAGTAACCTTTCATTCATCCATCTGGTGGAAGATGAAACGCACAAGCTGCTAAAAAAACTGTACAATGGCCACAGTCGATAACTTGCTCTGGCATCTGATTAGAAAATGGCCACGTGGCTTGTGGTGGAGGCGAGATGCCGAAGGCTGTAATTCAGCTTTAATAACAGAAGGGTCGGGGGTCAAACTGTGAGACTGAACTAAGAGTTCCAGTTCGTATTTGGTGAATTCCAGCTTGCAGCACAAGCAATAAGAGGGGATGCCCCTCATAGTTGGTTCTGTCAGTGAAAGGTTTGCTAAAGGTACAGAGGGACACGCAGTTCATTCTTGAAGGAGAATTGGAATACGTTGTCAGTCAGGTGACCGTCGTGGATTTAATTTCTCAAGGACAGAAACCGACCGGATGACTTTCCTCTTGTTCCATTTGTGTCGGATCAAAAGTTGAATATCCAGATTTTGTTTACAATGTGTATACGTGCGTTATTTTATGAGACCACACAATATGACCATTGAAAGTCTACAATGCTTTGTTTGGTCCTGGAGCAAGAGTGGCCCTCTTCTGACCTTCTGCTTTTGAGCTATGTGTCTTCTTAACCGTAAGCCACATGAAATATGGAGGACCTTTCTGCTGTATGTTACTGGCCCAAAAATTTTCACAGCTCAGACTGATTTTTTTAGTCCGCATTAAGGAGGGACATATGCTGTCCATAAATGTCAAGATCATGAGCTCAGTCCATAGCCTGTAAAAAGGTGCCCTGCAGCCTCATCCTGCCTGAGGGCTTCCGTACGGTCCGCAGTGTCTCCAGTCGGCCTCAGGACCGAACATCAGTTTATTTTACTCGATCTCAGCCATCGTTCCCGCATTACGGCCGTTGCCGGAAAACAATGTTCCCACAGAAAAGCCCATACCAGCAGTAAACCAAGCAATAAACATTTTTATTACTTTTTGCAGACAAACGTGAATACTGTTGATAATGCAGTGGTGTTTAACTTAAACGTTTTGTTTACTTTTAAAGCACCTTTTATTTTAACGTGTAAATTTGCATTGCAGACTTGGTGTATTTTCAGCATGTGAGAGTAGTTTAAGTAAAACAGAGTAAAGATAAGTAGAAACAGTGTAACAGACAAGCGAGGGACAAGATACGACATTCCTTTCAGAGCTTTTTCACTTGGGTGTCCTTGCAGCTCTTCAGTTTGTTCAAACATCACCCCAACTGTAAAAAGCCTGCGGCAGGGACTGTACCTCTGTCTCTTCATGAGTGATCCACTTTCAGGCTTCTTCCTGCATCCAGGATATGAAAGCCTGAGTGTGTATCACGTAATGTCAAGTGTCATCACCATTCATTTCCTCCCTGCGTTGGAGATGGAGCGTTTGAGGAAGCAAATGATGAGCACTGAAGTGTGTGGCTGGGCTCTAACCTGGGCTATAATATGAGTGCAAATGAGGTGAACCAACACAAAACTTTGTGAAAGGTCAATTTTTCCAGGCCCAGGTCCAGGTCCATCTTTGGTTGGAAGCAAGCAGTCACTTGGTTTTTTGCCATAGATAACAAACCAAATCACCGTAATAATGAAGAATCATTAAAAATTGGCCTTTTTCTTTCTTCTTTTCCTTCATAAAGTTGCGGTGTATCAGAAACAAGCGTTATTAACGTGAATGTCTTTCTCTTTTTGTCTCCGGCCACTAACGTCTACATGACCATCATCATCGTCACTGACACTTCAGGTAAGTATTTTATTAAAATCGTAATATGAGGTAAATTGTGACCAAAGGCCACACATTCACATATGTAGCAAGCAGGGCAGCACATTTATCTGCAGATTTTACTGTAGTTCACTTTGTGATTCCAGACTGAACAAATGTTTGTTTAGATCACATTACATATACACATCCTATAACATCTAAGTAAATTGCATTAACTGTTACCGCACGAGGCAGCTCAAACACAATTTCCTTTTTTATGTGATTGAATCAGAATATTTATTGATTTATGTGTATCTGATGTCTGAAGTAAATACGCCTTACCTGCTAACACACCAAGGGTTGTGGCTTCAGCTTTTATCCAGCTTCGAGGTAAAAAAAAAAGAAAGGAAAAGGCTTACACGAGAGGAAGACAGCATTGTTAAAACTTTGTTTTCCATTGCTTTTATTTTGTGGTCTGACTGGCAGGACAGATTAAACAAGGCGGTCCTGAGTTTGCTGTTTCCATGGTAACCATTCGCTCAGTGACTGCAGCAGACTTGGGAAGTATCTCTCCTGCTGCTGGTGTCTGTGCCCGGATTAATAAAAAGTAGATAAGTAAATAGTAAAATAAGGAGCGCAGGGCAGGCTCTCAAGATGTCGTGCAGGTGATTTGGAATGGTTATGCCAGACAGGAGAGAAGTTGTGCACTTAGGAGAGGCATTTGTGATAGCCAGGAGCGAACTGCGAGAGATGAAGAGGAGATGTTGGAAGAGAGGATGCTGAGGTCGGCTGCATCTGTCGCACCGGCGAAGGCGTCCTTTGCACGCCATTACGCAGCGTTTCTGCGCGTGTACACCGTCCTTCGAGCACGATGGCAGCATTATTAACATGAGCACAGCTCTGCATCCGTGTCTCCATCAGCAGGAGAACAAGGAGACCTTTTCATGAAGACAATTGACCCAAATGGGCTGTGCATTGCCCAGATATGCTGTTCCCAGTGTTTTTAGTGCCCACGTATCCCTTTCACACACTGCTTTGTCTTTTAATCTCAGATCAAACCCCATTTCCTGAAATCCGTGGATGCCTGGCACTGCAGTACCGCATGTCTGTTTCCTGATGCACTTCTTAATGTTTGAAGTTTTCTTTTTCCGTCTTCCTCTTGTGGTTTGCAGCGAAAGGCTATCAAAGGCAATGATGACTGAGCACTAATCGCAGCCATTGAAGGCTCCTTTGTCATTGCAAAGTAAGGATCTAATATTATTCTCCAACCTGGTGAAACAAGCAAACATACAACATATGCTGAACGTGACTAAATATGCAGCGCAACACAGGAGCAAAATGCCGGCATTCTTTAAAACTGCCCGTGTGTCAATGGTCTTCTGTATGCATTTACTGCGTGTGCCACACTTTGGGCCAAAATGACTCTTGGGTGAATTGGGCAGCAGGTGGCAAGGAGGTTGGGGCACGATCATCTCGCACGATTGAAACAGCCCCTTTGGCTGTAGCGCCCATGAGGAAAGTGTTTAACCCAAACGAATACCCAGCTACATAAATGGGTAACTAACTGTAAGCATGTTGGCGTGCAAAAGGAATGAATAGCGGCAGCCTATGCAGCGTGCGTACGGAAGCAAAGCGACTCTCGTGTTTGACTGATGTGTAATTGTGCTTATTTGGTTCACGAAGATGAGTTCAATAAAGCAGACGGAAGCTACCATGCGGTCCTCACCCAGTGCTCAGGGTGTTTGTTCAAGCAGCAGGTTGGCTCTGATGAGGCATTTACAGGCCTTGCTGGGAAAGAGGCGAGCGGTGCATTTATTCTGCTCATTTTCTCCCCGCACGTTTGCCTAGAAGGCTGCTTACACTAACAAGCCAGTCTTTTTTCCCTCTGTGGACCTGGAAGGTGCGTAAGAGGAAAAGGTGGGGGGTGTTGCATTGACAGAAATCAATATCTGTGTTGGTAACAGTGCGCGAGGTTAAGCAAATGTGCATGCATGCATTCATGGGTTTAAGCAGCTATGGCATCCATTCGCATTCCACAAAGTGTGTGTGTGTGTGTGCGTGCGTGTGTGTGTGTGTGTTTGTACTTGGGTTCGTGGCAGTGCTTCTGTGTGCATCCTTTTTTCCTTGCATATGTGTGTGCACAAGAGTGTGAGGATGTGCAGCATTGGCAAGTTTGTGTATGTGCATGCATCAGCGTTATTTCAAAGTGTTTGCCTGTTCTTGCATGTGTGTGTGTGCGTGCGCATGCACGTTGGGAGGCGGTGTTAAATATTCGTGGGCAGAAGGTGAGTTCCCTGCCCGCCACAGTGAAGCAAAGAAAAGATTAACAGCTGGATGGCATCGCAGGCCAGAGTCGCGTTTCCGTGGCGAACGGCCCGGCTTGTATCCATGAAACATGAGCTCGGCTTTACGAGGAGCTCCAGCTGTGTCTTCTGCCGACACACTGACAATGCAGCTGCTCCCAGAGTTCTGCAGTACCCTTGTTTTGCAAAGATGCTTCACATTGACTCACCTTTCTTACCTATCACTTTCCTGGGAGTTTGGGTTGCTCTGCAGGGCTTGGATGTATGCAGGTCAACCAGGTTTAAGGCATCGCTGTTTGCTGCTGCTGCTGCTTATATTGGCAGAGGTTTCAGCCCGTGACATGGTGGCACTGTGACAGTGCCGGTGCCTCCTCATTATTGGTCTGCGCAGTGGGGCCTTGCATTGAGTCGGGCTCACAACTTGCTTTTTATCAAGTTTTTGGACCAAACACATGTATTAAAGGGCCAGAGGAGATCACTTCCATGCCCTGACTTACCTTGGAAGCCATTAAAGCTATCCTGACTCAGCTTTACTGCCCTTACCCTGTCCAAATATTTTGTTTCAGCTCCGTTGTATCAGGGAGTTTCTCAGTAAGTAATAGTGTATATTTAACTACGTAACTTGCTTAAAAATTCTGGCTGGCCAATGCAGTGAAGGGCCTTTTCCTACTGTCCCAGGTGCAGAATCTCTGTCAGCATCTTTTGCAAACACCTGTATGAACATTACTCAGTTAAGCAGTGAAATCGAAGGACCCAGGTTCCAGTGGAGCTTCTGCTGAAGGACCTTTGGTCAAGCTGCCTACCCTGAACTTTTACGGCAAAATGTGCTGCTGTATACATGAGTAAATCATTTTAAACAGCTTATTGCTTGGTGTGAAAACCTACCCTGGTGAGTACGTTTAAATAAAAAATGTTACCTAAATGAGTAAATAATGATAACATGCCTGTCATGATGCACGCTGGCATATGTCCCTATTAGTGGAGCCTCCTTGCTCAGTGTCACCTGGGAAAAGTCATTTGTTCTGTGTGAAGTATTCTATGAAGGTGTCGCGATCGCCTTCATGCTGTCATCAGATCTTCACTATTAATACGGGGTCTGGTCGCACAGATTGAGGAACAGTTTCGAGCTCAAGGTTACCCTGAACCCAGATACTGTAGCCGTGCTGGTGTGTGCGTCCTTCCTTCAGTGGTTCAGATGATTAGCATTTCAGCTGAGTGCATCTCCTAGCAGCGTGAAGAGTAAGAGGATCCTGTGCGGGGATAAGAACCAAGACGAGGAGTCGGCACCCGCGCTGAGGGTTCACTCGCAGTGCCATGTCTCTAGCCCTGCAGTGTTTCTGTCTCAGCTCTAAGCCTGAAGAAACACCACTTGTGTGTTGGGCTTCAGCATTTGCAAGATGTGAGGGATTATGGGATTGGGGCCAGGATCCTGACAGAGGGCCATTCATCTTGTGGACGGTGAAGGTGCGGGACTTGACGCTGTCCCCCCTAAGGCATGCATTGTAATTTGAATGCAAGGCTGGTGAGGTGGAGAGCAATTCCGGGTGCAAAATGTAGAAGCACAGCATTAGGATCCCCCATTCCCCAACAGGCCGGCGCTTTGTGAGATGTGGACTCCTCAGGCACTCAGCAGCGAGGTAAAATCATCCTGGGAGCCTTCATTCCAACAGCACTCCCTGTTGAGAAGCAATTTGTTTGCTACCATTGTTTTCAGCCAGAGAAGATGAAAACTGCTTGTATGGGGGGGTTGCAGTGGAAAGGATTATGGGCCGTGATGAGAACAGCCATCTGGGAAGGAGTGGGCAAGGCATGGAAATAAAACCATTTCCTGACCACGAGTTGTGTGGTTTGGTTCTTGACTGAAGGTTCTGCAGAACGAGGAGGGAAAAGCTGTGAACCAGCCCTCTTGTTGGGGGGTCTGTTTGTATGCTTTGCTGGTGTTCCAGCATGGGTGAGCGATGTGGGTGTGCGTTTCCGCAAGACCTTCGGCTGGACTGCCGTCTTCTCCCCGAGCGCCCACATAAACAAGCACCACTGGAAGCTGCATTACTGGAGCACACCTCTGTCGGAGAGACCCCAGGCTCACTAGGAGGGGCTGCGTTGTGTGTAAAACTGACCGAGCGGGTGATTAAAAAGCCAGGCTTAGTCCGGCTGCATCCCACTGGGCAGAAGGCAAAAGCAGAGAACGGGGAGGGGAATGCAATTCAGAAACCCCAACGCTGTGGCCACTATTATCCAGGAAAGAAAGCCAGGCAGCTGATAGTTTAAGCCCGGCTGCTGTTTACTCTCATTGCGGTGTCTGCTGGAGGAACCCCCCTGTGGTCTCTCACACACACGCTCACACAACCCATCTTTTTCCCCATTTCCATTCTGCATGCATTCTTCAGCATTCAGGTTTGGTTTTCCTCTCGCAACTCGGTGGTGAGAGTTAAACCCAAACTGACGTTGCGGGAAGCCGAGCTCCAAACGCATGAAGCCGGCAGACGAGCTGCGAGTTTTGTACATAATTTGGCCTTAACTAAGCACGGGCTAGAAAGCATCCCTCCAGATGTGCCCTGTCCCTTGAGCACAGTCTTGGCAGGTCGATCCGAAGCGCCGGAATCCCGAGGACAAAACAGAAACAACCGCGTTACGCAAAGAGGCCCGGACACGGGAGACGGCCCCTCGGCTGCGACGGTGCTGCTGTTGTGCCGGCAGATCGGCGTGAGGCGTTAGCGAAATACCCTCTTCCCGCAGCTCAGGACCGTGGCCTCACACAAGTGCCCCTCAGAGCAAGCAGCGCTGCCATTGCGCTGACAGGTGACGGGACTTAGGAGCAGCGGGTGCCATGTCATCCTCCACGTTTCCATCTACACTTGATTAATTATTTGTGGTTAAGAGGATTTCAGGCGTAGTGCAATAAAACAGCTGGTTGCTAAGTGACACTGCTAATAGACTCATTGAGCTCAGCGGCTGGTTGCTCGGCTTCGGCTGAAATTGGATCCAGATTAAAACGAAACAGGATGACAAGCACCGCACAGGGTTCAGGGCCTGGATTGTTTAGCACGTGAACGCCTTCCAATTTGTCCTCAATAATGGATGTGCGCAGAGCCATTTTGATACTGCGTGGAACCCAGTAACCGAGTGACGTTAGCATCTTCCGGTGGCAGGGCCAGAAATGGAGGCTGCGCTGTGCACGACGCACTGCTGAATCGGGGCTTCTTCAATTACGCAAGATGTATGAACGTGGCAGAACAAAGGAGTCACTGTAGCTGCGCGCAGAACCGAGCTTCACGCTTATCTGCTTACCTTGCTGACATTTTTCTCCAAGTGATTGACTTAGCATGTGTGGCCACTTGTACTGATTTACCCATTAATATGCCTGGACAAATTTTATCAGTTCAGCGTAAGCACTTTGTTTGGTTGTACAGTACAACAGCGGTAGGGGGAGGGTTTAAATGCAAGCCCTTCAAGCGTAAAGAGGAGCTGCAACGTCACCTGCTGCCCCACGCAGGTTTGCACACATGGACAGTGATTTGCAGAACAGCACCTAGGCCCTTAAGGAAAAGGTGTGCGCTTCTGCTCTGATCAGCATATGGACGCAGAACTTTTTCGGAAGCCTTCCCCTTCAGGTCTTGCTTCTTGGGAAATGGAAGGGGATGCAGTTTCTGCTCGGTTTCTGGAAGGCCCAGGTGCCTTCGTCGAGCTGATATAACGGAAGATGAGGTGTTGGCAAGGATGTGCCAATTGAGATGGCCCAGAAGTGGCCAGGGAGCCGTTTGGCAGTTTCAAGATGTTTCAGACATATGAAAGGCATCGTGTCTTGGATTTGGGTTTGTGCTCTCAGAGCCCTTAGTCTGGATCACCCTAAATAAGGCAAAGACAGCCAAAATAAGGAAATAATCCAGCTTTTCCCTCATCCGTGGCTCCATTTTAACTCGGGTGAGAATAACCTTGTGTCCGACAGTCGACACTGGTAGTCAAGAGTAGTAACTGTTTTGATGCAAATCAGTTAATCTGCGCGATTCGAACATTTGTGCTATGGGTCACATTCACGCTGTTTTGTTCCCCCACTTTGAGGCAGATGTGTTAGTTTGTGTGCATTAACAAAGCCCGCCAACACGTCCTTTTCACGGTTTGCGGTGACTGAGCATTGCGTGGTGTCTGGTCTGGCTGAGACTTGAGATGCGGTACCAGTGTATCATCAGGGCTGTGTGTGTTTCCTCTGCCTTGTCACTGCTACAGCATCAGAGCACTATGGTGAAGGAGGCTGACTCCCTTTCTGTGGGATGGGCTGCACAGTGCCAGGCGAAGGCCTCCAGGGAGGTGGAAGAAGGAGCGACCTCTAGAGTTTGGATAACCCCTGCAAAGACGCGCAAAGTAATTCATCTGATAGAGGAACTCTGCCCCTGTGCCTTTGTTGGGGGCTCTATGGGCTGCTGGGGTGATGGGCACTGCAACGTGTAGGGTGGCAGGGTGGTGGTCCAGAGGGAGGTGCCGCCTGGCTCCACCTTGATGCGTTTGAGACTTACTAGCTAGCTCACAGCAAAAGGAAGGTGGAAGCAGGCCTGTTTCTTCCCTTTCATCATTTTTACCAACATCTCCAGGTGGGTCGAGCGGAAGGGTGATGCTTCCATTCAGCTGTGGTCGGGGAGCCTGGGGAGGGCGAACAGCAGGGAGCCAGCAGCAGCAGATGTACTCCAACTATAAACCAAACTCCTTTTTCACCGATGAGCATTTTCTATTTATAGCTTTGTAAACAGGACGAGAGTGGAGGTGCAGCGTAGATGTGCTTGCAGGCGTTCCGTGGTGCTCCTCTCTTCTCTGAGCATGAATCCAGTCTCAACATATAGTGACTCTCAACTCTTTTTTACAGTACATATTGACACTGGAGAGTGAGGCAAGTTATACTTCGCTGCTGTGCTTGTCCTTGATGTCTACTGACCTTTGCATTTTTTGCAGCAGGTTGTGAGGACGGGACCCAGTAGGGGGTGCTGGGCACCCGTGGGCATAGATGATGGAATGGGTTTTGTGGGAAGGTTGACTTTGTGGGATTTGCTCTGATGGGAATGAGAAAAAATGGTAGAGTGGAGTACGTGTGCACGCGTGCGTGTGCATCTTGAGCGTGGGTGACTCCTAACCTCGCTGTGTTCTTACTCCAACTGCGCACAAACTGACTCTTAGCCCGGGGCTTCCCTCACAGCAGTGAGGAGGGTCCTCCGCACGTCACGCTAGCTGAACAAGCCATGGGGAAAGCGGGCCGGGCACGCGGTGAAGACCGAAAACAAGCAACATTCTGTACAAAACGTTGTTTCTGAAGTTTGCTGACAGTCACACAGCATCACAGTTTGCAGACGTTAGATGGAAAGGAACAATGCTCACAAATGTACGTCTGCACCGGGTATTTTTATCACGCACGTAGCCGTGCTCTGGCTTGGTTGCTGCCGCAGGTCTCTTGCCTGCCGACGAACTCAGAAAAGCGGACAACAAGGCACGTTCGGCTTTTCGCATTGTTGGAAATGGCGCACGTGTTTATTAGGCGCACAAAAGTGCGCAGTGAGCGCCGCGGCTGCTGGAGAGACGCAGATGAGAGCGTGAAGCTGGACGAGTGAAGCTGTTTCGTGTGTCACAAACACCGCGGCGTTAACTCATTCTGCCGATGCCTTTCCGCAAAGCAACTTACATTGATTCACCCCATCATACTGCATGCAAGAATCACTTTTACAGTTTAGTGTAAGGGTGGCTCATGGACACTGCAGCAAGAGAGGGGATTCCAACCCGTGTCCTTTTTGTTCCGTGATGTTTGTCTCTGTGATTTATAAACCGATCAGAAGCCTCCAGAAAGGAGCATTTAGTAAAGCGCGGCCGTACGTAACGGCAGTAACCATGCTGATCTACCCGCATCGCTTTTCCACTTGTTTCTGTTTTTCCACTTCCGTCTGTCCAATTTGGCTCGCGTTTTACGATTTTGAGCTGCGCAGAAAAGCATCTGCCAAATACGCGCGTGCAAATGTGAATGAACTCGGATTAATATTTGTCACAGCTGCGTCGTTTGGTGCGGTCATCGCCGGGTCAGTCTCGCCGGCGGTGCGGCCTCCTCGCTTCTGGGTTCTGGGTTTGTCCTTGGCGTCAGCTTTTCAGCCCGTCGGCAAGAGGACAGTTCGGGGCTCACGGCGCTCTTGCAACACCTGGGAGCCTTCCGCCAGCTCCCTCGACTGGCAGGGCGGCGGCATTTCATTTACACGCCATGCTCAAAACGTGTTTCGAAGGTGTACGCGATGCACGGTGAAGACGCCTATTAAGTCAGCACAGGCGCGGGTCAGCGACCTCAGCAAAGCACCGCTGGCTGCTCGGCAATAACAGGCAGGAGGTGCAGGGTTCGCGTGAGTCATCCCTCTCCCCGTGGAAAGGAGCATCGCTTCAAGCCAGCACTTCGGATATTGCAAATGAAAGATCTTCCCCCCGCTCGAAATGCCCGTAAAACCATTCTTTCCGTGGGCATTGTTTGCCTTCGACCCAAGTGCGCCGATGTCCGTTGAGATTGCTGTTAAGTGGATGCGCCGGAGATGCATTTGTGTTTTTACTCGTTTATTCTTGCAAAGATAAACAACGCAGATACGTTTGTGCTTGTACAAGCATTCTGCGGCATCCTGCACATTTATCAGCCCAGATAAGATTACCGTGGCTCCGGCCTCGCGGAGAGCTGGATTAAGGAGCTGGCACATTTCTGCGCTGAGTCGGATACGGTTTAAAGGAGGAGGTTGCTTGCATGCGTGCGCAATCCTGTCTGTTCTGTCGTTCAACTCTGTAATCTGGCTTACTATGACTGATCAGCTTTAAGACTATAAAAGACCATATTTCCCCCAACAATGTATGTCGCCTTCATCACTGGGGTCTTTTCTCACTTCACACACTTCCATTTCCTGGAGCCCTGCTGGCTTTATAATCTTAGTCTTTATGCTCGGTGATTATACACCAACTTTTCATAAATTCATTCTTTCTACCTCTGTTTAAGTACATCTTTATTGTTGCACTTTGCTCAGTCTCTCTCTGTCTAATTCTAATATATTATTGGCATGGTATGCAAAGCGATTTACGCTGCTGGATCCAAACATAGTTGGCAAAATCCCTGTAGCTATTACTAGTGATGAACAAAGGAAAATAATACGTTTCCAAATAACCAAACTGAAACAAAATAAATGCAATTTGCCGTGAATAACTTACTGGGGTGCTGAGTCGGGCCAGCTAGCCATTTAAACGCTTTGGCAGAGGCTGATTTTGTGATGTTTAATAATAGAACTGTGTTCCTCCATAATTAAATCCTCTTGGTCCTTTGTGAGCAAATTGGCCACCGTGCGATTGCAGGTTGAGGTAATGTTTTCTCTCTTTACTCCAATTGATGTAAAAAATGACCATCTTCAATATTAAAATCTGCTTGGAACAGATTGCTGACAAAGAGTAGTTAAGCAGAAATAATAATTAACACTTATGCAGTATATAAATTACTGTATTGGCCCAAATTACATTCTGGGAATTAGATTTTTTTTTTTTTTTTTTTTTTTAAAGGGAGGGGGCATCTTATACTCAAGGTTTTCACCATTAAAAGGTCAAATACCGTGTAACATCAGCAGGTGGTGTCACTTATTCACTAGCGTCAATTATCCATAGAAATGATCAGCTGGAGCTAGCGAGTGTTAAAGATGGCAAAGCCTTGAGATGGTCTGGAAGAAAGGAGCTCAAAGTTAACTGAGGTCTGAGGAGGAGCTACGATGCCAATTGCAGGATAATGGTGATCAGTGACTCTCAAGTAGCCAAGAAACACTAAGCTACAGAATGTTGTGTTTGAAGATGGTGAACCCAAAAAGAAAGTCAAAGAAACACAAGTACAGTAAATATGAATTTTCTTTCTAAAGATGAGCTATAATGTTCCAAAAAATGTTTTCCAAGAATGAGTGTTGAAAAAGAGGGTTTTCTCTTATGACCGGGATCATCTTATGTTCGGGCCAATATGGAAGTAAGCTGAATGTTTCTGAACTTTTCCTAAATGACTAACAAATGGTCGCATCTGTATTTGAGAATGAAATCAATCTGACAATTTTTAATCTCTTGAGCATAAACAGTTTGTTTCTGGAAAAATGAGTCTCAGCTTTTTTATTTGGAAGTTTTGTCTAAACTCCTTCTATAGTATCAGCAGGTGGAAGGGTTAGCTTGTAGCTCTTTGTGTCATGTTTGTGAAAATGGTCCACTGCCTTATTTTATTATTTCATTTCTTCTTTAGTCCTGTAACCTCCTCTTTCAGCTCTCATCTCTGAGCAAGATGCAAGGTAACTATGCATGTGTTGTGTGAGGAATGTTTCCTGAGCAAGATAGATAGCTAGATAGATAGGGCATGGGTAGCTTCAGTGACTAAGAGGAAAGCATGAGTCTTCTTCCCAAGTCTTCTTGTTGGAGACAGTAAGAAAACGGGGCATCAAGCGGAGGAAACGGTCCACTATGAGACTTTAAGGGATGAATATGAATAATTTCTTATGAATCAGCAGCATTTGGCAATTCAGATGTACGGTGCAGCTGAAATGGCTTCCTGCTAAAGGAATGAACCATATAAAATCTTCTTTATGGAGGACCTTATTGAAAACTTGAAGCATCAGCAGAAATTCCAGGCAAATGGTGATCTCAGGAAGCGCGTTGTATAAAACTCACGTTCAGTATCAACAACTCTTGCACTCCAGAAATCATTTTCAGAAATTACACAAGAACTCTTTGCGGCCAGTAAATATGCTCACATGCTGAGCAATGCGGAAGACATCGAAACTGGAAGTGCTTCTCAGTACCGTGCATCTGCAAGGTTCCCCTGCCCCCCTCGTGCACCCCGCTGCCGGTGCTCTGGGGATGGGATGCGTGGCCAGAAAGCCCACCTCTCAGGCCCAAGTCCTATGTTTGCAGGCCGCAGCAGTCATCCCCACCGCCGCTCCTGTTTTTGGAGATCCTGCTTTGAAGCTCCTTCTCAAAGATGTCTTCCAAACAAACACGAGAGTCCTTTTCTTTCAGGCACTAGGATTTTACTTTTCTCTTTCCCCAAGATGGGATTTTTTTTCCAGTTCCTTGTAGATGGGGCACACTTGCCCAACTTCCACATGACAAGCACGGTCATTTTTCCTGCCAGCATTCAAACGAACACGCTGCGGTGCTTCCTCTGCTCTCCCACTCCATATTATCTGCCAGAGTGAGGTGTGCTCCTGCCTTTTGCTGTCTTTGTTTTATTCTTTGTTATTTCCTCCCGACCGCAAGCCGCAAGAGTTGTTCCTTCTTAAGGCTGGATTCCCACTGGGCAAACATTTGTGTTCTGGGTTCATCTAATCATCTCTGGACAGAAATACGGCTCAGAAGGTGTTAGTAAAGCAGACATCTAAAGGGATTAGACCAAAAATTGCTATACACCCAACCCCCGGCACCCCAGAAAAGCAGCCATGGGCTGCGGTGCACTTGAGAAGGTCTGCATAGTGGGTTGCGGTGGGGGAGGCGGGGGGAGCACTCGATTGATGGGCTCATACGTGTTTGTTCGGTGGCCTCTATCGTCCCCACCTGTAAAATCTGTCTCTTCCCTGCTTCTACCCTTGTTGTCTCTTTCCAGCTTCTCCTTCCTTTGTTGTTCTCCTTAAAAGGAACGATCACATGAACCCCAATGTGAAGCATTGTCATATTTTTGTGCCTCTCTGTCCCTGCTCAAGGGCTCTGGAATTCTTGGACCCACGTTTCTGGGCAAATCATGCAATCCTCTTTTAAAACTGCATATAAATTTGGCCCTTTTTGTCAATTGAGGATTTTCACGTTTAAATCCGCCGAGGTTCCCGTTCCGATCACCGCGATGTTTCTGCCTTTCCCTGTGTCTTAAGCTGAATTTAGCACCGCTAAACAGCTTGGGCCCTCTCTCCATCCCACTCCACTTAAGCCTGAAGTCTTACTTTTCCCGACACAAGTACATTTATACTCAGGCTTATATTTCCCGGAAACATCAGACACAGAATGCAGCTTGCATCGGCATGCGAATTTGCACACTTTTTTGAAAACAGTCCAGGTTCTTCTGTTGACGGGTGATTCCCATTACCGATACGGCGGAAAGAAAAAACACATTCGGATCGCCCCCTCCCCATACTAATGTTTGACATAAATACATTCGGAGCCATTAATGCTGCAGGAATAAAGTTGTATGAACCACTTATTGACACTGGGTCACATACATGGCAAAAGCTGGCTTCTTGAATTTATTATTTTCGTATTAATGGAATGTGGGCAGGGGAGTTACTTTTCCGTTTCCAGCTCAAAACGGCAAATGAACACAATAATTCCGATAAACACGAAGGAAATGGTTGAGGGAAAAACACTGAAAGGAAGTGTCAAGCAGTAGTCAAAGTGTCACCAGAGGTCTCAGAAGCAGAATAACCAGAGCAATAAATCCACAGGACGCAGTTTACTGTATTTCTGTGCACCGCCTTGCCTTATATTTTGCTGTGTTTGTCTGATGAAAACCGAGCCATTGGGAACCAAAGTCAAATTCCCCGTATGTGTGTGCACACTTGGCCAAATTCTTCTTAAAAATTCAGCGTCTGATTCTAGAGGTAAATGTACAGTAATGTCATTCATTAACCTGAGATTCTCCTGTTGGTGTCTCTCAGGACATTTTGCAGAGATTAAACTCACGCATGCCTGGGTGCAACCGTTCGCCCTGTGCGACAAATGGGCTGCCGCCGGGCAGAGGCATCTAACGTCCAAAGTCCCGACTGGGCCACCACCTCTGAGCCCGTTTCTGGTCGTCCGCAACACAGCCGGTATTATGGGTCCGGGAGCCGAGGCTTCCGTCGCGACCGCGCAGCCCTTCCGGGACTTTAGTCTCCAGGCACCTGAGCGATTTGCCGCTCACACGAGCGGAGAGTCAGACATCTCTATAGCATGCCTGTGCCCCTGACAGCCTCACTATCTCCTGTTCCGATGACTCCGAAACCATTTTATTTTAATTACCTTTACAAATGACACAAATGGCAATTTCCAAATCCTGGAAATTACCGTTTGTTAGAAGTGCGGCTCGGGCAGAAATAACTTCCGCAACGCGCGTCCCCAGATGGGAATCCCCAGAAGGATGTGAACACAATACGCGGTTATGAAGTGATTACTCCTGTTGTACGTTGTTCGTTTTTCTTGGGGCGGCTCAGCTGGTTTTCCTATTTTCCCTTGCATGGGATTCCTTAGCCCACCGCAGGAGTCAATGCTTATTCCCGCCTTGGGAGGTTCACATCGGAAATAAGAAACCTGGGATCCTCGAGTAAGCTCTTATAAAGCAAGCAAAGCAAGCAAAACTTTCCCAAGGGGGATTCTTAATCTATCGTTTTGACACTAGTGGTGCCGTACCCTTCGTCTTGTGTTTCAACTTGTGTATTTTTACATTGGTGGGACATCTGAAATGCCGAAACGGTGTTGAAAACAGTGGAGATGTCATAATCCAATGATAGGGTCAAGGAAGTGCTCAGCTGGGATCGTGGCGACTGCTCAAGTGGTGCTCATTTTTAAGAAGAGCACGCTTAGTGGTTTACTGTTCTCTTGCCTGGGCTGCAAACACAGGGCAAACGTTCCCACTCCAACCACCGAGAGCCACGTTTGAATCTTATGGCCGTGCGCACAGCTCGGCACCTCGGAGGCAGCGGTGTCACAGCAAAACAGCTCTCTGCTACACACAGCACAGCACCTTTAAAGCTGGATCCTCTAATTCTTGCTAATGCAGCATTTCAGTCATTTCAACCATTACCTAGCTGACTTACTCTGTTCTACAGTGATTTGCCCATTTCTATTGCCGGGCATTCTTGCTCTATCGGCTCAGCAGCAATGGGACCCACACCACTGCCCTGGCTTCACCTCAGGTGTCTCGCTACCGAGTTGTGAAGCTGCACGTTTCTGTAGGCATCTTCACTGGACTGTGGCGATGTGTGGTGACACAAAAAAACGTGGACTTGTAGCCGCTCGCAGCTTTTGTAAAAACGTCGGTCCTGTTTTCAAGGTCTGATGTATCACTTTTATAAAACACGTTCGTCAGTAATGCTTGAAAACATTGCTGTCACTCTCATGCTAGCATGCAACAGCTAGCAACTCTGCCTTCCTCTTGGAATTGTCCAGTAGTCTTCAGGATCCAACAGTGCATGGGTCTCGAATGTTCTGCATGTTTAAAGCTATATTTATGTAACCATCCTTGACAGATTTTTTCCTGTCTTTTCAGAAGTAAGGGCAGAAATAGCTCACGGGATAATACGCTAAATTTTTAAGTGCCAAGGAATGGAAAACTTGGAGTAATTTGTCTTTGGGAAAATAAAACAGAAATACAGTGGCTCTGTTAAGTGGTGCGGTGCTTTGGAATAGATTGATTTTTAATGGGGCTGAAGAGGCGGCACTTGGGAGCGCGCGACTGCTAACTCTTCCGGCCAGCGGTGGCGGGGCGCTGAGAGCTCCCAGGTGTGTTTGGAAAAGGACCGCTTTCTCCTGTCTGCAAAGCTGCTGTTGATCTGTGTGAGCGGTGCACGCGTAAAGCTGCACCAGGAGGTGCTGCCCAGCGCCATGGTGCTGCAGTCTGCTTCCGACCACAGCAGGTAAGGACACAGCCCTGTGACTAGGAGTTTCCGGGCTCAAGTTCTCCCGAGGAGCCCAGCTGTAGGGAGAGTTGCCTCTGTGAAGAAGTGCAGCTGTGTGCATCTGCGAAAGGGAAAACTTTGTGGGAACCCCGCTTAAGCAGTTGAACAGGAGATGCTTTGTAAAAACAAAGTGTTTGTGGGGAAACGCTGCTTTTTTTTAACCTCACGTCTACCTACCGTCCTCTTGTAGTATCCCAGGCCTCTGAGGAAAGTTGGATGTTTTTGTGTGTTGGGCCCCGGTGCAATAAAAATATAGACAAGGGGCTATTATAAAGCCTGTGGGGTCAGGAACCCATTGCAGCTCCTGGGAATTTAGGATACAAATGTTCACGCTCAGACATGAAGCCGGATGGCCCGAGTACACGTCGTGAGAACCATGGCATGGGGTGAGGCCACAGTCGACAGATACAGAGCCTCTTGTCTGAGAACCAGCCGCTCCAAACAAACCAGTTTTACATATGAGGTGGCTGACCGAAAGGGGTGGGGGGGGGGTGCTGGGAAAAATGGGATTAATGGCTACAAGGATCAGGTTTGCCTGTTTTATGGTCATTTTTGTCCAGGTTCCTACGTGTTTTTGGTGATTTGTTCCTGCCCTGCTATTGATTTTCAGATTGTTATATACTTTTATCAGCTTCCCCTAAAGGAGTTTCATCCCCAGGTTGGCTTGTGTAGGTTTTTGCTTCAAGTGCTAAAGTCCTTGTCCTCAGTCCTGCCCTCATGGCTTTTCTTTCCCCACAACTGACCGAAATAACAGCACAGTTGTCTTCAGAGGTATGAAAAGACACATCTTAGTCACCTTCCAAAAGTTATTGGTCCTCCAAAGCTCCTAAACTCCACTGTTGTGTGTTTTTTCCATGTAGCTGATGTTTTCTCAAGGTTGACTTGTCATGTTTGCATAGTTCACAGTGATTTAGCGCCTTTTATGTAACTGGATTTTTTACTCGTCAATTTACTGAATTCAGACCAAATTTCTTTGCAAGACAACAATTAAAAAAATACCCAAGTGTAATTGTGAAAAATAACTTCACGTCTTGTCATTTGAAACAGATCTGCCAGGCTTACGGAGGCGGTGGTGCTAAAGTGGAGCTGGGCCTGCGATTTAGACGCACACTTCTGCGTACGTGAAATGTGCCGAACCGCTACGGTGACAGTGGTGTTATATGAACCTGGTAAAACTTAGGAGGATGTTCCCTGATAAATGGGTTTGGTTGTAAATGAGTGCAAAAAAGACAAAAAAAAACATCCTTAGTCATTCTGACGCACACGTTCCAGTTTCAAAGTATTATTTGCTGCCGTCATCTTTCTACCTTAAACTTTTATGATTTCCATCACATTTAGACGAAAGGTTGGCCTAGTTTCTGATCATCACCTTAACTTGCGTATCTCTACTTTCCGGGCAAAATTGCATTGCAAACATCCGTAGTAAAGATGTGTGTGAAGGTTCGCCAATAACTCTTTATCTAATATAGCTCTAACCCCCAAGTCCAGCTACAGATCAGAGTCCTAAACAGCATTTGGTATTGCACTGAGCAGCATCCCTGGACCCTAGGGACATAATATAAATATTTTTTACACATCTTTTATGTATGATCATGCAGTTTTAATGAGGGAATTCTCTACAAATGTGGCAGCCTCATATTTTCACTCCATGAAAGTTGACTGTACATCTTCTATACGCTGAAAATTTAATGAGAACTGAATTCCAAGTATTTATTGGAAGGTTTTTCCTTTTTTGCCCCCTCTTTCATTAAGGAGAACACTTCTGATGCAGTTCACACAGCATTTTCTTGTCCCATCAGCACTTCCCCTATTTTGTGGCTCCTGTTAGCTGCGAGTTTTCATTCTCTGTGTCTGAAACTTCACGTTGGAGGAAGGGCCACCTTTAGCTGGAATAGTTTGGAGGCAAAGTTTCGAAACGCAGGGTGTCCATTTTGACATTCGGTAACTTGACTTATCATTCGCCTCAACTGACACAAACACAACAGCTTCTCGTGTCTGTTTTTCCTTCAAATTGCCCGGCTTCATACATATAGCACAGTACATGCCTACCGCTGTCTAATGTAAGACAATTTGACCGTTGTGCCTCGCAAGGGCAATAACAGCGAAAGCCGTTCTCTTGCTTGCTTTGCCTTCCTCATTTCTCGCTTAAGCTGGCGTGAGGCATCGCCTGCGTTCACGTCTTCCTTCCTGTGGAGCCATTAGTATAATTTAGCATCCCAGGAGCGCCTCAAAGCATGCAATGCAGCGTAGGCCACAGAACAGGAAATCCATTTACGCACGGGCCTTCTTCAACATCTGGGACGCGTGCACCTCCCCCTGCCTGACTGCTTCTGTTCCTCCATAAAGTGCTGTTGGCCAGCAATTGCTACCCTGCCCATAGTCCATAAACAAGCACAAGTGTCCTATAAATGGACATCTGTCCATCGGTCCTTATTTCTCTTCATCTGGGTTAAACAGAGTTAAAAGTTTATGTAGGGATGCACTGGGCTCTGCCCACGCTTCGATCAGCAGTTTCACAGCTTCACCCTGGGGTGCAACGTGCCATGAAACAGAATTAAAACACAGGGACAAATAAATAAATGGCTGTAGATCCTGTGTCAAGTGACATCTGAAACAATGAAAAGTGTACACAGGTTGGATGCGATGGATGGATGGATAGATAGATCGATTGATCCATCCATCCAGTCATCCATAGAGAAAACGGTGTTCAAATATTTTCTTCTTTTAAGGTTCCCAAGGTATTTACCCTAAATTACTCCAGTAAAAAACCCCTAACTGCGGTAACTGGTAATTGATTCAAGGGTTCATTTTTATTGTAAGTCTTGAGGAAAGTTGTCAAATAAATCAACCATTAATAAAAAACTATTTGAATAAAATCAACAATAAGAATATTTGAGGCAGCCATCATTTTGGTTCTGTAAGTAGCTGCTGGTTAAATGTCCTGCCCCCCCTTACCTTGAGACGGCAGCCCGGCAGGAGATTAAGCTTAAGAAAGGGTTTTGTATTTCCCGCAGTTTGCAGACAAAATCACATCACGCAAGTGGCAAATCATTGAAAGAAGAAGAACACAAGACAGCCAAACTGTGGCTCATCATCAAGGTGTACCGGCGTGCGTGGAGTTCAGCAGGAACGTGAGCGCGGGGAGATTTGTGGGACGGCCACGTTTTGGTTTAAACCCGTTTACATTCACCGGGCAATTTCAGTCATTTTGTACCAGTGTGGCCTTCCTATAGATGGCCAACAAACACACACCCCGGAGAACTGAGCAAAAAATATGTATGCAAATACTGAAGGAAAAAAGTGTTTTCTTTCTCCTTTAATATAAAGGGCAATTCCTGCCAGTGGAAAAGGTCAATTTAACAAAACTGACAACTGAAAATAACGTGAAAGAGAAGACTTCTGCTGTCGGCTCAGAATACACATGGAAGGGCAGAAATGTTATTCAATTTGTCATTTCAGTGGAAGTTGAGATTTTGAACTGCTCCTCTTATTATTCATGCGATGCGATGTGGAGGTTTATGTCATTCCATTGTTGTGTTAAAACTGTAAGCAGTTGCATTTGATCCGTAGTCTCAACATGTTTGTTTTTTTCAGCATTTTGAACTATTAATGTGGAACTTTGCAACACTTCCTTTTTTGATAAATGTCCCACCGCCCCCCGTGTCCCCCCAAACTCCAGATCAAAGTACGAAGCTGGGAGCGACCGATGCTCCAGACCCAGCGTCTAAAATAACTTCACCCAGGCCAGGAGACGTGACGCGGTGTGAGCCCAACGTGTGGGTTCCCAGCTGCACCGCAGCGTCCGTTCAGTCCTCCCGGAAGAGCGGCGTTTCGGGGCACGGCCTGCGAGTCTTGCTGTGGCCTCGCTTTGCGCAGATTCCTTCTTAAATCGGTCTGGCTCGTGTCCCTTGTGTCCGTTGTCAGTAACCTGGGCAAGAGAATCGCCTGAGCCAGATTGGCTGTTGTGTCCTAACGTCTCTTTTTTTGTCATTTGTAGTTGCTTCGGCAGTTATGCTGTTGTTGCTGGGCGTCAGGCGGCACAGTGGGTAGAGCGCTGCCTTGCAACCCGAAGCTTCCCGCTGTCCGAATGCCTTCGGTCGACTTTCCGAGCCCGTGCGAAAAGGAGGCCCTGCATTGCAAATGGCCGCATCATTTCAAGCTGTTCACTGTGAGAATCGTAACACCGTAACCCTCTTTTCACAGTGGTGTCGGCAACATAAATCTGTGATCAATCCAATTTTAATTTTGTCTCTTAACAGAAATTTCATTTCTCATGCCTGCTTCCACGCGGCGCTCCGCAAGGCTTTGCTAATGTCTGCTAACTGGAGCCGTTTCTCAACTTCCTGCGAAAAATCCGCCAGGCATCACTAATGCCCAAGTTGACCTTTATGGTTCGATTAAAATGAAATATCAAAACTCAGTACATTGCATTTTGTTCATGAGTTACACCTGCGCTCAGCTAATTCCTTCTCATTTTCTCCAACTTGTGAAATGCCGATTTAGGATAAACAAGTATTTATTCACTGCCCCCCTCCCTCAATGAAGCCATCTTATTTGCAGCGGCGCCTTGGCATTAATGTGGTCCTTGTTGGCCATCAGAACTCCAGAACACATAAGCGACTTCATTACGGAGCCTCGCCACACTCATACAGGCTGGCTTTTCCTAGACATACAATTACGGGGAAAATATCTCTCGATTTGAAGCTCTGCCAAACAGACGATCTCTCTGAAAGTGGTTTTTATTAAAGAAAATGGCTCCCAGTCATGGCTCCTTGAAAAGAACAATGTATGAAAAAGACAGTCCCAAATTTAATTAAAGCGACGTTCCCTTCCATTGCATCCCCGAGTATGAAATTATGTGAAGCAGAACCTTGCTGTTATCGCGAGGCGGAGAAAAGGACAGCATCTCCTTGGCAGAGTTCATTTCTCCTCATTGAATTACAGGGCCGCCGGTGAGGCTACTTCGCCTAGCTCGAACCTTTCGGCCGCCACCATCTTCTGAGCCGTTGAATTGAACGATACGCTTTGGTTTCCATGCCGTGCAAACGCGATTAAAGGTCTCCGGTCGAACAGAAGGCTGCGGGACTAAAGCACCATCGTCAAGGACCGTTGTAAATAAAAACGCACCCAGACAAAGATCGGACGGCACAGCGGGTAGCACTGGTGCCACACGGCCCCCGAGCTGAGGTTCGGATGCGCGTTTAGTTCCGGCTCGGTTTGCGCGAAGCTCGCCTGTTCTCCCCTTGTCCGAGGTGGGCTCCTCCTCCCGCAGCCCGCATCCGAATGCATTTTTGGTCAGTTGAAGACCCCGAGCTGCCTTGTGAACGCGTGAGGGTCGAAGTCCACACCCTGTGCTTCCAGGATAGGGGGTTCTGCACCTAACCAACGCTGGAACAGCAACTACTGTTAAAGGACGGAGAACTTCTTCTTCTTGCGACACTAACAGACAAATGCATGTCACTTCCTTGTGAAGCATTCCTTTCTTTTTTCCACAAACCCCTGGCTACATGCAGTGCGCAGTGGACTTATTTCGATTTAAGCATCTGCTTGGAAACTAAAGTGACGCAGAACATCCTGGCAGATCTGAGGATTGCATTAAGCGTGCGTGGCACCGCGACGAAGCGCTGACACGTTGTCTGTTCTCATTTGCTGAGACCGGCCGGTCGTTGATTTAAATTCATTGCGGAAGCGGTCAGTTTGGGAGCGAAGCGGAGTGTCCGAGCCCGCCGATAAAAAGGCCGCTCTGCTCTGCTCGTTTTAGGCCCGAGTTTGAGTTTGAGGACCGCTGACAGTGGCCAGGTAGCGGCCGAAGGTGTCCTTCGTGGCTCCAGCTGCCCCTTGACAGCGGAGCGGGGAGGAGGCGAGCCGTCGTTCGCTCATTAAAGCAGTAAATGAACTACGACAGCGCGAGGCACCAGGACTTGATTCATTGCACATATTAACCTGTGGGTGGAGCCGTCCCTGCCCCTCTCGGCAGCAGCCAGTTCTGCCGACCTTCAGCGCTTGTTTGGCTCGAATACCAGCTGGGGAGCAGACTCAATAAATCACTATTTATACAGCGCGGTCCCGGTGAACGGGGGATGTGAACGTGTACGGTTTAACTCCAAACCTCCATTTATCAAATGTATATTCATAAATACACTTTTAAAACTTGATAATGGTTTTTTCCACATCAGGTATCCTGCAACATAACATTTCTGTTTTGTACATCCTTCTGCAGTACCGTCACTGCTTTATCAGATGAAATATTACTGTATGTCTTAGTTCAACTCCTGTAAAAATCCTGTCCTTCGACATGAATCATGATAGATTGTGTTGTAAGATGCTGTTTCAGCAGCAAGGTGTGTGTGTGTGTGTGTGTGTGTGCGCGCGCGCGCGCGTGTGTTTAGGCTCAACAGTCTGCTGTCATTAATCGTGGACGTGTCCCCGCAACCACGCCATCTGGACTTTAATTGAGGTGAAACCTGAGGACAGAACCCTTCCGAAGTGCCCGAGATCCACCGATGACTTTTGCTCACCGTCCTCACTGCACGTGGCAGAGTCACCTCTGACCTTCATTCCACAAGCAGCTGTCCCACCCAGGGAGGCCTGCTGTGCAGAATGGTTTCAGGGAACAGGAGGGTTGTTATATGGCAGTAATCTGAAACTCACGGGGTCAAACCTCGGGAGATCCTTAGAAGGGTTGCTCTTTATCAGTAAGCACCCATCCAGCAGGGTTATGGTGGTTCAGCATCTATCCTGGAAGCACTGGTAGTGAGGTAGGGTGAACCTCGGATGGCAACGTAGCCACAGTCACAGGGCAGTAACACATGCTCATTCTTTCATGCGCAAGTACGCATACACACACTAGGGGTAGCTCGCATACCCCAGTTCACCTAAACCGCATGTATTTGGACTGCGGGAGGAAAGCAGAGCACCAGAGGACTCGCTCCGCACAGACTGAGCTGGATTCAAACCTACATCAGAACCCAGAGCCTAAGTTGTACCTGCTGCCACCCCATGTTGCCCGTTGAAACGCCTGGTTGTACCAACACTGTTAGCGACTTTGGATGAAAGCAGCAGATAAGAAAAAAAAAAACTGTGCTAATAATAAAATATGAGCTGCTTTGGGGACAATGAAATGCTGTCATCTCCAGCCAAAGATCTTCTGTGGAACATCTGCAGCAGGACGCTCTAGATGCTGTCATGGAGAAGCTTTTTCTTATGCCGCACACAGCAGCAAATGCTTATATCAGGCCCCTCTCAGAAGTACTTAGCTGTTTGCCAGAACGCGCTGTAAACTGTTCATCTGGGGACTCTAAACCGAGCGAACAGCTGGATTGAAGTTTTGCACGCGAGACACAACTCCATGAAAATTAGCTGAGTTCAAGGCCCGAGGCCCTGGCTGACATGACGTTTCAGAATTTGATGGCGCTTTCCGTGGCTTTTGGCTGCTGACGCGGGAATCTGGGCAGCGGATCACTTGGAACCAGCACCTTCCCCGGCTGCCTGCGGCCACAGCCCCCCATCCAACCAGCGGTCCCCTGTGACAACCTCAACGAGGTTCTTCATCGCCCGCCGGTCGGCCCAGATAAGCCCTGGGATGCAGGGGAGGGCGGTGGGGCCTGGCCGACTTGGCCACCAGCGCCAAGCATAGTGGCAGGCCTCCCGCAGTCTGCCTGCCACTATGACAGCATGACAGGGGTACGGGTTCAGAGGGAGCGGGCTGGCGGGATGGGTGGCATCTGTCGCATTCCAGCCTGTCCATTTATCTGTGGATAATGACATGGCTGGATAATGCAGTGTTATGACCACATTTTCCTGTCCTTTGTGTCATTTCCCTCTTTCGCCCCTATGTGTGGCTCATTATTTCGTATTCCATCCCAGACCTGCTTCAGGTATCCCTCCGTGGTCACTCGCCCAGGATATGCGGTGTACATTGTTTCCCCCGTGCCTGACAGAGCTCCTCTGAGATATGATTACCTTGTCGGTGCGATATTGCTTTTTTCATTTGGCCATCGTGTGGTCTCACATGATGGGCTCCTTCGGGCCGGGATATTGCGGCTGTCACGCCGCACTTCTGGAGCAGAGTAAATGGATGCAGGAAAACTGACTGGCGGCGGTGTTCCAGAAAAAAGAGAGCAGGGAGAAGCACGGGAAGATGAGTGGAATGGAATTTGTGTTAGTAGCGCTTTGCGATAAGATTCTCGGCCGTGGTGGGGAGACGGCCGGGAAGGAGAAGACGGAGGCCTCTTGAAGGTGACGCGCCAGGCGCTGAGGCTGCTCCTTGCCTGATAAAAATCCGCATCACATGGCGCTTTGAGCTCCTTCATCTGATTACACTTCGAACGGCTCTGACTTACACGCAGCAAAATTCCACATTAAAGCGTTCACATTTAAGCTCTTTTCCCTCCGTTCTTGTTTAGGTAAAAAAAGACCTTTACATAATTTGCCTATTTTTATCTGCCCCACTTATTTCAAACTCACCTGAAATGGTTCCTGTTTTCCAAACTTGTAGGCCGTGCCTCGGTGCACGTGTCGTACTGCGGGATCTGTTGTTACAGAGTCTTTTTCATCTTTTTTTTATTTATGAATTTCTTTTTATGAATTTCTGCTATGATCCCTTTCAAAGAGAGCAGTGCTCAAGAAAAATTATGACACACCATTGTACCATGCAAGTTTTGAACTGTACACATTATTACGAAGATGATGCAGTGTCGACAAAGGACAAAAAAATTAATCGGGGGGGATGCTTCCAGAGGGTAAAAAAAAGTGTCGACATTTTATTCAGCAGATCGGGGGTAACCTTGTATTCTGTGTTTGGCTTTGGCATTGTGGCGTGTAGTTGACTTGGGCTTCAAACAGGATGGCTCTCCTTTGCTGAAGAGCCTTTTACTGGCATCTTGGAAGGACGCATCGGGCAGCAGCAACTCGCTGTGTGCTGTTAGAGAGCCACGGAGCAGCTTTCCAGACTCGGGCAGACTCGCTGTCACGCAGCCGCCAGGGTGCGAATTGGAGCTGTCGAGGTCGCCTGGGAATAGGACAAAGTTGGAAACGGTTTCAAAGGGACGTTAGAGGCTGCGAAATCCTCTCTCGGAACGTAAGGCCGCACCGGTTTGCAAGCTTGTTATAGTGTGCACGCCTGTGTATACGCGCATGTCGGGGCATTCGTGATTATGTTTATGATATAAAGCATGGGTTTCTCAAAAAAAAGTAGGCACAGCTCTGTGACTGGACAGACCAGAAGCAGATTTGCGTGTGGCTGCTCTACATACGCACAGGTTGTAAATGCTGAAGTGCGCCGATTTACTTTGACTCAAATTACTTTTGTGGAACGCAGTACAAATTTAGCGCATTAGGCTTCCTATTTACCCCTTTGTACAGCTGAGTGTCTTTTACTGGCGCTCCGCATGTAAGCGCATGGCTCGAGGGTACTACAGCAAGAATTGAACCCAAGACCTTCAGCTGCAAGATGGCTCTTACCGCTACTCCACCTGTTGTCCTGGTGAACTCCACTTGCTGGTCTTGATAGCTTTTCAGATGTTCTCCCT
Organism: Heterotis niloticus; assembly: GCA_018136845.1. NCBI lineage: Eukaryota > Metazoa > Chordata > Actinopteri > Osteoglossiformes > Osteoglossidae > Heterotis > Heterotis niloticus. The sequence continues at coordinate 761,593 of CM030888.1, forward strand.
TGAGCAGGGAGTTGATATTAACTGCTCTTCCAAAAATGCTTTGTAAGAATTAATGTGACAGTGTTTCTGTCAGAACTGCTGTCAATGACAAGGTATTTGCCGGCTAAGATTCCAAATATTTTAGTTTGTTTATAGAAGGTTATTAGGCTAAGGTCATATGTATACCCATACCATCGGGCTTCATTGTCTTCATTTTCTCCTTCACTGCACATTTGTTACAGACAATTTAGACTCACGGTATGATCGAGTCAAGGTGACGTCCACCCGCGGTGGCATCCTGTTTGGGAAAGTCGCAGGCACGCATACTGACATTTTGTTCCGCTTTCCCCGAACCAAAAAGATAGATTCAAAATGTACGAGTATGGTGGAAGCGGGCTGCGTGATGTTCCGTTTATGCTACAGCAATGAACATAATGGGTGGTACAAATTCCAGAAAAATTATATGTAAATGTGGTGGAAAAGTGCAGAATCTCACAAAAATAGCAAAGCGGGCCTTTTGCATTTATGCCTGGACGTCACGCGCCGTCTCAGGTGGCTCGGAAACGGCTGCATTCTGTGAATTCAATTTGCTCATGAATTAATCCACCGCGCCGTGCATCTGCAACTTAAAGCTCATAACTTACATTTTTACTTGAGCCATCATTAAATATGAAGGTTTCTTTCAAATTTTTGAAATGCAGTGCCGGTTTTTGCACACACAATACAGAATAAGTTATGCTCGGGCTGCCTGCGGAACCCAGCGGAGTTTGCGTCTTCTGCGGTTCCGTATTTTATTTAAGCTGATGTATACTGAGCCGGAGTCTGTGAATCGTAATAGAATGATGAGGCTGAGGGTGGAAGAAATACGCACATCTCATTCTCTCCATAGCATAGGTGGAAAAGCAAATGACTACAGCATAAATAATGCAAAAACCCAAGAAAAACACAACATGTTGAAATAATTAATCTCTAATAAATATAGATGAAGGGTCTGATTTGTTGTACATGTTCTGTGCCTTTTCTTGCGGGCAGAAACATAAAAGGAACTTCACAGGCGGGGGGCATCTCCGTCTCTCTAGCACGTCCTCTTGACTAAAAGGGGGAGAAAGAGTAAAAGCAGCCCGATGTGACGCGCGTGTCGACATATCATTACGGCACGTTACCGTTCCGAGGAGCGCGGAGACTTTTAATGATCTGAACATCTCATTAGTTTTAATGCCGTACAGCGAGATGAGACAATGCTGGCAAAAATGGTGCTGCTTCCTCGCCACTGCAGTAAAACGCAGTTCCCTTCGCTTCTTTTAATGTACCTATCAGTGCACCTCTATTGGTATTCCGGCCTAACAGCGTTTACCCAAGCAAAGTAATTCATTAAAATATAACAGATGCCTGTTTTCTTGCCTAGTTCACATATTATTTGCTATTTTTTCCTCTGTTTGCGGTTGTGCCAGGCTGCGAACATGCGACTGCCTCCCTGACGCAATATCAAGAAACTATCACATAGATTAGCCAGCAGCTGTGAACCTCTCATCCCAGTGTTTTAAAACAAAAAGGACAGAGATGCTGAACATGAGCTCAGTATTGATCCCGCCGCTATAAAGACAAGGATCAGCAGCCTTGAGACTTTATCTGGCCTTTTCTTCTACTCCCGCACGTTTCAGTCTCTGGTCAAAAACCGTACATTATCGGTAATGAATCACGCTGCGAAATCGGGAATGCTGGGTAATTTCGAGGCTTGGCTCTTGAGCTCTATCTGGAAGGGGGAGGTGTGTGAGAAGTGTGTGGTTGCGAGTCCTTCTGCAGATCCACTCTAGGGGCTACGCCAAACTTTGTCTCTTAGCGTCTGCCCCTTCCTGCTTCCCCATGCAAGTCGGGCCCTGGGATTTCATCCTGTCGCTGGGAATCACGGGGCCACTGCACGTAGCCCCCGCTGCTGGGCCCTTAGCCGCTGTGTTCCCATAAGAAGCAAACACACCATCCATCTTTCCCCAAAGTAAAAATGCTGTACTGTTCTCCATGCTGCTGCACCACGGATGCTGCTGGAACATCAGCTGACTCCGCTGGGTTTATTGTGCCATTTTTGCATGCATAAATATATATATATAGGGAAAGATGTGTATGTGTGTGTGTGTGTGTGTGTGTGTATAGAGTTGTGATTGATAATAAAGTCGCTACTGTAGGTGTAGTAATGATAAAGGTAAACAGGTATGATAATAAGGTAATTTGTGTCTCTCCAAGTCTCAGCTGCAGCTCGTATTTGAGGTTGAAATAACCGAAAATACATTTGAATGCTGGAATTAATTTAAGAAATTGCTGTCTTTTTAACTAATTCACATTATGTCCCCATTCCCGAGGGAGGAAATCATTGCCGGTGATGTTATGTGCCGGAACGGAGACTTCGGTTTTGGTTTCCACCAAAGTCCAGTGTGTACAGAAAATCAATACTGCACAGCCATCCGGAGAGATTGTTGTAAGTGCACTTACTGAGAGGTGGCCAGTAATGGACTGGACATCGGTGGTTCTTCCTTCAAACGGGGGCAGGGAGTGGGATGGACACTGCTGTGCCAGTAGGTGGGAAGAGGACCTTTATTAAAGTAAATGACCCTATAAGGGCTGTTCTTTCGGTTGGGAGCAAGCAGGTGGTTAAGAAGCACTGACGTGCAGGAAAACACATAACACAGAATAGGGGGTGTTGATGGACTTGGATGGTCTTTCCCCTGATTGGCTAGAAATTCTGCAAAGCAGCAGCTCATCCTTCCAAAACCCATACGTCTTAATGGCTTATAATGACATTCAGAGGGAGGTCAGAGGTCACATTTCTGTCAGCTGTCGTGTATGAAAGGGAGCGAGAGTGAGAGAGACGGAGACGGAAGAAGAGGCGAGAGGGAAAGCGTGTGGTGCGGCATGCGATTTTGCCATGCGAGGACCATTCGTAGCAGATCAGAGCAGTGCAGGCTGGAGGCCACACATACACAATGCTCAGCTGGCAGACAGCATCTGCGAACCCAGTGAAGCCACTGACAGGTGGCATGAAGGGAAGGAAATGTGGTAAGTTTTTACCTCGGTCTACGGGGACGCCTGTGCACGTGTGTGTGTGTGTGTGTGTGTGTGTGTGTGTGTGTGTGTGTGTGTGTGTGTGTGTGTGTGTGAGAGAGAGAGAGAGAGTTAGCAGCTACTACGACCAAATAATTTAGACTTAATGTAGTGTAATAAAGTGTATTAATAGACACATTATATAGCCTTAGTGGAATTTTTCATCTTTGAGTTATAATTTTTATTGTTTTTATTGCTGTAGTGCAATTAAAGAAAACTACTGGTGCAAAGAAAGATTTATACCCACTTTAGGAAGTAACACATTGAAAATGACAGTTATTTATGGAAACGAAGCCTTTATTTTGGTGTTTGCTGTGTTCTGTAGCATCCTGGTGAAGTTGTGGTGAGCTTCCCATCCTGTTTTGTGCTTTAATTGAGAGACTGTGTGCTCTCGACTGCAAAGCCAGCATTGGCATCGCCCACAGTGCTGTATCTGCTTTTCTCACACGCGCTAATGTCTCTACTCAAGTTTCCGAAGGGATGCTGGGTTGAACGGGATCCTGGGAAACAGGGCCACGTGTCAGAAGAGACCCAGAGAAACCCTTGGCGCTTCTAATCTGGAGGAAATGAAACTGAGTGTAAATCGGCTGCCAAGGTGAACCTCCACAGATAAAGTGTCAAAGAGGGGGAGAGGAGACCGGCGACCACAACTCATTTAAGGGGGAAAGGCTGTGTGTCCTTGGCAGCGTCTTTATCTGTTACTGTTCCTATTCCTGTGATTGGCTGGCAGTGCCTGGTTTGAGCAAAGTGTCCAGCAGCCTTCTTCCTGTTGCCCTTGCATGTGTGAAACAGCTGTCTACAGGACGGAGAAATAAGAAGGCCAGCGCTGAGTGTTGCCATTGAGCATATGAAATGAGCAATGCATGAAAACAAATCCTTACGGGGCAGCAAGGTGGTGCAGTGGATGTCGCGCAGGTTCTTGGCTGTGGGATGCGATGTGGGTTTGGATCTGGCTCAGCCTGTGTGGAGTTTGTCTGTTCGACCAGTGTTTGCAAGGCTTTCTTTCCACAGTCCAAAGATTGGTTTAAGCAAAACTGGTGTGTGTGTGTGTGTGTGTGTGTGTGTGTGTGAGAGAGAGATATATGCATGGATGGATGACTGGATGGACAAAGTCCAAGCCAGGAGATTCATCACCAATGAAATTATGACGGATCTGATCGGCTATATAATCTGATAAAAAAGTATCTGTTACATTAGTGTGAGAGGCTGGCATGAAGGAGCTTGCTCCTCAGGGCATGGCGTCACATGCAGAGCATTTCCCACCTGGCTCTGATGATGCCAAGGGTAAACGCTAGGGGTAGGAGGTGATGTGGGTGGGGGGAGCAGCTATTGTTTGGTCACCTTTTGCTCTGAGTCAGAGGCTACAGCAAGCGTGCAGTGAGTCAGGCTGCACGTAGGATGCCGGGTTTGGTCTTCCTGTGACCCGAACCTTCTCACGGACTCAAGAGGAGCCAATGAGGCACTTGAGCAGCCCACACGGTGGCCGTAGGCCTGCGCGATGCACCATAATTATGGCTCAAGATCACAGCAAAATGACTCTTTATCCTTTGCGAGTGTAGATGGCTGGCAGTTACAGGCAATTTTGAAAGGTTTGGTGTTGGCATTTAAATAAATAAATAAATAAATAAATAAATAAATAAATAAATAAATAGTTTTCGATGGGATGTGAGATTATTACGCAGGGCTTAAATTTTTTACTAAAACTTAACCAAATTAGATGAAGTGGCACAAGAATTCATTCCCGTTCAAGTTTTTTTTTTTTTGTGTCTATTGTATAGGAGCTGTAATGATTGTTTCACGCGACAGAACAATGACTGCAACGCTTTGAGTCACATTCAAAAGTTTCAGCTGCCAGTTGTGCATTTATTTACACATTTCCACAGCACAAGGGATTGTCATAAACATTAAGCAAGGGTAGCAGATGGCAGAGCTGTTAGACCTGTGCGCTACCTTGAACTTTGCGAGTGCTGCTTCGAATCACTGCCCTTGCTATCTTGATCGAATACTGTAGTAAAAGTGTCCTGTTGCATAAACGGGCAAATCGCTTCAAGTAACTTTCAGTGCAAACACAACATTGCAAGTCAAAATGGATGAATGACAGAGAAATAGAAAAGGCTGTAATGTTGTGCTTACCGTGATATTTCACGGGAACCTGCCAAATCTACCCGTCTTTTCAGTCTCCAACTGGTTTGTTTGCTGTATCTGCCTGGTCGGTTGAGGAACGGCCCATTTAACAGGGTCTTTGCAAGCTCGAGCCCCCAGAGGCTCAAAGTTGTTAAAGTCTGACCACACCACTTGACATGCACCGTTTCTGTCATGAGGCCAACTTTGAGATGTAAGCAGTTCAAGTTCCTCAGAATCAGCGCTACTGTCTGAGGTGTTTTGGTCTTTATAATTTTATTTGGCAGTTTAAATGCAAATCGAGCCCATTCAATTGAGTCATAAATGTCGGGCAAGATGATAGTATCTGTTATGAAATTTTAGGTTGGTGAATTTTTCAGGCCCACGGGGAAGGTCCTCAGGCACGGCGCTTGACCTTCCCTGCAAGAGTCTCAGCAAACGGACACCCGTGGAGCCCTCGGGCGCTTCAAAACACCTTTCGTATCCGGCCGTCCTCGTCATTTGCCGAAAGTGTCTTAGGCATGCTTGTAACTATTCGCTTTAGGTGGCTTTAGTTAAACCAGAGACGGAGGTGTGGCTGTCCCTGGCCGCGTTGTCCGATAATTTGAGGCCTCCGGGCCACTTGGCCCCCTTAATGGGAGATTAAGCACCTGTCCGCGATGTCCTGGTCACGGTCAGTGCGCAGACTGCTCCTCTGGGACTTTTTCAGCTTCTCAAAGTGGTGCAGGACCACCACTGCTTATGTATTATTTTTCACTCTGTGCCTCTGCTGAGCACCATAAGCCTTTTGCACATATGTGTGGCAGCTTCAGGACCAAAGCACTGTTAACTTTTTGAAGATCTTGAGTTGACGTACAAAGGGATATTTATTTTTAACTTAAGCCATAGTTTTATCAGAGACCGCTTTCTATTTTTGGTGGTCCCAAAATGTGGTGTCCTGGTACATCTTAACAAGCTTAATTCCTTGTCACTGTCAACATAATTTATGGCATTTAGAGTATTTTTGCCTGGAATTACGTATACATCCTGTGTGTGAACTCATTCTGGTATTTGATCGTCCTTGTACTTGCAGCCTCGCCTGTAGTCAGTTCTTATGGCTGGGCAGTCATAACTGGACACACAACAGATGTACAAAATGTGTGCTAGCCTCATGAAATGCTTAGTGTGGAGGATGTCACGAAAACTTATCGTAGTGAGACGAAAGAAACCATGTTCACGATCGCTGTAAATTGTGAACGGGTTGTATAAATTGTGAAAGCTGGCAAGAACACAGTCCAAGGTTTAACCTGGGTTAACCACATTGCCATTGTTTCTGTTTTAGGATGTGTTGATATATTTTCACATCTAGAAATGACAAATTATGCTAGTTTGCCAGTTGTACTCAATTTATTCCATTTAGACAATTTTAAGTACCTCAGCCATGTACACTATCCTTTGGTTTACGTTGCAGTAAATTAAACTTAAACCAGAAAAATGTGACTAGGGAGCCTGTTGCACAAAAACAAAAATATAATCCATTCCCAAGCCCTCCCCACAAAAACTCCTCCAATTTCCCTAAACATCACTAAAACATTTAGTAATATCGGCTTGTTGCGTGACAGGACTCAAAATGTGCGGCTGCCTGGGCACAAAGCCACAGCAGATCCCCCTCTTTTTTGCCATAAAGACGTGTAAAAGGGGTGGACGTAAACCGGAGAAAAGTGCAGGACCCCGGACAACTTAGGGATCCAATCCTTCAACTATTTGTATACCACTTTTCTTTTCTCTCTTCCGTCTGTTACTTGTGACCAAATAGCTGCAAGTTTGTGAACCTAGAATCGATTTTTACAAGACTCCCTCCACAAAATTGGTAAATGCAAAACAATGGATTGCAGTCAAGAGCTTTTTCCTTCTTCTTTTTTCTTTATTATTGTTGTCAACTGTCTTCCTGCATAACTACTACAATTCTACAGAGACACAAAATCATGAAATGAATAAATAAGTGTTCTGGATAGTTTGTATTTATGAATCAGTGATGGAGTTCTTTGGGGGGAGCAGGTGATGAAACAACAGCGCATTGTCTTGATACAACAAAGAAACAACTGAAAGCGCTTTTGTAGCTGCTTCTGTACTTCTGTACTTTGAAATTGGATTGCTATTCAATTTCAAAATACCCCTAGTAACTTGATAAAACGCAAACTTAGACTCTCTCAGAAGTTCAGCCTTTCTACTTGTGGACTTTTTTCCATTGGAGTAAGACTGATGGTGTGAATTTTGAAAAATAAAAACGTAACTGTTCATACCTGCCCTTGGGATTGTGCACAGCACTGGGTTATCAGACCAAGCCAAACAGCACATATTGAGGTTTATCTCCAATTAACACCTTTTTTCTGCTGGATGGGGTGTTGACACCCCACTGTGCTGTTTGGCTCTCACCACCGGGCCCTCGCTCCCACGTGCACTCTGGGGCGCAACCCATGGCCCACACTGCGCATTATGTTATGGTGTTAATTCCCATTCTCTGTTATGCTTCTCTTTTTGTTCTCTCAGTATTTCTGCCTTTCCTGGAAAACAAGGTACACAGCAAAGGAAGCTGTGCAAGGCCTCAATGTTAGAGCTAAACATACAAATTGTGTCAAACGTATTACATTTACTTGTGCAGCAGATTTTCTCCAAATCACTGCACAGTGAATAACCAGAGTTCAGCTGACAACTTTCTTTCAAGGTGGCCTGCAGTCCATCTGACCGATGGGGGTGAGGCGCATTGTTTAGGTGGACCGAGAAAGGACAGGAGATTGCTTACACTGGCGTGGATACAAATGGTGTCCAAAGCATTTCTTTTAGGTTTTTCCATTTGTTTCAGTTCAGTTTCCCTGTCCTGCTTATCCTAGTAAGGGTCACATTGGCAGCGGGCTAAGAAGGTGGGCTCAGACCCTCCTTTTCCTTTCAAATGGCATCCAGCTTCTCTCGGGGATCCTGAGAGGAGTTCAGCATGGGTCCAGCATCCTGGATGTGTTACAGGGTCTCTTCCCAGTGGAACGTGCCTGGCACAACTCCAGAGCTTCTTATACAGCCCAGCAATTCGGCGTGAAGCCTCTATTTGGCCGCAGTCTCATTCTTTCGATCATTACCCACAACTCATGACCATAGCTGAGGATAGGAACATAGACCGGGAGGTAAACAGAGAGCTTTGTCTGAAAGTTGAACGTCCGCCCTACCACCAGACCAGCGTCTGCAGACCCCCTGGTGCATAGGACCGGCACGAATGGGGTGTTTCTTCACAGTTTATTTTGTGTCTTATGATAAAGCCAGCATACGTCCACCCTGTTCTGTCTGCCTGGTCACGCCCAGAATCCGCTGCAGCCGTGTGCCATGTTCATAAATGAGGGACAGTTTCAATTCACCAATTCACCTTAAGCACTCTGTTTACTGCTTAGGAGGCCAACATCCTTTACTGTGTTCCCCCTGCTCCATTTTGTCAGTGCAGCCTTGTTTCATAACAAAATGTGAACCATTCATGCAAGGCACTGGCAGTCAGTAACACTTTTTGTTCCGGGAACGCAAACCTTGGCTGCATCACCAGTTTCAGGCTGTCGATAACTCCACAGCAAGTGTCAGCCTGCTCGTGAGAAGTCAAGATGTCACCTGTCCCTGGGAGAAGGACATTCGGTGACAGCAGAAAAGGTTTGATTGACGTGACGGCCCGCTTGCCGCGACACAGGCTCGACGTGAATGAATTGCTCTCCTCTGCCCGAGCGTCCGTGCAAAGCTGCACAACCTCTAAGCCCTAATTCCAATAATGGATAAGGCGGTGAGCCCTTCAGAAATGCCTCCTCATTACCAGCTCTGGCGATTGCCAGCAGAAGTCCCTAAAAACAGTGGGTTAACTCTGCTCCGTGGCATTGCTTTAACCTGCGAGTTAATCATTTTCTTCCTTCAGGCCAGCATCATTAGGAGATACAAGGCTTATTAAAATAAAATCCCGATTTAATAACTTTCCCATACATTAATTCCAAGGAGAATACTCCAGTGTTTTCTTCTGCAGATAGAGGAGTGGAAACACAGCGGATATCGGAGCCTGCGGGCACTAAGGGCGGCCAGCGTTTTAACCCGTTCGGGACCTGCTTTTGTCTGCGCCTTTCGCGGCGGAAGAGCAAGGTCGGCCTTCGGGTGTGCTGCGGCCGCCCGCTATCGAGCGCGCAGCCGACAGCTGGCCAATTCATTTCTGATGATTTGGGGAGCTCATATGAAAGTGAAAGCCCCGATAGCCATGAAAAGTGAAAGTCAGATTCATAAATGGCGAGACCTGGGACCTTGATCCTCATTTTAATGGGTTTCTTTTCTAAAAGCTTTGGGAAGGGGGGCGGGGGTGTGTGTGTGTGTTTCTTATTGCTTTGGTAGAAGGAATGCGGGACTTCTGTTAGAAAGTGAGCTGTTTGGGAAAGACTGGTTTAAATGTCCGCTCAAAACAAGATATAATTTGCATCATGTTTTGTAACTGCAAGCAACTCCCTCAAAATTGTACCAGTTTTAGTTTCAGCTAAGTCACTAGCATAAGAGAACCGCGGTACACTTTAATCTTTATTTGTATGTGTTCGGCTGAAGTCTTTTAAGCCGCTTCCAGTGACTGCATACCGAGCTGCTTATGATACCCCTGCATCTATATAGCAGGGTAGTTTTACTGTGTCAATTCAGGGTCAGCACCTTGGTCAAGGGTTCTACGGCAGAAACGACATTCAAACTCCACGGTGGCGGCCACAAATACTCGTACACTCCTGTCAACCGTGTGACTGCTGTGAAATGCATGCTAGTAACCAGGAATTTCTGATAACCACCTACTGTATCCCAAAATAATACATGTTCAGAGTAGGGTTTGAAAAAGTGGGTGCTGAAATTCTCAAATGCCAGCAGTGGACGGGGATACTTTAGGCCGTTTTATTTTGAAAACCAGCCGTACACACACTTCTTGTCAGAGGGCAAAAAAGACCTTGCGGCTCCTGCTTCCTACATGCGCTGTCCACCTCTACCGATCACCAACAGTCGCTAAATTTCAGTTACAATATCTAAATGATAACCAAAAGTGTAGTTAATTCATAATTCCTAAAATTCAAATGCAGTTAAAGTATTTTATGTAAGCAACTAACTGTAAGATGAACGGTGGACGGGGCAGCCATATTGTGTGACCAATGTGTATTTATTTATCTAAAGCTGCAATGTCAGGTGTGACCGTCCTAGGGCCCAATGAGTTGGCTCTTCGGGAAAATCCATTAAGTTTCCACCCTGACATGTTAAGATGCGCTACATTGCATAAGTGGATAAACAAGTCACCTTAGACATAAAGGGCAGCCAAGCAGAGGACAAACAGAGGGCAATGAGCAAAGCTGCTTTACACGAAATGAAAAGCAAACTTTTCGCTGCGCTTCTGCAGCGCAACGTGAGGAACACCGGACGGACGCGGTTGCGGCCCAGCGGAAGGCGGTCGGCCGAACGCTACGCTCCTGTTATGGTTTTGCTTGCCAGCATTCTTATGCACACATTTGCAAATCTAATCTGCCGAGGCATTGAGCTTGACGCAACATGACAAGGAATGAATGGAATCGGTGTACTCGCCAGCAGTGTGCACCCAACTAACAAAATGCAGTACACATGGGACAGCAAGGTTAAACAGATGAATAAAAAAAATTTTTAAATAAAAGCAAAACCATATTCTATACAAGAAGCAGCTGGGAATCTGTCAGGAGGAACACGCCACCTTCTGATAGCAGTGCACTGGGAAACTCACCCAAACACAGCTTCGCTTTTCAAACTATGCTATTTAAAATTATACACAAATTCTTGAAAATGCTCATTTTGCGTACTAAGCTATGTACAATTTTTTAGTCACTTATACAGCAGGGCAGTTTTTCCTGCTTCATTTCAGGGGTAAGAAACCTGATCGAGGGTACAGCAGCAGGAGAAGGGACTTGATATTTGGACCTGCTGTCCCATCTGTAAGTCACTGCAAGTCCCCCGCTGTAAAAACCAAACACAGCAAATAGCTCTGAAAAAGCAGCATGAGCTTAGCATGGTCGGAAAATGGCTACCAAACACTAACTGGCGCTGAAATGGTTCGTGACAGAAACGTATAACCTGAATGTCACTTGTTCAAGTTCTGAAAAGGACAATTCTGTAGGACTCTTGAGCGTGGCGCCGAATTGCTCCGGTAAAATTGCCCAGCTATATAAACGGTGGAAATTGCTCTGTATAAAAATGTTGCATAAGCAATGCATTAACAGCAATTTCGATAGCCCAGTTGTTGTGTACACAATTTGCACTGTTTATGCTGGGACCACGAATTAAAGGCGGCCTCTGAAAAGCACACCGCATCCTGAAGGATCTGAGGTTGGGGGAAAAATACGGCAGTCCGCCCGCGATGCAATGTGTCTTCGGACAGATTTTGGTGCCTTTGGCCGTTCCTTACCGTAAAGGAAATGTGGAGCGCTGAGCACCTTAAAAACCTCCCAGAGACAGCAGTGAGTTGTAATGACTGAGGCCCTTTTTATTGCACTTTTGATTTATGGGTCCATTGCAGAGGAGAGACTCTGCACTGTTATTTCTCTGAGGGTCGGTAAAAAGAGGAACATCCCCCATTTGGCTGTAAAAAGACGTGCAATGCTTCCGAATTCTTTATTATTTATTTATTTATTTATTTATACATGCCCAAACTCCCCATGGAAACACAGCAAAAAGGTTGTCACTTCAACCATTCTAATTTCAACAGAAAATTGGGGATTCTCGCAAACTCTCCAAAGCAGCAGTCCAATTTCATTTTCTCTGTTTAGTCTATACAAGCATCCTTACGGAGATGGCAAAGCAGCGGCGCTAGCTATTACGCCATCTTGAGGCCTGAAGAAGTTTACGATCACCGGTCTGAAAATAATTCATTTTTCTTTTTGTCTGCTTGACATGTTTACAACATTTCCTTTTAACTGAGTTCCATTACTTCTACTTCCTACTGTGCCACGCTGCCCGCTTGCTTGCTCTCTTTGCTGCCAAAGTGCCGCTTTTGTGCGGGTTTGCTTAGGCTGACACGTTGTCCCCTTCCCTGGCTGTAATGACACAGTTTCATTGTCCCCTTAAGACGTGACAGTAATTAGACAATAAACACACGGTGTCAGGTTTTATGGTCCACGCCATGTCCTCAAAGGGTCCCGATGTAAACCTTCCAGTCAAAGTATGGGCAGCTAAAATCCAAATCCCCACCGCTCTTCCGTCCGAAGACCACGCCGCGTGGTGGCTCCTCAGCCGTTTCCAGCCGCCGAGACGGTGAGTCGAGCCGGAAGGCCGGCCGCTATTTTTGGGCCATGCGGCTACCTGTGAGCCCCACAGTTTGCGCCTGTATTAGGTTTGCTTATCGAGGGCAGCGGAGCGCTGATGGGGTCCAGTTTGCATCGATGGCGGATGAGGACAAACGGCCTCGCTTAGCGGAAAGACTGCATTTCTGTCTTCCAGACAATAAGACAGTATTTTTTGCAGCGGTTGCTAACTTATACATACAGGTCATCTTTATTTGCACAGTTGATGAGTGCTTTTGCAGTCGCTTCGGATTTCTCACAATTCACACACGGGCCGATGTCGGCATCGACAAGAGCCACGACCCAGGCGAGGGAGCGCATGGCTTAGGAAGTTCACCTTGTTGAGGGAGAACAGGCCGTGTTTTGGAAGTTGTCTGAGATGATCGAACCCCCTCGGTCAGGAGCCTCGCTCGCCGCATCTTCTGAACGGCAGAGTGGCCGCATATTTGTACACCCTTACCCCATCTTCCCAGAACACCGTTGGGAGCTGGCGAGGGCCGTGGGAATTTATCTTCAGTTTAAATTCAGCCAGTTTGACGCCGTGCTTTAAAAACTCGGAGGAGGCTCGGGTGTTCAGGTTATCGTGTATTAAAGATGGAGCCGCAGCATTAGCAAAGCAGAAAGGCCCTGCTTTGGTCTTTTTTTGTACAACCGCGTCCTCTTTCATCTCGCCGAGACGGCGCCGCTTGCTGCTGCGGTGGCTTCTCGCGATCTGCTGCTCTCGCGTGACCGAAACGGCTCCTGTGGGACTCGGTCTCTGCGTGCGTTGTCACTCGCGCAAAGTGGGACTCTTGTTTTCACCTCAGAGCAGGGGCTTGTTTTGGTGGGGGGTTATTACAGTGGAATTGGTGCAACCAAGCTTAAACCTCGAATTTTAAGAGCGCAGACCAGACCCCCCCCACCAGGGAAATTACACTCATTCTTCAACGGTTACCTTTAAACATAATTTATTAGTAGTAATGGTAGCAATAGTTGCAGTAGTGTTTATCATTATTAACCAGGCCTCTCCATTATGGTTGATGATGATGATGATGATGGTTGTTGTTGTTATTATTATTATTATTATTATTATTATTATTATTAGCTCAATGGCCCAGGGAATTTTGCAGTCAGTGGCACTCAGTCTGAAGGTTGTTACAGATAACCACACACAAGTGCATCTATTACATCACAGAGGTGTTCGGGGGTGCATGCGCAGTATATTGGGTTTAGTTTACCTGAGGGAAAAGGTTGAAAGCTCTTCACTGGCACTCTGGAGCCCGGGATAAAATATGGAGAACTATAATTGGTTTTCTGTTGCAGGAACATGGAGACACAGTGGTTGATAATAGTGTGAGCGACAAGACAGATCGCTACCTCCAGGACATCGACTACAGGAAGGCCTGTTAGTGAAAGGAAGCGCCTCCCCTTGATTGAAATCGTGCTTTACCTGGTCTGGAGGTGGCAAACACATCGACAGGTCAAAAAGCTGTGGCCTTAGCCTTCGGGATGTGTGTGCCTCTGCTGTCTTTCCCTGAAGCGGACCTCCACCAGGCTACAGTGGACGGGGAATGTCAGAGCAGCAAGAAGCTGGTGGAAGTGTCGGGGCTGCCGCTTGAGAAAGACATCGATCGGTTCAAATGATCCGTTTGCTTCCGCTCCACCCCTCGATTTCTGTTGTCCGACGTCAACGGTCAAACCGGTGACGCGACAGAAAACTCTGTGTTGAGAGACACTCTGAACTGGTTCAGGTAACCTGGCCCGCCCGTGCAAACGGGCAGCTCACTGATACTTTGGAGAAAATTGTGAACTAAACAGCTGAATGTACGTATGGCTGGTTTCACAGATGTCCGTTTCAAATTGAAGTCGTGTGTCCATCTGCAAGTATTTCAGAAAGCCGTGGGGTAGCTGCTGGAGCGGTTGCCGTGCCCTTGGGAGACGTGGATTTGAACCCTTGCTCCAACTGCCGTTACCCTTATTGCGTGCACTTCGCCTTCAATTTGTATTGTAAACCTTACCCACTTCTATAAATTGCTGAATAATTTTAAGCAGCTTAGTGTACAAATCTTAAACTTTTTAGGCACGTCAGGCAGAGGTAAGACGACAGGCATTAGGACAGTATTCGTCCTAAAAGCAGTTCAGCCTGTTTGAAACAGCTGGGAGAAATGAAGCAGAAGTTTTAGTTCATCGCTTTGTTGCAGTAAACGCGTGTGAAAGAATTGGCGCAGTGTATTTACGTTTTCCCCAGTATTCTTTCTCGGTGTACTTTGTCAGCTGCGTATGGTCCAGGTCCTCATGCTGCCGCTTTTCGGTGGTGTTATTGAGCCGGATTTGGGCAGTCTGGGAGATTTTTAAAGGTACGGCGACGCACTTCCAGAGATCTGACCTTGCGACCCTGCGGTCACCTGTCAGGGCAACTCGGACGGCACCGGTGTGGTCACTGGAGCGGGTTGCACTGCCGGCCCTGCGCTGTAGCGGTGCTTCTACTGAATGCAGGGGAGGGGTGCAGTAGATGGGAGCGGCGACCCGACCGCTCGGGCTCGGACCTCTGCATCCCCTGTGGACTGCCAGCACGCAACCAGGTTCAAGCGCTCCGTTCACAAAGGCATTGATAAATACAAACATTTCTCTGCACACATTTGTGCTCTGATCCCTTTGAATTTAAAGAAAGATTCGGTTCAGACTTACGGCAAAGTGCAAGCTATCTCTGAAACCATCGGCTAAAATCAACAGGCCCCATTCGGAAGGCAAATCAATTATGTATGTGTAAAAGCAGCTAAGCGACGGCGAATCCAATAGCTTCTTGCCACGTAGCCATGAATGAGACTTTAATCTTCTCTCTCCTGGGATGGTTATTTGCTTGTAGGATTTCTTTGTGCTTCTGTGTGTGTTTATTTATTTATTTCAGTCCTGTTTGTCCTCAGTGCCACTAAGGCCTTCTGTAATGCAATTGCCCGCCCGGTCCCAGTGAATCGCGGCTCTGTTCCTTTGGTCCGCCTGCTCCCGCTGTCGTAATTGGCAGTCTGGAAGATGCCCGAGGGCGGCCAGGTTGGCACGTCTTGCAGCGGGGACTGGCGACTGATGACCTGAGACGGAGGGCAGGTGGTGGGATTTCCCATCCTGGGGCTCAGGTCCTGTCAACGAGGACCTCTCGTGAGTCCCTTTGAGAAGAGCAGATTAGTTTCAGCGTCGAGATGTGGTTTCAGCTGCAGGCGACCAACACGTACGCGCAAACCGTCGTCTCACCCGGCAACTTTATAACCCAACTCTTCCTCCTGCCCTCATGGAATACGATACGCCAGCTACCCTGCATTCAGTTGCTCTCTGATCTTATCATTGAGATTATTAATTCCTTTGTCTGAAACTTTTGTAAAAACCAGCATACACTTTACCTTTTCGTGCTACTTCAAACTGTCACAAATGAATACTTATTCCTGTTTCACTACAGGGTAGGTACGAGGGTCCCGCCTGGAACCCGCTGATTCCAAGCCATGAGCTCTGAGAGCCTTCCCACCTGCTGCTGTAACCGGAGCACGGATGACGTGACGACAGTGGCGGCCTTAAAATTACGCCTGTTGTCGGATGTCTTTCGCATCTCCGTTTTATAAATCCTGTGGAAAAACTTGACCCGATGAGGTCAAGCTTGAGCTGTAAACTCGGTTTTGTTTCTTGGCCATAAATTGGGGCGCAAGAAGTCAGCCAGAGCGCTATAATTTAGGATCAGTTGCTTGTACTCACCGGATGGATGCGAGATGGTTTTGTTCATCGCCACTTTGTGACCCCTTTGACATGGGGTTGCCGGTCGATTTGGATGAAGACAGGAGAAAGCCTGGAGCACATGGATCCAGGCCCTTTGTCACGGTTCTGCTCTGAGGCTGCTGCCTCCCGTGTGGCTCTTCAGAAACGTGAACATGCAACCTTTTGCATACGTCTGAGGGACCCAGCGATTCTTCCCGGCTAAATACGTCTAAATGTATGCCTCCCCCCGTCGGACACGTTTACGTCATGGCAACGGAACGGTGCAACAATTACATGACAAATACGCCGGTCCTTCGGCTCGGTCCTGTAGCCCAACTATTATTCCAGACCCTGGAAAGAAAAACTTGTTTGTGATCCCCGCAGAGCAGCCGCACTCGTATCTTTCGTGAGTGTCCTTGATATTTCATTCATGATTCGCGGTTGGCTCTTCACTCATTGGTAATTGCAGTTTTTTTCTTGCCATTTTTCCTCTTCCTTGAGACCTTGTTGAGGAAACGCTCCTTCTTCCCCTGAGGATGCTCTAACCTCCTTGCTCCGGCGGCAAGACAGATTGCAGACAGAGGAAGCGTTTAATTACAGCTGTTTATGACTGCTCGCTGTTTTCTTGTATTGTTGAGCGCCATTATTTTCGGAAGCATGGGACACATCCAGGGGTAATTTAGCCGACTGATGCCCTATTTTCCCTCCTTGCTAACTGGTCCCAAAATGGGGCTGCACAGAGGATTTAGCCACGCGCCCTGGTCTGAGATCAGCGTGGGTAGAAAGAAATGAGCGCAGAGGACGATCTGAATGGTGACTTGGCTTAGATAGATAGATAGATAGATAGATAGATAGATAGATAGATAGATAGATAGATAGATAGATAGATAGATAGATAGATAGATAGATAGATAGATGGGAATGTGTCTGTCACTTGCTGTAAGTCTTGGATCCGTTGGAAAAATTGGGTTGCGCCATGTCGAAGAAGGGCGTCGTTGCTTCTGTTTCTTCGGGAGCTCCATGCAGGCGCTGCACATTAGCATCGAAGGAAGGAACGACACATCATCTGAGTTTGGCTGCAGCTCTTATTTGCTGCGTCTGCTCTCGGTTTTGTCTTCCGAACGGGAACAGCTGGAGACTGCCGCCGAGCACGACAGGGGAGCCCCTAGCACAACTGCGAGGCTCAGTCCACCGGGGGCCTGTGTGTATGTCGCTATACTCAATTACAATACTAGCGCTAGCACCTCCTCGGTGTGATGGAATAATCACATTTTTTCCCCCTTCTTTAACTAAAGGGGAAACAACAGTGCGACACGCTGTGGGAATATTTATGGACATGTGCAGTACGGGTCCGAGTTTTTCGCCCTAATAATTACTTTACCGAGCGGTTAAGAAACCGCTCGCAAAGGCCGGACACCCCGGCGGCTGGTAAAGCTGCAGTCCCGGTGTGCCCCCCGGAGGCCGCTTTGGAATTGCAGGAAACCCCGTGTGTCCAAAGCAGCGCAAACTGTTGCTGTCGGTGCACCGCATTGAAATGGAAGACCTCTGCTGAGGGCCCCCCCAACTCCCATATGCAAAAGTATGTACGCGTATTGCTTTCCTGGCGTCACACATTCCAGGAAAAAGACAATGATGCTCTGAAGACTTTTGCATATTTAAATTTTTGTTTATTGAAATAGGGACGCCACCGTGAGTCATTGGAAGAAAATTCCTACGTAATCCAGCTTCTCTTTGGTGAAAAAAGCTTCCAAAAAACAGCCAAGATTCTTCAGTTGCAGGACAAAAACTCATCATTTGGCTCTAGCCCCTGACTTCAACTGAATGATGAATGATGCTATATGAATAATGCAGTTTACAAAACAAAGCCCCCCGAGTGTGTCGGTCCCTTGAGAAGTCATTTGAAAGCATTTTCTTCCTACTTTCGGCAGCTGGAGTGGAGCCGCAAGATCGTGTTCTTGTACTGTCAGTTTTCAGGTTTCCTTCCACCGAGTGACTCCCCTCGGGCGTTATTTGGAATCCATATCAGCCTTCATGGAGTTTGCGTGTTTTCATTGTGTTCACACAGGTTTCCTCCAGGCGATTTTCTCCCACAGTCCAAAGACATGTGTTTCTGGTGAACCGGTGACTGTCACTGGCCTCTGTTTACGTGTGTTTGAACGAGCTTATCCGACTGCCCTGGGATGGACCGGCCCCTCCCATCCCATCCGGTTTCAGTCATATTGCGCCTTTGGCCACGGGGACCCGGCATCGAGGGCAAGCAGTTATCGATTGTGAATGCATGAATATCTTTCATTCTACCTTTTCTTCCACCAGCATCTTTTTTCTAAATGTGTGATCGTAATTTGCCTGGGTACTGATAAGAGTGCTCACAGCTGCACCGAACAATGTACAATGACTTATATTTACCAAACCAAACACAAGCTCAGCTGCATACACGGTAGCTGGAAGAGCACGCTGTTTAGTCTACTTGACACGAATATGCAGCCATGCAGTGAAGCAGGCATCCTGGACCAAAGTTTGTTTTTCAAAAATATCGGTCTAGACTCTTCTCTGAACAAGACAGCGATGCGGTTCAAAATACACCAATACTGCTTTAAAGGGGGAAAAACGTCAGATTTGATGCATGCTATTTCCTGTAATTATTTATGAAATTTTGAACCGTTCCATTAATTATAGCATAAAGGGAAAAATTTGAAGGCCTTGGTCTGAAGTGCAGGACAATAGCAGCAGAGGACAGTAATTTGCTAGCTGTCAGCAGGCGGTGACAAGGAGAAGCCCCAAGTTTGCACAGCAGCGGCTTTTGACAGTTGGACATCCAAAGACAGGAAAAGCTCCATGAGGCACAGGATGGATGCAGCTGCCTTTCTGCTTGTTTTAATTTGCACGTTTGCACAAGAACACAGCAGCGCCTTTTCACCCCGAGTCGCTCATTGTTCTCGCTAAACTCTCATAACAGAAACACGGAGCAAGGCTTGTTTTTCCAAATGAAGGTGGCTTTCATTATGTTTGCAGGACGCAGCAGTTGGTCCTTGGACGGACCTGGAAGCAATGACTAATAATGAAAACAAACGTCTTCTAAGGAACTTTCATGAAACAAAGTCTGCCGAACTGTTAGGCTTGAGAGTGTTAAGAACGATAATGAAAGCTCGAGTTCAAGACTTTGTTCTTCATAATGAATCAGCCAGGCTGATAGTAGCAGGACTTCCCAGAAGCAACACATTCATTTTTCTTGCTTGACGGCCACTGCGTGTCGTCCACCTCGGTCAATAACTTTGCTTAGAAACATCGTTGTTAACTCTTGCCGGGTGACGGCCTGGCGCCGCAGCAGCGGGTCTCCGCTTCCGGCATCTTTCTTTCATTCATCGGGGGCGGTGGCAGCAAGTGGTTGCGCTGTTCAGGATGGGCGTCTTTGTACTCGCGCTCCCGTCCATTCTGAGATTTGGTAAGTCTTGCGCAGAGATCATGCGGGTTTGTCATCTTTCACCGAACGGACACGGCCGTCTGCGAGGCAGCAGTTATCTGTGGAGGCGAAGTCCGCCAGCGTTCAAGTTCAAACGGGAAACCACGATTTCAACGCGTAGAGGTCGGACTCGGCCGTTGACCGATTGGATCCCTACACTTTTCAGAGATTTTCGGATCAGAACTGATTTTTGAACTGGATGTGCTTTGTCAACGTGCAGACCTTCATCTGTTAACTCCCAGGCCTTTTCCATGGTAGTCCTTACAATTTAATCTCCATCTTCCCCCTCATTAGGCTGCGCCCTCAAGATGCGTTCCCCTTTGCTTCAGCCATGTCCTCTCCTGCTCACGGTTCCCGAATAGGCCCATCTTCTGGACTTTCATCGTCTGCTCCTGACTAATAATGTAGGCGTGTTTTATTACTTAGCCGTGAGCATAGCTGTTTTCGTCAAAAGCAGCTTTTGTGGCGGAAAATCGAAAAAGCTTATAAGAGGAAGCGAGAGGGTCGAAGCACCCGATGACCTGCCATTAGCCGCTGCCCCGACATCATGAGACAAACGCAAGCCGGCACATTTTAAACCGTGACCCCTTTGAATTCGGTTCTGCCGCACTGAGACAAAAGAAGGCTTCGGCACGCTTCCTTCGCGCTGTGTAATTATGCACGCTTCTTTACGGTTTGCATTAATAACTGTTACCTCTGCGCAGAATTGTAAGGCGGGTCTTGGAGGCGGCATGCAAGGTGTAATCTTGGCGGGTTTCATCTGAGCCGTTCACGAAAGCACGAGGGTCCACAGAAGTCCAAGAAGCTCCGCAACGTGACTTGGCGAAGCGTTCAGTTGCAAGCCGCAGCGTTTGTTCGGCCTTAGGAAGCGTTCGTTCCGCGTGTGCCACAGCGCTAGGGAGGCATGGCCATACGAATGTTTACGGCCTCCCCAAGAACCATTTTGAGAGAAGGACCTTGACATTAACATGCTTTCAGGACACAAAATCAATTTGCGTTACCTCAGTGAGTCGGTTGTCAAGCGAGTGTTTGTCCAAAAAAAGTGCCAATGAGCTGTACCTGCTGACGGGATTTGTTTACAGGTAGAATTTACAGAGTATGCAGATATGGTAAACATAACCTTTTCATTTTAATGTCAAGACAGTTTAAATGTAAAGAATAAGAACTGTTTAGTCATTGTGCTTTTTAAATTAACTTCACGTATCTGTGTACCTTCTCTTGCAGGGCCATGACAAAATGGTTGACTGTATGAACAAAGTCATGCTGCACACAGCTGTCTCATGTTGGCAGCCAGTCTTGGGGTTGGCGCTAGTTGCCATCTTCATCGGTTCTGCCTTCAGCTGCCCCACCCGCTGCGAGTGCTCTGCCCAGACCAAGTCCGTCATCTGTCACCGGAAGCGTCTGCAGAGTATCCCAGATGGCATCCCCATCGAGACCAGGGTACTAGACCTCAGCAAGAACAAGTTGCAGGCCGTAAACCCCGATGACTTCTCGACCTACACTCACCTGGAGGAGCTGGACCTCAGTGGCAACATCATCGGCAATGTGGAACCCGGGGCCTTCGGCTCGTTGTTCAGCATGCACTCCCTGAGCCTGAAGAGCAACCGCATCAAGCTTATCCCCATCGGTGTCTTCACTGGTCTGTCCAACCTCACCGTGCTGGACATTAGTGACAACAAGATTGTCATCTTGCTGGACTACATGTTTCAGGATCTGCACAACCTCAAAACGCTGGAGGTGGGAGACAACGACTTGGTTTACATCTCCCACCGGGCCTTCAGCGGGCTGCTCAGCTTGGAGGCATTGACCCTGGAGCGGTGCAACCTGACGGTGGTGCCCACAGAGGCCCTTTCCCACCTGCACAACCTTGTCAGCCTCCACATGCGGCAGCTTAGCATCAGCACCCTTCAGCCGTACTCCTTCAAGAAGCTGTTCCGCTTGCGGCACTTGGAGATTGACAGCTGGCCCTCGCTGGACGTGGTCCCCGCAAACGCACTGCACGGCCTCAACCTCACCACACTCTCCATCACCAACACCAACCTCTCTGCCTTCCCATACCAGGCCCTCAGGCACCTGCCGTACCTCACGCATCTCAACCTCTCGTTCAGCCGCGTCAGCCATATCGAGGGCGGCATGCTCCGGGACCTCGTTCGACTCCGCGAGCTGCACCTGGTGGGCACTCAGCTGTCTTACGTCGAACCGCACGCCTTTCAGGGCATCCGGTGGCTCAGGGTTCTCAACGTCTCACACAACCGGCTGGACACTCTGGAGCGCAGCGTGTTCCAAGCCCCCGAGGCCCTGGAGGTGCTCCTCATAGATAACAACCCACTGGTGTGTGACTGCCGGCTGATGTGGATCCTGCAGAAGACCCACCTCTTCTACTTTGGTGAGGCACAGCCTGAGTGTGTTACCCCGGAGGGCATCCGGGGAAAGCCCTTCCGGGACTTCAAGGAGCCGTTGCTCTCCTACTACATCCCGTGCATCAAGCCCAAAATCCGGGGGAACAAGACACAGACGCTCATCGTAGATGAGGGCCAGCCGGCGAGGCTGCACTGCAGTGCTGAGGGAATCCCCAGGCCCGTGGTGTCCTGGATTACGCCTCGCCGACGACAGGTAACCAGCAAGAACAATGGCAGGATCACAGTTCAAAGCAACGGCACTCTAGAGATCAGGGTCTCAGAGGTGCATGACAGCGGAGTGTACATTTGCATGGCAAGCAATGCCGCTGGGAATGACACCCAGGCCGCTTCTTTAGCGGTGAAAAGCTTGGGCATGAGCGATAGGTCACTTTACGCAAACAGGACCTCTCAGTACTCCACTGACCCCAGCAACACTACCGCCAATGGAACTAACCTATATAACATGACATTCGGCCTGGATCTAAAGACCATTCTGGTGTCGACGGCTATGGGCTGCTTCACTTTCTTGGGGGTGGTCCTCTTCTGCTTTCTGCTCCTGTTTGTTTGGAGTCGCGGGAAGGGGAAACATAAAAACAACATCGACATCGAGTACGTCCCGCGGTCCAACGGGACCGGAGCAGAGGGGCCCGAGCCGGCGGGACCCCGCCGATTTAACATGAAAATGATTTAATGTAGCTGCTGGATCCGAGTTGGAGCTCTAGGGCGAAAACAGACCTGTGCAAAAATATCAGTGCATTTCCAAAGTGGCTCTGGGGAGGATTTGCTACCGGCGTCCGTGGCAAAACGTAGGGCCACGGAAGACCTCCGAGCATCACGGAAATGGCACGCAGAGGGGACGCGCTATCAATGTGGAGTTGGCAGCAAACCTGCCAGGTTTACATTCCCACTGGTGTCCGAGCCACAGTCGACGGACCTTTAGCGGGAGGCAGTTTGCTGGTACCAGTGATAAGCTTTTCACTATTTTTATTGTCCACACCGAATCCTGCCACCCAGGATGGAATTGCAGACATTACGGAACCATGTACAGTACAAATTTGTATTTAAACGCTCTTATTTGTTAAGTCTTGCCTCATGCTTATCCACTGCAGAGTAACAACAAAATAGAATATGTTAACATATAAACAACCTTACATATATATACGTAATGGTATGTTATGTATATATATGTACACACATACACATTATTTCTAGCAATACTCAACTAAATTGACTTCGGTCAACATCTTTAATTCCCTTTTATTGTCGCAGTCAAGATGTCTCATCTCACTTAAACTCCAGATGGGTAATGAAAAAGGGTCTGAAAGGAACTGCAGAATATCAATAGGCAGCTCAAATTGAGGAATTGTTTGGAAAGATGTGCACGTACTCAATTTCCCAAGACCGACAAAACACAGAAAACAGAAATGTTGTTTTTGTTCGCCATCATGAGGCGCGGCAGGTGCAGCGTTTTACACTGACAGCGTGTGGGACTTAAAAGAGTTATAAAATGCCGATTACGTAAAATTCCTTAAGAGCAGTTTTCACTCACCTTTCTTTTGAGCAAAACCGGTATTTGCTTTTTTCTTCCTCTTTTCCAAATCACGTTTACGTTTCTGTCTCAGCCTTGGGATCCAAGGGACTTTCCTGGTGACCCTGTAAGGTTTCGTGTCTCCATCTCCTAACAACGAAACTGCGATCGTTTTTCCCTGCTATAAATTTGGAATTTGCTGTGGTAGTTCCTCATTTCGTTGTTAAATCATTTAGATTGTGAAAAGTAAAAACAGAAAAAAGTACAAACACAAAAGAAAAGATATATATGTATGTGAAATAAAGAAATTTCATTTGTAACACCGTGTCCGTCTATGTGGTACGATCCTGGAAGAAAAAAGCTTCCAAAAAACAGCCAAGATTACTTGATATTTATGCTACTTTGCAGCTGGGACTACAGTCATTGTTGATTCTCGGTGAGAATAAAGCGCTCGAAATCCCAAAATGCCTTTCCTCCAGCCCAACCAACACAATGGCGTTCTGCAAATAAGAAGGAGGTCATCCGGTCGAATTACACTTAGCATCTTGAGTGCTTATATTAATGGTTCGCAATGGAAGCGAATGGCTTTAATTGGCCGACAGCGAGTTAAAAGGTGCGCAGGTTCGCAATGTAGCCCGAACGTCCGGGCAGCGACTAATATAACACAGTACATCCATTACAAAGATGTGCTCCCACTCATTATCCTCAAAGGCGCAGCCGACGTCTCAGCCTTTGAATCCAGAGAGCTTCCGCCCGGAGCCTCGGCAGCGGAGCAATTTGTATTGCTGAAGATGTTACGCGCATCAAGGCAGAAGGAGAAATAATGGCTGCTGTCACTTTGTCCTGACACCTAAAGCTTATAATGTACGTGCCCAACACTAAGGCGACAAAACGCGGATGACACGAAGCTCATGCTAGCATTCGCGGGGCTTCTTTGATTTAAACAAGGACGTCGACCGAAGACGCTTGGACGGGCGGCTTTGGTCCTGCGCGGCAGCGCTCGGGCCTTAGCTAATTGCCGTGAAAAGGACTCGAGAGCACGGAATCTGCTTTTGTTTCACTTTGCCGTCGGTTGTTTCATTCCGCCGCTAAGCTGCCATCATCTGGAGAATCCCAAGCAGAGAATAAAAGTCGTTCCCGCTTCATTTTTAGAACGTCAGCGAGCGACTCATAAGACGCGTGCGTCGCACGGTGCTGCCTGTTTGCGTGGCAAATCGAAGAGGAAAAGCCGCGTCCTTTGCTTTTCCTGCCACTGACACTTTGCATTTGAATACATCGGCAGCCGGGCTCTGCGCCACGGACCAGGAGGAACGACGCTGTAGACGCTGCAGATACAACAAATTCCCCCAAGTGGTGCGGCCTGGATTAATTATTCATCGATCTGTTCTTATTTTCAATTGTTAACAACCGAACCTGTCAACCTTCTCTGTTCTTGTCTTTGTCCTTGAAGCATGTTTTCGTAAATGCTGTTACCACCTTTGAGAAGGTGTGGCAGTCAGCAGCTTCGGAGCAAGAACTCGAGATGGTTACGGCTGAAAACCGAACCCTTTGACATGCACGCAGATGCGCTGCAAGATAAGAGCAGAAGTACGGCCTGTGGACGACAAGGCCAATGGCAAATGCAATGTACTTTCTCACCTCTCCAGGTGCAGCTGACGTAATCGCACCCGAGGCCCAGAGAGTGAATTTGGGTTCACCGTGATGGCAGAAGAGGGCCGTAGAGCAGCTGCATGGCAAGCAATGGGGATCAGTAGAAACCGGATTTGTTTCCCCCTTCGAGATCTTTTTTTTTTTTTTTTACTCCCGCCGACAGTCCAGCACGTCCGAACTCCCTCACCTTTGCGGTTTAGGGGTGCATTGCTTGGATCGAGCATCCGCCCTGAAGAAGGATCGTGCGCAGAGCAGGAACAACCACGAATGGTTATTGTCCAGGCAGTCCTCTTTCTACTTTAATCTACCAGAGCGCAAGGGACCATTTGTGCCCCGGCTCTCCGAAGAGGTCCAAGGAAGAGTACTTGCACTCTCCAGTCTAAGCTTTTCCTTTGGTGCAATTGTGCTCGGCTTGTAGCTGGGATGACTGTGCAAATCGCTCAAAGCACAAGTCAGGAGACAGTGGGGCACCTGCTCTTTAACACTTTAACATCACCTTGGACTCCCCAAGTAGGGGTGTTCTCACACCACAAGGGATGCAGCCTGGTTGTGGCTCGTTCACTCAAAGTGGTGCTGAGGGCTGAGGAATCGTAGGATCCTAGCCCATTTTTTTGCCAGATCCCACAAATGCATACGCGGCACTGGACTGCGCCTGGAACACCTTTTGCATGTGAAAGGCATTCATTAACACCTTCTCCCATCCCCATCGAAAGCCATTTGGCAAAGAATAGAGAATTCGTGACCAAGGGAGCATTAAGCAAATTTGCAGTATTGCCGAAATTTATGCAAAAGCCTCTGCGGGGGGTGGGGGCTTATCTCGATCGCGAGTATTCCTGTCCCATTGCACCCAAGACACAGAATGCGCTTGGGGTGCGAGGCTGCTGGGATGGCGACCGCACGTGATAAAGTGGATGAAAATCAATTTCACTTGAGTTCGATGAAGATCACAAACAGGCTTCAGGTTATTGGTTTCCTCGATGGCTGCCGTTGCCAAGACTGTGTTCCTCCCACGTCTCAGCGCAGCTCCCCATTGCGCATGAATGAGTTCGGCTCTCTCCGTTCAAATCGGAGCCATAGGGGTACTGGGAAGGAGAAACTCGGTATTCCGTGATATTGCTTGCATATTACTGTAATTCATTTAGCCTGCTTTTTTTAAGAGCTCGCCCGCGTGAAGTCTGTATGCTAAGCTGCTCGGACCGCATCATCCGTTTACGTAGCAGGGCAGTTTTTACCGGAGTAAATCAGGGTAAGCGCCACGATCGAGTGAACCACACCATAAGAGGGAAGCCAAACTCAGGTCCTATGCTATGCCACTTGCTGCACCAGTAAATCTTGGGAAAATCTGCATGCTAGGGGGGTTTTAGATGTTATAAATTATGCTTTTGTCTCTCCATTACAACATTGGGACACTCTGAAATGTATGCTTCATCCGGAAGCTCACAGATA
The DNA here is from genome assembly GCA_018136845.1 of Heterotis niloticus. Classification (NCBI taxonomy): domain Eukaryota; kingdom Metazoa; phylum Chordata; class Actinopteri; order Osteoglossiformes; family Osteoglossidae; genus Heterotis; species Heterotis niloticus. The sequence continues at coordinate 788,299 of CM030888.1, forward strand.
CAGGACAAAGGAGGTATGCACTTCCAGCCTCAGGATCAGTTTGCCTTCAAAACCCAGCTCTGGGTTAGCAATTCCCTTGTGGACCACCAGAAGCTTCCTGCTCTCAGGTCTTCTCACTGTACAAGGAGGCCCGCAGCAAAGGTGTGTGCTGACAGCAGAAGCATGCGCGGCAGACCTGATCGTGACTTGGGCCTGGAAGCTGACGGATCAGGATTCGACATCCCCATCTTACATTAGCATTAGCCTCTTCCCCGTCTCCAGCGGATCGCAGGCCAGCCAAATGAGTTCCCCGATGATCTGCCTCTCATTCCACGACCGAAAACCAAAAAACTGGCATGGAGCGCACAGAGGCAGCGGGCTGTGTTCGATCTGAAACACATGTGGACGTGGCTCGTCCTCTGAGTGCTCAGCTTACTGCTGTTAGCATGGCAAAATAAATTGCGTTTTTCAGCGGGCTGGAATCCCACACCAGCGAACAGAAACAAATCCCCTTGAAAGTTGTGGTGATGCAAATGTGGTGAAGGCAGATGCAGAGCACGGATCCTGCGCGATCGTGTCTTTCATGCATGTGGATGTAAAGCTACGTCCACCGCAAAGGCAGGGTCACCGTGGGGATTTTATGCAGTTATACACACACGCATCAGGCACACGTAGACACACAAAGACACACACTACTCATTTTTTATGCAGTATGAACAACAATCTTATGTGACCACATCTCCGACCAAAAGGTTCTTTATTTTTCTTTTATTTCTGTGAGATCGAACGCTGATTTGGAAAACGGCGCTTTATGACCTTTCCTGCATCCAAACATATTTTTGCGTATCGGAACTGCATTGCATGTACCTGCCAGTCACCAAAAGTGACCTCTGTTGTCAGAAGCGTCTGAAATGCTCCAAGCCTCATGGAATAAAGATGAGGGAGCCGTTTCTCGTAGGGCTTTGTGGAATGAAGGTAAAGCGCTTTAGGAGTCCGGCCTGTACTTCCTTGTCAGACTGCTCTTTCCAAGTTGAGACACGATGAATGTTGTTTTGCACAAAACATGAAATGAGAGAGAAAAAGAGCTTCCAGCTGTTTTCAAACGTGTCAGAGTATTGACTCCATAGACTGAGAGCAATGATGATAGAATAGCAGAAATGTAGAAAGAAAAAACAGCGTGCAAGGAAGTCAGTAATAATCATAAAAGTTCAGGAAAGAATGGCAATCCCATTTGACTGGGGTAAAGGCAGTCTGCAGGATGAACCTGTTTTTTAAAGAAACTGCTTCATAAAAATAAACACTCTGTGTGTCTTTGGCTTTTCCAATTTTACTTGAACCATATTAAAGCAGCAGCCCGAATAACCTCCCCCACCCACCGAGTTCTCCCAGTGTTTTTAACGCAACCCTCACAGAACAAACTTTATACAAACTTTTGCCTCGGGCTCCGTTTAAAAAAAGATCAGCACATCCATGGTAAAATAAGATGTGCTACAAAACATAGAAATTGTTCCGCTTATAAGCAAAAACTCACATAAAAATATGAACCGTTTCTTCTGCTCATTTCCAATACTCAGTCTAATGAAATGACTGGATGGAGTGAAAACTCGAACCACTCCCACCTGAAATTCCCTTGCGTCCCTGCTTTAGGAGAATAAAATCCCGTCCCTTCCTGTCAGTGTCCTCCTGTGTTGCTACGCATCCACCTGCTCGCTTTGGTGGGAATTAATGGCTGTTCGTGGAAGGCCATCGCACCCATTTAGGCGGATCGATGACACTTTAAGTGCAGCCGCAGATGATTTCAATGAGCCTACGGCTACAAGGCTTCCCACGGGACCCTGGGGACCGGGGAGCCAAATTATTTCCGTCTTTCCTTCCATTTATTTCTCCCCAGCTTTGTCTGCTCGGATTTGCGTCGCTTCCAGGCCGAAAGGGCGCCCCGGTCTCCGTTCCCAGAATTTTGTAGGCCGAGAAAGCTGGCGGACTCCCTCGCACAAAGTTGCGTGTTTCTCCCAGTTGCATCACAGAGCGCCTGCTGCATCAAATGGTAAGCTGAGGGGCTTATGGGCATCCCAACATGGAGGATTTCACAAGTGTGCATTTGCTCCTTTCTTCTCCTTTTGAGTTGCTGGCTTTATTTCGTGCATGCCCTGAAGAGGCGAGGGCTTCTAGAAGATTCTGCTGGCATGAGCCTTAAATTAAAACGTCGCTGTAGCCACGAAAGCAGACAACCTATCTGTTTCCATGTTAAGCTGCATCCATCCGAAAAGCAAATCCCGACTCACAGTCTCCTGACTCGAATGCAGCAGTCGGACAAGGGAGCACAGTCAGGGTTTCTGTAGCTGCTAGAAGCAAACTGGAAAACCCACTGAAGTGTGTGTGTGTGTGTGTGTGTGTATTAGTGGGCTGCACATAGAAGGAGGCATTAGACAAAGAGTGTTCTGTTATTATTGCTGCACTGCTGTCTTTGTTGGGACTCCGGAAGGCTCCGCTAACCCAGTTCTGTGCGGCAGTTCTCTGCGATGTGTCAGTGCAGCGGTTACTGCCACCGCCGTCCACTCAGAAGACCCAGAGCCCCTACTGTAGTACCCTTGAGCAAGGGACTTACCCTGCGCCAGTACAGTACAACTTACCAGTGTATGAATGCGTTCGTAATTGTAAGTAACGTAGAGCACGGACGAACACCGGGAGTCATTTTTGACACAAACATCTATAGTGAGGAACACTGTGACATCCAACAATGAGACAGCTAAGTAACGCTTTCAATGCATTTATCTGGACATTTCCTATTTTTAACTCTCTCCCATCCACTGGTTCCGTGGCATTATTTTGGCTCAGAAGAAGCTGCGTCCAAAGTTTCCATTTCTTACTGCTTTGCCCCCCGCCCCCTGCCCTGGTGCCTCCAAACCCCCAAAGCCCACCTCGCTTTCGTCCCTGCACTTCCGGATGCACGCGTGCAGGCTGCGTGGTTTGCTATTGAAGCTGCCGTGGCACGAGGGTCTTCTCTTTATTTGTCACAAAGAGTCCAAGGGCCACCTGTAGCCGGAGTCACGGAGAGGAGGCGACTGACCCGGGGCAGTCGATGAAGATCAAAGCGCTGCCGGAGGCCTTTGTTAAATCCACTCGGGCTGCGCCATAGTTCTTTTGCACGACCCGAACCCCCCCGACATCGACAACGGCCGCCACGACAGCGCAATGGGAAGCGTGTCACGCAAAGTGCTTCATGTCCAACATTTCTCTCTGTCTCGCCCTCGCTCATGTAGATGAATCAGACCCGCTAATGATCTCTTTCCCTGCCCACGTTTCGCCTCCGTCCTCCTCATTGTCTGGAGGCGGCCACGCGTTCCTCCAAAGCGGTTCCTCCCAAGTCAGAGCGCCCCTTTCGCAGAGCTTCGCGAAATGAGTTTCTCCCCCGAACGGCCGACCTCGCGAAACGAATCGCGCACGGCAGAACATTAGCGACAGTGAGGTTAGCTTAACTCTATTTTCCTTCATCGTGTACCGCACATTACACCAATTTCCAAGCGAAAATAGTCCGCGCAAGTTTCATCGCAGTAATATATTCCGAAGTCCTCCGACATAGCTTTTTCTAAAGTGTCATTAACATAAAGGAATGCAGGAGGGCCTCAGATATCAAATAAGTGGAGGCACATTCCTGCCCTTACATAGCAAGGAGATGCCGGAGCTGGAAAGATAGAAGAAGCTCGAAGGGTGGCACGAGTTCCATATTAATATGCTGTGGGAGGTAATTAAACATTTGCTTGAAATAATTATGAAAGCAGACCCGGGGATGAAATGTAAGCGCAGCAAAGGAAATTAAAAGCGAAAGAGCAGCTGTAATAACCTGTCGGTCAGGGAGCTGAATGTTGTCCCGTTCTGCAGTCCATTACACCTATTATACTTATTACAGTCATTGCTTAATGCGCTTTGATCACAATGGGCGGGCGGACTCTGCCCAGGCCTTTGGCCTCGCTTCCCCATTGACACACCCCGCCCCTTCATTTTACGATCCATTTCTTTGTGCTCCTGCCAACCACCGCGATGGACCGTTAAGATGATCTTTAGCCGGCGCTTGCGGAATAAAAGTGCTCGTCCAGGCACAGGACTGCCAGGAAGGCGCCGCGCTTCCCTGAAATGTCTGGGAAAGACGCGTGCGTAGGCGTAGCAGGGTGGCACGCTGGGCAGCGGGAACTTTGTATGGTGTCCTGGTCTTTGCGGGGCATTCCTCCTGGCGCGTGTTGATCGCTGGACTGGCACCTCATCCACGGCGTGCCCCGCCTCACGCGCTATGCTTCTGGGATAGACTGTGGGCCAGCACTCTCTGCACTGGACAAGCGGCCCGTGATAACGCACGGATGGACGTGGCTGCGCCAGAAGTGGCTCCTCTTCCCCACGCTGCCGTGACGCCCTGGAGACTCCGGTGTCCGGCAGTGCGACAACAGCGGGTGGCCTCAGAATGCCCGCTGAACGCAGGTTCTAATTCAACAGCAAACCACAGCCTTGTTTAACAATCCTGCTGGAAGTGTGGCCAGGTTATGGTGGAGCTCTGTGCAGTTTTTTTCTTATGCCAGCTGTCCTAACACGACACAACCGCCTCAAAGTAAATAAAACCCAGAGAGCTGGCAAGAGGTATCTCGGCGAGATTTCGTGCATGAGAGCAGGACTCAGTCACCCCCAGCCAGTTCCACAGACATGAAGGTTAGTGAGCAAATAACAGAAATAATATTAAACTTTGACAAATGATTTATTATTTTTCATCATTGCTCTTGGATGTGCCTGCGCACATTCGCACAAATGGGCTCAGGGGCCTGGCTTGCATCATGTGGCCACGACCAGAGGCACAGGGACTCTTTGGCAACCGATGGGCCAAGCAGTAGCGTCAGCGCCTCTCCTCCGTAGAACATTATTGTCCGATGGTAGATGAGCTTTACTTGTCTGAAAATGAGCAGCAATTTTGTTTTCTTTTGTTTTCTCCTGTTGTCAGGAGAAGTGTCAGCTCTTGGCAATCGTGAAGGTGCGGGCTCTATATGTGTCTTTAGTGTTCAAAGTGGTGAGTTCAGCATCACTGGGATTTTCTTGTTTTGTAAGCGTCACCGTCTCTCTGAGAAAGTCCAAACTTCAAAAACCATTTGTCCAACGCATGACCACTACTAAGAGGCTGGACCTGCATCATGCCTCAAGCCATCTGTTCCTTCTCCTGCTTTTGTGTGCTTTGGAATCTTTTCACTTTGCGCGCACGCACGCACACACAGTATATACATACATTTCATATGTCTTAAAAAAATACATTTATAGTACAAGCAATATTAGTTGCTATATTAGAAAATGTCACCTTATTTTTAAGTTTATTCTGGACCACCGTTTCAAGGTCACACGTCTGTTCCTCAACAAGGGCGACCCAGGCGGTGCCGTTGTCTTGCACTTCATCTGCATCTGTCAGTGGAACCTGTCGAGCGTGGCCTTTGCCCTGTTGCTATTCTTGTTCTGCTGGTACTCACCTGAACGCCTGTCTTTCCATCATCGTGCAGCTGTTTTCTACTTCTTTCTTTCCCCAGGACATTCCACAACGATGAGTCTGATTTATAAGACGTAGAGTATTTGATAATCTCATGCAGAATTGCGGATGCACTGCTTTTACAGACAGCTAGAGGAGGTCGGGCCAAAGTCGTCTTTGTGGTCTGCAGGTTGAGCCATGGCCTTCACTGCACCCTGAGATTTTTCTGTCCCTGGGTCAATGAGATGGGTGGGCAGCAGCGAGTAAGTGATGGTGGGCCTTTTCAGAGAGCACGCAAAATATTATCAAATTCTTCCTCATGTGTCAGGTGGCCATGACATAGCATATATAACAACAAACATTCTTTATTCCAGTCCAAAATGCAGTTTGTCACTATTGTCGGGCTGTTATTTGCTGAAGCGCACGGAAAAAAACGCTCCTGCCCCCCTGCTCTCGTGGGAGTAAATGAGTGTGTAGGAGGATTGCTCAAGCTTTCGCATGGTTGACCAGGGTCTCATGAGCATTCCTCATATTGACCTTGTTGTCGTGGTCATCACGTGTCGCTTGTTCATCTCCCACCAAAGCTACGCTACAAAGTGCGGGTGAGTCATACCAGCAGTAACAACTTTACTGGCATTTGCAGGTTAAAACCTCACAAAGACATGTTTATACAAGGGCAGGGCCATAGGTAATCTTTAAATCTAATGGACTTGAAAAAATCATGTAAAGCAAAAGTACACATAAAATGCATGTATAATAGCAGAGCTGGGTGAACTCTCAATAAAAAAATTACTGCTCCTTGAAAGTGTAGTGTTTCCATAATGAGACATTTTGGGCTGGGCTTTTGGAGTCGACTGCTTGCGTGGCAAAACTGCAAGGCTGCTACGACACGGTGAACGTGAAATATAGCATTCAATTACAATGGAAGTGTTGGAACAGATCTCATGCTGTTAGGCTCTGAACGCAGAAGCCTCTAACCAGCTATTTGGAGAGGAACCGGTGGCAGCAAATGCTGTGGCTTGTCAATGAGGTCAAGCAGGCTCTGTCTCCGTGGACAGTGCAGCAACAGAGAGCTTCTGCCTGCCACCTGAAACGTGACAAGTGATGCAGGTAGTGGTGCACCCCTTTTACAGTCACCATACAGGCGAATAAGGGGTATCCACTTAACAGAAGTCAGGAACATAGGAATGTGGGCTACAGGATTGGAACATTTTATCCATTTGTAAGGTATCCACTTATCTGAACTTGTGTACCTTTGAAGTGACTGGGACTTCAAAGAATCCACTTAAGTCAATTGTCCACTTGTTCGGTGTCTTAAGTGGACTCGATTGTACTGTATTGATAGATTTTTTTAAACAAATCTGAGATCAGCCAGAAAGCAGCACCAGCGTCTGGGTTTGTGCAGTGTAACAATGATGATGAGTACAATAAAATAACAGCTTATTGGCCAAGCGTGTTTGAACCTGCAAGGTATTTTACTTAGTGCATCCATCCCAGGACAAATTTAACACAACAAAACAACATTAAAGTGACTGATTGTTTAATTCAGAAATAAATGCTAAACAGTATGCAATGAATATAATTTTTTCTACAGGTAAATGTATGAGGAATCTAAGCAGCATGAGTGTCTAAGGGGTAAAGCAACGGTACTCATATTCAATAGGTGGACTATCAATCATACCAGTTAATATACAGAATTAATTCATATACTATATAATCGTGTTTTTATACTACACGAGGGGTTCTTAAACTCTTTAATCCAAAGACCCAAATAAGAAAATCGGACCCAAGAAGAGAATTATTGTGGGCAAATGTCAGCAATGCCGTACAAGGACAAACAGAAAAGTGAAAATCTAATGTATTGATTAAATAAGAAAATAATAATTGTAGCGCAGAACAGCGGATGGATTCCCAAGCCACTTTTTTCCAAACGCAAAGTAAGAGAAGGAAAAAAGCTGAGCTATAATTAAAGTAAAAATCACTGCTCATTCCGCCACCCGCAGCCACAGGGGTTCCTTCGACTGAACCTGAGAAGCACCTGCTTATAAAGTGGTGGGATGCTGGTTGGCTACCCTAAGCTAGTAGTGTAACTGTCTTAGAACACATTGCCGGCACTCTTGACCATTTCTGGAAGCTTTAGTAAAACCAAGAGAAATAAGTTCTTCATCATATTCTTTTTCACATTTCAAACCAACGCCAGACCCCTTCGCCTCCCAGCCTTGTCTGTGCAATAGTCTCCGCCCACGACGTTGCACGCACGCGTCCCTTGTAAGTTTCTGTGCTGTCAACTTTGATTGTTTCACAGATTTTGACAAGGTGGTGGTGTGCTGGGCGGGAAAATTCATTACACTTTTGTCCAATATCAACGAATGCTCTCCATTATACAGCAGATGAGTTGTTCGGGCTCTGCCTCAGATCATTACGTGCAGCGTGCGGTTTGGAACAGAGCCAAATAGAGGGCGCCATATCGCTTGCCCCTGAATTTGTGTGTGGAAGAACTTAAGCAGTGGGATCTCATTGTCTATTCAGCTCAGCATCTCAGGCTTTCACCGACTATTTTATTCTAATTATTTAGAATATGTAATGACAGCTTTGGTTTTTTGGACTTGGATGGAAAATTGCAGTGGAGCAGTTGAATCCATGAGCTCTGTAGCAGAGTTCAGCTCCAGGGATCCTTGAGTGCCATCTCCTGAGTCTGCTATTCAGCTCAGTATGAGCACCACTGGGTTTATGATGTTAGTTTATTTATGTTGTGACATAAAGACAGACGGGCTCGGTGAATAGGAATTTTATAGGAATGCAGTAGGCTCTGTCCATGGTCTGAGCAGTGGTTTTACAGCTCCGCCCCAGGGAGCAGCCTGGTATAAAACAAAATAAAAACACAGGGACAAGAGAATGGTTGTAGATCTTGTATGGGGTGACAGCTGCAATATTGAATTTATAGAGTACGCAGCTGTCCTGAACTGCAAATGGATGGATGATGGATGGATGGATGGATGGATGGATGGATGGAAAGATGACTGTCTCTAATTGGCCCTCAGACCTCAATTTATAGAAATGACATCAAATTTGATCATCTGACCCTCCACCTCCTCCGTATTGCAACTAAGAACCAGTGCCTGCACTGCCTGGCAACCCCTGAAAAGTGTTCACTTTTTATTCAAGGCCTCTGCTGTGAATTCTGAGATTTTGATATAAAGAAAAATGAAAACAAAATGGATGTCCATTAACAGTAAATTTGACAGTTTCCTTCTGAAAATGGAAAAAGACCACACTTTACAGTGAGAAAAGTTAGACAGTTAGCAAAAACGGAAGGGAAATGACATGACAGACTTCTCCAGACCAGGAGGCTCTTTCGTAAATGGGGGGCGAGAAGACGGATTTTTAAATAGCGAAACACAGGGCAGAAATGGAGTGACGGCGTGTGGTCAGAGATGAGATTTCGTTCTGAAATACGGCTTGTTCACGGACACCGCGACAGAGACATTCAGTTCCTACGCAAGGAGCACAGACCCACTGCTGCCCTGGGAATCTGGGAAGCTCATTTCCAGCCCCTCGCTGTGATTTTGGGGCACAGCATTGGCAGAATTGGCAGGCAAAACAAAGTTCTCACTGGAAAATCAAGGGGTGTTTTTTAGGCGCTCGTGCATCTGTCTCACACTTGTCTCCAAAGTGACTTGCAGTTTCAGATTTGGGCACTAACTTACAGTGAGCCATCCCTTTATACAGCTGTTCTACAGCAGGAGCAGGAATCCATGTGTGGTTCTTGGATTGCAAGCTAATGGAAGTCAACACTGTGTCGCCCGCTGCTTGCCGCCGCATTATTGCTGTAAGCCCAAGTCATGGCACCTGGTAGCTTTTCTGCTCATTGCAAGGCTTCTGACTGACTCAACATGAATTTATTTTCTTTATTTTGTTCTGTTCCTTGAGGCATCATGGGGTCAAGCCTTTGTAGGGCACACAAGCATGGAAGCCTTGGCCAGGGGTACTGGGTTCTGAGTTCTGCTGTGTGGTCACCAAGCCTGCATCCAATTCGTCTTTATTTTCGGACGCGTCACTGGAAACCTGGGTGACCGGTTGGTGCGAATGGCAGGAGAGTACGGCGCTACACGTTCCATTTTTATTGTTTCTATTCTGGTCTGTCTGTCCTTTCAAGGCCATTAGACAGTCGAGTCCCGGCAGAGCCTCGGCATCCACAGCTGGGACGGTCCGCTTTCCTCATTCGAGCCTCGGTTTGATGGGTGCCGGTGTTTGGACGGCTCCGGTACAGCGGAGGTGTCTGAGGAGACGGCTTTAAGATGCGCCGACATTTCTCCTTATCGCAAGGATTGCAGCGCTGCTCTTCGGTGTCTCCTGCTCCCTCTCAGCAGGCTGGGCGCTCTGAGCAGCGAGAAGAATAGCGCTTTTCTAGTCAAACACCCCCTGCGGCATGTCGAACGCTCGCTGAAGTGGCAATGAATGACCGTCCCGGTGAAGGGAACAATATTGCAAAAAATCAACCGGTCATTTTTTTCACGCTTCATTTATCCTTATTTCAGCGTTGGTCCTTGTGCAGTCGCCCCGTCTCCCCACCTCCCCCAACTTGTAGCAGTCGTGTTTGAACCTTTTAGTTTGCCAAATTCCAAAGTAATGTGTTCTTTTGCGTGCCCTCTCAATATTTCCCAGGAACAGGCTTTCATTTGTGCACGTGTGCGTGCGCGCTCCCATGTTTGGTGGCGACCAAAGGAAGTGCATCGGTGAGAGCGCCTGTGGCCCCGGCTCAAGAGCGGCCTGCTTCTCAGACAAACCTGGCTCACAGCAAATCGATTTCACATCACCGAGCTGCCAGGAGAAGAGAAATCACGCAGGCAGCCGGGCTCCTCACAGACAAGTTGAGGAACAAATAACTGTACTTCGGGATCACAGGCAGGAAATGTCACCCTTCAGTCCTCCGCACTGCTGCTTTCCCCCTAATGGAAAGTAAACCCACAGAGCATTTTTTTTATTCATTCCAGAACACCTCAAGGGTTTGCATTCCACCTTTCCTGGCACCGCAAATGTGCAAAAGGCAATAGTTAAAACGTACTCTTGCAAAGTAGCAGGATTTCAACCCGACTTGCATAGGTTGACAACGGATGACAAGCAGTGATTTTCTTCAGCGGCAGGGGTCGCTGTGCTTGGGTCTGGTGTTCCTTCTTGAGCGGTGCCTTAGCTGTCTGTGGTCCTGCTGCGACTGGAGCGTGGAAACGTCTCCCAGTCACGATAATATGGGTAACTCTGAACTCTTACAGAGAATCGTAAGGTGACGCTCATACTCTACTGCATTAGCAGGCAGAAGTGTAGTGAGCTGCGTATGAGTTTGCAGATGGAGGAACAGGTAAAAAGCAGGTTGAACAAAGCGGCCCGTAGCACAAAGCTAAATGTACAAAGCGGAGCTCAGCTGTGTTCATGCTTTACCTCACTGAGGGCTGTACTTTAGTTCAGGAGGACTGGATCTATATCTATCTATCTATCTATCTATCTATCTATCTATCTATCTGCTCGGCGGCAGTCTCCAGCTGTTCCCGTTCGGAAGACAAAACCGAGAGCAGACGCAGCAAATAAGAGCTGCAGCCAAACTCAGATGATGTGTCGTTCCTTCCTTCGATGCTAATGTGCAGCGCCTGCATGGAGCTCCCGAAGAAACAGAAGCAACGACGCCCTTCTTCGACATGGCGCAACCCAATTTTTCCAACGGATCCAAGACTTACAGCAAGTGACAGACACATTCCCATCTATCTATCTATCTATCTATCTATCTATCTATCTATCTATCTATCTATCTATCTATCTATCAGTAATGTTAACTGTTGACTCTGGTTATAATTTAATTTAATTTTGGTGCATGTGGTCACCTCTTTTGCAACAGTGCTACACAGCCACCAAATATATCAGCCTATTCTTCACCTGTAAGGTTGGAGTAGGAGCTGAGCTGTGTGCATTTTCTCAAGGCACATGAAGAAGTGCGCAGATGTGCGTGGGAAGAGGAGACAGGAGGGGAGCTGGGAAACGTCCTCCGGGATGCCCAAACGGTGTAGCGCACGGGGAGCACTTGACAGCACGCAGATTCTCGGGCTGCCTTGTCCCCCGAGCGTGAGGACATGATGTCCAGGTGACCCTTGCTTGTAAGTGTCACGCTCCTCGGCCCGCGCTCACACACGCGCGCACGCACGCACACCGCTCACACACTCTTCTTCCCCATCTTACCAACCTGCAAAGTTGATTTTATTCTTTCACCGCCTCTGACATGCATGGAGCCTTGCGGCACCCAAAAAACGGGCAGTTATTGCAGCCATCGGGGTTTCCTTCTGCAGCTCATTTTCAGGAGGAGTAACTACTGTAATATTCCTGTTTCCCGCACACAGCCAAGCTCATAAAGAATGAATGTGCATTGGGCCAAGCGCAGTTGCACGGGAGAAAATTCAAGGGACACAATTAACCTGCTAAAATCTATTTCTCTTACTGCCAGATCTCTCGGGACTCCCTGAGAACAGCTCACCGCGATGCAACGGAGCTTGTCGATACAAGGTGTGTGAAAAATCTTTGGGTTCTACATGCGCGAACATGTCCGAGGCAGCTACGTCAATCACAATTTTTATACTCGAAGTCCCACCCGCTTTCTTGTTTTCTGTACTCTGTGTTGCATTGATTTTGTGCCACTTTAGATATTTCTGCATGTATCAGCAGCACGGTTCCATTGTTCTTCTCTGGTGATGCAATGATGGCCCTCGGTTGCAAAGCAGAGACTTTGTTTGCACAAAAGAGTGCAGTAGTGTGCGTGTGTGCATGTGTGTGTGCAACGGCAGCGCCTATCAAAGGGTTTAACCGTGCACCTTAAATCTTTCGCTAACTGTAATGGGAGTCCGCAAAACTGTTTTCCCCACCGAACAGCAACACTGACAAACCGCCATTTCAAGATGCCTGACAGGTTGAAGAGGCCTTGAAGCAGCGAGCGGCTCGGATACCCTGACCGATGACTCCCTCCGGTGCCAATTTTGTTCGGCCATTGGGGGCCGTCAGTCAGAAGTATTAAAGGACAGCCCCACGTGAACTATGATGTGGGCTGTAGCACAGACATGGAGCGTGATAGAGAAGGTTGTCGGCAGCAGACCGGTCCAGGAGCTCTCGGGCCTACCGGGATCTTCGGCAGAGCGCGCCAGGGCGAGCGCCAGCGCCTAGCACGCGCACAGCGAACAGTTAAACTCATGTTCCCCAGCATGCGTGAGCCATGGGACCTCGGCTTGTGATAAAAGCTTGTGAAACAGCATCCTTTGGAGATGCAAACTGCTGTGCTGTGAATAGCAGGATGCACAAATTCGCAGCTGAAAAATATGTCGGCTGTTCCGTACCGTGTCGCAGGCATTGTAATGCAGGAAAGAAACCATAAAGACTCCACCAGGAGCTTCGCTAAGGCAGTAAAGCGGTCTCATTTCTCCAAAAGGTTCTAGTATCCACTTTTTTATACGCGTATGACAGCTATAAATCATGCAAATGCTGAAGTATTTCATGCTGTTGTTCTGGACGTGCCCAAGTGTGTAAGCAACCCCAGTCTTAAAAAAAAGGTTATACTTATTAATGAAAAATTGCCACTTAATGATTTATTTTAAAGCCTTTTCATTATTAAAAGCAGGTAACGCTGCATAGTTCGTATTTCGCATGGGGCGACACCGGGTGAGTACGGGGGCTGCTGAACTTGGCTCATCTGATGTGCTGCAAAGGTTGACATCCATCCATCCATCCATCCATCCATGGCTAGTGCCAGGACAGTCCACAGCCCAACTCAGAATCGCTGGGCAAAGGGGTTATGAAATCACTTGCTGGGTGGGACTGGGTGGAGTCGTTTTTCCTCCAGGGTGACACGCGTCAGTTGTGGCAGGGACTGTGCACCATCACAGATTTCGGAAGGAAATCTAACGTGGCTATGAGTGCCGATTCTGGGTTCGCCAATGAACTCGACGCATTCTATGCCCGTTTCGAGCCCGATTGCACTAAAGTCACCCGCGACAGCAGCGAGAGCTCGACGGGCTCACCGTGGCCGAGTCCGATGTGCGCAGGGTACTGAAGCGTGTTAACATCAGGAAAACGCCGGGGCCGGGCGGCATCTCCGGACGCCTGCTGCGCTGCTGCACTGATCAACTGACCAGAGTTCTCACTACCATCTTCAAGGAGTCTCTGGCTCAGTCCACAGTCCCTAGGTGCTTTAAAAGATCCACTATTGTCCTGGTACCGAAGAACAATAAGCCCTCATGCCCAAATGACTACCGGCCCGTTGCACTGACCTCAGTAGTCATGAAGGTTTTTGAGAGACTCGTCGAAGCCATCATCACTGCATCCATCTCCAACTTTGTAGACCCACTTCGGTTTGCTTACCGCCCAAATAGATCCACGCATGATGCCATATCCCACGTCTTGCACACCACCCTCAGTCACATGGACAGGAAGCAAGGGAACTATGAGATTGCTGTTCATTGACTGCAGTTCAGCTTTCAACACCATTGTCCCCCACAGACTATTCACTAAACTGAGAGACTTGGGATTGAACCGCCACCTATGTGCCTGGGTTCTCAGTTTCCTCACAGGCAGACCGCAGGTGGTGAGAGTCAGTAGTTGCACCTCCGGCATCATCACACTTAACACAGGAGCTCCACAAGGTTGTGTACTTAGCCCTCTGCTCCATGCCCTCTTCACTCACGACTGTGTGGCCACACACGCCTCCAACTCCATCATCAAATTTGCTGACGACACAGTGGTGCTGGGCCTCATTTCCAACAACGATGAGACGGCATACTTGGAGGAGGTGGAGAGCTTGGCATCATGGTGCCAGGAGAACTGCCTCCAACTGAATGTCGGCAAAACTAAAGAGATGGTGGTGGACTTTGGTAGGCGACAGCAGCGGTCCCACACCCCCCTTACACTCAACGGGACTGCAGTGGAGAGGGTGAGCAGCTTTAAATATCTGGGCGTTCATGTCACTGAGGATTTGACATGGACTGTACACATCCGAGCTCAAGCAAGTAAAGCAAAGCAGCATCTTTACCACCTCAGACAGCTGAGGAAGCTTCGGGTCTCTCCGGCAATCCTTAAAACCTTCTACTCTGGTGCTGTACAAACTGTTCTGACTCAGAACATCACCTCCTGGTTTGGGAATAGCTGTGCTCGCGACATCAAGGCATAGAGAGTGATCCGGGCAGTGGAACGCTGAACCGGATCTGATCTGCCATCCCTACACGACATCTACACCAGTAGATGCAAGACCAGAGCGACTAGGATCATCGGTGACCTGTCTCATCCCAGCAACCATCTGTTCGACCAGCTGAAATCAGGCAAACGATTCAGAAGCATTATGGCCAGAACGGAGAGGCTCAGGAGGAGCTTCTATCCATAGGCCATAAGACTTCTGAACCCAGACATGCCATCACAATCCTCACAAACCAGGGTCTACTATATCCATTGACTGCTCCCCTCCCTGGCACTTTCAATACAATGCACCATAAGATTTTGTTTATTTATTTATTTATTTATTTATTTATTTATTTATTTGTTTGTTTGTTTGTTTGTTTGTTGTTTGTTTCTTGTCTTCTTGGTGTTTGGTTGTTTGTTTTTTACTCGTTGTAATTTTTTTTTTTTTTTTTTCTGGAATGTGACCACGCACAGTCTCCTGTTGAATCAGGGCACATTTCACTACATGGTATACTTGATAACCATGTATGTGACAAATAAACTCTTTTGACTTTGACATGTCCTCTGCATTTGGTTTTCTCTCACAGCAGGTTGCCAGTTTGATTTCGCTCCACCACATTTTGGTTTGCTTCTAAAGTGAAGCTTCCTCGTTCCTTATCTTTTTATATTATTAACATATGTCTTCAGTAGCAGAACAGATCCACAACCCCAATCATTTATCTTCTTCATCTAGAGACCATTAATACTTTCTGTTCTTCAGTCCATGTGAGGGTTTTGCATGGTAACAACAACAGCAACCCTAATAATAATAATAATAATAATAATAATAATAATAATAATAATAATAATATGTCGCTGCGGGGCTTAAAACGCCGTTTTAACAGTACATTTGTCAAACTAAGCTGGTTATTTTTAACTTCATCCTTGCATCTTGAGGTGACACAGACACACTTGCACATTTCCAGTATAGCTGGAGATCTTTCTGCAATATCCAAAATAAATCAGAATCAGCCTGTGCTTTCACAATACCTTTTATACATACTAATACTTAAAACTTTTAATGGACCTCATAGACACGTAGTCAATCCTAGAAAAGGCACGTCAGGCCCTGGGCAGCAGACACCACTGTTGCTGACTTGTTGTTATGGCCCAGGACCCAGGTTTGAATCCCATCCCCTGCTGTTGTACCATAGATCAAGGTGCCTGACCTCCACTGGGCCAGTAGAAATGACCCCGCTGTATTTCAGTTTAGAAAACCATGTTTTTTTTCATTTTTTTATCATTGTTATTATGAAATAATGAAAAATTAATACCACTAGGATGTGTAACACACGGTCATGAAATAGCGTTTTTTTTTTTTTTTTAAATTAGATTTTATCGATGATGCTCTTTTCAAAATGTATGAAAGTTTGATGTTTGTTTTTGTGTACGAATGCCATACAAGAGCTGCCAGTTGATGAACGTCCTCCAATACATTAGACATCATCCTCCAAACACCCCAGCCTCAGTATTCGTCTTGTTGGACTTCAAAACAGACAGTAAATGATAGAATACAGAAAGATAACTTGGAAAATAATGAACACACAAGGCTCATAAATATTTACACAGCCTGGAGTCTGCAATGTGCTTTTGTGCTTCATTTGTACACTTTGCAGTATAAACGTAGTGCAGACCAGATTTCAGATTGCCTAAAGGTGTCACACGGTGCTCTACCCCTGTCATGTGCTTTAACCCTCAGCTGGACTGTTGCTGAAGCCGAATGCAGAAAAAAGCTTGAGCTTTGGTGCTGGAGAAAATTGCTGAGAGTTCCTTGGACAGTAAGAATGTCTAAGAAATCAATACTTGAAGGAATAGAAGCAGAGGCTCACTGGGAGGCATGACTGTGCAACAAATGCTCAAATATTTTGGTCACTTAATGAGAAGGCAGGATTCCTCGGAGAAGACTCGAATGTTGTGAAAAAAGGCAAAGGAGAAGGCGAGGACAGAAGTCAAGATGGACAGACAGTGTTACTGAAGCCCTGCAAATGACCTAAAAGGACCTGAAGGAAGCCAGTGTACAACTAGGAAACTCGACGCACCAAAATGCACGAGGCCTCGGATAGTCGGACTCGACCGAACGACTAAACTCCGAGAACAACAGCAAGCCTGCATCAAGCCCATTGTGGCTGCCCGCTGCCTATTAAACACTGGGGAGCGGTCCCTCGGTTCACCCCTGCCCCTGGCATGACAGCTTTTCCCAGCAGCCCACACATTATGGACAATTATAATGGGCTGTCCAGTTTTGTATGTGAAGACCAGAAAAAGAAAGCAGTCTAAAAACACCCTGCAGTAAGTAAAACTGTCTCTTCCTTAAAAAGGACGTCTCTCGCTTCAGTCCAAAACCAAAGTTTCTCCCACGGTCCGCATCTCCGGAGAACCTCCGCTAGTCTCCCCCAACTTTAAACTGCGGGCACCGAACCTTCGCTTCCCCGGCTCTTTCTGGCAAAAACAGGAAGTGCGCACACTCGTGATCACATAATGCACATGAATTATCGATGCAGCATCCGCCCCCGAGGAGCCGGGCACTTTATTTACTCGTAGCCTCAGCGTGTCGCTCAGAGGATGTTTTTTAACAGCAGCGAGGTGGAACTGGGCCGTTTCACTGTTCTTTCATCTTCACTGCTCGGAGACGGGTCCCAGAACCGGGGACCAGCACCGCTCCCGGACTGCCGACAGAAGCCCGGGGGCGAACTGCCGGAGTTCTATTTTCGTTCTGGTGCAGGGAAACCAGCGTGTACCGGCGTTGGAAAAACACACCAAACACCGCCATAGTTAAGGTCACTAATAAGGACACAGCGTAGCTGCCCAATCTGGCAGCTGCGTTCATAAATTATTTGCACGCTTCTATGAGAAGCTGGCCTGTGAGCAGATCAATAGCTCCAGCGAGTTGTTTGGGGCAGCAGAATATAGAATAACCACATTCTTGCCGGCGTCTGACACGTGTCCGAAATGAGAATGCTGTTTTCCTTGCCCCTCTCCGTTTCCCTCCGGGCCTGTCTAACAGCGGATCACGCAGCTGCGCGGGAAGTCTTTGCGGGTCGACCTGGTAGTACCCAGAACTCGACTCGTCTCCCGGGTAGCGGCCGGGGGCTCAGATGCACACATCAGCAGGTAACCTCAGGCTCACTCCACGTTGCCCACCATGAGCTGCTAGCACTCGGGATGTTGGTGGGGCTGAGTCCTTCTGCTGCCTTCTGTCAGGTTGTGGCCTCGCTCTCTTGAGCTCCGAGGAATCGGATCCTTCTATTCCGCTATTTGTTGTGCCCCCCTCGTGGCCAAAAGTAAATCCTCAGAAGCCCCATCTTCCGGGTGTCCGTGACTCCCTGTATCCACTCCTGTCAGGTACTGCACATTAAAAAGTAAAAATAGTTTTTCCTCGCTCATCCAGCAGCCAAGAGTCATGATGCATCATGGCTGGCCTTTCCCTCCCACTGACCCACGCTCGTACATCTCAGTGTGCCTGTTTGGCAGAAGAAAGCCTTAACTTAGCTGACTGAATGGACCATCCATTCATTACGGGATGGTTAGAAAGCAGGCGGTGACCGGTGCAGCCCGGGTCGACACCGCTGCCCGCCAAGCTGATTATTTCCGCTTCGACGGTTCGGGTTTCACGGACAACCCCTGTGGCGATTTATGGGGAATTCGGTGTTCACAAGGACCATTGATCAATAAGGTCTGCACAACCGCTGGCTCTTCCCTTAGCAAGTGTGTTGTTTTCTTCTCCTATGCAATTATTCCGTTTTTCTCCACATCAATTTCACTTTGTGCCCGGGGCTCAGGCCCTGCCGCTTTAAATGGCACTTTTTGCTTTTAGGACTTTGGAGGGGCAGGTTCAGCGTGGCCGCTGTTTTTGGAGAAGATGTTCTCTTTCCACGCACTCCTTTGGCAAATGTCATGGAAAAAAGACAAAGAGCGCTTGAAAAGTGATTCAGCAGAGTAAATTTGGCCGATACGGGAAACAGAGCTTCCGCCAGTTTCTCAAAAACAAACACTGTTTGGTGTTTTTTCTTGTTAAAAACAGCGTTGCCAACAAATGCACTCCGTGATTTAAAGCCACGCGAAAGCTGTAAATCCCGGAATCCTTTCTAGGAGTCTTTTGGCCCGTTGGCGCCATGGTTCGGGTTCCAGGATTCCGAGTTTGACTCTCGCCGCGGGCTGCTGCTACACCGCTTTGTTTTCCTCGCGGGATCAAGCCGAAGGATCGGCGACAAAAGAAGAGGAGCTGCGGGGCGGAGAGGGAGACGCCCGCCGATTTTCTGCACCGGGAGACACAGCAGCGAGTGGACTTCTGAGTGCCGGAAAAATGCGCTGCCTGTTAGTTGCTGCGGCCGTGCTGCGTGCAGCCGGCGAACCCCAGTAAATTCTTTGTCGGCGCAAGAACGCTTTGCTTGGACATTTATTCACATTTGCGTTTCAAAAAAATGGCCGTCCCATAAATCGACAATTTCGGGGCCCGCTGTCCCTAGAAGTGAACTTGGCCAAACTGATGAGCGGAACAAATAAATTGACAATAACAATGACAGCGGGCCATTGAGGTGCACATCAGTCTTTTCCCATCGTTTCTCCAGTTCGGAGCCCTTTCGCGCAGCTCTGCTCATGGGGCACCGGAGCGCTTTTGGCTACATGGCGGTGGGCCACTTGTGGCCCCTGCAGGGATCGTTTTGGTGTTCAAATACGAAAAGTAAGAAGTGGAAATTGGGGAGGACGTGTGGGGCTTGTCTGAACTGCTGGGTCCATTTTAGACTTAATAAGACTCCCTGCAGCGCTCGGGACCTCAAGGGTGCTCAACAAATGGAATAATTAAATCTCTGTTGCCCTGCCTGGAGACCCAGCTGCTGAGAGATTAATTAATTCACTTTCTAATAAATCTAAATACATTTTTGGAATTGAATCCATGCAAAGAAAAACGGCTGTCCTTCATTATTTTGCTCTCCTGGGCCGCAGACTGCGATGTACAAATGAATCACTGTGGTTGTACGAGCGTTCCTTCCGGAGATGAGGGCCATCCTGGAACTCCGAGGAGACAGGGGAAGATGTGGAGCCGGGGGGGTTGCGGGACGGTCGAAGTGCACCGGCGCCCCTTGAACCAGGTTCTGGGCGGACCGGCATGGGAACGGGGATGACCGAGTGCTGCTCCCTCAAGGACGAGTGTGGGGCTCACAGCACAAACTGATGAAATCCCGGGGTTTTGTTTAAAGCGGGCGGCGACGACAGCGGAACTTCGCTTGAAAGGCGAGGGACGGTGGACGGCAGCACACAAGTCAGCAGGAACGACACCTCTCCCCTATTCTGAGTCTGACGCCCTACTAACCGACCTTCAGACTCGGTGCCGTTTAATATGGCCTTCACGCACCCCGCGGCGGTCGGTCAATATACTCGCTGCTCCACAGCAATTACGGCGTCCGCATCGGGGTAAAAACGGAGTCCACCGGCCTCCCAGTTTAAGGGCCACTTATTAATGGAAATAAGTGGTAATAAATTGTAGACCTTTCGTTTGCCGTCTTTCAGACCTCTGACAGAAATAGTGGCCCGGTCATTGTTATAGGTTTATAATTTTCATTAGTGCCACATAAAAAGGGCCTTTATTAAAGCCAGAGTTCCGCGGTGCAGTTTTAACAATATGGCTGCGTTCGCACTTTTGGGGGTTTTTGTCATTTGCATGCAAATGACACTGAGTCCGCTGGCTCGATATAAATATGGCAACCGGATTCCCTTTTACATCGTAGTAAAGTAGATCGTGCGCTAAGATTTAACATCCACGGACGGGGATCTTGACGAAGAACCTCGCAAAAATCTTCTTTTTTTTACTTGGCTTCATGCTGAACCCTTTGTCCTTTTATTATAGTGTGCATTGTACTCCATTTAAATGGCCTGTAATTGTAAAAAAAATGTGAATATCTTCAAAACGAAAGTCGTCTGATGAACACAAACTTTATGTTCAGCTACCTGTTGGAATGTATTAATAATATCTGAACCTAAAAGGACCGAAAGCATCCAAAATGCTCTTTTTGCATCGCCCACTTGTTTCATTCGGCTCTCGAAAATATATTAAATATACTGGGGTTTTAAATCTTCCTCGCTTCACATAAAGAACCTTTTAACACCAGCAAATTGAAACCAAGTTAATGGCAGACCATCTGCTGTAGAGAAACCTGTGAGGTTCACCAAACTTTCCTGGCAGGAAGAAGACCGCACTTTGCACTTTTCGCCCTCAATAATGTTTGGCCTTTAGTTTGATTTGCTGAAAGTCATGCAAAGGGTTCCTTAAGAACAAAAGCGTGTCAGGAAGGGTCGGACTTCCCACTGCTTCACTGACACAGAATCTTTAGGCTTTTTATGAAGGCCTGAATGCAGAAACGCCGGTTGTGTCAACAAGTTGTCGCAGTTGGGCCTGAACCCGGGGAGATTTGCTGCAGCAGAGGCACATTTGAACGTGGGTGGTAGATGTGATTCAGATTAAAACTTTATACTGCAAAGGCATTTATCTGTTCTGTTTTTCGTTCAAAGCTTCTTAGGTTCACAGAGATACCGGAGCTGTGGAGTCAGCGGCTCTGCATTTTGATAGCAGCGCTCAGCAATAATTCGCCCATTAATCTCCTGTTTTTGTCTTTGTGGATTTTCAAAAACATAAATCTCTTTCATTAACATCATTGTTCTGCTACAAGACTTTAAGCTGTTAGCATTTTTTACCTGGCTTACATCTTTTCACATTATTTGCAGTGAGGTTTAGAAACCGCTACAAGGTGGCGGGACTGCCGTGTGTCTTGAGGGACTGAACTCACCGGCTTCGCTCTCGTGCTTCACAGAGGTGGGACAGTCACGCCAAACAGAGGGCCGATCCTGCATGTCGACTGACCGGCCGGGTGCAAATGAAGGACATACATTTCAGAACGCATTGGAGAAAACCTTTATTAGGAAGGAACGGACAGAAAAACGCGCCAAATGTTGGTGAAACAATGGCGCATACGAATTCAACGTACACCGATATGCAGTGGATTGCAAAATACGTCGGTCACTTTGGGATCATTTTCAGATTTGCTGACATTTCCCTTTCGCGTATGAATCTTAGAGCGCGAGAGAAGCAAAAGATGAGCTGAGATCACGTTTCTCAGCACCTCCTTTTCTCCCTCAGCAAACTTTCTGAGTCTGCTAAACTCAGCCCTACAAACAGGTTTCTGGCCGCACGCTTATTGTTTCACTGATAAATGAACATAGCAACCGGCATCCGCATCTTCGGCCATTTGTACAAAGGAAATGCAAACGGCGAGGGCATCCGTAAGACCGATGAATATTACAGAACAACGTTCGGGATGTTGACCTCCGCAGCGATCCTTGCGTTTCATCCGTACGTAGTCAACACACAAAGTGCATACTGAACCCACTGCTCCGGGGGCGACTGCGGAGCGCAGGCATGGGGGATGCGGTTTACTGTGTGATTAAATTGCGGGCAAAGCCGCTTGGAGGCTGGACAGAAGAAAAGGAGCACCTGTGTCTGTCAAGGCCGAGAAGAAGCAGAACTGCGCAGAAAACAGAGTTGTGCTTGTTGTCCACCTCCTCATCGCTCAGGGCTGCTTTCTTCTAATTGGGTTCAAGCGCAGGGCTGCCGGATGCTCACTTCAGCGTGGCCCTAGGAGCTGTTTAGCCGCAGCGATGTGATGCGGTTACCAATGGGCCGGTAATCGCAGGGGGTCTCCGAAAACATTCAGATGAAGGGATGCGGGTCCAAAACAAAAGAACTTTAAAAGCCCGACCAAAAATCATTTGCAGAGCTTCACCTGGGAGTCATGCAAAGTTCACAGTCCGCAGTTAATGGACTTTTTCAGCCAGATTTCGGGTCATCTGTCTAAGCTGGCCGGGTGCAAATCCCTTGACCTCCATTAAACCGCATTTTTCAGTGAATATGCTTTCAGATAATGGCTTTTTGGGGGCTGCTGCGGCATCCATTTATAAATAAAAGTCAACTTATGTCGATTCTTATTGTGCAAGGGTCTGTTTTATGGAAATCGCATGTTCTCTGAAACCAAAATATTAAGAGAATGGCTTTCCTGCCACTGCTCTGTCAAACGCAATTAAATTTATTGATTCAGAACAGAAACTCCGGCGGCATGAAATTAAGCGGCTGTTCAAAGATTATGAGAAGAGGAGGCGACATCATAACAAAAGGTAAATAGCATTGCACTGGATTTAGGTAAGCGGGGCTCGGGAGGGGAGGCGGGAAAAAAGGGAAAACAATATTCTCCTGGCAATAATAGCACAAAGGTGATTATTTGTTCAAAACTCAGAGTTAATTGCTTTGCCGTGGTTGTCTCCATTGCGCTATTGTTCTAGCGCTGAAAGCGATGAGACACGGCCCGGATGCAAAGCACCGTTTCTAGGGGCCGTTTCCGCACGGCGCCCCCCGGCCGAAGGATGAAGGTAAGACGGAGCGCCGCGGGACTCGGCGCTCGACGGCCGCGTTCGGCTGTCCCGGCGATGCTCAAATACCCGCGAGCAGATGAGTGAAATTACGGCGCTGCACTGTGTTATTATCCAAATACCTTGAATTTGGAGAGGTCCTCTGAAAACCTGGAAGAGGCGCAGCATAACTACCATAATTAAACGGTGCTTTTATGAAAGACCATAATGTTTTTATTACGTTTATTGTCCTTAACTGCCGGGATTAGTGCAATTCCTCATATTATTAATATTCCTTCAACGTTTCCGGGGAATTTTGATATTTAACTGCATTTCATGCAGCAGTTACACAGTGGGTGTGAATTGGGTGAAGGCTAATTTCATGCCAGTGCTGTGATTCACATTTTCAGTTTTATGCACATATATTATCATATTTTTTGACTTTGTAGTATTTTACTTTACATGTGCTGCGTGTGATGGCTGACGGTGAGTGCTGTATTAGAATCAGACGCACTTAAATTGCAGTATAACGTCAAGTTCTTGAGAGCTTTTTCACCAAAAGTTTGTGAAGAGTTTCAAAGTAACAGAAACGCACAATGTGCGGCAGTGTTGAGATCATCGCATCGCTTTCCACTCAAGTGACCGAAATACAGCCAATAGTTATGCGCATTTACGGACTTTCAAAACCCCGGAAGTCGCTTGGGCCAAGCGAGACAAACAAAGAACATCCAGCAGCATTAATCCTGCTTAATCCTGAGCAGGGCTGCGGGGGTCCAGAGTCTGGGCTGGAATCATTGGGCTTTGAAGCTGCTGCTAGATGGGACCAAAGTCCATTACAGGGTGGACACACACACACACACACACACACACACACACACACACACACACACAGGCAATCCAGGGTGACCAATTAACTTGAAATGCATGTCTTTGGACTGTGGGAGGAAACCTGAGCACCTGGAAGGAAAACCTTGGGACGCGGGGGGAACCCACAAACTCAAACCCATGCCTAGCTGGCGCAGGCACTGTGAGACAGCAGAGTTACAGCAGAGCTACTTCCTGACTCACTGTGCTGCTTGAAATAAAGAAGAGTAACGGCTAAATATTTAACACGAATTTTGGTTAAGTGCTGCGGTTAACTCCCTCCCGGGACTTTAACCCAGACATTTTTTTATCCCGACTTTACCCGCTGTCCCTGCCGTGTGGCAAAACTCATGCTGACTTTATATTTTATTTAAATCGAGTGGATAAAAGGCGCTAGGCACCATTAGAGGCGTCTGGTAGTGTGGTTAGACACAGACACAAGCACAAGTTCTGTAAAAACCCCTTTGCTTTGTACCTGCTGGTGACAGATCCCCAGCAGCAGCGTTGCACTCCAACGTCCTCCCTCGTGTTTGGATAAATGACAGCCGCACGCTACGGCTCTGTCACCTCCGTCGCCGGTCGGCCCCTTCTCCGCCACAGGTTCCTCCGAGAAGGGCGGTCACGTCTGGGCCCACAATCCTTACCTGCAATGCAATTTTATGTGGAGCTGCAGGCCTCAAAGTCGTGCCACTAAATAATAAAGCGCGGGGGGTGGGCCTTGGGGCCAACGCTAATCCACTTATTATTTCTGTTTATTGTTTGATGTGTTCCTCGCCTGCCTCTCCTGAGGCAACGGCAGGTGGATAAAAGACAACCCCCTTCCCACGTCCCACCACCAATATTTCAAATCAAAAAGCGGAGAACTTTATTGGGCTGTCTGTGCCGAATGAAGCCCGGCGGAAACGCGCCCTCATGGTGTCGGTTTTCACGCCAGGTTTGGCTGCTGGAATACATGGACAGACTGCAGATAGGGCTGCTTGCGTGTCACCATAAATACCCACCTGTCATCCCGAGCGCAGGGTCTGGAACATTTTTGCCTGTGAGAAAAAAGCAGGAGGAAAAGGACAAAGCACAAAACAAGAATGAAGCACAAAACAAGGCAATATTTTTTATAATAAAAGTGGTGTCCTTCTTTGACGTAGTAAGGAAAACACAGAAATGTGGGAAAGCAGTAAGCAATATTTGCAAATAGCATGAAAGCAGCAAATAAGACTGTTAGATTTTTAAGGAGCACATTTGCACTCTTTCAGTGAAGTCTTGTTTGAAGTATTGTAATTTTATTGTTTACGTTTCCCAGGTAACCGCAATGCAAATACCCATGCGGATGCTATCCCATGGGACAGAGAATGCGTGGCCACCCGGGTTTCGGAATGACGTGCACTCACTGAGAGAAGCACATTTTGAAAGTTTAGTGTTTAATAAGCTGTCTTCTCTCTTTTAATTCAAGCTTAAATCGGGAGCGGGGCAGAAGACCTCAGGTGTGAGGTGCGCCTGCCATTTGACAGCCGCTTTATTAGCCTCGGAGGGGGGTAATAAACTGGGCCCTGATTGGACACTTAGCCAACCAGTTAGTGACGGGGATGAGGCCTGAAAGGAAGCCTTTTGGCGTCCTTAAAGTAAGTAGAGGAAAAAAGAACCGGATTGGGTCAGGTGTCCTGTAGGATTGTGCCTAGACGAAGGCTCAGCTCAAAGTTCAAAACCCAGAAACCTACTTTACTGGCCACAGTTGACAGGTTCCAAAAAATCCAAAGAGAACAAAACTATAATCACTGTTCACCTTCAAAACCGGCAGCGTGGTCCCGGTCCAGCGGCCTCCAAGTCTGCACGTCCACCAGGCGGTCCGGCGGTCCACCATGTTACGCACGTCCTTCTTCTCCTTCCTCTTCGCCCTCACCAACAGCATCACCACTGTTGTCGGTTCCATCCGGTTTCTCCTTCCAGCTGCCTGTGCCGCACCCACCTTCCCTAGGGAGCTGTCCAGGGTTCTGTAGGTCCATTTTCCCACCCTGTGTCACGATAGGTTAAAGACAGAACCATGCCAACTGTTCAGTGCAGCCTTAAAAAACATCTGGTGAAATAAGTGCCTCTGAGGTAATGCATTGGGCACAGTTGCCAGTTTAACTTTGGCACTGGATGTGGAGCCCACCGAAGGACAGATAATGATGGATGATGTCAGGTGTGTTTTTAGGAGCCTGGGGATTTTTTGGAGGTTTGCATCTGAGGATTTTAGCTCTGAGGTCGGATTCACACGTCACTTCTTCTGCTGTTTGCAGTGGCAGAAAAAGACCTCCTGGTGATTTGAATATTTTTACAGTCCACACTGAAATAAAGTTAAAAGCTGTAGGGCCTGGCCTTGAGCACAAAGAAGTTCGTAAACATGACACAAGCGCACGTCACTCTGTCAGTGTATCTGTCGCTCGGTCCTGAACTTACGTTTGGCAAAAACACAGCAGATTCAGCCTTCCCGATGGGTCCGCGCTAACCGAGTTGCAGGAGCCAACAACGATGCCTTTTAAAGGCTGAAGCCAGGGTCAAGTCAGCTCTCCAGAGTGCGTCCGTTGTTCTGATAGCACGACTTTTGTTTGACTTGCAGAAACGTTCTCACGAGAAGAGGTTTCAGCCTGGTTTATTAAGATAAAACCCAGCAGAATGCTAATGACCACCGTTCACGCTGATGCTCAAGAACCTCAGATACGCTGCCTGCTGCTTGTATTATGAAGCTGAGTGGTCGGTGGTTATTGTGTTAGGAAGGCATCTGCAGTGGAAAAAGGCCAATTCGGACAGCAATAATCTGTAGAGTTAATTTTGGAGTCTTTCTTCTTGCCGAACGGACCCACCAACTCGGTGCATTTAAAATGAGGTGGCCGTACTTTACAGGCACCCACAACTTTGTTTGGAGAAACACAATCTTAGCTCTTCAAATGCAAGGGAAGAGTGACGAAAACTCAAAACTCGATCCAATTCACTTCATCAGCTCTTATTTATCAGAAGCACTGCTCCCAGCTCTAATAAGGTTATGAATCATAATATGACGTTCCGAACGCTCGAGAGTCCGGAGGTTTACGATCTGCATTTTCTCCTGTCTTAGAAGAAACATTATTTCCGAGAAACTGGATGTTTTCACTTTTCTTTCTGTCAAGTCGTAATGTGAACGACAGCCCTGAACAGGAGTTTGAACGTGCGACGGAATGGGGTCTGTGGAGAGCCGAGGAATGGGCCGCGATCCATCAGTCGCAGGAGAGCTGAGTGCACTGAAGTAGGACAGCGTACTTCCCCGTGCTGCTTTCTAGGCGCCTGTCAGCTTACTGAAGTCATCATCTGACTGCAAGCCTCACACGTGACACAGAGACACAGCAGTAGCAAAAGGCTCGTGGCCTGGAAGAAGGATTCGCTCAAGAAAGAAGCCCTGCCCTTCCATGAGTTAGCAGGGAGAACTCTGGGATCAGGATGAGTCAGTGAGAGCTGTCGAGTGGCAGGGAGGGATCACAGAATACAACATGCCAGCCTCGTAAGGGAGCCATTTGCCGTTTTCTGAGCAAAAAAGGGAGGGCGAGGATGAGTGGCAGACCCCAGCCAAGCTCTGCGCAATGCAGGCCACTTTCAAACTGCAGCGCTGGGGTCACAGCTCCTTTCCTAAAGCGTGTGGCCGTATCAGGGGCCACCGCCCACTCCTCACCTGTGGCACCCTGGAGTTCAGCGGGCGGTTGGAGTTGTCGTCTGACATCTCAGACTGCAGCATATGTGCATCATACCAGCAAACGACTGCCGAGGAACTGAACCAGCGAAGTGTTCGTATCCTTTGCATGTGCACGCGCAGTACCTTTCCACCGCAAGGTGGAGGTGAAGTGGCACGGGAATCAGTGGTCCTGACCTTATCTCCTGGGCTGTATTCTTCTCCCACTGCTGCTTGAGGAAGATATGCACCTGTTTGCCTGAGCACCTGCCCACCTTAACAGGTTTGCAGAGGCAACCATGTGAGAAAACCCACCCAGGTGGTAACCCTGAGATGTTGGTAAGCAAATGATTGCAAACAGGATGGAGCAAGGAAGGACCAGGAGCCCCAGTAACCTTGACTCAACGCTGAGTCTTCACTGTTATTAATGTGCCGCACGGCAGTGCCCTGTTCGTGGTCTCTTACCTGTCCAGCACATCGCAAGGTCACACATTCAGACTGCAGGAGGTTACACCATTGTGTAAGGGACTGAAGCACATCTTTCTATTCTCTCCTCTTAATACATGATGGTCCTGACTGAAACTTAAATCCCTTGGAGCATAATGAAGACCTGACCTTGAAAGTGCAAACTGCTGCGCAGCATCAAACTCTCTGTTCAACTTATTCTTCACACCAGAGGTAGGGGCTCCTGAATTCTTACTGAGATGTCACTGAATGCGGTGTTGCATCTGATTTGGTTGGTGCTGTGCTCTTGCTCTTTTTGTCACATCTTGCTTTAAAAAGATCAGTTTAATGGCTGCCAGGTTTGGTTCCCAGCACTTTTTCGCCACTCCATCATCCAGACCAGCAGCAGAAACCAAGCCAGTAGCGCAGCCCGTGAGCACAGCTAATTCTGAAACTCCAGGCATCTCTGGGACTGGAGATGAAACAGAAGCGGGAGGGAAAAATCAATGTGCACGCAGTGCTGGGGGGGTCGGGGGTGTTGGGAGCTCCTTGACAACGGCCTCAGCGCCAGGGGCGTCGCTAGAAAAGCTGTACGGCAGGAAGACGCCATCAGGTGGCTGAGCTAAAAACAGCATACAGTTGGCCATTTTAATCTGCATCTTAAATAAAAGCAGTTATGAATTTGAGTGACTGAGGTTTGTGCCTGAAAGAGCAACATTTACGGCATGGTTTGGCGCATAAATCTGCTCGTGAAGTGAATTTGCTCTGAAATCTTCTCCATGGTTCAGGCCGCATTATTCAGAAAAGCAGCAGACAATTCGAGAAGTGACTCGAGACTAATTAAAGAAATTATTTTTGAACAAATCTTCCTTTGATGGGAAAAGGCTTTAAGGTTCTTTTTAAAGCCTTCACGTCTTCACTTGAGTGTTTATTTATTTATTCATTCCTCGGTCTTGACGGCATTTAATTCTTTGCCTTAATGGAAGTCCGCAAAGCATGACCAAACTCGTCTCCTGCTGGGTTTTCTTGGCCGGGGTCTCCGACGACGACATTTCCCGCAGACATCTTGGCAAAGCGACGCAACGCCGAGCAATAAGGTCGAATTTCCAAGCAAGCACGGAAGCTGTTGCTGTTTATGACCTTGACAAAATGCACTTGTCACTCTGGCTTGTCAGACGGCAGCGCTGCGAAATGAAAACATCTCAGGAGAGCACCTACAAGGAAACAGACGTATTTAGACCAGGCAGGTCCAAGAGCGAACCTTCAGACAAGAGCTTCCCCGCCGAGATCCCAGCCAAGCCAACGCTAAATTTGATGCATTTCCCACAGGGTGTGCTTGGGGCCAGGTGGCCTCTTAGGAGAATGTGACCTGAGCTGTTGTTTCAGGGTTAAAGAGCAACGTTTATCCAAAGGAGGACATGAGAAGGTCATGTTCGTATGGTCAGTACCCCCTACCAACTGTTGATGACTGTCAGCGTACTGGCAATTTTTATTCATTTCAGTTTATGAACACATCTGAGGTTTTCTATTCATTCGCCCGGTTCCTACTGTAAGTCCAGAGTCACTTTAACTGCTCAGCCACAATGAATAAATGGGTCATGGCAGCAATGTCCCTCCTTTATTTGCACATTAGATTCTGTAAAAATGCTGCACGTTGCACTGAAAAATATTAAATAGTTTGTAGCTGTCCTAATTTTTCATTTCGGCTACATTAAGACCGATGGCGGAAAATATTTTAAAAAACGGTTTCCTCCATGCCAGTTGCTGACCGACTGTACCTAAAAACCTAAAACCTGAAACTGTGCGACTCTCGTGATTCTGACTTAGGTTACTGGAAGAGAGCTGGATTAAGGCGGTTAAACGGGGGCTGAGCTTCACCTGCAAATGCACGTCACATTGAAGCTCAGTTAGAAAAAGCAATGGATAAATAAATGAACTTGGAAACGTTTGTTTGGGGGTGCAGGGAACTCTCAATTTTCTCCTTATGTTTGCGTGGGTTTTATGTTTTGTTTCAAGTTTCCAGAAGAGACCACCAAGACCCTCTACCGTTCAAGCACTCTGTGTTCAGGTCTTCGGAAATGTGTACCTGGACCATTTTAATATGCAGGGCCAGGGCACCACGGCGCTAGGCAGGCAGTAGTCGGTGGTCCAGCTACTAAACTGAGCAAACGCAAGTAAAAATGAGGACTCGGACAAAAGATTAATGGGAACCTTTGTGAAAAGGCGTTACGCTCGATTGGCACTGAGCCAGGTTTGTGATCCAAGTTTTTATTCTTTAAAAATCCTTTCATTTTTCCCTGTATAGATGGCCAGGACAGAAATGTGATTTCTCTTAAATCATATCACTTTGCTACTCTGCTAATGTTTCCTCGTTCATACTTAAGGACATAAATTTAGCTTCACTTTGCCTGCTTTGCTTTATTTCCTTCCTACAGATCTACGTTCTGTAAACATACTTCAGTGGAAAGAAAATCGTATGTCACAAATGCTATTTAGATGAAGTGCACTAAGAGCACCAATATAAGCAATATTAATGTAATATACAGCAAAGTAAATAATATCAAATTGCAGTGGCTTGCTCTTTCTCAAGCGTGAGTAGAACCTCCAGGCACCCTCCAAGGCTTTTCTGCCAGTGTCAAGGAGACTTGGTGAACCTTGGCGAACGTGGCGACCGCAAGTGATTTGACTCGGCTCCGCGCTCCTTGCAGAGCCTCGATTTTTTTTATGCACAACGGACACCTCTGGGATATCGATCCTCCCCCAGGTCCGAGACCGCACAGCTCCGCTGTTGCAGCTAAGGCTGAGCGACCTTGGCTGACCTCGCTGCTGGACTGCCGATGCGCTCAGGGTCGAGGCATCAAACTTCCCTTTTCGTCTGCCAATCTGACACCCATCGGGCGACTGTGGATGCCGGAGCTTCACTGACTTTAGCCAGACTTGTCGCCCTCTTCCTGCTCTTCACGTTCTTCATACACCAGGGCCTCAGAAAGCTAGCACATGCGTCTTCATTCCTAAGCATCAACCGTGTGTTCCTCACCGTTGTTTCATACACTGCACTGCATGGAGGGAAGAACAGCACAGCTTATTTTCCATATGTTAACTCTTCCACCGAGAAAGGAGTTTCATTCAATAAGAGAAAATACTCTGTAAAGAGTCATCAAGTTCTTTTTGAGTCGGAAAAAAGACGAATGCTCCTTAAAGATATGAATCACAAATGGCAAACACAAGCAAAGTTTGCTGCATTACTTTTCTAATTCGGGTTGA
Organism: Heterotis niloticus; assembly: GCA_018136845.1. Taxonomy (NCBI): domain Eukaryota; kingdom Metazoa; phylum Chordata; class Actinopteri; order Osteoglossiformes; family Osteoglossidae; genus Heterotis; species Heterotis niloticus. Next base: position 819,645 of record CM030888.1, read on the forward strand.
AAAGGTAAAAAAAAAAAAAAAAAAAAAAAGCTGTAAAAATGTTAACTTAATTCATTGATGCGGGGCTTCCATTTTTCGGAGTGGAGTATTTTGATCCGTTGCTCAGTCTCAGTTAAAATTATTCATGTTTTTCTTTTCTTAAGTTCCGCACCTTCTTCTGCCAGGTAACACTGTCGGCATTTTGGAGCCTGGCCTTTCCAAATTGTACCTAGTTTATGAGGGGGAATCTGTCTGTTTCACTTTGGGGCACAACCCCGGTAGAGAGGGGTGACTCCATGTACAGAAGAAGACATTTTCCTGCTGCCTGGGGCCCCTATGAGTCACTGTCCTAGAGGATGAGGGAAGGGGGCTTGTGGTTAAGCCTTGGGCTGCCTGTCAGGCTGTTTTCTGTTTTTGTCCAAAATTCTTAGTAAAGCAACAATGAAAGATAAATTATCACCTAACGCTGGTTCACAACTTTTCACCAATTTCCTTCCTAGTCAGGAGGTCTGACCCTTTTTTGGAAATGTTAGCTTATAGACTATTTACTTGAAATGAACCTGTCTTTGTGTGTGCGTGGTTGTGTGCATGCTTTTCGCACTTTATTAGTACATTCTAGAGGACATCCAAAAATACTAAGAATTTTAATCCGTTCTCGCAACTGAAAAAAAAAATTGTTATGTTTTCTCGTCAAACCTCATATGCTGCATTTGTATGGTCTTAGCATTTATATATTTATTCTCACCAATTTTTTGTTTCCTGCGGCAGATGGTTCTGAGCGGACACGGTGCAGGTACACAAAATGTAAGTAAAACGAGTAAAATCCAGCGAAAGAGGTGATCATTAGCTTTTTGCTTGCAGATCCTCAGCGTGGAGGCTGGAATGAAGAAGCCTTATGGCGATCAGACACAAGAAACTGCATTTTCGAGACATAAAAATAGTAAATGGGTCAAATTTGAAGGAACACATCCTGAGGGCTAATCCATGTATAGCTTGCAGTTTGCTCTCTGTTTCCTCCAGTGTTCTGTTCACCACAAATCTACTCGTAGCGCCGATGTGACGAAGGACTCCATCCATAGCGAGAGGGGCTGCAGTAATAAGATGTGGTGCGATGCCGCGAGCCGGCTGGCTCACATTTCCTGCTCTAAGCGGTCCAATTACGGTGGCTCTGGAGCAGATCAGTGGAGAGCCGCCAGCCCCCGGCTCCCAGCACAATGGTAGGTGGGAAACATGTCACACGATGCGCAGGAACCCTTTGAGGAAGTGACAGCGACAGCAGGAGCGCCGAAGTCTGTCTTTCTCGCAACGCGGCACCCGTGACGGGACCTGTCCGCGCCTGGCGGCCCATCATCCTTTGTTTCTGCCCGCACAATGGCTCTATTAGACAGGAAACATCTTCCGGGGGAACGGCCTTCCCATTAGTTTAATTGCAGAGATGTGGAAGCTTGGAGGGGTTGAAGCTGCTTGACATGCGGCGCTCATCTGTCAAGACCAACACGGGCGAGTAGCGGGGGCCCGCGGAGGTCCTCCGGCACTGGTAGTTTTGGTTGGTTAGGCAGTGCTTGCCACGGTGTTTCTATCTTCTGGCACATCCGTGAAATTGTTAGACAAGCATTAGAAACTCTTTTAGACGAACAGACTACGTGAAGTCCGCATCACGCAACATTTTGTGCGGGGTGTACATGTGGGCGATGTCTGGCCGTTATGTTGCGTTCGAGGCCCACAGGAGAGGACCTGAGCCAAATTCTTTCTCTAAAACATCCTGCTGTGTAAGAAAGAAGCGCTGCAAGCTCTTCAAAGTTTCTGTGGATTAAAGTTAAAATCGTAGCAATGCAGCAATTAGTAATGAACCACATTTTCACCGGGAGCCTCTTTTGGATGCTATGAATTTTGCAGTGACCAAGTGTTTGGAAAGTGCTTCGCTTCATGAGTCTTCTGATCTTGATATGGAAAACATGAAAATGAATGCTATTGTGCAGCTTGCGGCCCACCAAGGCCGATGTAAAGTGCTCTTCGATGCTTTTCACTGAAAAGCGAATGTCGTCTTATGGCGTGCAGATGGGCGGTGCAAGGCTACAGATGCGATGCTGTGTTCAAGTAGCATCAATGTGTTACTGTAATAAGGTTAGCGTTTCTGACATCTTTCTCCAAAGCGGCTTGCAACGTAAGGTAATTTACCTCCGGGTTATTTTGACCATCATTCCTGGTTGCCTTGCTCAAAGGCACTACAGATGGAGCGCTATTGCGACCAGAAACCATTCGGCATTGCACCCTAACCCCAACTCCATAGCTAGGTGATGTCCTGAATCCCTCCTCCTGGTCTTGCATTCATTTGATCCATAATGATTTTGAAGTAGGTTGGTGTACAGACCTCTCACTCTAAGTGACTTCCGAGAAAAGTCAGCAAAATTGAAGTAATAAAATGCAATAATGAGAGGCTCTGCTATAAAGATGTTAGACACAATGATTCAGCCCAGGGTTTGCTGCTCTGCTCAGGAACGGGACCAAAAGTGCCCCCTCGGGCGCCTTCTTCTGAATTTAGTCCCAGTGTGTTTCCCGAAACCGCCGACATTTGCAGCAGCATCGGAGCTGGACTGGGATTTGCTGGATGCCTGAGCAAAAGGGAAAAAATTTGTACCTCGGTGCAGAAGATGCGGTGTGTGGCACCTGTGTGAGATGGATGGTGTCCACTGAAGTGTTTTTTGGGTTGTTAAAATCTAATTATGTAAGATTGCTCTCGTACTGTCTGCCCAGGTCTGTATCAGAGTGTGTGTGTGTGTGTGTGTGCGCGTGTGTGTGTGGGTTCCTGTGCCCTCCTTTCTCCCTCCATTGTCCTGTGAGTCATCCCACAGGACTGCCAGCGGCTCTCCCCTGACCTGCATCTCCACAAAGCTTAGACCCCAAAATGTGGCTTTGTCCCGTGGCAGCATCTTCTCCCAGCACACTGAACTGCCAGGGGTTTACATTCCCTCCGTCTTCTCCTTTTCATCATCTTACATTCCCCAGTTAGGTTTGGCCCTCAGACACGGTCCATGTAACTGATGGAAGCAGGCAGAAACACTGCAGAATTGACAGCGCCGGTTTCATAAACCATCAGTTATTTTGCGCGGTTATTCCAACCGAGATTAAAACCCACAACCCTGCAGTCACAATTTCATGGTTGTTTTTTGTCCTGCTTCTCCTCATTGTTACAAAGGAGCTTTGTTTTCGAGACAAAATGACTGCAAACAAAGAAGAATGTTTTGTATTTATAAGGAGCAGAATTACTATCACCAATGGCTAGAATAACTTTCATCTCTGAAAGAATTCCTTGTGGTGGGGGCATTATATAAGCAATTTAGTGCATAATTATTTTTGCAAATTTATGCTTTCAGCCTTTGCTCATAAATGCTGTAAAAATTGCTCCAACTGACAAAAACAACAGCGACCTTTGGGCCGAAAGGATGCAGGTTTAAACCCATGATCGAGGTTCTTAACCTCATTTGAATGAAAGCAGTAAAAGCGACCCAGCTGTTCATGTGGGCAAACCGCAGTAGTTTAAGGTTAAGCGTAAGGTTGTACGTTGCTCTGGTGCTTCGCAAAATGGCACGATTCCGACTGCGCTTGTTGATGGGAGTGAACGGTAGAAGAACGTTATTGTTCCTCAGTGACCTCCCGCACCATCACCGCCCGCGTCCCCAGACTGCCCAGAACATCCTGGGCCTGCAAATGCTCAGTAAACCATCTGCAGGCCCAGGATGGTCCCCGAATTCCCTCCAGCTGTCGAAGGGGGTCGATCAGAGGACCGCGTGGGTCCGACTCTCCTTACGTCGAGGCGCTTGCTAATGAGCGTAGCACCACCAAGAGGCAGTAGAACTGGGCGGTGGGCACAGCCTGTGAAGGAGAGGGCATCTGCATGCCTTCATGCCAGCGTCAACCCCTGTGAGGAGTGCGGGAACACCGGAGGGCATCTTTCTGCAGTTGTCACTTTAAGTCACCGCACTGAATTACGTTTTCCATCCGCCTTCAGGGTTACCAGCTGTTGATCCATTAGGAAACAATTTCCTGAATAAACTGCAGGCCAGATGTGTAAGACAACTGCAGGGAAAGAAGGTGCACCATGGGACGTCAAAGGCAAAATAAAATGACGTATTCGACCGGGCCGATGAGATCCAGGTAGACGATTAAAGTCAAATCTGTCTGGGCATTTTGTCGCTGTTTTGCGCCGTAATTGTGTCGAAGCCGCCTTCAGGAGCCGTTGGCACAAAATAAGACGCAAACTGGTTGCCAGCTACCAAGTTCTGCGCCGTGAACTGAAACCTCACTACGCTTGAACATAATGCACAGTAGTGGGATGGAAAGGTGGTTTATTTGATTTTTCTGCAATATTTTAATGCATGCTTTCTTTTTTTTTTAGTCTTCCGCCCTCTTTTTGTTACAGCTAAGAAGCTGGTACATGTATGCATTTTATACGTCTCTCAGCGAGCCAACGATGCGCCTTTGCACAAAATGCCAAATGTCAGTCTTCCATATTTAACTTAGATTAACCTTTTAAAAACACGAGTCGCATTGAGTTCATTCGCAGTTCCATGCGGCAAAATCCGTGTGGCTAGCGGAGGCCATTATGTAAACGGATTAACCTTTTATAGAAAGGTTGCGGATGAATATGACAAGACTTCAACGGGCTTTGCAAACACGGTAAATCTGAGACAAACGGTGGTTTTTCAGGGTGTTTTTTACACTGACGTGCACACATTTATACCAGCCAGAAAGTTGGCAGCACAATAAACAAAATTAGATTTTTTTTCATTGGTAAAATACACTTTTCGGGAGCGCCTGCGTGGTAAGAAGTGTACGGTTTGGAACTTTCCTAAACTGAGAGTTTGCGTAGGCCACCCCTTATTAAAGCCGATATCCTGCTGCATGGGGCCAAGCATTGAGTGCATCTTCCTCACTAATGGCTCCCAGCCCACAAAATCCACCAAAAATTCATTCATTACGTCCCAGCCTGACCGGGTCCAGAAACCCCTCAGGTGTGATTCCGACTGCACCCTAAAGCCGACACGCAAGGAAGGAACTTTCCGGAACTCCTCCGCAGACGCCACGCAGCCGTCTAATCAAGTTGCGCAGCACACGAGCATTAGCATTTTAATGTGTGCCCCCCGGAACTGGGGACAGCGGAAAGCACAGGTTCCTCTGTGAATCTGTCATCAAGCCACGGTACTGGCTGTCAGCGCTAAACTCAAAATAAATTCTGATCCGTGTTCCCAGACACGACAGCGCCGCGCACGTTTTTCATCCTTTGAGTCCGGACCCAGAAATTACCGAGGTCGCCTCCGTAGCACCGGTGCGGTTTTCACACGTTACACCCTGTTCATACTAAGCGAAGATGCTCCTTAAAATAAGCGATGCTCTGTGTCTCAAGTGAGGATGGGAGCTGTCTGACTGAGGACCGATGGGCGTCGTCATGGAAACCGACCCTCCCTTGTACTTGGCCTGCTAATCATCCAGATGTGCGTTCCCTGCAAAATCCACGTTCGGCGCTGGATGCGCCCGTGTCCGCCCCCCCTCCTGGGCACGAGCATTTCGGTGCATGGAGAAGCACTCCAGTAATTTGCCTGGAGGGACTTGGGAGCAAGTAGATGAATAGGAGATGAGCACCAGAAGTAGCAGGACTTTCATTGGAAGACTGCAGGGAAGGTGACAGTCGGAGGTCTGAGAGATTACTGCACCTTGTGATGATCTGAAGTTTCTTTTTGTACTTTTCCGTCAGTATGCGAGAGCTTTGTGTTAAAGGCTTAAGTAAGCTATATTTATTCATGATATTTGCAGCTCCGTTTTGTTCAAATCCCAGCAGTCTGATTCAAAATGAAAAGCCACGCGGGCACGTGTGTGTGTGTGTTCTGTGCTGTCTTGTGAATAGCAAAAAGAAACAGCCCTCGACTCAAACTCCTTTTTGTCCTTTTCTGCCTGCAGCTGTCAAATGTGCGCTAATTTACTTTTCCTTTCTCTAACTTACGTGGCAGCAGGAATTACGGAGACGTATCGCGTCGCAGATCGGCCGGGGAAGCGCGAGGCCTTGCTCGATAAGTCCATGCTTGCGACGTTCACTTCATTTGTGTTGCGCTGCCCTTTTCGTGGACTCATTGCTGAAAAATACACTTGTGAAGATGTGACTTAACACTTAAAAGTTATTATCCCGCATGCACTACAACCATTTAAATACTGCCGCAACATTTACGAGTGTTACTAAAAAAGGAGTAATTTATGGAATCGCATTTCACACATCCGCGGGCCTCTTCCTGCAGCGGTTTGTGTTCGTGTGGACCGCTGCGAACCGAAGGGAAGCGGCTAATGAAATGCTGCACCGACCGCCTTTCCATTGTGATGAGACAGTGGTGACCTGCACTTCATTCTCTCATCCATTTTAATTCAAACCTGAAATGACCGTGTCCCCTGGTAGCGAGAACGCCTCCCCCGCACACGTGCACATTAATGGACCGTGCGGACCTCCATTAAACACGGTTGCTTTATTATTTAGGTGCTCGTAGCTTGTTAAACACGGACCCAGTATGGCTCAGGATTTCACTTTATTTGTATGGCCACGCGGCGGGTTGGAGGGTGGGGTGCAGTGTGTTTGTGTGAAAGGGCAGCAGCGTGTTGGACTTCCACAACATTCGTGCAATGCATAGAGAACAGAAAGAGGCCTTTGCTCACACTGTAGACAGCGGTGCTGTGATGGAGTAATGACCGCTAAGCTAACACAGAGAGAGCCAATGCGGCCTTTTCTCGTCCTGTATTGCTCCGGCATGCGGTGCCATAGTGTAAATACTGTGGTCTTTTCGGATGTAAATCTTACCCGAAAAAACCTGTTGATTCAAAGAATGGGACTAATAAATGCCTTTGCGTTGGGCGACGGCATTTAAGTCACTGCCGATTTGGGATCGAGCTCCAGGGAGCCGCCAGCTGCTTGTTGCTCCGTTTTTCTCCAGCAGTCCAAAAGTGCCAAATTGGACAGAATACAAAAACAGGGTCTAAGAATGGTTAGAAAAACAAATGGTCACACGAAGTGGGAAGTTGGTGCAAGAGGCCCGAGTGGCAAAGTGAAAGAAGCTAATAAATGGAGCAAAGCTTCCCCGTGTAAGTGTGGGGCTCAGCGTTGCACCGAATCCACGGCGAACACCGAAGGACCGTCATTGACACTGAAATTCACTCAGAGGAACTCTCCTGGCACCACAGTGTACTCGCAAAACATGGCAATAAATACTGGTATTGTTCGGCACCCGGTGCGTTTAACATCCGAGGAGCAAACGGAAAATACATGCGCTGTTTGTGCAGCATTCGGGTTACAGTGGCTTACGGTTGTTTTGCAGCTTTCGGAAGTTTGTCACACATTTTGTTTCCCTGCAATTTCAAGGTGACTTTGACTGGCGAAGGTGCCCACCCCCGGACTGCACACGTCTCCTCGTGAAAATACGCCCCCTCCCTGTGCCATACGCGTACACGCACTTTTTGCGCTCCATTCATTTGCGGCTCTTCTCCGCATTGCTTTTCTCTCTCTGGAAGCAGCAGAGACCTTTTGCGGCAGCTCAGTCTCAATAAGCCATCTGGCTGCATTCACGGAGCTCAGCTTTGAATGCAGAACCTGCGTGCACACATCAGCGCCCTGTTTCGCGTTCGCCGGAGCCCAACCTTGACCAGGAGAGACGACACAGGACCGTGGACAAAGGATGCTCTTAGCACGCGCTTCCTGGCCTCGCATCTGCAGCCGGCCGCGCCGTCGTCATGGCACCAGATGGCCCGATGTCTCGGTACCGCTTTCCGACTTTCCCCCGATTTGGCCGGGTTGAGGACGCAAGCGCTGCTTTGGCACCGCTCTGAACTGTTGCGCCGTAAAAAATTTCAGAAACAAGAAGTGTTGACTCATTTTAACAATCATTTGCATACTAATAAGAATTACCTTTTTGGCGTCTTTGGCTGCATCTCTCCGCAGAGGCAGCAGTGTAAGTTTTACCGCACCTGTTTCTGTGGTCGAGTCCTTGCTTTTGCTGCTTGAATTTGATTAATTTTTGCTGCGCCGTGCTTTGCATGGCAACAAGCGGACTTGCGGGCTGCTTTCGATAAAAAACATTCGCTAAATTCGTGTAAATGAGCCGAGGTGCTGCCGTCTTCCTTTCTTTGGAAGCAGCGGGAATTGTTTGCATTTCTTATTTTTTTATTTTAGTTTTCTTCTGCACCTGTGGGAGTTGTCAAACGGCTGCCAGGATCGATGCGGCGAAGGAAAGCGGGCGCGAGAACCGGGGAGGAGTCGGCCGGAGCCGTTCCGCCGAGCCGTGCTCGCAGGCCCCGGAATGGCTTTAGTTAACCGGATCGCCCATTCAGAAGGACAACGCGGCAGATGGCGTCTGCAGCCGGGGCAAAGTCCCACTCGACGCCATTGATTTGGAGGATTTAATTACATTGAAGGTGCGTGTGGTTGCAGCAGGGAGCTACTGGGCTGAAGCTGAGCAGGGGGCTCTCAGAACGCTGCTGGTTTTATGAAAAGTACCCTGTTCCACCTAGGCGCGCAGACGTCCGAGGTGGCCCAGAACAGGGACAGGGAATCGAACCTTAGGATGGGAATCGATCCCGGTGCCACGCTTGCTTTCGGAATCCATTTATCGGGCCCTTTTCTCCAACGATTTAAAAAAATGAGGTTTGGGCACAAACCGTTGACGGTTTGCCCATTGACACGGCAGGAGAACTTTTCTTGCATCGGTGCTGAGCAAACACCTTTATCGGGAGCGGGGATCCAAACCCAACTCCTTCTGTGACAAGACAGTCGCTTCGACCACGGCGCCACCTGTTGGCCGGGTGTGCGTGGTTTAACCGGCATTCGGCCCTTATTAACATGATTAAAACACGACAAAGCGCAGGCCACAGACATCCTTTCGGCGCAAGAAGCCGGGATTTCGGCGGCAGCAGCAAATGGAAAGATACGGCGACGAGGGAATCGGCTCATGAGATGGCGCCTCCCTCAAAAAAGGCCAAAAGGCACATTTTATTTTCATCGCTCGGCTGCGCCTCCCTGCTTTTTAGCTTTTCCGAGGTTTGCGTCAACGACACGGTCGCGCTTCCCTTTCGCCTCACCTGGGATCGGATGCCTAAGATGCTGTTAATTCGGCTTGGGTTTACGTTCTCTGAACTGCAGTCGGAGGCGACGGCTTAGTTGCTTCTCGTGACAATTGGGGGAACCTTACCTGAGCGCCTATGACGACTCGAATGAAATAGTGGGAAACCGCTTTGTCTCTCCTTCTGTTTCGCCGCCTGTTAGACACACGCACAAACCGCACAACCGCACGCAACCGCACAAACATAAGCACGCACTCGTCTGCTTTTTTCGCAAAGCGCAGTAAAACCGGGGGGAGCATCGCTGGCGGCCTTAAGCGCCTAGGCTGTGGGTTTCGATCCGGCTCTGTCTGGGGAGGCCGCGTGCTCTCCCCATGTTGGCGTGGGTTTCCTCCGGGTCTTTTGACTTCCTCTCTCAGTCCGGAGATACGTGTTTCACGTGGACCGGTCACTCTAAATTGGCCTTTGTATCTGCGTGTGCGCGCGCGTGCGTGTGAGTGAGCAAGATCGTGTCGTGCGATGGCTCTGTGATGGACCTACCGCACCACTGTGCTTCCAGGCAACACCTTGGATCACAGCAACCATGAACGACCCTGCAAGAGTTGTTGTTTTTGTTGATTTTTCTGTTCTCAAAAGTAACTGTGAGGACGGGAGACTTAGTGCCCCCCCCCTTAAGTTAATAAAAATGTGACAAATCTGGGCTGCCCCCCCTCAGCAGCCCCGTGTTAGAGGTTTTGGAGATGGACAGCAGTAATTATACCATCCCGAGGGCCCCGGTGAAGGCGGAAGAAAATTCATTACAGCGTCCAGGGGTTCCCCGCTCACCATCCTCCCCGGCGTTGACACAGCACACGACTTCCTCATCTCAGGGGGGACTCTTGCTGGCTGACCGCATGGCGCCACCGCTGCCTTCAGTCTGGTTCACGGAATAAACGCACTCGCAATGAGCCGTTCTTAAGAGGCAGATGGTTTCATCACAGCTGAGACTTCCTCCGCAAACCTTCGCTTCACCCGTTTGGTCTTCTGAGCTACAATTTCAGTTCCATTCTTTCACTTTCATTGTGGCAACAGCTTCCTTTTTCTCCCTCTGACAAATGGAATGGGAGCTTTTTCCAGGCCGGCAAAGAACTATTCCTACAATACGTTGCATCTTGAGGCTTGAGGGAAATATGTGAAGGAATAATTTCTGCTATGGGAGAAGTGATCTTCCCCCCTTTTAAGAGCAGATGTTGCATTGTACTGCTTTGTTCTAATGTCAGGGAGGGGCAGCAAGTAGTGCCAGGGCCTCGCAGGCTGTGGTCACAGACGTAGTTTGAACCTGATTCAGTCTGTGTGCCTTTTGCATGCCCCCCCCCATTCTTGTGGTTTGCCTCCCACAGTCCAAAGATATGTTTCAGGTAAATTAGTGGCAGTGATTTGTGTGTGTGTGTGTTAGTCCATCCAGGATTCGCTATTCCGGAAGACCACTGTGACTCTCAGCATTAGGACGAGCAATGAACAATGAATGAATATATTTATAGCATTGTTACTACTATTTTGCGCATCTCTGCCATCCTCAAGAAGAACGAACGTCTTGTCATAAAATTCACTGTGGGCAACCAAATGTCTGTGGATGAGTAAGAGCTGCTTTTAATGAGCTGTTTTCCAAGCTAAGTGTGTTATTTGCTGTCTTACAATTAATCCTGTGTCACCGCACTTCCCTGCCTTGTCACTCCCGTGTGAATAAACGTCTTTGACAAAATGAATACCGATGAGGATAATTGCGTGGCGTAACTTCACTCGCTTGCTAAGAGGTGTAATCCCACAACTTTGGTCCACTAAGCGGGAACTGGCTCAGCCTTTGCAAGCCGGTCTTTATTTAAATATTATGCTTCTATATGTATTTGCATACATGTACCATAAATCGTAAGTAGTACTGCATCGTCTTGTCTGTTTGGTTCAGCGGTGGCCTGACGTGAGGTGGCGATTCGTTTTAAGGCAGTCGGTTCACAATTCGCGGGCAGAATTGGGTTTCGGCACCGAAGACGCAGCCTGTTATGGGTTCGGTGGCGGTGGTACGGAGACTTCCCTGAAGTCCCGAACTGCCCTCATCTGGGATGAAATCACTGTTTGTCTTTATGTCTTGGGTCACGGAGCAGGTCATGCGGTGGCTTCACCTGGTGCCTTGCAAGCACAAGGTCCTTGCTTTGGATTCCCACTTCTGTTGTGCTACCCCAGATTTACTGTGATTTACCGTGATTTGCTAGAATATCATTTTCCCTTTTAGAGAAAACATCATAATTAGCTGGGGGTTTCAGATAAGTGAATTCATAATATAAATGACATTTCTTAACATATTTAAGACCCATGGAGTTATTAGTTCATTTGGTGTTCTTTTTTGTAATTCCATATTACGATATATTCTAGTTTTTTAATTATATTTAATTATATGTTGCATAAATGCATGTGTGTGTGTGTGTGTGTGAGAGAGAGAGAGACAGAGAGAGAGAGAGAGAGAGAGAGAGAGAGAGAGAGAGAGAGAAACACCTCATGATAAGACAAATTTGGATGTAATATGTTTGGCTCCCATCTGCCCGCTACCTTTCAAACATACAGGATTTCCCCAAGGCGACACAGGTTCTAAAAGTGTCTATTAGCATGAATAGTGCTAGCAATGCACTGGTATCAGAGAGGGCCATGGCTCTCCCATGATGCACAGCTGCCACATATTTCTCAATAGTTTTGCCAAGCAGTTGTGATGACTTAACAGGGAGATTGTTGATCTTCTCTGTGTCCGATGTGTTTGAGAGCTTTGGGGCAGGTCTTTCGCTGTGCTCTGTGAGTGCGGTGGAGAAAAAAGCTTGCGTCCTTCTTCCAAGCTGGTCTTTTCAGCATCACCGTGCACCTTTAAATAAATGAAAATAAAGAAACGAAAACATTTTCCTTTTTCTCTTCCACAGCAGCTAAAATACTGACTGAAAAGAATTGTTTTTCATTAACTTCACAATAAGGCAACAGCAAATGTTACAGAATAGATTTTTTAGTATGTCATGGTGGGATTTTACGGTGTATAAAAGTATTTCTACTTTTCTCTCTTTTTTCTTAATTGGCACTTTAATGTTAAGCAGAATTTTATGGACCTGGCGGCTTTATTGAATAACACCTTATTGCTGCAGGAGAATGGCGGCCTGGGATGTTTTCAGACTTCAACATCTTGGCTACAGTGAAATGCTCAAGTGCGGGAAGACTCGAGAGAAGCGGGTTGGTCGTGTAAACTGCCACCTTCAGTAGATGGGTAAACTTCTGACAAAGGCACTGTTTCAAGACGTGGAGGGAATGGTAACTGCTTCTTTGCCCCAAGGGTATGAAGTCTGACCTCTGCTCCATCGTGTCCTTTTCAGGGTTCCTCATGAGCCCCCCCCCCCCCCCCCAACAAAAGTGGGGGCATCAGCAAACTTCTCTTACATGTTGGTACTTGTTGGTTTGTTTGTATTCTTTCTCACTCCAGAATTTTCCGATTGCATAGACCGCCGTTCGGACGCAGATTGCTTCCTTGCGCCATTTTCAAAAGATCTGCGCTGCTTCTCTTCGTACCAAAATACGCGTCAAGATTTCGTAACTTATTAATCGGATGAATGAATGGGAAATATCGTAGCCCTGCTTTGTATTTTTATATTTTTTCTGTTGAGTTGGTAACGTTGTTAACAAATGATTAATCTCCCCTACAATCCGTGCTAAATGGAAAAAGATCATTTATCCTCCTTTCAGAAGTTTTATGATATGAAGACATCCACGAAGAAGACTTGGGTGCTTCAGATGTTTCTAAAAGCGTAGGGCCAGCCCACGGACGTTCCTGCACATTAGCGCTGTCACAGCTCGGCCTTCCGCCTTCAATCTTTATTTTTCTCTCACCGCAGCCAATGCCTGCCCCGTTACAAGGAATTTCCTCTGAGGATCATGGGGGGTTGGAGGGGGGCACAGGAGATGAAATGCACGCTGTCTTTTCTCCAGAGCATCTGGAAGGTTTCTGCCAGGAGCCGGTTCGATTTTACGCTCCCCGCCCCGGGGATGAGTGGGACTCGCACAGCGGCTGTCTTTTCGGCGACTGCTTTATTAAAAATCCCGGCGCACCGGCACGAACTGGGCACGACGTCGTATCGCTAATGTTGGGCTGTGACAGGTTCCTCAACTGAAGTGTGGCATTAATAATTGCTTAATCCAACTGCACCGTGTTTGTCCCCCGAATCGCTGGATAAAGGGAGGCACGGTGGCGGATGTGGACAAGTGAGGAGAAAAGTAATAATTTTTAATAGCAGCGGTTCTGCTAAAATCGATGACCCCACACGTCAAAGGGCCGCATGTTCAATTATCGCACCCATATTGCATTGCGCATTTGCATCACATGTTGGCAGCACCAGCATTTGGGTGAGGTGAAAAAGTGCACCACCTTCCACCACATTAAGCCCTGTGCCAGAGGGGTGGTAATGCGCTTCTGGACAGAGAGCAGGCAGTCTGTAATAAAAATAAAAAAATAGCACAAAATAGCGAATCCTCTTGGTTGGCCACATCGATGTTTTTTTGTGTAGGAGCACCGAGCAGCCAGAGCAGGGACAGGAGGGGAAAACAGGTGCGCAAGGACGCACGCAACAGTCCTGTCCCCAAGGGATGGGAATTCTTATTAGTGGCGTCAAAGTGAAACGCACGGCTAAAAACACGGGCAAAGTGGGTGGGGAACGGCCAAGAAACGCTGGGTTTGTCGGTCCACTTGCTGTCCGGAAGGCTCGACGTTGCTGTGATTTCTGCCAGTTCACCTATCGCATCGGCAGACGGTCTTCTGTTTTGCCCTCGCTGCCCTGGTTACTGACAGCTGTTTTAGCTGCTGCTGCTCAGGTTGCAGCTTCTGCACCTCTGTCATCCACCAGGACAGAAAGGAGCTCTTTGTTCCTCGATGGCTCAGTCCCGACTGTCCTCTCCCATCTTCTCCTGCTGCTCTTATTTCCTCTGCTGTTAAGGGAGTGCTGGATGGCTCCAGGTCCCAGTTCCGAAACAGCCTGTTGCCACCACAGTTTCTCCTCGCTCCGTGCCACAAGCTGCAGGGAGTGATCGGATTCGCACGCTCTGGGGTTCCTGCTCTTTTGACCCTCTTGAAGGCCTCAACCACAGTCTCGCTACAAGAATCCAGTGAAGAGAGACGAAGCGGGGAGGATACGGGGACATTCTGGCATGTCAAACGCAGCTCTTATCACAGCATCCTGGATCAAATGGAGATGCTTGACTGCAGAAGACCAGACAGGTCAGGAGTGCATAGCAGCAGTTCAGGCAGGATGTGGTCATTGCTTAGACTGTGCAAAAAGTGCGTTGTCAGATATGGGATGAACGTGGCAATAACGTACAGTACAGCACACACCTGCCGCACTGGGTTATGGAGTCAGAAGAAGAAGAATTTACTCGGTTATGTGCAAGCTGCTCGTTTCATTTAGCTGTGCTGCTGCTTCTCCCAGTTACCGGGAGACATACAGTACGTGATGGAAAATGTAAGGAATCAGGTCTTTGGGGATGATAAATGGTTGCAGTCATTAAGACCGAGGGAGAATTTGAGGTCATGAAGAAAAATGCAAGAAAAAAATTTAAAAAAAGGAGTTGTACACCATGTACTGTGTACCATTTCACCATAAAATGGGTGCAGAAAAGGAAGAAGATGCTCATGTATGAAGTCACACAACTCTTAGTAGAGGAAAAGCCTGCTGTTGGGTTAAAATTCTGAGACGAATCTCTTGTTTGTAGCAACAAAGTTAACCGAATGCATGTTTCAAATGACACTGAAAGGCACTTTGCATGAACGTGTTATACTTTAAAAGTATGGAAGTTGATAATCCGACATGTTACACAACCCCAGTTGATGCAGCAATAATGCAGTGCAGATTAATGAAGACTGGCGCGCCGGGCCGAATATCCCGTGGTCACGTGGTTGTGTTTTGGTTTGTGACAGAGCACACCGGCAATTTTCTGGGCATCTGCTCTTTCTCGCTGTAAAAGGGTAGGTGACCTCCAAAATAACAGCTCCCTCTCATGGACATTCACAAGTCGCCAGCTTCATCTAAACATCATCATCTACAAGCAATCCACCCCCCCCCCCCCGTGCTCCTGAATGCACTGTAGTTTTAGGGCTTGTTGCCTAGCAACCACAATTCCCTTTGAAAGGATTGTTTTCTGACCAGAAACATCACAAAATCGTACGCCGGCCTATTACACGGTCTCTTTACAAAGGACCAGTAACACGTTTACGTTGGAGAACAAAGGCTGGGACCGACTCACGTAATGCTCTTAAAAGCTGTTTGTAGGACTAAGTTGTGGGAAAGGAGACCTGCAGAAACGTGTGGTGGAGCACGGGTTTACGTTTGGACACAATTAACATCGTAGTAAACAGGTGAATTTGGGCAGGAAAAATATGAATCCGGCTGGCCCCCGATACTGCATAGTTCCTATGGAAAGGCTAGTCTGACCAAAACAGGTGCAACGCGGTGCGGAAGTCTGGAATCTGGGCTTGAACTGGACGACAATATGGACCACGGGTGGGCAGGTGGAACGGTAGCAAATCTATGTCGTATTTTGGTTTCCAACTTGTAAATCTTTTTGTATTAATGCTGTTCTCTGTGGTTGGATTCATCAAGTCACCTAGGGTTGTTGATGTCAAGTTAAAGGCTGAAATGTTCACTGAGTTCAAATATTCAGCCAACATTTCTGCAGCCCGACAGAGAAAAGCGTTCCCATTTGAAATCCATTCTTGTCTTCACTTGCATGGAAGGCGGCCACATCTGAGCAGTCAAAATGTGCATTTTCCTGGGGTACAAACTTTGTTTCTTCATTTGGTCACCCTGATTTCTACTGCATCTCAAAAACTAAGTAGATGTAAAAGATGCCTGTTTTTGCTGTAGACCCTGCAGTGAAATCCCAGCAAAGCAGATCAGCTGCGGCGTACAAAATACAAATGGCTCTAGCCTGCATATTGGAAGTCCGTGCGTGAAGGCGAGGCTGGTCAAAAAGGAGCGGAGCACTATGGGAAGCGGTGAACCTGAGGGGAGGGCTAGAAAAGGAGGACGCTGTAGACACAGCATCGCTATTGGCACTGTGGCAAAAAAGATGTGAAAACTTGGATGTGAAAAATGTGAATCATATACAGTGTACTTTTGACCCTGGCCCACTGGTCACTCACAGGCCGGAGGATTTCCTTAAGAATTACGCGCACATTAAAAACGTTCTTAAGAATTTGCATTCGAACCCCTGCGACCTTTGGTTCGCCTGCCTTTGGCCGTGACAGATGCTGCATTTCACAGCTCGCTCCCTGCAGTCGGGCCACTGTACGCACTGCTGCCGTCGACACCGAGCTTGTTCTCCGGCTTCTGTGACAGTTTGGGGCACTCGTCACAAATCCCTGGTTCGCGTGGGTGAACCTGCCGTGCGATGCCTACTGTCCCGGTCCCAGGATGCCAGCTAGCTATCTATATTTATGTGGTGTGCGCTCAGCTCTCCGGGGTCTCCGCTCACCGTGTCGGGATGTGTGAAGCAGCTGGGAAAATAGCAAATGCTTCTATTTGTAATTCCATTGTGTCAAACCGACATCCACTTGTCGACATGCAGTTTCCTGCCTCTCTCGCGCCGTACGTCAGCCGATGACGTGCATTTTTAATATCTGCAGCAGATGCATATGGACCGGGCGGACGGCATTACCGGCGCCACCGGCCTTTGGGACAGGGAGAGCCCAGGTTCCTGAGGGTCGCACCTCCTGGGCCGAAAGTTCCGTGGTCCCTCACGCTACTTTCTCACGCGACGGCTTTTGTTTCGAGCAAAATAAACACCCGAGAGAAAGCCCGGGTTTCGAGCCGAGTTGTCTAATTAAAGCAAAAGTCAAGGCGCACTTGAGCTCCCTAAGGCTGCCGAGGCTTTAAGTTATTTACGGAAAGTAATGTGACAGCCGCTAGTGAAAGGGAAGGCTAACAATTACCCATGTTCCCGGGGCCCTGGCGTCTCCATGCAATCTTATATAATCTGACTTTTGGAGCACTTCTGTCCATGCAATAGCGAATAACGGCAGAAAAAGTGGGGAATATTTGATGTGGCTCAGTGTTTATCCTGCACGGTTTTGTGATGTTACGGTAATCCGTGTCTGTTAAATTTCTCATGCACTGTTTGATCCAGCTGCAGCCCAGGAATGCTGGACTCCACGTTTTTAGGCAGTGCCAAGTAATCCTTCGGCGCACCGTGATGCCGGCCCCCTTTGTAAACACACCTAGTTGTGTATTAGCTTGCGGGCTTTGGAGCCATTACTAACTGTAGGATTTCGCCTCGAGACGTGTCCGTTGCTCCACGCTTGCGAGGGAGGACTGCATTCGTCGCATTTCAGCACAGGGGATTGGCTTCTGTTCCTACTCGGTGAAACTCGCATGCTCACTTCTGCTCTCCCGGTGTATTATGCACTAGAGTAAATAAAGCAGGAACGCGGTTTTTGTCCTCCTCATTGGCATCCTCTCAGTAGAACGCCTCATCCTCACCCGCTCCGCCATGAAAGGCCACCGACCCCGTCCGCTCCGCCCGTCCTCACCCTCTACTGCCGCGACGTCAGTTTTCTCTTCTCGGCACAAACAGTGCGGAACCTCACAGTCAACGGCATTGTTTGTTTGTTTTAAATTGTTGTCCGCACCTTTTTCACAAATGCCACTGAGTGAGTGAGTCGTGGTTTGTTCACTGCAGTGCTTTAGTGATATTTTGGGGAAACGTGTTGAGTCTCTTTTCAGGGTTGGAGCACAACGCAATTTTTCCAGTTTAATACGACGAGAAATAAGCTGCCTGTTTACGTTTTCTCGGCTTAGTTCTGACGTTCAGGAACAGTTTAGCAACGAATGCTGTAAGTACGAGCCACGTGGCGGCACGGAGGGTAGCGCTGGTGCCTCGCAGCCCCCGAGCTGGTAGTTCGGATGTAGGGTTGAACCCGACACGGTCTCTGTGGAGTTTGCGGGTTCTCCCTGTGTTTATGTGGGCTTCTTCCAGGTCCTCTGGTTTCCTCCCACAGTTCCAGCGCGTGCGTGTGTGTGTATACGAGAACCCAGAGCCGTGCCCTGTCTCACACCCTGTGCTTCCAGGGCTGACTCCTGAAAACTGTAACCCTGCCCTGGCCGAGGAGATGGCTGGGTGGACGTATATTCATTGCAGCGCATACAAGCCTGAATGCCTAGAGCAATAAATCTGGGATAGTTTGGGATAGCCTTTTGGAAAATGTCTTGTGGAAGTGGACATTAAATGAAACATGCAGTTTATCACGGTTATTAAAATTCAGTCAAGCACTGTCAGAAAGACTGAGGAGAGCCCGGAAATGAAAAGAACGCGGCACGACGGGCGAACGGCGCCAGTCCAGGAGTCGCCGAGGCCTGACGGGACGCGATTTGAGGCTGATCAAAAATAGCAGCGTTGCGGCCCGGACCGGAGTCAACATGTTGCTAAGAGCCCAATCAGCCCAGGCGTGATTTCCCAGCGGCTTCTGCTCCGAAATGGAGGCACCGAAATCAAGAAGTGCGTCCTCCTATCTCTGTGAAGATGAAAAATGAAAGGCTCCAGACTCAGAGATGAAAAATGGAAAATGGCCATAATGCGGGATCATTTTATCATAGGTTTAAAGCCATGCAGTTATGTGCTTGGTGTTGATCTCCTGCAGGATTTGGCGGTGAAAGAGAGGACCGTGCTTAAATCTGCAGCTTGCCATGCGGACACTTCTTTCGCATTCTCCCAGTTTAGTCATTTTCACCTCTCTAGTTGTATAGACCTGTCATTTCCATACTCTTGCATCAGAACGTGGTGCAAAAAAAGAGGTAATAGCATTTGAGTTTGTACTGGCAAAAGCTGGCTGTTTTACCTGCGTGCCACATCTGGGCTGAAGAGTCAGAGATGCCTTGCAGTTCCAGTGGAAATGCAGGATATCCGAGCATAAATGAGCCACATTTTGCCTCACCTTAGAACCCCGCTGAGCCCTGCGGTGATCCTGCCCCGTTCTGTGTTTGATGCCCCGTTCTTTTTGCCCTGATCGCCATGTTTTCCGCCAGACGCAACTTGTTGTGTTGCACCTTCTTCTGGTGCTCGACCAAGGAAAGTAAGGAAAAAGCTCGAATGAAACCAATGGCACAAATAAGCAAAATGATGAGGTTACTCACCAGACGTGCACTTTTTAAGAAGTGCGAGGGTGACAAGGCATCGATATCCTTTTTGCGTTTTTTTCACGCAGCTCTGCCACGTTTGCATGTAAGAAGGTGTTCCTTCGGGACATTTTCACTCTGCAAGACGGCTGGGCTGCATGGTCTCTGCACTGCCGCCATATAAACTCTTTTCACATGCACATCCACACCACCGGGATTCTGTTTGTTCAGCTTACGGCATCATAATCTAAACCCAGATCCCAAAGATGCACCGCGTGGTCGTTGGACCTCCGTCCTGCCCCTGCTTTACTGACCCCGGTCAAGGTACGCACCCCGAATTAATGCAGCACAAATGTGTATTAATACATATTTAATAGCAAATACGGGGGATACATAGCACTCAACAGTAAATCCCGGGACCCAAAATGTTTGTAAGCGATCTCTGGAAGGCGCCCCTTTGAAGACACCAGCTCTTCTCGCTGCTCGAGTGCGACGCGTCTGTGCATCGAGCCGCCGGGTAAACAACACAGTGGGGCACGGTGACAGAGAACGGCAGCCGAGTGTGCTCACGGGGGGCTCGGCCCCGTAGCGGTCTCCCTTGCCTTGTGGCTTCCTCCACATCTGTACGGAAAGACACGTCTCCGAAGCTCATTGCAGACACTCATCCCACACAGCTCTCGAAATGCTTCCAGCCGGCGGACAGAATACAAATTTTTCAAAGGGCGTGGCTCCGCGAAGGTTAAACCGAACACAAGGCAGCATACAAGATTATCAACAAGTGTCACTTTAACGGAAAGCGCTTAACCATTACCATGCTTATGTAGTTTTTAGAAGTCAAGGTCTAAATTTATTTGTCACATACACGGTTACCAAGTATACCAAGTAGTGAAATGTCCCCTGATTCAATGCAGTACATTTTCGCTATGCCTATACTTGTATAGTAACATAAAACATGTATGAATACATATCGTGAATTACGCAGATAACTACATAAATTTAAAATGTTTAAGAATTTCTAGTGGCACACACGGGAGACAGAATATAGGAAAAGGGCACAATGCACTTTCTTCTGACTTCCTACATCCCCAGTCTCCCCACCTGGCTGACAAAGCTCCGGAATAAGACCTGACTCAATTCACTTTCGGTCTCCTCGTGCTAGGCTGCCACCAGACTGATTTGGTAAAATCCATAACTTCTTAAAATCCTTAGCATCTCACTGTGTTGGACCTTCAGGCAGCAGACAAGTCAGTGCGTTTTGATCCCCCCTCCCTCCGTGTTTCAGGAAAATCGGCTCTGGTGACGGGGATGCATCAGAAAGCAGAGGTGAACTTTCAGATCCGTCGTGAAATGAAGATGCTGCAGGTCAGTGAGTGTAACGCTGAGGAGACAGACCTGTGGCTAAGTCCTGAGCGGGAAGATTCCCGACACTGAGTACGGGCAGATAGTTCCTAAAGCCATTTGGTCTCCTGCTACGAAACTCTAAGCTACGGATGTTGTTTCAGACAGAAGTGTCAGTCCAGCAAATAGACAGGAGGATCCAGCAGTCCAGGGGCCTTTAGCGCCCTCAAATAACAGGCTTGTCTTCTTGGCAGGCCCTAAGGGTTGGATCAAAGGGTCACGGACACAGATATCCCTCGGCCCTGCGGAGGACTTGATCGGCGACTCAGCCGTTCGCCTGCGCCTTGGCGCTCCAGGACGACCCGCGGTCCGGACGGTACGTTAACTACTTCGGTTAGTCCGATGGTGTCAGAAACAGGATTATCTCAAGGGGGGAGGGGATAAGCAAAGCTCCCCCGCGTCTTTGAGCGCTGGGAAAGCAGAAAAGACTTCCCAGAGGGTTGTACTTGAAAGAATTTGCCCACAAGGGGTTTTACCGCATTCCCTCTCGGAACAACAATTCACTTTCCGAAGTCATTTTCATGCCTGGTGTTCGGTAAAAGGCGATCCTTGAACGTTGCCTGAAGGGACGGGATTAGATCGTGGTCACCGTCACCCTCCGCCTTCCGTAGGCTCACGGGGAAAATGGCCGTCCCTGTTTATCTCGACGGGATGCATCCGAAGCCATCGGAAAATCGCATTAAAGCCCACCTCTGTGCTGCTACTTACAGGTCAGACATGAAACATCCCGCGGCTCGCGCCGTGCGTGCTAAAAACACTCCGCCGCGTGTTATCTGAGCCGCAACACACGGCGACACTTACATGGATGATGGCGGGTCACGAAAGGCGAGCGCCTCGTGTTTGTTTTTGTTGTAGCTGCAAATCGCGTCACCGTGTAACAGCACGGATGCTGCGGCAAAGAACAGCTCGAGAAGCAACAACGTTGAAAAAAAAGCAGAGCCAAAAAAGAGCAAAGTACAACACTTTGGGAGCGATGCCAGCTTGGTTAGTTCTGGGCTGCGCTTACAGCAGCGTTCAGGATGTCCTTGAGAAGTTGCGCACAATAGCTTTGTCGGCCGGGTCCCCCGGTGCCCGTCATTTGCATAGAGATGCCGGAGCACTCTTAAGTCTGTCTCCATGTGCCAGCGGTATCTACCAGAACACAGGCAGCGCGGCAGCGCGGCACCGCGGAGCGCCGAACGTGCCATTCGGAGCTTTGCGAAGCTGCCAGCACCGTTCAAACCTGACACGGCTCCAACATCTACATCCATAAAAATCTCATCTGCAGCAACATCCACTGATGCTAGACACGAGCGGGAAATTAGCTGTGAATTGTCATAATGTTTTCTGTGGGAAAAAAGGCTTTTGCCAGCACAAGTTTGTTTTTCTCAATGCATTCAATAGCATTGATCATCCATTTGTTTAGCTTTATTATTAAGCTACGTGTGGTTTGCGCCGCTCCCACCGAACCTGTTAAATTGCAGTGTTTCGGTTGTCTTTTGTGGCCACAGTCCATGTGGATTCATTTGTCTTTTTAATAGCCGTCCGCCGCTGCCACCGAAGATGAGCAATGGTCGCCGGAGGGTTTATGGAGTTGCTTTGCGGGAGTTTGGGAGGAACGGCTCGGGAGGAAGCAGCGCCGCGGCACAGACGGGTACGAGGTGGACGGGGCTCGAGCCGTGTGAGGTCCGCTAGAGGTGCGACAGGTGAGCGGTTGGCTTTTGAACGGATTCGGCGCTGTCGTCATTTTTCAGTCAGCAAAACAATGCACGGTACCGATGGCCACAGCACACACACGTTAGACACGAGGTGATGAAGATCACGAAGGACTTTGACTCCAGGCCCACGCGCGCGTGTGTATCTCCAACAGCAGCTTATCGGTAGTCGGCCGGACGCACGTCTCAGAACCCCCAGAAAGACATGGCTTCGCTAACTCGGATGTTAATGCCGCATACGCTTCTTTTTAAAATGTCTGCCTCGGAGGAAAAGGCCACCTGTGTCTTTCCAGTGCGCAGATGAACCTGGCCTGTGTGATATAAGCTGAGCAGACATTGCACATTTCTCCAGCGTTGGTCACCCTCAGAGTAATCCTGCTGCTGGCCAGTGATGAATTGCCTTAATGGCTGAGTGAGTATGAGCTCCCTCATGCACACACACACCTGGACTGGAGGGGTTGCAGGCAGCGCTGTGGCTGGAGGACAGCGTGTTCACATGCCAGAGTAAGGAGAGTCACCCACAGGAGTCCACAGCTGCTAAGTGCCTTCACAGACAACCCGACAGTGGAAAAGGCAGTACAGAGATTAAAACCAAGATCCTGGGTTTAAATCCCCACTCCTGCTGTAGTGCCTTTGATCCCGGTCCTAAACGTTAAACTTATAAAATGAGCCAGCTGTTCAAAAAGGTAAGTTGTTTTCGGCAGCTTACAGTACAAACCCAGAACTGTACGTTACCTTGGACAAAGGCATCAGCTAAATAAAAAATTAAACGCGTTTTAACTGCACGAAAAGCATAGGCATGAAAAACGTCGATCGAGGAGTGACCTGCACTACAAACCGTCCGACGATCGAGCATTAATACAATCACGTTCAAAACATTTGCCGCATTAAGTTTTGAAAAGCTGATAAAAATAAGGCAATATTAGTTGTGCATAGAATTTTTATGGTTAAATGGTAAACAGTGCGGTCTTATCTGCAGTCCAAAGCCGAGGAAAGGCTGCATATTTCATAGTGCGAGACGGGGCTTTCTGTGCTGCCTGCAGAATCCAGGCCTGAAAATATTCAAATAGCTTGATTTACAAGGCCCGAGCGTCATCTTTAATTTAAAGCCACGTCGGTGGAGTTTCAAGATGTTCACCTTTGATTCAGACTACAGAGAAGCACAGATATATTTTAAATTTCACAACCTTTGCCTCATATTAATCAGCCAGCGTGGCTTGCGGAAAAACCGGAGTCACTGGGGTGAAAGGGGAATTCTAGCAACAAGCATTTTCGGGTGGAGGAAAAATTCACATCGCGGAGGGAAAAATAACTGTGAATAATGAACCAGGCCAGCGAATGCTGTGAAAACAGCAAAGCAGCCCTGCTGTCACTGCATATATTGTATTTCCTCTCCTGCTGTATTCATCCGTTTGTATGTTTTACGATTTATCTTACAGTGTCAATTCAAAGCAATTTTTGGGAAAATAATGGGAGATACCTGAAATCTCTCTCTCTCTCTCGCTCTCTGTGTGCTGTTTAAATAAAGTAAATATTTGTAGGGTGTCACAGAATAATGTCAACACTCTTTAATGTGCAAAATGCCTCCACATTTTGGCAGACATCAAAAGTCTATGAATTTCTTGGGACAGCGTAAAGTGTTTCCCGTCTCCAGCTTTCTGCTTCTGTGGTTTTCTGGCATCAAAGAGTGTGTCCTTTTGAATAAAACGTGCGTGCAGCCTGATAGAGAAAAAGTAACAGCAGTGTTGCGCTCCTCGGTCATTTCCTTTGGGTTGAAGAAAATTAAATGCATTGACATTAATGCACAAAATTTACTGCACCTTCACGGCCATTTTACTGGTTTGACACCTTTAGCTGCAATGACTGCAACTAAATGCTTCCTAGAGCCATTGTCCAGGGTCTCGCAGTTGCAGCTCTTTGCACCGTGCAGAACTGCTTCGGCTCAGCAACATCTGCAGGTTTTCACGACTGAACGACAGGCTGCGTTTTCCTGTAAGAGTCTGCAACCATCTCCATATCAACATGACCCACGCATGAGCGTCCCTGGGCGCGTTTCATCAGGATGTGGAGGGTGGGCATAAATGGTGCTTTGACAGTGAGAAGATGAGCTGGTCTTCTTCAGAAATGACCTTCAGGTGTGCCCCCCCAGCTGCTCCTTCCTGCGTGAGCACTACCTGTATGCAGATGAGCTTCAGCTCCGAAGCAAATCTGACTGCTAGACAGATGAGGTCTTCGGTCTGCGGCCCAGCATGTCCCAGAATGTGCTTTATCATTTAAACGCAGGCTACTCGTGTCATGAAGTAAGACGCTCCCCCAGTATCTGCTCTTTGACTGCGGGAAAGAAGATCGCTTAAAAGCCACGGTACTAATTAGGATGGCTTAGAGATGGATGTGATGGCATCAGGAGGCCTTCGACGGAACCTCAGTGTGAAACTTAATGAACCGCAGAGCCAGGCCAGGCCAGGGGCACACAGGCCTACGGAAGGGAGCTGATAAGCCTGGCAGGCAATAAGATAGAGGCAATCCGCCGCATACCCCATATAAAGTAGTGCACCTATTTCCTCTAACACACTTCTCACTTTTTTGATGTATAGGCATACAAAGACCCTTCTGGTAATGTTCCTTCATATGCTTCCTGCACACGGCGGCTGCTTTCATTTATTTTCGCAGCCAATGAGTGCGCTTGTGTCAAAACAAATGTCGAGGACATATTTTGTCAGTGTGGAGCAGTAATAGATTCACAGAAGCCTGTAAATCTGTTGCAGCTTGGGAAAATCTTGTCATGTGGCCCCGATGCGATAGTACTGGTATGTATCGTGTGAATGACGCCATCTATACAGCGCGCGCGCGCGCCCCCCATCGGTACGCCGGGGATCAAAGCGCATGTCCGGCCTTTGGAGTCCGTAATGGACTTCGAATGAAGTTGTGCTTTCTTGGTATGGCGACGTGTGGGGGGGGGGGCTGTTTGGTCAGAGACACACAAAGATGGAACGGTCATGTGTGGGCCAGCTGAACATAGACACGACCTGATTGCATTGGCAGTCCAGGATCTCCAGAAAATGACCCGGCCCTGAGCACATGGACCTCTTTTAGTTGGACTGTAATATTTAGTTCACCGCGAATGCCACGGAATACCCGCCTCGCGAGCACTGCTGTTAATGTAAATGCTTTATTGTTTGATAGTTCTCACCGCTATTAAGTGGTGTGCCGTGCAGAGCCGCCGTTCCCCAGCGAGGCCCGGGTTCACGTCCGTGTTCCTGCCGCGGTGCCTTTGATCATCGTACTTCCTCCGAATCGATAAGTTAAAATTGAGAAAAAAGTCCCTTTTCTACGCCATTGCAATACAACTGGGATTCCAGCACACAATCTTATTTGACTTTTACACTGCAATGAGTTTGCCTCCTTACAGTTTTTACAGTAACATTTGCTCAGCTGTGTAAATGGATAAATAATTGCGAGGAGCTTACTGTAGAAACAGCGCTTTGGAGAGCAGCATTGGCTAAATGCCGAGATCTCGGGAATTAAATTATTCACAAACCTTTTTCTTTTTAATAATGAAGATTATCTGATGCATGCTTGCATCACTTTTTTTGGTTAACGTTTGTTTTTTTTCCCCTCTGGGAGGAGCATCACATTGTAATATATCTTATTTAAATACCTGTCATAATTAATTCCTGTTTATTTGCTAAAAATAACAAAGCCCACGGCAGCAAAACCTCTGCATTTCTCATTTCTGGGGACTAAAAACGCATCTGCTCGCCTCTTAGGCTGCTTTCCTCTGTAGGAGCGAAAGGGGGAGTGAAAGGAACAAAAAACAGTTCTCAATGTGCCGCGTGCGGGGCCTGGCGGTTCGGGCAGCTCTGCACGGGTACAATGGAGCGGAATGCGCCGGTTTGTTCAAGGTTGCATGTTAGCGAAACACACCTAAAGGCCGTCTCGGTCCTTGAGACGGACGCTGTCCGAGGTGACGTTGAAAGCGAAGCGTGACACCACCTGAAACCCAAGAGCGGTGACTCACCGAACAGTTGCCGATGACCTCGGCCGTCCCCGATCTGTTGTTATGTGACGTGCGTTGCGGCCACCGGTTATCCGAGCTCTTTCTTATACCTTTCGACTCCCACGGTATCGGGAGGTGTTTAAAGTTCGCCCTGCGGCATGTACTTGTAATTGTAGACTTTCATCTCGTGGAGGAGCATTGTCACCTCTTTAATGAACTGTCACTGTGTTGGATTCAGACAAGCTTGAAAACAGTTGCTTAGCACCATCCAATCAAATTGTCTCCAGTACATAAGGCTTTAGACAGGCCGTGCGCCGCAGTTTGCTCTGCGTCGCATCCGTCCTCCAGGAGCGACGGGAAGTCTTTCGGCTCCGATCCGCTCTCGACTAAAGGACGGGCTGAGTGGTTAATGGCTACGCTGAAAAAAATCACGCTGGGTCCTCGGACGTGCAAGTGGTGTCGAGTGTTTGTCCGCCCGAGATGTTTTAAATAAGCTCCCGTGTGTCAAAATCTCGCTCCTGCCCTCAAACACCTGCACATAATTACTACACCTTCAGAATAATCGCTTTGCTTTCCAAGATGTTGTGGAGGGGGAATTCGTAAAACATCGCTGTGGGTGTCACACCTTTCCCAGCTTCCCCTCCATATTGCCACGTTGGAGTATTTCCACCACTAATGTTTAACGTTGTTATTTATTTTGTAATTATTTCTTACTCATTTATCGGACACATTTTTTCAAGGATATTTGAACAACGGAATATTTGTTCACTCGTGTCCTCTACCGCATCGCTGCAGACCGCCTCCTGCTTCCCCAGTTTGGAGCTGTTGCTAACTGGGGATCCACTGGGAGGTGTGTGCAATTGTGGTGCCGCCAGCTCAGGCTGTCAGAGAAGGGGATGTGGTCATGTACGTTGTGATCTGTTATTGCTGATGGAGAGAAGAATGCATGAACGTATGGGGTTTCACAGTCCTTCTTCTGCACCTCGTCCTGTTGCTGTATCAACCTCCACCCACTAGGGGCAGCCCACGTGTCCCTCCACCGCTAGGGGACGTGCTCAATAGAAGGGTTGCCACATATCCACTCGCACGCGTTGGAAAAGTGGACCAATTTTCTGACAGCTCTCAAAGCATTCAGGTGTGTGTGAGTCTGTCAGCTCAACCTTCTACAAATACTCCTTCCCTCACACCACGGTGACCAAATGTGACCTAGGCCAGACGCTGTCATGACACAGCACTCAACCACCTAATAGGCTAAGATCCCGTCTCCCACGCAGGCTTACTTATTCTGTTCACAAGCAGCAAAAGCTGACTGATGTATAATAATGGCTGTAGTGCACAGTCAGCCCTCGACATGTAACTTATACAAAGCGCTCATTAAAAACAAACAAACAAACAAATAAATAAAATGGACGAAAATTGTCAAAAAAATTCTAGTAAATGAATGAGCCGTGTGTGCCCCTTTGTCGAGCCTCAGCCGACTTGCTGAAGGCCAGTCGCATTTCAGGGCAACCATCCCCAGAGTCAACTTTGCTGGCACTTAACTACAGCACACATGAGCATATTGCAATGTACAAAATATAGTGCCTGTACAGCCCATTCACTTTGTCTGAGCGTAACAAAACCATGCGCTTGTAGCCATACAAAGACACATCCAGGACTACGAGATGACTGAGAGCTTACAGCTCATACTGTAGATTAGAGATGTTATGAAAATGCATTAAAACGCTGCATATGCGTACCTGCATGGCATGCATGACATCGTAGCGTATAGTAAGCACCGTATGAGACTGTGTGCTGCGACACGATGGCAGTGGTCCTCCCGCATGTAGCCAACGACCGATTTCTCACATCTCACCGAGTGTTGTTCCCACGACCAGTAAACATCTTCCCACAGTCTGTTGTGTCAGCAGGTCAAAACCGTGAGCAAATGCTTCAAGTTACCTAATGGTGGATTACACATCCACGAGTGCAAACCGACTTGCAACCGATGCGACTTACAACCTGGCTGCCAGGTTATACTGGGACTTATGTGTTTCTTTATTGTTTGCAAAAAAAAATCCCATGTGCCTGCATTGTGTTGCATTGAATCAGCCCTTTTATCTTATCACAATAAGGATCTGTTGAGTTCGAGTTGGTTCTCTTCACCGACGTGATCCAGAAGTTTGATGAGCACATGACACTTTAGATTGGGAATTAATGAGTCACATAGTGAGTGGGTGAGGCTTTCATCTGGAAATGAATTTTGAAGTGAGGCCTGCGCCTGGGGTTTAATCATCATTTACGTGGGTGAGTGGAATGAAATAAAGCAATGTGCTGGGAGCGGCTCAGAGGCACAACTCTCTACAGGCAGCCGAGAAGAGAAGCTCCGCCGTGACCTCGCACCTGAGCTCCTCCACCCCTACGGCAAACGGATGGAGAAACTGTATTATTATTGCACATCCATTTAGCTGAAACCTTTCTGCAAATCATCCCACACTCGCAGGTTTGTTTACTACGGTGCACTCGGTGCCGCCAGTAACCAAATGACATGGAAATGTGCCCCATTTTGTGAGGTCGTATGATTTGCATGGTTTTAATTGAACGGTTCAGAAATGGCCAAAAATGCTTATTTTGCTATGTTTGTTGAAATGACCAATTACACATTAAAATGAGCCCAGAGTTGCAAAATGAATAAATAAACTGAAATACTAAAAAGAAAACAAGCAAGTTGATTTGTACGCGGTCCCTCAAGTGAGCCTTTATGAATATGGACCGAAAAATGACCTGGTAGTTGTTGACCGCATACTGCATGATGTCAGCTGTGCAATGACTCTGTTCGCAAAGTCTGACCCATTTGTACAGCTGGGTCATTTTTACTGCATCGGTTTGGGGAAAGTACCTTGGTCTCGGGGAGGTAGACCAGGCTGAGTGAGGTAGACAGTGTTCGCTGCAAAGTGCCTCAGGGGACAACTTGGTCTGAGCAACTCCCAGTAACTTTAAACCAGCCTTCACACAGGTGACCGTTTGGTAATTTGACCGCTGCGTGGGTTCGTGACCCTGATGTTCCATCTATCTCAAGATGGCTGGCAACACATGCAGTCGTTTAGTGGTGGAAGGAATATCTTTTGCTTCCAGGAAGGAGCTTATGGAGTCGGACTACATGGTGGTGCAGCGGGTGGTGCTGGTGCCTCACATTTCCTCAGCCGTGGGTTAGCATCTGACTGCGTGCATGTGTGTGTCATTACTCTGTGTCGCACTCTATGCTTCCAGAATAGGCACTGGACAAGCAGTTATTGAGATGTGGACTTTCAGAATATTATTATTATTATTATTATTATTATTATTATTATTATTATTAATGGACCTTGTTGTTAAGCAGAAAAACAATCACAGAAGAGCCCGTGGATTGTTACATGTGATTGTAGTACTGCTTACTAATTCTTACATCTTCATTTTCTCTCTTTTTTAGTACTTCTTGTGCTCAAAGGCAGATGACTTCCTTAATAAGAAAGTGAAGGCTACGAGAAATCTTGAGTGTGGGTTAAAAATAACATTTAATTGAGACAGCCGGACCAGAGGCCCAACAATAAGCAGGACTCGCCACCCCAGGGGAACTGCGGTATCCGACTCTGGAGCACGAGACCTTCCGGTACCCCGAATGCAGTTGGAGCCGAACCCACTAATTGAATCTGCCGCTAAACAGAACTTGGGTAGCGGAAGATTACTTGGGACTTAAAGGATTTGCAGCCGAGTGAGACATCAGAGCAGAGATCAAATGCGAGTAGCGTGTGGCGCTGCAGAAACAAGAATGAATCAAAGAAACCTGTCAAGGACTGTTGGGGAGAAAGGGGGAAAACCCCTCCGTGTACCGTGGTGTTTCCTCAGATTCGCTCGGGACCAGGAGGCGACTTCCCGAAGCGACAGCACTGTGTGCGCCGTGGGCTCGGCTTACAGATGCACCTTAACTGGGCCTGGACATCTCTTCGCAGCTCCATTTGCTTGTAACTCCAAAGGCATGCGTTAGTCACTCCTAAACCGCAGTCGATAACAGGTAAAGGGTAAGGGGCGGTGGGGGTATAGATCACGGCCTCCGTATTTTCACCGATTAAACATTTCTCAGAAATAGTTGCGATATTTCTATAGATTTGGTAAAATTATGGAGCGCGAATTTAGACTGAAAAACTCCATTTGTACTTCTCTTCAATTCCAGATGCTGGAAGATTAATCCCATAAACATGCAAACGTTTGCCACCTTGTTGTTAAACACCAGAACACAGGAACAGTAAACACTGTGGAATTGAGTGGAATTAAGTTGATCCCACACTCCGGACGCGTTTTACTGACATCTGTCGGCTTGGCTTGTCAACCCAGGTCATTTTTTCCGGACGTTTTTTTTTTTTCTTTTTTTTTCAGTTTCACTGCAAAATTCACAGTTGGAGAGAATCCGGTTTAAAACGGATGAAAATGTTAACATGATGGAAAAAGTGTAACTGTGTAATCGGTAACTGTTTGGAACACAGGAGTAAAGAGTGTGCAGTCAGGTATCCTGAGCTAACAAGGGACAGTTATTCAGGTGTACGATTACCCATAGGTCCGTGCTTCTCTCCATCTATGCTTTTGAAACAGCTACCTGAGGTGTTTCGAGTCCCAGCCCTACAGTGACATCACTATGCTGTTTAATGCCCGTCCAGGCTTTTGGTGGACAGGCAGACGTCCCCGGTGGGGCCGCCTGCTGTCGACGGGGTTCCCAGGGCTGTGCAGCACCAGGAGCAAAACACATTAAACATTCCCAGCCACGGTAAACAAGGCAGCGGTTACCGGTACTCAAACAAGCCAGGTTTTGCAGGCGGAGAAGGCTGGGCAAGTGAGCGAGCGAGGGGGGTGTTGCATGCACAGAGCACGGGGGGGATTATTCTTCAGCCCCCGCTGATCCTCTGACAGCCCGGAGGAGATGCTGGAGAAGCAGATGCCTTGTCAGGGGAGAAAGGGAGGGGGTGGCATCATGGATGCAACCGTTGGATAACCTTTAATCCGAAAAAGACCGGGCGAGCTCTTGAGTTTGTAATCCACTGCTGACAGACAGCGCGGGGGACGGTCGGGGGGCGCGCAGCCACATCGTGCCCACCTGCACGAGGCGTAGATGTCTGGGTTGGAAAGGATGCTCGCATGCTAATGGCTATAAAATCTGTCATGCAGCCCCTTTCCGCTGGAACATGCTGTCCACACTGTCCTTCGGCAGCATTTCCATCCGTCTCCTTCCAGCAAAAATGCGAGCATGCGGTTTTTCGGCGTCCCGTGTGGCCGCGGTTCAGCCCAAGGGGGCAGTGAACAAGCATCACGCGCCACCCTGTTTTTAGGCTCATTGCCCCCACACGCCGTCTCATGGCGCTTCTTCCCTTCTCTAATAGTGAGTCTGTCGCCAAGACAAGTCGGGCGCCTGGCGCCCCCGGCCCGGCATTCTGCAAAATAGAGCCGGCGGTGTGTAGCCAGCATGTGTCAGAAACATGTGAGCGCATCACATGCTAAGTCTGTAAACACCTCTGTACAGATGCACCCTGCCCAGACTGTAATGGAAGGCTCTGGAAGGATCTGTGATGTGTTACAACTTTTTTCTCTCCTTCTCTCTTGTATTAGAGGCAAACGCAAAGAACAACAGTGCCCCCTTCTGGCTGGTGGGGCCACATCTGCTGCTGAGGGGAGGAGAGACACCGGCACCTGGCGCCCTCGTATTGTTTTGCTCTCGAGCGAGAGGCGGAACGCAATCGAGTTCATTTCCGAGGCCTCTCAGAAAGCTGGAGAACTCCGGGGCATCTAATTTTCAGCGCTTTTGCGCTCCACCCCCAAGACACACAGCCACTTCTCTTGGGCAGCATCTGACTGCATAAAAGCCTACCGGGTTCCCACCTCCAAACAGCCTCACCCTGCAACGTCTCCCCGGCTTCCTTAAGGAATCTGCCGCATGCCTGTTTTAAATCATTATTACTTTCTCTGAGCCCAAAGCCCATGGCTTTATGCACTACTCCGCCTTGCGTGCCCTACTTTGGAACCCCCGTCGATGACGGTGTTACTGGACTCAGGTTATGAAGGGATTGCTGGTGTGGAGTGAGGTCCAGACCGGGACAGGTGAGGTGTCCCACATTACGTGGATTACGCCCGCATGTCATAATGAAGCCATCACACCAACAGTGTCATCTGAGGAGAC
Source organism: Heterotis niloticus (assembly GCA_018136845.1). Taxonomy (NCBI): domain Eukaryota; kingdom Metazoa; phylum Chordata; class Actinopteri; order Osteoglossiformes; family Osteoglossidae; genus Heterotis; species Heterotis niloticus. The sequence goes on from CM030888.1 coordinate 852,141, forward strand.
TTTCTGCTAGGCTCTATGTCAGAAACTGGGGCAGCAGCGGGAAACTGGTTCTTCTAAGGAGGCAGCGAGTGACAGCTGGGTGGCTTCACACTCACCTTAGTGTTGGACAGCAGGGATCAGAACCCAGGGGGCAGGTGGAAACAGAGAAGAGAGGAAGAAGGTTTGTACTGGACGCTTGGCCTGGTTGCCTCTGGAACGCAACTCGGTGCACAGCTATTTTCTTCTGCAAACATCTCAAAGACTATCAGCTTGCACTCACCTCTTTAGATGGCTGGTCGGTGAGGCAGCTTTGACCCCTTCCTCACATGTGCAACAAGATGGCCCCATTCGAGCTGAAAGTGTAAAACGAAGGTCAGTCAATGCAAGTACAAACCCTAGCAAGTTTATCAACACCGCTGAGCAGAAGTCTGGTCAGAGTTTGATTTGGTCATAAGTCCAAAGCCAAGTCTTTTACCATCGGATGTCCAAAAGGTTATTCACTTATTGTAATCTGCAAGAACTTCTGGTAAAGTTGTAATAAATTTTTTAAAAATCATATACTGTTTTTATTATTATTATTGGCGGAGAAAGATGCAGAGGACAGGAAGAAGTGGAAACAATCGATCCGCTGTGGCGACCCCTACAACAACAACAACAACAACAACAACAACAACAACAACAACAACAATAATAATAATAATAATAATAATAATAATAATAATAATAATAATAATAAATTGTTGATTTTTAAATTACATTTCTTAATATCAAGTCCTCTCCGCAATCAGTCCTGACCAGTTCTTCCTTTTAGTGTGTGCAGTGTTCATCAGCTTCTGGTCACTTTCAGCTCATTTTATCTCAACTATTTTATTATTGAAAGGATAACAAAAGAGACGTCCGAGGGAAGGGTTACGTCCTGTAAAAGTCTCAAATACATATACAGTGTATAAAAGATACTTTTAGTTAACAGTTCAAAATGAAAATTAATTCCAAATGCTGAACATTTAAAAAGTTGTCTCCCCAAACTTCAGTGCCATCTGTTGACCGATTCATCCCATCAACAGGATCGACGTTCCTCATCTTGTTGCTGACGTCACTCTGTGTCAAGAAATTTTAGAAAATGGGTACACTAAGACAATTCAGGTAATCTGGGGAAAAAGTTAGTGAAAGAAACAAAATCCTTTCTAACAAAAGAGTAATAACAGAATGAGTAAGCAGCAATGCTCCTGAAAATATTTGCAGCACAAGTAATTATGCTAACAGTTTATTTCCCATAGACTAAAGCACCGAGGAAGCGAATTTTGACATCATTGTGTTTCGCAGAAAATGCAAACTTACAAGCATTTACAAGATGCTTTAATGTAACATCATTCCTGTAAACAGCACAAACATGGGCTCTAAATAATTCACCAATTAATTCTTATGTGAATTTAAAGCCATTTCTGTAAAAACAGCGACGCTGAAAAATTCTTCAGATGAAGCGCTTTTTGCACATTAACGTTTAAGTTTCCCTTGCGCGTTCGTCCCTCTTCCCAGGCTGCGCTCATGCACCTTCAGGCTCTGTTCGCAGCATTTCTCCTTCTTTACGCTGGCTCTCCGCTCACTCTTCATTTTTCTTCGTCCACCTTTGGGGTTTATCTACTAACTTTATTTGCATTTAAATGTATTTTTTAGCAAAAACACTGCACAGCAGGTAACACTGATGCCTCATTGGCTGTAGGTTGAACATGGTCCTAAATCCAGTTCATTTGGTGTGAAGTTCAGACATTCTTTCAATGCAATGTTCATTTGGCTTTTCTTTAGGTGCTCTGGTTTCCTCCCACAGTCCAAAGGCTTGTGTTCCACCTTAACTGGTGACTATAAATTGGTCATTAGTGTGTGTGTGTGTGTGTGTGTGTGTGTGTGTGTGTGTGTGTGTGTGTGTGTGTTTGTGTGTGAGTGACTGGCATCCCCTCCAGGATCCACCCTGTACCACAACCTACGCTACAGCAAGTCCATAAAACAGCATGTGGTCTTTTGGAGGAGGTAAATTATGACTCTTTATCATCTTCTAGCTCTGAAAAAGGCTTCAATTTAACCTGACGCCGGGCTCACAAGTTTGTGACTCGAGAGGCTGTCGGTCAACATTATGACGTTCAGTAGATGCGCTGATCGAATAGCCTGGTCAGTGCCGGTGGCCGTGAGTGTCCCTCGGTGAGCCAGGTGTCATAGCCCAGAGAGGCAGTGACAAACCAGAGGATGGAAGTCATGCATATGAATGAGCATTCATGACTGCTTATTTGCAATGGTAAACTATGCCACCGTCCGCAGCCCAGACGCTTCGCTGGCACTCATTATGTCAGAGTCTCTGCAAAAACAATGTATTCGAACTACAGCGTTTGCTCAAACACACCCACACACACGCACGCACGCAGAGTACACATTCCTTTCCCTGGGCATTCGTGTGTGACTCCCGTAGGCTCACTGCATGCTGTGCCACAATGACACCCTGGCAGCAGTGCATCGGCTAACCGGTCATCCACGCAGCACGCTTTGCGCGATGACGACGCCTAACACATTCGGATAGATGGATATCTTGGAAGCTAAAAATGTGACTTTAAACAGGGCTTATAGTCTCAATGCCCCCACTGAAACGCACCCATCCGCGCTATCTTACAACTCCCTGCACTTTTTCTGGGAAGAGAAAAGCGCCTGAGACAGATGAGGACATCACGAGCTGCGGAATACATAATAAATGCTGGCGGTTGACAGCTAAGCCGCTAACTATGCAAATTTATATCTTGATAAATCAACTCTTCAGTGGAAAACAGATGAGAACCATCAGCAGCAGCAGCTGAATACTGAATAAATACTACTTAGTTGACAGCCTTGCCACTAACCATGTAAATGTACATCTTGATAAATCAACACTTTGCCGGGAAAAACTCTGCCAAGTGGCACTCAAGGACAATCAATATTGAACGCGGCCTCTCCTTGCCGGGGAGAAACTTCAGAATTTAAAGTCTAAATTGCTTCGAGACACTGACCCGAGATCAGATTTATCATTTAGCTCGTGAAGGTTAAGAAAGGAAGTGGCTGATCCCATCCTGCAGCAGCCCTCCAGGAAGTTTCCACTTGAGTTCTTGTACAATAAAGAGGAACCGTTTTTGACCGACTGGCTGTTTGCGTCTTCCTGAAGACCCCCAGCATGGAAGGGCATTCACTTCAGACCTGGTTAGCGGTACAGTTACAGCAATTACTCACCGCGGGCGTCGGGCCGCTGTCCTCGGAGACACCCGGGTCCACTCATCACAGACAGTGTAGACACAGCTAAAAGCCTCTCCATCAGGGGTGATGAAGGGGACAAAGGGAACAGGAGGACAGTGCCGCCAGCTCCATGTGTCCCTTTCACACTCAGCATTTCACTGGGGAGGCTTGTACTTTTCTTTTTTTACATTTGCTCTTTAGTGGTTAACATTAGTCAGCACACAGGGTTGCCCCCCTCCCCTCAAAAAAAACAAACGTGTGGCACTGTTGCTTTCCATACGCCTGTTTCATTTGCCCAGGGGGAGTGTTGCACTATGCCATCTTAGTTTATAAATAAAAAGGACACCACAAATTTTAGGCAGAAAGCACAAAAAGCAGGACATTGTTTTTGGCTACATAGCTTACATACGGGCAGGATTACAAAATGTGTCCCCTGTTACTGGGCAGTCTTCACGATCGTGCTCAACTGTTTCTTTTGAGGAGTGAAAAATATCTGAAATTTTCCTCACCTGTTAGTTCGCGATAGCCCACACCTAGCAAGAATAGGGGTGCGAGACCAACGTCATCCAACTCACCTCCTCGCTATTTACAGCTCTCGTGTGGTGTGCTGGGGCGGTGGTGATATTTAGCAAGAAGAGGAAGGTCGCACATACTTATGGCATCAAGAAGACTTTAGAAAGGGCGCAAGTGGAGGGAAAAAGACACAAAAAGGAAGACACAGACCCCCCCCCCACCTTTATGAGTGGTCACTTCTGCTTGGACTGTGTGGCTTTATTGGCTTTTATGATGTTCATTTTTTTGTGTGTAAAGATAACCTCCCTCACCACAGCTGATCCTGCCACCCTAGAATTTCATTAAATCCATGCTTCCCATAAAGTGAGGCTTTTGGGACATGCGCTGGGGATGCTAACCCCTTGCTCTCGCTCNTGCGCAATATGAGCGGCTCGCGGTCCCCTTTCCGCGTCGCCGCCTCCTCGGCGCGGCCCGTTTTTAACGCGACCGGCAAAGCGGTGCAGAAGGGCCGGGGAGGCGGCGCCATTTCCCCGCTTACGAAACCGTAGAGCACTTGAATGCCTGTTAGTCTATTTAGAGCCGGGATTCGTGAATGTAGCGCGAATGCCGCAATTGCTACCGCATCTTAATTCATCTCTGCGGGAAGGACTAACACGGGCGCTGCGGCCGTCGTTTCCAATATCTTTATTTCTTATTGTATTTCTTTCTTTCTTTATTTGTCTGTCCTAATTCATAAGCGTGCCTGGAACATATGTGAGGGCATCTGTGACTTCTGCTAAGTGCGCCGATTATTGTCCCTGGCAGCGGCGTTCTCTCTCTCTCTCTCTCTCTCTCTCTCTCTCTCTCTCTCTCTCTCTCTCTCTCATCCTCTGTGGTCAAACACACAGCTGTAAAGAATAACCGACAAGGATTTGAACAACAAGTTTTAGTGTCGGTTTGGAGGAAACGCTGGGCACGTTCTTGTGGCGTCGCTGATCTTGCCTCGATCCCGACGTCTGTGCTACAGGGAAATCCCACCCGACTTGATGAGGATTACATCTCAGCAGGGACTCCAAATCTCTTCTTAGGCCCTCGGGTGGTCTAATCGCCATGGGAACTGGCAATACCATGGAGAGGAGAGGACTGATGGCAGCCATTCGGTCAGCTTTGGTCAGATTGTCCATCATCACAAGACTGATGACTTGTATATCCTTCGACAGGGGATTCAGAATTACAGACCAATGTCAGCTTTAGCTACAGAACCATTCTTACTTTTGATGTTCTGGGCTCCAGTTTTTGAGTTAAATCTGCTAAGCAGTCTTGTTCATAGCTTCCTTCCAGCAGCTGGCATCAGAAAGAGAAAGTCACTCCATTCAATCGATGATGACAATGACTGTAATACAGAGTAGATTTGGGACAGAATCCCCACAGAGGATGTAGAATCCGATGATGTAACTGGCAGTTAAACTCTTCTGCCTACCAGCCTTGGCCCTGCAAACACACAAGCACGGGCAAGAACCACTTGCTGCTCGGAGCTCAATTTTGCATCCCACCCACTACAAATATTTATTTTATGATGGCCTGCAGTATCGATTAGACGGAAGTCAGAGGCAATGACTGCAATTACGGTGGATTATATTACTGAAGGCTGTATTTAAATGTCCCAGAATGAAAACTGGAGGACCGATGGTACAGTGAGTGTCCAGGTTTTTGGTCTTCGGTGACTCGGTGTGATGTGTCGCCCCTGGTCAGCTTCCTTTTTCATTATTTCACAGCACAGGCGACCCTACGCTGAGCACACCGGGCTCTGCAGCTAGCAAGGTGCCAACTGAGACTTTAAAGACCCTCAAGTTCATTACTTTAATTCTGGACTGACAGGTTCCCGCTACACTTCCTACGGACTGCTTTCCACGGAGCCACGGGGGTGTCTTGCTCAGCCTGCTTTGATGGACTCTCTCTCAGGCCCAAAGATTTCTAGTGCAGGCATTGGGTTATGTTGCATTGTTTTATAGCAATTTGTGCTGTTTCCTGAAAAGGAAATGGAAAGGAATGAGACTGCGGCTACTGTGAAGCCAAAGCAGAGGACCATCAGATGCGAGTTGAGCATCATCTTGACAGATTTCCTGCTTCCTTCCACATCTCCACTTTGTACACATTTATAGTCACTGGGGGGAAGGGGTCCAGACGCCCACCTCCCACTGCCCTGCACTTTAAATCGGTTTTCTTACCGTACAAAATAAACCCTCTGTATCTGTGGTGGTGGTGGGGGGGGTGCTTTCAGAGGTGCCCGCATGGGGGAATTCATTTGCACTTCACAAGAATAACAAATTCACCAAACTTCCACAAGTTGAAATTCCAGAGAAGCCCTCTTTGCATTTAAGGCTCTCAACATAAATTACTTTGGTTCTTAAAGCTGTGTAAGCAAACTATTATTAAATTATACAAAATGCTTTTGTGAGCAAATTATTGTACGCCATATGCAGGAGCTCAGCCACACTTAACACGCTTTTGCGGCGCACGCACACACACACAGAAACAAATAAATATACACGCGCACACACAGAGAAAAGAACACAAAGGCAGTGCGTGAAATATTCACGCGTCCTTTCAAATACATCAGCTATTTTTTATCCATATCGCTTGACTCCTTGTGTCAGACTGCTTACCCGTCCATTGTGTCTAATTCATGAGCCATTTCTATTCCAGCAGCGTGAAGCTCTGCTCCACCGAACGAGTTGCCTGGGGTGTCTCTTTGCCCCGTTCCACACAGACGCCAGGGAGCGGTCCCTTGTCCTCTGTGCCCCACTCCCCGTGGGCTTGGCAGAAATGACCACGCTAATGGCACAGGCCTGTTTAAAACCATTGGAACAAAGTATGCCGCCCCCCGCCCCCCCCAAACAGTCGTGACGTCATGAAACGGTGACAGAGGACCTGGCGAAGAACCTCTGACAGATATTCAGATGGATTTCTAGGCCGGTCCGTCTTGCTTGGGATCAGTTACATTTCGCTCGGTAAGAGTCACGTGGAAATGTTCTGCGATTCCACAGAACTCTTTGCCCTGGATGTTTACTTTGGATGAGCACTTGAGCCTTCGATTAAACATTTCTAATTGAGCTAATCGAGGCCTCCATCTCGGTAAAAGGGCTCTTATTGATTTAAAGAGCTGCGTTTCACCCTCGGTGCCTGCACACACTCTTGGCCTCCGCAACAAGGACCCCCCGATGGTGAACTTCCATCAAGTCTGCAGCACAGATGTGCGCTCATCCCGTCCTGCCCCCCCATCCGCTCCACTGCCAGGCAACAGCAGCCTTTTAACTTATCGGCTGCATTCGTCCACTTGGAACAAAGCGGCTTATTGTGCAGCCGCTATTTGTTTCTGCTGTGTAGAAACGGTCATTTAAAAACCTTAATGAGAGAGTTTAGAGATGATTATTTAAGAATTCCCAGTTAAGTCTTCGATGGATCGATATTTTTTTGGTATCGGGGACTCGGAGTTGCGGCCCCATCGCAGCGAGGTGCTCGCAACTTAATTCGCCTTGATGCTCATAATCCGATACCTCCCGGCAGCGTTTTTATGAAAATAAGCAATATTCAACATTCAATATTCACAAGCAGCCGAAACATCTATGTGAGAGCAGCTTCACCTGGTTTTACAGTAGATTTCTGATGCTTTTTGTTGATGTGTGCGCATTGCAGAGGAAGAGCAGCATAAATAATACATTATTCCAGTCAAGTAAGATTAGAGGCCAAGCCCTTATATAACAAAAACCAGCAAAAGCAGCTTATTAAAGTGCCGTTTTCAGGCAGCTAGCTTTTTATTCACCACACTTGCATTTTTTTGCAGTTCTTTCTTCTACAGGTCTTGTGTATCCCTGTCTTCTGTGGGTTTCGTGAGTGAATGAGATCCTCCTTCGCAGAACCATCCTACATCTCATCACGTCGAGTGAGTCAGCCAATCACAGCCCATGACCGAGGTCACCCCAATATCCGAAACAGCACATCCAGCACTAAGCCGCGTATCCTGCAAGGAAATTTCACCAATGGTACAACAGCAGGACCGGTGAGGGTCACTATGCGGCGCCTTTAATGGCAGAGCACCGTGTGCTTTGCGGAGAGAAAGATGCGGGCGGTGGCCTCGTCGAGTTTATTTCACTAGATTGTTAAAGTATGAAAAGCATCAAAACTCCCCTGTCCAGGGTGCCTCATACCCTTCACCATAAATAGAACTGGATAAGCAGTCACTGCTGAATGACTGAATGAACATTAAAAGTGAAGATAGAATTTCTCTTTTTTGTTACAAACATTATAAAATTATCATTTGCTGTCATTGTCAGGCATAAAAATTCTTTTTTCTCAGGCGCATCGATTCATTGTTTGTGCAGTTTTTTGTCTGAAGACATATTCTCCAGGGAATTTGGCTAAAGGTCGACCATTATATCATCTTCCCTCAGTGCACGGAAGCTGGGAACAGGAGATGGCCGCTCATCTCTTCCCCACCTTTAACAGCCGCGACCGCCTCGGGATGTTTGTTCTAACTGGGCCCCGTCTGCCAGCTGGCCTCATGACAGAGCACAGTCGCGTGGTCCGAAGGACGAGTTCTCTCCATCATTAAGGTTTAAATGGAGAGCAGAGGGAGACAGCAGAGCTCCTACGAGATGCCGGAGACGGCGGAATCGTAGCAAAGCATTCGATTTCCTAGGAGCTGCAGCGCAGGCAAACCTCATTAACGTCTCCATGCATCGCAGGCCAATCTGTAGAACGATTAAAATGGCATTAAAGGATTTTTTAATGCATGTAACCTACTTAGCAGAGGGCAGGTGCTTCTCCAGAGACTCTCCAGCCTTCCTGTTTTTTGTTCTGCCCAGCCTGAAGGATGGAAGGATGACGCTCGATGTCTCAACTTTGCAGCAGCAGATGAATTATGAGTCTTCATCAGATTGCGGATCATCATTTTACACCAACATTCCTTGCCTAAGACAGGAATTCTTTTCTGGCTTTGCCACAACTGAGATATTTTTATTTTATTGGCCAAGATTTCTATAGCTGGATAGCTGAACAGAGAATTTTGGGGTCAGCATTTTGCACTGGGTTTAAAACAGTAGCTTTCCTGTTGGGATTTCAGATCAGAAAATTACAGGTTTCTGGTACTTTCCTTTAAATTTGCAATCTTGCGTGTTTATATGTTGCAGTGTACATGTAGGCTTTATTTTGCTTCTCGCGGTGCTGAGAGAAGAGGCCATTACCTGTTTTTACCACATCTCCATGACTTTGACTCATCCTCTGTTCTCCTCCTAACTGGAGTCCTTTTCCTTTCATCTCACTGTACTGCTGAGCCGCTGTGTGCTTTGTGCTTATTGTCAGGAGTAGCAGAGACCCAGAGTTAACAGACCTGGACTGTAATGGCTCAATGAAGAACCCACAATATAACCTTTAATATCTGCAGAATGGTAAGTACAAGTGGGTACATCAGATTAACTCCATTTGCCAGGTCAGAACTACAAGTCAAAGGCATTGGCAAGAGCAGATCAGAAATTCTCCCTCCATCCTTCTCCTTCAGCTTCAAGGCAATTCCTCCTGTATTTATCTCCAGGATCGGTTCACTGGTATCCTTTTGCCGTCACTGAGGATGACTTCAGGAGGAATGGAAAGGAAAATCAAGGGGGGGGGGGGTCATCAAGTTAGTTCCGCCGGAGTTTATAATTCTTCATAAATGTTTTATAGTTGAGGGGTTCTGTTTCTCCCAGCTACGTTGAAATGTCCTCTTCCAGACCTCAGCCTCTTAATCAAAACCCGTATTGACTTCCCCCCGCAATCGAGGCCTTTGACTGACAGCTTTTAATCGGTGCCCAGGCCCCCGTAGTGTTGGTGGGGTCAATGCTGTCACCCCGGAGTTAAGGAAGAGGCCGACGTGTCCCGTCACAGCCACGCTCTCGCTTGCTATGCACCCTTCCTGCCTATAACACGCTCCAGCACTGTAAAATGGAAGAAACACTGCAATGGCTCCTTTCATACTTTCGTACTTCTTCGGGTCCATGCCATTTTTTCCCAGTTTCACAGCAATTTCACACAGTGTTTCTTCCATTACAAAACCAATTTTCTACTTCCTGTCACACTTTAGTCTTAACTAATCACAAAGTCTACTGTAATAAAGACAAACTCCCAGCCAAAGTAGTAAAGTCAGTACTAGCTTTTAGAAATAAACACTTAAGTACAGGCAATCCCCGACTTACGAGTGTAATGCATTTCTTTAAAATGGACCCATAAGGTGAACTCCTATTCACTCTTTATTACCGATGACTATCACGGCATGAATGCGTCTTGTTACTGGGAGACATGAAAAATCTACCTAATATTTAGTCATAACTCCTTAAGAAGATTGAAATAATTTCATTTGTATATACAAATAAGACTCATAATAAATAGAAACAGCTTTTATAACATGAATGCCCTGACACTGATACGGTTTTGTGGCTTAAGACTAAGAGTCTGAGGACAACAGCGACAGTCCAAAAATGAACCATTTCTGCTCAGTTCATAGTTCCAGTTTTAATTCTTACATGTTTGAAACGAATAAGAAATAACATCTTTCGAGCCTTCGCAATGAGACGACAGATCTCATGGAAAAATGAACCGTGTTAGGCAAGGGATGGGTGTATTACTGTCGCCATGACGCTAAGTGCATGATACCAGTGCACCTCATTTGTAACCCAGTGCTTCTTTAATGACCGTTGATGATCAATGCCAATGATCGGTGTTAATGGGCAGCGATGCTCAATGAGTCACCACTCGTGCTGTTCTCATGGGCCGCTTTGTGCACGGCGTTATTGACAAGCACTGTGACGAATGGCTGCATAGTTGCTTGTTTACTCTGCCGGCCCCCCGTTCCACGCAGTTAGCATCCTCCAAGTCTCCTGACGGACCCGTGTGTTTGCATCCCGTGTGAACTTGGCGTCGAGCAGATGGACGCGGGCGAGGGAAGGCAACTCTGGCCTTGATATGAGATTCTAATGGGAGTGGAGAGGGAGATCCAGGTGGTGTGCAAGCCTAGGGAGAACGCCTCTGCCCACATCTGCCAGGTTCCCGGGTTTAGGACAGACCACTGGTCTTGGGACCACCGGATTCTGGTTGTTCTTCCCCTCCCCACCTGGGCTTTGATGGCTTGGCTCTGCTTACCTCCCTCTGATGTACTTCTTACATTATTCGGATGTTCTACATTGCTGCAGTTTGATGTGTGTGTGTGTGTGTGTGTGTGAGAGAGAGAGAGAGAGAGAGAGAGAGAGAGAGAGAGAGAGACTGTACAAATGTGTAATCATCCAGCTCAGTGTTGGGGGAAGGAAGTTTCCGTTTGTCATCTTCCTGCTTTACAGCCTGCACTCCCAGAGGGGTTCATAGAGCCAAAGATAAGACTGAACACTGAGAGCAAGAACTAAGTAAAAATTCCAGATAAGTGGTTTATCCAACAGTTTCAGCAAAAGTTATAGAATTTCCCCAGCTCGTTCACTTTTTACAGATCGACCAACGTGGTATTTTTGCCCTTGACTGGGATGTTTTAAACCCCCTCCTTATCTAAAACCGTTTGGGGTCAACAAAGGTATGGATGACTTAGTGGTTAAAACCCCTTCAGGTTTGAATCCCCCCTCCTGCGGTCATACCCTTGATCAACATACTCACTGTACCTTTAAGTGACTCCACAAAAATGACTCTGCTTTATAGGTGAATATTTAAGTAGCTTAACACTGTTGTGGTGCATTAAAGAAAAGCAGGAGGCAAATAAACGTGTAAAATGTCCATTTACCTGCAATTGTTACTTGTTTGTGTGTTTGAAACAGTCCAGCTTAAAATCTGAGCAGCAGAGGCAGAAACTACCTGGGGATTTGAAACGGACTTCAGGGGTTTTTAGTTTATTCGGGATGTTTATTGACTTGCTTGTTATTAATAATGCAGCTTTGCTAGAGGTTATGATATTTCAGTCAGGATGGATCCATATCACAGCAGCACACTTAATGACCACTGCTGGAGCTTTACATGCCGAGCTGCTCCAGAGGTGTTTGCGGTATTTTTGAATGAGGCACAAATCTGAGGTTGTGATAAACAGAAGGTGGAAGATTTAGCTCCAGCATCAGCTAAAGCCTTTATGGATTCAGTTTAGGACAGTTTATTAAAAATAGGCCGTGCACTTACCTGTTGTGTCTTTTTTGTTTCTAATGAGAACCTTTAACTCCATATAGATCATCACTAATAAAGAAGTGGAAACAAATGATCCGCTGTGGTGACCCCTAACAGGAGCAGCCGAAAGATGAAGAAGATCATCAGTAATAATAATAATAATAATAATAATAATAATAATAATAACTTTATTCATCCCAAAGTAAATTATATGAAACTGCAGCAGCATAAATTAAACAGAGCAGTGAGTGACAGAAGACATTAGGGTAAATATCACATTTACGTGTGTATGAGTAAATAAGAGAAGAAGTCATATTATTATGACTCTTGTTACTGTTTCTATTACTTATACTTTATAAATTGAAGAACATTCCTTTATTACTCAGTCACTCTCCAACTACCCCTCATCCTCCTATCAACCGCATGAAAAATTTTTGTACCCAAACCTTTACTTTCTCGTGTTTTTCATCATTGTCACATAGCTATGAATTAATAACGCTGACAGACTGAGCTGCTGTGCTGCTAATATGATGAAACCAGTGAAACTGCGTACGCTGCACTCTTCATATTCTTTCTTTGGGTTGCTTGCTGCAGCCGCTTCCTGAAGGCCTTCATTAGCGCTGGAAGATGAAGCAGTCATGGGGAGCCTTGACAAGGAGGTGCTGGGAAGAAGGAGAGAAAAAGCCCAGCAAAATGTTGCTAGAATTTGTCAGTAGACCCCACTGACCACGACAGTGGAGGATGCAGCCCTCAGGGCCCGTAGGGCAGATGCGGAACCCCAACACAAGGGATTTGTTACCCCAACCACATCCAGCCAGTACCGGTTTGCTCAGAATTATGCGTTGTGTTATTTTGAGCCCACCGAACGGAGACTCTCTGTGGTCAGTGGAACCAGGTTTGTAGTGCTCATTTCACCTGTTAAATAAAAGGCTGCAGGGGTTTCCAAGCGACTCCTCCGAGCCCCTCCGCAAGCCTTCTTCTATTGACGGCTGAAAATCCATTACTGGCACTGTCAGACCAACTCTGGAGCCACAACAATGGCGTATTTTAATGCTACAGGGAGTGCACGGTTAGAACGCTAATGGGTTAGAAGGGGGGGAAAAAAAACGATAAAATACAAACAGCTGAGGAAAAAGGGAATGAGGGAAGAAATGCTGTGATAAGAAAGGGTTAGCAGGTCTGCGAGGTTGATAATGAGAAAGTGTGCCTCACAGCTGTACCTTGCCAGCTCTCATATCCCTGGTTATCAGTAACTGAGGGCCACACAGGCACCGATAACTTTCAGGCCTCTCGACTCGATGCTTCTCGCCGTGCAATTATCTGCTCGGAACAATCAATTCCTTTGCCTGCCGGCAGCTCTGCGGCCGAGTCGGCTTTTTCCCTGGTCCCTGTCTGGGAAGCGGGGAGCCTCTCAGGTTGCCTGTCTCACGCTTCTCTAAGCTGTCCTTCAGGGTCGCTCCAGACTGGGCTGTGGCCCGAATGCAAGGTTCTCCTGTACCAACAACAGTCAACTGGAATTGGAGTGGAAGAAAATATTTCTAAAAATCCATTTGATATCCAGTCATTCAAGAAGACACTGGAGGAAACATGTCTCCAAGTCAATTGGAAAGAAAGGTCCGCAGCATAGACTTTGAAGGTTAGGACTTGAAGACACAAAAATGCCCTCGCTTCTTAGTAAAAAAAAAAAAAAAAAAAACACAAACAATCATAGCAGTAATAACCCAAGAGCTGAGGATTACGATTGTTCATTCTGAGCTTATGAGGCTCACCAAAGCCGCAGTAGTGAGCAGCGGAGAACGTTGAACAACGCAGAGAGGCATAAGGTAGGGCCAAGGGCTTTAAAGATGACCAAAAGATGCATTTAGCCTTCAGGTTTCGAGTCCACTTGTTCAGCACGTGTCCAGACCTTTGCTCGGTGTCTGCAGACATCTACACTGTACACAAAACAACATTTAAGTCATTATTTTCGCTCTTTGGACTTTAAGACGAGGAGAAGTGCTCAGAGAAAGAGGTCAGTGTATCTGTCAGAATACAGAACGCCAGACATGAAAGGATACCCAGCTATTCTGTGCAAATTATCTCCCGCTGTTTGTTCTCCATGTTTTGCATTAGCGTTGGAAGGATTTGTAATGTCTTTGAGAAAATGCAATTTCTGTGGTGCAAAAAAAGTCTTTGAAAATCCTTTTGTTGGGTCTTGGATGTCAATCTGACTTTGGGCTTAAACACTTCATGAATAGTAATGGCAGCTGAACCTCTGGATATTTTATTTTCTTTCCAATGTTTATATCAGACGTGCAATTTTTAAAGGAAAGGGTGCAGAAATGAAATGACGCCGGCCACATTTCGACCCAAGCCCCCTTTTATGTTATTTATCACAGGTTTATGGAGTTTGATGCAAAGAAAAGGCAAGCAAGCAGCATGAACATCCTTCAGTGGAACAGTTACTAAGAGCTGGAGGTGAAGAGGGTTGTCTGTCGCCCGCATTCCCCAAGACTCAAGCATCTCGAACCCCCGGGCGGGAACAGTCCACGCTGCCGCCGCCGCCACGCCAAGGTGTTTTCTGCGTTTGTTCTTTGACTGGCGCCACGCGTGACAGTTCATTTTCTGCTTGAGTGCCCGAAAGTCGATACCATCTTGTGAAGACAAATACCAGATAGCGGTCTAACCGATTCAGGTCCTGCGGGAACATTAATCATAACACCCGACACGGGAGATACATTGGCCGCACACCAGGCCCTAACACATTAATAAATAAAGGCGATGGTCTGTAAATGAATTCATTCCAGGTTGTGCCTTCATTATACACAACTTTTGTTGGACACGATAAAGGCAGGGAATAAACATTGTATTAAGGGAAGGCCCATAACTTCTCAGAGGCCCTGTGCCTCAGCTCAGGAAAAAGTTACACATCCAGAGGCGTCGTTTTTTGTGCGCTTCTTAAGGAGCTCCTAATAAAGTTAAAGGCACGCAGTTAATAACCTGTGGTTGCCACGAACTGCAGCCGTGACTTCTTCCTTCGTTCAATGACAGGTCGCTGTGTATGTGGCAGTCGATTATTTAAAGTGTCACTAAAATATTTGGGACAGGTTACATTTATTTATTTCATGAGATGCTTTCCTCTGAAGTGAATTACAATGTTAAGCAATGTATGATGTTTCATCCATTTTTACAGCTCGGTAATTTTCTCACCGTACAAAATTCAGAGCAAAGACCTAGCTCATGGAGGGGGGGTTTGAGCCCAGGTTCTTCATATGCAAGGCAGCAGCTGTAACCTCTACACCTCCAGCTGTTTAACATCAACTTGGACTGAATTCCTCAGACATCTGGAATTGACTGCATCAGTTAATTTCTCCCTTTTCACACTTTCACCTGTCCAGCAAAGGTCGTGGATCAGTTCTGTCGCCTTTTTTGGCAACACTGTCGTAATATGGGAGTTGGAAAGAGCACAGCTTCACTCTTTCAGCCTGGAAGGGGAACGAACAGACTGCCTTGGCATGGTCTCATGCCAGTCACGAGGTCCGTAAGTCACCTTGCCAACAAGAAGCTGTGAGACGGATACAGTTATAGGAAGCGGACACTTCTATCCCCTCTTTGAATAAAATGCTAATTCTTCAGGTCGAAGCCAGTGGCAGCTCTTCAGAATGAGCAGATGCACATGGTACACTTTCCAGCAGGCAATTATTTCTGTTTTTCTTCAACTCCACTGAGACAGAAAGATAACTAAGACTTGGTATTTAGCAGATAAAAGACAAACTGACGAAGAATTGGTATGGACCTAACAAGGCTGGCATCCATATTCAAGCGCAATTGTACGCTTGACTGAAGGTCACACATTTTGAATGCATCGTGGATGCTGAGTATGGCTGGAATTGGTCATGTGAACAGGAATGCTATCATGGAGGAGCACCGTAGAACTTACAATATGGACCTACTATGAAGATGGTGAGATACAGTAGCAGTCAAAAGTCCACTTGCTGGAAACTTCAGTGCTATGAGCCACATGTAACTTCTAGAAGCTTCTTAGCAGCCATCCCTGGCAAAGAACCCATGTGACACAAGGTAGTACCTCAAAGCTGAAAAGAATTCTACTTAAGCTGAGTTTTTATCCTAAGACAGAGGAAGAAGAAGAAAAAAGCAACCTGAGTAAAGTCAAAGCTCGGCATGTCCGCCGGATCTGCAGCCTTGGTCTTCTTTTGAGATCGAAAAGAAGGAAGGCTGAGCTATTAGGTGTGGGGAGAAAAGGCTTGAGCACAATAAATGTAATTCGCCCCTTGCAGCAATCTTCACTTGTTGATGAGCTCTCTGGGGAGCAACAGGGGACAGAAAGAGGTAGGAACCTTGACTCCATGAAGTAAATCGATGGATTAATATAAAATAACAAGGGTGGCCGGAGTCACTTCACTAGACTGATGCCTCTGAGGATTGGTAGGGGCTTGGCAAAGCAGTCATTTTGTCAAATAGAATATTACTATACAGTGCTTCCTTTTTTATTCAGAGCAGTGTAGACAAGTAAGAGCCCATGTTTCATGTATTTGTTCTTAATCGACGAGTGTTGGGCTCAGATGGGAAGCTCAGAAAGACCGTTACCGTCCGCAGCGTAGCAAGAGGCTCGAATCCGCCGACAAGGCATCATTCGTTGGCCGTCATCCCGCAGGGTGGGGCGGTGGCGGCAGCACAAGGAGGCCTGAGCCTAAAATAGCCTCGCACTTGACCAGGCGCCATCGGCGCACAGAAATGCTGATTGCATTAACATTTCGACAGGTTGGACAGTTTTGCGTAGCCTCGCATTCCTTTAGGGTTTTGTTCACGATTCAGAGCTTATTTTGCTATAAGCTATGTGAACACAATGACTGACATTCAAATGGAAACCACATGGCAAAACAGCATATTTGAAAAAGCGTCAGTGAACGGTAGTATGAATGTTTATATCATCATAGGGTTTATTTCATAACAATGGAATCATTTCATGTTAAGCTTTGGGAACAATTTTGGTCGCTGTAGACAATTATGCTTTTGATGTCAGGGTAAAATCCTGCAGTTTGAAACAATAAAAAGTTCATACTGTTCTCGAGCTACTGCGGCAATCTGTAAGGTCAGTCTGTTGCCTTAAAAGAATCAGTGCCAGGCCAGATGGAAAAGGACATAAACTATATGGTCATGTTGCAATGGTTTTTGCACAGCTGTCAAAAATAAATCAAAGACAAGAAGGAACAAAAATACAGAATGAAACCAAAAGCAAACACATCTGAGTGTCTGAACACCAGAACCAAGACAAACGAGAAGCCCTGGAATCACAGCAAGCCTAATAAATAAGTCTCCTGTGAAGCCCCTGCTCCAGATCTGATGGATGAGCCTGGCCTGTGCGGACACAATGAGACGGGCGCCCCGATCAACGTGTCCACTGCTGACATCACACGGTTGTACCATGTGCTGAATACTAGAGCCTTTACACTTGTGGTCCAATCCCTGCGGGCACTGCTCTAGTGAATCTAGCTTCCTCCCCCCGATAACGCCCCTCGCTGTCCCCGCCAGGGCCCAGCAGCCGAGCAAGCGAGGGGCGATCGGGGGAAGGCCGATCCAGAGGGACCTTCTCAGATTAATGGGCCGTCAGGATGTGCTAACCTCTCCGTTGCTCGCGGAAATAGGTTTGGACCCGAGCCAAGGTGGAGACAGAATCCTCAGGCCACCGTGTCTGCGGGTCCTTGCTGGTTGGAAGCTATCAGTTGTATTTAACTATTTGTGCCTTCGGTGGTTCTTTTGAAGCAGTGAAAGAGCAGCAGGAATCCACGTATTGACAGCTGATCTGTTTTCTGGAGGGATGATGATGCTGCAGGAATGAAGCCAGAGAGAGCTAGAATAGCACATCTAGTGAGATTTTGAAAGGCTAAAAAACTATCTGACATGTTAATGAAACAAATAATTAAGGATGCATTAACTACTGTTGTTAAAGTGGGGGCCCAGCATTTGTTTAGCCAGCAGCACAGTTGTCTGATGGGCTTTCCATTGTGTACAGCATACAAGCTGCAAACCTGACACCATGGCACAGGTGGTAATGCACAAGTTGAAATGTAAAACCTTCTTATGCCAATATTTCTTAGAATTTGTAGGTTTTAGGGACTAAAAGAAAACGAGTGAATGATTTTGCAGATGTCCATCTCCTTGACACAAACAGAATTATGGTAAACACAGGAGAATGAATCAGCGCACGTGTTCCATCCACCATCAGCAGAACCTACAGCCAATGGTGAGTGAATGGAATGACTTGCTTTAGAGGTACTTGAACAATGGAGCATCTTCGATGTCTCGCCCAATGGCTAAGCATCCACAGGAGAAGATCAGGCCGAGCGTGGGTCAGCGATCAAAAAGCCACACATATGGATCATGCTTTAAAAAGCCAGTGGGTTGAGTGCAACTCAATTTTAAACTGTACAGAAGACAGATCACATCAAAGTGCATCACTGTTAAGGCTGGACTACTGAAGCAGTTTTTATTGACAGATGAAAGCAGAAACAGAAATAGAAATAGAGGGGGGGAAGCTAATGTGTGAATTTACTGAAAATTTTTCATCCTTTCCTGCCCAGTTTGATCTGCACCACCCGGTGCTCTCAAGATGCAGTGTGGGCTCTTGGTGATCCCTGTGCTATGGCTCTGTCAACTACCTTACACACACACACACACACAATGCACGACTTCTTCTGAACATGGGCAGGTGGCATCGCTACTCAAACTCTTAGAGGCTCAGCCTTATCTCTTTCGGAGCCTCACTACCATACTGAAGAGTGCCACGCTGAGAGAAGAAGTCCTTTTCAAGAGAAATTTCCACCATACACGGAGAAGTGAATTGTAAATAAAGTCTTAGTAGTGTCACACAGGTGATACTTCTGATTTCGGGAAATCAGCATCGCAGATGCAAATGGTCACGTTTTTTGTCTGGCAAATAAAAAACTGAATGTGATTCGCTGTGCAGTTAGGATGTTGTGGGATGGGAACAGCTTGTTTTTGTTCTGATTCAGCATTAAGGCATTTAACCAAAATCATTATTTGGTTAGGAAGCCTAACAACCTTTGTGCCCTGACTGTAAATTGCTTGGCCATTAAAAGTTAGATCAGCCAGTACACTGTTGCTAAATGGCTGTCGAAGCACAAGTCTCTGTAACTAATGTGTTCGATCTTGGGCGGCGCACTGCTTACTCCACGCACGTTTGCACATCTCCGGGTTCTGGGTGGAAACTAGGACCCAAATGGTGATGCGTTCTTCCGTCATTCGCAGCCCCATCAGTTGTTTCTGCAGGAGTTGCACTTTCTGGCACAGTGTCTTCGTGGCCTCCATGGCAGCTGAGCTCAGGCAGATGTCCAAAGAGTTTCCAAGCTTATGGGGACATCTCACCTACCTTTCTTGCTCTCCTTGAGGTGATGGTCACTCATCACCATTATCTTGATCATTGCCATACTCATGATCTACACCAGAACAGCTCCTCCATCATTTTTATCCTGCCATTAACGTCCACTTCTGGCTGCTTTATGGTCCCACTATCAAACATTCATGGGTTCTTGGTTTCGGCTCTAATGTGGTGCAATGAGCTCTCTGATCATCAGAAGTACCAAATCCCTTTCAGCGCTCACAAATGGTTTTAAAACATTTCTTTCAGATCTTCTTCTCTCCCGAGAGCTACACAAATGTCCATGCTACCATCCATCACAATTAGAAATGTATGGTGTAGCCGAAGTACAATACTGAAGTGAAAGCAGTATTACTTTGAAAAACAGGAACATTGCTTGCGTGAACCTCTTGAGTAAAAATGTGTTTTTTATAATTAAAAGTAGCGTTTGTTTGCTTTAACAAAAAATATTAGTGCATGTGATTAGATGTAGTTATTTAACTGCACCAAGCAGGCAGTAAAATGGGGAGCAAAACAACTTTTTAAACCTAAAATAATGCTTTACTGCTCTTTTCAAACACTTACAGCAAATCACTGGAAGCATTAATGTCAGCAATTGTCCATTTACTTCCAATTGGGACTCACAAAGTAACTCCGACAGTGGTGGGTGGATTTACAGAAACTTTTATTTACCTTTCCTGTACTCTAAACTGCAACAAACAAAGAAATGTAAAAGCATTTCTTTAAGAAACACACAGCTGCTTTAACTTGTTCAGCTAAAAACACAGTTCAGAGCACAGGACACAAATGGGCCACAAACAAAACTTTCAACATAAATAAAGAAGAGTTTCTAAAAAAACACAAAAGCTGCTGTTTTCTGTGCTGGGTCCACAGAAGAGCAAATGTAGGTAAATCACTTGCATCACACTGTCAGGCTGAACCCACATATCACATAACTACCCTAGTAAATCGCAGTAATAAAGGCTGGAGTCCTTGCTGGATTGCTTGCTCTTTATCGGTTCCTCTGTGGAGCTTTGGCAGGCTTTCCCAGGCAAGGTTTCTCCAGCGCTATTGTTCTCTGCTCCCCGCTCCTGTCTCTGGGGTTCAAGGGAAGAATGGTGTTTGGGGGGGGCTCATTCTTCTCATCAGAAACAGCCTTCAGATCTACAGCCTGCTTAGCGCTCACACTCGGGGCTCCGCCGGTGCCAGATTGCAAACGTTAATTGTTTTTTCTCTCCAGCAATTTGAGCCAGTAGCTAAAACACCGGTAACATTTTTCTCCTTCCCTGTTCTTCGTTCAGTTATTTTACAGAATTCTGCTCAAGTCCACTGCTAGGGTTTTTTTTTTTTTAATAGACCACTGAGGAATCATAACAAACGTTTCCACTGGCAGCATGAACCCATGAAGATTTCCGTACTGTGTAATTTAGGCCTAGTGGGTGTTCGGCTTTCTGAACTCAAATTGGTTTTTTCAGTCAAAAGTACCCTTGTGCTGTTCTGTCGAACGCCCCATGAGCCTCTACGTTCACATTTTAACAGAATTGGGAATCCGATATCAGGATGAAGAGCGCCCCCTTCCTCTGTCCTTGGATTTGGACCGCCGTGGACCCCCCACTTGTAGCCCCAGTTAACCGGGCAACCCTTTTTGAAGAAGAGAACCCAGCAAGAGGCCTGGTGGCTCGCAGCCCTTTTGGTGAGTTGCCCAGACAAGCCGAGGTGGGCGGGGAGGCAGCGGGGTTAATTTACACTCCACACCTTGGCTTCCTTTGGGTCGAGGCCAAGCTGGCTGTCCTTCTGGAGTCATCGCAGCCTTTAATGACTCCCTGCATCCCATCTGCTCCGAAGCAGGTAGCAGTCTCACAACCTTCACTCAGCACTGCTTGAGACAGCGTTCACGTGGCACCACCACGAGTTATGGCATCGACAGAAATCACAGATCCTTCTGCCCGCTGGGTAGCGCAGAAGAACCATCCTTACCATTAGTTAAGAGCATCAACTGCACAAAAGTGATCAAAAAGCTCTTTAAATGTTTATTTTGCTTTCTATCGTTCTAAATGATCAGATTTCCATCTGGACAGGAAAATGAGTGTTGTTGTTTCATCCCATTCCTCATTATTTTACTCTTATTCTCCGGGCACTGTCAACGCATCATTCTTTTTTTGTCTGCTGTACAGTATGAGCCATCGGGAACCAAAGTCAAAATCCCTGTATGTGTGCGCATACTTGGCCAAATTATTCAAATTGTGATTCTGATTCTGGTTGTGTGCGATGCTTTGTGAGCTGCTGCAGTTGTATGCATTTCTGTAATAGTCAGTATTTTAGGAACTGTTACTCACCGACATGTAGCCACGTAAGTGAGGTAACAGCCAAACTTCTTACGGAAATCTTCCTTTCGGTTTAAGCAAAAAAAAAGAAGAAAGAACTGTTTTTTTCTGTTTCTCACTTTTGAAACTTTTTTATGATCTCATTTGAGCTTCAGGGCCACCATAGAACAGCAAGGACACTTTTGGAAATGGCCTGTTTATAACTGTACCTTTCCCCAGATGACCAAAATAATTGGTTTCGAGCAACTCAAATAAAAAAAAAAAAGGCAGAGGCATAGGACGACACAAAATGATGGTACAATTGTTTTCCAGATTGACTTCTGTGCTGTACATGGCTTCTGAGCTGATGTTTAATAATCAAGCTATCATAGCGTGAGGATAAAAAATAGTCCGAGCTTAATGGCATTGTTTGTCAACGTCCCCACGGGAGATCAACACGGAGGTGCCGAGTCCAGAATGGGAGTTCGGCGTGCGTGCAAGATGCGCTCAAACCGGTCGGGACCGGCTGTGCTCGGCAGACTCCTCCCGCGACTGCAGGCTCACTTTGATTAGCTGTGGGGCTCCATCGCTCACATGAGCGCAGCGGCGCTGATCAGTCACACATGCTGTCATCGGTCATGTTTGTATATCGATTCCGAGAAATGGATTTGTTTTTCCAGTTCATGTTTCACCTTTAACAATCTATACACGCCACTGTCTTGTGCCTGTCATTACCAGACGCTGTGCTATTTGTTGGCTCCTGTTCGGGGACTGTGGGTGTCAGGTGTTGCAGCTACAGAACTTCACGTGCTGCACGCTAAATAAATGTATAAACAAGCAGGCAAACAGACATCAACATTATATATCCATGTTCAATGGCCACTTATCTGACGGAGGACAATGATGTGCAAATGATGCCCTTGGAGCTGTACTTCAAACTGTTAATCATTATAGCGATTTGCTCTGTGACTGATAGACTGGTAAAAACGTGGCCTCATTTGAAGAATAACAATTTTAACACAAACTTACCCTAAATGGCCATTATTGGCTCGTTCAAAGTGCATTTATTCAATTGAAAATGGAAATAGGCCTTTTTAGCCACGCCATTACATCTAAACAGTCATTTCCGCCGGCGAAAGGATTTCACGCGAGATCAAGCTCCACATAATTCAATACAACGGTCCAATTTGTCAGTCGTCAAATATTCATATTAGCAAATGTGTAATTAAATGGATTTTAAATGTTTTCTGTCAAATTACGCTGAATGTTCAGTTATAGCAGTAAATGGGTATACACAATGTACACAAAGAATTATCTTTAACCCATGTTTCAGAAACTGTGCTGACCTTGGATATGCTCGAAAAGCACCGTAAAGCCACCGCCCTCAGCTTATGCAAACATTTCTGACTGAGGCAGGGAGAGCCGCAATTATCGCCCAGCAAAGCCTCAAACCTTTAAAGTGGATGTAGGA
Organism: Heterotis niloticus; assembly: GCA_018136845.1. NCBI lineage: Eukaryota > Metazoa > Chordata > Actinopteri > Osteoglossiformes > Osteoglossidae > Heterotis > Heterotis niloticus. Next base: position 875,176 of record CM030888.1, read on the forward strand.
CAGAAAATAATTCTCCATTAATAAAGTTCAAGGCCTTTATTGTTCAAAAATGCAGTAAAAAAACGAAAGCTTTTTTCAAAACAGACAATATTGCACTGCCAAGTAACTATGGAAAAAAGAAATTGTATTTTAAAGAATAACACCAAAGAGAAAGTAGAAGTCAAGGTAAAAACGATTAACCATCGGTCTTCTGATTACAGCTCTCTCAAACACAGTTAAGGTGCAATCTTCAAAGCTTTCCTTTTAAAAACATGCCTTCTGGCAATTCTCCAAGAGCTAAATCCAAACTGCCCTCATACCTAGCACACAACAAATAATCCCCGCATCACCATGGTGACCAAAAATGTTTCCGTTCACATGACACCGTGCACCACCGGTCATTAGCTGCGTGTCACCAATTACTGGCGTGCAACGAAATACCCACAAAGACAAAACTGTAACAGCCAAATTCCGACTTGCAGGATAATGAATGTCCAACAATCACAATTCAATCATACAGAATTACTAAGAAAAATAACATTTATTACTGAACACTTAAGTAGGAATGTCAAGTCAAATTTATTTTCTAAAGTTTCAGATTTAATAACATGAACACAGTAGCAATTTGGGAGTGACTGATGTTTGGGTTCACAAAATGCACAAATTATGTCCAATCCCCTGTGGTCCCTGCAGAAAGAAGGGCGAATGCTGTAAAAATAACTATAAACAGAGCTCACATACACAAAATAAAATTACTTTTGTAGTTAATACAAAGCCACAAAAGAAGCTGACAATAAAAATTGGGGCACAGTGATGTATTTAGGATTCATTTGGTCTGCCTTTTTCCATCAGTGGAGAGAACTGCTGAAGCACTGCTGCAACCTCACAGCCCCCCCAGAGACCCAACAACCTCTTGGAACACCTACAGTAAAAAATGAAGAAAACAGCAGAGTGGGCAAACACAAATGTGTCAGTCCATTCACTTGTGGCCATTTTATTCACCACTTGTAGAGATGCAGCATGCAGTGGGGAGATGGCTATGTAACATGTGGCTAAGGTTGAAATTTGGTTCAGTTTACTACTTACATGAAAGCTAGAAAAGAAGTAAGAAAGTGCAATGAAGAGCTTCTTTTCTTGCTCACTGTAGCGCCAGCAGTGTATAGCTTGACCTAAACATGGACACAAAAGCACTTCCTCAATGCTACAGGAAGTAAATTATGGTCAAAGCTACAGTACAAACAGCAGGTCATTAAAACGGAGAGCAGCTGCTGGCATCACTGACAAAACCAGCGGTACGGGACAAAATATCCGTGCTTTGATAGTCGTGTCATTATCGAAGGCTCTTCTTCCATTATCAGTGCCCAGGGACCGGGAAACCTGGAGAGTTTGCTGCTACACAGATGGAGCCAAATGCATGCAAATCTTTGACGAAAACCTGATTCAGCACCTACAGATGTTTGTTTAGGGCAAATATTAATTAACACACTAAGTCAAGCACACAGAAAAAAAATGCATAAGGAACTGCTTGGAAAAATGAACATAGAACTCTGGAATGGCCAAGCTTGAGTCCATTTGAAAATCTGATTTGTGATTTTAAAATTACTGTCTATATATTTTGAATTGCTTTAAAATGGCAGAGTTGCAGCAAATTTGTGTTGAAGAATGGGAAAAAATGTGCAAAATTCATACGGATATAGACAAGGAAACTCTTTTCTGGCTTTTGATTCATAAATTTGTTTAATTTACTGTGTTAGTGGAGGGAGAACAAAATGTAAATGTTAAAGTTAAAATGCGACAAACTTAACTGGGTGAATACTTTTTGAAAAGAGAAGAAATATGCAATAAACACTACCTTGTGCCTTCTGCTGAAAACCACCCGACTCATTCCCGATGAAGAAGCATCCCTGCTCAAAGGTTATCTGGTCATACTTATCCATGTTGACTAGACGCCGTCCTGTCACTGGGAAGTAGAGAGTGCTCCCATTGGGCTCCCAGCATTCTGAGCAATACACCCCCCTGTCGCCATCAATGGGTATGAAGGCGCTCCCTGTGAGTCAAAAGAGTTTATTTGTCACTTACATGGTTACTGAGTATACCATGTAGTGAAATGTGCTTGAGTGACAGGGAAAATCACTGAACCCATAAACCTTGTGACAATGTTCACACTGCTTATCTCACATCAAAAGTCACTGCCTCATAGCACTGAAGCCAATTAATTTGAAATTAAATATTTGTAAATTTAACAACTACACAGTATTTGCTAAATTGACACTTAAAACACCATGTAATCTCCCTTTAATTTCAGAAGTTTTACTTGGAAGTACTATTAAGTGTTTTACAGGGCTCATTTAAAAGCCTCCAGGGAGAGACAAATCCTGAATCGGGGCCAGATTTCCAGCTTTCTAGCAGAGAACCCACTCTTACTGTGTTTGTTTAAAGCTGCATGAACCGGGTAGACTTTATGGTCTTGCTGCGCACCACTGCCATGAGCACCATCCACCTGAGCATCATTCTCTACACAGCTCCTCTTGCGTTTGCTGGGGGCACAATCTGCCGTCTGCTCTGCAAACCCGTTCCCCCAGCTCAAGCCTGGTGGGAAGCCATTAACCCCATCCATATGGCTGGAGAACCACCACCCCCTCGAAACCCTCAGCAGCAGCAGCAGCAGCAGCAGCACCAGCACCCCTGGCCAGCTCTTCTTCAGTGCCACTGGATGCTGCAGCCCAGGAGCAGCAAACTCCAACGCTGGGCCTCTGCCTTAACTTTCAGCAAACAAAGCTGCTGATAGTTCTCAATGTTCACTTTCATGGATCAGTGCCACAGTTACTAAAATAACCAAATTATTTCACCAAATTAAACAGCAAGTTAAAAAGCAGCAAGCAGCGTAACCTGAAGCTAAATACAGAGGGGTTTAGATGCTGATCGACTCCAAAGGCACTTATGAACACACTACTATGGAAAAAAACACACATTTACTCTATACAAAAAGAAACAGATTGTACCCCACGCTAAACTGGCTACTAATTCTTCAGGCAGTGGAAACTCGGGAGTGCAACGTCCACAGTAACCAGTCAGCTAAATGCAATATTTTCTCTAAGATCTAAAAATAATTTAGGTGCAATATTGACGTTATAAGAGTGAGAGGAGCTGCATTCCGTGGGTTTGATTCTTCCACCATCAGGACCATTCATGACCGAGAAACAGAGTCGTGCAAGGGGAGGGTGGCGCTCACGCTGCCTGACTGAAAACATGCAGTATCAACGTGAAAAGTCTGAATACAACCAATCTCAGAAAAAAAAAGAGCCGTATACATAAACTTCAAATGAATATTTATGTATCATTAAAATGTTTCATACTAATCTGTGCGAATTTATGTGATCAAAAATGTACATTCCTATTCAGGCATCCTTCTATTCTACAACAAAAGGTCCGAACGGAACACGTGGACCTTTCAAACGAGGCACGCGCGGAGAAGCACGAGGCTCGGCGGGAGGTCAACTTCTGTCGTCGAAGGGATTCGGCAGCGGAGCCCTTGAGCTGTTTACGCTTTTTAAAAGCATCCTGAGCCACTTTGCATTAACTGGAGCTGTTCAAACGTACAATGTCTCTTTATTTCATTAAGTAGAACCGGGTTAATAGCATAAACTGGTTATTTAATGTGCTCTATACCTGATAAAACTGATAGTACAGTTAATAGCAGCACAACACAGGAGCTCCGCAAGGTTGTGTACTTAGCCCTCTGCTCTATGCCCTCTACACTCACGACTGTGTGGCCACACACGCCTCCAACTCCATCATCAAATTTGCTGACGACACGGTGGTGCTGGGCCTCATCTCCAACAACGATGAGACAGCATACTTGGAGGAGGTGGATAACCTGGCATCATGGTGCCAGGAGAACTGCCTCCAACTGAATGTCGGCAAAACGAAAGAGATGGTGGTGGACTTTGGTAGGCGCCAGCAGCGGTCCTACACCCCCCTTAAAATCAATGGGACTGCAGTGGAGAGGGTGAGCAGTTACAAATACCTGGGCGTTCATGTCACTGAGGACTTGACATGGACTGTACACATCCGAGCTCAAGCCAGTAGAGCAAAGCAGCGGCTCTACCACCTCCGGCAGCTGAGGAAGCTACAGGTCTCTCCAGCTATCCTTAAGACCTTTTACTCTGGTGCTGTACAAACTGTGCTGACTCAGAACATCATCTCCTGGTTTGGGAACAGCTGTGCTCGGGACATCAAGGCACTGCAGAGAGTGATCCGGGCAGCGAAACGCTGCACCAGATCTGATCTACCGTCCCTACATGACATCTATACCAGGAGATGCAGGACCAGAGCGAGTAGGATCGTCGGTGACCTGTCTCATCCCAGCAACCATCTATTCATCTTGATGAAATCAGGCAAACGCTACAGAAGCATTATGGCCAGAACGGAGAGGCTAAGGAGGAGCTTCTACCCACAGGCCATAAGACTTCTGAACCCGGACATGACATGACTACCCTCACGTAATCTCTGACCACTCCGCTCCAAGCCCCCCCCCCCCCCACTGTCACTGCCCTTCCAGGGCACCTTAACTGTTCCGTACCATTTTGCCTATTTATTTATTCATTTATTTATTTATTTACTTATTTACTTACTTATTTATCTATTTACTGCTTGTTTCTGTCTCTATTCTTCTTAGTGTTTGGATATGTGTTTGCTTCATTTTCCATTATAGATTGTTCGCACAGTCATCCTGGTTCAGATCGGTGCACATTTCAACACATGGTACACAACCATGTGCTTGACAAATAAACTCTTTTGACTCTTTGACTCTTTTGACACAATTACAATAAGTACACCTGATTGACATGTTTCATATGTATTTGTAAACGTAAACAATTGTAAGAAGCACGGAACTCGTAAACGGCCATAATGAAAATTCTTATTAAAATTTATTAGCACGTATAAAGCGTGATTTAAAAAATGCTTTTTAAAATTTACAACTCCAGGAAACCACGAGAGGGCACAGTTGGCTTTAAGTAAAGTGTTCCAACACGTTTTTGCATAAACGTTCAAATATGTGTTGCTCCGTAATGGGGTGTTATTAGCAAAAATGACAACAGTAAAACACCTATTTCTGATGTAAAAAGAACGCTTTAAAGATTAAAGCCTCAGACTGTGTATCCTGTTGAATTTCATACAGATTTACGGATATTCGTTTTTCACAATGTGTTACTGTGATTATTATTATTTTTTTTAATTTTGGTATTTTTCCAGTGCTTTAATATTAAGTCATAATACCTGCTGCCCCTTGAATTGGAGTTTCAAGGAATAATTCCAATTCCGTAATGCCACTGCCATGTTTGTACCTTCTGGCGATCCGTAGCGGCACGAAACGCGGAAGTGTACGATTCAAAACGAATTGCTTCCTTAGAAACGTTTGTACCCTCTGGCCATCCGTAGCCACGGGAACCCGGAATTATGAACATAAAATTGTGTATCTTCGTTAATTTTACAAACGAGAAAGTAATTTGTTGGCGCTGCAGGGACACGAAGGTGTGTGTTTAAGTTTCTGGAACTTAACGCATGAATTCAGGTATCGGTAAAGCAACTTCTGACGAGCTGAGTCTGGTATCTCAGCAGTCCTGTCATTCGTGGATAATTGTTGGAAATGAAACAACAGACGTTCTGTATGAAGACGTGACATTTAGACAGCTGGATGCTAATAATTTTTTGCTTTCCCCATAAATTTGGGGAACACTGAAGGCTTTCCAGTTTATATGGGAATCGTTTGACGAGGTGTTTGCGCCATGAAGATTCGGTCGTCAGTGTTCGCCTCCCTCTGCCTCCTTTTTGAGATATGTGGCATCGCGCTCTTCCTCAGAGGCTTCTTCCCGGTGCCCGTCAAGTCCTCCTTCACATCCAAGAGTAAACTCTCTGACCTGCCACCAGAGCCCTTAACAGGTAAGCAAAGAAGGGCTATGCGAATGAATGAATGAATGAATGAATGTGGTCACAGCAAAGCGCCAGCTCACTGAGGTAGGGGCCGAGCCTTTGACTGCTGAGTCAATGGATGAGGACACATTCAGCAGTAATCTGTGTGATCTACCAAAGGACTTTTGAACAGGAAATTAAAAATGTAGCCCAGTGAATGAGGTTTGATCTGTGAGTATGCAAATCTACCTGTGGAATGTTTAACAGGTGAGTATTGAAGGTGTATGTCAAAGAAATGAATATATGAAGTTCATATCTAAGAGTGAGACTCTTGTTCCAGCAGACCTCTTAACAGCTGAGTAAAGGTGAGACCCAATCTGCCATTAAAGATGCACAGTACATATTTATAAACTAAACAAACTGACTGAACAAGGACACAGCTTAAAGTGAACTGTCTGTATATGTCAAGCCAATTGTGTATTAAGATGTATTCACAAGTTTGACCAGATTTATCACTATTCATTAACAAGTAGTGGTTTCATCCTGAATATAGATAGTGTAACACATCTGTCTATTTGTTACATTTCCCAGTGAACAATAACAAACTGGCCTGAAGGCAAAATATGATTTAAAAATGTTGTTGAAGTGCAACCACGGAGGCTTCTTATTTGCTACATTTTCACAATGTGTTTCCTTTAAAGTGTCCTAAAGAAAGACTGCTAGTTTTCAGAACAGTCTTATAATTTGAATGCTTCATGTTAATCTGTTATGACCCCTTTAGTTAGGCTCAGTAATGTGCTAGGGGTCAAAGGGGCCGCATATACATGGAAAAATATTTTTTTTAAAAAAGTGATGTGCCAAGGGTGTCACAAGTGAAAATAAACTAACTACAGTATGAGAATCAAAGACCAAATTTTTATCTTTAACCCAGAAAGAAAGTGACAAAGACAAAACAAAGTGTCCCATAACAAAACACACAAATAGAAATGACACCACTGTCTCTGTACAAATCATCCAAAAGAATACAGGCACACACGAAAGGAAACAACACACGTTGCTAATCACAAATCGCAAGGCCCCAGCTCATCTTTTCCTCTTCTTGTATTCAGGGTTTTTGTAGGCACGGTACGGGGCTACCCATCTGAGGTCAATTGGCACAAGTGATGTCCATTTGGAATCTCCACAGGCCTAGTTTGAAAACGGGGAAGAGACACAAACACACAGCCCGACCCTCTGCCATTATAATTATAATTTTTTTATTGTAACATAGTCACAGAATCAACAGGGAATGGTTGCATCAATTGCAATGCATCCTGAAGTGATCAACTGGACATACCTAGATGCTGTCCTGTAGCACTGCAAAAGTGTAAAAGTTTTTTTATCTCTGGAGAGGAGACAATTTACGCACCAACTTTGAAAAAAATTTGTCAGCCTTTTCGTCTCGTAAGTCCTCTTGTATGCCAACACCTCTCCTTTGCTTTCCAGGTACTCACTGATGCATTTTTGTTTTGTGATACCTGAGACTTGCTAACATCTTGTCTGCTGGTGAATTAAAATTGTGTTTTATTTTTGCAGGAAATGGGCCCAACGTGTCTAATGTGCCACCACCTCTGTTTAAGCGGGTTGTCATTGTACTGATCGACGGCCTCCGAGAGGACTTTGTGTTTGGCACAAAGGGACACCAGTTCATGCCTTACACCCGTCATCTGATCGAGCGGGGATCCTCACTGAGCTTTGTGGCCAAAGCAAGACCTCCCACTGTCACTATGCCTCGCATCAAGGTGAGGGGCAAGTTGCCAATAGCCAGGCAGTAGCCCTTAAGGACAGGTCATGTTATAATGCATTTTTGTGTGAGTCTAATGTCAGCTACTACCTGAATGACATTGGCCCTTTTGGATCTTGTCCAATGCGTTGGTAAAAGTTTTCTACAAAACAGTTTACAGTATTTAGGTATTCAAATTCAAGCAGCTGACCGCAAGTCCCTTACTCAAGGGTATTGCAGCAGTAGAACGAAGTAGGATTTGAACCTGCAACTACAGAAATTGGTCACAAGGCCAATCTGCAGTCTTGACACAGAAAAATTCATTAATGTAAGTTTAGAATCTGAGACAAGAAAATGTGTAAATAGTTTTAGGGAGTGAATGCATTTTCAAGGCACTGTATGTTTCAGGTGCAATTTTTTCTGTTTGCTTTTTCTAATGCAAAAGTCTCTAAAAAGGTTTGGTTTTAATCTGTAGAGAGAATGGTAAATTATTATTGCAAATGGAATGCCATCTTCTGTTTGTCATGTAATTATTTGTCCTCATATTAGGTTGTCCCATTTTGGTGGTACAATGTTGCTTCCTCAATTTAACCAGGTTAACTGGACCAGGTTAAGAACCACATTTCTATGTTGAAAAGGAGCCACATTGTGTGTCCCCTCTTTTCCTGACTCTTTGTTGCAGTGGCATTGTAGTTACTCCTATTTAGACTACGATTCTGGGATGGTGTTAGCATTTCAACAGTCAAACGTATGTAACGCCCTTTCCTGCACCCCAGCAGGCCAGAACATATTTGCTGCACGATTCCATGTTCATTGCATGCACTTTGGGCAAATGGCTGTGCTCCCTTGGGCTAAAAAGGAGTGATGCTTGTCTGTGCAGTTTGAGCCCATAATGGAAACCGCATTGTTTGGCAGTCACCAGACCATGGCTGTGCTGAGGAAGCATTTTGTAAAGTTTTGTCAAATATTGATTTTTTTTTTCTTTTTTTTTCTTCATCACTGTCTTTTCAGCGGTTAATTTTATTTTTAACTGATTTTGGATGAAGAAAGTGTTGACACAGAGTTGAACAAGTCAAGCAAAAAAGTACTTGACCTGAAAATACATTCATTGTTTAAAACTGATGAAGTTATAAGTTTCCCTGGTGAGGTAAGCATTAAAAATAATTTTAGAGAGGTTGCTGGTCTTCCAAACTAGCATACTTTTCCTGAAGTTATTCCAGATCAAGAATTTGTGTAGAAGCACTTGTTCGCTCTCTGCTGTTTATCTGATGGCTGTAAAAATGAACTTGTAGCTGTACGAGGCATCGAGCTGAGGAGGTCGCATGTAAATGTGACTTTGGGCCATTTTGCTGTCTGAGTCTTGCTGAGCCGAATGTTCCTCCATCTACTTTAATCACATTTATTCAACTCGGGATTGTTGGGTGGATCAGATATGCCTTACTTCATGGTGTATGGGAAGGCATGTTTTACTGTTATCTGTACTGCAGAAAGAATAGCATAATCTTTATCTTAAAAGGAATTTAATCCTCAAAGTGTTCTGATTCAAAAATGTTTCTGTTACGGCTGTATTTTATGGAAACGAATATCATTCTACACAAAAGTCGAGACTGCATAACGGAAATATTCTGTATCTTCCTTAAGCAGATACATTTCCATTTAGGTGTCACTTTGCTGAGGCCATTCTGAGGCTCCTTGGAGGCCACTTGTAGTGACCACTTGGGAGTCGCGTCCTCCGTTATGTTCTCACACTTGCCAGCAGGGGGCAGTACAACCTTTTGTCGCCCTGGCTGCCTGGAGCACCGTAGCTGAACGGCACGACCAACTAACCCATATCAGCATCCCTAGAAACCAAAGTCACGCATTTAGAAAGGCAGGGCAGAAAAATGGCTCCTGGCTGTCTGACAAACAGCATCCTTGAAAAAGATGTGAAGAAAAGGAAACCGGCTGAACAGAATAAATATTTCATCAGGTAAACTTCCGGTTTCGCTTTGGGCCGAATTGCCCCGCTTTTGCTGGTCCCTGAAGGAATGGTATCATTTACTGTAGTATGGGTCTGCCCACCTTCTGATTCACCCCTCCTTGGTGCTCAAGGCTCCACTTTGCTGTTTAATACATGAGGCCATGAACACGGTGCTGACGTCATCTTGCTGCCGCTCCTCTTCTGCGTAGCCAATTCCAGCGCCTACGGAAAGCCATTCTGCTCCATTGCTGTGCCCCATGTTTTGCTACACAATAAGCAATTTGCCGGGCCAAAGCAAGATTGAGGACCACCCACAACTTTCGTCCCACACAAATATGTAATGAAAGTGATCTTCAGATAGACCTGTGGTCAAGTTCCTCCCTTGCCCCTGTTTTTGTTGTAAATCCTGACGAATTTGTGTTGGTGGGAGAGGCCTGGGGGGCGCTCGGGCTTGATGACCGACTTCCCAAATGCTGCTCTGTAGTGGGCAACTGTGGAACTGAGTGTATTCCACCTTAAGCATTGAAACTGAAGGTGAACTCATCCAGTGCTTTACTTAACAGCTGTGCTGCTTCATGAAGGTTGTGGGAGATGGTGGGCGAAGGTACGTCCCACTCTCCTCAGGGGGCTGCCTGTGACTTGCAGATGAGCTTCAAAAGACTCATTTAATAGCCACTTTTTCAGAGCAGGGTTGCGGTTGTCCAGAGTCTGTCCCAGAGTGTAAGGTATGAAGCAGGGTACACCATGGACAATAACACACTGAGTCACTCATGCACACATGCACTGTAGGCATTTGAGTCACCAATTCAACTGATGTATATGTCTTTGGACTGTGGAAGAAAGCCCACACAGAGGGAAAACATGCAAACTGCACATGGACTGAGGCAAATTTAAACCCACATCCAGCTGTGAGGCGCCTGCAGTAGCCACTTTGGTACACCCCGATTTTTTTTTTTTTTTTTTTTTTAAATGCGTAAAATGTATTAAAGTACCTGCTAGGACTTGTTAATAATTGTCTGGCACAATGAGGGACCGCCTCAGTGTCACAGCCCTTTGGGATTACGGGAGAGAATGACATCTGCAGTCAAGCAGCAGGAGTCACACAAGCACCCTCTTCCCACACGCCCCTGGGGGATGCCCAAGCCTGGAACCTTCAGCCCAGCGCCTTCCTGTCACATAGCCCCCTCGATCCTCTTTCCCTGCTACGTGCCATCAGCAGTGCTCTGTATACAGCAATAATTCAAAAGTTTCGCTATCCTTCCAGTCCACAGCTGCCACCACGTTTATACTCTCAGCCAGAACCGAGGCTCGTCATGGCACTGGGTGGGTCGGCACGGCAGCCGAGCTCCACAAAATTAAAGCTTTTTCCCCCAGGGGGAACGGAGGACCTCCATACGCTTTTGTCTAGTGTGCTCTCTGTGTGATGAGTCCTTGGGAAAGCTCAGGTTGTTGCGCTGGCTGTTAATACACCAGATGAATTGGTGCTGAGGGGCACACGAATGGCAGCCCACCATCATGACCGAAGGTTTCGCACCACACTGTGACTTGGGATCAGGCCTGGTGGTGGCAGAGGTCAGCCCTGGCACTCCTGGCAGCAGGGAGTCCGTCAGCTGGCTGAGCCATTTAAATGTGTTTGAATTTCATCTGTCTTAACAGATTCCTTTGTCCAAAATTATTTTATGAAGCAGAATTTTGCATCCATCCATTATCAATAATTGCTTGTTCAGTGTAAAGTCATGCTGGTCCAGAGTCTATCCTGTGAGTATGGGGTTTCAGGCCTCCGTACGCGTGTGCACGTGTGTGTGTGTGTGTGTGTGTCTGTGTGTGTGTGTGTGTGAGAGAGAGAGAGAGAGAGAGATTGAGGAGCTGTGAGCCTCGAATGCTAACCACTGTGCCACTGTGCACACGAGCAATGTGAGGCGAAACGTAATTTTCTTGAGGGGTCAGCAGCCATGTCTTGACCACGCTTCAACCAATTGTCCTGGAAGTAAATCCAAATCTCACAGCACAGTTGTGTGTGAGTGAAGTTTACTGTGAGAATTTTCTGTAAGATGCACTTAATTGTTTTATTTATTTATTTATTTATTTATTTATTTATTTATTTATGTTTTTAAACCCTCTTCTTCTTTAGAGTCACAGAGCTGCCCTTCCACAAAGAGGTGTGTGTGTGAATGAAAGCAAGCTGTGATTGATTTATTGAGGAGTGTGTGCCTGCGTTTCACTGGCACATATTCAAGGCTCCTCACAACGGCGCCTGTGGATATGAATGGTACGAATTTACTAGCCAGCTGAATAGCTGTCCCCGCATTTACACCATCATCGTGCTCAAATCTGTAGCAAGATTGAGTTTCTGTGACCTCAATTAAACATGTTGAGCTTCGCCCAAAAATGTGTTGATTGCCGTGAAATCCACCGATGCAGCTCAGAAACCGGCTGCCGTAGCAGAGTCGTTCCAGATCGCCGGTGTCTGCGGCAAAAATGGAACCGTGAAATGTTTATTTTTGCGCGGCTTTCCTTCTCCAGCGAGTTAGCAGCCGAGGAAGTGGGAAGTTCTCCAAATCTTTGTCGGGAGGCAGGGGGTTGAACTCTGCATTGGAGCCCAGATGTACAAAATGAAACCAAACATGAGCTGTTGGCACAGTTTTTCTGAGCTGCCAGGTACCTTGAATTCCAGTAACAGGTGATGTAGTGGCTGTTGCCTTGCAGTCAGTGGTTGTAGGTTCAAGTCCCATCTCCTGCTTTAGTACCCTAGGTCAAGGTACATACAGTATCGTGCATTTTTACAGCAAAAATTACTCAACTGCATTACCAAATGGGTGAATATATGTTACAACTTCTAATTCAGGTTAAGTACTCTGGAGAGAAATATCAGGTCAGAATGAAACGCTTAACCATAACAATGTTGATCTTTTATTGTCACGAGGTCATAGCCAAAGCATTTGTCGTTTAAACTTTGTGACGGTTGGTTGGGGTGATATCTTTGTGCTTATATTTCAGTTTCATGAGTGACACCATGTTAGGAAGTCACACAGATGTGCATTGTTGCCCCTGTTATTTATTTCAACGTGTTATTGGAATCGGGATCTAAATTCCTTCCGCGTCTGCACGCTTAATTAACCATTCCAAACAAACACTGATCCTCTGTTGTTCCGAAACATTTATAGCTGCATAATTCAGTGTCATTTGTTGTCCATGAAGCTGAAAATGACTTTGATGTAAATGCTGCTGCTCTGCCAGAGCTGCACTTTTCATCATGTAATTCCACAACAAAACACACTTTATCACAATAAGTGATGGAGGAAGCCGTGCGGCAGTCCAGCTTTTTCGTGGTGAGCTGCTGTGTTCTTAGGGTGGCTGCAGCATTTTGACATTTAGTGACCGTCCGCATCCACGCTGAGAGCAGCTTGCTGAGGTTTTGCGGAAAGAAGGCGGCTTCTTCATTTCTCTGAAGGCTGAGCTAATGGCTATGCTAACGGTTAAGCCCCACACCTTCTGTCGTGCTGCTTATATTGTTACACTTTTTTCTTCTCAGCATTTGTTATTGTCTTAAATAAATGTAAACAAATCTGAAAATCCTGATAAGTTGTTGCAAGAAAACAGAGACATTATAACTCTTTCTTTATGATGCCAAATATGTGTGGAAATAAATATAATCTGGATGTGTTGTGAATTAATTTGAATTGCCGAATGTAGTAATTAAAGTCATTAAGCTTATTTCACAGTCATGTACTTAGTTTCTGTTTTTGGGTTCTGGGAGTTATTTGCTCTGCATCTCATTAGCTCATGTTTATTTTGGGATGGGCGTGTTTGTGCGCCTCTTCTCTAGGGGGCCCTGGTGTCGTACCGCGAAGGTGCGTGAGGCTCGCTCATCCGCACACCCATGGTGACCGGGTGCAGACGAGCACATGCGCCGCTTTCACGCTCCGTTATTTGCACCTCTCCTCACCAACACTTAGGAACCAGAGTTGAACCTGCAGATGCGCCCCCTGCTGGTCATGCCCTGCCACCTCTGTTTCTTGCTTTGACTTGGAAGGATCACCATGGCAACTATCACTGTGTTACCTGCAAGACAGCAATTTGCCGATACATACACACACACGCAGACACACTCGAAGCACCCAAGCGTGGCTAAATCCGTCTAATCTGTCTCGGCAAACAAGAACTAATTCCAAGGCCCGTGTGCCGACACTTTCGTTGTTTTGCTGTTCCTGCTCCTGTTGGCGGGATGGCTCTCCGGCAGTTAGGAGAGGGTTATTGATGACTTGCCATGAGCTTCACAAACTTCCTCCTCTTAGCTACACACTGGGCTTGTGTGAGATGTTTGGTCTTGGACCCCTGGAGCACCACACATGGTGGGGAACCACCCTGCGACTGTCAGTGTGTTCACTACATGCGCCTCATTTGGGTGGAGGAGCTCAAAGAAGGGTTGGAAATGTGTTGTGCACATTGCTGGAGTGTCACTGGGTGGTGGTGGAGCGTAAATGCTGTTACTCTCAGAACGGAGTTTGGTCTGTGTGTGCTGGACGGTTTGGGGAGTTGAACCATGGCCCTAAAGCAGTGGCTAGTTTTGTGTTGCTTAGTGGCCACTGCAGAGAGAAAGTAGTTCTGTCTTTTGCAATCTTCTCATTAATATCTTGACTTGGACAAATCAGAGTTGTTTAAAATTTGAACACAGTTCCTTTGTTTTGCCCGATTGATAACATTATCCTTGAAATGAATTATTGTGTTTAATAGAGAGCCATCAGCCTTTTGGTTTCTTTCTGCAGGAAGCTGAGTAAGCAGCTGCGGAATTTTAAAATCAGGCTTTTACTGAAGTGCAATTGTACAGCTGGTGCAAAAAGGAGGGCAGTGATGGGACCCACGAGGATGGGGTGGATGCTTCCGGAACATTATGAAAGAGTTGGTGGTGGCTGAGCCCTGGTCCAAAAGCCTCAAGAGTTACTTGTTGAGTCAAGCTGAATTTCTGTTCTAATTGTCATCCTTGGGGTCACTTTTCGATCAAGATGAGCCACAGAGGAGATGATGATGGGCTGCTAAACAGCAGTGTTTTGGTTTGGGTTATGAATGGGGCTTCTCTCCTCTGCTCACTGGGTGCCATTTCTGAGGCTTGTTTACATCACTGCCGCAGTCCTGACCTTACAAAAGCAGCTGGCAGAGCTGGAATCGGCACCAATTAAAACAAGCAGACAAATAAATAAACAAATGGCAAGGAAAGTCCCGTCTGGGTGGGCAGGTTGATGCGGTCGCGTCCTGTGTGCCCCTCTGCTGCAGTCCTGGGTAGTTTCCTCTGTACCCAGAGCAAACAACCAGAAGTACGTGTGTATGGAGTAAGGGGCACCGGAGAGGTGGACACCCCCCAGTATACGATGTCTAAGTCAGAATGGTGCTCCTGCTCTTTGGCTTTGGTACGGCAGTGTGCTGCTGGATGGTTGTTGATGCTTCCCCGATAGCTCAGACACACTGTCACTCCAGGTTTCTTCTGCTCCTTTCACACAACATTTCTGAACTGACGACCAAGCCCACAATAGGTTTGAATTTTTACATACTGTGTAAAGTTGTTAAACGCCATCAAACTGATCAAATCAAAGAAGTTTATTTGTCACATACACGGTTACCAAGTATATCATGTAGTGAAATGTCTAATGTCGACTCTAGGACTAGATTTTATCAACCGGTGGTTTTCAACCTTTTTCAGTGATAGCAACCTTAAGAAGTACTTGTATCCTATACTGTAGCACCTGAGTCCATTTTCTATTGGCACCCTTTTCCCTGGAACACCTAATCGCTGTCAATACTGTGTTACAGAGTAATAAAGAGACTCATTCGTCTCCCGGACAAGTCAACAGGCTGACTGACAAAAACTGATTACATATTGGACAGCAGACAACTATAAACAAAGAATATGATGTAGAGCAGATGGTGGCTATTGTATTCATTTACTTTATCTTGATCATTAATCATTTACACGTACGAGTATAAAAGAAAGGACATCTATTCCTGAAAATGTACATCTCTCGTGTAGTCACCTACTTGTCTAAAAAATGTATGACGATAATTAAGGCGATCAAGCCAAGGACAAAATTACTGTCAATCTTACCGCCCCCCTCAGTTTGCTAGTTGAAAACCACAGATCCAATCCAAACTTTTGTGAGGCGGTATCATCTGCATCTGCTGCTGCTTCCCGATTCTTGCAAAGGCCCAGCAGGAAAGATGTGTGAGGGCATAGCTCTTTGTCCGCTTTTTATTCCTGCCATCGTCATTTAGATGTGCTTTTGATTATTATGACTTTGTATCCCGTTATGATTTGTGAGGCTTGAGCTTTCTTATGCTGACGTTTGTGTGGGCTTTTCGGTTGCGCCCATTCCTTTAACTGCGTTTTGCAGTGAGAAATTGAGAAAAATTCAGTATCTGCTTGTAAGCTGGCACAAACCTTCAGTCTTAAGGTCTGCAGTTTAATATTCTGCAATGGGGATATTCAGTTATCGTCCCAGAGGACCTGAGTCCCCAGGATTTTCTAGATTTCCTTACAGCCAGAAAGGGAGTTAAGTGATTCAGTCAAGAATTGAATGAATGAACTGCCTAGATGAAAGGAAAAACTGCTGGACTCATACTGATTTGTGTGTCTTGGAACAGAAGTATAGAGGTACTTATCCCTGATTGATTGTTTTTTTTTTTTCTTTCTTTCGCCTTGTGAAATTTTTGCATTTACCAGAAATTTTAGAATCCGTGTGAACGTTCTCGCATTATAAAAGATTGTTCGATGTTGACTGGTGAAGTGATTGTGACTGTGCTTTACAAAACCAACAGACAGATGGCAGTAAAGAGCACCCAAACAGAATAGGACTGTGAAATTATGTTCGGCTCAGTTCAACAGTGTTTACAGTTTGCATCTGGTATAGCAAGATGAGGAATGTTGCATGTATTACACTGGAGATTTTTACCGGTTTCGGTCCTCAAATCAATAGAGGAACATCTGTATAATTACACTTTTATTGGCCTGGTGGTAAAAGTGGCCTTGCAGTTACAAACAAACCTGGACAGAGGCGAGGAGAATTTGTTGCTAAGTTGATGAAGCAGTTCACTTTTATACTGTTTGACGCAGAGATGGACATCCACATCCTCAGAAATGCGAAATAACAGCTTTACCAGTGCATTTATGTACTCCTTTTTTTTTTTCTTTTCCTACAGTAACTGGTAATCAGAGGGAGCATCTGCTTTTCTTTTCTAATGGATGAACATGATGTTTACTCAAATGTTAGACTTCTGTTTATGGCCTCAAAGAAGAGTAAACTTGAGCCCGTGCAGGCAGGCTCTTTTCTTCTGCAAATCACAAGTACCATAAATATCTCAGTGTGGTTTCACAGCAGCCTGGATTTGCACCGTCGGCCACTCTGGATAACACACACCTTTTCCCTGGAGCTGAGAATTAGTGCCAAAACGTGAGGAGGCTTTTGTGACACCTTGTCCTGCGCCTTCCTGTACTCTCCATCCTTTCTTGATCAAGAACTAACACTGGGGAAATTGGCCACACATGCCAGGTGCTTTTTAGTTGCTTTGTGTCTTGTTGCCATAACAACGCACCCCTTGCATCTGAGCTGCAGATGAGCTGAACTGCAGAAGACCTCTTTGCTGGACTGAGGTGAAGGTGTGGATTCGGTGGTACCCAGCCACTGCCTTCGCTTTTGTGTCTTTTGCCCGCGTTGGCCTGCCGTACCTGTACTGTCCGTACGGTGCCGTCTGATCGTGCTGCCAGCCCAAATGGGTAGAAAGGGAGCAGAATTTGACAGTAATTATGTTATTCGCCCTCTCCTCCCACTGCACAGAACACAATGACTTGCAGCTCCCAGGACAATAGCTCTTCTCCTCCCAGCTGGCAGGAAATAAGCTGACTTTGCATCTTAAGCCAGATCTCCCACCATTACTATTCTAGTTAATTTTTAGCCCAATAAGCAACCCTCAGAAGCCTAATAATAAGGGAAAATGGGAGGCTTCCTTTACTGTGCAACAACGTGTGTGTCCTTCCCTCTTTAAACTTCTGTACAAGGTAAAGATGCGTACGCCAACATCCCACCAATATAGACTCCCCCCCCATTTTACGCTAAATAATTTCCTTATTCAGCCTTCATTTTGTTGGAGCCTTGTTTAAAAATTCATGTAGTCAGCTTCAGTAGCTCCTCTGGAATAATTCCAGATTTTCTTTATCATGAACATTTGACCAAAAAAGTGATTGTTTAATTTTTTTTTTTTGTACTTATTGATTAAATAATGCTTTTCTCCGAAGCGACTTACAGTGTTTGCAAACCTGTGATTTACATGGTTGTACAGGAGTTGTATTTGCACTGTATGAATTCAGGGAAAGTGCAGCAGGAGCAGGGACCTGAGATCTTATGCATACAGGGCTACAACTTTCACCACCACCCCACCTACCGCCCCAGTATGCATGCATGCATCCTTCTGCAAAAATGAGCATTGTAATGACTGCCAGCTGTAGTGGCGGCTTTTGATTGTGGTGTAGGGGAATGAGATAACTACTCATATACAGTAGCACAGTAAAGTGTGACACCCGTGTCGCCCTCTCCCAGGCATTGATGACGGGCAGCATCCCAGGCTTCATCGATGTCGTGGTAAACCTGAACTCTCAAGCCCTGCTGGAGGACAACCTCATCTGGCAGGCGAAGACAGCAGGAAAGAAGATCATCTTCTATGGGGACGACACATGGGTGCGCCTCTTCCCCAAGCAGTTCCTGGAGTACGATGGCACTACCTCCTTCTTTGTGTCTGACTACACTGAGGTGAGACAGGGTTGTGTGAGCAGGGACTGTGGAGGGGTGTGGTGTGAGGGGGAAGAGATGGGACTACGAGAGGAAGAGAGACGTATCGCTCCTTCAAACAGGCTGTTGTGGTTACATCCCAGGTTTTTGGAGTATGTTTTAGATTGATTTCCAATCATTTTTTGACTTTTAAATACTGAATTTTTTATATAAAAGCTGGATTATAATTTTGTACCAATAAATACTACATTTGTGATGTTGGGGGTGTGAACATTTTTAGTGACTTTAAAATTGCCAGTCCATTGACAGTTACATAACAGAAGTCTCATGTTGGATTCACAGTATGATTTATGACAGTTAATTTTCCAGATGCGTAACAACTCAGCATCTGAATGAAGAACCAGCTTTCTGTCCTGCTGCATCGGTGGCTCTGGTCCCAATGTTTTCACCCCACTCTCCCAAGGTGGATAACAATGTGACTCGGCACCTGGATGACACCCTGAAGCGGGACGACTGGGACATGCTGATCCTTCATTACCTGGGCCTAGACCACATCGGGCACCTTAGTGGCCCCCACAGCTCACTGGTGGGACCCAAGCTCATCGAGATGGACGACATCCTCAAAAAGATCCACTCCTCCCTCATCTCCAAGGTAAAGTGTCGCTCCTGTGAAGCTCCCCGCCTCTGTCCAGGTTGCGCTGTCATGACACTTCTACGGTACGATGAACAACGCTCACACAGATGAGGCTGCATTTCACTGTTCCCACTTTGTAACAGCTTATGACAATTGTGGTCGCTTTCATGACAACTGTGCTTACAACTCATTTTTTATTACGGCGGTCTGTATTTCTGGTTTCGCTTGTCTTTGTACTACTTGAGAGAACAAACAGATGCGCTCGCTGGGCCACGAAACCGTTTGCGCTTGAGAGCCAGTTGGGAGCGCGCAGTGAGCCAGGTGCATGAGAACGTCTCTGTCAAGCTCAAGCGATTATGCAACGACGAGATTGATCCCGTTGCTAACCATTCCATTTGATCTTCAGTTTTCCGTGCATTTCTTGTAACACATTCGGAAACCGCTAATCCGAGCATCCCGTGTCTGTTCTTGTTTTGAATAAAGAGTAAAGTTGTCTTTGAAAAGTTCCCACCAAAGTACCCATTAGTGTCTGAAGCAGAAAGCACTTCAGTGGTGTTTTGTCTTTTTAAAGACCCCAATGTGGATAGATCCCTCTCCCCAGTTATTCCACCGCTCTAGAAAGCAACTCTTGGAGGATCTGGCACCGGGTCACAAGAAACGCGTCGCCTGTAGGTCCTGGAGCTGACAGGAGATCAACTAGTTGTCACTCGGGCAGTTATGCAGGTGCCTTGAAATTCTCTCAGCTTTCTGTTTGGCCCCAGAATGCAGCAGGGGTGAGTTGGCCCAGTGAGGCAATTGCAGATCAGCCCCCAGGGGACGGCCTGTTTCATCCTAGGCTTACGGAGATGAGTTAGTGGAGGAGATGCAGCCACCTGTCCTCTGTGGAAAATAAAATGAGACTGGGTGGGAATCTAGGACGCCTGCGTGTGCCTTCAGATTCTACTTCCTGTCAAGTCTTGCTTGATAAACAGAAGCAGGTGAGACACGCACATACTTTGCTTCAAACTCAGTGTAGCTTTTCATCTCGGGTGCTAAACATCCTGTACGTTTAGTTGCCTAGTTACAAAATCCCCCAAATTCCTGCAGATTCCACCAAACACCTTCTGGTTGGAAGGAGCCAGGCAGGCTTTATGAAATTCCTGCATCTTCTCACAGTTCTTGGCACATTTTCTGCTTGTGTCACTTTGCCCCAATTATTCGTGTGCGCAGTTGGATTAAAGTTTTGTACTTTCACTATAAACTATCGGACACGGAGCGTGCTGAATTTTAACTAAGCTTAGCGGGACAGGGGGTCCGTGTGGGGTTCACACGCTCCCCCCTAGTTCACATAGGTTCCCTCCCACAGTCCACACATGTTTGAGGCGCGTTGGTGACTCTGAGCTGTGTGATTTGCCCTGAGTCTGCCGAACTGTGTTTTACACCCCGTGTTTCTGGAATAAGCTTGAGACCACCGCAACCCTGCATTCAACGAGTGGTACAGCTGTTCTTGTCCAAACTCACTGTCCAAATGTACACTATAAAAAAAAAAAAAAAAAAAAAAACTCGGAATCTAAACAAATATACTGTACCTGCTTTCACAAAGTTGTAATCATTTCATAATTTGTGCTTTAAATGCTTTATGTTAAACAAATCTTTGCACTGTTGTATACAACTCAGCACCAGGATTATTGGCACCCAAATCAGAGTACAGGTGTTCAATGGGGTTCCAATCCAGATACTGCGTTGGTCATGACAAAACATTAACTTTGTGTTCTCGCACCATTTCTGTGCCGATTTGGCTGTATGTTTGGAGTCTTTATCTTGGCGAAAGGTCCGTCTGGCCGAGTCTCAAGCCCTTCGCTGAGGTAACCCATTTTTGACCCTAAGTGTCCTGCTACTTAGTGGAAGTCATTAGGCTGCTGATATTCAGAAGAGCCTCAGGTCCACTACCAGTAAAACGACACCAGAAAGTTCAGTTTTGGTCTCATGTCCATCGAGCAGGCTGGGGAGGAGAGGATGTTGTCCAAGTTGACATCCTTCATGGACAACACCTCCCACCCCCTACATGAGACTGTACGAGCACTGAGTAGCTCTTTCAGCAGCAGACTCTTACATCCACAGTGTAGGAAGGAGCGCTACCGCAGGTCATTCTTACCAGCAGCTGTCAGACTGCACAATGCAGTCTAACTTGGTTAATTTATTTATAACTTATTTATGTGTATAGGGTTATTTTGTGTATATAGATTACTAACTTATTTGTCCTTGTCCTTCTTACTAACTTACTTGTTCTTCTCCTATATTCCCTTTGTTATAAGAGCTCTGTAACACCTACATTTCTCATTCGTGGGATAATAAAGGTTTATTCTATTCTATTCTATTCTATTCTATTCTTTGTGACCACAGCGCGTGATTCCAAATTTGCTGCCATGGAGGTGGCGTCAGTTCATTTTAAAAGTTGATAATCCCAGGATTCATGTAAACTGTGCAGTTCTGAAACCGTCACCTCTCATTTCTTTGTCTTTGTCTCCCTCACCGTCCTTCTCACTGTTTGTGAGGGTTAATACTGTAAGCTCACACATCCCCTCAATGGCAAATTTTCAATCGTCCCAGACTTTTGATACGTTTATTTATTTATTTATTTATTTATTTATTAAACAGCCTTTCCCAGATTTGTCCAGGTCAACAACCACCTGTTTCTTTTGTGCTGAAAGTGCTCTGGTTTCCTAATGGAGGTGGATGACGGACTGATGTTGCATGTCAGCCCCTCGTATTCATACCCCAGGGGAAAAAAATGGTCAAAGATCAACAGTAGATTCCTAGACTGAGCGCAACAAGATCAGAATTTTGTCAATGACACCAGTTTATTTGCTTCTGTTTTAAATATTCTTTTCATGAGCCAGTAATTTAGAACTGTTAATTTTGATGATAAAAAAATACTGTTGCAAAAAGATCTTCTACAACTTGTGGCAGGAACAATAAGTAGTTTCTTCAAATCTTTGAATGGCAAATTTGTGTATTGTACGCTGGACTCATTCTTTTCATTCTATTTGTTTTTGTTCATTTTCTAGAAGGGTGGCAATAATTGTGGAGTTCACTGTAGGTTTTTGAGTGTTTTAGTCAAATTTGGGCAAATTGGTTGGGGGTCTTGGGTTGGGCTGGGAATGCATCATTAGTTTACCCGGTTAAAATAACGTAACATGGGCCCCCACTCTGTGAAATTTTTCTGTCAGAGATGTTTTCAGAAAGAAATAGATTTGTATGACGATGGACTCCTGTATTGATAAACGCCCTGGGATGAGGCTCAGTATGCAGACCAGCACATGGTGCAGGGTGTAGATACACATGAGAGTGCAGCCAAGCACAACTTTACACTTTTTTGGTTTCCCAGACACAGGTGAAGCACACCCTTGGGCTGAATTCCACTGCCAGTAGGGATTCTCCATTTAAAAAAAAATGCTTTTGGTTAAGCCTGAGTCCGGAAGATTGACCCTGTGAGCTCAGTGAAGCGTTGAAACAGCTCAGTCATGACTGTACAGTGTGTGGAATTGGGCAGATCGCTAAATGTCTGGAACAAAAACCTCCTGGACTCAACAAGTTGTGACCGTGCTTTAACAGCCCCATATTTTCGGTGTTTAGAATTGATTCTTCCACTCAGATGTGGGTTTATCATGAAGCCCAAATGAGCACACATGAGACAGGTACGCACACGGTTGCTCAAGATGTGATTCCAGAGCCTTTCATATTGCTGTCAGTCTTGAGGGCAGTGATAATGGTCTCCCACCTCTCCACGCTCTGTGGATACAGAGAGATAGAGTGGTTTACAGTGATTTACCGCAGGACACAGTGGTTCACATAAATTAACTTTTCAGGCTGACAGAGCCTTCCAGTGCTCTTTTGTGGGCAGCCTCCTAACCTTCCCTTGGAGAAACAAAGGCACTGAGGCTTGCCCAACTGTTTCAGACAGCTCTGTTAAAGCAGCCTGCTGCAGTGCCCGCTGAGAGATTGAATGACCGGAGTACAATCTTGCCCGTTTAGGCCAACCGCTCACTCGGTAAGGTGCGTGAGCAGAGCTGGTTTTGTAATTATGCAAACCTTACCAATTGCTAAACTAGATGGGGACACAAACTTTTGCCCTATCAGTTAATCGTAATTTTGTAATCTATCCACAGTGCACTGGTAAACCGATGAACTTGGAAGAGACACAGGAAGACTGGGAGCATGGGATAGGCACTCGGCATCAGAGTGCTCGGGGTTATTATCCACTTAGGCACTTGTAATGAAGATTGTTGGTGAACAGTCCTCAGCATGATCTCAGTTACTGGGTGTTTTTACAGAAACTGCTATGCACTCCACTTATAAGCGCAATCCGTTTATATCAAAGTCAAAAGAGTTTATTTGTCAAGCACATGGTTGTGTACCATGTGTTGAAATGTGCACCGATCTGAACCAGGATGACTGTGCGAACAATCTATAATGGAAAATGAAGCAAACACATATCCAAACACTAAGAAGAATAGAGACAGAAACAAGCAGTAAATAGATAAATAAGTAAATAAATAAATAAATAAATAAATAGGCAAAATGGTACGGAACAGTTAAGGTGCCCTGGAAGGGCAGTGACAGTGGGGGGGGGTTGGAGCGGAGTGGTCAGAGATTACGTTAGGGTAGTCATGTCATGTCCGGGTTCAGAAGTCTTATGGCCTGTGGGTAGAAGCTCCTCCTTAGCCTCTCCGTTCTGGCCATAATGCTTCTGTAGCGTTTGCCTGATTTCATCAAGATGAATAGATGGTTGCTGGGATGAGACAGGTCACCGACGATCCTACTCGCTCTGGTCCTGCATCTCCTGGTATAGATGTCATGTAGGGACGGTAGATCAGATCTGGTGCAGCGTTTCGCTGCCCGGATCACTCTCTGCAGTGCCTTGATGTCCCGAGCACAGCTGTTCCCAAACCAGGAGATGATGTTCTGAGTCAGAACAGTTTGTACAGCACCAGAGTAAAAGGTCTTAAGGATAGCTGGAGAGACCTGTAGCTTCCTCAGCTGCCGGAGGTGGTAGAGCCGCTGCTTTGCTCTACTGGCTTGAGCTCGGATGTGTACAGTCCATGTCAAGTCCTCAGTGACATGAACGCCCAGGTATTTGTAACTGCTCACCCTCTCCACTGCAGTCCCGTTGATTTTAAGGGGGGTGTAGGACCGCTGCTGGCGCCTACCAAAGTCCACCACCATCTCTTTCGTTTTGCCGACATTCAGTTGGAGGCAGTTCTCCTGGCACCATGATGCCAGGTTATCCACCTCCTCCAAGTATGCTGTCTCATCGTTGTTGGAGATGAGGCCCAGCACCACCGTGTCGTCAGCAAATTTGATGATGGAGTTGGAGGCGTGTGTGGCCACACAGTCGTGAGTGTAGAGGGCATAGAGCAGAGGGCTAAGTACACAACCTTGCGGAGCTCCTGTGTTGAGTGTGATGATGCCTGAGGTGCAACTACCCACTCTCACCACCTGTGGTCTGCCTGTGAGGAAACTGAGAACCCAGGCACACAGGTGGCGGTTCAATCCCAAGTCATTCAGTTTAGTGAACAGTCTACGGGGGACAATGGTGTTGAAAGCTGAACTGTAATCGATGAACAGCAGTCGCACATAGTTCCCCTGTTTCCTGTCCACATGACTGAGGGTGGTGTGCAGGACGTGGGATATGGCATCGTCCGTGGATCTGTTGGGGCGGTAGGCAAACTGAAGTGGGTCTACAAAGTTGGAGATGGATGCTGTGATGATGGCTTTGATGAGTCTCTCAAAGACCTTCATGACTACCGAGGTCAGTGCAACGGGCCGGTAGTCATTTGGGCATGAGGGCTTATTGTTCTTTGGTACCGGGACAATGGTGGATGTTTTAAAGCACTGAGGGACTGTGGACTGAGCCAGAGACTCGTTGAAGATGGCTGTGAGAACTCCGGTCAGCTGGTCGGCGCAGCAGCGCAACAGGCGCCCGGAGATGCCGTCCGGCCCCGGCGCTTTCCTGATGTTGACGCGCTTCAGCTCCCTCCGCACATCGGACTCAGCGACGGTGATGAAGTCACCACATTCCTTCGCCAGGCTGCGGGTCTCGCTGCGGTCGTGGGTGACTTTAGCGCAATCGGACTCGAAGCGGGCATAGAATGCGTTGAGTTCGTTAGCGAACCCAGAATCGGCACTCATAGCCACGCTAGATTTCCTTCCGAAATCTGTGATGGTGCGCAGTCCTTGCCACAATTTGCGCGCGTCACCCTGGAGGAAAAGCGACTCGACCCGCTCCCGGTATCGGCGCTTCGCGTCCTTCACCGCACGCCGTACGCCGTATTTAGCCGCTCTGTAAGCGCTCATGTCGCCAGTGGCGAGACCTGCGTTGTACGCAGCAGTGCGCGCATTCACAGCTTTCCGGACCGTACCATCGACCCACGGTTTTTGGTTGGCAAAGCTCTTAATCGTAACCGTGGGGACGATGTTGTCTTCCAGCACGCTCATAAAGCTGACCACTACCTCCGCGAACTCGTTGACGTCATCCGAACTTGTCCTGAACATGTCCCAGTCGACGTCATCGAGCGCGTCCTGTAGCGCGGCTTCCGATTGGGCAGACCAGCGCTTTACCTCCCTCGTGGCCGGAGCCTCAAGACGAGACTTCTGTTTGTAAGCCGGCACGATGCGTGCTGCATGTCCGTCCCGTTTGAATTCAGCCCGTTTCAATGGCAGTTAACGCTGTTTATAAGCACCAGCAATGAGCATAGCTGGGTTACTATATAATGCTCATGTACTTGTTAACACGCAAGTACCTAAACTTGTTTATAAATTCCCATTTTCACTTCATGACTTGCATGTACCTGTCTCTAAAAATGGCATAAGTTTTCCAGTTTTTCTTTATTTTTTTTATCATACATATGTTTAAATATAGATATGTAAGGGGTGTTGGATTGATGGCTGCCTGGGGGCACCACCGGCCCGGGTGCTGTCCCTCTGCATGACGGACAGCCGTTGAAGGCATTGTAGCAAACTGCGCACCTTCAGCCACCTGTCTCCTGAACAGGGCGAGGGCTGACAACAGGGGAAAGGCCCAGCTGTTTATGCTGGTTTTGTAAAAGTCCCCACTTTCCATCTCTCTGCACGCTGGATCAGCTGTCGAGCTGGGCTTTAAATAGAATCTGCGCTTGTTCTTCCGTCAGCAACCCTCCACGCGCTCCCCAGGCACCCCACATGACTGCCTTTCCCAGTTTACTGACGCTGATCCCGCTTAAGGTTTCTGCTTTATTTTGTTTTGGTTTGCAAATACAGTTGTTAATTTTTGTACTAAAATCCCATGTGATATCCTTGGACTAATCCTGTCTTTTTTGTTATTATTTTTCATTTATTTATTATTTTTTTGAAAGCAGAAGTAGGCCAGTGAACCAACGCAGAGTAATCTCACAGACAGTGGGTAAACAACATTTTAATGAGTGTTGGACTAAAATTAGTTGTGCATACATGTAGCTGCAAAACTTGGGCTCATCTTTATTTTTGCATGTCCACAAATATCAGTGTGATTTGAATTATGCGACAGTGGCCAGAATGGATGTCACATATTTGAATTTTTTGCCAATGTTCAGTGTGCTGCTCTTAACTGTCAGCATCTGAACACTGAAGTCAAGTGGTGCGAGCAGTACTCAGATACTGCTCAGTGTTTTGCAGTTTTCACATCGCTTTCAGCACTACTTTAGACTTTTAATAGCCCATTTTCTGCTGAACCATAAAGAAGGAGGAAGTCTTAAATGCGGTGTTTTGCAATTATGCAACGCTCAGGGTGATGTGAAGTTGGATCTCAACATTTCTTAGCATCGCTTTGATCAGCAGTCACCAGATTTAGGAGCGCAGTAGGAGGATGTGATCATACGGAACTCTAATATGGGTTTTAAATTTTGACACTTCTTGTAGCAGGGCTGTGGAACAATAATTCACTTACTGTAATATTTTAACTGAAACTTTGCGATGCCTCGTCAGCAAAAAAAGCATCCTTGTCTTGTGCCAGTCCGGATTTAAAGGACATTCAGCGCTGGCTGTAATTCAGATCGGTTTTGACGGCCGATCGTGAAGATAAGCGCAGACGAGTGTAAGAATTTCCAGCTCGGATGATCGTTGGAGACAACAATGAAGTAATATGACCTGAACTGAGCTTATGAGCTGTGCCTCCAACATGCTGCACTGCTGCACTGGCCATCTTCATTCGCATTTGTTTATTTATTATATTCATTTTTCCAAAGTGGCAGAACAGGAACCGAGTTTGAATTCTTGGTCCCAGTGCATTACCCTTGGAAAGGCAGCAGTAGACATAGTAAAAATTACCCAGCCATACGTATAAATGATTAAATAACTATGCAAGTATGCCGTAGCCGTGAGCAGGTTAGGGTGCAAACCTCACACTGTAATACTGGATAATGGTGTCTGAAAAATAAGGGTTAATAGAACGTCTTATCCAAATTTACCTTCCTGCGGTGAAATGCAGAGTAACACATTAGTAACAGCCCTTCATAATTAAAGAAGCTAGTTAAAATGCACAGCAGAATACACAATAAGCATAAGAAAGAAAGCAAGTGCTGCACTAACAGAAGCAGAATGGCTGAACAAGTTCAGCTGTGAATTAATTTTATGACAAGACAAGCAAAACATACACATCAAGAGCTTGCCAGGCTTGAAGGGGTGGGTTTACGCTCTCTTCCGGAAGGTATGGAGGCGCACGGCAGTTGGAGGGCCGAAAGGGACCTGGCGCGGCCTCTTCTCGCGACAAACAGACCGGAGCCCCGACGCCTTCATTAGGGGCTTCTGCACCGCATGCCGTCGTCTGTCACACAAATGACACAGCGCACACATTTAATAATAGAACAAATGACTGTGGCTCTTAGCGCCGCCAGACAGGGTGCTGTGCATGTTGGTGAGCACCATTGCGAGACCTCATTCTGCTCACCTCATGCTTCGCTGAAGGTGTGATCTCTGACAGCAGTTTGTTTTCGAGCACTCGGCGTGCCTTAATTACGCCTCCGCTTGTTGCCAGCTGCTACAAGCGCTGCCAATATAAGGTGCTCCTATATCTCAGATATGCAACACCGTTAT
Organism: Heterotis niloticus; assembly: GCA_018136845.1. Lineage (NCBI taxonomy): Eukaryota > Metazoa > Chordata > Actinopteri > Osteoglossiformes > Osteoglossidae > Heterotis > Heterotis niloticus. The sequence continues at coordinate 903,282 of CM030888.1, forward strand.
ACACCATCTGTACCATGGTACTGGTATTGTACATATTGACATGACATGTGCTGGTCAATTAGACACCAGCACATTTACTAGATTTTTCTGCTGTGATGCAGGTCTGCGCCTCTTGCTGATTCTATTAGAGGCCTCACTTTTTAGTATATGTTGTTATTTTGCACTTGTTTTCTTATGATGTTTTACTTCTTTGTACAGCTGGGTCATTTGTACGCTGTCAATTCGGGGTCCGTACCTTGAACAACGAGACTGCAACAAGAATGGGTTTTGCAAGCGCAAGGCAGCAACCGTAACCACTGCTCCGCCTGCTGCCCTACCTCGGACAGAAGATCTAAGAGATCAAACACGATGTCAGCTTACCTTAACGTGAATGCCACATTATTGCCATAGAAACAGTATGGTTTCATAAGCAGAAAATCTCATTACACGTACTAATGGGAAATGAAATGCTATTCTTGCAGCATTGTGTTAATGATGGGGTTCATATGACCATGGCTGTGCCACTCCAAAAGCACCAGTTCAGTCTCTCTCTGTCTCTCTCTCTCTCTCTCCATCTCTCTCTCTCCCTCCTTCCCTCCCCCCCTCCATCCAATGCCTGCTGCCGTAAGCCACTGTACCGAATCTGATACATGTGGCACCTGTGTTTATCCTTGCCTACCTGGAAAACATCCACAGGGTCAAGTACCTTCTGTAGAACAGTTTTTGCCAGAATCCCTCAACTTTGTGAGTCTTTTGACTTTTGACTTTGACTTGACTTTGGCTTTTCCTGCATCCCAGCGTCACAGCTGATCTTGAGTAGGGACTGGACATTTTCTCACGAGCCTCTGTTACCTCTGGATGTGACAAAAAGGCCTGGTGTACAGTGATTCTTTGCAGAATTATTTTGGAATAATTTTCCTCCTCATTGAAAATGTACATAATTTTCCTTGAAAGTGCTGAACTTCTGGTGATTTTCATATGACCACATTGTGATGCGGAGACTCTCCAGGCTGCGCTCTCTTGTGTACGCTGATAAAGAGATTAGGTAAGCACACCGAAGAACAGTGTTCATCTCACTCCAGTCCAACTCTTCCCCTGCCCTGATTATGTTTACAAGGGCATGAAATTGAATTTCCCAAAGCTCTCTCCTCTTGCGTTCCTCCGGTGCACAAAACACCTTTTCTCTAGAAAACGCTGCTTACGTAACATACAAATTTTTGCTTCGGAAAGGTTTGCATTTAAATACATGGCATAGAAATGCACAGGATTGAATTTGAGGCAAATGTAAGTTTGATTTCACCTGCAAGGACCTGGACATCCAGACATTGAATTTTTGAAAATCTCATCACCATCTGAGTTTGTACCACTGAATTTTTTTTCTGGTTTTGTGTGTTTGCTCAGTAAATGGTGGAGAACCTCCTACCTCCCCATCCCAACAGTTTCTGCAGCACTGGACCTGAAAAGGAGTGGTCTGCACTGGTGAATTAATGTATACAGCAGTAAATAAAGGAGCCAACAGCACTGGTGTTGTGTAATCTCTGCTGTGCTTCAACTAGAAGAAATGAGAGATAACAACATGCCTGTGGGGTATTTGAAAACAGTACCTTGCCTTGGTGTCCTCATTAAAGCACTTTCTTCTTGCTACTTTGCAGACAGTGGGTGTACGTCACAATCGCAGTAGGAGAAGGCTGTAGAGATCCGTAGTGAACGTATTAATCCTGCAGGACAGTGCTGTAGGCTGCAGCCTCACACTTACAACAAAATAGTGGCACAGACTTTGGAGTCAATAATTATTACACTAAAACAAATACAAATAAATAAAATCATTGCTGATAGGTCAGAATTACTGTAGCAATAACAGACCAGTAAAACCCTGACCGTGAGATACTTGGAGAGCATAATGGCCAGAGGCAGTAATGACCTTGGGTATCTCCTTGGAGCAGCACAACCAAACCAGTCTGTTGCAGAAGATCTTCCTCTGTGTAGCCAAGATACAATGTGGAGGGTCAGCCATTGTCTGTAATGTTAGGAGTTTGTTTCGGGTCTTTTCTCTGTACCACTTCCTCCAGAGGCTCCAGCCTTGACATCCAGGTCTGAGGCAGCATTTCTCATTTATTTATTCTGTTGGCTGCATCACCCATAGGAATGCTGTTGCCTCCTCATACAGCTGCATAGATGACCACACCTGCTACAGCAACTGGTAGAACATCTGCAAGAGTGACCTACTCCAAAGGACCTGAACCTCATCGGGTTTGGTCCTTGTTATACAGAGCTTCAGTTTTGCAGTCCAGCCCACAAATCATGTTTTAAGTGCTCCTCCAGATATTTTTACATCCCCGCAACCACCACATCCGCTCTATCAGCAGCCTCCGAACACAATGAAGACCATTACCTTACTTGTAGGTTTTTGAGTCTGTTTTGTCTTGGCATTCCTTCGGGGGTGTTGACGTAATGTGTAAATCACGAGACTTTATAGGACTAGTGTTGTTGCTATTCATTCACTTTTGGTTTGTTTATGAGCCACACTTTATTCCTGTTGTTTGGCTGATTGCCAGAAATGTATTTTCATGGATCCATAACTGAAATATCTGCAGAATACAAAGATTTTCACATGAAATATAAAGCAGTCAGGATGTGTCTCTCTTATCTTTAATTTTTAATACCACTTAATCAGCTGTTTTAGTTCAGCCTTAAATGAGAGCGTAACACAGCACCAACACTCTCGGTTCAACATGGAGGAGAAGCAGAGCAGATGCTGCAGTCCAAACCCCTACTCTTGAACAGTGGTGGCCGTGTGGCGTGCGAGCAAAGACAGAGCTGCGATCACCAGCCCATTGTCTGCACTTTTCCTGCTTTTTGCTGTAGGCAACCTTTATGGTAGTGACAGTTTGGCAAATTGTTCCCAGCAGCCTGGTGTTAGCAGAATGAGATCGAGACGACCTGCGTGTTCAGGCGGCTGCGGACCCAAATTGCCAAGGGAACAAGATGTAAATCGTTCTCGTGCACACGAGTCTCCCGAACCTCCACCTTCCGGACTCTGCACGGTGTGTCTGTACTCAACCTGGCAACCTTCCACTTCCCAGCCCTGCCTGCAGTAGGAGACCCAGCGTGTGACTCTGTCACCAGTCAGAGAGCAGAGAGTACCCAGGTGGTCCAGCTCATAGATTAATTCATCTGCATGTGCTGAATGCTGAGCAAAGCCATGACTCTGAGGGTCTCTTCACTTCCTTCTGCTGGATACTGAAAGAAGAAACACTGCTTCTGAGTCTTTTTCAACAAGGGGCTTGTTAATTTTTCCTCAGGCTCCCATGCCCCTGTAAGCTGTGGGTTGGATACACACCTGAGTCTTTCAGTGGGTTCATTCATGAGAGAAGTAAATCTACGGGGAGGTGGATGGCTGCCTGCTAACTTTGGTCTGTTGGTCTCAGGTATTGAACCACACACAGATTCCTTTGCTTTGACTTCTTAAAATTTCAGACAGCTCTGTCCTCTATTCAGTGCATTTCAGATCTAGTGTAACACTTGCAGACCCAGGGTAAAGTTTAAAGACTCAAACAACCGGGACAGCTGCTGAATGTGATGGATTGGACAGAAGAGTGAAGCCAAAGCAGTCTATGGGTGTATGTTTCTGAGTATTGGTGTAGAAGATCTGAGAAGAAATGGCAGCTCATTTCTTGATCAAACTTGTAAACCAAATGTCTCATCTATACAACACAGTCTTTGCCTCGTGTCATGCTCCGATAAAATTAAGTGTTCTTTTCTTGCCTTAACCTCCTCAGCTAGACATCGGCTCACTTTTGAGGTATGCTTGCATGAAGGACCCCCATTGTCAAGGGAAACTGAAAGCTTGCTAATGTATGCAGAAAGATTTGGTCTGTGAAGACAGGATGTGAGCTCAGGTCCTGTGACTCTTTTAGTCATCTTTGTTCTTTTTTTAGCTTTAACATCTGGTCCTTTCCATCTCATTACTGCTTTCTGGTTAGCTTTTACCTGAAAGGACTGGGTTCACCTCAAGTGTTTTTTCCTCACACTGATTTGGTCAGCTAATGTGACCACTTGCATCTGTGTCTCATTTCTACTGCCTCTACCAGTCTTTATGAACGCTGTAGGTACAGTGCACCTGCAAATGCTGGGATTTGAAGTTTAAATGGGGGCATCACCCACACTGTCTATTCGTAGAGAAAAGCCAGTCTCTGTGCGGCAGTGATTCACTGCACAGCAAGAAGACATCACATCTGTTTTAATCTCAGGAACAGTTTTTTGTTCTATCAGCAGTGGACCACTTCAATCCCCCCCTCCACCCCTTATGGGTTCTTAAAATGCTCCTTGTGTCACTGTTGGGTTCTTGCACGTTAGCTCAAGTGTTTGTCAACAATTACAGGTCTGTTTTTGGCCGGAACACTCAGAGTAAACCCACCTACTCGGAACAAACTTGTAACTCTCTGATGGAGGGGTTCTCAATAGAGCACTGTCAGGCTGCATTTGAACAGATGAACAGCAGATACTGGCTGTATTTGGGCACCGGGTAGCCAGTTGTTGAGCTGATGCTTTTCTCCAAAGTGAACTACAGTGGTAAGCTACTTAGATCCATTTATACAGCTGGGTAATTTTTTGCTAGAATAATTTAGAGATTAGTACAGTGGCTCAGTGGGTGGGGCATTCAGTCTTGCTTTTCCTTGAAGGAAAGGCGATAACTGCAGTTACTACACTACCTACTGTTGTAATATCCCAGATCAACGTACTTAGCTTAAATTAAACTGTAACCGTGGACACAATACATGTCTGATGAAGATGACCAACCACACCAACTCACACCCAGTGGTAGATTATTGTGAGTCCTGGGGGTGAAGAGTAGCCAGGGATCTTTGGTTAGGCTTACAGTTATTTGGGTGCCGCTTTTTGGGTTCTGACCTCTGTCTCTCTCCCTTTTTTTTTTTTTTTAATTCCTGCCTACCATGTCACATTCAAGTTCTCTCCAACAGTACATTACACTGTAGGACTGGGATTACTATTGTTTTGCCATAAAAATGAGTTTTCGCTTAAATTTATTGCGCCTGATTTCACTATAATTATAGCTAGGAGGACTTAAATTTGTTTAGATATTACACCAAAAAGGAAAGCAGACAGTGTGCTTGTTTAACTTCCCACTGAGTCTGATATTGCACTGAAGTTTTATAAGGACCAGCATTCTTATTATTTTTTTATTTAGTTTTAATAACTGATGAGCAATCTGTTGTGACCCATATTCAAAATTTCTTCTCTACTGTATGTGAATAACCAAAATGATAGTTGGATAAATTAAAAATTTACACACACACCTTAGTGCAACTGTGCACATTTTTACAGAACTTGTGCTTGGTTACTTCTGGAGCTACTGCAGTGAGTGTACCCAGTCTTTCTACGTTGCATCTTCTGTCTCTGTGCTTCTGTGACCCAGCATCGCTGTTCTTGCAATAAAAAGCTCAAGTAAAAATTATCCATGTTTATAAATGCATAAATAATTGTATGTAGCTTGCAGTATGGCATAAACATCATAAGCTGCTGTGTTGAAGCGTGTCAACCAAATAATGGTCGAAAATAATGAGGAATAATGTGGTTTTCTGCTCTGTTCTGACTACCCATTCTCTGTATCATCTTCTCAACTGTTAGTCTCAGACACATCAGCATCTTAGTGATCTGATTTCTGAACTGTGGTCCCATCAGGAGACTGAGGGGTCCCTGCCCAACCTGCTAGTGCTATGTGGAGACCACGGCATGTCTGAGACGGGGAGCCACGGAGGCTCATCAGACCCAGAAGTCAAGACCCCGCTAGTGCTGATCAGTCCGGCCTTCAAGAGGAAAAGTGGGTTCACCTTCTTCTTTTGTCTTCATGTCCTTATTCTTAATTCATTTTCTGTTATTATTTCTTGTATGCTTTTTTTGTTGCTTGATATTTGGTTGGAGGCAGCGCAGCCATGGATCATTATTTGGAATTTTTTGTGTGTCTTTATGAACATCCTGTGTTGTATCTCGGAAAGGCACAGCAACTTAAAGATAACAAGAGGCTAGAAAAGGAAACTGCATTTTTTCCCTTTTGTATCGTTTCTTTAACTATGCTGTGTTTTTTCGAAGTTTTTTCCAGAGTTCTGTCTGAGTTTAAAGCAAAGGAAGGAAAGTTTTCTTTCTTTCATCGTTGTGGTGTTTGATGAGCGATCAGGCAAATGAGCTACTTGTTGTGGAGGAGGCCCTCTCTAATGATGGTGCCTGCAGCCCCAGTGTGTTAGGAACATTGGCCCCACATCAGCATTAAACCAAATCAACAGCAGCTGAGTTTCAGATGTGTCTGCAGAACATCGGTGCAGACTGAGGACACCAATCCAGCAGGGACAATGATGTCATTGTCAGCGACTGCACTCGAGATAACGCCTGGTCTACAGCCACCCCATGTAGGGCATCTGCACCTCAGGGGTTCAGAGTCTGTGCCTGGTGGAGCTGTAAGCCCTCAGTGATTCCATGCATCTTCCATCAGCACCTTCATCTCAAAGGCTTGATGTTAATGTGAAGCTGAGGGCAATGGTGTCACTGCAGTAAAGAGCGCTTAGTGACATTTTCAACAGAAAAGGAAAAGTTTGCAGGTACGGGTTGATTTTGCTCAAGGAGATTTGGAGTGGTCAACACTTTGCATCTGAAGGTCTGCATGTGAAAGTTCCAGAATGTAATAAAAACTCCAGGGAAAATCTTTTATGTAAAATTAAAGGCACCATCTCCATTCTTCTGTATCCCGGAGAGAATTCATTATCTGATATCTCTTTCTAGATCTCTCTCTCTCAACCATTTTCCCTCTTCCCCTTACACTGTCACTCTTTCTTTCCCCAATTCTTTTCCTCTCTAGATATTGCTTCCTTCCTAGCCCTGTTGTTTTCTCCCTTCCCTTCCCCCTTGTCTTTCCATTACCCATGTCTGACTCTTGCTCTTTAAGCGCCCCTGTATCTAATAACCTTCATTCCCTTTCCCAGCCCCTCCACTCTGCAGTATCTGACCCCTCCATGTATGTGTGTGTGTGCGTGCCTGGGTGTGTTGGGTTGTCCCAACTGTGCCCGCTGGCTTCCTTTTTGCTAAGTGCTGCTGCTCATTATCACACTGCACCATCCCCTTTTAAGCCATTAACCTGCAGATTGCTTGTCTTTGGGCAACTTTGCTCTTCATCTCAGTGAGGTCCCAAACTGTCTACTTCTCAGTTCCACTTGCACTAGTTAAAGAGCAGGATAATAGCATGTCAGGGGACTGCAGCATTAAAGCTGTTCTTATTCCTCATGTATTTTTACCTCTTCCGAACTAGATCTCCATAAACAGTGTTTGTCCTGCAAGCCCACCTCTCTGCGGTACTTCACCAGAGTAGAACCTCTCCTTCATATTGATCTGCCGCTGGTGTAAACATGAGTCCACAGCATCTTGGAAAGCTTCTGAGAAAGAACACATTTGTGATTTCAAGACTGACAACATAAATGGCCGGGGCCTGCCATTCCAGTGAATTCCTGCGCAATTGGTTCCGGGTCTGAGTTTGGTGCCTCCTTCCAAGCCTTGCCGTTGTTCTTTCTCCCGTGAGTCAAAAAGAGTCAAAAGACTGAGTGACTCTGGTCCGGGTCTGAGAGTCCCTCTTCAACCCAGTGGGAACATTTTTAATGCTGTCAGTCTTGGCCAGGAAAGGAAGTGGGAGCACTGTCTCGGTTGTCTGTTTATGCCTGCCAGATAATCCGTGACAGTTGTTTCTTCTGCTGACACCTCTATTTTAAAGATCACACTCCCATTTTTAGAGACGTTAAATTATATGCACTGTGAGGTATGGGAAACGGTTTGAGCAATAGGACCATGCTGCAGCATTGTGACTGAGCACGTGTGGCCCACTGGGACATGAGGGAAAAGAGGAGTGATGTTTGGTCACATGGGCCCTACACTGTGTGAAGAACACCAAACACCTTCTGGTCTTCATTTACTTCATTCACTCAGGGCCCTAACGACAACACCCTTTCCATCCTACATTCCAGAGAGGTTCATACGGGTTTTTCAGTGTTGTCAAGCAGAAACTCAATCTTGAGCTTAAAAAGAGGGTTTGGTTCAGTATTCTCAGTTTGAGTCCAAACTCAAGGTGTATAAATTCTTGCAGGTGTGTGGAGGAACTGGGCACCATCTGCCCCTGCTTTGCCTCACTCTCCTGCTCTCTCCTGCTACAGCTGGCATGACAAAACCAGACACGGTGGAGCAGGTGGACCTGGCACCCACACTGGCCTTGGCCCTGGGTCTGCCTGTCTCCCAGAACAGCGTCGGGAGCCTCATCCCACCCGTCTTCCATGAGACATCCCTGCGTGATCAGCTCCGCTTCTTGCATCTCAACGGGTTCCAGCTCAGCTGCCTGCTCAAGGACAGTGTTTCAGGATATGAAAAGGGTGAGTTGTAGTTCCCGAACTTATTTTGCCTGGCTTTCATAAGCCTCATCGTACACCTGTTTGGGGCTTCCACACACTGGCACATTTAAAGACCCATACAGTATGTGTATTATTATTATTATTATGAATAATTATTATCCATAAGACTATTGCAGTAGATGCTTTGATTGCAAGGCGATAGCTCTAACACTGTGTCCCTTCTGCCCCATACATAACCTTAATGTTCATCCCATTGTGTCCGACGTGGTTTATAGACTTGGACAGAGACACGAACCCTGATTATGACAACACAGTCTAGCACTACCTGTGGTGTCGTACTATAGCTTCTCCCCCCAGAGCTGACGTAGGTGCTAGGGATTTGATCCCGTGATTCAAACTGTAAATTGTAGCCGGCTCATCCTTCCTGCATGTGACTTGTGTCTGAGCGCTGTGGGCTGGGTTTCATTAAATCTACTACACACCTCACAGCAATCTGAGAATGCCACAAACACTGACCCTTTGCCATTTCTTGCCATCCTCCTCTCACCAGTGTGTGCTAGGAAAGAAAGAAACCCCTGACAGAACACTGAAAACGCCTACTGTCACGAGCAAGGGGTCCTTGATTCCACCTCTGGTTCCACATGATCAAAACACTTGCTAGTGCTGCAGGATCTGAACCTCACGTGTTTGTCCGAAACCCTCCTTTTAAGCATGCTTGTCACATTTCCTGTCCTGGGAAGGTGGCGCCTTGTGCCTAAACGCCCGATGCTTCTCCGAGCAGCTGGCCACAGTGGGACCCAAAGTGACGCAGCACACTTCCTCCTGTGACCAATCGATAAACCCAGCAGACCCCCAGTCGCAGACATCCTCCTCCTCCTCCACTTAAGCTTTAATTTTCATTTTACACTTTGCACGTGGAGGAAAGTGTGATACACACTGTTCTTACCCCAACATGGAGAGGAAAATACAGAAAGAGCATTCATTGCATACACAGTGGCATTGCTCCAATTTTACTTATGCGCATATTTGCATATAATTTTTACCACCAAGCAGTCAAGTGCAACTGTTCATTATTACTATAGTAAAAACCTCTGGGTGCTGAAACCGGGACTGTAGCTTTTGTCACACTCCTGGTTCCGCCCCTGCACAGTTGTTATGGGGGGAGGAGGGTGTATATGAGCAGCTTGGGTGGTCCTGCTGAAGCCTCCTCAGTGGCTTCACAAGGTCCTGTGCCGAGTGGCGATCCTGGGAAGTACGAATCCTGTGTAAGCTGCACTGATTTGCTTCTACGGTGGGGGGTTTCTTTGCAGGAACTGCTTCCTTCACAAACCAAAGGGACATCTGTTTATGTCTTTATTTGTTTGTCCCAGACTAATTACCTTCACAGGTAAGTGCTCCATCAAAGGGTTGATCTCAGTGCAGAAAAAACAAATAAGTGAAGCGGTTCTGTGGTCAGTGCCACGCTAGAGGAAAGTGCATGTCTGCCAAGCAATTAAAAAACGCAGCACAATTTTTTGACAGCTCAGGGATTCTATGAGGAAGCCCAGGTGCTGTAAGTGGAATAAAACTGTTGTTGATGAAATAGACCCGTTTGCCCCGCCACCCCCAGCTCCGGGCCGTTCCCCGATCGGCACGCACGACCGTATTGCTGATTGATTAATGCTCATTACTTTGAATCAAGGCACCGAAATTAATGGAAGCCTTACAGACCCAGGTAAAACACTCACACGGGGCTTCATGTACCGGACCGCAACCTGCTCATTGCTTTGTTTTAGCGCACCAGTGTTACTGTGGCAACGACTCCGGTGTTGAAAGCACACGTCTGCATCAAGTAACTTTGCTGTCACCAGGCAACAAAAATAGAACCTTTTTTTTTTAATAAAAAAGGAAGAACAGAAGAATTTGTCATTTTCTCTTCAGCCACAGACATGCTTTTCAGCAGAGGGTTTACATGCAGTAGACTGGCTGCACCTTCAACCCAATGGAAGTCTGTACTGGATCTGTTGTATGACCACAGTCTGACCCACTGAGCTCAAAGGACTGTGTTTTCAAGCACAGTGTAATTGCTCGCAGTTACTGTCTCCGTTTCTGACAAGAAGAGGAAAGCAAAAGGTCCGATATTTTGCTTTCCACTAACAAGGGACTTGCAGTTCACATCTGCGCTGATGCATCTTGGCACTACCGGCATATTCTTTCTACCAGTTTTGCCTTAACAGGAGACAGCAGGAGCTCCCAGCATGCCTGCACATAGGTTCACTGACTGGCGTCTGTGTCTTGGCTTAATTTTGCTTAACATAGAAAAGCAGTAACTTCAGTACACTGGCTCTTCTTATCACAGTTGTTACAAGTTTTCAAAGATAGGAATATTTCTTTTTTAATTGCATTTCCTTTACGTATCAGTTTTGAACAATTTCTCTTTCCTCTGAAGCGTATGTAAACTCTGTTTTCTTGCCGAGCTGGTGGATGTCATTAATTCAAGTTGCTATCACAGTTCATAGTTTGTGTCTCGTATTGCTGAGTGATGGTTGTTTGGTGTTCAGCATCACAAGGAATCTTATTTGTGTTATTGGGATGATTCATCAACAACTGAACTGAATAGTTTGTGCAAACTAAACCCTGAGCCTCAATTTTCACTCATTTAAAATATTATACTAATGTCAAATTAAATTTTAACTAAAGAAATGCATGCTAGATGTAAGTTCTCACTGGGTCTACCTCAGGGTCTCCTCCCAGTGGGACCTGGCCAGTCTAACTCTCAAGGGAGTCAACCAGGGGGCATCCTCACAACATGTCTGAACCGTTTCAGCTGGCTCCTCTCCATGGAGAATCAATGGCTGTACTCCTGGATCACTGATCTTCTCACCCTGCCACAAAGGGTAAACTCTTGAGTTACAAGCGGCCGAATTCCGCGGAGAAACCTTATTTCGACCGCTTGTATCTGTAGTCTCGTTCTGTCGGTTATTACCCACAGCTCGTGACCATAGGTGTAAATGGTCACCTAGATTGAGAGGGAAAACTTCAAACAAAGATCTTTGTCTGAAAACGTAGCCTCCGCTTTGCCACTGCAGATCTTTGCAGTGACCGCCAATGCTGCACTAGTCCACTTTCAATATCTTTCCGCTCCCCGCACCCTGCTAAGATACTTTAGCAGCTCCACTAGGGGCTGTTTCCCCCTTACCTGAAGAGAGCAACCCAGTCTTCTTTCAAACTCGGTGTCTACGGTCATGGCCAAAAGTTTTGGCAGTGACACACATGTGTTTAGCAAACTTTGCTGCTTCAGCATTTTTAGATTATTATTTTTTTATTTTTTTTTTTACATGTTTCTATGGTATACTGAAGAACAGTTATAAACATTTCATAAGTTTCAAAGGCTTTTATTGGCAAATACATCAAATTTTTGAGAAATGACCACAGATTTGCAATGGGATTAAGATCTGGGCAGTTTCCTGGCCACGGGTCCAAAATTTCAATCTTATGACCTCTGAGCCACTTCATTATCGCTTTTGCCTTGTGACATGGTGCTCCATCATGCTGGAAAAGACAGATCATCACCAAATTGTGCCTGGATTGTCGGGAGAAGTTGCTCTTGGAGGACATTTTAATACCATTCTTTATTCATGGCAGTGTTCTTGGGCAGAATTGTGAGTGAGCCCACTCCCTTGGACGAGAAACAACCCCACACATGGATTGTCTCAGGATGCTTCGCTGTTCGCATGACACAGGACTCGTGGTAGCGTTCACCTTTTCTTCTCCATACAATCGATTTTCCAAATGTCCCAAACAGTATGAAGGAGGATTCATCCAAGAAAATAACTTTGCACCGGTCTTCTGCTGTCCAATCCTTGTACTTCCTGCACAATTTCAGTCATAAGGAAAGGTTATACTTACAAAGTATTTATTTTTTTATCTTTACTTATAGCTATATTTGAAAATTTTAACAAACCTTGGCTATAAATAAATCTTTTTAAGCTTTTACTCTTTGTAGCTAAGGGGTAAGAATGATTTTTGATTTATGAATAAATAAGAATTATGATGAAATTTCACATCCCTATTGTGTTTGTAAATTGACAATGAAGTATATAACCAACTGCAATAAGCATGATTAGTGATTAAAATAATCACTTTCTTGCATGAATTTGTATATTTCAGATGAAAGAAGACAGATTCCTTTTTATTTACTTTATTTGTGAGTGCAGTCATGGTGATGCTTGGCATGCTGTGCAGTTCCGGCTTGTGTTTTATTTATTTATTTATTTTTAGCTAGAACCACAGGTGGACGAGTCTGGGAGCTCTCTGCAAGGCCATGGTGTCTCACCCATCATTCCGGCTGCTTTGCTCTCAGACTTGGTGCCATAAATGCCTGTGAAAGGGTTGCCCCGCCCCCATCTCTCAAGTGGGCTCCTAACTGTTTTCCATAAGCTGCGTGTTTGTCTTTGTTTACCAAGTGGAACTTGAGCTGCTGCAATGTTTTAGCAACATCATGCAAACGTTACATGGTTGGAGGGAAGTGCTAACATTCACACCAGGGCATGTTTGAATGCTTCAGTAGTCAGCAGCTAACTTTCCTCACCTTGGCATTCTGTCTTTATACCATAGTTTTACACTGTTTCTCTAAGTGGTGCTAATCAGTTGTTACACTTACGGGAAGCCTTATATTTAAACGGTAAAAATATGGGAGACATGTGTCTGAATCAGGAAGTGGGTGAAGCGGCTTGAAAGCCTGAAGATCTGATTAATAAGCAGCTAAATGAAACCGGTCAGGAGAGAAGCGGTGGCTATGAGAGATCCCGGGCAGGTGCTGACGTTCCTCCTGCTTGTAGTTCCCGAGGTTCCCTTGGTCTGCTGTCCGTGGTGCTGAGGCAGCGTCCGCCGATCTGTCGGTGCTGAGATGCACTCCAACATGCTGACCCTTCATGAAGCTCAGAACCACCACTCATGGCGCTGAACTTCCTGTGTCATTCAGCCTGTCGATAGCCGAAGCGGTGCCGATAAGGCAGCAGGTGGTCCTTCCTTGTGCCGCTTCCACAAGCGACAGCGCTGTTGCATATTAATTGGCTTATTAACATTTCTCCTCGGTTTGTGTTTGTTTATTGTTCAGACGGACAGAAAGGTAAATGAGCAGCTAACAGCCTGTGTGGACCGGTTGAAAAAGGGCTGTTCTCGTGTTAACTGGTGAGCCCATCAGAAGCTGCTGCAGCCACAGGATGCCGTCGTATCGTGAATGTACCGAAGCAACAGCCTGCGTCACGGCGCTCTGTTTTCTGCGTTGCTGAAGGCATCGGCAGTGCTCCAACAGTTTTGTGTCTTCCTCCATATGTGGAAATGAACACTTTTCTCAAATTGGACACAGAATTAGTGGAGATTCCCTGTGGTGATCCCTCAGATGAAGCACCTGTCTTCCTCCAGGCCAGGAATTCGGCCCTGATGCCCGAGGTGCTGGTAGGAGACATAAAGCATCTGGACTTTGCCATTTCAGCTCCATCAGCAGGCTAGAACTGTCAGGCTCTGCCGGATGAACAGTCACTCAACTGTTTCCTGCATCGTTGCAATGCTATGCCATCAAGTATGAATTTATGTGGCATTTGGGCGGAATGATAAAGCATTTAGAGGCAAAAACTGCATGAAGTGTAGTATTATGTAACCCTGGGGATGTGGCGTGACAACACACAATAAACACAGCAGTAGTGCATGTAATATTCAACGCTTGTGAAAAGTACACTGCAAGTAGTTGTCAAAAATAAATTGTGATTGTACTGTGAAATGCACTAAACATTTTTATGCATAATAGTGTTCCATTTACTTTTTCTCTTTTGTCCTTTCTGTCACTGAGATGCCGAGGGGGTGTCTGCGGGTGTCGTATGTCGGAGTTTTTTGTTTTCCTCTCCTTCGTGGCCAGATTCAAACTGTACACGTATGCAACCCTTGTCAGGTCTGTACAGCGCTCTGTTCCACTGCAGTGAGAAGAGCGCTGTATAAAAATAAAATTGAATTGAAGTATGCCACTGCCGCTCATCAGCACGGATGTTTGTTGTGCAACGGTTTTGGGGGCAAAATTTTTGTCTGGGGAAAAAAAAATGTAAGGGTCGCCCTCATGCAGTGGAAATCACACAAATTAAAGGCACATGAGATGTGACAGATTTTATGGTAAGCATAAAACTTGTCTGTTGCTAGTATCCATTATCCTTTTTAGGACCAGCATGTCAATGCTAATGTATTTTTAATGGTAGCTTAAGAGTGATTTTCTAGCAATTAATTTGAACCGTCTCCTGTGAACAATTCTAAATTGTAGTCTAAAACCAAAAACAGGGCTCTCGGAACATCGACGTGCACGCAACTGGCCTATTTTGGCGTGCTGTCCGACAGAAATACGAGTTGCTGTTCTTCCATGTTGTCGCTCCATGAGCCCCGCTTTATTTCCAGAATAGGACAGCAGCTTTGGTTAATTTACCGGCTGTGTCTGTAAGGCAATTGGCTCATTGTCCTTTGGAAATGATCAGCGTGATTTAGTGTGGTGACCTGAGTGTTCCTTGCCCTGGATAAATTACAGAGAAGCACAGCTTATCAGGGCCACCTGCAGTACGTTGAATTCAGACATCGCCCACGAACCCGAGTGCCATTTATCCAGGGACCGTAATGATTGCTAAAGTCTGAAAGGCTTTAATTTGCCTCCATTTCTCTCCCTTTCTGTGTGGTTGCTTGCTGATTACGCAGATTTTCCCCCCTCTTGGTAACAGCAGTAAATATTTAGCTTGAGAAGAGAGATTTGGCTCACCTGAACCATATGGCTGGCATCCTTCTGTCTGTAACGGTTTCATTTACCCGCAGAGGGGTTCCGATTACTCTCGGGTTGGCCTGATGTTGTCCAGGAGTACTGTTGCCAACAATGGGGTGACAAAACATGCTCTGTCTATTGTGGTAAAAACTAGAGACCCCCCCCCCCCCCAAAAAAAAAAAGAGTTCTATTTACACAATAAAAAAGACCGCAAAAAAGGAATGTGGCCCCTTTAAGGCAGAAGCAAAGAGTCATTTGGATTAACGCCAAACTTAACAAAATCAGCATCAAACCCAAAAAAATGACCACACAAAGCTGGCAACAAGGCTTTCTTCAACCTGTCTTCTTTCTCCCCAGTTCTTTATGGAGTCCTCACTGTAAATCACCGTTTTGACTGACTTATGGTTATCATCTTTCTGACTTGCCAGTGCCAAGCGGTGCAGCTCTTTGTCATCATAATCTGAGGTCAGCAGGTGGTGTAGTGGTGAAAGCTGCCTCCTTGCCCTCAAAGGACCTCAAAGGAAGTTAAAATCCCAGTCCCTGCCGTTCTAACAGTTTTCAAGGTTCTTACCCTGAGCTGAAACGGTAAAGTTTATCATAAAATGTATAGAAGGTTAAGTCATTATACGCAGCTCTGTGTTGTTAGTTGTGTTACAGAAAAGTATAAGGTTTAAACAAACGTTCAATCTTCAGCCAAGGATTCACTTTCTGCCACCTTGCATCACCCAGCTGATTTTGTTCTCCATTTCTGCCTTGTTTAAAAAGCTTGTCTTTGTTAGGGAATCCTGAATGACAAGCATCCATGCCTCAAAACTAGTTAAGTTTTGGGAAAATGTTGGTACAGGAAAACGCATTCAACACAGCAGTCAAAAGTTTGAGAACTTCGGGGTAACACTTGTATAGGTGGAACTGGAGAGTGCAGTGACAGCAAGGTAACCCACAAGTGTCCTGCACTTCTGACAATCGCTGCAGAAGAGCTGGGACAGACATCTCAGTTCATTTCCTCATCAAAATTATACACCAAATTCCTTAGGAACAAAAGCTAGTTTTCAGCAAGTGGTTTCATACTTTTGACCATTAATGTTTTGTTTTTTTGCTGTTTGCTCAGTTTCTGCCTTGTCATGTATTCATTTATTCAGTCTATCATACCCAGGAGGATCTCACATCCACGTATCGCATTTCTTTTTTTTTTTCACCTTTTTTACACAGATTGTTTGGATCGCTGTCCTCAAATTGTTCACCACTGTAATATCCTTTTAGACCTGCAGCTAATAACTTTGTACCCTCAAGCGTAAAATCGCAGAAAATATGGAACAAGCTTACTTCTGTTCACGTTGCCATGCTGAACCCTCCGAAATGCACTCCGGTCCTGATCATCTCCCTAGAGCCATTACTGTATCCTACGGGTTGTTCCTTATGCGTGTACCATGTTTTTGGATTTCATGTATATAGAGGAGTCATGAAATGTACACGTGTACCCCGTAAATATAGATGTATTTCAAGTTTAAATATTGCAGTGTAGCGTGATTTTGAGGTGTGCACCTTTGGTGAAATTCACTGTGAGCAATGGACTCCGAATGGAGCACGAGTCACTCCGTCGCTGTATGCTGTGACCGGAAATTGTTCCTTTCATAAATCAGTAATAAACTGCCTTGTGGGGAAGGTCGAGTCATCTGTAGACTTTCTCGTGTGTGTTTTCCGGGTTTCTATGAAATAAATACAAAAACTGCCCTGCCAAAGAAAAAGTCACCACCTGGATTGAACTGAGTGTTATGATGTGGGGGTGCTTCAGTTGGTCAGGTCTAGGTTCAGCAACATTATGTGCCCAAAAGATGAGGTGAGTTGATTACCTGAATATACTGAATGACCAGGTTTTTCCATCA
Organism: Heterotis niloticus; assembly: GCA_018136845.1. Taxonomy (NCBI): domain Eukaryota; kingdom Metazoa; phylum Chordata; class Actinopteri; order Osteoglossiformes; family Osteoglossidae; genus Heterotis; species Heterotis niloticus. The sequence goes on from CM030888.1 coordinate 920,318, forward strand.
ATGGATTTTTTTTCTTCCAAGATGACAATGCCAGGATTCATGGGGCTCAAATTGTGAATGAGTGCTTCAGGGAGCATGAGAGAGACATCATTTTCACACATGGATTGGCCACCGCAGAGTCGAATCTTTGGGGTGTCCTGGGGAAGGCTTTACGCAGTGGTCCGACTCTTCCCATCATCAGTACAAGATGTTGGCGAAAAATTCATGCAACTCTGGACGGAAATAAATGTTGTGACATTGCATAAGCTTATCGAAACGATGCCAGGGCGAATGCGTTCCGTAATCAAAGCTAAAGGCGGTCCAACGAAATGTAAGAGTGTGTCACTTTTTTTTTTGGCCGGGCAGTGTATAATGACAATGGCATGTTGTGGCCACAAGTTTTTGCTGTTCGTAAATAACAATGTGTTTTTAAAGTGGAAACCAATCAGCCACCCCCACGGTAAGCTCCTGCCATTGGTATCCAGCAAGTCACGTCTTGCCTCGTTCTCCTGCTTACCTTGCAGAGGATGGCTACGAGCAATTTCACATGGCAGAAAAGTCCCACGGCAACTGGATGAAGTTGTACCTGGAAGGGAACGCCTCGGAAATCTTGAGCAACATGGGGAAGAAGGTCCTGAAACAGTACCTAGATGCCCTGAAGGCCATGAGCTCTGCCCTCAGCAGACAGCTGGGGAAGTACGACATGTACTCCATGATGGTGGGGATGATCCTCATCTTTCAGGTCAGTACAGCAGCACACACCTTAGAGTAATGCCTGACTTTCCTGTTTATGGTAATGGTGATGGCCCCAGGAACCCATGTCACAGTGGAGCTGGTGTTTCATTCTCAAGTCAGGTCCTCTGGTACTGCCATGCTGGGTGCTACCCTTGAAGAAACTTGAAAGTTTGGTTTCAGCAACTGATGCCAAAAACCAGGTTTTTGCTTATTTCTGTCAGACAAGGCTTAGAATATTTGGTCTTTCAGCACTCAAAATATTAGAGGCATCTTCTTGATTTATGGGAAACTCCTTCCTGGAAGATGAGGGAAAAGCCCAGTGATACTGCAGGTTCTGTTAAGTATCATTCCTAAAAAGCTCAAGTCTGTTAACATCTTTTTCAAGTGTAAATGAACTGAAAATGGTGGAGGAGAAATGCAGTACCTCTTCCACCTCCAAGAGATGTTGGTTTCTAAAAGGCTGCTCAAAAGTAATTCTTTGCTGTGGCTCATCAAAGGCTTTGCACTCTGTTTGGGGAATTGATGGCAGTGCTGTGAAGGGAGGTTATGTACTGGCTCTGTAAACCCCTGGGACTCCACACTGTTCGCTGGTGTGAAGACTGAGCCCATTGTTTTCAGGTGTCACACAAGTTCTCCGCCGCACATTCCCATCTCTTATAATGTGGCAGGTTTCCAGGGCAACCGACAGAAAGAGCAAGAGTAGAGGGATGTGTGTAAAGTGTGTGAGCAGGTGTGTTTCTGGTGGGACCTGTAAACAGTTTTCTCTCCTTGCTGGTTTCCACATCCCAGTAAATGGAGCAATGTGGTCAAAGTGTGGAGCCTCAGATGCCAATGAGCAGCTGCTGTGTATCGCTAAAGTGGGAAAGTTTAATGGCTGGATTTCCTTCTTGTGACCTTAAGTGTTTGTAGAATCTGTGTATTTAAAGAACAGGAGATGGTACAGGTGTGAAATTGTACTGCGTCTTAAGGTTCGGTGTACAGGCAAGAACTCTCAAATGATGCCCAAGGAATCTCCAGCTGGGAAGAGGATCTCGCTATCACACATTTGTTTGTTGGCTCTTTAGACCGCATTTTCTGCTAATGATATTCATAATCTCCCTGTTTTCCCTTTCCTGATGCCACTCTTGGCCCTGCTGAAGCTCCACATTTGCTAAGGAAGATTGGTGCTGTTCTGCCCTCACTGCTGCCACTGTATGAGGCGTGTCGTGCATTGTGCACGGTACGAGGGGCTGGGAGAGACCAACGCGTTCGGCCCAACTCGCTATCGCAGTTGCTGACGTTGCAGCAGGTGTTCTTGTTCATCCTTGGCCGGTACGAAAAATTTTTTTACAATTGACGTTTACAACAACTTTGAAACCTTTCTCGGTGACTCGGTTCAGGATGGAAAATGCACCTTATTTACCCTGGAGATTGCGAACAGTTTCCTTCCACTTTGAACCAAACAGCAGCAGATGTTAAACAAGCTTTAACTAAATCGGAGCAGAAGAAGCAGCAGAAATTCAAGTTTATTTCACATTTGGGTACGGCTTGGCATTCAGTTCCAGTAGTCAAAAGATTTCATTCAAGCACGCATCTGTATCTGGATGTGGGCTCTAATGATGGTCCCTGGAAATCAAGGAGCTGCCACCGTTACGGAATTCAGTTTGGTTTCCCTCAGACAGGAAGACGTGTAGCTTTTGTTCCTTGATGCAGTTTCTAGAATTTCGCACTTGGAAGCGCCTGGCAGCGGGGGCTTTGAGGTGACAATGTCGGCAGCGGCAGACTCACGCTGACACGCTTGTCTTTCGCTGAATGGTGTTATGAAATGTAGCCACGAGAGAACACGGGAAGAAACACAAAACATTGTATATTCATTTATTCCTTTTGGTTTTCATGCTTCCTTTTCACACAGAAAGGGCAAATGAGAGCATCTTTTCCTTGAACAACTAAATGGTTGAGCCATGTAGACGATATTAACGCAGAGTGATTTTTTTTTCCCTTGTGTCCCCATCAGTGCAGATTAACAAAGGCACTGCGGGGGGGCTACTTTTACGAATATCTCAGTGACAGCAAATGCGCTTCATCTAAAATTGACTTTTAATATGCAGACTGCTCCTTTGATGAAGGAAGAAGAGACAACAACAGGCAGAAGCAAAGTAAACAAAACCAGAGAAATGCAGAGACTGCAGGTTTTTTTTCCATGATCTCAACCCCCACGGCGCTGAGTCTTTACCTAACCTGGGTAAGGGCCGTCTATGTCGGGTCTCCAAAATATCCTGCAGAGGAGTGACTAAACCTTGCGTAAAGTACAGTGCACCAGGACTGCGGCCAGAATGGCGATTAAAGCTTCTGGCTTGGAACTCGAAGAACCGAGGTTTCAGTTCCAACTCCCACTGTAGTACCCTTGAGCAAGGTACTGTCCCTCAATGGCTCCAGTAAAAATTGCTCAGCTGTATAAATCGCTATTTAATTGCAGGTAGCTTAGCAGTCTGTGTGGCTTCTTCTCGTCTTCTGCCGCATGACTCATTGCATGCGTTAGGGAATGCACCCTGTGAATAACAATACGTTCATTTGGAAAAGGCAGACAGTTATGTTCACAAGTAACCTCAGCATCAGTATGTCACACTTAAGTGTTGCTTTCTCCTTTCGTGTTTGCTGTGTTGCCACCATTATCGTTTATTGTGTGAAGTTTTTGAAGGTTTTTATTTGTGAAGGTTTTTATTTTTTATTTTTCTGCTGAGTCCAGGTCGGTAGAGACAGTACAGCGGCATTCGCTGTCCCTCTAAACAAACTCTTCAGCATCCGGAGCCCATCGGCTGCGAATAAGACCGCTGCAGAGATGGGCAGGAGGAAGCTGCGCAGCTGTCCAAGGCTTGGCACACGCAGAGATGGGAGGCATTGCATCTGACAGCTCCTGAGAGGAACAGGAGGATGAACCTCGGCTGTCCGAGGTTTATTATGGGCAAAGGCTAGAGTTACTGCCTCTGACAGCTCCGCTGACAAAGGTGTGAGCGAGTCACTCTAAATGGCAAGGGCCGAAATGCAGGCAGAGACGAGCTCGGGCAGAGAGGATGGAAAAAGTCCTGTTTTATTTCACACAGCTCGGAGCCTGGCCGCTCTTGTCTCTTCCCTTCCCGCTGCCATCTTGTCAGCATCTTCCAACAGTCACTTCTCTTTATTTCTGGACATGGAGCTGTGTTTTTGGGGCAGTTTGTCCTCACCAAACTCCCCACCATAAGCAGCAGCCCGAGGCGGCATATGGTTAGTTAAGACCAAGAGTCACTGATGGTTCTCTCCTCGGAGACCCGGGGTGCCGAGTCTCAGGGACTGCACAGAACGCAATGTCCTCGCTGAATAATAACCTTTCCCACTTTGCAGCACACATAAGGTTCGAACTGAAGAAATAAGCTTAAGACATGCTACTTTAAATGATCTGAAGTGACTGTTTTTGACACTTAGTGCGAAACAATTATCTGCTTCATTTAGAATCATTTATTCCATGATGAGGGCTGGAGCAAAACCCTGCACAGTGCGGCTGAGAGGAATGAGAGATGAGTGTCCTTGCCCCAGACGATTGTGAGAGCTGCTCAAACTGTTTGAAAGTCTGCATAACATTTGTTTGACATCAGTATGCAGGCCATTTTACAAACGTGCCCACATGTATTGAGTTCATGATGCCCTGCTCAGAGGGACAACTATTAGACTTTTAGAGCTCGTAGTGGTGATTCATTTATTCTTAAAGCTGCCTGACTTCTGGACATGGACTGATTTAAACTGAGGCGAAACTTACCGCACATATAATTACAAAACTTCACACCCAGTCATCCGTCTGTAGCATCGGGGATGGAAAATAGCATTTTTACGTAGAATCGTCAGAAATGTTGATCTACACAGCCTGAAAAGTGAAGAAAACAGCAGCTGTGTTTGTGCCCAGTTACCTCAAAGAAGTGTGGGACAATGTGAATGTAAACTTCCAAGCAGAACACTGGAAGAAGTCCCAAGAGTTTCTTGAAACTCCATCATTGTCTCTGTCCCTTCTGAATAAACCTCAGAGAGCTTTTTTCGAAGGAGCTTTCTTCCGCGATGCTCACTGTTTCTCCAGGGTGAACAAGCCCCAGTCCCCAGTGGCTTGTCCCTGCAACTTCATTCCCAGAAAACTCAGTTGTCAGGTGGAGGAAAAAAAAAACTGTCAGATGGGAATTTCCAGCGCGTTTCTTCCCGAGGTTTCTGAAAATCCACCCACTGTTCTGCCATCCTCAGCAAAGCTGAAATAAACACAATTATTTCTCGCAGCGGACGTCACTTGAGGCAGCTGATAATCTGAAAAGGCCTTAGAAAAGGTACAGAAGTAGCATTCTGGAAGGAGATGGGCATAGACGTCTTAAGGTCTCCATGCTGAGTGTTGAGAAATACTGCACATGTCTTCAGGTGTCCATGTTGAGTCTTTTAATGGGAAAATAGGTGCCGTGCAGTGCGGTTTCTTCAGGTTTTCATGTGTGACAGCGATGGAAAAATTGGTACCGTCCACCATAGGTGTCTCCAGGTCGCCGTGGTAAGTTTTGTATGTCTCTGGGTGCTGTTAATTTAAGATGTCTTCAAGTCTCCATGTTGGACTTTGTGTAAGAAATGCATTGCATTCAGTGCAGGTTCTCCAGGTCTCCATGGTGGCTGTTAAATAGATTGGTTATGACACTTATTGGGGTTTTTTCCAACAAGTTTGTATGATGAGGTGAAAAGGATGAAAACCAAGATTCAGCCATCTTCTGTGCCCTTGCCATCAGTTTTTGATCATATCTGCATTTTATTTGGAGCCAAATCTCTCTTTTTTAAGCTCACTTCAGTTCAGCATTGTTTATTGTGACTAATAGCCAGCATCCCTGTCATTGTTTTCTTTTGTTAACAAATTACGAGGACAGCGCTATTCTTTTGTGTTGTGTGGGCTCCCAATGACTTCTTTTTGAGGATTTCCCTTTTGCGTGACAGGTCTCCTCTGAGCTTGTCACTCCCAGAGAGAAGCCACTCCATCACCCCAGTGATGCTGTTGCAGCACTCCTACAGGAAGCTGAACCACAGCCAGTTTTCCCTTGCAGCCCACGTCTGAGGAAAAGAGAGATGCCCCTTTCAGCTGCACGGCCCACAATAAAAAGATTGTGAGGGCACTGTGCGACAGCAGTGCGATCATTTGGAGGAAGTACGGCTAGAAAGCAGCACTTTGAGTCAAGAGGGCTTAGAGCTTAGAGAAAGCGTTCACCAAATTCAAGGGACTTAGGTTAAAAATTATTATTTTTTTGCCTCCATTCTGTTTTGCACTTTTATTTCTCATCCAACTATCTGTCATTTTTCTCCATTAGTGCTTCAAGACTTTGGAATCAGTGGCACAGCTTTGGTTTTAGCATCATTCTGTGTTGTCTTCTGCCAGCTCCCTAAATTTGTGCCCAGAGTTTTGAAACTAATGTAAAGACAGAGGGGAAGGTGCGCCATTCTTTAGTGGCTTTTCCAGTGGGTCGTTTTTTTGTAGGAACCTACTTTGAACCACTCACCGCAGCCGTGTTATGAGGAAGCCATCAACTGTATATGGCAGTAATTAAAGTTTCATTGGACTTGTGTTACTGAGAGGTTTTATTCCCCAAGTGCCAACTCCTCCTTGCTGTCGAGCCCTAAGTGAGCAGAGCAGATCATCCGCCCATGTGTCTGTCTGCAGGTGCTCCTGCTGCTCCTAGTGGTCATGCCGGAGGCACTGAGTGGCAGCGCCACCGTGGAGCTTCCCCTGGGCACTGCTCTGCTCTCCCTGCCCTTCTACCTGCTGTGTCTCTTGTGCACCTCCATGCACATGCTGGTATGCACCTCTGTCAAGACTTCCTGCTACCTGTGTGGCCTACCCTGGGGCATCGCTGTGACCACCATCGCTGTCATCTCTGCTGCACTTTGCCTCCTCATCACCATGGCCACCCAGAGGCTGATTCCTGAGGACCGGCCCTCCTCAAAGGTAAGTTATGAGATACTGGGATGCCATTAATCCCATTACCAGGGAAGGTGTCAAGATATGAAGTGACAGAATCCAAGATGATGCAAACCATAGTTTGGAGCAGAGTGCCCAGCCAGCCAAGTGGCCACAAGTTAGCCAAGCACTGTAAGGCAGCGTCTGAGTGATGACTGAGTCCCTGCCAGATGTGCATTCTATCCTGAAGGTGTCCTCAGAAGATGCTCTTAGCTTTGTGTGTCCTGCAGCATGCCTTGCTTCGTGGCACCGGATGACGTTGCAATTAATTTCAGGGCTTTGTAAAAATTGCGCTTAAAGAATTTCATCTGTGTTAGGCAGATGGAGAGTTAATTTGACTCGATTTGTTCTGATGTCTCGATGGTTTCAAATGCTGAATTAGCCTACGGTCAGTGAGAAGCCTGCTACCCCAGACCATTCTTATGCTGACTGGGCTATAGTGAACAGGGGGTCAGGATGCCTACATCAGTGGTTGTTGGTTCTCCCATTCAGATGCCGAATAGATTTTTGTCTCTCAACAGGCCATCTGCTGAGAATGTAAATAATAATAATAATAATAATAATAATAATAATAATAATAATTCTTGGCGATCCAGTAGTTCAGGATGTGATTCTTTGAAAATGTATAAACTGAACTGTTTAAGTGAAGCTGAGGTGCCTCCCGCAGTGTCTGATATTGAGGCCGGTTTTATGTTCTCTGGCCAACAGTGAGGACTCTACTTTAATACTGCAGGTTGGAAGTAAATATATTGGATATGAGCTGTCTGAGGCGTTAAAAGAGGCGCTTCATTTCTGTGTTTATAAAAGCCAGATGGAAGTGTCAGAATGTAACGCAGTGTGGTCCTTTGCCTCAACTGTTTATGTGGGGTACAGGCTACACTAGACTTGTTTCCCTTTACAGGTGCTTAGTGCTGCTGTGCTTGTGTGACTTTAGTTAACAATTGAGAGCTTTTCTGAGAAAAGCTGGAAAATTTTCAGCTCTTACATCATACATTGATGGGTCTTGTACCTCTGTTTGCAAGTAGTCCGTTTGTGAGGGGGTTTCTTGTGCCTTGTCCACTCTGGGTTTTCGTAATATAAATGAAAAACAGTAATTACAATAAAAAAATATTAGACCATTATGATACTACATGTAATACTAAGTTGAGTAACTAGAGCACTTGTGCCAGTAATAGTAAAACAACTGAATGCCACCACCAGTCTAAAATTGTGTTTGTTAAATATTTATTTATTCATTAGCTAATAAAGCTGCTTTGTTAAACCATATGATATGAAGTTATGAGTTTAATCCTAAAAGCTTGGCTCAGTAACTCCGATACGGTGCCGCCAATTGAAGCTCGCTTCAAAAATGTCATACCAGTAACTTCTAAAAATCTTGATAACTTTGCATCAATTGAAACTTTTGTGCTAGAGCTTAAGTCTAAATTGAACTAAATTGCTTATCTATCATCCACCTGGTTTGTTTTTCTGCACCTTAGCCAAATTTTGTAATTTTCTGAATGGTTCAGCTGTCACCCATTATTTCCAGTTAGCATTACTTTTTATTAATAAAACCAAAATTGTGTGATGCTGCTAAATTTGATTATATGACGAAACGTGATGAATGCAGATATAGATCAGCTGGTTTTAGATTATAATTGTTTGGTGAAACACCTTAAGACTCTGTGGCTTTACCTAAAATTAAAGTTACTTGAACTGTAAGAAACTGGGAAACATGGTTTAATGAGTCTATGTGGTTTTTAAAGCTGGAACGTCGTTCACTAGAGGGTACCTGGCATTCAGTTAACCGGTATGATTATTAAGCAGTCTGCTCCAAATGTCTTAAAAATATAAGGCTGTTTATAAAGCAGAAGGCTTTATCGAAATATTACTGGAAATTAATTGCAGAAAACAGGAATAATCCTTGTTTTCTTTTGATATCAGTCACCAAGATAACTAGTACAAATTTAGCCAAGCTTTGTAACTTCGTTTGGATTAATAATGATGAATTTCTGCCATCATTTCCGGGTTAAGGCCGTTTCCATCATAGCAACTACTCAGGATGTAGTCAGTGTAAGGGGATCTGCCTCTAGTTTCTCCTCAGTGTTGTGTGCCCATTCAAATGGTTTTAATTTAATTATTATAGAAGGAATTTACAGAAGATGTTTACCACACTCCATGAAAGCTGATTTGTGCCTTCTAGATCCAACCCCCTGCTAAATTTTTAACAGGGCAATCTTCCATTCTTGTGGAATCAATTGTTTTTATTATTAATACTTCCTTACTTAATTGTACTGTTTACAGGTTTTTTAAAGTTGTTATTCTTAGACCACTGCCTGAAACTGTAGAATGTTATATTGCCTTAACTCCCATTGCATACTTGGAAACTGTCTGTCTGGTTTTCCCCCTGATCATAGCACTGAAATGGTCTTAATCCAAGCTGTTAAAGGTATTCTTACCTAATCTGATGTTTTTCATGCCTCCGTTATTATGGTGCTGCATTTGAGTGTTGTGTTTGAAACATTTGACCATAATATCTTGTACGTGAATATTTTAGAAGTAAATCCCTGGTCGAATTAAAGGATTCTGTCCTTAAGTGGTTCCATTCTTGCTTACCGGTTTCTGCTGAACTCTGATGACTATGTCTCTTTATTTTCCTCCAAGGTTGAATACGGTGTCTCTCAGGGTTCTCTACTGGGTCCATTATTATTTTCACTTTATGACACCACTGGATGATACTGAGCCTGATGTTGCATGATGTGTCTTTAGCAAATTTCTTTACCGAGTACACAGCACTGGTAAAACTGAGGCTTTTGTGGTGGATGGGGGTGCTGCAACTCATGTTTATTAGAGAGTAATGTCACATGGTCACCTAAACAGGCCCCATCACAGACCCCATCTCCAACAGCATCAGTGTTGTATTAACATATAAATGGATGGGAATGAATTTTTCTTTTAAGTGAGTGCGAAGGGCAAAACTCACCCCCTGCTGTACAGATAGACCCACAAATCAGACAAGTCAGCAGATTGTGAAGGACCGATTAGAAAACCATTGACGTACACGTATGCCTCATGGAGGACCTCAAGAGGAGGGAGGGGTGATTGTAGTAACAGCAGTAGGGTGACACGCTTCTTTAGTCAGGACGTTCCCACAGTCAATTGAAGCGATGGCGAGGGTGGAAGATTCAGGCAGCCATGTTCCAAAAGTCACCTCCACGCAGACTTAGCTCAAAGTCAAAGAGTCAAAGAGTCAAAAGAGTTTATTTGTCAAGCACATGGTTGTGTACCATGTGTTGAAATGTGCACCGATCTGAACCAGGATGACTGTGCGAACAATCTATAATGGAAATGAAGCAAACACATATCCAAACACTAAGAAGAATAGAGACAGAAACAAGCAGTAAATAGATAAATAAGTAAGTAAATAAGTAAATAAATAAGTAAATAAATAGGGAAAATGGTACGGAACAGTTAAGGTGCCCTGGAAGGGCAGTGACAGTGGGGGGGGGTTGGAGCGGAGTGGTCAGAGATTACGTTAGGGTAGTCATGTCATGTCCGGGTTCAGAAGTCTTATGGCCTGTGGGTAGAAGCTCCTCCTTAGCCTCTCCGTTCTGGCCATAATGCTTCTGTAGCGTTTGCCTGATTTCATCAAGATGAATAGATGGTTGCTGGGATGAGACAGGTCACCGACGATCCTACTCGCTCTGGTCCTGCATCTCCTGGTATAGATGTCATGTAGGGACGGTAGATCAGATCTGGTGCAGCGTTTCGCTGCCCGGATCACTCTCTGCAGTGCCTTGATGTCCCGAGCACAGCTGTTCCCAAACCAGGAGATGATGTTCTGAGTCAGCACAGTTTGTACAGCACCAGAGTAAAAGGTCTTAAGGATAGCTGGAGAGACCTGTAGCTTCCTCAGCTGCCGGAGGTGGTAGAGCCGCTGCTTTGCTCTACTGGCTTGAGCTCGGATGTGTACAGTCCATGTCAAGTCCTCAGTGACATGAACGCCCAGGTATTTGTAACTGCTCACCCTCTCCACTGCAGTCCCGTTGATTTTAAGGGGGGTGTAGGACCGCTGCTGGCGCCTACCAAAGTCCACCACCATCTCTTTCGTTTTGCCGACATTCAGTTGGAGGCAGTTCTCCTGGCACCATGATGCCAGGTTATCCACCTCCTCCAAGTATGCTGTCTCATCGTTGTTGGAGATGAGGCCCAGCACCACCGTGTCGTCAGCAAATTTGATGATGGAGTTGGAGGCGTGTGTGGCCACACAGTCGTGAGTGTAGAGGGCATAGAGCAGAGGGCTAAGTACACAACCTTGCGGAGCTCCTGTGTTGAGTGTGATGATGCCTGAGGTGCAACTACCCACTCTCACCACCTGTGGTCTGCCTGTGAGGAAACTGAGAACCCAGGCACACAGGTGGCGGTTCAATCCCAAGTCATTCAGTTTAGTGAACAGTCTACGGGGGACAATGGTGTTGAAAGCTGAACTGTAATCGATGAACAGCAGTCGCACATAGTTCCCCTGTTTCCTGTCCACATGACTGAGGGTGGTGTGCAGGACGTGGGATATGGCATCGTCCGTGGATCTGTTGGGGCGGTAGGCAAACTGAAGTGGGTCTACAAAGTTGGAGATGGATGCTGTGATGATGGCTTTGATGAGTCTCTCAAAGACCTTCATGACTACCGAGGTCAGTGCAACGGGCCGGTAGTCATTTGGGCATGAGGGCTTATTGTTCTTTGGTACCGGGACAATGGTGGATGTTTTAAAGCACTGAGGGACTGTGGACTGAGCCAGAGACTCGTTGAAGATGGCTGTGAGAACTCCGGTCAGCTGGTCGGCGCAGCAGCGCAACAGGCGCCCGGAGATGCCGTCCGGCCCCGGCGCTTTCCTGATGTTGACGCGCTTCAGCTCCCTCCGCACATCGGACTCAGCGACGGTGATGAGGTCAACACATTCCTTCGCCAGGCTGCGGGTCTCGCTGCGGTCGTGGGTGACTTTAGCGCAATCGGGCTCGAAGCGGGCATAGAATGCGTTGAGTTCGTTAGCGAACCCAGAATCGGCACTCATAGCCACGCTAGATTTTCTTCCGAAATCTGTGATGGTACGCAGTCCTTGCCACAATTTGCGCGCGTCACCCTGGAGGAAAAGCGACTCGACCCGCTCCCGGTATCGGCGCTTCGCGTCCTTCACTGCACGCCGTACGCCGTATTTAGCCGCTCTGTAAGCGCTCATGTCGCCCGTGCCGAGACCTGCGTTGTACGCAGCAGTGCGCGCATTCACAGCTTTCCGGACCGTACCATCGACCCACGGTTTTTGGTTGGCAAAGCTCTTAATCGTAACCGTGGGGACAATGTTGTCTTCCAGAACGCTCACAAAGCTGACCACTACCTCCGCGAACTCGTTGACGTCATCCGAACTTGTCCTGAACATGTCCCAGTCGACGTCATCGAGCGCGTCCTGCAGCGCGGCTTCCGATTGGGCAGACCAGCGCTTTACCTCCCTCGTGGCCGGAGCCTCAAGACGAGACTTCTGTTTGTAAGCCGGCACGAGGAAAACAGCGTTGTGGTCCGACTTCCCAAACGCCGGCTGTGGAACAGCTTTGTAGCCCTGCTCGTACGGCGTGTAGCAGTGGTCCAGCGTGTTGTCCCCTCTAGTCATGCACGTCACGTGTTGGTATAAGTCCGGCATGACTTGTCTGAGGTTCGCTTTATTAAAGTCCCCCACCACTATGGTTGCTGCGTCCGGATGGTTGTGTTGGGTAGTGCTGAGTGCCTCGTGTAGTTCAGACAGGGCTGTGCCAACGTCCGCATGAGGCGGGATGTAAACCGCCGTGGCGATAACCGAGCTGAACTCCCGAGGCAGGTAGAAAGGACGGCACTTGATGGTCAGATGCTCCAGATGAGGTGAGCAGGACCGAGAAAGAACAGAAACGCTCATCACCTCGCACCACTTAGTGTTCACCATGAAACAGACTCCCCCACCTTTGGATTTGTTGGCCTCCGCCGTTCTGTCCATGCGAAACACAGAGAATGAATCCGACGGAGTCACTGCCTGGTCCGGCACAAGGGGGGTCAGCCATGTCTCGGTGAAACACAGGATGTTACAGTCCCTCACGTCTCTTTGGAAAGTCACCCTTGCTCTCAAATCGTCCAGCTTGTTTTCCAATGACTGAACGTTCGCGAGCAGAATGCTGGGCAGTGGAGGGCGATGAGCTCGTTTCCGCAGTCTGTTCCGAACACCGGCGCGGGTCCCCCGATGTTTCTTTGTGCGTCTCCGCGGGGGGTCTTCGTGGTCGCTTCCTTTCTCGCTATCCGGCGTCCGGAGTATCTCAGCCGGCCACGACAAATCGGGTTTGAAGAGTTCAGAAACCACGTAAGGAATCTGATTCCCAATTTCCCGAAGTGTCGCGCTGTCATACAGTACCAGTCCCGTTGATGTGTGAGGGAATAATAGGTAGAAAACTACAGAAATTAAGGAAAAAACGCACAGTCTTCCTGGAGCGATCAGGTAGGCGTCTGGACGTGGCCGCGCCATTTTGTAATCCACATATCCTCCCAAATGCTCCACATATCCTCCCAAAGACCCACCAAATGCTGTACAGAGAAACAGCCCATTTCTTAAACCTTGCTTCCTGCTTTTTATGCGGAGACAGCCCGCTGCCCTAAGCTCCACTCCTAGACCCAACCCCTGCTGTACAGGTAGAGATCCCTTATGAAATGCCTTTTAGCAAGAAGTTAGGTATTTGGACTGTGAATACAGGAGAATGACAACAGCTTCATACACAGCTGAACTGGGGGGGATGTCAAACCCACAGCAGAAGCCATCCAATCCCTTGTCTACAAACAGACATCTGGTGGAGAGAATATGGCAGGCAAGGAAGATGAATGAGGTGCTTAGGGTGATCACAGCGCCGGCACAGTAAACGACAGCCTTTTACTCGCGCATCACGCTCGGCTGGGGTAACGAAGAGGAGAAGCTCCTCGTATTTTAAGCCCCAAAACAAGTTTGTCAACCCAGAAGGTTGCAGCAGCTGGATAAAGAATGACATGGACCCATCGAGATGAAGGCTATGCTCAGACAAAGCAGTGCTCATTTGACTTTTGTAGGTTTATTCATCCTTTCAGTTGATATTCATTGCTTTGTACTTGATTCAGAATTTTCTGTATTGAATGAAATCTTGTCAGAAGCAATCACCTCTTTATTAAAGGACTTTAGCTTTCCATGAGTGAATAGAGACATTCACCTCTTTCCACAATCTGTGTGTGTGCCTGTGTGTGCGTGTGTGTGTGTGTGGGGGGGGGGGTTTACAGGATCATTTTCTTACTGAAAATTGAAACAAATATCCATAAAAATATCACTAACCTTTATAAATATGAAAAAGTGAAAAGCAAGAATGAACTTTCACAAAATGTCCTTTTTGTCCTTCAGAACTTTTTTGGCATTGCAAGACATTGATCGTTGTAGCTCTGTTCTCACTTTAAATATAGACTAACATCTTGAAAATATCAATGTTTTATAAGCAGAAGAAGTAGAAAAAAATAGAGCCTATAGCTGCAAAAATGTCCTTTTGTGCTTCAGAAGAATCAAACCACTTTATTGCAACCTCCTTCCCTGAATTCACTCTCATATCAATCTTCATCCAGCGAGCGTTGCTCCTCATCGATGGCGCCCTGCTTGTTCTTCTCAGTCACCCTGCATTTGCTGGCTATGTAACAGATTGCAGGGTTAAGCTCAGAAAATGCTCCTGCATGTGAGCTATGCCACCAGGTTTAGCATAATGAAAATCACATTTCCACAAGAATTTTTGGCCTGGAGCAGAGGGCACAGCTTGTGTTCCGTCTGTAATCCAGCCTCCCATTGTAAGTCGGCAGGGCAGCAAGCAGTACAGTGACTTTAGGCCTGTAAGGTTGACAGCTCAGGCTCGTAACTGGCAGTTTACCCATTCAAACCCAGCAGGGGAAGGGCTGTTATATCTCTGCGCAAAGTACTTGTACTGACGCACCTCACCTGTTGCCCTCGCTCTCGTCTAGTCTCATAGTTCCAGTGCTGCCAGTGGCTTCTCGGAGCTGGACGTCCTACTCCTGATGGGGACCCTGGGGCATGTGTTCAGCCTGGGCTCCAGCAGCTTCATTGAAGAGGAGCACCAGACGTGGTACTTCCTCCTGAATACCCTCTGCCTGGCCATCTTCCAAGATGTCTGCCGGACGTACTTCCGCGAGAGAAGGGGACCTGCGGATGAACTGTACCGTGCACCAACCAGGGAGGACACCTCCTCCAGGAAGTGGCTCGCCTTAGCCACACCTTTTCTGACCCTTTCCTGCTGCCGCTTCCTCCGCTCACTCAACCAGACAGGGGTGCAGTGGACTCACCTGTCCGACTTGGGCCACTGGCTCACCAGGTAAGTGCAAAGGAAACACAGGGGAACCCGCCTCCAAGGTCTCAGGAAAGACCCAATAAATTGCTCCAACACAAAGAAGGATAGCAAAATGGGAGCCTTATTCCAACCAAAAATCCAGTCCAGCTGTGGGTCACAGCGACTGTGATTGATTTCTTTTTCGGGACTTCGCTGCGCTGAGCTAATAAAGCTTATGACTCAGCAGGCCCCATTTTCTGTGGCAGACACAAAGAATGCCGATGAAGACACTGTGACGATGCTGTGGTCCAGTGGGGTCTGGGTCAGGAAGAGCCGCTTCTTTTTATAAGGACGAAACTGACATAATTAATATCTTGAGTTATTTCTCCAGTTTTTTTGGGGTGGGAGTAGACGACAGGAGTATTCGGATGATAAGCGCCAGCTGTCACAGCCGGTCGACCTGGGGTGCGAAGTGATGAAATACGGAAGGATCCGGGACTGTCAGAGTCCCTTCACTGCTGATGGAAATCTCCAACTCGATTAAGATGCCTCGTGACTAAGATGCACACACAGCCTAATAGCCGAAGGCTTTCGATTTGAGAACTTCCTGTTAGGTGATAGTTTGGCTTTTTGTCCCAGCACACAGAGTTGAAGTGCTTCTGTATTACAGGCAATTTCAGGAGACATATGCTGGAGACGGACAGACAGGCGCCGTGTTCCCCACACATCGGTGGCATGACAGCTCCTCGTCTCCTGTTTTATTACCCTTTAATCAGAGATGAGAAGCTCCCCTTGGCTGCGGCCGTATCTCATCGCTCCTTGCTGCCCCTGCCGCCCCCGTCAACCGCAAGATTTGTGTGGTCGTCCTTGTTGAGCGTCACATTT
The DNA here is from genome assembly GCA_018136845.1 of Heterotis niloticus. Lineage (NCBI taxonomy): Eukaryota > Metazoa > Chordata > Actinopteri > Osteoglossiformes > Osteoglossidae > Heterotis > Heterotis niloticus. The sequence goes on from CM030888.1 coordinate 936,227, forward strand.
GGCAGTATTTTCCACGCCCTCGGTAAATCAGGAGATACTTGCTGCAGCCGATATGTGGCCGTGGGGGTGGGTTCCATTCCAGCATTGAATCAGCGGTTGGGGGAGGGAGTAACTTCCTATATGTGCTGTTTAAGCCAAGTTGCATTCGTCTCTGAAGTGGGTGTTCCAGCGTTCAGTTTTTTCACTGCGTTTGCACATTAACTCAAAGGGGTTTTCGTCTTACCTTTCTTTATGAATGAAGATGGAGGAAAAAATCGCTGGCGACATGAGGTCAGCTAACACCTTCAGCTTTTATGATGGTGGTCAAGATTTGAGCACATTGAGGTTTACATCCTGCAGCTCTCATTAATGATTAACAGCACCTGCTGTGGTGTAAGAGGATACCAGAGTGATGGAAAGATAGATCACATTAAGGGCATTAAACATCTAAGCACAGCGCATGACTGACATTTACCACACAGGGTTCTTTTCTAGGCATCTTATTGATGAAGCTGTGTTTTTGCTGCAGAAGCCCTGCAAGAGCCCCTTGCAACACCTCTGTCTTATAGCAAACCCCCACTGTGTGTTCTCTAAGCCCAGCAGTCTGGCATCTTTAGAAGGACCCCATAGACAGGTGTCAAGTACAGCAGCTGGTTCCTGTGTGCCAGTGCAGAGCCCCCCACTGACATCAGTCAGCACATTGGTTAGGGGGTGCAGTAGGAGATTGTGGCCACAGCCAAGGAGCGATGAACTGTGCTCATCTTTGTAGCATGAAATGCAATGCTTGGGCATCATGATGATCTGAAGAGATCAGCATCAACTCACAGCCACATTCTGTTACCACATCTTTGAATCCAGGCTGCTTGTGAGTGCAATTTCAAGGATATGAGCTTTTCCGTTATATTGTACTGCTAAACCAGCAAAAAAGAAAAGCAAAGGCAGAGTTTGGATGTGCCAGTGGATAATTGGGCACGGGCAGCACAGCGTAACTTGAGAGGGAGCTTGAGGTAAGTAGGCCGCTGATACTCGTCTGCGGTAATGGAGTCTTTACGCTGCTCTGTTAAGTCTGCCGCATAAACGAAGACCGCATTTGCACCGTGGAGCCGGAATGGCGTTTGTGCCGTGGCAGTAGAGCTGCGTGCAGTGCCTGTCGGAAGGTTCAGCACAATTCTCGGAAAGTGGCACGCGACCACGTTTGCTTAGGAAATGAACCGCTGTGTCTTTCCAGCATTTCTGCCACAGTTCCCACAATGTGCTCTTGTGTCTTTGACTTTCATGGCTATTCCCCAGGTTTCCAAGGTGGGCTCATACATTTTACCTGTGCCGTGTGCGCTTTTACCATTGGCTGCTACGCTGGAGCAAAAGGAGAAAACAAAGGGGCGTTTTTCTCTTGTGTGCATGATGAGCTCCATTAGTGGTGCCTCTGTTCTCCTTTGTGCCTAGTGGCTATGAATGCTTGACCACACATGGCCTCTGTAACAGAAGTTCATGCACCGTCATCCAGCAACAGAAATCAAAAGCAGGACAAATTTCAAAGTTCCCAACATAGGAGGAAGCGGCAAGCGATCTTGTTAGGTGTGCTGCGTAGGAGGCTTTCCAGCAGGGATACTGCTGCCGTGCGTTAGGAGGATTGTGCGTACCTACGCTGTTGGGCACCGTTGTCCCGAGAATCTGCGGGAACGACAGAACGCTTCCCCCAGTGTCACTTGAGCACTGCTACCTCCTGCTCATCTCATGATCTCTAATTATTAATGTAGTTCATAACTGATCCTATCTCGCTTACATTTGGTGGAATTGACTGAGTTGCGCTTTGCTTTATAATTGCTTTGCCTAAAAGAGTGCGTTCTGTAAATACCCGTCAGGTGGAGCTGCAAAAGAGGTGGCAGGAAACGCAGTCAATAAACTTAATATGAGACAACACGATTCAGTGGCATCACATCTTTGTAGGTTTATCTTAATGCATCACAGTTTGTTGCCTGCGGAATTTGTGAACAAATGTCAGAATGTGCTTTGGCTAATTCCGCATTCCCCAGCTGATGAAAGGCTTCCTCTGCCTGTTTATGTGAGATTTTTAAAGCCGCACGAGGACATCTGCCAAACAAATAAACAGTGCTTATAGCAGTAATTATGAATCATATGCTTCACCTTGTGGGAGTGGAAGGAGACCGGGATCTCGGCAGAGCGAGGAGGCTAAGGGAGGGGAAGAGCATCTGATGGGCAATTTTCCTCACCAAAGAGCCCAGACACGGCACATAATTAGCGGCCCTGCTAAATTGGTGGGCCGGATAAACAGTTGGACGGCCTGTTTGCAGACTGACCAGCAGGCCACGGTAGCGGAGAGCGCTGTCTGCTTTGTGTTAGCTTAAAGTGCCCATCGGTAAACTTGAGGGTGCTGAGTGGGAATATTTATGACCTCTGGCGAGTTTCACTGATCTTGGAATAAGGGGGAGGAATACCCAGGTTGCAGCCCTACTGTACTGCCAGGTACATCCTCAGCCTCCACAGCAAAGCACCCAGTGGGGTGTAATGGAAAATAGCAGCGCCCTGTGAATTTATGGATCTGAGATGAGAAGCATCTCGGACAGACGTCCGAGGTCCACGTGCGTGTAATGGGTTACTCCTTGTCTCCACGCCAGATTCTAGTTGCTTTAGTAAGTGTACTTTCCCTGTGACGTCAGGCGGTTGGCATTTTAGCCCGCTTATACAGTACATTTCTGCTGATCTTGAGTCAAGGCTGCACTTGGAGTCAGGATGGACGTGTGCGAGAGGGCCAGCAGAAACATGCAGTGCCCAGCTGCCGTGCTCAGTGTCACACAAGCAGCAGCTCATAGAATTCATTTTAATAATATGGCATGTTTTGTGTACTGTAGAGTCAAGGTGCTTAGAAGGTAGATGTTCCTGACATGAAGACACCATTTCCATTTTTTGCATAGAAACAAACTGCAGTCAACAAGTCACGCCAGTGTTTGGTACGTTGATTTAATTGAAAAAGGAAACTGTTTCTTAACGCTGCATGAAGTTCAATCCAAAGCTCTTTTATTTGGCTTTTGCTGCCCAAAGGTGCCTGTTGTTTTTTTGCAGTGCAAGCAATACCAGTATCAAGTATAGGACTCTGCAAGTCCCCTAATATTTTAATGTATATTGACGGTTAAAAAGCATTTTGCAAAATTAATTTTGAAAAAAAAGCAATGGAGTGCAGAGTAGGGATCGCTGACTGTAGTTCTGGATTCACGCCAGACAGTTGGTATTCAGGATGCTCGACGTAGGGACTCTGATAATCTTTTCATGTTAACACCAAAATTTTGTGATATTTTCAGCTGAATATACAGTACGGGAAAAAAGAGGTAGCACGTGTGAAAAATAGAATTATAATACTGCAGCATAAGGCAAGAGTGTGTTGGATTTTCCTGAAGGGAATGAATTTCATTGTCCTTTTTAACCTCATTGCGTGTTAGCTTATGGGCACTGCGAATGCTTAAAAAATGCGTACAGAAGCGTCCCCTTTACTACCTACCAAGCATTGGAAAAATGCGATTGGTAACCTCATCTTGGCCTCGTTTGAGTTTTGTTCCATGAAGGTATCTTGGCATGGCTTTGAGAATCGGGAGCTGGAACCTCGATCAGATGTGAACAGCCCGTTTCTATCGAGTCGGTGTTCCAACATCGTCGAAATCCTCAGATTGAGGTCTGTTGCCTAAGAACACCATCCGAGCACCGTACCACTTTGATGGTATAAACGCTAAGCACGTGCTAGCAGCAGTACTTTCCGCCATACGGTATACTGTTTATTATGACAAGAAAAGCAACAGTTGAACGTAAACGCTTCATCGGGTGCGGCAACAGCGATGTCTGCTTGATGAATGACAGAAAGGCCCAGCAGACTAAAAAGCTGAGGAAACCGTGCATTATTAAGAGCAGAGCTGCAGTGAGATGACCGGTGGTGGCAGGAGTTCCTGCAGCTCACTGAACTCACCTGGCGTCGCTCCCAGCAGCCTTTAATGTACAGCCACACCGTGGGGATCCATAAAGGTGCACTGACCGCTGGCAGGAGAGCGAGATCTTCAGTGGATGTCCCTTGAGACATCTCAGGAGCAGAGCACAACAGAGCAAGGTACCAATAAAATTGAAATGGTTGCTTTTAAAAAAGACGTTTTTACACAATGTACCCTCCTTACTGGGTCAGTGATTGCCAGAAGCAAAGTTTGTTAGCTTAACATATTTTTACACTTTGATGGTGTTCCAGTTTTCATATTGCTGACTGCTTATTTTGTTCCATCTTTACATTTAGTTTAACATTTGAATGCATTAACCGTTATTTAGCTGGCACTTCTACTCCAAGGCAACTTACGGTGTGAGGTCTTTAAACTAAGCTGCTAAAAATGATGTACCCAAGGACACAGCCGGGCATTTTTTCCTGTGTTAAATCTGGTCGGAAGCTCTGACCGCTACTAACGCCTGGCCCTTTAAGAATAACAGTAGTGATCATCAGAATATATAAAGAACTGTCCTGCCTTCCAACGTTGGGGATTGAAGCATTTAATGAAGGAAATACTGTAAACACAACAAAACTCTTCAAAACTTTCAGCCCCGTCCCAAACTGGCAGCTTTTTCTTTGCTGGTGTATTGGATGAATGTGACCACACGATACCAAGTGCACATATTAAACATGTAAAGAGGTTAGCAAATGAAGTCTGTAGCGGAAAGACACTAAAAGCCTCGACTCATTTTCTCTGGTGAGATTCCAGCTACACATTATCCCTTAAAAGCAGCCCTGAAGTAATTCTCCAGATGAAATGTGTGTGTTCAGGGGAGACACGGGCTCGGACGGGCATCTTTGCTTGTTCTCAGCAACAGAAGCTTTGTGGTGGGCATCGTGCTCTTTGAAGGCGTCCTACAAAATGGGCCCCACACAGCAGGTGAATGGAGGAAATGGCACTTCCTCTCTCTTTGTATGTGTACATGAGAGGAAAGGAGTGGACTTGGTGGATTTGGGGACTTCACCCCGGGGTGGTACTGTCGTTGGTCGGCCGGCATGGTGCCCTGTGAACACAGTGAGAGACCAGATGAAAGCGAAGCCAAGGCGTTCGAGCTTCTTACTCTTCCGCACATCATGACCACAGTGAGATCGCGCATCCATACTCCCAGCTCCCACTGCAGGGCCACTGCCCATCCACAAAGTGAACATGAAGGAGAACTTTCACCTAGAGTGCTTGGTGTCTTCCTTTTGCCTTTGTTGCTTGGTTTTGCATCCCAATTTCGAAATGAGTCCAATCAGGTCAAACTTTTATCGAAACACTTTGCGTGACATGGAGGTTTGACTGCGGTCCTGTGGGTCGGAACACCTTTTCAGAGATCGGTTGCATCATGATGTGCTTTCCTGTTTTTGTTAGGGCATTTGGTCATAAGCTCAAACATTTAGTTTAGACATCAGTGGTGGATGGTCTGAACCATTAGTCTTTGAACGAAGGGCTGTTTTCTCTTGTGTGCATGCGGGTTTTGTATGTGCTCTCATTTATATTCTGTTTTAAATTCTTTGTCCACATGCCATTTGAGAACAGGAAAGTCTCAAGGTGGAACTTCTGAGCTACTGCCCATAAAAGGGATTGTGCAGTGAACTGGGTCATTCTGCTACTTTGACAAAGCATTCAGAAGAGATGCAGCCTTTTGAGATATCAATATTGGAAATACAGAGTTTATACCATAAAGAAAGTTCATGCTATAAGTAAAGCAGAATTTACTTTGAAGTGGGTTAAGAGGACAACCAAAATGTTTTCAAAAGTTTTTTTGTCTTTGTTGATTCACCTCAAGAGAAAAAAGAATCAGTTGTGTATTTTGCTCAGCGTGCCGAAAGTACAAAGCGGCGACCTTTTTCTCATCAGTCAGTGTTCGTGTGCGTCCGTGTTAGCTGACCTGCGGATGGCTGTGTGTCTTGTTTCTCCCAGCTCGTCTGTGTGTTTTTATTGCATGTGTGCATCTTCTTCCCTGACAGGCCCATTACTACAGTGTGTACGTACTATCCGGGTGTGTCATTGACCCTGCACAGGATTGTTTCTCCTTGGGTGCTGATGTTGTGTTTGTTTTTTCTTTCATTTGGTCAATGGAGTTTTGCAGATGTAGTAGTATGTGCATTGTTTTTTTTTTTGGTTTTTCCTGACTGGTCCACGGTTGTCTTTTTCTCTGCAGCACGGAGCACAAGGTGGCTCTCTCCTTATTCTCAATTGCTTCACTGGCCCTCATCTTCATCTTGGTCCAGCACCGCTGCTCCCTGGTGTCCAAGATTGCCCTGGCCCTCGGCCTGCTGGGAGTATACAGTTACCGAGCAGCTGTGGGCAACGTGCTGTTCCCATGGCAACAGGAGCCTCGTGACCTCTCCAAGTGAGTTTGGACTCCTTTACCTTTTACTTCTCGTTTCTTTACCGGGCAAAGTTTTAATATGGGGCCATTAGCTGTCCTTACCGAGGTTCAGTCTTCAAAGTTTTCACAGATTACAAAATGCATATAATCAAATTTTTTGCGGTGTTTCTTGATGAAATTCTCATTCAAGCAGCAGGTAACTGTGGTTCATAGGTTTCAAGAGTCACTGCGTTTCGTTATTTAGCTTGCAGTTGCTATTATTCCCTACCCGCTGTACTGGGCGAAGTTTTACCCTTTTGTACTTTTGAATTTAAAGAAGCGTTCCAGTTTTAGTGCAGTTCTCTACAGCAGATGAAGAGTTTACTTCTTGGAAATTTAGCTGGGCATTCAGGTTCTAAATCCAGACCCTTAACTACTCCTGCACACAAAATTTTGTGCATCTCTAACCTGTCTGTCCACCATTTCAGAAGAATTCAGTCTCTCCCTCCTCTAACTGCCTGATATTGATCAGACCCACTGCATCATAAAGGGGACTTCTGCATTGACAGCTTCCCAAGGAAAATGTCCAGCTGTCACTCATGCAGTAAGAAGGTGAACAGCTGTGTGAGATCACAGAAGCGCTGACAGTCAAGGAGAAGAAGAGTACAAACAGCTGTGAGCTTTGCCTAAAAGCTCCTTGCGTGTATTAGCCACCCTTGGAATCACAACGGATGCTCTTTGTTTTATCTGTGCACGTCTGACACGTGGGGTGCGTTTGGTCGATGTGCGACACGGCACAGAGCAACTTATCACTTAGATCAATAACGCAGTTACCTAGCGGCAAGGCTTCACCTAATGTGAAAATAATTGACAGTTTACACAAAAAATGTTGTACTCATTGACCGTTTTAAAGCAGCTCAATAAGGAAGCTTGTGCAAAAAGCATTGTTTAAAATCAGCTTAAAATCATATGTATTTGCAGTTTTTTTTGTATGTACAGTATGTGAACTGCTTGTTCAGTAGTTCACGCAGATATTTATATATTTTTTAGTCTGATTCTGCCTCTGAATGCCCAACTGTGGAGTAGCACATTCATGCTTACGTTGTGTCGTGCAGCATAATAAGCCGTAATGAATGCAGGATGTAATTAACATGAAACCAACACCAATCTCAAGTTTAAATGGGAAAAAATAAGTTTATTTAACAACTTTTTAACATTGTAATCAAAAATCGATTTGATGCAGCTGTGTGAATGCGGTAAAAATTAGACTTCATTAACTTGGTGGTGGATTGTGTTGATGCCTCATCTCCCCATGTTTATTCATGGGCTGCTCTTGAGGAGGTACAGGCGATCCCACAACTGCTGCAATTGGCAGGTGCACCCGGGGGCGGGTCGAGGCCCACTGGGGGCAGGTAGGCGCCGTAGCAGGCTTTGCTGTCACAGCTACCTGTCCTCCACCTGCACGTTGCTGTCAGTATAACGTGTTTAATCTGCCGTCCGGGTCGGGGGTGTGCGTGGGCATGTGTCTCCTCACCTAGACCCACAACATGGCCTGCCTGCCTGGAGACTTCGGCATGATTCAGCAGATATCACAGCTATTCCTGCTAGAGTCCTCGTGGCAAATGATGTGCTTGTACATTGATGAGTGTGTTAGTGTGCTTTTTTCTGTTGGTTGTGACTATGTGTCTGAGTGTGACTAGTAATGTTTTGTGTGTGTGTGTGTGTGTGTGTGTGTGTGTGTGTGTGTGTTTGACTGTGAGAAACCATTTGTCCATATCAGAATCTCTGGACAGGATACCAGTCCATCACATGCCAGTCACATACACTTATTTACTCACACATACTGAGGTCAATGTAGAGTCATCATTTTGCCACAAATATACCTCTTTGCCTGTTAGAAGAAACCCACATGGGTGCAGGGAAAGCATGCAAACTCCACACAGACTGAGCAAAATTTGAACCAACAGCACAGGAGCTGTGGGTCATGGTGCTACCTTCCAGTTTATGTCCCATTATACCTTTATTGTCTCATTGTACCGTGTTGCAGTACACTCTGTGCTCTCTGCAGTTTGCTCTGCAGTTCACATCCTGTCAATCCAGGAAGCTCAGGTTGCAGCAGCATCCCAGTTTCCTGAACACCACCTCCCCTTTTGCAATAGAGGAGTCACACACAGCAGGGACGCTTGTTCTGCCCCCTCAGTGCCAGGGGCTCCGGTGTCCTCAGGATTAATAAAAGCCACAGAACCATTTCACAACGCATCTCTATTTCTGTCCCCTGGAAGCAGGAGCTCTCCCAGAGGAGAGCCATCCCACCATGTCGCTCCAAGGGGCACGGATTGCAGCCAGCCTGTTTGTAAACATACATCATGTTGGTTAAATGCTTTTGCATGAGGGACTGCTGGGAGAAACGTGTGCTCTTGGTACTTTTGGTCAATTTCAATAGAGTCATTGTGATTTTTCCTGATGTTATGTAATTGATAATCCAAAATTCAGCCATCGTTATTAATATCATTTGTTCAACGCAAGGCGGCGGTGCTTTATAGTTCATCTTGGAAATGTAGTGTGTGAGGCAGGGAACACAGTGGACTGGACATCAGCACATTATATGGCAGTCTCGCTTTCTCTCTCTCTCTCTTTCTCTCTCTCTCTCTCTCTCTCTCACACACACACACACACACACACACACACACACACACACACACACACACACACACACACACACAGCAATTTACAGGCACCAATTAACCTGAAACATATGCATTGGGACCATGGGAGGAAACCTGGACAGAGCTCTTGCAAGCATGAGGGGTACACGCAGACCCCACTCATTTTCTTGGTGCTGGTCCACAATCAGAATTATTGTTTCTGCGTAGAAATAAAGGCAATCGGGAAGATGATTGTTTCTGTGGCAGTGCAGAAGGTCACAGTTAGAAAACCCAACAAAGACCCAAGTAGGCTGAGAAGAAAATGCCTAAGACACAAGAAACAGGCAGGACTCTGTTTCTGGAAGGACTGAAATATGAACATTAAAGTGCAAAATAAGAAAAGGTGAACCTATGAAAAATGTAGAAAAAAATGCCAAAAATGTATTTATGAGCCATCTGTCCTCTTGAGAAGTCATCCCTTGCTTTAAATGTTGGGAGGTTAAACAGTTAAAACTGTGGTTGTGTGTGATTATCTTATTACAGCAGTTGGTACTCAGAATGCTGGAGTGAGGCGCCCTCCTCACCGTGTGTCACCGCATCCTTTTAGCGTCTCGCACATTTACTGGGGAGCGTCAACAAGGCAACAGCAAGGCAGCGTGAAAGTGCAAACATTTTCCATATGGCTTTTTTTTTTCGGCAGACTCCAGCATCCGGTGGTGACTCTGATCTTTCACTCCACTTACTTCATCAGCGAAACGTTATTTGTCAGCAGTTTGTTTGTTTGCGCCGTTCCTGCTTCCGTTCCCGCTTTAGCTTTTCTGCCGCCTGTGACGGCTCTTCAGACCTCCATAAGAGCACTGCTGTAACTGTAACTGCAAAACACATTTGTACTTTGAAAAATTTATTTGTGGCTGCACACGCTGAACAAATTACATTGTTTTTAAAAATCCCATGCAGAATTGTTTTTGTCACGGAGCCTGGTTGTCATGGTTACACATCAGCCAAGAGCATCTGCTTCTCATGTGCATCTTGACGTCGTAGCGATTGACGCTAGGCATTCGGTTTGTGTAGACACTCTTGCTGCGATGCAGCCTGGTTCTAAAAATAGCCGCGGACAGGGCAGAATCCAGTGTGCTCGGTTCGGTCCACAGAACAGATTGCCTTTCCTGACCTTTGTAGGATGTGATGTCACGCTACTCCTACATATCCGTTTCAGTCCTGGCGTGAAGCACCACTTGTCCAGCATAGCATCTAGGCTCTCTGAAAACACAGAGGGACTGTAGTAAAGTCCCAATGGCTTCATTCCCATTCTTCTGTGCATTTCTTCCACTTTGCCAGTTTAAAAGAGTTACTCTGTGTGTGTGTTCTTGCATTTTATTCCTCTGCTGTGATTATAGGTATTGACCCTGGGTTCAAGTCCTACTTTTTTTGTATTACTCTTGAAGGTCATCACCGCAATATTACCTGGCTGTACAAACAGGTAAAATCAAAGTAACTTGGTGGACAACTCTAACATTTTAAGTCACTTTTGGGAAAAGCGTCTGATGAATAATGGATAGCAGTGTGTCGTTTTGTGCTACCGATTTGCATCATTTGTCCTAAATCCTGTTAAAAAATGAATACCATAGCAGTTTGTTGTTTGTATGTAGAATTTTTGCAAAGTGATTATCTAGTGCTGTCTTTTTAGCTTACATATTTGAAGTGAATAAATAGACCAGATGCACTGGTACTAGCCAGAGATTTGCCACGACTGAAAGGGAGGCGTAAACACACCAGAGTGTTGCACCGTCTGCAGCCGCAGCGTCTGTTCCCCCTGCGATGCTGCAGATAGGTTGGCGCACTGCTGCTTCCAGCAGTCAGCGTGCAAAGTACATGTGGTTTAATTTCCTCCATTCTGCCTGTACCTCCAGGAGGAAGCACTTACATGTGAGAGCAATGAGTGTTTTCTTCTCCCAGGATTCAGGTGGATGTCCTTCTGGAGAGTGCCCTTTCCAATGAAATTGTCACAGGTTGCTTTCAACTCTGTGTGTCGCTTTCAGCCATGTAAACGATCCCTGCGGTCGGACACATTTGTCTTTCATGCGGTTTGCCACGTAAGATTGATGCGTTGTATTTTCATCAGCACTGAACTCCTTAATGGCTGTAGATGGACCTCTCAGAATAATGGATAGATGCACGGATAATATTTGCCTTCTTTCCCCCTTCACTCTCTTCCAGGGGGACGATGGAGGCACGCTTTGTGTACGTCTTTGTGCTGGGCATCCTCTTCAGCGGCGTCAAGGACCTGCTGAGGTCACAGGTGGTTACAGTGGATGCTCAGCTCAAGAGCCGTGGCTTGTGGGAGGTGTACAGCGGGCTGGTACTGTTAGCCTCCCTCCTCTTTCGACCCCACAACTTGCCTGTGCTGTGCTGCAGCCTGCTGATCCAAACAGCTATGAGGCAGTTCATCTGGGACGAGCAACGTTATGATGCAGCCCAGATCACCATCATGCACTACTGGTTTGGACAAACTTTCTTTTACTTCCAGGTATGATGTGAAAGGGGACATTGAGTTTCCAGGAACACCCTTTGATTGTTTGCTCCTTGTGCTTATGCCCTGGTTGAGCAGCCACTGGCCCCTTTCCATCACTCTGTTCACACACTTTTCACTTGCAACGTTGATCTCAAAGCTGATATTGTTTGCCCCTTGATCACTGACTTAACACTCACAATTGATTTACTGTATCGATTCAGGGCGAAGCCTTACTCAGTGGTACTGCAGCAACGGTGGAATTTCACACCGGGGCCCTTCCATTAGAAGGCAAAATGTCCACCACTGTACTGCTCTGCGGCATGCTAAGATAGGGTTCATGGACCCTGGGAAGATAGTGATCCAAACTAATGAATCTTCTTCCCTTGCATTTTAACAGTTGATGACCCTCCCTTCGCTGTGGGTGTCATTCTTTTTTTTTCTTCTTCTTTTTTTGGACGGGTCATTAATATGCCATTGCGAGCCTATTACTGTGTTAAGCATCCAAGCATGAAATTACAGGCCAGAAAACGGCAATCTGAACAAAGTGATGACCCCCAACTACAATTTCTGGCTTATTTTGAGCCACTCCTAATTGCATTGTTGCCAAACTTTTGCCCCTTTTGCCCTCAACAGCCCCTTTCCGCTGCTCTCCTACCCCCGCCCTATCACCGCTGGGATGTAAAATTCCCCGCCAGCAGCAAAACGAAAGCACGGCAAGGGCAGAACAGATCCGTGGCTGCCAGCTGGAAGCCTTCCGCTTGGTTTCAGAGCTGAACCGGGTCTCCTCAAGGGCCAAGCTACTTCAGCTATCACTGGAAGAAGGAGTCAGCTGTCTTCCTCATGTCCACATCAGTCCAGAGGCCTTGCCATGAGATAGAAAGAGCCTTGGGAGGCTTGGGGGAGGAGGGGGTAGGCTGAAGGGGGTACTTAATCTCCTGGCAGTAGCAATGGCATCCTAAGGCCAGGCTGGAAGAAAGTCAGCATGCTGAAGATCTCCTATGGCTGCATTACAAACACCGTGTAAAATCAGTTAAAGTCAATTAATGCTACAGTAGCAAAGCATAAAGAGTTTTCCCATTTGTCCTGCTTCCGGTTGATGTCCTCAGTCAGATTTCTCGAGACGCAAGCTAATTAATTGGCAATAAAGAAATAACTTTGAATTTTTCTTCCGAAAATGCCTACCTACATTTAAACAAGCTGACAGAGCTTAATATCTGAATATTTACACAAAGAAGAGCTTAAAATCAAATAAATTTGATCCAATTTACTGTTAACTGAGCATTGTGAAATGTGGCTGTGCGGTGCTGCATGCTTTGTAGACCGTAGCAATCCGTCAATTAACGCAAAGTTTCTTTTTATCAATAAAGAAATCTGACGAATTTGGAACCCATCGACCCTTTGTGGAGTTTACAGTTTGGTAAATGAGGCCTGATGCTCGCTGTAATTAAGTCTTGCGTGGCTCTTTTATTAAAGACATATTCAATTAAGCTGTGTCTTTGTAGACTGCCAAGTGTGATTTGCATCGGTGCCACTTAACAATGTTCGCATCTTCAAGAGTGCTCGGCGCAGCCCGGCTTCTCCGACAAGCTCAGGCTAATTCCTGAGGCTAAAGGTCTTAAAGAGGCCGGCCAATGCAAACCTATTAATTTCTTAAATCTGGAGGATTGATTCCACAGCAGCCTGGGAAGAACTTTCATATCATAAAAATTTTCTTTGGCAAGATGTTCAAGGAAATTAAACTCCTAAAAACTGCTTGGCTCCCGTCTAGTCAGAGACTGTATCCCAGGTTGCCTTCTTATTTTTGATCTCTGGCGCAGATAGTTGTGCAGTCGGGTCACCTTGAAGTCATTGACAAAGCTGTTTTCCTTTGGCAGGGAAACTCTAACAACATTGCCACGGTGGACATCTCAGCAGGCTTTGTAGGCCTGGAGACCTACGTGGAGGCTCCGGCGGTCTTCCTCACGGCCTTCAGCACCTACGCCGGACCCTTGCTCTGGGCCTGCCACTTGGTCTGCTATCTCAGCTCGGCGCAAGATAGGTGAGTCGCGGTCATTGTTTTCTGTCAGTTGCTTTCACGTAAAAAACACGTCGTTCATCCTCAAATTTTTGCGACTGAGTATTTTGAAGAAGTAAGAGCCCATGGCTGACAACCTTCACAGCCCTGCTTAAAGAAGCTAGATGGATGAATGTTGTTGATTGATTGAGGGATGGAGAGGTGGATGGAATGTGTGCAAGGGTGCAGAAGTACAACAGCACTAGGCTGCCGATTAGGGCAATTATGAAGCAAGATCCATTAAACTGACCCTTTTCTAACCTGCGTCTGAGCCCTGCTCTCCTCTTTGCAGTCAATGCATCACCACGTGTCACCTGCGATTAAACTCCGGGGAAAGATTCTCCATCTTTGGCAGTTGTTCATTAGGCCGCGGGTGTGGAGGCGTTGTTAGAGATTACCTTAAACCTCGAACGCTGCAAGCAGCATGGATGATTGTTCTCTAACAAATGGCCTGATTAATTTGGCCATTCCGAACCAGTTATGGGTTAGATGCCAGGAGCAGCAATCACAAGACACAATGGACCTCCGGCTTTCCAACCAGAGACCTAATCAAAAAAACCTGGCAAAAGCGCAGTTCAAACAGTTTATGAAGATGTCTTTTGTTACTGTGCGCAAAGGGTGATCGGGGCCTTGTGAAGCAGCGCCACGTGCTCCTGGGTTTGCCATCCGGCAACCGCTAAAGGGATTCATAGGCCGTTTGCCGGTAACAAGAGAAAAAGTCCTTTTATTGCAAAAATGCTTTGAGCACCTCTGTCGCAAGCGGTCCGATTCTAATTGCAGGGGCAGATAAGCGTGAGTTTCGGCTCGTGGCTCACGGGCTGCCATCCTCTGGATTCACCCCCTTCCACCCCCACCCCCTCCGACGGGCCGAATGAAAGCATCGCCCATGTGCCGAGGCGCTTGTGACATAATCGCATACCCCCACATCCCCTTCCTTTGATCCCCCTGAGCGATCTCGTCCCTCATGCACTGCTGGTGTCGCTGCACCGGTGAGTCATGGGTGTTTGTCAGCGCTGGCCCAGATCCAGACCCCACCGGCAGGCACACAAAGCAGAGGGGCGCCGTCGCACCTGGCGTGCAGCAGTAACCTGCTGTCAAAATTCTTGTGGTGTTCATAAAATAGTGCACAACCTCAGGACCTTTTCTCCTTTTAATTCGCACTCATCTGAATGGCAATTTGATAATTATATTGTTTTTGATTTTGCTTTATTAAGTTCCACTGAGATTCAAAGAGTCTTTCTCAGTGGGTCACTGCCCAACCCATAAGCTGCAGAAATTTCTTTTTAAAAGGACTGAAAAAAACAACACAACACAAATGCACCAGATTGGTGATCTGAAGCCAGCGTCAGCGTTTTGGTGTGTAAAACAGAGCGAATGCATTATGGAAATCACAGCCTTTAATGTGCAATACATGGGAAAGTGTTGGCTTATGCGCTGTTTAGCTGCACTGTGTGTAACTTTTAATTTTAAACAAATTTCCCTCCGGACCTGTGTTTTTATGAATTGCTCATTATTTGTTTCATGACATTCTAAACACTGCCTCTCTGGACGCCACCATCCTTTTCCCCCGATGCGGTGGGGTCTCCGAAGCCCTGGGTGCAGTGTGCCGGAGTGCCCCGACGTGGATCAGCTCATCTATAAAGCAGCAAGCGCCGTCAGCGCTTAACTTAGACACCAAGCAGTGTAAATGGGCAATGATCAATAGCCAAGAAACCTTCCTCCAGAATCCAATAGAGTGAGCCGGAAAGCTGGTGGGGTCGGGGGTAGAGCGAGGGCCAGGGGTGTTTCTTACGGGGGCCATATGATGTGTTCTTTCTGACCATAAAAAGCCTTTGATGAGCTATCTTTATTGTGCTACACTGCCAGCATTGCTCTGTGCGCGGTTAAACCTGCCGACACAGCGTTCTAGCTTGCTCTGATAAATGAAGATAATAAACTGAAATATGAACTTGATGGAATGATACCCCCGGGGTTCAGGGGATTTTCTCCTCTCTTCCTCTAAGGGGGCTCGGTAGACTTGTTTTTGGAGAAAGTGTAGAATAGCCATGACAGGGGACGAAGGGGACCATCACAGGTCGGGCTGCTGAAACTCGACCGCGCTTCTCAATTCAGTGCCAGTGGGGTGGGGGTGCAAGTCGTACAGCGTCGTCTCCTTTTCTAAAATGCCGTGGGGTGGAATTGTGTTTTTATTAAAGTTGGGAGAGAGTCAAAAAAAAAAAAAAGTCAAAAGAGTTTATTTGTCAAGCACATGGTTGTGTACCATGTGTTGAAATGTGCACCGATCTGAACCAGGATGACTGTGCGAACAATCTATAATGGAAAATGAAGCAAACACATATCCAAACACTAAGAAGAATAGAGACAGAAACAAGCAGTAAATAGATAAATAAGTAAGTAAATAAGTAAATAAATAAATAAATAAATAAATAAATAGGCAAAATGGTACGGAACAGTTAAGGTGCCCTGGAAGGGCAGTGACAGTGGGTGGGGGGGGTGGGAGCGGAGTGGTCAGAGATTACGTGAGGGTAGTCATGTCATGTCCGGGTTTCAGAAGTCTTATGGCCACACCTGTGGGTAAAGCTCCTCCTTAGCCTCTCCGTTCTGGCCATAGTAGCTTCTGTAGCGTTGCCTAGTTTCATCAAGATGAATAGATGGTTGCTGGGATGAGACAGGTCACGGCGATCCTACTAAAAGCTCCTGGTCCTGCATCTCCTGGTATAGATGTATGTCATGTAGGGGCCAGTAGATCAGATCTGGTGCAGTTGCTGCCGGATCACTCTCTCTACAGTGCCTTGATGTCGAGAACACAGCTGTTCCCAAACCAGGGAGATGATATAATCAGAACGGATTTGTACAGCACCAAGTAAAGGTCTTAGAGATAGCTGGAGAGACCTGTAGCTTCCTCAGCTGCGGAGGGTGGTAAGGCAGCTGCTTTGCTCTACTGGCTTGAGCTCGGGATGTGGCACAGTCCATGTCAAGTCCTCAGTGACATGAGCATGGTATTTGTAACTGCTCACCCTCTCCTGCAGTCCGTTGATTTTAAAATTGTAGAACCGCTGCTAAGCGCCTACCCAAAAGTCCACCACCATCTCTTTCGTTTGCCGACATTCCAGTTGGAGGCAGTTCTCCCTGGCACCATGATGCCAGGTTATCCCACCTCCTCAAGTATGCTGTCTCATCGTTGTTGGAGATGAGGCCCAGCACCACCGTATCGTCAGCAAATTTGATAATGGAGTTGGAGGCGTGTCTTCCTGATGCATTGAGTGTAGGGCATAGAGCAGAGGCTAAGTACACAGCCTTCTTGAGGCTCCTGTATTGAGTGTGATGATGCCTGGTGCAACCACCCCTCTCACCACCTGTGTTCTGCCTGTGGGAAACTGAGCAGGCACACAGGTGGCGGTTCAATCCCAAGTCATTCAGTTTAGTAGACAGTCTGAGGGAGTTCAATGGTGTTGAGCTGAACTATGTGTCGATGAACAGCAGTGGCACATAGTTCCCCTGTTTCCTGTCCACACTTGACTTCAGGGGTGGTGTGCAGGGCGTGGGATATGGCATCGTCCGTGGATCTGTTGGGGGCGTGCAGAGCAAACTGAAGTGGGTCTAGAAGTTGGAGATGGATGCTGTGATGATGGCTTTGATGAGTCTCTCAAAGACCTTCATGACTACCGAGAGTCAGTGCTGGCGGGCGGTAGTCATTTGAGGCATGAGGGAGCTTATTGTTCTTTGAGTACGGGACAATGGTGGATGTTTTTAAAAGCACTGAGGACTGTGGACTGAGCCAGAGACTGGTGGTGGCTGTGAGAACTCAGGTCAGCTGATGCGCAGCAGCGCAACAGAGGCGCTCCCGGAGATGCCGTCCAACCCCAGCGCTTTCCTGATGTTGACCTTCAGCCTCCCTCCGCTGGCGGACTCAGCGGCGGTGATAAGGAGTCAACATTCGCCGCCAGGCTGCGGGCGTCTCGCTGCGATGCGTGGTAACTTTAAGCGCCAATCCGGAGCTCGAAAGCGGGCATAAATACGTGGAAGTTGGTTAGCGAACCCAGGAAGCCGGCCTCCTTAGCCCGCGCTAGATTTTCTTCGAAATCTGTGATGATACGCCAGTCCTTGCCACAATTTGCAGCAGCGTCACCCTGGAGAAGCATTCGACCGCTCGATGTCGGCGCTTAGCGTCCTTCACTGCCATACGTCACGCCCGTGTTGCGCTCTGTAAGCTCATGTCGCCAGTGGCGAGACCTGCGTTGTCTTACGCGGCAGTGCGGCGCATTCACAGCTTTCCGGACGTACCGCCGACCCACGGTTTTTGGTTGTAAGCTCTTAATCGTAACCGTGGGGACAATGTTGTCTTCCAACACGCTCACAAAGCTGACCACTACCTCCGAACTTCCGTTGGCGTCATCGAACTGTCTGAACATGTCCCCAGTCGGCGTCATCGGCCCAGCGTCCTGCAGCCAGCGGCTTCCGATTAGGCAGACCAGCGCTTTACCTCCCTCGTGGCGAGCCTCAAGAGCAGACTTCTGTTTGTAAGCGGCGAGAAAACAGCGTTGTGGTCCGACTTCCCAAGCCCGGCTGTGGAACAGCCTTTGTAGCCCTGCTGCGTCTGGCGTGTAGCAGTGGTCAGCGTGTTGTCCCCTCTAGTCATGCCGTCCGCGTGTTGGTATAAGTCCGGCATGACTTGTCAGAGTTCGCTTTATTAAAATCCCCACCACTATGGTTGCTGCGTCCGGATGGTTGTGTTGGGTAGTGCTGAGTGCCTCATTATGTAGTTCAGACAGGCTGTGCCAGCGATCGCATGAGGCGGGATGTAAACCGCCGTGGCGATAGCGAGCTGAACTCCGAAGGCAGGTAGAAAGAATGACACTTGATGGTCAGATGCTCCAGATGAGGTGAGCAGGACCGAGAAAAAGAACAAGCAGCTCATCACCTCGCACCACTTAGTGTTCACCATGAAACAGACTCCCCCACCTTTGGATTTGTTGGCCTCCACCCGTTCTGTCCATCACGAAACACAGAAGAAGTAGATCCGGCAAGGTCACTGCCTGATCCGGCTTTCACAAAGGGGGTCAGCCATGTCTCGGTGAAACACAGGATGTTACAGTCCCTCCGTCTCTTTGGAAAGTCACCCTTGCTCTCAAATCGTCAGCTTGTTTTTCCAATGACTGAGCGTTCGCCCGAAAACAGAATGCTGGGCAGTGGAAGCGATGAGCTCGTTCCGCAGTTTGTTCCGGAAGAACACGGTAGCGGGTCCCCCGATGTTTCTTTGTCGTCTCGCGAAGAGGGTCTTCGTGGTCGCTTCCTTTCTCGCTATCCGGCGTCCGGAATATCTCCAGCCGGCCACGACAAATCGGGTTTGAAGAGTTCAGAAACCACGTAAGGAATCTGATTCCCAATTTCCCGAAGTGTCGCGCTGTCATACAGTACCAGTCCCGTTGATGTGTGAGGGAATAATAGGTAGAAAACTACAGAAATTAAGGAAAAAACGCACAGTCTTCCTGGAGCGATCAGGTAGGCATCTGGACGTGGCCGCGCCATTTTGAAACATAACAAGGTATGCTATCAATATTAGTATGAACCATTATTGAGCTAATGCCTTTGTCAGGTCTGTACATTAAGCTGCTTAAAATTATTTAGCCATTTGTACAGCAGCATAATTCTCATTGGAGCAATTCAGGCTAAGTACGTTGATCAGAGGTCTTACAATGGGAGCAGGAATTCAAACCCCATTCACCCATTTGCAAGGTAAGGCAAGAGCTGTAACCACACCGCCAGCCCACTGACCATTACCATCTGACAATGTTCCACCATCGTGCCATCGTAATGGTGCAGCAGCTGGGACGTCCATAGCAGTCAGCATTGCTCCCCAAGTCATAAGACTCCTTAGCCAAACCCTTCTTCTTGACCCGTTGTTGAAAAAAAGAGAGGGAAGAATTGGGGTCTGAAAAACCGCTGCTTTTATAGGCTTTGCCGCTCCCGTTCTTGTGGATGAGATGGAAAGTGAAGGGTATCCCTTTCCTGCCAGGCCTGGAAGTGAGATTTGGCATCTGTGACGCGGCTCTCGGCCATCCTGGCTTGATGTGCATTCCACTGGGAGATGCGGAGGCGGGGGTTATATCCATCTTGTGCGCTAACTCTAACCGAGTTGTGGCCCTTCCTCAAGAAGATTGAATAAGCAGGAAATACAGTACAGGGAAATTTTGCTTGAGCAACTCAGCAGCCCATATTAAATCCTTCTGAGAGCCTCCCTGACTCTCAGACTTCTCCTTCCGTTTCTTACACACAGGCTTACATACATTTTCTTTTATTTTACAAAGTTTTTTTTTTTGAAGATGAAGTCTTGGGATTTTTGCATATTAGCTGATACTGTGCTGCAGTATCAGAATATTTATGATTAATATGTTTAGGTCTTTAAAAGCACATTTGAGACGCCCTTATTTATTTGCTTCTTTATGTTTCTCACCAAGCTGACAGAATTTATTAATGTGAGTGATGGCATTGGCTGGGTCACTGGGGCCGTGTGACAGTCTAGCACCATAGCTGCCACTGGGACTGCAGTCCTCATTGTCCTTTCCAGATATTCCAAGGAGAAAGCTGCTTGCAGCCAGTTACTCTGTTATTTAAACTGATTTTGCCCCCACCTCCCCAACACTTCTGCGAAAATGGGGCTGATTCTGGCTTCAAAACAACTTGTTTGTTCCCTGAAGTTACCACTGCAAGATGTAAAAGGGCAGAGAAAGAAATTTTTGCAGCTTGTCAAATTCTGGTGAAGCTTTGATATAATTTCTCTCTTGCGTAGTATTTTGTAGCTTTAACAACAGGAAACGGTAAAGCTTTAACAAACAGTGAAGCCACAGAGGCCTGAGGGGGCTGTGATAGGGGGGTCGCTGGGAAATCAGGTTGTCTTGGCCTGACTCTGCTGATACGTAACCCTCCGCTCTCGGCTCCCCTGCGTACACGCAGCCACATCTGCATCTGCCCGGTTAGCATAGCTCAGCGGGATTTGACGTGCCAGGGCGCTTCTGAGCCAATTCGTGAGCCAACAAACTTGACAAGGTACGGGGTTTATTTAAAGATTTAAAGTTGTTACCCAGCCTTTTTGAATATGGAGCCAAGTGAACAGCATATTTGGACCTTCAGCTTTCTTCAAGGATCCCAGTTCAAATCCCTATGCCTGCTGTAGTACCCTCACTCAAGGTGTTAACCCTAAACCGATACAGTAAAGTTAAAAAATAAATAAATAAAAATTACCCAACTGTATAAATTGAGTAAATCACTGTGAGCAGTTTAGTGCACGAACCTCACGTCGAACTCAAGTGTTGGCTTAACAGTCATGGTCAGAGCAGGCCCCAGACATCCATCTTTATTCAAGCTAATGGGCCAGGGACCAGAGGATGTGGCCTCACTCCCTGCCTACCCACAATGTCACAAAACTGCAGTGCTGTATTTCTGAACGGAGACAGAAAACCTGTTAAATCCTCACCAACATGCAGTGCTTAGAAGTGCAGCACAGCCCACGGCTGTCTGCCGAGACTGAGCAGTCCTTCTCTCACCACCTTCGCAGATTGACACCATTTTTTTTTTCAGCATTGGGTCTTGTTTGGAAAATGATGCCATCGAGCTCGGACCTGTGGTCTGAACTGTAGAGGCCTCTCCGTATTGGCGAAGAGCATCTTCGGTCAGTGAGCCTCTCAGGAATCCCTTTTATTTATTCTTCTCTCATTATAGGTACTCAGCTTCCACAGAGGCATGGATGGGTCCAGCTGTAGTAGTGACTCAAACCGGACATCAGTGTGATGCCCAAGTAAATGCTTCAAGTAGGGACAGAGCAGAGCTTGAGCAAATTTATCTCAGTTAAACACTCCGTTCAAAATGAGCAACCGTGGACAAAAGGCAACCTCCCAACATCGAATACTGGACGCTTCTAAAGTCTTGGTGGACACAACCAAACCAGGACAAAGTAAGTGCTCGGAGGTGTAGGGCACCTGCAGGGGTGCTGCACTTCTGCACCAATGCCTAACATTGTACATCTTCCCCATGCGGATGTTTAAATCAGTACAGCAAACAAACCTGCTATAGAACATGCACGGGTGCAGTGACGTAGAGTGAAATGGAGCCGCAATTTGATCTCGTAAAAATGAGATGCTTGTGCGTGCGTAGCCTGCGCTCTCCATCAGTTTAATAGGAAATGATAATCGGGTGTTGACCTTTAATGACAACTGCATTTCATTTGAGCGCAAAGCCTCCAGTCATTCGTCCCCCTCTCGAGCCGCGCAGACACTGCACATCATTCAGGTCCCACACTGGTTCCACTTAAACAATTGGACAAATTCAGGACAAAATAGAAAAATGTTTTTTTCTGTCTTCCTCAGGATCTGAATTCTGAATCTTTTTGTGCAAAATCTTGACTGCTTTCCTGGATGAACCTTAACAACCGAGACACTAAGGCTGCACAACCACACAAGGCCGGAAGCATCGGCAATACCTAAATGCCGGCTTCTCCGTGGTCACCGCAGCGGTGTCCCTGCTGCCTCGCGGCTCTCGGGCTGTCGGTTTTGGGTGCGAGTTTGCACGCGACTGAAAATATGAGGAACCTCTATGTGTCTGCTGTATCCGTGCTTCGTGCAAAAAGGAAAGGATGCGACACAATGCGTGGAAAAAACAAATGTAAAGTGTATTTTTCCTGCAGTGTCGGAGCCGCAGCCATCGCTGTGGCGGGATTACAGTGCCGGCTATTTAAATTGAGCTGGAGACTGTCAATAGAGGCAGAGTAACAGGCGGATGCCCCCCGCGGTCCCTTATCAGTCAGCGCCGTGACACGGCTGCAGGGTGTAAGAAAGCCTGACCGCTGAGCGAGCTTCTGAATCCATGTGTTTTGCAACGCTGTAAAAAAGAGAAGTGCGACCGTTTCCAAGTCGGTGCTAAATCCAAAGCTCAGAGCAGTACTTTCCGAACACCAGAGTATCATTTCCTCTCATTAAAAGGCTTAATGCTGAAAGTAGAATTTAAACTGCTTGTTAAACTGAAATGAAACATCCCAATTAATGTTGTGCAGCCGTAATTTTACTGTTTTTCATGTGTATTTAACTGCGCATCTCTGCGTTATGAGAGTTGTAAATAACACGCAGAAGCGCCTTGTTATAAAAGTACGTGTTGGAGCAGAGGAGTATGAAATGCATAAGATTAACTGCAGAGCCCAATTGCTCTGTCTAATTGTTCATTACGGCTGTTTTCATGCTTGGCGGGGCTCCGTCTGAAGCCAGTTCGCTCCTCGGGGCACAGAGTTTCCAGCAGCCTGTGTTTAACATCATTAGCGGCGACGCATCTGGCAACTTTTGCCCCAAACCATTACCACCGCGAACTGAGCAGAAGATGCGGCTTAGCCGCTTAAATGTGCCTTTCTCTCGAGTCACTCGACCTCCGGGCCCGGCCGGGCCTGTGGTGCCGGGGGGGTGGGACCCGGTCGTTCCTTGCTGAGGAACGAACCGCTCTCTCAGGGGAGCGCTCCCGACCGGCAGGCTGATCTTCCTCTGGGAGTCGGACAGGGTGAACTTTAACAGGAAACCTCTCGTGTATGGCTGGCTAGCAACCCTGATGCACCTGAACCACACAGGTGATGTAGGGTGGACCACCTTTGCCAGAGGAGACCTTTCTCAAACATTTCTGTGCTGAATGACTGAGGTTGGGCAGCAGATGGTCAGCAACGTAGGACTCAGTGGACCTCTGTTTGAATCCCACCTCCTGCTCTAGCTCCCTTGGTCAAGATACCCTGAATTGATATGGCGAAAATTACCCAGCTGTATAAATGGGTACATCATTCTAATATCAGTTTGCAGAAAAGCATCAGCTAAATATTTCAATTGAAAAGACTCGGTGAATGGCTGAACTTGAGGACTGGGCCGTGTAAGGGAGGCCACTGTTTGTGTTGCTGCTAGTCAGGAACTCCTGATTTAGGATGCTTGGGTCCTATCGCTGCTTCTTGTGCCATCAGATTTACTCCATTGTCCTCCTTTTTACCTCTGGCAGTGGAGACTCCTCGATACCCCTTCTGCTCCATTACATTCTCATCGTGTCCAGCTGTCAGAAAAGGGCTTGAAGGAGAGCAGGAGAGGCTTTGCGATGGCGCTGTTTGCAAATGTAGCGCAGGCTTCCACAGTAACTCATTGTGTTTGGTTGTCCATGAACAGGTAAATTTTACATTTTACCCTTTCAAATGAAAGACACGTTCCAGGAAGACAAAAATAAGTAAATGACAGCTTTCATATAACTTTGTAAATTACACTGCACTTCCATTTTGTTAGCTGCATTAATTCATTCATGAATTTGTCTGGGCACGGACTCCAGAAGATGCTGTATGCATTGTGCAGGAATGTTGCAACACGTGGAAATGACGGTGTTTCATTTGCATTTGCTTCCAATTGGACGGTTGCTCGGTCTTGCTGCAAAAATCCCTTTGTACCTCATCCCAAAGATGCCGGATAGAGTTGAAACCAGGGGACCGTGCACACCTGTCACATCACTGTCATGTTCTTAGAACTGTTTGGTGACAATATGTGTCTTGTGATGTGGTGCAGCATCGTGGAGAAAGTGTTCATCTGGCTGGATAAATTGTAGTCACAAACAGTTTATCCCACTTGCAGTCACGTCATGTTTATCTTTTTGGAATGTACAATGGGTGTACCTAATAAAGTGGCAACTCAGAGTATAATCCCAGCAAGGGAGTCAGGACATCACATAAAAGGAAGTGTACTCACCAAAAAAATCATCCAGAACAACAAGATATTGTGGCTGTGTTGGTTTATTTTTTGTCAAATGTGGACCCTTTCGAGCAAGGAAAGAACTTGAGGACGGACGTGGGTGACGCAGTTGATGTAACATGGCTACTCCATGACGACAGCAGTTATTGAACATGAAACGCCTTAATAGTACCTTTCACCTATTATGTTGTCCACCTCTCCATCAGACTGGCGTCAGACCCATTGCACCTGTCCAGCTGCGAATGTCGAAGCAAATGAGATGTCGCGCACAGGCAGACAGCCATTAAAGTGGAGCCGCAGTTTGAGAACAGCAGAGCGGTGTTGGGCCTCTGTCTGCTGCTCTGTGCCTCACCTCCCCTCCGCAGATCTGGGCTGTGGAAGCAACACAAGTGCATCCGAACCTTGAAAGACGCTGCTGCAGTGCAGCATCCCCAATGTTCACCGGGGGAGCCACAGATCCGCCTCCGCTCCTGCTCGCCCTCATTTTTCTTGCACCTTTCGTCAAAGAGCAACTCGACTACGGCAAACCCACTTCTCATTATACAGCCATTGTACCGGTGGTCGACAGAGTAAATCACCGTGTTTTTCTGCGGCTCATTCTTTCGCTCAGCAGTCTGGTGTCTCTAATAACTCCCAACGCGGGAGGTGCAGCTTCAAAGGCCCTGTTCTTGGCAAAGGAGATGGACAATGCTGGTGATTTAAACGCATTTGAAGGTGCGGCGTTTTGTTTCAGGAGCCAGGCCCTGCGTGATCCTGGTGCACGGGCGGTAGCGCCAGCTTGCGTGCGGGTCTGGCCTCCCTGTTTGTACGCTCCTTTACCGAGGACTCCCGCCGCGGCCTAAAAAGGAGCTCTTTGGTTTCAGTCGTTTGAAAAGCCAAAAGCCCCTTCAGATGGGTGGAAGTGTACCGCTTCCCGGAGACTGGTCACCGTGTGCTTGCACGGACGTGACACCCGGGTTTTGTCAGCGGCGCCAAGGCCAGGGTGGATCTCGGACAGCTTGGGGCAAAAGCAGAGCGCCGCATAGTCGGAAAGCCTGAAGCTTCAGGGCGGTTTTCGTGTCGTTTTGTAGGATGGATTACGGCTTTGGTGAAAAGCTCATCTGTCAGTGTACCTCTCTTTTGTCTTTATAATGCTAATGTCTCGCTGCTCGGCTGATGTTCCTTTTATTGCCTCTCTTAATGGCAGCTGACGTCAGTTGGAGTAACAAAGTGTTTGCGGTGGGAGCATCGCAGCCCCCTGTCATTATTTCTCTGTGGAGTTAAATGTCTAATTTACAAATGTATGTTTTTTCCCTCCCTCATCGGAAGAAAAGGCTTTGTTTAATGCACTGTAAAATGCGCTCTCGGGCTATTCTGGGCCTATCGAGGTCCGCGTTCGTCGCGCTGATTTTGGGTCGCTCATAATTTCCCCACACACGTTGTTATCACCGCAGTTTCATCGGCTCTGTCGTCTTTTCGCCTTTATTTTCCGTCTTGATAACTGCAGTTCATCCTGTGTTTGGCTTTCGTGCGTGTGCATGACGAATGAAGGATTACCAAAGATACGTGCCATGGCGCAACATCGGGGCTCCCAGGGCCACAAAGGCTAACCCCCCCCCCCCCCATTCCTTCCTGACAGGAGCATGACAGGAGCAGCCATGTCCCACGCGTGCTACTGCTTCACGCTGCTGCGCTCCATCCCTGCCGCTGCCTACGTCATCCTGGTCACAGCTCTGCGCTACCACCTTTTTATCTGGAGCGTCTTCTCCCCCAAGCTGCTGTACGAGGCCACGCATACGCTGGTAACCACCGCCGTGTGCCTTTTCTTCACTGTCGTGGACCAGAACCGTGGCGGCAGACCGTGAGGCCGCGCAGCTCAGCTGGCCCCCCACCCCCTCCTCGGCCCCTGGCTCAGCCACTCGGCCCCAGCTTCGACGCAGGCATCCCACCTTCGTGTTCCACAAAGAGATGTGGTCTCCCCAGCTGCACTCAGATGTGTGTCTGAATAATAAGATTCATCTCCACCGTATAAATGGCTGAAATACTGATTGGATCTCGACAATTGTCCGCTCTTCGTACTTGGTGATTTTTATTACGCCGTTTTTGATTTGTAAAAGATGATTCAATTTGGTACGCCGAGGGACATAAATACCTTTTTATGAGCAGATTAGTAAGATGATAATTGAGGTATCCGGTGAAATCTTGAGCGCACTCCAGAATAAGGATATTTTGGGTCTTGAAGCCAAGTATGCATTGCGCTTTTAAACATCTACTTCTTTGCATAATGCAGTGTTGAAACGCAGTGCAAACAAGTTTTCATGCATGCACCGAAGTGAATAATTCATCCCCTTATATGCATTGTTGGTTCTCTCATCTATCCTGTTAGGGGGAGCGCTCGCGTGCTTTCGCGGCTCGCTGTGAAATGCGATTTCACATACAATCCGTGCGAGAACGGCAGCGTACATGTGACGCGTGCTGCTCCTTCGCTCTGTCACAAGGAGGATGGCGTAAGGATTGTTTTCAGTCTTAAATGTCTATGCAGTGCTGTGTGCTCTACACACAGAAAGCTTTTGAAAAATCCCTAGGCATTTATTTAAGCACATATTTATATTTATACGTATGTCTGTAATATGATGACCGACTGGAACAATTGAGAACCAGGCAGGAAGCCCAGATTTGCCCTGTGTGACTGCTCCGCTAGCAAAAGACTTGCTTTGGTCGAGCAGTGGAGGAAAAACCGAGTTCCTAATAGCACTTCCGTACAGGTTCCCTCAGACCGCCGAGGCACTGCCGTCGTCATGTCACCAGGGTTGAGTTTCCACTGGGATCCTTTCGTCCTTCTAGGGACACGGGCGAGTTGAGGGTGGCCCGGTCTCCGGCGGGCCATCTCTTCCTTGGTTCCACTACATCCGGACTCTGGCTGGGAAACTATTTTTGTGTTTAAATTGGATTTGGTGTTTTGTTAATTCTGTCACTTTTGTTGATGTTTGTATTTACTTTGTCTTCGTTCATTTAAAATATATCCCACAGATGGGTGTCAGAGTTGTGTGTTTAGCTTGACCTGTGTTCAGTGCATTTTAAATTTACAAGGGCTATAAACACTGAAAGGTGGTCACAAAATGCTGCGTGTAAGCACTCAGTGAGTTCAGAGTTTGCAGCTGATGCTATTTTTGGTGAGGGTGTGCACATCCACAATTGTAAGTCATTAAATGGATCCGCTTGTTGCAAACCAAAGTGAACAAGCAGACCATAATTTAGTTTTTAATCCACACCAATGGACGCATTGAACACGTTGCGCAGCGTGGTTTGGTGTTTTGTACCTTAGCTGATCTTTTTTTTCCCTAGGCTTTTGTTTCGTTCACCTTTAAGACAGCCCAGAGGCTGACCACAGCCATTCACGTTTCACTTCCTCGTCGGTTTTTGAACAGTTCCTGAGAAAAATGTGGAAAATTGTTTCTTGTAGCATGATGGGGCAGATATATTGTAAGGTTGCCAAGCACTCTTGTTCACCACTCGACGCGCTCCAAGCAGAGATCACATCCACTGTGCGTCTCATCATCTGCAGAGCTCATTTGCACATGACAGGGTCACCAGACCAAGAGCGCTGAAAGTGTGTTCTGTATGAACACTTTTGACAACATGGCTCCTCTTGAGGTAGAACTAAATGCCTGGGACAGTCACTTAGGTATCAAAGAAAGGAGGAGGAAGGAGATCAGAAAGGTAACACTTGACCAGCTGTCCAATTAGTGTGAAAGGACACTCGCAATTCCCCTGTACCCTGGTACCTACTGTCATTGATCCTAGAAGTGGCTTGAGTAACACAAACTCAAATATCCTAAAGCAGTTTCCATTATTTCTTAGGAGGAAAATTGATTAAACCTGGGTTCATCTGAAAAGCACAAGTGATTTTCCCAAAATGTCCGTACCACTCCAGAACCCCATTTCAACACTTTGGATGCTGCCTGCCTAAGTACCAGTTAATGAAGTAACATGCATTTGGGTGCTTATAGGCGGTTACTTTTTTTTAGCAAACATTTAATTGTCGAATTTGTCTAAAAAAGGAAATAGAAACAGTATAAATAAACGAAATGCACCTGCAATAATGGGCTGCTACTGGGACGAACTCTAACGGATGAAATCATAAAATGCAAACTGCGTTTGAACACAGACCACACGAGACAAAGACCGAGAAAGATGACGCTGGGCAGCGTTGCCCGCTGGCATCTCGCGTGTACTTCTGTGAATTGTGTGACACGATTTGGCTTCACTCGCAATACAGCTCATTGTGCCGGCACTTCTCAGTACCGATTTGGTACTGACCCAGGTACTAATGTCCTATACTGTTGTGTATATTGGGAATTCAGAAACCAGGAACTGAAATACCAGGGTACAAGCATAATGCATTTACAGTGAGATGCATGGTCTTGTTGCTAAAGAACCGGATGGATGTTTGGCCCAGTAGCTGTAAGTTTATTTATGATGAACAGAACAGGGCTTGGTCATCCAAACCCAAGAGAGCTGCCTTTTGGCCGCCCTCTCTGATCTTCACTTCTCGGTCAGTCTTGAAACATTGTGTACCACTCAGAAACCTGCTGTATTTTGTGACCGTGGGCGTTCCGCCGCACAAAGCAACGGCTGTTTCTCAAGCCATCGGTTTCCAGCCGGATTTCTGTTACGACCCAGCTTGGTCACACACCTCCTCCGAAAAGTGGACCGTCTTCCAGCACAACACTGGATCTCTGCTCCTCAGCACGCAGCCTTTTTTCCTGGAGCAATAAAGGGATTCCTTAATCGGTCTACATCCCTTCACGCGGCATTTCTTTCCACCAGCAGTTGCATTTGTTTGTGTTTGCTTTCGTTCCTCCCATTGGTTTTCTCTGTTTACGGTCGCCCGTGTTTCGTTTTGCTGTTACCTGCTGGAATATGTTGGTAAGCAACTGAACTGGGGTGTCGATTTGCTGTGGCCAGAAGAATGGGCCGTGTGTCAGATCGTCTAATTTGTTTAAGTTGATGCTGTGTATGGATTTTGGGAACCATGGGCTTGTGCTCATACAAATAACGGTTGATTATGTTGTTTCTGTCATTCTTTCTTCTCACCCGTTGTTTATCCTTAGTTCAAATAAAATGACTTGACTTTCTCCACCCAGGCTCCTTGAGTCAATACCCACAGTTTGAGATCAATGTTAGGTTTTGAATGTATGGCGGGTAATGTGTGTTTTTGTCTGAATGGCAATTTCGAGGGCAATAAAACCAAAACATTTGTCTGACTGCTGTTTTTCAATATATTTTCTTTGAGAAAGGTGAAAAATAACAATCAAATAAGCTCTTATAAAGATGCCATTTTATTTGTTGTTGACTGTAAATTAAACACTTAGTATTTGGAAATTTGATGTAAATCACACATTTAATAAATGTATATTTTGTGGGAAAAATGCGAGTCCCCTGCATCAAGTCAATGGCAACCATTTGAATATTCATTTATCAATTGGTTGCTGAACACACATTTTTGGTTCAAGTTATACAGCAAGATGTTCTCACTGCAGTAAGTGAGAGTGCGTACTTGGATCAAGGCTGCCACAACAAGAGCAGGGACAGGAACCTGAACAGGCAGTGGGATTTCTCCACTCTATGAACCCAGGACAAGTACCTTACTCAAGGGTACTACAGCAGGAGTGGCATTGGAACCTGGGTCCTTCGTGCGAGGTATCAGCTCAGCACTTCACTACCTGCTGTTGTCTTACGGTCCACTTTAACTGAGCTGCCGTGGCCCCACCAAGCACTGCGGAAACATCACCTTGTCCACTGGAAAACATCTCCATAGTCAACCTGTTCCCTGAGTCCCGCCCTCATCTGCCCCCAGGCCCCAGTCAGTCAGACGCCATCACTCCAGGGTCAGCCCAGTCCCACCTTTTGGTCCCGGATGCATCTTGCAATGACAAAAAAAGCATATTTTTAAGTATTCAAACTCACATTTTTCTTCACTTCAATTAATTCCTAGAAATAAACTGCATTGTCAATGAAGGTGGGGCCAAACGGCGCCGACCTCTGGCCGGGTCTAACTGCTAGCAAACTTGGCCAACGAAATCCAAAGAAACAAGTCGGCCGACAGCGAAGACTTTAACGGTTCCTCATAAGCCGGGCGGTTAATGACAGCCAACTACAGCTGTTAAAATGCACAGCAGACATCATTTTTCGGGGTGGTACTTGCTTTCAAGGAGAGGCGGTTAAAACATTGCGTGCGAAAAGTTCGGAAGTAGCCAAAACAGCGTGATAGAAAAGTAATGGTGTAAAAGTTGGATTTTTACTAACAAAGGTGCTTGAATAAATTTAAAAGTTAACATGCACGTCTGACATGTACCGTTTCTCAAAAACGTCTTTAAGTACAGGTAAGAGAGTAAAAGTAACTGTTGTTACCCAGAAAATATGAGGCATCGCTAATGCTACTGAGGTAGAAAACTGGAGCTTGGTGTTCACCGCCACCGACCTCCATATTCACTCTGTTCACTAAACAGCAGCCGTTCAGTAATCGTCCGGGCTGCGATGAACTCTGGAGCTGCAGGTAGCACAGGGGATAGACCTGGCCTCCCTCGCCTGCCGCAGTACCCATGAGCAAGGTAATTCTTGCTGTGAATGGCTACTGTAAAAATGATCTAAACCTAAAAATGAGTGTCTAGCTGTAAGCAGCTTAATATACAAAGCTAACATTTGCAAGTTCCCTTGGAGAGAGGTGTAATGAGGAGGAGGAATAACAGTGTTAATAACACTATTACTATGGGGGAGCGCACGATAGCAGCACCGTCCGCTGGGGGCCGCAGCAAGAGCTGGGCATTTTGCAGCCCCCGCTGCAGCACTGTCAAGTGTCCAGGGGTCTGGGGCGTCGTTCACGTGGAGGCCCCTGTGCGCGTTTGCCGAGTCTGTTCAGAAGTAACCCGTCGGCTATAGCGGGTTGTCTTACGTACAACGAACCGCACCCGCAGCCACACAAATCCCACGCAGACTCACTCACTCAAGCAAAACGCCCCTCGTTTTCTATGTCCGTGCCCCCCCGACAAGCAGGGTCCAGTTGATAGAACTATTATTATGCTATAATTTTTTTAATAACGGTTAATAATTAACTAGCTTTCTAGCAATAAACAGCTTTCGTTCTGTGCAGATAAGCACATCCCCTTGGTGTTTTCTCTGTGATCCTAGCGCCAGAGTGACTTGAATTAGAAAATACAAGCAAGTTATAAAAACACTTTGAAGAGGAGCCTGCTGGTCTTGCAGTTAACATGCAACCCTGGGACTCAGCGAGTATCCGTCCGTCTCTCCGTCCGTCCGTCCGTCCATCCATTATCGTCAGCTGTCTGATCTCAGAATCATCAGCAACAGGTGAGGAGCCTGACTTCTGACCATGCAGCCATCGGTTTGTCCCCAGGGGAGCTGAGCCTGAAGCGTTGGTTTGACTGATGGAGACATGAGGATTTTTTTCAAGTGAGCCTGACAAGCAGAATGAAATTGCCCCTCTGGAGGTGCCTTTATACACTTACTTGAAGAAACTGTAAAAAAGTTTCTTCGTTGCCAGTCGAATTCCCTATTACACTTTCACTCATCAGCCAGGTCCATTCCAACTACCTGCTGTACTGACTTTGAACCCACACATTGCAGGTGATGGCGTTTGTTGTACTTTCAAGTGTGAGTTACCTGGAATTTGAACTCCAAACCACCTCCTGTGGAGCTGCTGCACTTTTGTGTTCACTGCTTGTACTCATTAAACTTGAATTCACTGCACTTTTCCAATCAACTTCAACTGGAACAAAAGTTGAGCAGCAGTTTGAGGCACTGCTAAGCACAGCCCTCAGCCCCTAGACTGCAGTAGCTCTGGGCTCATGGTGCTGTGAAAAGGCCTTAGAGTTAGGTAGTGTGAAAGTTGGAGGTTCAAATCCTCTGTGGGGTCTTTATCAACAGAGAAGCTGGAACCTGACAGGTATCCTACACACTAGTCAGGATGCTGGAGTGCTTTGTGTGTGTGTTTGTAGTGTGTTGGGGTTATGTAGAGACACTGAACCCTGACAAGGTTGGTTTGGATTTCGCCCATGTGGCTCACACCCCCGAGTGTAGGTTTACAGGTGAATGGCAGTGCTTCCAGAAGACTTGTGGTGTTGTGACTACATGCATTTGTTGATGTTTGTAGGTTCCATCTGGGCTGTGGCCTTTCATTTAAATTCAACTTACATCTCTGTATGAAACAGGTGCAATTAGACTGTTTAAAGAGTCTGTTTTTTGGGCAGTAGTGTAACAGGTAAGGAGCTTCTGTCCTGACGCAAGGTTGGCGGTTCCATCCCTGGTGAAGGTGTGCGCAGAGCATGTACCTGAGCGTGCCAGTGCTGTGGAGTCAGGTGTGAAGGTGTTCCGGAGTGAGTGAGTGAGTGAGTGAGTGTGGGGGTGGAGAGAGCGGCCCTCTGGGGCCCCTGAGAGAGTCCACTTTGTTAACTGCTCTCTACCATCATACACTAACATCAGCCTTGTGCTGTCACCCGGTGTACAAACACACATTATGTCAACTTACCTTGAAGTTAAGACTTTCAAGGACTCAAACCAAAAACCTCCTGTGGCTGACAGCAGCAGCTTGCCCCCAGCACAGAGTTGTTATTGAGGAGGTCTGACATTCAGCACTTTAATTTGTGGGTTCTCGAAGCAACAGGAGGCTCCTGACAGAGTTCCGAAGAGGTTAAATAGCCGGTGCATCAGTCACAGAAACTGCCCGGTTCGGTGTGTTACGTGGAACAACAGGCTCAGACGTGAAGGCAGCACATGGACAAACTGCATGGGTACAGAGGGACAGTGGCTGCAGTTTAAATGTCACACACAGGATAGTTTCTAAATGCCACAAGCATAGCCCCACTGAGTCAGCTCCTCTGTGGCCCAGTCCATAAAAAAACGTTGCACTGAGAGTTTCACAAAGCTGGAATTTATGGCAGGGCTGCCATTCAGAAATCGCTTGTACAACCTGCACCAGAACTGGTTGTACAAGCGATTTCTGAATGAACAGCCTTACAAGTCATTTTGCAACCCATTTCCTACATGAGCATGCGTTTATTTAGAGGACGGGCCGCACCAACCTCCATAGATCTCAGCTGAACGCTTAGAATATGGCTTCCGAATGCTCGTTCAGCTGTGACGTCCACCTTTTACCTGAGTGATGCCCATTATGGTGACTTCATGAAATGTAGCGGTGCGATAAGGACGAATAAAAGGAACATCTCACACACAGCAAAGTCACTGTTTTATGCCGTGTGTTGCTGTCTGTGTGGTGTGTTGGGCCACTTCCTCATTCGTGATATGATAAGTTTAAACAATGACGTTTGCTTCCCCATCACATGACACCTCAGTAAAATCTTTTTTACTTGGAGAGCAAACTGGTTGTAAAGTATCAACATGCAGCTGCCAAGTCTGCTCACAAATCAGTTAGTTCATAAAGGATTTTTACTGCTATGCCAAAGTCAATTAAACTTAACAGAGATCTCTCGGATATATCAATAATAAAAGTACTTTGTAGAATTTTTATTGACTCAGCTACATTAGAAGTAAAACTTTGAAAAGAGACTTTAAACTTGACAAGTGTCATAATGAAGGTGTCTGTGCAAACTCTTGTACAGGCTGCAAATGATTTATCGCAGAGAATGTACAACGTTCATTTTTTATACATCACAGGCACCAGATATCAGCTGTAAACACCGTGTAAGCAAGTTGAATAAAAGTGGCACTGCTTCCGGTTGTGCTGGGTGCACTTTACTGACACCTACTGGCTCGCAGCAGCAATGCATGTCACAGTCAAATGTTGAAAAATGAAGTGCAGAGAATGCAATTAAAATTAAAGTGGAAAATTTATCTTCAGAGAACTCATAACTGGGATGTTTTTTAAAAAGCGGAACCACTACATTATGCTGTGCCGCCCCACACTTATTCTGCAGTAATGTGTGCCTTAATCACTGTGGCGCTGCGATGTCAAGGGGTGGGAAATTTCTCTGCCCCACTGTTATGCATGGCAGGGTGAGATGAAAGCATTTCTTAAAGTTGCCCCTCAGCAACCAACTGGGTCTGGACAGAGACATATAAACACAGAATGGCGTTTAGAAAAAAAAACCAAGTAAAGTGCTGGTGAATCCCATGGAATTAATCCTTTATTTTGAGGTCTGCCTTAGTTGGTTCCATCTCTTTTTGCCATTAACAGTTGCGGTGTCATGGAGCAGAAGGAATTTCTTGCTTTGTTTCAGCCGACAGTTTTGCTATGTGCCAGACGAGTGGTCAAAATCACACAGTAATGGAATTTCTCATAGCGTAGCAAAAAAAAAAAACTTCACAATGGAAAAATGGGCATTGATGGGGAAAATGAAGACACGACCACAGTTTCCAGCTTAATGTGGAGTCTATAAAAGGAAGCAGCAAGGAACCCCCCCAAAAAACCGCTTTGACTTACAATCTTACGTTTATACGGCAGGTTCATTTTTACTCCTTCAGCTCAGCGGAAGTGCCATCATCTCTAGCAATTCAAATTCAAAGCCATGTTCTCTGGTTACAAACCGACCGCTAACTATTACGCCACCGACTGCTCCAAGTGAAGTTTCGGCACTCATTTTGCATTTCCCCGATACCTTGATCCAAAGTGATTTCCAACCGTGAGAAGTTTAGCACAGCAAAGGCAATAGAGGAGAGTGGCGGAGGGGAATCCCAAATTGAACAGCTCCCAAGTTTTATGTTATTTTTGCTGAGCGCTGCACAAAGTTTCCCATAACAATAAAACCAAGACACAAAGTAACAAAACGTTGTGATGCTCCAAATCCAAAGAAAGTTAAAACCTGGTACGGTTGCTTACATTCTGTAAGCGGTTTACTTAGTGGCTTCAGCGAGTTTCGTCGATTTCCAACCAAACAGAAATTTG
Source organism: Heterotis niloticus (assembly GCA_018136845.1). Classification (NCBI taxonomy): domain Eukaryota; kingdom Metazoa; phylum Chordata; class Actinopteri; order Osteoglossiformes; family Osteoglossidae; genus Heterotis; species Heterotis niloticus. The sequence goes on from CM030888.1 coordinate 971,397, forward strand.
TTTGAGTCGCAGACACGTAGCTTCGGCACGAACGCGAGCTGACTAAATGCTGCTCAACCCGGCCACTTATGTGGTACTAAAGAGCTAAATTTCACAAAGACTTCCCAGCTACCAAGGGCACAGCTGGTTGCTGAATCCAGCAGCGGAGCCACAGGAAACCCTGGTACAGCACCCTGGCATTTTGCAGAAGACGTGGAACCCGAGCGCTCGGTGACCTCCGCCGCGACACGGCCGGCACACCTGAGCTCTACGTGCATCTGCAGCCAGTAGAACCTTGGTTGTGGTACTTACTTTCCAACTGTACTGTAAAATTTGGAAGAGTTCCTCACTCAAAATCACTCACATTTGTGCTGTTAAACATAAAACATTACAGCAAACGGCAAAAGAGCCCCAAGAATTAACACTCGGACATTTGGCTGAGCATCACACGCGAACCCTTGTCCTGTCACTGCGTCGAGCCTTCGGCAATGAATAATTTGCCCAAAATGAAGTAAATCTCCAAACTGTTTCTGTTACTGCGATCGCTGACCTTTGTACTCGAGCGTGCAAGGCCGCTGCGGCCGGAATATGAATCCGCAGTTACCAGGGACTAACATACAATTCCTTTTGAGAACTGTTGTTGGTCGCCGCTTGCTTTATTTGCGCGGTGTAATATGTAACCTACAGTTCTTCGCAGGCCTTTAACTTATTGCTAATGTTTGCAGGCCCTAAATGAAAATAATTTTTCATCCGTGCGCAACAAAACAGGAGGAACCCACAAAAAAACGTCACCCGCCGAACACTTTGTGCTACGCTGCCGTGCGTGTGGCTCCAGGAACGACCGGGCAGGCAGCGGCGCTTCGTAACTTTATGGAGGGTTTTATCTTTTGGCCCCTCACCTGCTTGCAACTTCAAGCAAACCTTGAGCATAAAAATCTCAAGAGTCTCTCTGACTTGAGCTGCAGTCCAGGACAGATCACAGTGTTTTCCCCAGCGACCGCCCTCCCCAGGTGAAGAAACGGTCCCTCTCCAGCCCGCCCGGTAAAACGCCCTCATCCTCCCAACTGGCTGCGCCCGGTGCTCGCTTCCTGCTATGAGGCCCGCACCAGCGGCTGCTGGATGAGCTCCTGTCTGCCGCGCTCTTACGCGCAAGTCCGCCGTCACCATGCAGAACAAACACACTCATTTATTAAGCATATTTAAGCTTCGGTCAGTGATTCTGGCGGAAGAAGTCAGGTGACAGTGACAGAAAGGTTCTCAAGTACAGCCAAACATATAAACGTGCCTCTTTATGCCCCACCTCCGATTATAATATGGCAGCGACAGCGTACATTGTCAAGCTGTCAGAATTGTTAACTGCTCGCGCTCGCCGTTCTGTCTCGGTCTCTGAGGAAAGTTTTGTCCACGGGTTCCGGGAAATCTGCCCCCCCACCCCTCCAAACTCCCCTGCACCGAGTCCCCCCCTTCCTCCGTCACAATGTTTTGCATGCCGAATTGTGTGATATATGTCGGCAAGGAGACAGAGCGTAGCCTACAGAGGTGAAGATGGAGCTGAGGCGGGGAGGGTGGAAGAGGAGTGGGCGGCGTATCGGCCCCCCATTTCGGAGCTCTCCTTTGTCTCCCGGTGAAAGCGGCTCGTGGAGATGGAGCCAAAATTCAAGTAAATTTTAACAGCAGAGTGGCGGGGCTGTGTCAGCTGGGACTCGTGACCGCCTACTCGGGACTACAAGGATCTCCTCTGGCGCTTCTCACCATATTACTGTCATTTATACATATAAATACAAAAGCAAGGCAGTGGGCGCCATTCCCTTAGTGCCCCTTTTATGATGGGTTTGCAATTCAAAGACAGGTATAAAGGGCACTGTTTGGGGCGGGGGGGGGGTTGTGTCTCCTGGAAGTCCCTACCTCACAGTTTTAAACCAAGTCCTGCCTTGTGCTTAGGGCAGAATTAAGAGACATTTAGAAGGAGTGAACCGTTCATAAGCATGTAACTCGACAGGGATCAGGTGCCACGCAGGTTTTTTTGGATTCTCATCTGGGGAATCTCATTGCACTTTTTTTGTATCGGTTCAGCGGAAATGGAACGAGAAATGGAAGAGCTGCGCTGAGGTTCAGACGCAATGCGTGGACTCTCCGGTCAACAATGTGTCCAAATCGCTCTTCGTGACCACAGGGCCACCAACACGGCAGGGGAACGTTGTTGTGATGCCAAAACACGCGGCGACCGGTCCGAGAGGAGCCGAGCGTTGCGTGTTTGTACCTGAAACCGGTGAGCAGGAACATCGGCCCCACGAACTGCTTTCGTCTTTGTGACAGGGATGGCGAGTCTCTGTTGAGCCGCTTCGGACTCCGGATGGGTGTCGCTTTCGGCTTCTTGCACAAGGCATCGTGTTTTTCTCGTTCGATTAAAACTGTTTGTTCCATCTATGAACTTGAAAACCCAACTGCAGCTACAGAGTTTTGTTAACAAAGGGTCGCCAAGGTTGTCTGAGTGCTAAAGGGACACAAAGGGACGCGTTTTCTCAACCAAAGCAACTCGGGGCTGGCGGCTGTGCCACCGCACGCAAACGGCTGCCAGTTTTTGCAGGATTTTCCTCACGTACCGCTTCTGGAATTTGGACATCTGCCGCGCAGCACCGATTCCCGGGGCCTGGCCGACCCCCGCGCGGGCCGCTGCCGAGCGTGTGTGGAAGCTGCTGAAGTGGCGGCTGAAGTGCGCGGCCGCCGAGAGCTCCCATCGCAGCTTCCAGAGCGTGGATTCGAGTAATTGTCTCTCTTTGTTCGAGTTGTACCTACAAACTGACAGGTGCCGCTTTGTCACGCATCTGTAGAAGCCAGAGGTTGGCTTTTGTGCCGACAGAAATAGATGCTGTTGCTGTACGCAGCTGGAAACTCTCATTACGAGAGCTTATAGTTTTATACCGCACTTTTTTTGTACCTGTCTGGAGCCGGGTTTCACTTAAGAGAAGACCAGCAGAGCTTTCATTTCTTATTTATTTTTTCCCCCACACCTCTTCGCAGTTCTCAAGCCCACAGGCTACCTGCTAGCGTTGTCAGTTTATTATAAAAGATCGCCTCTAACCTTCCACAGCTGGGCGTCCCGCATTGAGCCGGGCCTCATCTGAAATTCAAAAATCGAGATCAGCGCCCTTGAGTCTGAAACGAAACAAAACGAAGGCCACCATCCGGTGTCTGCCGAAAGCGCGGCAAGGTTGACAAGCGCGTCTCCCCGGGGTTTGGCCGGCAGGGGCGTCTCCTGTGACACTCTGTCTCGGAAGGCAGCTGAGGTCGCTTTCAAGGCACCGTTTTACCCGCCCGGCCCGCCGTCTCCCTTTGCACCCGACGCTACCGACAGAAACGCGGGTATGAACGTTGCCTCAATGCAGCGGGCAATTTCAGCCGAATGGCTGATCTTTCGCAGGTGACCTTTGGCCCTTGCCGAGGGAGCTGCTTTGCGGAGACTGCGAGGTATTTCTGCTGGAAAGGATAAGAAAGTCTTGTCCTCTGCTCCACTGCCTTTCGCCAATTTAACAACTTGACATTAGCTCTTTTTTTTGGAAAGGAAATCAAATAACCTATAATGTTTGAACTAAATTACTTCCGGATTTAAATCTGCCTATAAAACCCTCCTGGCATTGCTGACTGGGTTTGAAAATATTAATCTTTTCTTATTTTAAAAGCTAATTTGCGTTTGAAATGTTTTTGGATGCTGTTTCATGATAAGAATCAGTGTGTCATTCACTTCTTGGCATCCTGCATTGTTTTTGGTCTGCGGGAGTTCTGCATGGACCTTCGCCTCCTGTCCTTTAATGCACATTCCTGCTGTCTTGGTTATCTGAGCAGCGGCGCATTCTGTCAGCTGCCAAGTGCGCACAGCACTGTGCGCCTCTCTCCTTTCTTGGCCAACTCTTGCACTGTAGATGTGTTCCTGCTGCGAGCTGAGCGATGGCCCCATCTCTTTCCTCTCTGTGCTCTCCAGACCTTCTCCAGAAGAAAGAGCCGGATCAGTAATGGGCTCGCGTTCTGCCGAAGCAGGGGAGAGCAAGCGTACGATGAAAAGACAGAACGCCCGGTCCCTGCATTTCCCCGAGCGACTTCCTCAAGACGAATCTGTCATGTACTATGGCGCCACGTGTCACCGAGGGCCCATAAAACTGCACTTATAGCGTGAGGCAAAGAGAGTTTGTGTGTTTGTTGTGTTGATGCTGGCCTTAAGGGAAGGGGACAATGACAATCTGAAACTCAGACAAGCAAACAAACAAACAGTCCAGGCTCTTCAAAGCCACACGGTGTCCCTCACAGGACACTCCATCCGCCATGAAGCTCAGTCACGATGGCCACCCTGGCTCCTTTCTTTGTGGCCATCGGAAGCCAGACCGCTCCTGCTTCACAGGCCTTCCTTCCAGCCGCGGTCCGCTGTCCCACGCTGCGCCGATAAGCATTCGCCGCCAAGCCTCCGTCCACCGTTAGCCGAGACGCCAGCGTACCGCTTATTCGCTTACTGGGCAGAGGATGAAAACACTGCTCCACATGACAAATATGCACAACAAAAAAAATCGATGCAAAGGCAACGCCGAGATCTTAAACTGAAAACACTCGGAGAGGAAGCGACGAAAATTCTTGCAAAGGTTAGAGTGTCTAGACAGTGAGGGGTATAACCTGCAATTTTCTTCTAGTTCTTTCTTAAAAAGAGGCTGAAGCAAGAATGCCGTGAGTGCAGTCGTTTTCCCCGGCAAAGCCGGTGGCGAGAAATCGCACGAATGGAGGGAAATGCGCAACGCCCCATTACATGCGATTCCTTCCTTGGGATTTTGCCCGCGTGTCATTTGCCCAATTGGTATACAAGCACCATCTATTTGGTGATGAAAGAAAAGCTGCGGCGTTTCAGCATGCAGGAACCGACACTTAAATTGAGACAAAGTTGTTTTCGCAGGACCGGGCGTCTTTCGATCGGTGGCGGAACCGAGGCCGGCCTTCCTGCGTTCTGACCCGCGCTTCAACTTCCACGAGGAGATCCTCGCACCTCCCGGAGGAGCAGACTGTCCTCATTGTCGCCGAGAAAACGATTAAAATGAAATGGAATCGGCACTGGCGGTCCGCTTTCATCGGTGCACTCGAGATAATGCGCGGCCTCGAAATACCCACTTTGACAGGCTCAACCCGAAGGGGATCGATTGGCCTTTTCACCCATCGTTGCCTACAAGTGGCCTTTTCACTCCTCCCTCCTCGCGCCGCCATTTGTCCCGAGCGTTTTTTCTTCCCCGCATCCGAACGGCTGCCGTTTTGTTTCCGTTGAGAACCTCAGCTGCAAAAGCACCCGGCAAATTTAGATCCCGCCAATTTTCCCCCTCCGTGAGTGTCCGGGTCTCGTCGGTACCTGCGAGGAGGGGAAAGCCTATGCCGACGATCACTGCTAGGGCTCGCCTAACCCTTTCTGCGTCTCTGGTTTTGCTTGGAAACTTTCAAATGTTAGCAGGAGGGTACAGCGGTGTCACTTTGCCTTTCCTCCGGCAACCTTGGCCCAGCAACCGAGTTTTCTGCGAGCGCCTAGAAAGAAACGAACCGGCTTTGAACAAACTTAAATTCAGGACGAGCTTCTCACACAGAAGCTTCTAGAGGCGCTCCGAAGGAACGGACCCCAGAATAAAGAACAGGAGTGAAGCACCCCAGAGAGTGCAGAGGAAGAACCTGGAAAACTTTACAAGGGACAACTATTATGTATAAACTACCGAGAATAAAAAAATGATTCCCTAGGTTTTGTCGGTTTTTTTTTTTGTGGGTAATTTTTATTCGCTTTGTAAGCTTTGTCCATGAGATGGTCTCTGAGATGGATCCTCTTGCAAGATGCACATAAATCAGGGAGGGAGAGCGCACAGGGGAGCTGGGGGCAGGATGGCTCTTAGAGCCCCTGCGACTCGACGGCGTGCCCACAACTGCTCATTGTGTTGGCCTACAGGAACTGCTGTTGGGAATAAATATAAGCAAATGTGGAAGGTGTTACCTCTGATGCCAGCAGGACATCTACAGGGGAATGCGGTGACACGAAGCTCCTTTGGCAGAGCTTGGCTTGGCCCAATGTCCGGCCCAGACGCCAGCGGTCAGCGGTTCTGATATTGACCGTCACCTGCCCGAGTGTAGACTTTGCAAATCACCTGTGTTTCGGCCATGTGCATAAAGACATGGGCTGGCATTGTTGGGACTTTATTCCGATTTTCATTTTAATTCAAGTTAGAGTACAGCGGCTATGTTTTGGGCCAGAGATCAGCTAGGGACTGTTATAAGGAAGTGCCGCTTACCGTGTAATTCACTACACCTACACTCCTGTTTGTGTTCAGAACGGGCCGGGCTGAACCCTGCAGACTCAGCGATGCAATGCTATGCTCTATAAATCCATGCAGATTGCCGCTTTAGGATTTGACGCCTCTGTAAATTACAAGGAGCGCATCAGCATTCGGCAGGGACGTTCAGCCAGCAGAGTCCGGAATGTCGGCCAGTCCGGCTGACGCTCTTCGGCCTTTTCTAGCCGTCTCTGCAAGTGTTCTGCGAGTTAGAGCTTACTGATAACACACTTTATCAATTTAGCCAACGCACCTCGCACCGCATCCACGTATTTGTGCAGCTGGGTCTTCTTTGCCGTTTCGGTTCAGGTTAAGAACCCCGCTCACGTTGTACTACAGCAGGAGTTGGGACTTAAAGCACAAGGTGGCATTTTTAACCACTGAGGGACTCACGATTCAGCCTGATTTATACATTTACACCCCATGTGTGCGGCACATGCAAGCGCGTCATGCATGGGTTCCCGTGGAGAGCCCTGGGCTTCACTGCTGAAATGCAAGCTTGGATGTCAGGGCATTCATTTCCTCCGGTCCTTTTCGGATCAGTGGCCATCGCTAACCGTGGCAAGGGTGACGTCTGCACCGTGACGCCGCGCTGTCTCCTGCCCAACAGCGACGTCACTCCTGTCGGCCTAGATGGTCCACCGCTTGCCCACTCCGGCATCCTGCAGAGATGGAGAGGGGGTGCAAACACTTGGCCCTCACCGGCTGCTCCCACTACCTGCTCAGCTGGAAATGAATCCCAGCTGAGGAACGGTTTTGCTTTGCCAACTGCCGTGCCAAGATATCGCATGGAATGCATTTAGTCGGCTGTCACTTGTTACTGTTTGTGACTACATGAATATGAAGCTGCATAAATCAAGCGTATCGCATTAAAAAACCCACACAGTGCAGCTTCAAAGCTGCAAATGGCAATTATTTGTAAACCCAAATAATGTAGCTAATAATACCGATGTTTCTAATATACAGGAAATGCAGAGAAAAGCCTTATTTTGTAGCAAATGAATGAAACAGAAGCATTAGCGCAGCTATTTTTCGAAGATAAAGAATGATTTTTCATGAGGGCCAAACTCTCACGAACCTTAGCTCCTAGTATTTTAATCTTTATATAGAGTTCTAGAGGCTGCACGTGAGCGGAAGCAAACGGTATCCAGCTTACAGTACCTGAGAGGAGAAAATAGCAGCAAAAGACCCAAATCTTTTGCATTCGTCCGTATCCTTAACCGCTTTACCCGGTCAGGGTCACAGCGGTCCAGAGCCGCATTCACTGGACTGCAGGTTATGAAACCACAGCGTGAGTTGGATGCCAGTCGGTGGCAGGGTGGCTACGCACAGTAAGCACCTTAGAGTGACCAACTGACCTGCCACATGTGTCTTTGGACTGTGGGAGGAAACCCACACAGACACAGGGAGGACTGAACTGGGCTCAAACCCACACCTGAGCAGCTCAGACGGCGTGAGGCAGCAGCGCCATCCCGCACACATACATGAACTATAAATTTCCAAACGTACAGAAGGGTAAGTTATAAAACTTTAAACCAGTTTAAATCGTACGGCCCACCGATAAGCAAATCAAACAGCGTTCTGATCCTGAAATAACCGGCCGCCGATGCAGTGGAGCAATTTTAAAGCCTCATTTTAATAAAGTACATTAACACTTTTGTGATGACTGCAGCATTCAAGCCCATTTCCCGAGCCTGGCTCGGCCTCGCACGCCGAACCCACGTCTGCACCGAGAAGCCGGCGTAATGTAATAAATTCCAAATTACCGTTCTGATTTCTCAAATTCACATTTCGTTTATAGCAAAATGTGCCGAGCACCGGGCAAATTTCAGACTTCTTCGCGTTACAACCCAGAGTTATCATGCATAAGTCGTGAGTTTTGTCTTAGTCCCAAGAGTTAGCGGAAATGTCGCGATAAGGGAAAAGTTCCACGGGACGAATATGAGCGTGCCGAGACGCCGCACCGTGCGTGCGTGGGGCGAGATAACGCAGTCCTTTGTGGCTGAGCTGCCCTTTTGTGCCCTCGCCGGCTGGTGGCTCCAACACATGGGAAGCATAGGAAGAGGGTTGGGATAACAAAAGGCTCGAGCTGGATGTGCTCTGCGCAATCTGCCAGTTAGCTGCTCACGGCTTTGTTGAACGGCGCCAATCTTTTAATATATGCAACCCGACAATATCCATTCTCATGCAAAAATGTGCCTCCAAATGGGAACTCCGGCGCTTTTTCCCTCGACTGTTTTCACGGAAGAGAAGTTCGGCTAATCGTAGACCTGAGATTTAATCCATCCTCGGTAATTTTTTTCCCATGAATCTGGGCCACCTTCCGTGCCCAGAATGCAGGTCCACGGGTCCTTCACAACATAATGGCTGACACCAGACACCGTGAGTCATGCAGGATTAGCAGAGATCTGCCTCCTTGACAACATACGCTGCAGTTGTGTGTCGGAGCTTTTGCTCAGCTGCACTGGCTCCTCAGCAGATGTCTCCAGCGTCGTGCTCGAATGTCTGACAAGCTGCGCAGCGCGCTGCGGTACTGCTCCCAGCCGAGGGTCAGCCAACATCCCCTCCCGTCCAACACGTGCACCCACGCCAGTTTGAGGGAGATCCGCAAGCAGCCAACGCCGACCCAACCCAAACCCGAAACTGCTGCCTGTCACCAAACATCTGTCACCGCATCTGCTTGCTCCTGACAGCTGTCTAACGTCACAGCCGTGCCGCTCGGATGCCACAGCTCCGTGTGGCCATCACAAGGGAAGCCCCTGGTTAAATGCCGTGGGCTCGCGCTGCCTGGAGCCACCTTGCCTGTGCCAGGCTTACAGAGGCTCCACGGGCACCGCTGGGGCAGCACAGGTTTTGCTGAGGGCCCAGGTGACCTTTCCAAGCATTACGCCCACAACTTGTGCGCGAATCGCGTTCTCCCAAATCGGCCGCTGCCGACGGCATTATTATTCGCTGCTTCATTCATCTATTTGACTTTTTTCTAGAAAAGCAGCCTACAGGGCACAGGTCCGTACCCAAAGTTGCTTGCGCAAGGTCATTTTTACTGCATCGGTTCAGGGTTAGCGCCTTCATCGAGGGTACAGCAGCAGGAGCAGCGGTTTAAACCTGAGGCCTCCCAGCGCAAGGTGACGCCCCGAACCGCCGTGCCACCCCAAAGAGGCCAAAATGCCGAGAACCCCCAGTACACTTCACCCCAACAGGAGGAGGCTAAAATGTCTGCATGTTTCCCAAGTGGAAAAAAAATTAACTGCTTCATTTTTGTAGGTATTGCAGCTTCCCTTTTAAGTGTCCTTCCTACTGGATTTGTGTTATTAGCAGTGTCAGCTAATGATTTTTTTGATACAGTAGTTATTTTATTTCCACAGCTGTTATTTGGTTTCAAAACAGATCCTACAATTTGCTTTCGAACTCTTACGCCCCCCCCCACAGAGCGCACGGTCTTTCCGGCGTTCATGACAGGAACCCGGGTTAAACGCCGCAGCCGAGCTTTCCCTTCCGCAGCCTCAGTGGCCTCGCGTAAAAAGCATTTATTTTAATCTTCCGAGCCAGATGCGGAACTCCTATATTTACCATTTCCAGACAGCGTGGCACAGTACAGTTCTGCGTGAATTTCACTTTTTTGCTGGGGTCCGCTAAACAAATAACCAAATGTACAGTATAATAACAGGCCAAATTAATAGGCATTTAATGGATTATAATGCGTGCGATGGACCACCATCCCACGCGGGGTTGTAGTTTCATAGCCTGGACCCCAGTGGCTCTGGGAAAGGCTCTGGCCCACAGCCTCCCTGACCAGGAGCGCAAAGGTTAAGGATAACGGACAGATGGACGGATGACTATAATGCCATTAACTTAAAGATCAGGATCACAAATGCAGTTTGGAATGCCCTTGCAGTTTTTATAGTCACTGTATTTCTGGATATTTATTTAATGTTTCTTGCACACAGTAGTAATGATCAAGTGCGTGTGGCCTGGCTGTCTTTCTGCTGCCCGTTCTCTTTTCGACGCCGACATCCTTCCGACTTCATTCACACACGACAGAGTGCGATGCACACAGCACAGTTTCCCATCAAGTAGTGGCCGAGGCCGTGCAGCAGAAATGCGGAGGATGACACGTTTACAGCACCCCAGTTTAAAACGCAGCCGGAGCACCGTAACTTCATCCCTGTCCTTAGAGAAGATTTTGGCATTGAGGTTCATTGCCATTCAGTGCTACTGAGCACAGTAGCGTTATCAGCAGGGGTCATAGTTCCCTCTGGCACCACGTCTGGAAGACCTTCCCTCTCTGGATCCAGCAGCCTCATCCACTGCTCATCGCAGTGGTGCTGGTTGTTGGCCTGGCATTGCTCCACCCAGGTGGACAGATCAGTCTCAGAGTCAGAGCGTCACAGATTTCGGAGCCTACAGCTGCAGAACACCAGCGTTGGTCTTTGGCTACGTGCAGACAGACGGGTGGCACGGTGGTCACAGCCATCACCTGGTCGTCAGACAGCGGAGCCGCATTCAAGTCTTTCTCCGTAATGCCCTCAGATTAAGGCATTTACCCTAAACAGACAGGGTAAAATTATACGTGCTATGTCTTGAGTTTTGGTACATGAATATTTCTCAGCTGAAGCGAGGTTTTTTGCCACACACATCATCATGTAGCTTAGTGTACAAACCTTGCACCATAAGTTGTTTAGAACAAAGGTGTCGAAAAAATGAACATCTGAACGGCGTAATTCAACGTTGCCTAAAAACAGAAGTTCGGCCCCAAAAATTCGGATTCCTTTCACTAAACTCACGTTCTTTTCCACAGATGTGTCTGTTTTGGGTGTGTTTGTACTTTCTGACAGCCGCTACGCAACATTTCCATCTCGCTGGCTGGCAGCGCTTAAAACTTTGGAATTTTAAACCAAATATTAGTAAGTTATATTTGTCACAGCAGCCGTTCACTAGGACGTAACATCCTGCAAGTCAAACGGGAACACAGCGGCGAATTCTTCTTCTTTTTCTTCTTCTTCTTCTTTCAGCCGCTCCCGTTAGGGGTCACCATAGCGGATCAACCGTTTCCACTTCTTCCTGTCCTCTGCATCTTTCTCCATCGCACCCACCACTTGCATGTCCTCCTTCACCACATCCATAAATCTCCTCTTAGGCCTTCCTCTCTTCCTCTTGCCATCCCTAGCATCCTTCTCCCGGCAGCTCCATCCCTAGCATCCTTCTCCCGATATATCCAGCTTCTCTCCTCTGCACATCTCCAAACCAAGGCAATCTCACCTCTCTGACTATAAATATAAATATATCGCATCATCGGTCAGAAATGTTTGTTGGCGGCTCGCAAGATGATTCTAAGGCTGTTTTGCATGTCTGCGTGCAGACGGGAAGACTTCCTGGTTTTGTGCACAGGTGCGGTGCACTCGTTCCTTCCCGGGCCTGCGAGTGCCGAGCCGACGCGCTTTCCCTTCATCGAGCGTCGCTCTGACTCGCTTCAGCCTTTCACTGACCGAACTGAAATATTCCTGCGCCGATTTACAGCTAAAGGTAATCTTTTTCTTCCAGGCGATCCAACGCGATGCGCGCCTCTGACGCGTGAATTATTTACCTGGGGCTGCTGCCGGATACCTGCGCAGCTGCTTTGTTGTGCGCAGTTCCGCCGCACTCCGTCCTCCCTCTCCGTCTCTTATTGTTCCGAACAGAAAATTAATTCTTTTCCGTCGACAGCGTGCTTGCAAATGAGTTATTTGACTCGACAGCTCTGAATTGCCAGGAGAGCCCAAACATACTTGAAGGGACGCGCTTGATAACGTATTCAGTCTTAGTGAAACGCGAGCCGGAACACTGATATAACCGAGTGAAGTCATGTTTGGTGTTTGTCCGACGGAAACATAAAGAGGAAAGGATGCAGCAGAAAGTCCCAGTGTGAGACGTGTAAGCCTTGGGCAATTCCTCTTCAGTGTGATGAAGTTAAATATCCCAGTACAGCGGAAGACAGCAACCAAAATCCAGCCCACAAAGGACGGCTTTGCAGAGACGCAGCGCAGCGCCCGGTAATTGTGAGCGCGCACCGGGATTCTTTGTCCCGCGATGCAATAATCCCATTCAAGGTGTAGCTTTGCGGCCTGGACCACAGGGATCCCGGGATTGGCTCAGGACCACCGTTAGAGCAACCGACGTTAAGCAGTTGATGATGGACGGACGGACGGACGGATGGATGGATGGATGGATGGATGAGTGGCTTCATTATATACACAAGGCTTTAGCCAAACGTACTATGTGCTTCCTGATCTAAACCCTGTTTTCCAACAGCGGCCGTACCCAGATCACGAGCCACAGCCGGCGGACGAACCGTGGCCCCAGTTCTCCACGGACACCGCGTGAGGCGGCCTTCTAAAATGAACTTCTCTCGCACCGCAACACACTGTCGTACTAAATGCATTCGTGTACAAAAGTGTCTTCTTGCCTGTAAGCGAGTGGCAGCCGTCCGCAGGCTCGATAACCCAGAGAACTGTGACACGGAGCTAATACGAAGGAGCCGTAATCTGTCACCCGGGGCAGGCAGGGCGTTCCGACAAAGAACCGTATTCCTCCGCCGACATGCAAACCGCCCCTCGGCTTCGGGAACAAACGGCGCTATTTTGAGGCGCGTGTCTGCGCTCTAATGCCCGCTTGCGGAGAGGTCTCACGGCTCTCGTTTCAGCAGGACCCCCGCCCGTTCGCAGCGGGAGTCTGGAGTCCGATTCCGTCCGGCGCCGTTTCCATGGTGACCCCCAGCTGCAGGTCAGGGCGCTAATTCCTGTTTTGATTTTGTAGATCGATAGGGCCGCGATGGGCATAAATTAGAGGAAAGCGTGTGGGGACGAACGCTGGCGCGTGAACTCGGGCTGCCGGTGGAATTTTTCTCCCTTCAGTTATGGATTTCGGGGCCCTTCGCCAATAACTAATGCCAAAATGTAATCGAAGAAGCAGAAAAAGAGGAAGATGCCATCGAGAAGGGTGAATGCGAGGACAGCGCAGCTTAATGGCTAAGGACACGTGTTTGCCACCCGTAGGTCTTTGGGGGAATTTGCAGCTGCCGCAGCACTGACTTTTGTGCTAAATGCTCCAGTAAAACATCCCCCTGCACACACCCACCTACTGCTTATTTTAAATCTAAGGTAATTATGGAAGAATGAGGGAAATAGAAACCACAGGTAGCTATTAAGGCCCTGCTCCGTTCTCAGACGTGAGGGTTGGCTCCCGACCTCAGTGAGAATTGCCTGCGTCTCCAAGAAGTTAAAAGCAGAGTTCAGAAGGGGCTCCGGCTGCAGTCGCTCCGCCGAGAGGCGATGCGGGACAAAAGATAATTGTCCCCGTGGCAACCGAGAGCTGTAATTGCTGCCGTCGTGAGCCCGACGCGCCGGGCGGCCGATCGCATCGCTTGCGGGATCCGGCGTGGAGAGCGGCACCCGGTCCTTTCACCGAGTCACCGAGGTCTCGGTCATTGATGGCACGGCGACGGGGAACTCGGTCACTCCGGGTGACATAATCACCGGAAAAAACGTCATTCGGGGCCAGGGATGCGGCGGTCGTCCGGTTGTTAACGTTGAAAGAACCCGCCCTTTGCTCTGCACGAAGTTGTCGGTGGGAAGAAGGAGGCTGTAATCCCGTACTTGTGCAATACCGAAGATGTTACTCTGCTTTAGAGTCAATAAAACGGCTTGAAATTTATTTTACCCCATAAGTTCAAACGGATAAAGAATATCTTTTATAAATAATCTATTATTTTCCTTGGTATGGTGGGGAACGGTCCCGGTTTCCTCACTGTGCTATTGTGGGTTTGAGCAACCGGAGGAGGAACTCCACTTCCCGTACATAAATATTACATATCCCATACATATTATAAAACGCAAAAGGTGTATATATGGGGCGTACTGTCCACACGCCAATAAAGTGGGCTGTTACAAGGGCAAAGTGCCGATCTCCAGGCACTGAGGCGAAGCACAGACAAGGTTAAAGCAGCCCGAGCCACTATATTACATTCCTGCAGTGCCTTAACAAAGTGATTTCAAACCAAGCTGCACCGAGTCTCTGGAGCCGGGTGAGAGAAATGACCGAGGCCTCGGCTAGAATTTAAAGTGCGAACACGGCGAGTTATCGAGGTGCAATCTTCTGCCCTTCTCAGGGTTTTTGTCAGCAAACATGGAGCAAATCAAACACATTGCCCAAAATCTGCAAACCCAGGTCCGTGTTAAGTCTCTGAGGCCGGGAGGTGGCGCCTTTTCAGTCAGCCGTGCAGATTTGACTTAACCCCACCCCAACTTAATCCCATGAATGGCGGCTATAGGTGTGAACGAATGCCTGCATGGGCCGGCTGAGGGTTTCGCCAAGATCAGTTTTACAAACAGCACTGGGTCACAGTGCCATACTGCCAATACCATGCAACCGCATACGTGCACCAAGTGCAGAAGCTCAAACGGTTGCAGTGTTTCGCGGGTACAATCGCGTAGCCCCATCGTACGTTCCGGAAAGGTGTTCGTACTTCCCTCGAACTGTCCCGCAGGTAAATAATTTGTAGCGAACGGACATTAAACCCGCAGTGTTCTGTGTATTTATGGGTTTAAAGACCTGGAGTCCATGGAGACCATGGACGCCAAACTGGCTTATTGGGTTTATCGGGGCCGTTTTCAGGGCCGCATTCAGCTGCAAAAGCACATTTTGCTGCAGCTGCTGCGAATGAAACCTGTGCGACATGCGAGCGCCACTCAGAAGTGCATCGGCACGGCTGTGGGCTGCGTGAAAAGCGGAGGGAAGCCTGCACTTTTTCACCAAACTCACCTGCTGGGGGACTGCTGGCTGCTGTTTGACAGCCAACAAGCAAAGAAAACAAAGTGCCACTACATGGCACAATCGGTGGGGTTCGCCTCTGCTTCAAACCGCCGAGTCAAAGTCCGCTTCCAAATCAGTTCTTTTCATTTTACTTCATTTTACTCTGTTTGATTTTATTTTATTTATTTTTTTACTCTGCCATTGCAGATTCCTGCCCTCCGGTTGCAGTTGCTTCGGGATGCATAAATTTATGTGCTTTCAGCCTCATTTTAAATACAGCATTAGCTTTTCATGCCGAAACGTAAAGCTGTGCTGTAAAGTCCTCCAGAGTCGCTGTTAAATGTTTTTAATACTTCTAATCGGGTTCCGCCAAGCACATAAAAATGGCTAAATTGCGCCCGTCGAAGCCATGATTTACTTCACTCCCGACTGCGATCCTCGGGACAGCGGCGGGCCGCAGCTCTGCAGTTAAATACAGAAAGCCTTGTTGCAGCTGGGAGAGGGCAGTTCGCGGTTATTCCTGCGGTGCGTGGTGCTGGGATTAGGACGCTAAGCCCGATCCGTGTTCTGGAAAGCGGCGCAACCGGCGGGCCGGAACGAGGCGGCAGGCGAGGATGTCTATCGGCCCGTGCGTCCGGGAAGTGCGAGTCCCTAGAAAAGCATTTCCCGCACGCTGACACCTTCCGCTGAGTGTTTTATTCCAGTGGAACGAATGCTGTATTTTCCAAGTGTGTAATAAAAGGATAAACATTTTGCATTTGATTTTACAAAAGTGCAGCTATCGCAGGGGTTCGAGCTGCTTATTGCATATTTTCACATTCAGATCCGTGGTCTCCGCATCACAGTGCCTCATCCCTGCGAGAGAAAATGTTTTGGAGTCAAACTCTGCTCTGAAAACATGGAGCAAAATTTGCGCCTTGTTGGTATTCGCTTTTCAATAGCAATGGCATCAAAGGAGAGCCCCAACCCTGTAATGGCGACTTTATATGCGGAATAATTTGGACATTTCAGCAACACGATGGATAGGAGTGAAGACTGTACTGGATGCCCGGAGGCAGATTTAAATCAAGTTTGTGAAGCAGCAGGAATTATGTACTTCCATTTTTTCTTGCCTAAAACATGCATTTTGAGAGTTTTAAAGGAGGCGTGCAGCAGTGGTTTGAATCAAGCGTGAGAATGAGGTTGAAACACGCGATTCCTCCAGACAGAGCTGGGAACAGGCATGAGTGGATGGAACGTGCTGGAAGCGCAGTGATGGGATGACCGGGTAAATAGTATCAGGAGGGTGGACCGCAAGGTCACATAGGAATGGATCAGGCTTTTTCTTTTGAGTTCATTCACCCACAGAAGCGGTGTTGCCCTCATGAAGATTTTTAGTGGCCCGCTGAGGCTGCTGGTCACTCAAATCCTGACATCTTTTCAATGGACCTTCATACGAGAAGCAAAGGGTGGAGTAAAATATGCCACAGCAGAGTTGCAATTGTCTTACATATTTTAATTTTTGAATGACAAAAATGGCAAAGATTTGAATTAATACAGTTGCGTCGCATTTTCTTTTCATGACAGCAGATGAGGAATGTTTGCTACACAGCTGTACAGAATATTTCAGACACTTTCACAGTTTTCACCTTGTATTTAGTGATTATTTTATAAGGCAGCAAAACAAATGAGGAAATCTTAAGGCAGGGAAATTCCTGGAATTTTCTTTGTATGAAGCTGTGTGACAGGACAACTACATTTAAAAATGTCTAAACAACTTAATTCAGACTCAATTCAGAAAATGGCCCTTTGTCCCTTGTCTGACTGGTTCTTCCTTTTTAGTCCACTGCTCTTCATCCAGCTCCAAGGTGATTTAAAACAGCGCCGCTTTGTATTTCCAAGCAGATATTTAAGCATCCCCAAGTGTCATAGATGCAGTGGGCTGTCACGTGGCGCATGAATAAAACTGCCCTTTTCAGGACAAATTCCTGAAAACGCTCTCCCGCTTGAAGATAAAATGAATAAACAAAAGGGGGTACAATGGTGAGAGCAGTTTAAATCCTACACACCGCTTGCGGTACTCCTTGTTCGCACAGATCCAAATGATACCGGGACGGAAAAGATGATGCAGCTGTGCAAAGGCCTCAGTCATCGACTAAAGGTTGACAGTAATGAACTGAACTCAACTGACTTTGCCCAGATACTCAGATGAATTGCTTGTAGCGGAGCAACGGGTCACAAAATCGACTTCTTCCCTTCTTCACTTCTTCAGGTACATATGTGAGCAGATTAAGTGAGCAGCGCATGTGTAACCATTAAAGTTTTGGCCATAACCACAGACATTTCACACAGATGCAGGTAGTTTGCCGAAGAGGGGGAACGCCAGGTACGTGACAGAAAAATGGAGAAATGCAAATCAAATGCAGTAAGAGACGGGCTTGGAAGGAGAGGAGTGAATCCATTTGACACACTGGAGAATGAAAGGAAAAGTCTATTTGACTGAGCCAATATCAGAGCACCTGAACAGAAGGAAAAGCAGCGGGGAAACCATCAGAGGCCGCAAATATGGTAACGCGATCCGAAAGAACAGGAATGCCTTTGAAGACCAGAGAGAGCAAGCAGGAGATGCGAGAGAAGATCTCAAAGACCCAGGGGACAAGAAGAAAATGAGGAAGTGCTGGAGCAGGAGAGGGATGGCAGGAGGAGATGAGCAGCGGAGGCGGCGCCGAGTACGAACAGAGGAGAAGGATGAAGAGGGCGAAGAAAGCATTAAGACAGAGGAGAAGACAGCATCACCACAGTAGGTTACAGCACAGGCGTTTGGAAAGAAAACGAAAAGAGGAATCGGGGATGAGGAGGACAGAAGATTCGCGCTGGTCCGGACCCCTTTTCTACGGCTGAAACAGAGCCTTAGAAGATGCAGAACCGCTATAACGCCATGACTCACAAGATGAACCAAATTGTTCTTTTACAGTGCAGACATGCAACAAATGCCTCAATATCGTACCTCAAATGGGCGAAAGCATTGCTTCCCCGGGGGTTTAATTGACTCTGCAGCATCCCTTTCGGTACCCAACAGTGTCAACAGTGCGGCTCTGCCCCACGTATCTCAGCTGTTTGTTAATTCAATCTTTTCAAGCAGCGTAACTTTAGTTCTGCAGATGTTTGTACGTGAAGTAAAAAGTTCACGAGTGCTTTCTTTTTTCTCAAGTGTCCGTTCAATATTAAACCCTGCGTGCGGGTTTTTCCCACTTTTTCCGCATCCGCACAGCATGATATTCAACCACCTTTCCCAAAATTGCTGAAGCACTCCTGCTCTCTCTCTGTCTGTCTGACACACCGTGCCCTTGTTTGGGGGCCCGATAGTGAAATGTAGTGCAACGCCGCGTAATTCAATGTAATGCAATAGCCGCGTGCCAGAAGGCTTCGGCCCGGAGGCTGAGAAGCTGGAGGCTGATGAGGCACTCTGGGAGCTGGGGGCAGGAAGGTCCGGGGACGGAGTTGTGACTTCAAAAGGAGTGCAAGCCGATAACAACATCTGTCTGTGCACGTGAGCCCGGTCCTCTGAGCACGGGGCTGGGGTCCCGGTGGCATTCCATTGTGCCAATCCTATGGCATCGTAGACACTTTGTGGATCGGTGAAGCCGGGGTTGTCTCGCAGGTTTTTCCCCGAAAGTTCACGTATACAGGAAGGAAATAATGTGTTTCTTCCACTTATTTTTGAACTTGCAAAAACAAAATGGGTCCACGAACGTCCTTGCCTGCCGTAATGTCATTTGCTCTCTGGCAGACGGGCGTCGTGCTCCACCAGATCAGTCCTCTACGCCCATTTCTATCTCAGGGGCAGGTTGATTTCATGCTTGTCTTGTCTTCCCCTCTTTGCCCCACTTTGCAAGTTGAGCGCCCCTCGACATCACCACGTCTCCAGGGTCCCTCTCAGAGGCCATAACCTTTGCAGTCATTCGGTATGCCGAGGAGCTCTCCGCGCTGAAGGACAGACGGGCATCTTCCTGTGCCGTGAACTCGGAAACCCAATATATCTTGCGGCGAGCAAGGTTGGGCCTGCTGATGGGTGGCCACCGAGGCCTCCGTGAAAAAAGCCAAAGGGATGCTTCGTGGGGGGGGGTCCTTGTGGAAGTGAAGCTCAACGACCGGGGCCACAAAACTAACAGCGGCAGAACTGTAATGGTCCTCAGTGAAAGATGTATCGCACAAGATAGACAAAAAACATGCGGTACGAGTACACGTGCACGTCCTACAGAGGTACGGGTATGAGTACGCGTCCCACCGCAGCGTTGGAAAAGCACCCGGCTGCTTCCGTTTGCCTTTAGCACTGTACCCCCGGGGTGGTTGCGTGCTGTTTGTGTGCCATCTCCGCGGTGAGCGTACGCGATGTCTGCCGCAAGTTGACGGCGCGGTGGATTCCGTCCTCTTGTTGAGCAACACTGCGATTTCGCATTTCATAGCCGTCTTCAGTGCCATTGTTAAAACCCACCCACGAACCGAGCACCCTCTCCCTTCGCCTCGCTCTCTCCCATCAGCACCACAGCACTTGCTTCAAAGGCTGCGCGTGCCTGTGAGAGTGAATGGATTTACAAGGGCAGGAAATCCACTATAAGCAGCTTTTTCTTGTTTTGTTTTTGTTTCCCTGTGAGCCAGAGACCAGCAGGTTATTATTGCGCTTGAATCGCCTCGTACCTGTGTGTGATCCATTTGTGGGCGCTGGGGCTTTCTCGTAATTTTGCTTTAGTTGAGAATTAATTTGAAACAATCTGGTTTGTGCTCATCACAAGCATTGCCAAAGGCGCCAGAAACAGAGGTCCCTGCTGCCTGCCCGTCACAGCTGGGGAACCTCTTCCACAAAGCGCTGCCTTACCCATACCCAGCCAGTCCACAGCTGGATGAAGATGCTCGGCCCTTGGCTCTTAGTAAGGCGCTGCCCGTAAGAACCTCGAAATCCGCTCCGATGCCATGGTTTGTCTGGGGTCATAATACTCACGTATAGAGCAGAAAGGCCTGAGAGATGTCTAAATCCCCAAAGACACCAGTCTTCCTCACCGGATCCTCTTGAACAGACAAGTCAGGCCTTAGCCCATCCTTCGATTTCGGTTTGCTCCCTTGCGGCACACCGTCCAAGATTTGGCATTTTTCAGGAAATACAAACCTCTCCGGAGTTCCAGCAATTTCACGGGAGCCATTACTATGAAGTGACACACAGGCAAGAAACTGGCTGCTTCAACACGTGTTGGTGTCAATGAGCGGAAGCTGAATTTGAAATTGAAACCTTTTTTCCGGACACTTTGCCGTGCGTGTGTCATTGCCGTATTCTCATGCACATGTTTGTGCCTCCCGTCACCTCTGCAGGATCTGCACTGCTCCTATGGGTGAGCTGAGTCCGACCCCCGCTAGGGCAGATCCGAGCCTTCTCGTCTGCGTTTTCATTTTGGTTCCGTGCTGGGGACTCAGGTATACATGATGTACGCGAGATGTTGAATAATTCAGCGTGGATCAAAGGTGCCTCTTTGTGTGTGGAAAATGGAGTTTGGCTGAAGGCGGAGAGAAATGTTAGCAACTAACCAACAAAACAGCAAAGTGAAAGAGCCAATGGAAAATGCGAGCCCGTGAGCTTTTAAGAAGCGCTCCTAAAAGAGAAGTCACATCTAAAGCAGGGCCTGTATCTGGGATTGAGGAAAGTTGGTTCTCCTAATGCACGGTGAAGAACCTGTTTCTGCGTGTGAGGAAGCAGCTTTCGCTTCCCCTCCTGATGCACGCTGAAGGACCAGACAGTTGCCAGGCTCTCAAAGAGACTGCGCTTGACAACAATCATGCCTAGGAGAGCTGTACTCACTGGGAGGATCTTATCTAGAAAGTGGGGGAATAGGCAGCATCACGGTAACAAACACATCCTTCTATGTTATCACCTTACACTTGCAGCTGACGTTGTGTTGACTGGTGCGGTCCAAGGTCGAGAGTAATACCAGAAAATGGGAGAACACCGTGAGCAGGAGATGCCAACAATACGACTGTGTGTGCGTGCTCAGATAGATGATCCTACTTTGCCGTATGTAATATTTACCAACACTTTTATTGTGTATTAGTTTCAGTTTGTGCTTAGGCGGCTAAGCTTTATGTATGCCTTAAGGCCTTGTTTGACAGCTTGATAATAACGCCAACTATGCCACCAGATAGTGACAATGTGAGCTGTGACCCCCCCCCCCCCATCTTCTCACTGTATCAGAAATTTCAGCTTATGGAATCTGATCTTCTCCCAGGCCAGCCCCGCGTGTCTCAGTCAGGCTCCCCTTAGAGATGTCTGATCGTGCGAAGCCCTGAACATCACAGATTAGCTCTCTTGTTCTACCACAGCGAAAATCCTTCATTTCCTCTGACTTTCCATCATTATTAAAGCAAAGTTATTCTCTTCCACCATTTTTCTGTTTTTTCCCCATTCTCCCGACTCTCCTCAAAATTCTAGCATCCTAATTCAAATGACATGTCTATAAATTGCATCTGGGACAAAATCTTGAGGAAGAGAAGCAGTGTGACGTTCCATAACAAAGTTTGACAGATAAATAATGCCTTTCTGGGCTGCAGTGTATATAACCTTGTTGTTGTACGTATGAGCCAGTTATTTCCTCACTTTACAGGGGAAATGGAGAGGTGAAACCTTGTTCTAACCTTTCGTTCAGAGCCCAGGTTCGACTTTCCGCTACATTTGAGCCTCACTTCAGCCTTCTGCACTCGGGTTTTCAAATTAATGAAAGCACTTCCAGTCCTGAGTAACAAGCCAGTCTCCTGGGCACCCGGTACTTCTCCGCACGGCGGGTGACATACCTGTCTGTCCGACATGCTGTTGCCTGGCAACCGATTGTCTACCAGCACCCGCGTGTTGCTCCCCGGCTGTGCTAACCTGCATGTAAGCCTGCTGACTAGTAGCAGCCAGTCACTTCCTATTTGTACAGAGCCACCGAAAGCCATGTTAAACCAGCACGGCTCCCTTGTCTGGACTGCTCCTGAACTCAAAGACCCGAGCTCCTGTCAGCCTTGTGTGCGGCGCAAGCCCACGTAACACCCCGAAAGCTGGCACCGGAATTGCCGCATAAATGGCGTCCCCAACTGACAGCCTGCTAGGCCCATCGAACTTGCCTCTTCTTAGTCCCGGCATGCAGGAGACCGCAACCCGGTCAGTGGTTCAATGAAGGGTCAAACCCCGTCCAGCCCTTTTCCCTTTGCAGTTCAGTGGGTGCCACCAGGTGTCGCTGTCATTGCCCAGGGCAGAGAATCATAGCCATCTGACCGGCACGTGCAAACACCGCCCAGTTGCTGTTTGCTGGGTCTCCTTTTTGCAGATGAGCAGTGAACCGTGAGAAAGCCCACCGCACCGGTGCAGGAACCCACTTGTAATGCGCTTGCAGGCAGAAAATTTAACAAAGGTCCATAAGGGTCATTCTGTGATGCATCTCCATGTCAAAGCAGCCAGGAGTTGGCACAGGAGCCAGCAGTTTGTCCACCCTGAACAGCAAAGCCCCTTCCACGATGCTTGCTTCTGCGCTGGTTGAAGTCCACAGAGGATTTCAGCTGCTGAGTGGTGTTAACATTGCGCTGCAGTGAAAATATCGAGCCGTACAAATAGATAAACTCTTTATTGGATAAAAGCATGGACTAAGAAGCAGGATTTGTGCTTGTATTTGTACAGGAGTAATGTTGATAAATGCGCTACACAGGAGAATCCCTAATGTTAAGAGGAAACTGGTAATCCAGTGGAATGCTTTTTGCATGTTTTGGTTTTTATTCAATTCATTTGACAGTACATATGTAAGGGTTTGTTCTTTTCTATCTGACTATGCAAGACTCATGAGAAGAAAGGGAGGGAGGAATCCCCAAAAGTTCTTTGAAATAAAATCTCGGCAGCCTAAATTTTGCATTTTAAATTGCCGGGCTAAGGTAAGGCTCGCGGCTGTCTTCACGGTACTGTGGTAAAGAGCCGTAATGCCGGGCTACCTTGCACAAAGATCTGGATTTAGTGTTGTCACTTAGTGTTTGCTGCATATATGACAATGCTGAGGGCAGCAAAGAGAAGGACTTGGGTGGTTCACAAGCCTGTCTCCTGAAGCCGTGTTGCAGCTTTTAAAGCGACGTCTTTAACCCGCAGCGCTGTGACCAGGATGGGCTGACCATGTGCTGAAAATGGGGCAGGAGGGAACCCAGATTCCTTCTGCTGGAGTGCCTGTAAGCGAGATGCTTGCCCTGAAGCGAAAAGTTAAATTTAACTCAGTTAAGTAAATCGAGTAGCTCAACATGCAAAATATCCAAACTGAACATCGGAAGCCACCTTTGGAGAAGCGCGTAATCTGAACGGATAAACAACGATGCGATATTTGCCAGCCATCAGGCATTCTGTCTGTTCCGATGATGTTAAAGCGACGGAGCCTCCAGTCCCGCGAGTTACTGCCTGTGTCTGAGGGTTGGAATTGCCCAGGTTCACTTTAAAGAGAATGGGGAGTTTCTCTGAACCCTCCCCCTCCCCACGGTTTTCATTCTGGTTCAGCCCAGCAGACCATTTCTGCCCAGCAGGATTTCTCATCGGTGTGCCTCTGTGAATTTGGCTTAAAAAGGAACCGGTCAACCAGAAGCAGTGAGGACAGCGGAAGAATCAAAGTCCAAAGAGTACCGAGAGACCAAGAGAGGAATGCGTTGGTCTTGGGCAGCGCGCACAATGTTTCTGTTCTGGCGCAAACAGCCTCCAGGCCCTGAACTCGGTCCTACCTGTGACAGCCCCATCAAATTGTTCTCCATGACGTCAAAGCCATCCAGTTTAGCCAAATGTTGCTGTCAAACTTCTGGAAAACCAGAGTAAGTCCAGACCTGGGCTGAGGAAACTCAAGTACCATCATCCACTTGCAGCTTGAGATGGGCAGGCGAGGGCGTGGAACTCACCCGCCTGTGCTTTCCATTGCTCCCCAGAACTCAGTTCTCAGAGGGAAATGCTTTAAAAATAAAGCCCATTTGTGCATTTCGGCGTGTAGATGTCTATTGATTTTTGGAAGGTAAGAATAGCCCAACACATAGCTTCTTTGCTGTCGTTTTATCAAGAAACAGAGAAAACTACACAGCTCAACCTGCGTGTTTTGGCCCTCGAAGAAAAGCTTATTTGTGAGCCAGTGGACTCGATTATTTCCTTTTGCACAGACGCCGCCGGTGATCGCTCTCAGGTTCAGGGACAGAGAATGCATTGGGCATGACAGCACAAAACCAAATAGTCATGTGACGATGGCAAACGCCTGCTTTTAAAAGTGGATTAGAGTGAAGCCGTACAAGTACGACTACTGTTTTCTATGTTTCTCTTAAGCAGAAAATTAAAGTTGCCAACTAGAGAGAATTTTTTATGTAAAGTGACTGCAGCTGTGTGGTGGGGCCGATGCCACCGGAGCCTTTCAGCCTCTTCATTTTGGGTCCCAGCTGCGTGTGTGTGTGTGTGTGTGTGTGTGTGTGTGTGTGTGTGTGTGTGTGTGAGAACCTCCTCTTGTTTTCCTCCCAAGGATGTGGGGCTTGGGAGAGTTGGAAACCGAATGTCCCTCCACCACTGTGTTCTGTGTGTCAGGGGAGTGTGTGAGTGGGTGATGGCAACACAGGAGAGGCCATGGCTCTCCACACAGCTCATACCCAGAATGCAGTGTGACAAACCTCTGTTCCCCACCATCCAGAAGAACTCTTTGTCATTTCTTCTTACCTGACTGCATGAAGATAGATGACCGGATTAACTCATGTGGAGAGGTGCACAGATTCTTGGCAGGTTTTCTCCTATTTGGCAACAGGATGCTGCTACCTCAGCAGGTTGCTGCACCCAGGCACTGCCTGACCCTCTTAGGAGGGCATATCTGAGGGGAGACCGCTCGGCTGCCAGGAAAGCCCCCGCCAAGCGTTTAATTGCTCGGCAGAGGCCAGGAGCAGCAGGGAGGCAGCAGGGAAAAGGGGAGCGGTTAGGGATCTCTGCCAGCTGCATGGCCACTGGTGGGGAGATGGAGCACCGCAGGAGAGTCCATCAATAGACAATGGCATATTTACAAGCCACTTTTTTCGGGCGGGACCCACTTTAGCTTCCAGAACAAAATGAACTGAACAACAAGAGGGTGGACACACCATAGGGTTCAGGGTTCATGCTGGTCTGAGAGCTTCTCATAGTTCTGGAAATTATGTGGCACCACATTCATTCATCTAACAGTTTTCCGCCACCTGGCTTGGGAGGGACTGACTGCGCCGGCTGACGGAGTGCAGCAAAGTCACTGTCGTGTCGGTGGGTCCATCCTGAGAAGGTGACCGCGTTGTGCTTCGGGGACTTTGTGCTGCCGGAAGTACTGAGAATTTTGAGAAAGGCTAAACTTTACCCTGAAAGAATGCACCTGGCCAGCAACAGACTACTTTGTGGCATCAAAACTGTGTTCCCTTAGTTCTAAAATACCAAATTTATGCCAAGCCAAAAACCATAAAGCACCACCGGTACATATGGTTGACACCAAGCAGGATGGATCCATGGATTCATTCTTTTTCTGCCAATTCAGAACACGTAGTGGAGTTAACAGCTCCTTGGTCGATCAGGAGATACGGATGAGCACTAAATTCCCCTGCTTCCAAGCAGCCGGCTCATGCGCTGATCCCAGGCTGCGACTAGAGTTTACACCGATGCCGGCTTTGTGCCATCAGAGCCCTGTGATTCCATGGTCGGTGCCGTCTGGGTCTCAGTAATACTGCAGAAGCTGAAAAAGCGCAGGATGCGCAGCCGACTAACAGAAGAAGGGACGTGCCAGGGCAGAGCCGAACGGTACGGCTTGGGCACGCCTCCTGTGTGCCTCTGCAAGCTACGCAAAGTGCCGGTGCCAAGTCTGAGTTTGCTTGGTTCGCAAGGCCTGCGGCTAACAAGTGTGACCGAGAAATGGGCTGTCGTGTCGCCCTGAAATTGCAGCGATGTAACACAGTCGTGGCTTGTAGTGTTTTCACCCCTGCCCAGTTTCTCCCACTCGGGGGTTGCCCGTGCGTTCTCAAAGTTTCCGCTGCTGCCGAATGCTGCAGTGAGGAATCGGGCCCCTCTTGGCCACCGAGCGGGAGCCAATCTGGCCGCTAACTGGATTGCTTCATTTGCTTGTCTAATCTTTAAAGAGGCAGACAAGTAGATTTGAATCAAAGCGGCATGTGAGGCAACAGTTATGCGATCCACCGTCCGAGTCCCACGGAGATGCTCAATGACCAAAATTGCAGGCAAGGAGACAATAACTAGTTGTTAGTGCCATTACGAACCAGGCTATTGCGCTTCTTTTCTACCTCTCCCTTCCAAAATGACAGCAAACAGTCAATCCTTTGAGCATCAGTACTTTCATACTTGCAAAGATTTAGGCTTCTTTACTCTGTATTAAACTGCAATTCTTATTCAAGTTACGCAAGTTCCCTCACCCAAGCATGGCGTCACCCACAGCTGTTAAATGCTGGCTTCGTCCAGGAGGCTCCATTCTCAGCTGCGGTTCAACGGCTCTACGGATGACCCCGGTTTCTGCTCAAGGAGTCCACAGTGTGACTCCCCAGCCCGGGGACCGAGCAACCTGCCCAGCCGTGTGCTGCGCAAACTGCGTGTGGAACTGGATTTCATTGAGCTGCAATCCCCAGGAAGGAAAAGTAAAAATGTCTTGAAACTGATGTTCCAGCAGAGGAGAATGCAGTTGTGGGCCATCGCCTCCCTCTCTCCCTCTCCTTCTGTCCTGGTCAACAAGGGCCCGATTAACTTGTCGAACGCCTGTTGCCCTGGTGTTCAAGGGTCTCTGCTCCGCACTAGGCTCGCACGCCCGAGCGCCGCCGCCTCACAACGCGCATGCACCCGAGCTCCTTTGGCCACATAGCTGTGTCACTGCACCGTGCCCGTCCGGCAGTGTCAGCCACAGCTTTCTCGGGGACCGGCCCCACTCTGCCTCTGTGACAGATCTCATTTTCTTTCAGGACTCTGCTCAGAGCCCCAGCCGGTCTGAAAACCCAGAAAACGTCCCCCTGGTTAACAAATAAATGGAATACAAAGCATGCTGGCTTGATCTCCTGGCACACAGAAGCATTTCTGTCCCTCCAGGTTCTCCAGCCTCCAAAAGCGGGGAGATGGCTCGACAGCACAGCGCTGCGTATCGCATTTTAACTTCATCCTGTGATCCTGTGGCTCCGGCTCGGTGCAGCACGGTACCGCTTAATTACCGCGGTACGCGCAAGGTAGACGCTGTCTGCCGAGATTCCTTTCTTCCTGCCGAATATTCCCTCTTTAATTAATAAAAGCTTATTTCCTTAAATTACACCTCTGCCTCGTGCAAAAAGTTTTTTTATTCCTCTCCATGATCTTGTGTCTCAGAGGAATTTACTGGAAGCAACTTCAAACAAAAGGAGAAGGAAATGCAGTTCAAACAAATACTTTCCTGCTATTTTCTACCTTGCACAACTGCTGGTTGTTATTGCGCGTGATTTTTTTTTCTGAAGCAAATCCTACTGAGATGCATTTATATCTGTGGGGGGGGGTGTTTCTGTCCCTTCTATGAGATTTCCTCACTTGTTTGTGAGTCAAGCACGAGTGTAAGAAATAAGGCAGCGATTTCCTGTGGTGGGGACAGTCTTCTCCTATTATCTCTGCTTTTACAGCCTCTTTTTTGCTCTTTTTTGACGTTGTGTGGAAATGAGTTACATTGCTTTATCATTTCAGCCATCTTTTTTTCTGGTTACAGAATGAAAGAGGCTCATCTTTGTTAAGCATTTTACTGTTTAGCTCTGGGTGTCCTACTATAAAATAGCAGCCATGCGATGGAACCCAACGCGCGCGTGGGTCCTCAAACACAGCTGAGCGTCTCGGTAGGCCGACCTTCGTGCAGAACAAAACGTCACGAAGGGAAATAATCTCCACATGGGGAAGGACGGGTGTGCCGAAAGGAAGCTTTTACGGCAAACCGGTCTTTCTTTCAGCAAAGAGCCAAAGAACTTGTAAAACAATTTCGTTGTGATCAGAGCAGCTCGAGTCCCTGCTCTCAGATCCACGATCCCCTGCGGACTTAAGCGCAGGGTTTTAAGCTCGTAACCCCCGAACACCCTTAAAGCCTTCCTAGTGCCTTCTTCACGTTGGCAACCACTGGCGGGATTGTAACGGTTAGGCTGAAGCATTTGTCCGGCACAACCGGTCTTAGTTTTGTATGTGACTCAGCTTACAATTATTAACCCTTTTGTACAGACGTGGATCTTTTTTCTGTTTTAATGCAGAGCGCTAAGGTGGGAGTGGGGTTTAAGCCCAAGACCTAACCCTAAGGTAATGCCATTAACCACTACATTTCCTGTTACCTTTATATTAACATTATAAAATCTATACTATAATGATTCTTCTTCATCTTTCGGCTGCTCCCGTCAGGGGTCGCCACGGCGGATCAATTGTTTCCACTTCTTCCTGTCCCCTGCATCTTTCTCCGTCGCACCCACCACCTGCATGTCTTCCACATCCATAAATCTCCTCTTAGGCCTTCCTCTCTTCCTCTTGCCTGGCAGCTCCATCCCTAGCATCCTTCTCCCGATATATCCCGAATCTCTCCTCCGCACATGTCCAAACCAACGCAATGTCGCCTCTCTGACTTTGTCTCAAAACCATCCTACTTGTGCTGACCCCCTAATATACTCATTCCTAATCCTGTCCATCCTTGTCACAGCCTATGCAAACCTTAACATCTTTAACTCTGCCACCTCCAGCTCTGCCTCCTGTCTTTCGGTCAGTGCCACCATCTCCAATTCATAAAGTATAGCTGGTCTCACTTCCATCTTATAGACCTTCCCTTTCACTCTTGCTGGTACCAGTCTGTCACAAATCACTCCTGACACTCTTCTCCACCCTGCCTGCACTCTCTTCTTCACCTCTCTTCCACACTCCCCGTTACTCTGGACTGTTGATCCCAAATATAAATCTGTACTATAATGATAATAATGATAATAATAGTGCATTTTTTTCTAAAATGTGTCACTACCATCAACCTTGTGTTATTGCAGTCACAGTGGTCAGGAGTTTATCCCAGAATCACAGAGCACTGGGCTGGATGGGAAATAATTTGCAGAGGTTAGCAGTTCATCATAAAGTAGCCACACACTCATTCATACACTATGGACAATTTAGTGCTTCATGACTCGCAAGAGAAAAGCATAATAAATTCAAATAATTTGCAAATAATCTTTCTTCATAGTAAACTCTCTCTCACTCCACCCAACATATCCACACATTTATATATAAACAGAGAGAGCTTTATGGCCACAGTTTGGGGAAGAAGCTCTTTTCCTGCTCCAGCATGATTCTGCCCTCCCATAGACACATGGCTTGCCAACTGTGAGCCTTCTCACCCAACCTCACTGATGCTCTTGTGGCCGAATGGGCACAAATTCCCAAAATCTGGTGCAAAGCCTTTCCAGAACAGTAGGGACTGTTACAGCAGCAAAGGGGGAGCAACTCCATATCAGTGGCCATGGGTTTGGAATGGGAGGTTCAACAAGCACATATGGGGGTGATGCTCAGGGGTCCACGTACTTTTGGCCGTGTATTGCACATACATTAAAGCTCGGGAATGTTGTCATGGGTTAAAAGCATAGAGGTGGGCTGTGTATTTCAAGTACAGCGGTACAATCGAGTCATCTGCGTCCTCTTTTCCTGTAGAGACGCTTGATTCATTAAGTGCATCTACTGCTTGGTGTAAATGTCAAACTTCGTAGGCAACCGCAGCATTTCCCCTGGTGACCATTATTTTTGCTCTCATTCTGTGCTGGCCGAATTTTAAGTTTGATGCACGTTCCCTCCCACAGCTGATCTGTTTTATTGGCAGCGATAAACACAAACCTTTGTTTTGCAGAAGCCAGTTTGCTCTCCTCTGCCCATTTCCTACGCTGCATCCTGCACCAAGATGATGAAGCGCCGATGCTTTGTGTTCCTGAATTTGATGCAGGCGGTCAGGGGGAAGGTACGGCACACAGGGAAGGTGGGGACCAGAAGCGTCTCTATCAGTAACCGATGCCATTTTCCTCCAAGAGAGGACGCAGCATGCGGTGTGCAAACTCGGCTTTAAACTGCGCCTTTGGTGCTCTGCGCTATATTGCCGCATCACTGCATTGCTGTTTATTCAGGTTGCAGATCCAGATCGTGCGTTTCTGTTCCCCAGTTTGGACCGTATTTTGTCTCCGTGGATGTGTCTTGATTGCAGACGGGCAAACCCGAGGTGATGGAGCGACCGTATCGGTCGCGGTTCATCTTTTTCTCGGCACCAGCACTTGATTCTTGTAGAAACGGCAATCTCTGAACTCAAATGAGTTTACACTCCTGTTGGTTGAGCGCTTTATTTTTTCACGAAGCTTCACGTCTATTGGGTTGCACGTTGTGGTTTTGCGTGTTGGACCACGAAGTCCATGCTGGTACCAATCCAGACTGGCAAGGGAAGACCATCGGCTTTTAAGTCCGCTGGAGCTTTTCGAGATACGACTCCCTGCAATGCCACTCTTGGACAAATGGATATGTGTTTGATGAAAGCCTTTTAGAGATATTGATTTTATTTCTGCTAGTGTTGCAGAATTTTACCCTTGGGAGTAAATTAGGGCCGGGCAAGAATATTTCGGGGCCGTGCTCAGGTGTCGCCACTTGAACGCATTTTGAATGCATTTTCTCCTCTTCCCCCCAGCACCCGGGTTTCATGCTGGAAATTGATGAAAGAGCCTTTTTGGACTCTGTTTCATTCATCAGTAAAGCTCTAATAATAACAAGAGTGTTCTGGAACGGAGACAGAGATTCTGCAAAATGTAAACCGCTAATAACTGAGGGGTTGTTCTGCAACAGACCTGCATTCGGCTCAGCGTGCCGCCTGTTCTCTGGGACAGGCTGTGGCCCGCGGTGACCTTGCGCTGGATGAGCAGTTTGTGAAAATGAATGGATAGATGGGTACTTAATGATATCTGGCTGGATATATTATATTGCAGATTCCTTCACTTCCTGGGTGAATTATTCACTTCTCTGAAAGCCATAAATCAGTGCCTTGTTCATAACATTGGCAGATTTCAGCATCCCCCAACATTTAGACAACTGCACAGGGCAATAAGGACACTTTGCACGAAGGTAGCCGGCGATGGATGGGTTTCATCTGCAAGTCAGCAAATCCGGTTGAGGCGACACACCACGATTAACCCAGTGCACCCCCGGTCCAAAAAGCCTCTTAGAAGGCAAAGGACTCGGAGGCTTAATCTGTCGTGCATTCAGAAAGGCGTTCTACACGGCTAATGGCTCCTGCTCCATTGGTGAACCATAATGTGACTTAAGAGCGCAGTCCTAACTGTGGCTTGTAAACCCTTGAGTCGCGCCAACCTTTTGGGGTCAGAGCTTGTTGACTGGGGGTCACTATGATGTACAGTAAGGAAATTGTAATTCTGCCCATACTGTCTGCACAAGTGCAGCTATGAAAATACAACCGAGAAGCTCGAGGAAAAAAAGTCCAACGTTTTTGTATCAATAAATTTGTATGGACTGCAACCCCCTGCACTGAGTGTTAGTCTTCAGGCTCTGATTTGTGAAGGTTCTGGGAGCCTGAGATGCACAAAAACCTTGGCATTCATCTCCTTTATGCAGCTTTTTTATTTTTATTTTTTCCCTTCTTAATTTTCTTGGCTCTCCTGTTTGTCTTTTTTGAAGGGATGGAGCACAGAATTTTGCGTTTTCCTGTTTACCATTAATATGAGTTGGGCAAATACATTCAAAGATATTGCTTACTACTAATACATTTGCCGTAGTCGATCTGCGGAGCATCCTCGGTCGTTTGACGCTTAATTTCAATATCTTTTATTTATTCCATCGCTCTGCGCCCTCAAAGCGGATTGGGAACAGAAAACGTCCATTAGCTCTCTAGAAAGCACTTACAGAAGGGGGCACAACCCAAGGACTGCGTTGGCAGTATTTACAGGGGGAATACAGTATATGGCAGGGATCTGGGTTACAACGGACAAACGCGGCAAGAAAAGTTTGCTTCCTTTACGCTCTGCGGTGAAAATGAGGTTTCTGAGCATCCAGCTCAAAAGTGATCATCAGAGATCAAAACCACAGAGCGACGGGAAACAGGGAGCCGTGAACTCGGTTCGGGACGTACGAGCGTCCCCCAAGCGTGACGGTTTTAACCATGCTTTCAGAATGCAGAATGGAACACGATGTGATCACAACAGCACGGCAGAGAGGTTGGGAGGCACTGCCAGGGTGGACACCGCCGTGCCCAAATTTTGCCTTTCAGCACCGGCCAAACCTAGAACCTAGACACAACGGTGAGACCAGCTTTCCAAGAGCGTTCAGATAATGTGTGTGTGTGTGTGGGGGGGGGTTATTCCAACCAAATAAAACTGAACGCCGTGCGGGAACGCCAGCCTGATTTGTCTTATTAGGCACACTGTGATTTTCCTTTGTTCCGAGATCCGTCAAACACTCAATTTTTCTGCTGGACAATCCTGTGGGCTGTTAGTCTCTGCTGCCCACGCCCTGCTCTTATTTCCCTCGTGTGGCCCTCGGAGATGTTTCTGCGGCGCCTCCATTTTCCCCTCGCCGGAGCCCGAGTGAAGGCCTGAGCTCAAGCAAAGACTTGCGAGAAGGCTGCCTCTCCCCATCGATACAAGAACGTCTCGAGCTGCGGCGCTGCTGTGGACCACCTGCTGTACGACTCCATTTCCACGGGAGAGCGGCGAGTCTGCGTGGAGGCTTTCTTTCTGCTTACAAGGCAACAAGTGTGAGTCATTTCATTTATCTCTGTGAGTGCCAACAAACTTTTTGAAACCTCATTACCTGCAGCCAAAAAGGCTTCGTCCCCAGGTCATAAAAAGGTGGAAACGCACCAAAGTTTAATTTCGGGTCCCGTAGATCGCTCACTGTTTTTCAAGGGAAAACACCTCGGTGTTTGTGTGACGCTTATCTTTCCGTGAACTGGAGATGAAACAGACAAGCGCTCGCAATTTTTTAGCATTCGGCACGTTTAGTTCTGAGGAGACGCAGTCATGAAAAGGCAAATAAACTCAGATCTGATGTTTTCTGCCTTTTTTCTGCAGCCCCCTTGCCAGCTAAATTCCAACAATAATTTATTGTGGCGACAGAATGGCAGAAGGGGTTTGGTGAAAGATGAGCTTCACTTGGAGGGCACCGTTGCTAGGAGGGGGCCTAAAACATGAAGTGGTAAATAATAATTTCAAAATTCATACGAGAATTTTGTCAGCAAGCATCTAATCCTCTTGAGGTGAAGTAAAACGCATTTGCTAACAGTCTCATATTTCCGGTGAATAGGAACCACCAGTGGTTTATTTGCATTAGCCCATCACGTGTGCAACTTTTTTCGGGCCTGAAGTCCACAGAGCCTCTGGGGGATTATACAAGGTTTAATCCCTCCAAGGTGGGATGCAGCGATACCGTGTCAATGGCCACAGCAACTGATCTCCCGTGTGGTGCTCTGATTTCCATCAAATTGCCAGACGTCTTATAGCGGGGATGGGTCTCCGCGTCCCAGACGGACAACCCCGGGCAACCGGCTGGCACGGGCTGGGCTGTAACTCTGACGCTCACAGACATAAGCAAGAACACGACCGGCTGAAGAAGGAAGCGCAAACAAACACTCCTGGGAGCGGCCGTTTGTGACGACCACAGCAAGATACCCAGCGGACCCAAATGCCAAAAGCCCTACTAGCGCCGGCCTGCCAGCACGACCATTAGATTAAGCAGGTGAGACTTTCAGCTCCGCTTGTCAAGCCCGCAACGTTTCAAAGACCCTTCACAGATCTTTGTTGCACACCCTGCACAACCAAAACTGGTTTTAAAAAGCCCATGAATCATTTGGATGGAGAGAAATTTACAACCGTTCTTGTCCCATGGGACCGCCAACCGTAGCGCTGTTTCAGTCGCCCGGACACCGCAGGGCTCGGTCCTCGCTGTCTCCGCAAAACGTGAACTCGGATGCTCCCACATGACTCGGGGTTTTAGTAACGGGGGAAAAGGAACTAACAGTCATAGCAGAATGACACAAATTCTTCAAGCGAGAAAACCGTGGACCATTTCTGTCTGTTCCCACTAAGACACACTTGGCAACGTTCTGGTCCTCCCTCCTACTCATCTGGACGCCGTTGCGTGGATCCCTGGTTCAGCAGCACACATTTATGCTTATGCTTCTCCTGAGTGTCGGTTTAAATAGAGAACACCAGCGGAGCCGTTTTCTCACCGCAAATGTGAGCTACGTCAGCAGCACAGCCCCTGCGGTGATTCGCGTCAAACCATTGACTTGAGAAGTTTTAAGAGATGGCAATAGACATGCGAGACATCTACCGGTCAGGAGTGCGCCGACATGTAACATGGAAGTCACGAACGGCGGCCATAAATTTAGCCGAGACAACGCTGGAAGAAGGCATCCCTTCCTCAGAATAACCTCCTGCAGGGCTGAATTAGCAACTACCTTGGTGGAACCCGACACACATTTTTGGATTGCTGAGCCGTCCTAAAGGACCGCTGCCTGCATCCTGCTTTCTTATGTAGTATTCTTGAGCAAGGTACTTACACGGAATTACTACAGTAAAACTTACCCAGCTGTATAAGTGGTTGAATACTTAACTGAAGAAAAGTGTCAAGTAAACTAATATATGTAAGTATTCAGTCCCTTTGAATGCTTTAACTGTTGCCGGATTACAACTGGCCTTTACATTTCTGCCCGGCATTTTATTGCACATTAAGATTCACAAGCAGAAAAAGTATGAAAACCGAATCACTTATTTATCAGCTAATATTTTGATAACGCGAAAGAGACCGTCTGCAGAAATGTTCACACCCAGAAAGTCGACAAAACAGTTTTATTATTGCCTCTTTTCACCTCGGACAGCACTGTTAGGTTTATGAAGACCCATGAAAATGTCTACAAGTCCTTTTTAATCTTAGGAGATAAAGTTGTGAGACCGCACAGATATTCTAAAGAGTAGGAAAATATCAGCACTGAGACCTCCCCCTAAGCAAAAGCTGCATCGGTACTCGAGAAGCCGTACGAAACCACCCAGGCCGGCCCTGCAAAGGCCGTCTAGCAAAGCTCCGTGGCTGAACCGGAGGATAAACTTGTGAGGGAAGTCAGTCGATCTGAAACGTCTACACAGTTCGGTGGCTGGCAGAGGAGTCAGCTGCATCATACCGGACTCTATGGTGCAAAGCCTGAAGACAGCGCTGCTCAAGAAAGACCAGAACCTCTCAGAACATCGAGTGGAGTTTGCCAGGCATCGGGAGAAAACGTGCTCGGATTGGGAAAAGGGTTTTTTTGATCACATGAAACAAAGATGGAGCCCTAAACCCAGACTTACACCTGTGTGACACGATAACCCCGCACATGGCCCACACACGCACAGCGGACTCGGCCAGAGTAGCCAAACACACGCGTGAAAGCACAGTTACTTTCAAAAATAATTCTCTACAAGATCATCTAAAGTGATCTAAAAATCAATATGAGTAAACGTATTGAAGCGTCATGTCAAAAAACGATTCTGAAGTTTCGTACTGTTGTGACCCCGCATGCTGACGGCAGTACTACACAGCTTTAAGTAACCTGTGTAATAAATTGAAGTAGATTTTGCCAGTTGCACTAACAAAATGCATATGAAACAAACAGACTTTTGTCCTCTGGGTGTTATCGGTAACCAACCACAAAGCGACTTACAAATTTGGGTCGACCAAAGAAGTCGGGCTGAGTGTAAAGCGACATTCGGGTTGGTTCACCTTAAAAGTGGCTATGACTGACAGCTGGCAGCAGCTGCTGAAATGCACACAAAAGGTACTGGCTACCAAATTTAATACATGAAATGTCAAAAAGACACGTTAAACGTTGAAATTCGAATGTAACAGAAAGAGGGTTACAAAAATGCAGCGGAGTGAAATGTTCTTTTTCTACATTTTCACTTTTACTCAGTTGCATTTTTAAAGTACTTAAGAAAAAGTAAAAAGTATCAAAAACTGTTCTGCAAGTCCCAGTTTCTCCAAAGATGTGTGTAACTCGAACCAATGGCGTAAGTGTTACTGCTCATCATGGCAAAGGATTGACTTTTGTCTGCTGGGACCGGGAATCTCAGAATTGAAAAAAAAAAAAAAATGGAGCAAAGTACCCGAAATTCTGCAAGAAGACCTGGTGCCGTCTGCCTAAAACGGACACTCGGGGCAAAATTCGGCTTTCGGCAGGACAGTGGCTACGAGGACGGGGCCCGGGCAGCGCTGCTGCGGCCGAGAAGGGTGAGAAGATAGCCACACGTGAAGATGCTCATCAGCATCTTAACCCCAACTTCAGCGGGGATCTGGGCTACAGTCCGAAGCCCACGGTCCCCAAACGCTGTTGAAGAGCTTAAAACAGCCGGGGGCAAAGCGGTCCTGAGGAACGGGCTGAAACAACACTGGACCACGCTCCTCCGCGAGACGTAAAGCCTTCATTCGGGCAAAATGTTCCCGCTATGAATTATTAAAGCATGTGGTCTCAACATTTATTCATGCAGCATTTTTCAACTTTTGGATTAGCTTTAAGGTATCTACTGACAATTTTTTTCTGACTGTTTCTGAAAACGTATTTAATGGAAAATGTGTCAACATCATTTGTAATCTAGTAACATCTGAAAGCTTTCAAGAGTGTGAAAACTTTGGCAAGACACTGCACATAAATTTCAAAGATTGCTTGGAAAAACCACCGTATTTTGAAAATGGGATCATCAATTAAACTGGAAGCTTTAAATTTCTGCTTTTTAAACTGCAATGTGGAGTAATCACTTGGAAGCCTTAAAAATTTAAACATTCGGATGAAACCTGAATTTTCGACCCGGCCTGGAAATCTGTTATCGCCGCAGTCGGATCTCTTGGTGCAAATGTGCCCTCGGTGCCTTGAACCTTGCGTGCAGTTTTCCTTCACATCTGGGGTCTCGCGTTCAGCTTCTTCCTTCCCAAACCTCCATCGGACCACCTCGGACAGAGGCTGACGGGGATGCTCGGCCGGACAGGCCCACGTTCGCAGGTTCCTTCGGTAAAATTATCCCCCTCCGCCCGCACACGTGCACTTTGCACGCGCGCCCATTCCCCCATGTGAAGCGGGCGTAGTTCGCAGCCGCTGTCTAGGCCTCGGACAAAAGCAGAATTGGGGACGGAGAAACTGACCGGCGAGAAGGACCAAAAGGAGGGAGAGGAAAAGACAAACAAACGAGTGCATTTTTCCAAGCTGAGCCGTAAACACGCAGCCTGCGTGTACGCGGCAACAGATGGGTTTAGGCTGCCGATTTGCATTCGGGGAGCTGCACGCCACCGCGGGTCAGGGGAGTCGATACTTTGACGCGCATTTGGAATTCACTTCGCCGTGGAGCATCCACCGCCTCGGTTTCATTCAGGCCCATCCTTCGATGGGTCTCGGTCTGGTCAGCTTTTATTCATTATTCATGATCATTATTTATTTGCTATACCAGATGCCCTTGTCCAGAGCGAGTCTTAGACTTTACTCCCGCGTTAAAAATATCCCAAAAAAGGTGGAAATTTCCGTTTCTGTACCACAAAGGATGGCAAACGATGGGTGCCGACTCCCAGCGGGTCAAGGAAGGGTGCTCCTGAGCTGAGCCCACACCACTGTGCCACACATTGTACTGCGAGGGCTAAGGCATTAATCCACACCTTCACCGAGGTTTTCTTTTCGGTGAAAATCCAGAGCGGCGCCCGCATCGCCCCTGAGCATAACAAGGCCTCGTCTGCAACGCGCACCCATTCGGGCTTCGATCGGCTCCACGGCTCGCAGACAAGCGAGAACCATCGCGCCCACCCAAGCCGAGACTTAGTCACGGCGATGCAGAGTTCTGCTTGATCGCGGCTGGAACTCAAGTGAAAATTTTTTTTGTTTTTGTCTCATCCTCAGACTAAAGGGGAAAGGAGCATTACAGACAGCAGGGAACTGCAATTTGAGCCACAAATCCTTCGGCTGAGCTCCAGAGGGTTGATTCTGGAATGTAAAAGAGGTTCGGCAGCAAACCATTTAGCGACACGGATATTCGACTTGAAGGATGCTTTCGACAGCCGCACGTATCCCCTAGTAAAATATCCGGCGAACACTGAGGTGGAAGCGGCATCTCGGCAGCGCGGCAGCAACAGTAACGTCAAGCCTTTGACCAATGCAGCGCCTTCATAAACAGCAAGACCTTGAAGGGGAAAGCGGTGGCGCTTCTGTGCCGTTTCAGAACTCGAGGCAGGGACCTCGGAGTCGCCTTCCTCAGAAAGACCACCTTGAGACACACGGCCGAGAACGCGAGAGGAGGCGATGCCGCTGCTCGGCATACAAATGCGTCAAGCTCTGCTGTTGCCTGGCATGCGTTTTTATATGGCCGAACCCCGGTGGCCGCCACCGGCTGACAGACAGAGAGACCCCTCGTGGTAAACAAGCGCCCATTCTCCGAACATCGGGCCGAGGCCTGGTGCCCGCAAAGGGCAACAGAGGACCATGACACACGGTGCCAGTTGCAGGAAACTTTTCTCCATGATCGACCACGTTTTTCATTATGTGCTCAGCCAGACCTTTTACATAACTGAGGTGTTCTGTGGTGCTGTC
The DNA here is from genome assembly GCA_018136845.1 of Heterotis niloticus. NCBI lineage: Eukaryota > Metazoa > Chordata > Actinopteri > Osteoglossiformes > Osteoglossidae > Heterotis > Heterotis niloticus. The sequence continues at coordinate 1,010,107 of CM030888.1, forward strand.
CTGCTGAAAAACGGCGGACTAATAGTCGGGTGGCTCTGGTGGGATGCCGTAGCTGCCCCGCTGACTGCGACCGCTGCGGGCGGCAACGCAACCCCATGTCCATGCCGCCACTCCATGTTGGACGGCAGGACCCACAACGGACAACTACCCACCCTCCCCGCCTGGCCCGCCAGACCCAAATATTCCCCTTTTTCCTCTCGCACATGTTCAGTGTCTGCATTTTTTAACCCAGGCCAGTCTGGATGCCAACGGGCGTCCTCAAACTTTTGACTGGTGCTTTAAAACACTGCCATAAAATCTAACGGTAGAGGCCGCCAGCTGGACATCCTTCCGAGCGGCACCCTCCCCGGCCAGTTGTAAGTCAAAGAAAATGTGTCAACACCGAGAGGAGGCGCGGCGGCGTTACTGCAGCAAACGCTTTGGAGAAACTTCAGCTGCTCTTTCAGACGTTCGCTCGACTACAAAAATGCCCATTTCGCGAGAGAACCTCACTACCACGGCAACGGCGACAAACAGGGTTGGGGTGCACATTTTGTTAGATTTGCCGTAAGAAGACAAACCGCAGAATGAGATTCATTCAATCTACAAATTGAAGAAATAAATAAAAGATGAGGCCATAAAACAATTTACAGCATTGCTCCAGCAGATGAATTAATGCATATATATTGAATCCAGTTTAGGTGCAGTCTTGCATCAATGTTTCATGAGACTTTGATGAGAGTTATATGAAGCACGAGTTTGTTGGAGAAAAAAATATATTTACCTCAGTTGCATTTAATTTCAAACAGGGGCCAAATCCGAGGGAGCTTTCCTGCCGCCGGGGGAAGCGGGCTGGCTCGTGACCCACGAGACCATCGGTCCCAGCAGGCGCTAGCAGGTCCGGGTGACCTCAGCCACGGCATGCGGTCACTCCGCTGGAGTGCCGCTGATGCCACCCGGCTCGTCGAGGCGCCGCAGAAGAAAGGCGCCCGCTGCTTGGCAACCGCCCGAGCGCCACACGAACACTCCGGGGTGGACGTTCGCTCTCTAGGAGACTGGAGGGGTCAACAGCTCAGCGCTCACCTCCACGGCGAGGTTGGCAATTTCCAGCTGATCTCTTGTGCGCCGGAGTGCGGAAAACATTGTTTACGGCTTGAAAAAATGACAAGCGGAGCCTGAACTTGCTGCAAAAAACGGTCCTGAACTTCATTACGAGCACAAAAGACACAAAGCACTGAGAATGCAACGCTGTGATTATTTACATTATTTCTTACACTTGTTTAAGTGCGTTCAGTTGCAGGTGAGGATGGGATATCGACACCGGAAATCGTACTTCGTTTCTGTTCGCGAAAGAATAAATCTGGCCGATTTTTTACCCCTCGGACACAGTTCTCGCACGGCCGAAGGGCGCCGCGGTTCGCCGCGGTCGGGCGGCTCGGGGGTTCTTCGGGGCACCGCTGCGCCGCGCCCTTCGGCCGGCACACATAGGAAAGGCAGTCTCGCGTTTATGATTCAGAGAGAATTTAATTGTGACTTTCGAAAGCCCCTGGCATGTCCCTTTGAAAATGAATTAAAAACAGCCCAATACATTTTTTGTCCTGGTCATTTCAATAATTGCAAAGTGCGTTGGGTGAAGAAAAAAGTGAGTTACATTACATTAGCGAAATTACACATTAGCGGAATGCCCGGGGGCAACGCGCTTCTTCAAAAGAGTAAATGTCGCTGTTAGTCCCCCCCAACCAAAATGTAAGTTTTCCTTTTCTCAGTTGCATCTTTATTATTTGTCTTTATTTATTCAGGACTTATCTGAAGCTCTTCAGCTTTCTGCTCACGCAAACACAGACCCAGGTGAGAGGCTAAGTGACGCCTCGCGTGCCGGCAACCGCATCCTTCGCGCCGTGGTCCTCCAGCAGGGGAAACGTCGCCCTTTCTGGCCTTGGGTCACCCCCAGTCGCAATTTTCCCACGAGCAAGAGCCTCTTCGCAGCAGCAGCAGCAGCAGCAGCAGCAGCAGCAGCACGCGTCACTGTCTTAGGGGCCGCATGCAGTCCGCCAGCCGGAGGGTCAGGTCTTGCTTTGGCCCGCACGTTTTAGAGGGAATCGTTCATGCCCCTCTTGTTCTTTTCAAACGTTGTCTTGTACGGCAGCAGGATTCGTCAACACATCACGGAGATTAAAAAAGCAGAGGCTTTGGCCGTGGAGCACCGCTCAGGTCTCCGTTCAGGCCCACAGGTTCAGGCACATTGACCGTGACGATCGGCAGCTTTTAAGACGTCTTCACCGACCCTCTTTCGAGAATCATCCGTGTCACCCCGTTGGGTGCCGGCTGCCCGGATGTAGTGGCGCCAAGTCAGTTTTTTGTACTCTTCATGCAGAATGCAGGCTAATGCGATGTGTTTCGACGTTACTGTGCCATCTTTCCAGCATCACAGGGCATCGAAGTCGCCGGGTGGGGATGCGTTCGTATGCATCGGGGCCGACGGCTACCGCTTGCGTTCGCTTCGTCGGCCGTTCCTGAAACGCGTGCGGCATCTTCCGTCCACGGGGAAAATGAGCGTGACAACGGCGGAGACACAAACGGCGTGAATCGTAGCCTTGTGCTTTGTTCTGCTCAGCGGGCCTTCTCCGGAGTTGCTTGCACTTCCTTGCAGCTCACCGGGCGGCTCTTCCAGTGCGCTCGAGATTTGGGCAAAATCGGTCCGTTGCCCGATGGACCACGGCTGTCCGGGGCCAAACACCACCGGCACTCCCATTAATAGAAGTGCACCGTCGTACACGCACGAAGAGCCCGAAGGAACGCGAGGCGGCAGGAAAGTGTAGGGCGGCGGCAGCAGCAGCAACAAACCTCCGGGAAGGAGAAAGCGCACGCATGACGGGGTCCCCTCGGCATCCGCCGGCACCTCCGCGCGTCCGGCTCGCCTCCGAACGCCGCACCGCGAGCAACCGTGAGAGCAGAAACGATGGCGATGGGGCTTGAGATCGCGCAGAGCCACGCACCCCGAGGGCGACGTTTATTTCTCCGGTTCGCCGTGCGCGTCGTAACGCGGCCGAATCCGGCGGCGCAGCCCTCCACGTGGAAGCCTGGCCGGCCGCCGTCATTTGTTCGCGGCCTCCCCGGGGAAGATGTCCTCGTAGGCGGGGGGCAGCTCGCTGGGGAGCGGGTACGAGAAGGGGTACGAGTGGTTCAGCTCCGGATCCGTGGGCGAGTAGCCCGGCAGCTCGATGGACGGGTGCCCCCCGCACTGCACCTCCACGCCCGCCTCGTCCAGCACGTGGAAGACCCCCAGGTTGATGTAGGACACGGGCTGCAGCTCCGACGCGGGGGGGTCCTGCTCCTCCGTGAACAGGATGCCCCCCGCGCCCTGCCTCTGCGCCAGCCGCCTCCGGTAAAACTGCGCCGTCTGGTACCGCTTGATGATGACCAGGTTGAGCAGACCGAGCAGACACTCGAGCGTGTTAAGCACGGTGGACACGAGCAGAGCCCGCTGGTAGTCCTTGAGCTGCTCGCACACGGGGTTCAGCCCCACCGAGTCCAGGCAGTAGTGCGAGTACTTGCGCTCCACCAGCGACACGGTGTCCCCGTCCACCACGGCGCCCGAGAAGGCGGTGAGGACCCCGAGCATGAACACCAGCACGCCCACCAGGAAGAAATTCCGGCTGCCGGGCTTCCCTCTGCAGCAGAGCAGCGCGAAGCCCAGCAGCGCCTGGCCCAGCCCCAGCAGGATGCCCGAGTAGAAGGCGCCCGCCGCAGCGCCCAGGTGGAAGTGCACCTTGACTCTGGAGCCCAGGGAGAAGCACCTGAAGCCCACGACCACCGCGCTCATGGCGCACGCGAAGAGGAGGCTGCCGGACACCACGGTGCACAGTCCTTTGCCACTCAACTTCATTATATTCCTCCTCTGCCTCTCCCGCGCCTCCCGCCTCCTTCATCCTCCCTCGTCCTCCTCGTCGGCCCTTCTGGAAGAGCTGTCAGATGGTGACATGGTCCGCCGACGGATGCTCTTCAGCACGAGGACCTCCTGGGCGTCCGGGCGCTCTGCCCCCCCGCCGCCGCCGCCGCCGCCGCAGCCGCTGCCGCCGCCGCCGCCGCCGCCGCGTCCACGCCGATTAATAATTGATGGCGAAAGGGGGCTCCGTGCGCAGCGCCGACTGCCGAAATCCGAGCCGGAGGAGCCCGCCACCCTCATGACCCCCGATCCCCCATTCGCAGCGCCTCCGTGCGAGCATCCGCGCAGAGGAAGGAGCCGAGTGCGCGTCCCCGTCGCGCGTTTCTCCCACTAAAAGCGCTCATTTCCCACTGACATCATTGGCAGCCCGAGTGCGCGCCGCCGCGGGAACGCGCAGCAACTCGGGCGCCCGGGGTTCGACGGAGGAGGGGAGCGAATGCGCTTCGGCCACGAATCCCACGTCGCCGGACGTCGGTCCACGCCGGAGTTCGACGGACGGACGGACGGATGGCTGCGACTCCGTGCGCAAAAGCTGCGGGTTCGGGCGAACCGGGACGTCTCGGCGGGTGTGGGTGACGGCGCCGTTTTGCCGAGCGCTGCTCGTGTTCTGGACTTTGCCTTGAAATGTCTTTGGCCCGAACCCGAACTCGAACTCGAACCCCGACAGCGAAGGCTCCAGGCAAAAGCGATGCCCTCACGTCACCTTTAGCGCCTCGGTGCGTCAGAAATGTTTCGAGAGTTTCGTAAACGAACCGGCGTTCATGAGATGTGACCCGGGTCGCGCCTTACAGTTCATTTATTATTATTATTATTATTATTATTATTATTATTATTATTATTATTATTATCAGCGTCAGTCATTATTTGGTTCACTTGTGCCGAGTAGCCTTCCACCGTTTATCTGCTTGCGACTGCCTTCTCTCCATTTGCGCATCGATTTGCTTCCGACGGGCGGCCAAACACCGTCTTTCCCAGGACGCTGCAGAAATGAATATGGGGAGCATTCGGGCCACTTAAAATGTTGTATTTTTAATCGGGATATTCAATACTCCTTTGAAGGAAATCAATAAGGATTTTCATAATTCATGCTGCTGGGCTGCCAGACAATGGGCTGTATTTCATAAGAGAAGAGAGATTCCAAAAAATATGGAGGAAAGAGTATCTCAAGTTATAAAACTGACGGGAAGAAACTGGCTCCGGACATTTAAGATGTGCGTTCCTACTGTTTGTGCAAGCGGAAAGCGGTGGAGAGCGGATGACTGACGGCGGATGGGGACGACCGGGCAGGCTGCGCGGAGCAGAGGCTCCCGGGGTGCCAACTTGCCAACTGCAGGCTGTAAAACCCGAATTGCAGGGTGCCAGTAGCAGAATTACACCAGCACAGCACGGACTGCAGAATCCCGGTCGAAAATGCCAACTGCGGGGTCATAATTCCAAAATTACAATTACAGAACTGAGGTTGTGCAAACCATTGGGCAAGAGGTCAGTGGCTGAATTCCGCCTGTAAAAGACCAACAGCAAAATAGAAATCTTTAGAGTGGAAGCCATTCCAGCATCGGTGGCAGCGCCGCCACCCTAGGACAAAGGTTACAGACAGACAGACAGAATAATTTAAGGGATCGGCACCTTAAACATTTAAGGCACTAAATGATGGCTGCAGCTCTATTTGGGGTTAAAAAGCAGCGAGTAAGTGGGAAGTGCAAGAGCCTTAAAATGTCAATGTCCAGAAAAGGTTTTTTTATTCGGTAGCTCAGTGGGCCACTGTCAGTGAATCCAGACCCAATGAATGGTGGCAAAGTGAATTTTCACAGCTTTGAAAACAGTTCCTTTGGAGTAAGAAGGGTTCAGCGATGCAGCAGGCGGGTAAATCACCAAAGTGATTTATCAATCAGGCCTTTTCCGCCAAAAGGACTGGGATTTGGTATTTTCACCAGACGAAGTCAAGCTAGGGACGCCGTTGCAGGGCACTGCAGGTGTCAATAAAGTACTAGAGTGCTGACTAAAGCGGGGACTGAACCAGCATCCTTCACATAAGCTCGTGCCCTCAACCACAGTGTGCCACCCACAGGAGCTGCGCACAGCCAAAATAGCGTAGCTACATATCTGGGAACTAAAGGCAATTTTGAGAGGTTCTCGTTCAGAGCTACAGCCCAAGGCACGGTGCAGGAGCCCAGGGCCGCGCATGGTCAGAAGGTGCTGGTCGGGAGCGTAAGGCCCGGTTTGAGGCTGTTGGTCCCACATGCGCTCCTCCTCGCATGGAGCCCGCAGCGCAGCGACGCTCGTCTCCGGTTGATCTCCACACGCGCCCCGGCCGCTGTCTGATGTGCAAATGATTCATCTTGTGCTGCCACTTCAGAAAGCCAACGTGACGCGCATGAGCAATGTGAGAGCATCCTATTTTGGGGGATGCTTTGTGCCTGGCGAAAAGTGACGCCGGGAGGGGGGTTCGGAGGCAGAACGGGAGCGTCGCGCAGACCCGGGCTCGAGCTGTTGCTCAGATGCCGAGGCTCAATCTTTTTGGCAAGAGCTGCGTTTGAGCCGCTTGCGACACGCACGTGGCTTCCTGTATCTGCCGGAGCGTAATGTTTCCTGCGAACCTCATGATGCGTCGGGCTGAAACGCACCGCAGTGTTTGTACATTTTTCACGTTTGTAGTCTGCACCGCTTATTTCTGAAGGCGTGACTTGTACTTTGATAATACAAATCTCTTTTGTGTCTATGACTACAGCGCACTTCCCGTTGCGTTTTGGGTGGAGTCCGGTGAATTCGTCCCAAGCGCGGCCTTGTGTCCTGCACACCTTTGAAAGCAGTTATGCCCTTCTGTCCTCTACATTAAGTATGCAAATACTGTATACATTCATCCGCAATAAGAGCAACGTCATTTTTAACAAGGAACTGTCGGGCAGCGGAGGTGGTTTACCGTGGTATTAATTACCTCGGGCAGTGTAACACAGCTATTGCCTTGCAGGCTTCTCGGTTTCCAGGTTCGCGCCACCACCAACTGCTGCTCACACAGCTCTAACGTACAGCTAAGATACATCAATGAGGCAAAGGTGAGGGGGCTGCAGTTGCACCTGTGCCCTCTGGCTGGACCCTTGGGTATGATGCTCACCCTCCTTGCGTGGTCAGAACTGAACCTGAAATCATCCACATCCATTGTTAACCATCAAGCATTTAGCAGACACCTTTTGTCCAAGGTGACTTACGGTGCTGGAGAACGAGCTTCACGGCAACGCACGCTTCTGTACAGCCGAGTAAATTTTACTGTATCGACTCGGGGCGGCTGTCTTGAGCTCGGGCAGCGCGGCAGGCACAGGGGTTTCCAGCTCTGACCCTCTGGCTACGAGGCAGCAACCTTGCGGGTGTAAAACAATGCGAGAAGCGGGGGTCCGGGGTGCTCACGGCACGTAAAAGCACGCGGGGATCAGCTGTTAATGGGGCGAAGCAGCAAACGTGGTGAAGGCTCACATTTCAGTAATGCCCCCTTAAACACAGAGAGCGCAAAGTTTCCGTTCGCGAAACTAACAATTATTCCCACCGAGCAAATAATCACCCGAATTAGCTGCTGATCCTCATGTCAGATTGATCTGTTAGCGCCCGTGGCGCATCAGCCAGTTGCCCCGCAGTCGAATTGTCTGTCTCAGACTACTTTGATCTTAATCTGCAGATGCGGACCGTGATCTGACGGCAGCCATTGTTCCACTCTAATGTGCTTAACAGTGCTTGTCATTGGGACATCGGGACGGGACGCGCGTGTGTGTTTGACCGATGTCCCCAGCCAGTGGGTGCGAAAGTCGGACAAACTGGACCCGCAGATCACAGAGCTTCCGTCACTGTTTGCTGACATTTGAAATGGCGCACGTCCCAAAGTCGGGAGCGGGGCCAGGGATTAGAGATGCGCCCCCGTCTGCCTGCAGGACGCAGGAGCCAACCTCACGCAGGCCTGCTGAACTGGGACTGCGTGAACTGGGGACCGCGACCGTGTTTGCTCCTTGTCGAGACCCGCAGTTCGCCAGAGTTCTCGCAATTCCCGTGGCTCGCAAGTTCTGCCCTTACCCATTCGGCAACAGCGGCATTACAGACACACAAAGGCATTATCGTACTTTAAAAATCGCCCCCCTTAGTTGTTCTACGATCTGTTTCGTGCCAGTTTTCTTCATCTGTTAATCTCATTGTGCAGGAGAACATTTATTATTGTTGTGCTCTGCTCTTTCTGCTCATTTGAAATCAGACCAAAACAAAAGAGACAGTCTTGCTTGGCATCCGCTGCGATATTTCTGTTGCATTATCTATTTTGTCTTATTTTTGCAGTTTAAGATTTCTAAGCAGTTGCTGTTGTCGCTTAAGAAGTGATTGCTTGTAATTGTTAAAAAATGTAAGCGAGATATAAAAAATGAACAACGTGCAGATATTTGCTTAACTGCAGCTGTGCTTTACATGCTGGAAGTCAGCAGCGCAAGCCAAGAGCAATGCCTACACAAACGGCCACGTGAAGGTGTCCGCTTAAGCGGAGTCCGAGTCCGCTTGCTGGAAGCAGGTTTAGGAGACATTCGGTGACCAAGTTTGCCGGGCAAATGATGTGCTGTGTTCCCAGGGATGCCGGCCACCAGGGCCGCTTTGCCTTCACTCTTGGGTCCGTGCAAGCAGAGGCCAGCGCGCCCAGGTGCACTCGCACTTTTCCCTGCTGCCCTGTGGCTAGGACGGAAGTGTTAGGTCAACACCGATGGAGAAGCTGCAAGCAGATAAGAAGTTGTGTTGTAATGTTTTTGATGCAGGGACAGGTTGCTATGGTGGCAGATGCTCAGGGAGACAGCAAAAAAACCTTCTTCCAGTTAAGAATCCAGCTAAGTCTGTCGTGCTCCTCGGTGCCGACGTAAGTCAACACGTTGACGCTTTCCACGAATAGGCTCTTTCCTGAGTGAGGGGAACTGTACAGGCGCCAAGCGGTCAACAATATGGATTGCCCGGCTCAAAGAACTCCTCTTTCTGGGACATGAGAGATCCAGCCTGTTCTCCGTGCCTCAAACCCACCCATCCTGCACGGTGACTGCAATCCCCTGCGACCACCCAACCTTTTCCTTCTGTGCGCGTGCACGTCTGGGGGTGGGGGGGTTGCATTTGGTTCACCTTTTACACCTTGGTTCGCATGCCTTTTTAGCTGATGGTGACACAGCAGGACAGAGGAGGCCATTTGGCACGTGATCCCAGACCGACCCAGCAGCGGTGTTGACTGGGGACAGTAAGGGGCGCCGAGGCAGAACCGTCTCGACCACCTATGACCACAGCACGCTCGGACAGACCCTGCCGATCTTCTGACTGTCATTACGTCCTTTCAAATAGCACTCTTAACCCTCAGTGTTCTTCCCCTCACACCAGGAGAAGCAAAGCCCTCCACCTCAATACCAAAATCGATTGTCTTCATAGGCTTAAGGTTAATGTTCATGAAATTGACTTGGATGATCACCCCGATTTGATCATGCTGGATATTTACACTTGGAACGATTAGGAACGGAGGACCTTTGCTTTCTCTCTAGGGACCCCTTGCAGTCTGAGACATTTTGAGCCCGCAAAGCAGGAAATCACATTAGTAGCTATAATAGCCCGATGGTGCGCTCAAAGGAAACAAAGTAAAGCACAAACAAGTATCACATCGAGGTCAGACAACTCAAAGCTCAAAAAACACTGAAAAAATACGTGAGCGGGTGCCACATTGTTGGCCGCTTCCGAGCAGGGGTTCTGCATTGGTGGAGCATTTTATTTTCGAAGCGGGGCCGGCAGCGCCTGCTGCTGACCTGTGCAAAGAAAGGTGTTTGGTACAAATGAGATACAGAGAGATTTCCAAACGCACAAATGGGAAAAGCCTGTAGGTTTAACTGTACTGCACAACTTTATTCCTGGAGCTCTAAGGGCCATTTGAACGGTCCATTTATCCAGAGGAGGCTGGGCGACTATTTGGCCTTGGACCCCTTCAGAATTTTTTTTCATCCTGGATTTAGCCCGGTGGTTCATTTCTTCTTAAATTTATTAGCTTCTGTGTTTGGAGTTGAGAACAAACCTCCTGCTTCCAAGGTCATACTGAAGCCCTCTGTGATGTACTTACTGCCCAGAAAATGCATATCATGTAGAAAGTGAGAGGGAGAAATACAAGGTGTAGCAACAGGGTGAGACCTCTGCAAAACAAACCACAGAGGCCATAGTGCTGAACTCTTTCTCAATAGCCAACGTGCACTGAAAAGGTTTTGTCGACACCATGACACAGTTTAGGCAATAAGGAGTCGCAGAACCACCATTTCGGACCTTGAAGCTATAGCTGGAATTTGCAGCTCGCTGATGTACGACCATCAGAAATCTGTATGGCCTGAGCACTGACAACTGCAGGGTTTGTAGGACGGATGCTCCACGGGTCTGTTTGCAGGGGATGATGGGGGAGACGGTCCCCCACCCCGTGGTCTGCCCGCCCTCTCCCTCTTCTGGACTTTCAAGGCGGCGCTGGTGGGGGAGGGAAGGAACTCAAACGACAAAATCTTAAGAGTTAAATGAAAGTTCTGAAAGCTTATGCAACACAATGTTTAACGCCAGAGGACATGAAACAAGATCCTCTAGCAGAACTTCTGTAAAAAACATTATTTAACATCTTTGGATGTTTAATATCTCCTAATGAACACCATTTCTGCTTCAAAACCGTTTCATAACAACATTTCATAACATCTGTTTCCTTCAAAAAGTTGCTCATTCAGTTATTCCTGTTTGTGCTAGAAATCCCGGAAGAAACCCCGTTTACTTTAAGGTCCCTGATGCACGAGAATTTAATTTGCGGAAAGCCAGTAAGTTTGCAGAATGCCTAATACACACAGAGTCCAGGGCACAGTTTACTGCCGTGACTCCAAAGCATGCAAAAATGTAAAAATCGTTTGCAGCGCTGCGCATTGGCATGGACCCTCCTTCTTGGAGAGGATGCGGCACCGAGGGGCCAATGCGGAGAGGCCGCCCGCGAGCTCACCTCAGAACTTCCCACGGTCAAAGGCTTTGCGCACGCGGCAATGATTGTTCTGCCTAACGGTCTGACTGGAAATGGGGAGGAAAGGGGAGCCAAAGCCAACAAAATGTGGAAAAGGGTACGGGCAAAGGGAGCGAGTAAATGAAATTACATTTTGGAGAGAAACGAGCCGCTGCCAGTGCTACGTGTGATTCATGTGGTGCTGAGCCATTTTATAGAAAAGTAATCTTATTTCACAAATCACGTCTGAGAAAGATTTCACGTTTGCACATCATGGCAAAAGGATTAAGTTTCCTATTGTCTGCTGGAGCATCAGTCACCTGGATCCGTTGTATACACCCCGCGCGCACACACACACACACACACTCACTCTCTTCCTGTGTCTGACTGATGGGCGGTCGCAAACCCCGAGGGCACTTATTCCCCAAAATGGGCTCCGGCAGAACTGAATAAGTCAACCAAAGGAAGGGGTCCGATCTCATCAACGCAAGCTCAAAAAAGTCAGCGATGGGTCACGGTTTGCCTGTGCCACCACAAGGAGAAAACCGAGCCGCATTTGTCACTTGAAAACGCGTTCTTCGGCTCCCTCGCGCCTCCCTAATGAGGGACTCTTCAGCCGAGCTGTGCCTTGGGGTCGCTAGGCAACTGCATCGCACTGAAGTTTAAATGCGGCGCAAGGAGGCTCTTTTGTAAAGTTTGCAAGGAAAACAAAAGCGACGAGTGCAGGCGCCTTCCTGTCCTCCGTGGCGCTTATTAATACTGCGGTGAGCGAATGACCGAGCTGCCAACTGCACAAAACGTTAAATAATTCAGCACAGGAAGCAGATTGGTGCTGATTATAAAGTAAATCCTGAATCTTTGCACACAGTTCCAGCAAGACAAGCACAGGGAAGTCATATTGTTTCAGCATAATGCTTACATCAAACTGGCCCGATGGAACACTTTATTTATGCATAACTAATATGTTTATTCCCTTTTCATCTGAAGCAGGGCTTCTGTGCAAAGTTTAGGCTTACAGGGTCTTTTTGACCTTGTTGTGCGCTCGCAAGTCTTTGCTTGCGTAGAAAAAGTCCTCGCCAGGCTTTTTATGGTTAAAATGAAATGCTGATTGGAATAGGGCCAGCGATCCAAACTATTTAAATCGCCAACTGACTCGAGACCCTGCGGACCGAGCGGCACCTTTCAGCTAAATATCCCAAACACGCCATCAGCGCCGTCATACCGTACGCTTACAGAAGGTCTGCCTGCGTTTCGTTTGTCATTGGCTCAGAACTTGACGGAGATGTTCTCCACAGACGGTCTTGTCCTTTGTCTGACGGAGAGATGCGGAGGAGATTAATCTTGGTTCGCTGATTGAAAACGCCCGAGGTGCGATACAAGCCGACAGCGCTTTGGAGAGCTAACAGAGGTCCCCATCTGCCTTCAGGATCGGCCCCCACCAGATTGACATACGGAGTCGATGTGTGTTGCCGCTTCAAGAAGCCACTGCGCCTGCAAATGACAGCTGGCAGCAATAAACTGCAAAACGCGGAACCTGCGCGGGGCACTTTCAGCGACCCCAGAGGCTTTCCGAAATGCCGATGATTGGCCGAGGTGTCAGCAGCGGGGCCCGATCTCGGTAGCCGTGCCTCGCGCCTCATTACCGGGCAAAGATTGCTCTCGCGGAGGCCCGCTCGAGCGATGTCCCTGTTCAGGCTTTGCGGCAAGGGAGGGACAGCTCCGCCGGTGTCGTGCTGCCCCACGGGGCGACTCAAAGCACTGCCCAGGGCCAAAGTGACATGATGCCAATACGACCGTGATATTGCTGGTGTCACCTGTGCCTTCGTGTCACAGCAGCACCATCCTTCCTCTCTCGCACCGTCTTCCGCGGGCTCACACCTGTGCCACCCTTCCACTCGTCTTCATACCTGTACTCGGTGACAGTTTTCAGCAGCCTCCTTATTGCTGAACAGATGTTGAGTGTGACGGTGCGGCTCTGCCACAGCGAAATGTCTGCAGGAGACTCACTTTCACTCCAAACAGCAGTCACGCTAACTTGGGCGGAGTGCACAATGAGCCGCGCGGGTTACACTTACATGTCAGGTGCACACACCCGAGACAGAAGCCCACAGCTTCCCCCATCTGTTATGTGCAACATTTACAGTTCCTGCGTTACTCCACCTGTGTTACTTACCCATACGCACTTTTTACCTTTAGGTCTTGCAAAAGGTCTCAGGCAGCCTCCTATACTACCTGTCTGAAGTTGGAGATGAAACCGGTTGTTGATGTTTGTGGTTACCTGCTTTGGATTAATCGCTGCATTTCCTGTAAAGTCGGCTTTGAACAGAAGGGTAAATAAAACGCATGCGGGAATCGACTAAAATATTTTGTTGTACCACTGAGCTGCTTTGCTGCCCTCGCTTACTTGTTGCTACTCTGCACTGTAGTGACACCCAGCTTACTGTGGTGTCTGCTGCTTTTCTTTCACTGTTCTTGGCACAAATTGCGGAAACCTACCAGCAGCTAAGGACAAAGCCTGGAGGAAGCACGGCCACCGCTTTCCCTTTGCAAGAAGCGAGGGGTGACAGCACGTGCGATCCCCATTGGCCCTCACTGAGCACATTTGACCCCTTACAGATACAAACTTCGTGGGATGTTTCTGGACTATTCTTACAACTCATACGAAGCGTCATTTGCTCAGGGGTCGACCCAGAACTGACAAAAAAAAGTTTAGGATAAATGTGAGCTGGGAAATAAGTGGCATCACAAAGCTTTTTCTCCAGTGTCACGACTATGGCTGGCCCTAGTAAGCCTGTTAGCGGAACAGAAGCTTCAGTCAAAGAACTTTGGTCGCAACGACGATTAAAGAAACAAAAGGCTGCGCTCCATCTGAAACTATCTGATATGCTAATATATTCGGTGTTTCAGCCAAGCAAGCTGGCACGGAGTTGTCTCAGGACCGGAATGGGCCTTGCTGCTGCATCGCGAGCTCTGCGTGATGGCTCCTTGTAGCTCGGCCCTCTGAGGCTCCCGCGTAAGGGAGCAGCCACCATTAAGCGCAAACACTCGGCCACGCGGAGCAGATGCCGATGTCGCATCAACATCTGCGGCCTGGCCGCCGGGGTGCCCGTATCATCTGGAGAACCTCGGCTCTGCTCTGCTCAGACTGCTGAAAAAAATGCCACAAAACACAGCTTATAATGGAGGATTTTGTTTTTTCTCACACACTAGTTGTGTGTCCTCCTTGCAAGGGTTTCAGGTTTACACCACGAAACGGGATGGACAATTGACAGTCCGGCTTTCAGGAGAGGCCTTCGGCGTTCCTTAAAGTGCCACCTCCACCTGGCACCGCTTGCTTTATCTTCAAAAGGGAGAACTTAATGTAAAAGTTGCTCATTAATGATGAAGGCAGAGTAGCAGAAATGGCATCGCAGGACTTCGCTGTTCTTCCCCACCAGCAAATTCCTGTTTTCTTTGGGTTTCACGCAGTTCCGAGTTGAGAGGTTCTTGGCAAGACGTGCGGTCTGGCCATCTAGAGAGCACCTGACAGCCTGTGTTTAATTGCGCCGCTGAGCCAGTAGGGATGCTGTAATCCCACTCATTGAGCAGAACGATTGCCTGTCCACAAGAAAAGCTCTCATCTTTTGGTCTGGATTTCTGGGCAGATTAAGCACGCTTCTTGCCTAAAAAAGGGTTTTTCAATAAAGACTCCCAATTGACTGTGTAATGTAGCCCAAGACCAGGCTTAGGCTCCATGTAGGAAATAACCGCTATCTCACGCAATATCTCCAGCCATTGCTTGGTTAAAATGAACAATAAGCTCACATTTTATATTAAGAACACTTATTAGCTGCTTACTATGGAAGACTAAGACGAGAAGAGTGAGAAACACTCAAAACTGTCTTTTTGATCTTCCTCCATTAAGACATAAATACCTTGTGTACGGCGCAACACAGAAGTCCAAGTAGGACAAATAAGAAAGAAACAGCACTGGTTTTGAGTTTGGCCAAACCCGGCTTGTTTTTTTCCCCCACGGATCTGTCATCGCCACTGGACTCGACTTCCCGGGAATGTCCAGAGACCCTCGTACTGCCCCAGCTGACGGATCCCCAGATGAGTCCCTTAGTGTCTGGATGGCACAACAGACTGCCTCTCTAAAGGACGACATCTTGCACGCTTGGCACTGTTTTAACTCCACTCCCGACCATCTCCAGAGCTGCATCTGGAGGCAGCCGTTTTATTGCACTTCTCAGGGGAGAAAAAATGGGATGAATTCCTTGCCCTGTCACCTCATTAAAAATGGATACAGCGAGTTCCCGCAAAGTTTGGGCCCCTTCAAACAGCAATTCCCGTACATTAGAGCTGGCTTCCGCTGTGCCTGTTGACGTTCGATGTTGGGCCTTTAATCTGCACTCTCATATCCCAGCTGGGCAATAGAGAATTCTGCAAAGGGCTCCTCTGCTCTGGCCGGGTTCCAGCCCCACTCCATCTCCTGTCCCTTCCCATCTCAGCTCTCGTGTCAGATCGGGGAAAAGTCAGCGGGGCCTTTGCAGAAGCATGCGGGCCACTGCAAACATCAGGCAGCCTCTGCAGGGCGAGGACACCACAAAGGCATCAGGCACAGTTCCTAAGGTAGGTGGGAGAAGAGGAGGCGCACAGTTGGTGGCTGGGCACGATCTATAGGAGTGGCATTGGCTGTAATGGGGAAGATAGCCTGCAGGAAGCACACTCAAAAGGAGCAGTAAGCGGGAGTCGTTTGGGTCTATTTTTTCAGGTTCCCGTCATGCACCGCAGCTAAAAGGTGGTTTCACGCATTATGGGCTGCTAACTTGCTAGAAACTTGCTTTGAATCCTAATCGTAATACAACTCCTGTAACCGTCAGGAGATTGGTGGAGGCTGGTACTGCTGAAGCACCCATAGTTTAAAGCTCTCAACTCAAATTGCTCCTGTAAAGCATACAGCGCTGTAAATAGGGCTACAGATACGGCTGAAAATGACTTTGGATGGAAGCTTCAGTTGAGCAACACAATAACAACTGCCATCTGATTAGTTGCTCTGGCGTGAATGGCGCTTTCGATTGATCACGGACAGTCAAATTCTACCCAGCAGCCACAGAGCTGGCATCTTTTTTTGTTCTAGGACAATCCAAACGGTGAAAAGTGGATTAAAAAAAAAGAAAAGAAAATGACACCAAGGGCAACTCCAGCCTTCGATCAGCTAAGATCCTGTCCTGGTACTGCATGAAACTCAAACCTTGATAGGACGCCCACGTATCAGCTGCGATCAAAGCAGTATAAACTCATTACAGTGTAAGAAAGAACGTCGTGCCATGTCTCCAGGCCAGGCTGCAAAATATGTTTCCCCGTATAGATTAATATTGATCCTGACAGCAGGGCCATAAAATCTTTTCATATAACTCATACACTGACCAACATGGCTTTAGCATCACATTTTGACACCTCTAAGTTACTTTAGCTTCTTTGGCAAATCATACAAGGCAGGGTTCTTTAATTTAGGCCCGAGATACAAGTGCAGTGATCCATTATGGTTGGTAGTGATTTGCGGGAGGTATTTTCACAGTCCATGCATTTTGTCACAGCTTCCCATCATTAGTCAGCTCTCTTTCCACAAAGCTCTGTGAAGAATTTTAAAGGAAACCCCGGAGTTCGTCTTCATTCTCCAACAGTTACCTGAAAGGGCAATCGGGTCACCAGAAGCAATGACTAAAGTTGCAAATTGTCACCTGCAAAACAGGCCATCCATTAGCATACTAATGTGCTAATGTCCCCGGTCCCCAACCTCCCACTCACACTTCTGTCTCCACGAGGGCGGAACCTGCGCACGTACAATCGATATGAAGCAATTTCAAAACCCACCAGCGTCTCCCGAGTGATTATTCGGCGCGTAATCCCATTAATGATTGGGGTGTGTGCAGTTAGGCAGTGCCTGGGAAAGAGAGCCGGGTGCTGTTAAAATTGAATACATTACAAGTACTAATACAGTAATAAAGGTGGACTTCTTATGTAAGAATAATTGCAAGCCACCCCCACAAAAGAATACATAGAAGTGATTTGTCTCACATTTAGGACAGGATCTGCATCATCCTTACTTTTCCTCTTTGCTACAGATACATGGCATTTATTAGTGTTACACAGCATAGGTGTTTGTACATAATAGCAAGCTACTACTGGCAAAGGTGAGATGAAAGTGTAGGGGCAGAGGAATGGGAAACATGTAGTGAGGGCAGTTTATAAGGTTTTGTCTGACTGAAATTCAGGTACTGAGTACATGTACACTATTACCATACCCCTGGGTAAAGGGGCAGGTGGGGAATATACTCTAAAGAAGAACCATGGGTTCCACAACACCTGGGTGGTCTGGGCTGTAACTTACCTTGAACCAGAGCACAATTCAGGTAGAAAAAGAGACCGATGTATGACTGGTGTGGGTAAGGATGATGATGATTATGATGAGGAGTGGAACCTAACAGTCTCAGAACTTTAATCTCTATGATGCAGACTCAAAGTGATCAGGGTTCAAACTTCTGCCAAGAAACTGTCAAGCAAGTCCAAAAAAGCAGCAAGTGGAAGAATTTACATCACCCATGCTAAACTGCTCCTAAAATCAGCATCAAAAATATTTAAAATCTGAGGGGAAAAGAAAAGGCAGTGAGGAGGTAAACAGATGGACAATTACCACTCGAGAGCACTGCCTCCCATCCACTAGGTGCTGCGCAGAGGAGTGGAGAATTCTTGTTTTTGAGGCGTGTGCAGTGTTGGATTGCGGCTCACAAGGACGCTGGCACCCTCCCAGCAAACAGTCTCCTGTATCCTGAGCCTCTGTTTACCATTAGCACAGTGACTGCAGTCCAAAAAGTAACATGCCTTAGCCCATAAGGGTCCTGCTGAAATCACTGTAGCCAGGCATGCTGCAGTGTTTCCCCAAAAGTCTCTGTTCCTGCAGCAGCAGCTATGGGACAGCTCTCAGGGGATGTGTGTTTGGGGGGGGGGGCACCAGGACAGTGAAAGTTTACCACTTTAACCACAAAAAAAAAAGCGCCATTGTTATTTGCCATAGGCAAGCTGCATCTTTAACAACTTTCAGCTTTGTACAACTGTCACCATTTATTTTAGTTCCTAAAACTATACAGCAGAGTTTATGTTAGTTACTCCCCTGTCAGTTCAGATATTACCTTTAAAGAATGAGTTCGAAGTACCACTAAGCAGATCAGTTGTCCCCAGTCACATCCCAATGGCCGCCTCCCGGTCCATTAGAGCAACAGTTATTAATTTAAAAGGCAGTTTGTTTACAATTCCCGCAAAGCATCGTGGGACCTGCACGGCCGTAATTACAGATGCTTCCTGCCTGATCTAAAGGACGTGTTCAATGGCATAATTTTGTTTAAAGAATCAGGTTCACAAGCACAATGCAAAGTACCGAGAAGAAAAGAGATGAGGACAACAGATTAGCTGAATCCATTATTATTAGGTCTAGCATACAAAAGACACAGTCTAAGCAGTGCAGTTCGATTACGCGTGATGTCCGCAATATTTTGGTCTACAATGACAGCTCTAGTTTAGAGTCCCCGATCAGGGTTCTACTAGGATGAAATCAGACCACAAGTCACAATTGCTCTGACCAGTTTGAACGCCTGCTGCCATTCTCATCCTTTTCAATGTAAGACACCCCCAGCCACCAGCCTGACCTAACCAGTCTGGTTATTTTTGCTGCTGATGAACAACTCTGGATTTGGTCATATCCTCGTGTCCAAATGACTGGAGGTCATTTTATCATCATAAAAATTCTTTCACTTCCCCCTTAGCTGGTAATGGTATCAGCAATATGACCAGGATGTTCCTTTACCAGTTCAAACAGTCAGTTGTTACTAAAGTATCTTGCTCCATTCCCACTGGGAGAGCAGGGCTGGGCCAGGCCAGGGCAGGGCAGGGCTGAGAGGAGGCTGGGTGAGTCGGGTCATGCCAATTAGTCTTCGGTGGCTTTCTCTTTGGACTCATCTGATGGGGGGATACCAACACCCCCGCTGGTGTCAAACTTGTTGCGCAGGGAATTGGCCACGTACATCCAATACTCCCGACGGATGGTGTCTTTCTCTGTGGCCAGGAGCTTGCAGAGCTGTCAAGACAATTGGGGTGGGGAAGAAAACAGAGGGTGGTGTAAAGCATTTTAAAAACAAGTAGTGCTAGCTCCCTTGAATTGGAGCCTAGATATCAACAGCTGCCCAATGGCAGGTGACCATTCGTATCTTGACATTAACTTATGACATCATAACCAGAGGTGATGGACACTGTAGGTAAATATTCAAAAATAACCAGCTTTTTCACGCTGAGGAACACAATGAGGAAATCTATGATGTCTACAAAGGTGTTGACATAGACTTCAAGCAGTACTCAGCAATTCCTCTCATCTGTCTCAAGAACATCCACGCTGTCAAACAGTGCGCTCCTGGATGTGCTCAAAGTATGCAAAGCATGTAGTTTCAATATTAACCCAAAAACATCCTCCCCTCAATTTATATGCAGCTCAGCCTCAACTCCAGCGTTGCCTTTTTCGACTGTAACAGTACCTGCGCTGATGATTACAATTGTGAATGTGCCTTTTCCGAAACACTGCGAAGAAGGAAATAACTTCCCAAGAAACCCAATTAAGTCTGACATATACAGCATAACTTTTACGTCCCCAAAACAGAGGCAGTGTTCCATTAGTCGGTGGCGTACCACCACTTCTGGGACGAGCCTAAAACAAGCAGGAAAACATCTCCAGTCATTTTTCCACAGAATGCACTTTCAAATAAGACGTGAAGGTTCCCCTGAATAATTCTGAGTGATGTGTCACACTCATTTCTGTGCTCCTGCCATCAGGTTGTCACTGTTTAAAAACTTACTCTGTTGGAAGCTATGTACATCTGCACCAAAATACCTCTGGCTCACAGGAACAGGAAGCAGAACATTGCCATGCTGAAACAGGGTGTCCTTGCATGGACTTTAGTGATTTTCAAAGGTCAGCTTCCTCCTTGTTAAGACTGAGAGTAAGGCTCACCTTCAGGGCCTCTGGAAGTCCTAATTAGAGTCCCTAATCCCCTTTCTGACACCAGTGGGCTCTAACTGGGTCACTCTCCCATCACACCACCCCTGAAGCAGCAGCAGTACCAACATCTCTAGGGAACCCAAAGGGCACTCAAACATCAATGCTCACACAGTAAGCCAAAAGTTATTGATGACGTTCTCACGCAGGCAGGGGATGATTAATGTAAGGTGAGAATTAGCCCAGCAACGCTTGACAGCAGCCTTGGGTCAGCTGGAATGAGTCGTGACAATGACCTCCTATTTCAGCAGAACCCAATCAAGACTTTGTAAGGTCACCATCACTAAGACCTACTAAATGCATAATCAGTAAATATACACTATACATGCAACATTTAAACAACGGGATGTACTGTAGCATCTAAATGGAGTGGCTGGCTAATGGCCTGAGTGAAAAATACTGCAGAGCCACTGCAAATAATTCAATATCCCCTCTGGTTACCTCTGCAACCACCACCACCCCACCCCACCCCACATGCAGCAGGAGGGCCTTGACGCTGACCTCCAATGCCTTGCTGAGGGTGTCCTCCTGGTTGTTGCTGCCACTCTCCAGCATGTCCTCATAGATGTCCACCAGGAAGGCAATCACGTAGGGTGAGTTGTTGCCTTTCTGCATCTCCTGAACCTGCTCCAGCAGGCCTGTGTATGTGGAGAGACCTCGATCCTGCAGGATCCTGAAGGGGTGACAGTTTAACAATGTCATGCCTCGCCTCACCTCACAATATGCATGCAAATAAGAGTGGACTTAAAGGGGGAAAAAAAAGATGATCCCCACAATCCTGTGATGCTCAAGGCCTTATTAACATTCAGAGCTTATGGTCCAACAGCCCTGAACTGTACCCCTTGCCACAGAAAATAATTAAAAATATCTAATACGTTAACCTTACATACGTGGCTGCAATGCCATAATGTATTAAACTGAGTCCCAAGACTAATCTTATGCTGTAACGCTGATCTAAATGCATTTCACAAAAATTCCTTTGCCACTCTGGCATTGAAACAAAGTGCAGCAGTGGGTGGAAGGCCTATCATTCCAACTGAGCCCAACTTGGATGCACCATTTTACAACCTCAACCCAACCAAACTAATGATTATACACCATTAAAAAAAGTCACAAGAAATCCTTAAAAGCTAAATTTATGGTTATTTTAGTTTGTTCTCAATATATTTGAATCACAATGCAAATGAGTCATTACTTTAAATGATGATTGTATTTCCTCAGGAGGATAATTACTTAACTCTGATCTGCTTTTATACGCTGCACATGTTACTCAGGCTTTTGGGAGTGATTTGCCAACATGTGACACATTGTTTCTAAGCTTTAATGACGATAGGTCCATCACAACCTTTTACTGAAACGTTAGCGCAGCCAAATAAATCCAGTTCAAGTGGCTGGGAGAGAACCTCACAGCAGCACGCACAAAAATGAATCAAAGCATCTCATTTCTTACGGATAATTCTCACATCTCAGTTGATTCCATCCAGAAAAGCAATATGTCCCTCACAAAAAAAGGAAAAACCTATTCAGTCTGTCTGTAGATCTAAAATAAAGAAGCAATCACTGCAACTGGATGAGACAGTCACAGACGCACGCATTAAGGCCAAACAGTATGGCTCACGTGGTGACCTGTAATGCGACAGACGACTGACACCTACTGGCTATACAGAGAATTGCACTGCCTTTCTTACCTACTTGACCACAACTTTGTCACTGAAGAACAAGTCCTATGTCAGCAACCTGTGACATGTGATCACATACCCTTTTAAGTAGTTCCATGCGCTTTCATTGTGAGGAGCCGTTCTGATCTGCTCTACAGTGTACCTGTTTAGAGAGGGTCACAGCGTGTTAAACCAAATAAAGACATGGGCTATAAATGCAGAACCAGGAACCAAAGACCAAAGCAGGCAGTAGGCAGGTAGTTCACTTGTGAAACTAAACCCGTAGGTGAAACTCATTATGCCCGGAGCCACCTGCATAAAGTGGAGTCAATCCTAAGGACTGCTACTGACTGTACTTCTCTGTCCAGCACAGCCGGGTCCGAGTAGCCAGTGGTGTGGGAGATGACAAAGTGCCTCTGATTCCAAGCGGAGTTGTTCCGCACATCTTCTTCCAGAAGCTGCTCCACGTACTCCACTTCGCCGGCCCACATGTTGTATTCCTGAACACACAAAGCAAAATATTGGAAATAGAAGCCTGTTTACAATTTGATTTTCTTGTAATTCTAAATTAAAGTTTACTGTTTTGAGGTACATTACAATTTAAACTTATTTAGTTTAAAGATACATCCTAGGATGCACTGGGACACATCATTAGTGATGTTTCCTGAGGTCTCTGGGGGTGTTTCGGGTCTCACAACATCAGACACCCTCCCTCAGGTGACCCAGCCAGGGTTGATCAGGCCCTGGCTCATGTCCCAGCAGCACTAACCCACAGTTCAGACCTGATCCAAATCCACCTAGATGCCCTTTCTGCAGCCTCGATGATGGACTTTATGGCTCTTCTTTTAGCATCTCCTGCGATGCCAAGCAGGGTGAAGACCTTGCATAGTGAACGGCCAGTAAAGCCTCTACACCCCACCTCAACAGGCTCACAACGAGCATTCCAGCCACCCTTCTGGCACTGCTCCACCAGCTCCTGGTACTTGGACCACTTGCGCTCATTCGCCTCTTCCATCCAGTCCTCCCAGGGGACTGTCAGCTCTACTATGAGCACCTGCTTGAGGAGGCAGATGTTAACACCACATCTGGCCTCAAGGAAGTTGATGTCACCTGTTCCAGGAACTTGAGCTGCCTGCCCCAAGTCTACCCGAATCTCCTAGTCCCGCGCTGAGGCGAGCAAGCTGGCTGCTGCTCTGGGCTGTGGCTGTGGGTGCTCTCCCACTCAAACAAAGGTGATGTTCCTCTGGCTGCGGATGACCCTGTTGTTAGCCATGGCTTTAGAGATGGCCTCTGCCATTGCCTTGAGCACCTGATCGTGTCGCCAGCGGTAGCGGCCCTCACTCAGGGATCTTGTACAGCTACTGAGGATATGCTCCAGTGAGCCCTTTCCAGTGCAGAGAGGACATGCTGGAGAGTAACTCTTGCCCCAGATGTGTAGATTTGCTGGGCTAGGTAGGACATCATACATGGATGGGACCATGAACTTAATGCGCTGTGGTTCCACCTGCCAGATGTCATCTCAGGTTATTTTCCTCTCCATCACCCCCTCCCACCTTGTCCAGGCTCCTTGCTGATGCATGCCCACCATCTTACTGGTTCGCTCCTCATCCACACCTGCCCGCAGCTCCTCCAGGACTAGATGGCGTCTATCCTTGCCGGAGGCCTTGTCGTAACAAGGTTGAGGGATTAATCCCAACCCCGCCCACCCTGTTTCCAAGACGCCCACCAGAGCCTTGTGTTTCAGCCAAGACTCCGCTAGCTCCAACCCTTCCTGGGCTCTCCACTTCCTACCTGTCCGTACCCTGATGCCTGCTGATTTAAAACTACTGAAAATGAAAACACCTTGTCTTCAAACTCCTATCTTATTCTAGTTCACCAATTCGTACCATTAACATGGCTCCTTGTGTTATTCTGTCCCATTCTATTTGAGTGCTTTACTGCCATCTATTAGCCTGGCAAATAAAGCAAGTAGTTTTCACTCTGCAGCAAGCAGAAATTTTGCAGAAAAAAAGGTAAATGAGGAAAGTGCAGCCAAAAGTAAACTGAAAAATGCTTGTATCTTAGAAAATTCAGAACTTAACCACTTGGAGAACAACCTGCAACAGTACATCAGTTGACCCTACAGTCCACATCATTGTAAAGCAGTTTCCCGGTTTGTCCCAGAGGGGAGGGCAGCCACGGGAACTTGTACCCTCAGATGTTTATTTTTCACCCTCTCTTTATTACTGGGAGTTTTTCAGTTCTTCAGCTGCCTGCTGGCTTACATCACATCTTTTAATGCTACTGTAGCATTTATTACACGTACAGCTTACAATGTATTTATAGGCTTAATTTAGAGCTAATTATATCTGTGTCTGCCATGTCTCTTTAATGCTTTATTCAGTGCTCAGTGTTATTGTGTGAGAAAGGCATTAAGTAAAAATAAAATGAACTGCATATTCAGTATATAGGGACATGTACACATCCTTACAGCATAAATCTACATTATGCCACATCATAAATTACCCAGTATCATCTGTTCAACAGAAATAAAACCTAACTACAGTACTTCCAGCTTTTTTCAATGATTCCTAAAATAAGTACAGCTTCATACAGACAAGAAAAGGAGACGCACATTAGGCATGCATACGACGGCTCTGTGCCAGGTAATGTATTCAGCATAGGCCACTGAATCTCAGGAGCGCCGCTCGCCCCACACAGTACCACTGCCAATCATCCAAACCCCAAAATTCACATTTCACTTTTCCACCGAAAGGCCACCCTGCCCAGCCCCCAAGCCAGCCAATATAGTCGCATGAGATTAAATTTTTAAAGCTCATTTGCACTTAGAATGCAGTGGCAAGCAAAGGGGAACAACCTGACCAGCTACAGCTACGTGATCAGTAATGCAATTCAAAATCCTTCCAAACGGGAAAGGAAATAGCCAAATACCCAAGCTAATGTGGGTATTGTTTAGGATATGGGTGCTCAAAAAACAACAGCAAATAAAAACTTACTTCTTAAGACAGTAGGGAGAAGAGATAGGAGAAATTCAGAAAAAAAAAAAAAAAAAAAAATTACCAGACTACAACGTTCCTAAATGTTGAACAAGAACACAATGCTAACTTACAGCGGTGCCTTGTGTTAAAGTAAAAGCTGTACAAGTTTGAGGACACTAAGATTTTCCATCTGCAGCCAGAAATGTGTTCAGTTTGCATTTGTAGTGCCTCAGTTCATGTTAACTACCCCTTAAAAGTATAACAACTGGGACCCTCACAAAACTTCATCCAGTTGCCTCCAGGGAGCATTTCCATTATCATTGTGCTACCTGCTGATCCATGACTGCATGCAACTCATCAGGGTTTGTACCTGGATGACCCACTGTCGGTGCTGCCAGGCATGGTAGTTCTTGGCATCCTGGCTAAGGATCCCAGCAATGAAGTCCAGCTCCTCTGAGGGATCATTCAGCCACTCCACCACCACGCGTCTGTGGTGCCTGGGGGCGGGAGACACGGATCGGGAAACACGTCACATCTGTCTGTGGTCGATTCAGCATGTCTGTTACAAGGGTCACTAAAGCAGTCAAGCCAGAGTCACCTCCATTATTTCAGAGGACCAGCGGGTGGGGTTTGCTTACCATACTTGATAGTTCTTGGGCTGGTCCTCAATGATAGCTGTGATGTACTTCATCTCCTCACGTAGGTCTTTGTGCAGCGCACGCAGTAAGACTCGCCGGTAGTGCCTTTGAAGTCAGTGCAGAGTGAGGAGATGAGAAACCAGGAAAAAAAAAAAAATGTTGGTGGACGATTAACGTATACATCAATTTCTCTATATAGGAACAGTTTTGGTGTGAAGTGTATCAAATAAGCAAAAGCAGCTGCTGTACTAATAAAGTGGTATGATATTTAAAAAGCTCTCGACTACCCCCAGTGAAGTAACCATGCATATGTTATTTAATCAGTATGTATGTATAATATGTTTTATTTATACTTTCTGGCAGCAGTGCTCAAAACGAAGACTACAGTCTGAATTTGGACCAAAACACTATTCAATCTAGACTAAGAACAAAACTTGTATATATGGCAATTTCTATATAATTTGGGTTATTTTTTTTTTAATCACCACACAGAGGGAAAAAAGCTTATGGTGCTACCTATTTGTCTTCAAAGTGGCTGTCACCTGGATGCTCACATTTTGTTTAACACCTGATCCAATCACAGAAGCTGCAACACTTTGGCTATGAAACAGTCTCCATTTCCTGATCATTTTAAACACTTGGATACAGAAAGAAGATGTCACTTCTCCCATTAATGCTGCAATGCAGTTCTTGTATGTAGTTCTGGAGTTTTGGGCCTTAGATTTGTACATAGTTCTATATCAGGTTCATTCAATCATTTGACTCTGTGAAAATTTGGTAAGAGGACCTAAATACAAGATGTATATTTGAGTAGGACTACTTCATGGTCAACTATAAGGTTTAACTTATTATTACCTACAATCAAATGTTCCCTTTTGAATCATGGCAACATTGTCTGCATATAAAAATAAGATTCTACCAAACTGATGAGTATCAATCAGATCCTTGACAAAATGGGCTGCATTAAAAAAAATTAAAAATGTAATCTGTCTCAAACCGCTCTATATTTTTCACTTGACAATATTTTAAGGTACGCATTAAAACTCTCTGCTTAAAACAGAAAGTATATTTTCATACCATTACACAGGGTTCAGGCATTACGCCTATTCTGTCTTAGGCAGATGATTCAAAAGCATAAAATTCAAAACAAAACGACAAGTGTTTAAGAAACAATTTCAACAAACCTTGCAATTCTTGAAATTTTCTTTAAATCTGAAACACTTTTCCCACATTCTTACCATACTGTGTAATTCGCAGCATTCAGTTCTATTGCTTCTTCCGTGAGTTTAAATGCCCTTTCGCTTTTCTCATCCTTCTTCAGCACGGCTCGAAAGTAGTTATACACATCTGTGACTGTAAAGGAACAGAATACCCGTTAAAAACATAATGAAAACTACTACTGTACATGAAAATGCCACTATAATTTGATAGAGTAAGCACAAAACACTACAGTCTATGTTATGCAAATGTAATAATAATAATAATAATAATAATAATAATAATAATAAGTAGGGTGGTCTGGTAACACAGCAGGTAGTGCTGAGGCACTGATACCTCGAGGATGGTCTTGATCATGGCTTTGAATCAGGTACAGCCTGTGTGGAGTTTGCATGTTCTCCCTGTGTTTTGGGGTAATTCCTCTTGATGTTCCAATTTCCTTGCACACTCCAAAGATGTGTGTTTCAGGGGAATTTGTGACTCTAAACTGCATGTAATGTAATGTAATGTATGTGTGAATGAATGCATTTGTGTGATTGTTCTGTAGCAACCTGTCCACTGTGTACCCTACCTTGAGCCCTATGCTGAAGACCACCATAATCCTAGATAAACATAATCTGGTATTGATAATGAACTGATGAATAAATAACAATATAAAATTTACACTGACAGAGAAATAACTGTGCTAGTTAGGAACTCAAATCTGCTTTTTATATGGCCACAGCAGTTTCTAAATACAAGAGAGTAAATGAATTAAATCAGGGTCCAAATCCACACAGTGCACTGCATATTAGAGATGAGTGAAGAAGGAAATCGTACACTTATCAGAGTATGCAATCTTCACCACAGGGTTGGGACCATCATCCTGTGGAACAGGTTCAATGTCAGCCCATTCCTTACGGTCTCTGAAATGAGATTTTAACTGGTCAAACAGTCTTTCTAAGCCTTGATGGTGAAGATGGTGTGCCTAGATTAGCCATTGTTCACCAGAAGCAGAGAACAGGTTCTCCATGTTCATTACTAACGTTAAAAACACAAAGTAAAGAACCAGGTCCAGTAGTTACAGTGTATGAGAAAACCAGTGGTAAACATCAGAGCTTCCAAGTGTTTAGTAAAAGAGGCTGTCTCCTCCTAGGCGATTATTCATTTCGTGGGGGGAGCTTTGGAGATGCTGTACTTTATTGACATGAAAAACGCACATTTGTGTTGCCAATGTGTTGTGCTTTCATGCCAATAAAGCACAACGGATTTTAATCTAACATATACATTGAGATGCACAGTAAGCCGCTTTTACAGAAAAAAAGAGAAATAAAGCACTTCAAACATTTTTCTAAAGCGCAATAGATTAAGATATTTACTTTCAACAGATCAGTACAGTTAAAATACCCTTTAAAGAAGAAAAGAGCTGAGAAATCATATCTTTTAGCATAGCAATATCGTGAAATTTTTAATAATATAATGCAATAATAATTCTTAGACGTGATGAAATATCGCTTTTAAACACAAAAATATAGTGAAATTGAGTCTTGTTAAGAAATCACTAATGCCGTTTTCAAGCCACCTGTAAAAGAGATATCCTCCTTTTGACTGACTCTCTCCATAGAAATCGGGTTCCGCCTCTGCCTCGTTGTCTTCTTTGTCTCGGACCTCCTCCTGCACTCCAGACACCTCGCTGAATGTTTCTTCTGTCGACATTTCGCACTATATTTTTAATATTTAAAGATGAGTTGCCTACTTGTATATAAATGGATGAGGGACAGTAATTCCGGAACAACGTAAACGTCACTTCCGTTACTCTCTGCCAATCACTAGCTTCGGATTACATGGTGGTGCAGCACTTTTCTTTGTCGTACTGAGAAATGGGAACGTTTTGTTTCCGGAATCCTTTCACTTTGTCTCCAGGCTATCACAAATAAGTTGAAACTTGAATAGTGTTGTGAACAAATAATACATGAAACGCAATGATCCTATCTAAAAATAATCTAAGTAGAAAATAAAACCAACTGTTCCATAAAGCAGCATATGCTTAAATGTAAGACTGGAGGTCTGAGCAGTCAAACAGCCCTTGGTTCTTTCTGGCTAAAGTTCTTATTGTAAGATTCAAGTCCCACCCCCCAAATTCAGGTATGCGTCACTTAACGACAGGGATACATTCTGAGAAACCGGTCGTTAGGCAATTTTGTTGCCTGAATGTCGGAGTGCATATGCCCCACATCACTACCGTTTTGTCTTGTATATGGTACTGCCGCACAGCTTGTAGGTTACAAACCACCGTTGTATATGTGGCCCGTGGTTGACCGACACTTTCGTTATGCAGTGCACACCTCTATTGTAGCTAACACCTTCCTGCAGAAGGATCTAAACTACTTACCTGTTTTGCACCTTAAAATTCCTTTCATCCTCACATTTCCTCCAATCTTGTGTTCCCACATTAAACAGAATAAGGCCAAAACCCTCAGTTTGCATTCATGTGCAGTTTATTTTAATCAAAGGTGTCATTAGTAAAAACAGCCTTGTTACATCAGTAAGACACACAACACCAAGATCAGTTTCTCCATCAGTTAAAACTAGTGGACAACCCAGAAACTACACAGATTAGCAGAGTGATCCACACAGTGGCTGATCACTGCTTTCCATTGCCATTGATGGGCAGTTTCTTGTATGCGTCAGACTCCATGTAGGTCTTTATTTTGGGAGAAGAGCGCAATTTTTCCACAAAGCTTTTCAGCTTGGGAAAGGTGTCCAGGCAGGAAGGGCACAAAACCAGTTGGTTCAGCAGCAGGTCAAACAGATTGTAATCTGCAAAGGAAATCTTAGCACAGAAACATGGTGTCATTTATTTCTACCACACAAGGCACTAATTAACCATTTATAACCTTGGCTATCACTAGCATTGCACCAATAAATCCATATTTTAACTCATGTGTTTTAATATTCCATAAGAAATTACATGTCAGTCCATTTTTAATATATGATGCAAAAGGCTTTTCAACCACTCAAGAGTGTGCATCTTCACACTACAGAATTCAAAAATGGCTTCAAAATGTGAACATACTGTATCCTTTTAAAGACTTATTACCTTGTTCCCAACAAGAAAGCCAGAATTGTTTTTAGCCAGGACAGCCTCAAACTTTGAAAGGGACCCAGGCAGATCTTTGATGTACTGGTCTTTTCCTGTTTCCTAACAATGATAAAGGAATGGATTGATATGGTTACATCAATTGTGTGTGTGTGGTGCAAACAATGGCAATTGTAAGGGACAAATAATATGCACTGGTAAATCAGCACATTCACTCATTGATGTCCATGTGGTTTCAACTTGTACATACATATTCCTTGTAGATCAGCTGAATGTATCGCAGTCTTAGGTCTTCAACTCCATCATTCATCATGTCAATAAGGGCAGCCTCAGTGTCATTACACCCATAAGCCCCTGTACAGTGAAACCGATTTGAATTTAATATCAAGCGGCAATAAAGAACTGAGACCTTCTCACCATTTAATTTTGTCAAAAGAAGTATGCTCTTTAATAAAAACTCTGAAGGTTTAACAAGTTCTGTAGGAAATTTCCCTGTTCTAATGGACTTTTGGGTGGATGAGTTAATATGACGGTAAAAGAAATGTAACAATTACCAAGTTTGCGACCCAGGTGCCTCAGTATAGCATTGGACTGAAACAGGGCCAAGTCTCCATCTTCAAACTTGGGCAGCTGCCCAAAGACCTAAAGAATTAGAGATTTCCACCATAACTCAATGTCTTCAAATCATAATACAAGTAATGCATTTCAGAACTTAGCACCCTGTAACAAACATTTTAAAACTCAACTGGCATATTGTTTCTTATAACCATGATTATGTTAGATTGTTCTCAAACTGACCAAATTCCAGTTGAGTTATAAAAAATTAAAAAATAAATAAATAAAAAAGTGCCTTGGCAGGGTATCAGTGACCTTATCTCAACTGGACATCCCTAAATCCATTCCAATACAAATTGAGAGTCTGATCTCAGACACAGAAACAGTGTCATAGCTAGACAAGTGAATCTCTCTGCATTTTCACCCACACAGGTAGCCTTCAGGGAGCCACTCATCCATTCATTGAAGACCACAACATTTTCCTTCCATTGCACACCCTGATCTGCCATCATGAGCCTCATGGCACCACATCGTCCTGTAAACACATGAAGGAACAGGAAAATCGGGGATGGAATCAAGTGAAAAAGCCAAGGGGGATAAAGAAAAGCATGCAAATAAGACTATAAAATTGTAGTGTCTCAAAATGCTATGCAAATGTAATGGTTTTGTCAAGCAGAAAGAAACACTCTCCGAACAAGCACTCTTGACCACATACCTCGGACAGGAAAGTAGGTGATGACATATGAAGACACTGAAACAAAGTTTTAAAATAGGTTAATGTTGCATTGAGTGAAGTTTTAAAAAGGATATTACAGAGTACAGCAACACACACAGTTCCCCATCAGAACCGCCAGGCAGGGTTTGCACTCCATCTGGGTCACAACCCTCTATGGTGCAAAGGCCACGTTTATGGGTTCGGGCATTAGAGCCGGATCAACAGGTCTTGTAGTACAAGCAGAGCATTTACCTGCCCTGTGCTGGACACCAGTACTGACAACGCGTTTCAGAAAAAACCACACACGAACCAAGAAAATGTAGAGCTTAATACAGTTTATAAAGCATTTCTGCAGCTCTTGCAACTGTTCTACGCTTGCCCAGCACAAGGGCTACCGTGCTCGGTCGACGGTCTGCACTTGAGCTCATGCGGTCGTTCCTGCGACATGACTACCTGCCACGGTAACGTGCATACGGAAGTGTCTCCCCACCGCTTCAGGTGAGAGTTTTAAACGCCATCCCTGGCACGGAAACCAACGGAGGCGCCGAGTTTAAGCTTAACATTTTTTTTCAAGACGTCATTGTTACATAACGTCCCTCCTAGGACCGCAGCTGAGCTTCATCGAGCAACTTGAAGGTCCGTATCGCGCAACGCACCTTATTTCGAGGCTTCCGAGCAAAGCACATTTTATGCGCACGAAAATATTAACAAAAACGGACAAAACGCATCCGCCGTCAAACTCACTTTTCGGCGCTCTGTTCCGCGGGCTCGTGCAAAGTGCGCGAGAGACGGCGCGAGGAGCGCCTTTCGTGGGGGCTCGAGGCGGCGCGCGCCCGCCCGCCCACAAGCCCCGCCCCCTCCTCCCTCTAAACCGGGAGAAACGGCGAGACTTGGGTGTAAAGCAGAGGCGAAAGGCACGAAGCCGTCCCACAAAGCGGAAAAATGCGCCCTACAGCTCACTTAATGCTTTTTTGGGTCTTTCTCCATTTTGCGTTCCCTTCTTACAGCCGTACGTCCACTATTCCTACTTCTATAGGCGGTGAATGCAAGCGAGGCTTTCATTGGTCAACAGCCGACCGTGCGACACATCTCATTGGTCAGTAACCGAACCGGTCGGTCCATTTGGTACTCAACCGAGCGTCTGAGTCGCAGCCGTCGCACTTGCCATTGTCCATATAAATACTCTGAGATTCCTTTACTAACATCATTTAAACACTTATTTGCTGAGGACGTCTGGAAGCAACACGTTTCATGGTCACAACGCTGCTATTAATGCACTCATGACAAATAAAACCTTGAACCTTTTCATAGCTCCTCAATCAGAAGTTGCTTTTACTAACCTTAAACTTTGCACAGCAACTTCATCTCCCATTGCTAAGTTAGGGTAGTGTGCCATCCCAACTGCAATGGAGTTGAGAGATCTGAAAAGAAATCTCATGTGACTGACTATTTTCTTCTTTCCTCCATACAACTTTGGGCTGAGAAGAAGAACCACATCCACACTTCTAACAATAACTCATCTTCTTGTGTAGCTGTTTGTAAAACTGCAGTTCAAAGTACCTTCACTTACTGAGCACATTGCTCACCACA
Source organism: Heterotis niloticus (assembly GCA_018136845.1). Taxonomy (NCBI): domain Eukaryota; kingdom Metazoa; phylum Chordata; class Actinopteri; order Osteoglossiformes; family Osteoglossidae; genus Heterotis; species Heterotis niloticus. The sequence continues at coordinate 1,042,542 of CM030888.1, forward strand.
CAAAGAGCGACACCTGTGTGTAAATTTGAGACAGGTGTTTGACTCTGGAGAAGCAGGGTGCTCGGCCATTGCGCCGCATGCATTTAAATACGTTTTGTAAGTGCTGCGCGTAAGCCGCTCATTGCTCTCCAGCGCTATTTGTGGGTCTGTTTTTTCCTATGCTGGCTGTTGGGGTCTGAATGGAGGTCTTGAGGTTTTTGAGTTGGTGGCTTCTCCTTGTAGGAGACTAGGTGGATGACAAGCAATTTTAGGAGGCCATAGCTGGCAAAAGACATTTGCCAGGGAGAAGAGCTCAGGTTGCTAACTGTTAAAGGTGAAATCTTTCCCCTGTGCTCAACTCTCTCCATAATGGAGAAGCTCTTGTACTTTGATAGCACTGCAGGTTGACAAGGTTATGACCTTTTCACTCAAAATAAATCTTGCTCAGTGTGTAAATCTTTTCTAGAGGCTAAAGAATAGTGGTAAGTAGCCATGCATTTAAAAGTTCTTGGATGAGATATAAGTATGTGGTTTTAACATGACTTAGAAACACCCTACTGGCCTTAAACACCCAGGTACATCTGCTTGATAGTTTGGGGGGGGGAGTGTATCTTAGACTTGGGTTCCTGAAGGGCAGCTCACCCCAGTGTCCTGAGCTGAAACATTAACTTGTGGGTAAAGGACCCATGCAGGTGAACATGGGCCATGAATCTGCCATTATGATCTTTTTCCCCTCTTTTCAGGATCCAGCTACACCCCAGTGACTTGGCAGAAAACCTAGGAAGTCTTGGTTAATCACTCACTACTCCCCTCACTAACAGCCTATTGTCATAGAAATGCTGAAAAACCTGTTGAATGTGTTTGCTGTTCCGAATAACCTAGATGTAGGTGAATAAATTGAAGTTGGTTTGAAGAAGAGCTTCACTTGACTGAGTAAATATAAAGGATGAGCTCTTTGAACAATGGTACTACACCCGGAAGTGGGATACAAACCCAGGTCTTTTAGTTGCAGTGGAGGAACCATCTATGCGCCCTGTGGGGTTTAAGGCCAAATCTGCCATGAATGCTGTTCTGTGAGCATCAGACATGTGAACCAAATAAACTCTGTAGCAATTTCATTTATTTCAGCACCATTATTAAAAAATATTATAATCCTTTGCTTTTTAGATAGAAAGTTTTAAAATATATTTTTCTCTGTATTAATGAAAATTAGTACAGAGATAATGTTAAACATCTGTCAACTATAAGTAATAAAAATTTGTTCATCCATGGTCTGCAACTGCTTTATCAAGGACAGGGTCATGGCAGGCGAGAGCCTATGCTGGCATCACTGGGATACGAAGCGCCATCCTGGGTGGGACGCCAGTCTGTGAGGAGGTAGCCACCTGCACACAGTGGGCAATTTAGAGTGATCAACTGACCTAAAACACATGTCTCTGGACAGTGGGAGGAAACCTACAGTGACGTGAGGTGAACGTTCAGCCTCCACAAAGACTGAGCCAGAGTCACCCAGGAGCTGTGAGGCAGCAGTGCAGCTCATTGTGCTGCTGTGCCCCCAGGCAGTAAAAATATTTAGTTATTTCTTTAAGGTTTGTTCAAGTGCTTGCCATAGATCCAGAGAAGATTTAGACAAAATTCCTCTCTGATGCCTCAACAAAAAGTTACAGATTGAAAATGTATACAAGATGAGTTGGTCTTGTGTTTTTCAAAACCTTAATGTCATTGTTTTCTCTGCAACCACACAACATCACAGGGTCTCATTACTGGAACAGACTGTGGTCAAAAGGCTTAAAAGAAAATGAAAAAAAGTCAATCGGGCAGACGTTAGAGGACCTAGGATGATGATAGCAAAATTTTTGCAAAGTCATTGTGACTGGTAGGATTGTGAGTGAAAGTGAGAGAGATTTCTCGAAGCCCTAGCAGATAATTCACCTCTGGTTTCGTTTAAAGTTCATGAGAAGCGATCCCACGAGTGCTTGTCTTGCTTTGTTCCATATTTCTGCATATTTCTTATTACTTTGCAATGCTGTATCTAAACAAGGACTGCCTTAAGTGCATCACATTTATCCTCAGCTTGTGTTCCTGACCATTTGTTACTCAACTGTTTCTAGTATGTGTCAAAGTCTCTGAATTCTTGTTTGCTGATGGAGAACCAGCACGGGTTTGTTCCACTAACTTCAGAACTTGGCTGTTTGTATGTTTGCTTCAGCTCCCTGCGGAACTTGTTTGTCATGGTGGTGTTGTCATGGGGAGTGCCATGCGCATGGAAGCAGCCTTGCAGAAAGCGCAGCGCAGCACAGCACACAAGCCCTCGAAAGCAGCCTAAATGTAAGCTTTCTTGAGGTCTGGTCCCTGTCTTCACTTACAGCGTGAACAATGAGGACAAAACATGTTACGACGCTGCATTCAGCTCATAAGGAGCACTGTATTTATCTCTCGCTTTAAATTCATACTTTTTATGTGGCTGCCGCTTTCCTCCCCACTCGTTTTATCCTTTTGTACAGTTGGGTTATTGCCTACTGGAGTAATACTGAGGGTAAATACCCTGCACAAGGGTGTCACACCAGGTGTCAAGGTTTGAACAGGTAATACCAGGTGAGCGCCACTTAACAATGGGGATGCGTTCTGAGAAATGCTTTGTTAGATGATTTTGTCGTCGTACGAACACCATAGAGTGCGCATGCACCACATTACATCCATTATATTATTATTGTATATGATATAGCCCATTGATCCTAGGCTACAAACCTGTACAGTTGCAGCAGTAAGCATGAGATGTATGAGGTGGCTGTTGGTGTAACACAGCATGCTGTTTTACAGTAATTATTTTTTTAATAACTAGAAAGAGTATAATCTAAAATAATGGTTAAAAAGTACAGTATAGTAAATACATAAACCAGTAACATAGTTGTCTATTATCATTATCAAGTATTATGTACTGTATATAATCTTATGGGACCGCCGTTGTATTTGCGGTCCGTTGCGGACTGGCATGTTGTTATGCAGCAGTAACCACTACGTCACCTGTTTCTTCTGGTTAACGGTTGCAGCCTAATTCAGGATCAGAATCAGATTTATTTGGCCAAGCATATGCACGCATACAGGGAATTTGGCCTCGGATCCCAACGGCTGTCAGTGTACGTGAGACAATATAACATACACACATGGATATAACAATACATACACGTAACAATATAGCATAAATACAACAAGTGCGAAAGATGCACGACAGTGCTGGAGAATGCAAATAAATATTACGAGGCCGTAATAAATATTATAAAGGAGGAATAAATAGTGTAAGGGGAGCACTGACTGCATGGACTGACAGGCAATTCAGCAGTTCATGGACGTAACGCCGTGGAAAAAAGATCAAAGATCAAAAGAATTTATTTGTCACGTCCATGGTTACAAAAGAAGCTGTTCCTGTATTTGCTCATCTTTGTTCAATTCATGCATGAAACTGCTTCTGTGGGCGCTACTCTGCCTTTTCTATTTCAGCATTGAGATGCACCACAGTAGCAGAATTCAGGTTTAGCGACGCAATGGGAAACAAATTGTTTGTTTGTTTGTTTGCTGCATGTGCACCTGCTGCTGCTGCGGTATCTCACCTGCGTCCAGAGCGTAAAGTGCAGAAAGTGTGTGAGATGAAGGTAGCGTCACACAGCTGTCAGCTTTCTGCAAGTCTAGAGCCACGCACCATTTGCTTGGAAGTGCGTGAGATAAACCCGCAACCGGAGACGCGGCGAGGCCTCCTTGGTAGAGCAATGAGTGGGAGAAAATGAGAATGACAGCATGAAAGCGATACCTGTGCACTCACACACTGACCTGCCTCACCGGGCCAACCTTTTTGTACCTTTTCACATTTTTTTTCTGTTTTAAAAAATCCTACATTTATTAATAGCTTCAATAACTGCCTTGTAGCAATAAGTTTGCAACACATCTGTTTGCCAGTCTGTGAAACAATAACAGAATTTAGTTAAGGAAGTGAGTGCGTGCGGACATTATAAGAAACTGCAGTGTCACGAATAATTTAGACTTTAGTGTAATTTAGATAAATTAGCACAGCAAGAGATAAATGATAGCATGGGAATAAAATGCAGGTTATAAATCACGCCTTGTAGGCATTATTGCTTTGGGCGGGCTGTGTTATTTATTACAGAACATGGATCATTTGTTTTCGTAGTGAACCTTAATTCAAAAGTTGTGGAAATTTGTGAGTAAATGCTTGCCTGAGTTTTATAAATGTTGTGTTCTCTGTTACTTGAAACAACACAACACTTGTTATATTGCAGCGGTTTGTGGAAGGGTTAGCTCGCAAATGAGGAGAAGGCAACACAAATTCTGCCTTTTTTGTGTGCGCTTCCACCTCTGTGTGAACTTTTAGATTATTCACACTTTTTGGTATATTTTTCTTTTCCAGAAGTGAAGGGGAAAATTAAAGTTGACATTATTTCTGAGTAAAACAAGCGTGTGTGAGTGAGGCTGGTAGTTCCCCGGCACACATTCTTCAGGCTTGGCATGTGGCGCCCTCTACTGGCACTGCTTTCTCTTGGACCCTCGTTTGAAATGACAACTGCAAAAGTTCAAATAACGCAAATGCGTGTAAGGCTGACGGTGGGGTCTACATTTGGGCTAAATGCACACATATGATTGGCTTGAAGTCCTGCCCGTCTTTGCTGTACAAGTCATCTTGAATGTGGCAGAGCCTCATAAATATACAGTATAAATGCAGATAAGGAGCCCAGTTAGTGTGTTAGAGGCTCCACAGCTGGGTTTGCTTATGTTGCTGTGTTTATTTTATTTGTTTCTGTCCTCATTTGTTCCCATTTGTTCTGTTCTGGGCAAGAGGCTTAGGAGTCTCAGAAGAACCTTCCAGCAGAACACAGCAGCCCGAATATCACTGTATTTTAGAGACTGTAGTAAAGTTTGGGGGAAGCTGGTGACTCTCAGCTGCTGGGCTGCTTGTGTGATGTGGGGTTCAAGCCCAGCTCAAGAGATTGCGTGGAGACTGCACGCTCTCCCCTGTATTTGGACCCCTCTAAGGGGAAAAATGTGGCAGAAGGCGGCGATGCAAACCACTTCTGTACCTTCTTGCCTTGAAAAACCACATCGGTGGAGCCAGTAGTAACAGGATGGCCATCCCCATTTCCAAATTTTCAGACTTAGTTGTTTATGCACAAAAATGTCATTCTGATCCTCACATAACAGCAATATCAGTAAATGTGAATGTTGCACATATTGCCCATGATTCACAAAACATCCAATGGGAGTCACGTTTTAAATGCTTTTATTCGAAGGAGACACTGGGACTCACATCATTTATAAAATGCATCTTTCCACTTTGGTGTTTTCAACACAGACCATCCCTGATCCCATTCGCTGACCTTGGAGTTTTCAGACACACCTCTACAAATTTGGCAACTAAATATATTCTTTTATTTAAAATACTGCATAACTAAAAAGTTAAGATTGCGTGCATTAACATGACAATAATTTATTTTCTTCAACAGTGTAACAACTGCAGTGACACAGACATTAAAGAGCCATCATACGATTATATTTAACACTGTACATCTTTTACACTCATTGTTTACAAAGGTGGCAGTGAATACCTCATATGCACAGATAATGTAAATTACAGAGTCATTATAGACAATTATATACTTTTGTTTCCTGCCATTTTAATTTTCTTTTATATAATTTATATAGGAATAAACTATATTTTCTGTATAAATAAATATGGGCTAAATTGTATGTATATTCTTCAAGCATTAACAAGAAATCATTTTTAGAATCAACACGATTTCTTAACTTCTAAGACAGAAAACCAATAAAAATGCAAGATGTTTTTGTCGAAATAAGTAACTGTTAACAAACTATTTTAAATGTCTCCTCTACAGAATGGCAGAACAGCAGTTCAACACATATAATCAGCAGTCAGAGGAAGTTTTGAATCCATTTACTACAATGCAAATAATGCAATATCAGTTATTTCAATTCAATACAGGTCTTAGAGATCATATAATTTGCCATAATGCAATACATGCTCATCAAAAATGTACTTTTTTTACACAATGCCCACACATCAAGCCCATTGCCTTTGTTTGTTTTAATAGGCGGGGTCCCCATAAATCGGATATAAAAATGTCACCATTATTAATTAAATAAACTTTTTTCCATTTTTCATGAATCAAGGAGATAGCTGATGCTTTCCAAAAAGTGAATGTTTATTGCAGTCAAGTTGTGCTTATCTCAGTCTGATTTACAACCATACTCAGCTTAAATACACACACACACACACACACACACACACACAAAGATGGCATGACAGACAGAAAAAGCTGGCAGCTGTGATCGTCCAGTTTCTAGTTTAGTTTTGCTGGGTTGTACACTGATGACAAATGCCAAAGAAAATAAATATTAAATATAAAAATAAACCCACAGATGCTGCGGTACAGAAGAGAGGTGCTGCCATGAGCCTGCTTTGTGGGGGTTTACACTGTGATGCTGCCGCTCAGCTCGACAGGATATGAATGTCTTCCGGGCTGAACTGTGATGCAGTCAGATTCAAACCTGTGTCAAAGATCTGCCGACTGTCCCATATCCCTGTGCCGCCCGTGTTCCCCGCACCCCCCCGTCGCTGTCACTTTCCACACCTGATGCTGATGTTGATCTTGTCGCTAAGCTCATGTATGAGCTGAGACAGCTCCTCCGTGGCCTGGGATTTGTCCTCCAAGAGCTCGTACCGCAGGCTGGAGATGTCCTGCTTGATCTCCTTCAGCTCACCTGGGCAGGGGACAGAAACAGGACACGCAGTGGAGTGCAGGACATTTTCCTCGTCCATTCACACCATATATCCGGGAGCAAACGGTTTTGATTTCAGCACGCTTACGTTTCAGCCATTGTGTTGGCGCCTGAATCGTAAGGTCAAGTGAAAGCCGACGGCTGATGGATGGACAAATGCACCGATGGATCGATGAATGAATTCATTTTTGCCTTTGACATGGATTTCAAAATGAGAAGAGGAACGATAAATAAAACCAGTACCTTCATTCACTTCATCGTTCTCTTTGTCGACCTGTGCCTTCAGCACGTACCGCTTGATGAGACGCTTCATTATTTGCTGTGGAAGAAAAGTTGAAGTTGCACCTTGTGGTCCACTATTTCAAAATCAGGGTGGACTTTTGAGAAAGCCAGAATAGTGCTGGCCGCATGGGAAGAGGAGCTCTTGCCTGGTAGCGTGTGGGCTGGTGCAGGATGCTGCTGAAGCTGTTGGATTCGGTCACCCGCAGGCTCGACTGGGTCCGACCAAACAGGTTCATCTGAAACCCAAAAACCCAGATGCCACAAGCAACTCGGAGCCGTGTTCTAGCACCACTGCAGAGCTGTCATGGTTCCCCAATGTCATAGCGAAGACACAAGAGCACATTGCAGGATGGGGTGAATGAGGGGTCAGTAGCCAGAGCCCTGAAGCCTGGGCATCAGCAGTGATTTAAAGCACAAGGTCTTAAATTCCATTAAACCAGATATAGAGGAGGGAAACATTTGGTAATATGCCCTGAAGACCTGCTTCTCCTCAACTTGGTCTGCAGGGTTGACTGATGATTCTCCACAGATGAGACACTGAGGGCCCCATGTGATGGACCTGTGGTCCCGTGGCTTCGCTCCCAAGCTATGCCATAGGGACCAGGGCATGGCAGCTGGGCTGCGGTCTAATGCCAGCCTCGTGCATCTGATTCAAATGTGTGTTGCTTCTCCTTAATGAGCCTCAGTTTTGCTAATGATCACAAATTTATTGTGCTTTAAAGTCAGCGCTGAAGCTCAGGCCTCGGGGCACAGGCCAATGACGCCTCGCCCCTGCCTTCCTGCAAAACCTCCTTGGAGAACACTTAAATATCAAAGCATCGGAGATCATTGGGACGCAACTAGATACACCGGTGACTTCTGCGTATTTAAATATTGTATACGATAACACGTGATAAGCAATGCTAGCTGTTAGCCAGCTGTTTGCAGTAAAAAGTTTTTGAAGGATGTTAGTGACAGGAGCGTCACCTGGTTCCTCCATATGGATCGGCTTCATTCAGGCTCGGAGCTTAAGAAGCATTAATCCCATTACCCTGGATTTGGAGCGGTCCATTCCCAGCTCCACGTCCTTCCTGAGGCCTCGCCGGCGACAGCGGAGCAGGTCCACAACCCTCCGGAGGAACTGGAAGAAGGACTTTGGGCTCGGCACGATGCTGAAGGGGGGCGGCAGTGTTTTGCCGTTGTCAAAGTAGGAGAGCCACAGCTTGGAGCGCGCAAACTTCCACTCGACGTCCGCGTCATCCTGCAAGAGATCCCAGGCCACTGAGTTGGACCTCAGATAACTTCAGATTCATTCAGACATCACCAAAGCAACCCAACGGTGCCTTTGTGCCACACAAAACTTTGGCAGTCCAGCCCATTAGAGTAAAGGCTTGACCGAAAGGTTTCGGCAACAAATTTTAAACGCCTCGATTAAAAACGCACGTCTCTTTTCATCAGCAGAAGCAAACCGTGACTTTCGGAATGTCTGAAGACAGCCGACAGGAGGGTCGCAGGCGCTTTCACGAAGTATGGCAGAAACATGCACTGGGCCGAGTTACCTCGATCTCCTGATAGGAGCTGTTGATCATGGCGATGAGCATGTTGAGGAGCACCACCACCATGGTGACATTGTATATCCCGTACAGCACATAGCCGATGTTCTCAATGAACTTGTGGTCGTACTTGAGGACCACCGAGGACACCTCTGACAGCCCAAATATGGACCAGAAGAGAGTCTTGAAACTCTCTTCAACTCTGAAACACAGCAGCAGCAGCAACAGGGAAATGGGGATGTGTGACAATACATGCGCAAATAACACAGACCAAAAAAATGAGAATATTATTAAATTAGCATGCGGTCGGCTCCTTGCGTTCCATTGCCACTCGGTACTGGCCGATATTTCCATTCTGGGCAAAATGTACAGCAGCAAGAAGGACAATAACATGCGATTACGATCTTTTAATAACCAGGATATCCAGTAAATCTCTCCAGTTAATTTCCTTTGTTTTGTCTGGAAGCCATATTTATTGTTTATTCTTGAGCATCGGCAAGAAAGAAAGAAATCTGTCTAAACTGGGAAAGCTTTTAATGAAATGAATTGCATGATTAATGCAAGAGACGTGCGGTCTAAAACCTGCAGCGGATCTTTCTGAATTATGTTCATTCATTCTGCTTTGGGCAGTTAACCTTCCTGCACAAAGGGAATAATTTTTTTGCAGGCCCATTAAATACACGTTTGCCTGTTGCTGGATTCCGGGAGTTGAGGAGATGCGGAGCTCCTCGTTTTTCATTTTTATTCTTGGTTTAATGGACTGCGCCGTCGGGGAGTGGCGATGAGGTGGCAAAGGCTGCCTAGCTCCACGTTCCGAGTTAATCTCGGGTTGCTTTTCTTCAACGGATACAGAACGCATAATTCAAGGTGCGGACCCTTCGGTGGCTGTGCTCTCCACATGACAGCTGCTTTAATTCAGCCACGGAGAAATTATTTTTCAAACTTCTCTGGGAGTTTCTTGTGAAGGTTCAAAAAACGTGATCAGACTTCTTGGCTCCGCCATGAGTGGAACTGTGTGTGGAGGTGACATGGGGCGGAGTCTCTGTACACTCACGTGGTGAAGGCGGAGTTCACCTTGGCGCCCAGGTAGTATGAGTACAGGATGAACATGCCTATCATGAAGGCCAGGAAGACCATGATGAAGAGAACCATGAACTTGAAGATGTCCTTCACGGTGCGACCCAGCGAGATCTGGAGCGGTCCGAAGCTCTCGTTGGCAGGCAGAATGTAGGCAATACGGGAGAAGCTCAGGACAACTGCAATGGCGTACAGCCCCTCCGAGATGAGCTGGGGATCTGACGGCACCCATTTGTCTCTTGCTGGAAGAGAAAGGACAGTTTGACACAAACTGAAGTTTAAGGGTGAAAAATGTGCTTTTGAAACAGGATGAGATTTACACTCAGTGCACCATTTATTTCTTAGGGTCCCGTGCAGAACAGATGGGAGCCTCGTACCGTAGGTGAAGTACTCGACATCCGGCGGGAGAGTCACCAGGGAGAGGTCTTCAGCATGCACCTTCTCATCAACATAGCGCTGGGCTTTGCTGGCCCGGAGGAAGGCGAAGAGGCGAGCCGTGAAGGCGGCGATGAAGATGGAGAGCATGCCGAAGTCCAGCACGTTCCACAGGTGTTGGACGTACTCGCGGGGACCCTCATTCCACAGCTCCTTGCACTCCGACCACATCATCCCTGCAGACAGTTCACATCTCGGAAGGTGACCTGCTACCGTACTCCCGTAAAACGTCCAGCTAAAAATATCACTTTCGACAAAGCGTTCATGTACATATTGTTTTTATCAAGTGCGCTTTAAGGCAAAAGCTTATGATTATCACTAAATCCATTCAACTGGACCACATTTCCAGGCAGGGTTTAAAATTTGATTCTGTAGCATAAAAATATGGCGATCCATGCACATTTCACTCTTCTGGAACATCCTGTGTGGCAAGGACCGCTTTCAAAAAATATACAGTATCTATGCATGCTACATCCATTGTGGCCGTGCAACCCGCTGTCATAGTAACAGATGAGGCAGAACTTGCACGGCCTCCTCAGATGCCTGACAGCAGATGAGCCCGTGCCACACGCACGAAGCATACGGCCGCATCTCACTGTAAACTCGGGGATTTTGCCTGACACAATAAATCCTGTCTCTTACATTTGCGTTCTTTACTGTGCAATTCTCCAAAGGACCCTGAAGCAACCGTGGTGAAAATCAAGGTCACATAAAGCTGATGCACTCAACCTAACTGAAGCAGTAATAAGACCTTATGTCTAATAACGGTCTTGGTTAATTCGGCAAAAAGAAGGGAGGAATTTTATCTGTAAAATTCAGTTATCCCGAAGCCATAACTTTTTGACAGTTTAATTATATTTGTCGGTGAATTATTATTGGTTAATGTAATTTCTTATTGGACGGAGAAGCTGGAGAAATGACCCGGAGGCTCGGCTGTTGTGACGCTCGCAAACAGGCTATCAAACGGAACCTGTGGATCCATGCAATAAACACCTTTGACGGTTGGCCTCTCCCCACTGGGACGTGGTCCGTACACCGCGTTGTGCGGTCTCCCACCGCACCCCAGCAACACACATCACACAAGCTTAACAAGGAAGGCATCGCCGCTGCGAGCAGCCCGACCGTGACGAATGAGGCCGTTCCGGTGCATCGCGGGCCTGACTCGCCTCTGCGTTTCACGGGCTACCGAAGAGTGGTTCGGTCACGTTTGGCCGAGCGTGATGTCGGCTCTCGCGTGCTGCCCTGTCTGCACCGTGGGTTACATCCAAACCAATTCAGGAAGCAAAAATCAATGGTTTGTAACACAGCTGTAAAAACTGTGCTTCCTAGCTGAGCAGCGTGCTAATTGGCATAGCCCAACTTTATTAATGGGCAAATTTCACATTTTATTGCTTTCCATTTACAACCCAGAATTTAATACGAGCTCACATTATCCTTCCAAATGTCATCTGTGACATTATTGCTGTGCTATATTTCCGTCCATGTCGTGTTTCTGGGCCACAGGCAGCTCAGGAATCAGCCACAGGGCATGGGTTCAACCCCATAAGTACGGCCATACTTTCTCGAACCGTAAAAATGACTCTGCTACGCGAATGAATCCGTGATGGGCAGCTGAACGCTGACAGCTCCTTTGGAGAAACGCATCAGCTAAACGAATAAGTACGGTTGTAGACGTGCCTGTCATGACCGCTCATTGGTCTCCTGGTATCTTCTGGGATGCCACTTCTGAGTTTGCTGGCTGTGATGACCGAGATCAAACAGCAGGAACTCTGTCCCTCCTTCGCTCTGTCCAGATTTGAACTCAATATTCCCCTTTATTTACAGGCAAAATTAGGAAGAATGCAGGCTGTGTGGCTCCCACTGACACTTTGGGCCTGAGCCATTGGCTGTTTCTTGCTGTGCCCCTTGCGGCAATGTAATAACAATAACATTTCCAGAAAGTAGCATATAATGCAAAGCAGTTGTTTTTATCACTTTGGTTATACTGCAGAATTAGCAAAGGTGAATGGGGTATTTAAATATTTAACACACACTGCTGCGCTCATACATTATGAACAACAGGGCTTTTCACACCCACAGAAGGGATCACGGGCGCATTAAAGGAGCGTTAGCTTGTGTGGAGGAGATGGACAAGCGTGTCCTGTGTGTGCGGACCATGCGACTGGGCCATTCCCGATCCGCTCAGGCTCACCATCCTAACGCTCAGCCACCGCAGGGCGGGTTGAAAATGATACAGCGTTCGGCGAGAACTCGGAATTCGGAGGGATTCGCGCAACGCTCGGGTGTTTCAGGAAGTGACAGTCACATGCGGGTGCCATTAGGACGCACTTTGGCACAGCGGTGCAGGGCAGCACGTTGGTGTCTCACAGCTCCTGGGCGTGCTTTCCCTGCTCTGTCTGCATAGAGGTTACATGGGCTTCTTTCAGGTGTCCTGGTCTCCTCCCACAGTCTACAGACATGTGTCTCAGGTGGACTGATGCCTGTGATGTGAATGGATGCTGTCTGACTTCGGTCTTTTTGTCAAACCTTTTGCAGTACATCACAGGGCAGGAAAAGGCAAACCTTCACTGAAGGAAGGCCAGCGGGCCCTAAAGTATATTGTACGGTACAAATGTAACATAAATGACTATCGGAAGAATCGGTGGGCTTGAATCCCAAATAATACCTTGTCTGGCCCAGAACGTATATCCTCAATCCAAAATGCTCTCGCTGAAACCTTTCCCAGAGGCCTGTAGAAATGCATCAGAATATTGGCTGTGTACGGCAGTGAACCTTTCATACAGCCATCCCGCGTAATGAAGCACAGTAGAACACAACTGTAAAACAAGTCTAATTGTTATTTGAAAACAAAATACCTTCAGGCCCGAGGTAAGACGTTCGGGATAGTTTTTCGTATGCAAGACGGAGCGTCTGAATATTAATGTCCTTTTCTAAATGAGAAGAGTATCTGAAATGCAGAGACCTGTACAGCTGAGGCCCAACTGAATTTAGAGCTCAGAATGGCAGATGCATATCAGTTAATAACATTTACATGTATTTATGTGGCTGATGGCGCAGAGTGGCCCAGCAGAAAAATGAAGGGTAGAAATATCATCGGTGTGTTGACTGAGTGACACAGCAGAGCTGGAAACAGCACTGCCTCAATGGTCAACTGTAAGGGGGCAACGCAGTGGTGAAAATAGCAGTGAAACCACAAATATGATGATGTTGAAGGGGAGTATTTTGGTACCTGCGACCCACACCATGATGAGCATCTCCGTCCAGCTGAAGCGGGTCGTCTTCACCCTGAAGATCTGCGTGGGGTAGTCGGTTACAGTGACGTTGGGTAGCGTGGTGATGCCCTCAAAGCGGTCCGAGGCATTGAACACCAGCAGACACAGGAAGATGATGAAGGAGGCGGCGTGCGCTACAAACTTCATGAAGGGGCTGCGGAGAACCCTGCCCAGCTGGAAGGAGGTGGTGTGGTGAAAGAGGAAGGGAGGGACAGAAAGGAGAGAAGTATGATCTCATCTTACTTCTCTCTCTTCAAGGCCCAAGTAAATGTTCAGCATTTGTGCTCCAACTTTTCATCACAGTTCTCAAGATCTCAAGTCCTACGCTTTCACCTTTGCTTTTACCTTGGAAACGCTCTACTGGGCTTACTTTGTTTCACCAACAGTAAATGAACTGTCAAAAGAAGGAGTCCTTCTGGCTCACATGGGGCCAATTCATTGAAGCTACTTGCCCTGCTGAAGCAATTTGTACCTGATGTTAAGACTTGGTTCTCACTGCACTTACAGCACTTTGTTAGTTTTATACAATGCATTACCCACATGAACCATTTTTTGTGACGTTCCGGTCAGAAATGGCATTTTAATGAACCTTGCCCTTACGTGCCGTGGACTGTGGTAAAGGGCGAACAGGCCAGCGGGCTGGCAGGCCACTCTCTTACCCTGGTGCATGGTGCAAACCAGTACCCGACAGCCAGCAGCGGCAGCCCCAGCGCCACCAGCAGGACCACCAGGCACTTGATGGCAACAGCCTGCTCCCTCAACCCATCCAGATTCTCGTACCAGATGGTCAGCAGCTGCTGCTGGCAATTGGGGTGGGCCACAAACTGCAGGGAGAGGAACACCAAGATGGGGTCTCATTGTGGCTGCACGTAAATCGGGCGCACAGGAGTAGATGTACCGCATATGTCGACCATCTGAACTTCTGACAGGGGCCAGATGGTTCGCAGCTCTCAGTTGGAGGAACCAAATTACTTAGTCAAAGCTCACAAATCCTGAGATGATGGGCACTGCAGGGGAAGCGTAAGTACGAGCGGCTGTGAATGCAGACCTGGTGAGTCAGAGAATCTCAAAGAGAGCCAAATGTCTTTCACACAAAAAACAAACAATGAACTGAAGCCCTCTAATGCCATAGCCATCACAGGATAACTGAAACAACAGGCTCATAGCTACAAGATCGAATTGCAGGGTGCCAGTAGCAGAATTACACCAGCACAGCACGGACTGCAGAATCCCAGTCGAAAATGCCAACTGCGGGGTCATAATTACAAAATTACAATTGGACAACCTCAGTTCTGTAATTGTAATTTTGGAATTATGACCCCGCAGTTGGCATTTTCGACCGGGATTCTGCAGTCCGTGCTGTGCTGGTGTAATTCTGCTACTGGCACCCTGCAATTCGGGTTTTACAGCCTGCAGTTGGCAAGTTGGCACCCCGGGAGCCTCTGCTCCGCGCAGCCTGCCCGGTCGTCCCCATCCGCCGTCAGTCATCCGCTCTCCACCGCTTTCCGCTTGCACAAACAGTAGGAACGCACATCTTAAATGTCCGGAGCCAGTTTCTTCCCGTCAGTTTTATAACTTGAGATACTCTTTCCTCCATATTTTTTGGAATCTCTCTTCTCTTATGAAATACAGCCCATTGTCTGGCAGCCCAGCAGCATGAATTATGAAAATCCTTATTGATTTCCTTCAAAGGAGTATTGAATATCCCGATTAAAAATACAACATTTTAAGTGGCCCACATCTACTGTATCTCAGAGAGCAAGGAAAGGAACAGCCAAGAAAATAAGAGAAACACGCCTACCGCTCTTGAGCGAGATGGCCGAACTAACCTTACGCGAACAGCAGGATGTGAGTCGTTTGAATTCTGCCCTGCATTACTTCCCCAGGTGTGGAGGGGCAGAAGTGAATTTTCCTGCTGGAACAAACACTATCTCACCCAGGCCTGGTTAACTGCCAGCTATCCCAGGCCAGTAAAGGACATAGGCAGGGGCATCACTGACCTTCTTGACCTCATACTTGATGGCCAGCTTGACGCGGCTCAGGAGGGTGCGGTGGGTCCGTCCCTCGACCAGCTCAGAGCTCACATCTCCGTTCAGGATGGCCTCCACTTCCTCCGTGTCTCGACACAGGTCCAGCACCCCCACCACGAAGTCCTTGCACTGCATGGACAGCTTACGGTAGTCGTTCTGGGGGGAGAGTTTGCAACAAATATATTTGAAAAGAACAGCAAGAGGCAAAAAAGTCACAGAGGTATCAAGCAGGTACTTGGTGACTTTGAATTTTTTTTGTCATTGTAGTTCAGCACCTTAGCTTTAACTTTAACGTTCTTATATATCAAGAGTCCAAAAGGGTTAAATTTACAAGTCACCTGAGCCCTAATGGTTATAGAAAACAATCGTTCACACATTAAAATGTGAAATTTCTTCTACTTCAAGACCGAGTGTCTTAAGACGCTGTCATTTCTTTCCGAAGTGACGCCTCAGTTGTTTACGATTTTGTCATCTGCGTATTTACAGTTTCCGAACCCAACTGCATATTATTGACTCCGGGGTGTCGTGTGCATTTGCTTTGAACACATTCTGTAATGTTCGCAGGTTCTCAGTGATTCTGCACACCAACTCAGTCTGGCTGAAATAATCTGGTTCAAGATGAACCGCATTGATAAATCAATGTGATCGATGCCGTCTCTTCCTGACAGCTGCCAAAATGACTGTCAGGGTCAAATCCCACTCTGCAGACCATAGGGGTCCACCTTTCCTCCTAGAACCAAGACTGGAATAGAACCTGTAGTTCACCAAGGGGCACAGGATGCAGTCCTGCTGTGACCGGACCCACTCGTCCAATGCGGATTAATTTGCCTGCTTTTATAAAAAATATTCTTTGCGTTGTGCTCTCAGACAGGATGTGTTTCCTGGAATAAAAACACAAACACGCACCTCTTTCTGACACACAGTGAGGGGAAAACAACAAATGATAGCAGACGAATGTGTGTCCCCCCCATACCCCCCATGCTCAGACTTTGCCATGACAACATGGCAAATTGATTCACAAAATAATTTTTATTTAAAATACTGCTAACATTTTCTAGCATTTTAATTTTTATAAAATTTAATAGGTGAGTGTTTATACTTTAAAAAGTGCAGGAAAACCTGTATCGTTTCATAAGCCTGTGGATCAACCAGACCGCTATTGGGTGTACATTATATCAGGATGTTAAACACCGCGGTAACAGCACTGTAATTCCACCCACAATGCAGCATTCAACACTCCTAAAGATTCTTGCAGTGTAACTGCTTCCAGTTAAGTGCTGTGTGCTAATATGTAAAAAACACCGTTCATTTTCAAGCTTAAACAGCTTGCAAATGGAGTCTCAAAAGATGCTTTAGTTTCAGTCTATATTGCCTTTCAGCCGGTATTGACACTTTGCTCATTTCCCTTTGGAACAGCGGGTAGGAAGGGGTCTGTGGGGAAAGACTATCGGGGAGAGGGATGGTGCTTAGAGAAATACTCATGTGTTTAAAAAGGAGCAAAGCACGCAGAGGTCCGACTGAACCGGCATTCTGAAACGATCTGCACAAATTAATGTTGACGCAGTCATTTCAAGCGGAACCCCCCCACGACAGTAAACGCGCAAAACAACATCATTTCCAAGCTAACGTCTCCAAACATCTATTGCGAAGGCCAACACCACGTTTATTGCGTATCATCCCACGTAGAGGAATGTGGGGAAGGCGGAGTAAATAATAATAGCGATAATAACAATGGCTGATCGGAACAATTCTGCTTCAGGTCACGTGTCAAATGACTGGCAGGAACAAATTTGGGGATATCTGGGGTGACTGATGGAGACTCATTAAATGACGCAACCGTGACAAAGCCGCAAGCCCGAGTTCTGTCTGGAGAAAGAAATCTCTCCCAGTGATTATGGATTCAGAGACACATTAACAGGCCACAGGCGATGAGCGCTTTGCAAATTTTGTGGGTTTTTTTAGCACAAGTTTTATGGTGGCACTGCAGAAAGAAAGTCCAACTAGAACAAGAGCAAGCAGTAAAGCATAAAACCATACTTGAACCTTTCGCTCACACTTTCCTCAAGGGCATTACATGAGCAGCTGGGACTTGAACCTGGGACCTTGTGCATGTCAGTGGCTTTATGCACAATGCTAACCGCTGTCGATATAACGTATGCCAAAAGGAGGAGCGGCTCGCAATGCCCGACTTGACCATTAAAGCAAATGCAGACGACACCGAGGAGGTCTTCTTCTAATCGCTGTCAGAGCAAGTGGGTGACACTGATTAAATCTCTGCACACCACCTCAGTTCTCAAGAGGAAGATGTTCCACTTCCCTTCTGAGGAGGTCTCTTGCAAATTGAGGTGATCCAGGTTCGGGGACGAGCACCTTGTCAAACTCGGCTGAGTCAGAAGGGGGCAATTGAACACCCTCCTGCGCCGTCCTCCCCCTCTCGGCAGTGGGCCTCTCTCATTACATCCCCAGCAGGAGCTATGGACCACTGCTGAAACATGTTACCTCCGCCCAAAATACTCTCCTCCCCACAGTTTTCCCAGCAGGTGCCAAGGGAAACAGGAGAAGCCCTACCAAAGGTACTGAATTTGAAGGAAATAATCACGCCGCATCCCACCAGCATGCCCTCTGAATTACTGCGTGGCAAAGATAACCTTGGTCGGGCACATGCAGCAGTGTGTGATGTGCAGCTAAAAGGGAAATTTGGTATCTCTGTATACTGGCGGATTTCTCAGCCCCTTGGATGTTTTCTCACCACTCGCACCAGACTTGAACGCTGAGCTGAGACTGCGTGTGTGCAGTGGGTAAAGTGGGCTGTGAAATCACACTCGCAGGGCAGCGGACGGACAAAACACTTGAGAGCAGTCCAGAAAAAAAGGTGAAATAGAACTGGGAGTAAATAATTAAAAAATATAGGCAATAACATAGCCCAAAACCCCTATATATATATATATATATATATATATATATATATATATATATTTCCACTAAAGTCACTTTACTCTTCTTATTTTTACATTACAGCACCCTCCTGGGACCCTCTGGCAGCCAGCAGTAATGAGCTGGTTAGTAAGAGTGACGCACAAGTGTTAATCTAGGAAAACGCAGCTTTGGGATCAGATAGACACTGTATATACAGCGTAACTGAGCCCGATAGTCTGTCTTTATTGGTCTTTTCATCTTTGTGCTCCCATGAAGATGGCAGCTCATATAGGAAACACACAGACTCCATCCGCAGTTTTCAACACAGTCTGGAGGCATGGAGGTGTCCACATAAAGCAAAAGTCCAGAAAATTGAAAACACATTTTAGGAGTTGTATTTTTCACTGTATTACTGCATAGCACTCCACTGTGTAGTACAGTAACACTTTTATAACCTAATGTGTAATGAACATTTAATGTGTTTAGAAAAATGCAGTTGATGCTGCAACTGAAACACATACGCAGTAGAGTGCATTGCATGCGAACGTGAGTGAATAAGGAGGTCCATCAGATCACAGCTACAAGGGGGTTAAGGTTAGTCTAGATGTATCTTTAATGACACAGAGCATCAGAATTGTTTAAAACATTATTTTATGCATTACTGACATTCTTTCTCCAATAAAGCTAAACAATTACTACAATATAATATAATATAATATAATATAATATAATATAATGACAGGGTCTGTCCACAGCGCACACAGCAAGAGATCAGGACACAACACTGTAGCAAAGTGGGAGTCATGGCTGAAAGCAAATCCTGCCCACATCCTACCTTAAACTCCTTCTCGATGTTGGCCAGCTTGGCGAGCTCATTGCTAAGCTCCAAAGCGGTGTGGACAGGGTCCTCGCTGGACAGGGACAGGTAGGCAGGGCTGGCCAATCCGCGGTAGGCGTTGATTCGGGAGCGCGAGTGGCTGAAGGGGTCCTTGCGCTGCTTCTCGGTGCACTCGGCACACTTGCAGAAGTAGTCGTGCGGCCGCTCGATGCGCGCGCCCCGCGTCAGCAGCATGTGCACCACCTCGTACTTCTGGCAGTGGGCAGCCAGAATGACGGGCGTGATGTCGGGCGAGAAACGCGTGCCGTCCTCGTCGTAGGAGTAGAAGTCGTCGTCCCGCAGCTCGCGGGGGCTCTGTGTCAGGCGCTCCCCTGCAGTGAAGGACGGGTGGTTGAGGATGGCCTCCACGATGCGCACGTAGCCCTTGCTGATGGCCAGCAGGAGGGCATCGCCCACACGTGCCAGGTTGTCGTGCTTGAGCAGCAGCTCTGTCACCTCCAGGTGCTCGTTGCCCACGGCCAGCTGCAGAGCGTTCTGGCCCATGTAGTCGACGCAGTTGACGCTGAGGGTGCGCGACTCCTCCAGCATCTTGCGCACCACGGGGATGTTGCCATACTCCGCGGCATCCAGGAAGCGCTCCTCCTGGGAAGTCAAACTTGTGCTGCGGTTGTTAAACATGAAGGCCGGTCCTCGTACCGCCTGCCTCCGACCTTTCTCGCGCATCATGGTGAGCCTCCGCTGACTGTGGTGCTCTTCAGTTGTCCTGGAAGGTCCGGAAAGGAAAGGAAAGGAAAGGATTGGGCGGAAGTAGCACTTAACACAGTTTACTGTATGGCGCTGCTAAAAGTAGATTCAAGGTTCTGAAAAACAGAAATGCTCTGCATAAGAACTTCTGGACGTCCAGACCATTACGTAAGGCCGGCAGCCCCTGATCTAAACTAAATTCTACAGTGCAGTTTAAAACATGAAGGACTCAGAGGCTTCTGGTCTCATTTTCACAGCCCAGTTGATCCACCTCCTCCTTGAAGCCTTTTCTTCACTCTCACAGTGTGTGAGCAGCGCTTTCCAAATCCCGATGGTTGGAATGAGTCCATGGGCCACACCGCAAGCCGCAAGGGAACCCAGCAGACAACACATCCTAGCAGCCTCCCCATACGGCACGTTAATGAAACACACCAGAGGGGTTTCGCGCATTTCTGTGCCAAAAATCGAGGCTTAAGCTTGAGACGCAGATGAGTTCCATGAGAGAATCATACAACCCGTTGCACAGGTCAGACTTTTAAATTGAAAAAGTACAAATGGGTCTTGAATGGTTTGGAAGCAGTTTTAAGCCTTTGAGCGTGTGATTTCACACAAACTCGTTCCAACTGCCGCGTTTCAGCCTGAACCCAAAGGAAAAAATTGTTGACCCAAATGAACAAATAACCGGTCTTCTTGTTCTCAGGTTATTAAGTTCAGTTTTCTTCATTTCACAGACAGTTTCACTGACTCAGCATTTAACTACATAATGCGCACACTTACATTCGGGGAGAACAAAAGGCACTAAATAACTTGCTACTTTTTGTGAGTCCTTATAAAGCATAAAGTAAGTTGTTTCCATTTAAACATTCGACAGGGAAAGCCAGTGCTATAAATCACTGCAGGGAAAAATTTGACTCTGTCTGCTTCTTCTTCCTTCTAAGTGATTTAACTAATTATTTGTTGTCAATATTTAAAGTGCAGTGGTGGTGCAGAATAACTGCAAGGATTTGGAACGCTGGGATTTCCAATCCAATCCATCATCCTCAAGAAACCATAAGAACTGCAAATCTCCTGGGATGCTTTGACTGGCTTGAGTTGACTGAGAACCAACAGACGAAAGATGCAGAAGGGTCCGTGCTCATCCAGAGCATCAACTTTGGCAGAAGGTTTAGAGGGCGCAGGACCACCGAGACCTCAGCAGAGCACAGACACATGCGGCCTTTCAAAAGCTAAATTCTCTGCAGGTTTCAGAAATGAATGGCTGCAGGAAGCAGCCGACCTCCAAGGAAATTAGCTCCGACCACAAATTGGATGGCTGAACTGCCTGAATGTCACAAGACTTTTGCTCTGATCCTCAGATGCCCCAAAACTTTCCCATGGATGAACTCCCGATACTTAAGAAGGGTCCAAACCCATCTCTTTCTGACCAGTTTCTCTCCCTGTGTCCGGACAGCTTGTCCAGTGCAGGCCCACGGTGGTATCGCGTCTACCCTGGGAGCAATGGGGTGTGCGGCAGGGTGTACCTATGACAGGATGGCAATCCGTCCCAGGCCAATCAGACACAAACACACAGACTAAGCGCAACTTAGAGTCGCCAGTTCACCTGAAACACATGTTCTCTTCATAGTCTTTCTGTGAACAAAATGTAGTTCCTCCTGGATAACAGTAAACTAAACAGACAGCATGAGCACAAAGGAGAAGACAAACAAAACGAAGTAGTTGGTAGGACAGGTAACAAATGGAAGAGAAAATGAAGATAAGTAGATGGATAAGTGGGTATTTACAGTAAGTGAAAAACTGTTCAAGCACTTTAGTGCAAAAAAAGAAAAGTGGGTGGTGGTGGTGGTAATCTTTCCTTGTACTGCCTGGAGCTTAGTAGCCTGACAGTCAGGGGCTTTGGGCTGCAGGAGGAAACCCATGCAAAGTCATGAAGAACCTTCACTTAGACTGAGCCTAGACCTGAACACGCACCCCGGCGTACAGAGCCAAAACATCAGGGCTACCTGCTGCACCGCCACGTCGCCCACCAGCACAGTGCAAGGCAGCAAAACCACAGAATCAAACAAACAAGCTGTGCTTTGATAATCATGTTTGTATCTCAGCTCTTTGTCTGGGGCTGAATGCACTTTTGTTCCCCCTGAGTTGTATGTGGCTTTGGATTAAAGCTTTCACCAGAGGGATGAATGTAAATGTAAAAGTAACAAAGTGCAGGTCACACACTGAGATCGGTGTCAGATACTTGAAAGCATGCGGTGAAACAGTGGCCGGATGGTACATTTTGCAAGTGACAGAGACACATGGGCTTAGCAGCTGCTGCTTGGACCCAGGTTTCCACTTGCTCGGGTTCCTCACCAAACCGACAAGAATGTGCAAGTGTTTAGCCAAGCAACCGAGCCCCCGCTCACACACGCACAGGTGAGAAAATGAGAAGAGGCTCACCGAGCGCTGTGTTTGGCCACACACCTGCCCCTCTGGAAATCTCTACTAAACTGCGTAAAACACTGATTTTTCTCCTAACTTCAGCAGCTCTGTGGTCCTAGAGACCCTGCGAGCCTCACCTGGCCACCCAGCAAACATTCAGACACACGCCACTAAATCGCAGACAAATGGCTCTCGTGCGGAACAACACACACAGCCCCCAAGGGCACTGCTCCCCAGCTCCTGCCAGCGCCGCCTCTCCGCTGGCTTGCAGCAGGGCCCGGTGTGGCTTGTCCAACCCATCGGGCTTCCAGAGGCAGAACCCAGAGTCTCCAGTACGGCACGTTTATTCGCTGTAACAGCCGTGACTTTCAAACGCAATTTTTGCATTTGTGTTCATTATTGGCTGAGTCATCCCCATCGCCGGTCACGCTGCGGTTCGGCCGCTTTTGCCCGCTGTTCACTCGCAGGCGAGTCGCGGGGCCGCTCGTGTCTGCGTGAGGTTCCGCGGTCAGATGTCTTCTTGGCCCCCTCATCTTATTCGTTTCGTCGCAGTTGAATCGGATAGGAGAACACTTTGGCATCAGCATAGTCAGGGGCTTTGGGCTGCAGGAGGAAACCCATCCTACGGTGCATTTGCCCAGCACACAAGCGAAGCATTTCCATTTGTACGGGACTTGACCTGCGTTGACTGCGTTCTGTTAAAACGACAAAAAATCGCTTGTTGCGTTTAGCAGAGCTGCGCTGTTGCCGTGATCGCTGCACGCAGACAAAGACAGACGTACTTTGCAAATGTGAACTTTACGCAGCAGCTTGCACGCAGATCTTGCCACTCGAAGGGCTTTACAAAAAGATGCACTAGAAACCAAAAGGACGAATTAAGAATGCGGCATTTCAATCTTTGTCCTTATCGCACACAATGGGAAGTTGGTGAATGAACTGAAAAAACTACATATTTACAACAAAATATTATTTTCAGTGAGGACACAGCAGCGCCTGAAATGCATCGAAGTTAAAGCTAATCCTGAGGTCCCTCGCAGAGACGCAGGTGAGCTCACTGTTTTGACACGGGATGCTGCGTTAGAGAGGGCACAGCCTCCATCCGTCCATCCATTCTTTCACTCCTTTGTCCGTCCGTCCGAACATTTTAAGTCACTTTTCCATTTTCAACGAATGTCAGCGAACCACCAGCGGCCAAAACGGCAACCTTCATCGTTAGGAGCGTAAAACATTTTGCACTGTAAGGTGAAATCTTAGAGGACAAAATCAAACATTTACGCCGAGGAGAAGGACATGGGGCGTTTTTTCCGGCTTTTTGTCTTCTCAGCCGAAGCGCGTCCGCGGGTCGGCGCTGAAATTCTGGGCGAGAGTCTTCATGCCTCATAACTGAAAAGTTTGACTCTTGAAAAGCGTCACAACGGAAGGACCAAGTTGCCCGTGGACAGCTGAAATATCGCCTTTAATATCGAAACAGAAACGGTGTCACAGCTGAGCGCAAACGCACTTTTTTAGGGCCAAATCACGGTGTTTCTGCGCGAAGTTGGCGGGAGCGCCACAGTCGCCCTCGGTTAGCCCGTTTTTACACAGCCGCCTGCAGCGCTGGCAGGGAACGGGGTTTTTTCCGTACTCACATGCTGTACTCATAGTACCCAGAGCAGTCGTGCGCTGTCCTCACGGAGCCCAGGAGGTGATGCTCGTCGACGCCTCCGTTCTCCTCGCTGCGCTCCTGCGCGTCCTCGCCCGGGAAGGAGACCCGTTTCGGACACCTCTCGCCCTTGGTCAGCATGGCCCGCACGGACGCGATGCCCCTGCTCTTCCTCCAGCTGCTGCTGCTGCTGCTGCTGCTGGTGCTGCGAGGGCAGGTCTGCCAGCAGGTGCTGAGACTTCCCGTGCGACTGAGCCCAGCCCAGCATCCAACAGAGCCGCAGGGGACGCCGCGTCCAGCCCTGCCCATCC
Source organism: Heterotis niloticus (assembly GCA_018136845.1). Taxonomy (NCBI): domain Eukaryota; kingdom Metazoa; phylum Chordata; class Actinopteri; order Osteoglossiformes; family Osteoglossidae; genus Heterotis; species Heterotis niloticus. Next base: position 1,066,822 of record CM030888.1, read on the forward strand.
ACACCAGCAGAGCGACTTCATCAGAGCATCATCTCTGTCACTGTCTGCCCCATCATCAGAACGATAAACAATATAGTCATCATCACCATCTTTATAATAATAATAATAATAATAATAATAAGAAGAAGAAGAAGAAGAAGAAGAAGAAGAAGAAGAAGGAGAATCACTTTCTTCATCACCCTCGTTTCCTTGTTGCCATCACATCACTGGCATCATCGCTGATCCCCATCATCACCACCTTGACCTTAATAATCGTCCTCATCGTCGATCGCCATCCTCTGCTACCACTTTGTTCTGCTCTTTGCTTTTGTCCTTTTTCCATTTTTGCTTTAGTATTTACAAATATATGCATGCAGTTTGTCAGCAACGCAATCTGGGCATCTCCTTTGCTGAAGAAGAGAATAGAGTTTGTATTACTACTGTATCATTAATATTCTTAGACTAAATATTTTTAAAAATCGTAGTGTAGCACAGCCATTCACTACATGGGACAAATAATGAGGTGCAAAGCTGAATGAATCAAGGACATTGGAAGATGTCTTCTGTGTCGTGGGGTTCTTCTGAGCAAACATCTTCACTCCACATGCAGTGTGATTTGTTGTGCTGTCCATCCAGAGCCTCCCTGGGGACTGAGCTTCCTTCATCTGGCAGCCACCCATGGACTTCCCAATGAAGTCATTCTCAAAGTAACTTGTGGCCTCTGAAAGGGCGAAACCCACAGGGGAGCAGGTACCTCACCTGGACACCAGGGCTGTCACCTGGGGAGAGCTTTTTGCAGCTTGCCACCGCTAGATGTGTGGCTCTAAGTTTTAACGCCTGAACTGTTTTTTTTTTTCCACAGATGTGCAGTGTTTACAATGTCGCCTTCCTCTCAGCAACCTGTCGTCATGGTCTGATAGGTGATTTTTGTATTGCCAAACTGTCTTTCTTCACAGTGCCGGCTTAATGCTGTTCAGCCCTGCGCACAACGTGACATGGACTTCCATGTTGTATTAGAACATACTTTTATACACCATGCTGGAATCAATCACTGGTTGTGTGGAATTGCTCTGAGCTCAGAAATAAGAATCACACTGTTTTTTTAACCAAACATCATTATGAACTACAATACTTTTGCGTTCTCTTTGCTGTCAGCTTCATGATTTATATATATTCTAAATGTCACTGATATGCTAGTAGCCAGAACCTTGCCTACAGTGGCGTACGTGCGACGTGGAAACAGGAATAATTCAATCACAGTCGGGACACAAAGAGCAGCTGAAATGGGATTTAAGAGCAGGTGCATTTATCAGTGCTGATTCCAGACAGTCAAACAAAACAAAATATTGTACCTTACAGCAGTGACATTTTGACTCTAACACAATTTATGGAACAGAAACTATCAAGGCAGAATTTATCAAATAAAAAGTCGTACCTGGCTAATTACAAATTTTTTAAAAAGTTTTTTTTACCTACTTAGGCTAACCACACCATTAAAAATGGTAACATTTGGAAAAGTTTCAGGAAGCAGAAATAGATGCTTAGGAACCAGGTGAATGGAGACAATCACAACAGCAAGGAGCCAGTTAAAGGGGTTCAAATCTAGTTTGAGTCCCCATGGGACATGGACCAGAGATAGCCCACTGTGTGGGGGGGGGAGCTGCAATCCCAAAACAAGCTGGAACGGTGACATCTCTGGTCTGGCCTAGAGATGCTTGGGGATCCTCTTAGACGAGGTGGAGATGGCTGCTGCGGGAGCGAAGGATGGTTTGCGCTACCTGGAGAGGAGTCGCAATAACATTCTGATCAATAGGCGGGCTGCTTCGAGCAGTCAGACCAGGAATGAGTCATTCAATTAAAAAAATGGATGGATGACTGGAAGTGAAGTGGAGGTATACTGTATGGCGACACATAGTGCTTAATACTTTGATGATGCTGCTGATGATGATCAGTTTTACTGTATACACATTGCAAACTTTGAATTTTATAAGAATTTGTCTAAATTATTATTGAGCTATTTGGTGAGTCCTTTACATGTTAGTAATATTTTTCTTCTCTGTTTAAACTGTTAGCAGTGCTAGTGGTTCAGATTAAAAAAAAAAAAGCTAATTTGTAAAAAGTAACTTGAAAACTGTGTAGTGTTTTTACAATAGACTGTATGCTGTTTACTTTGACTATATTTAAGGGGGGAATATTGTGTTTGTGTATTTTTTCCAAGTAACACCACCTGAATATTGCTTTTAATTACCTTCCTATTATAATAAAGTACCCACCTCAGGGTTCTGCCATTATTTTTATCTTTTTTCTGCTTTTTTTTTTTTTATAGCTGGAACAGTGGCTCAGTGGGTAGCATTGCTGCCTTATGGAACCTGAACTGCTCAAGGGTGCGTTTGAACTCAGCTCAGTCCGTGTGGAGTTTGCATGTCTTCCCTGTGTGAGATTTGTCCCACACGCCAAAGACATATGTTTCAGGTTAATTGGTCACTAAACTGCTTGGTGTGTGGGGACAAACACACCCTCTAATGGACTGACATCCCATCCAAGGTATAGCTTCACAGTGTGGCACCCAGTGACTCCAGGCTCTGGACCTATGTGACCCTGACCAGGGTAACAGATGGATGGGTAAGAATAAAACCCAGTAAAAAAATCCTTGTATTTTCTCCTAAACAGGCACTGTGTAAAGAACGCCTATTAATGAACATATTTTTCTAGATGCACTTTCAGGACTAAGAGTGCTTAAAGTCCTGTCACTTACATGAGTAAGAAATATGGCCAAAGATCTGCAGTTCAATAAAAATATACAGCACAGTCTCATAACCTTGATCCTTCAGAGTAGCATGAACCATTTAGATAGAGCTGCTTCTGTGGGAAAGTGAGAGTATAACTACAGAATTTGTGTCTACAGGCCAATGCAAAGTAGTTCAATGCAAACAGTGGGTCGGATGACCTAGCATACAGTAATAGCCATTTAAATCAGTTTAGTACCATACTTTTTATAAGGATGACGATCTTCTCAGCTCGAAGCCTGTCCGCTGGTTGGCACTGAAATTTTGGACAAGAATCTTTATTCCTCACAACTGAAAACTCTCGACTCTTTAAAAGCGTCAGAACGTAATGATTAAATTGCCCGTGGACAGCTGAAATATTGCTTTTAATATCGAAACAGAAATGGTGTCACAGTTGAGCACAAATGAGCAAAAATGCACTTTTAGGACCTTGCTGTCAAAAACTGCAGTGTTTAGTACCTGGCAGTTGCTGGTGAATTCTTCAGGCAAGTGCCCACTTTAGGCACCTTCTTGTCTAAAAAAGTTTCAAATTTCGGGGCCCTTTTACTCATTCATGATATTAGTTGCTTTCCGTGAGTCCTCCTGTGAGCTCAGAGTCTCTTTTTAAAATGGCGACAGAGATTGGTTTGTTCTGTGGACAGCTTCTAGGAAAAGTGCTTAATTATTCTGCTTCCACTCCACAGCGAAAAGGATAATATTCCACTATGAGGGAAATGGAGAAAGTGACTGAAGGGATCCTCTTGATAATCCTCTTGATTATAGCAGCTATGAACTGTAAAATTTGAAAGGTTTTGAATTTTATGGCAAGTTAACCCTTTCTGCCAAACAATAGGGCTGAACACTTCCAACAAGTGGAGTGAGTATGAAGCCAAGCCACATGGCTGAAGTATTAATGATGACAATAATGTTACTTGTTGAGTGATAGTCTTTTGCTGCTTCTACACTTTATTTAACAATATATCAGATCCACGGTGACATTTTTTTCCATTTGCTTCTTAAAAATAACCTTATGGTTTGTACAGAGTCGGCACAGTAAGCCACGGTACGACTCTTTCCTGCCTTCTATGTCACAGCCCAGCATGTAACCTCATGAACCCAGCTGCACACAGATGTGGATGCTTCATTAACACTTAAAAGGGATGAGGGTCTGAGATGTTAGAGACAGCGAAAAGAAAGAAATAGCTGGGTCATACAGTAAGAGGAGAAGGAGATCATTTAGTGCTTTTCTGGAAACAGTGGTCCAGAAAAAAAACATAAACATGCCTCTCAAGATTGTCTTAACATTCTAGTTAAAAAATACATACGCCAACTTGATATGTTTTCCGAATTTAGTGTTTGGCACAAACATTGGCCTCTGTAAATTTCCGAAGATCAGTAGGTAGTATTCATTCCATTTGTCATTTGACTTTATTCAGCTGTGGAAAAAGGCAAATATCACATTGTTGTGTCCTAGTTCATACAACTAAACAGCACAAAGGGCAGAAATCAAAGTGAGGAGGTCACACCCCTATAACCTTTCGAGATGGCATGCATAAAAAAACAATCAGTTTAAATGAATGAACCTTTTTTGAAAACGCATTTTAGAACAACCTCTTCTGTGATGGGAGAGACAGCTAAACTACTTAAAGCAGATTGCTTACTGGCATGCAGAACTATTATATGAAGCTTAATCAGCAGTGAGTAACAGGATCCATTTTGTTTCTGCTGGATTACATGTAGGACAGATATCAGTTAGTTAAGTGTTTTTTGCAATCAATGAAATGTGCAATAAAGCATTACTGAAATCAACATATGTGAAGTTAAAACATTGTGCCTATTAACATAATAAAACAATTTCACATAGTGCTCAAATGGACATAACTAATCCGGCAGTCACTATTACTGTAACCACAGTATAAGAGCATATGGGTTTTTCATTTTTAGTGGTCAAGGAGGAAAAATTGCCATATAATAAGCATACAACATGCCATGATGTATGCCTTCATGGACAAGCACCTAGATGTCAGTTATGACCTTTTAGAGACAGTTGTTTGGTCGGGAGTTTTCTGCTCTCCTGTCTTCAGCTGCCAGCTGGCCTACTTTATAGCTTTTTCTTTCATTAAAACTATAGTTTACTGTCATCTGTAGGCTTAGATTTTACACCTGCTTGTGTCATGTTGTTTGGTTCATTTTTTAGCATGCTATGTCACTGTGTGAGAAATTTATGAAAATACACTAACTTATTTACTATTTGCAACTGTTAATTTAGACATATCGAACAGTGTGTCCTATAAGATTTTTTAACCTTGGATGGTATACAGTTGTTGAAAAGTAAGTAAATAAATACTTGAATCTCACAGGAAACCAACAAATATTTTAAGCTAATATGCAGCCGCGAAACACAAAATGTGTGACTTAGTGACTAACAATAGAGTTTTAGTCTTCCGAGACTGAGCTGTGACAACCATTTATTTTTATAGGAAGACAAAATGTTTTACATTATCAGCACGACTTGTTGCCTGAACCTAATAGTGTGCTTTGCATGCTGGCCAGGGCAGCACTGTCTGCCACAACTTGGACAACAACAATCTTTTTTTATGCGTTATGGGATGTTGTATAATGATTTTACCTTAGAGGAATAAATACATTTTTAAAAGATCTGATAAATGTTTTCTAAACCAACAGTTTCCGCGAAAAGGATTAAGCAAAAAAAAAAGCCTCACACTTCCGCCTCTGAGCCGCACACGCGCTCACCTCCTGACACTTCCTCCTTCCTGCCCCCTCCCCCGGGCGAGCAGAGTGGCGTCTGATTGGGTGCCTGCGCACATTTGCCGAGCTGTTACTGGCTGCGTCCGTCACGCTCGATATCGCGAGCGTACGAGTGGGTTTGGCAAGTCGGTCTCTGATTGGTCCGCTCACGCGGCGGTGCGCCTCCCGATTGGTCCGTTGCACAGTGGGCGCAGAGGCTCACGACGGCCCCGGGAGAAGGGTGTAAACACTGTAACGCAAGTGACGCTCGGCCCGTTTCTGTGAGGATTTAATGTGTCTAAAATGTCGCCCTCATGAGCGACGCAGAGAGGCGACACCCCGGAGAATTCTTCAGGGGGGAAGATGAGACGCAGAGTGTCGTGTGCGTGACGAGGTGGGTGTGGTATTTTGCGTGTTTTTTTGTTCGCCTGTGGCGTGGGCTCGCGTCGTGGCCTGCGCTGAAGCGAACCGCCAGCCGACGGAGTGGTGGCGCTAGCCGACCCGCCCGCCTGTCGTCCGGTATGGTTTCACCGACTGATAGCTTTACGCCTTCTGAGTAACGCAGTAACGCGTTTTGAAAACAGAAATATGTTGCGGTCAGCAGGACGCTCAGTAGTACAGTGGCGCTGACAGTACAGCTTCTTTACAGCGGCGTCGTGTGCGAAATAACTGCACGCTGAACAACATTTTGCTCGTTTTATTGTATCCATTTCATCTGCATACCTGTATCGGTGCTGTTCTCCGCTCTGAAGTGGCTGATTTAGATGTCCCTTTGTGGCTCGCACTGCCATTAAAAAACAGTGTAGCCGGGACGTGACAGGTGACTATGTTGTAATTTGATGGAAGGGAACATCCTTTAAACTTGCAGACATGTCATTCTCCTCGCGGGGACCTGTTTATCGTTATCCAGTTATGTGTCGTTGTCCTCAAGGGGCTCTGGTTCTTCCTTTTAGTAAGGCATTGTCTTCGTGAGGCCCCATAGTGTGATATTGTGATTCCCCTCCATGTGACCACATTTCTTAGGATCTTCTTGGTGAGGTGTGTCATTGTTGTCATGGATCTCTGTTGTCTTCCCTGTGTGCAGCCGTTGCTCATGGTCTTGGTGAAGAAATGTCATCATTCTCATAGGGTCCCTGTCTTAGGACCCTAGCAGTTGACAACTGTCATTTTTGTCACTGGCTTCCTTTTCCAGACCCTGCTAAGATAATGTCATTCTCCTTGTAGGATGCTGTTGCTCAGCATCCGGATAGACGCGTGTGCCATTCCACCCCATGGAGCCTCATGTCTGTGGATCCTGTTAGTTGATGTAGATATGTCATTCTTTTCATGGGGCTCATTTCTGGGCTGCAGAAGATGTTTCAACAGGCACTGCAAAATTTTTGCCCCCTCCTGCAGGGAACTTGTCATTACCTGTTTTGTCTGCCGTGTTTTCTGGTTTGAAGTTATTCTAGCCCCACACAACCTCAAGAAGTCTCGGCTTTTGTCTTTTTTGTGAAAGTGAAGGATACGTGGCACAATATACTTTGCTTTTTTTGTCAACTTGAACTACTGGTTGACATATGCCTTTGTGTGTTTCCCGTGTAAGTGGGCTCTGCAGCGGGAAGGGATAATGATCTTTTTTCCATGAAGCATTGTTCAGTTTGACATCATTACTTAAATCATGAAGTCTTTCCAAGAAGTGCTGATGCAGATGTTGCGTACATATGTTTTATATCACTATAAGTTCAAACATTTTTCTTTTAATTTTACTTAGGATTTGCCTGTTAGTTTTCCTCATGAAATGCAAAGGTATGAGTCAAAATAAAATGTTTAGCTTTAAAAATTAATTGCTTGTTTCTGTACCTATGTGAATTTATTTGAGCTCCTATTCCTTAACATCAACAAAGTCTGTGTATCCCCAGGTGTTGGGTTCTGTCTGACGTTTTTGCTTTCACAAGGACTTGATGCTAGACAAAGTCCCAGGAACAGACTATTTAATATGAATGCGTTAAAGGTAAATGTACCTGTAATAATAGATAATGATCAGGAAGAAGAATGCATCGGTAAAACTGAAAGGTTCTTGTGAAGAGGTTTTTGCATAATATTTTATCATGGCCAAAGTATGCAGTGACAGTTGACACAGACATGCAATGAGGTGGCAAGATAAATCTGACAACATTTTAGGGCTATTGTGTACAGCTCATACTTGAGCAAACAATATCTGCTTGGTTAACAAGAATGTTACACAACTAATAACATTTTAGGATTAAAATTAGTGTTTATGTCAAATTCCATGGCCAAAGTTGTTGTCCATATTTTATAATTGTAAGATCTGTTTGCCAAAACTTGTCACATGGCAAAGGATTGGCTCAAAGGTTACTGTTAATCGCATTCGTAACTCTCTGAAAAAGTCTTTAATAGTATTGTGTGTTAATTGCATCAGTTTCCTTCCTCTGCCAGGGGGACAGCAGCCTATAAAAGTGAATAAAAAGACCCCAGTGATCGTATTGCCTCTTAATATGGGTAAAGATGAGAGTAATTCCTCACGGTGAAGAACTGGGTTGGCAGCTCAGGTGTCACACATCATTGCTGCTGTACCCTTCAGAAGGATGCTTGTTTTGAATTGCTTTAATAAATACAGTAGTAAAAAGTGAGAATAAAAAATACAATTTTAATTTAATTTGTCAGGTAGAAAAAAGAATTGTTGTTCTTCTCTTTCTATGGTTTGGCATACTTAGTATCTCAGTGCCAAACACACCAATTTGTAATTTCTGGACTCCTGGCTCAGTCCCTATGGTAGTACCATTGAAAAACATCTCCAGGTGTTGGCTGGTAGCACGTTAGTTTACCTGGCTAATGGAGGTGATTTTACATTTCTGCAACTGTTAACCCAAATAATCCAACAATTCTGTGCCATAGTAAAATGGAAAACGTAAAAAAAAAAAAAAATCACAAATGTAAACTTGCTAAATCAGGTTTTGAGAGCATCTTGTTACTTTTAATGCATAGGTGTGAACAGAACAGCAGTAAAAATGTGAATAAAATTTTAATTAAAAAAAAAATAGAAACGGTGTTCTGAATGTGCTTCTGTGGTGGACTTAAAAGTGGGTCGCTGGCATGCAATGTCAGCATGTGGATGTGCTCGATCGCCTGAGGCTGCAGAATCCTGCCCGAACTCCAACTGTCCCCCTGCATATTAGGGCACTTTTAGGGCCTGTGTTGTGATGGACAACTGATGGCGAAGTGAACCTCAGTGTCTGTCCTGGCTCTCCAGTAACCCACTTATTCTGGTCAAAGACACCAAGGTGTCAGTGGAACACAAATGACAAAATGTTCTTTTGAAAATTAGAGATGTTAGTCACTTGGTATCATCTCACTCACTAGAGAACCTGGCCAAGTTGAAAACTTGCAGATTTTAAAAGTTGGATGTTTTAGGAAAGTTGTTCAAATTAGCTTCCTTGCTAAGAGGTCCTGTCTGGGGCTTCAACTGGCAACCTTCATTTGCCACATTTGTGTCTTAAACTGCCTTTCTGTCTTCTTTTCTATGATTACATATATATTTGTATTTGTTATATACCCCAGTTTTTGGCAAAAACTTCTTGCTTTAAATGTTTATCCTAGAAAAAGATTTGAAGATGAAATTTTATTAGTCAATGGCTCAAATTAAACCTTACTAATCTTTCGGTCATACTCCAAATTTGAATATTGTTGTTTATTCTGTAGACTCAAATTAAGACCTTCGAATATCAGCTCAGTGCTGAGAGAGAAACAGTTTGAAGAATTAGTTTATCTGATGTGTGAAGTGCCAAAGTTAACTGTTGCTATGCTAATGTGACCTGCCACTACCACCGCTGAGAACCACTGGATTGAGTGCCAAAGCAAAAGCCTTCAGTTCCAAGGTATCCCAGCGTTTCGCTGTATCAGTACTGGGGTTAAAAACTGTAGGCTTAACGGTTGATATGTGTAGATAGTCATGCCAGGAAGAAATATTGTATACATAAGTGATATGAATGTGATTCAAAGTCCTAAATATTTGCCCCACTTGTTAAATCTTTTGTATTTTCACTGCTCTACAGCGATGATCCTTCTCACTGTCAGCAACAAAATAATACATCTGTGTTGATGTGGCCAATATGTGCACATTCTGTATCCTGACAAACTTGCATTTATCTGGTTTCTTGATCACCATGGGTGTGTGTCAATCTATGCGTAACATTTGGTCTTACTGTTCTGCATTGTGCCACATCTGCGAGTTCACTTTTATTAACTAAGCAGACACTTTTCTCCACACTGCTGTACAACTTGAAGAAGACAGGAGTGCATTTCGCAAACAAATATGCACATACAGTCATGTGAACTTGAAGTACTTGGTCACTGAGTACTATACCACAGTTTTTGCCAGTATACAGTACACGAGTAGCTGCATATACAACTGATCTTACATATTGTGGGAGAGCATTTCATTGTTTTACAGTTAGTTGTCCCAAATTCCCCATGAATACCCCTAAGATGTAAATGAGCGACATGAGTCTTAACATTGCTGCAGGCAGCCTTCTTTGCAGTGTGATTCATGAACACAGGAAATATTAACGCAAGCCTTAAAGTAATTTCAAAGTTCTGTTTTCAGTACAGACCCGAGCTGTGCCTGGCTGTCTGCTGTACCACTACTCCTTAGTTACCATAACCTGTAATAAAGCCTACTTAAACATGCATTTGTTTTGTGCTGTATATGTACAAAGAATCTTGTGCAGTATGGATTTTTACAGGATTGTGCATCCGGAGAAATAAGATACAGAATTTTGCCACCAGCTAAAACCAGAGCAATGGGTTTGACAGAAAACATCCACGTTAAAAAACCCACCATCGAATTATGTTCAGCTCCCTGGTGTGGAAAAGAAGCAGTTTGTCTGATTTATATTTTTGAGGGTATCCCTGAACATCAAGTACTGTTTACCTTAGAAGAAATGGTGAACTTGTTATAATCTTGAATAAATAGGGTGGGAAATACATTTTCTATTCTTGTGACCAAAGAGACACTACATGTATGTAGTACACATGGTTCAGTAAAGATGGACATTGAACTTTAGAGCTAATAGAGGAACTCTCTACTGCGAATCCTGTTTCACTCCTTTGGTTCCTTTTTTCGTCCAGTTTGTCAGTCTGAACATCTGCACTTGTTTTGTTGCTCATGCTGCTTCACAGATGGGTGAAGTTTGGGGTTTCTCTGCCATGGGTGCAGGCTATTGACATTCTGCCTCTGCTGTGGCATCTATGCTCTATGTTCAGCTTCACTGACTCATATTGAGTGACAAAGGGAACAGATGCTGGCTTTTGTCGTTGATTCTGTCCATAATAGTTTGTTTCTAAATAGGTGGCGCTGCATTGCTTGAGCAGCAATCATCAGTATTTGTGTATGCAATGAGAAAGGAAATTTCTGTACCCTGGTATGTTGTCAATCTGAGAAGCAGCACTCTGGGTTCAGTACCCTGGCAATGTAGTTTGTTTTTTTTTTTCATATTCTTAGTAGCACATAATTTACAATTGTACCCCTTACCTATTTTTCAGACTTAAAGTGTTTGATAAATCAATTAAGTGAATGCATTTTCTTGAGAGCGTGATGTTTATACCAGCACTTACAGTGTCTTAGTCCAAGCATCAGTGAAAATCCTGCAGTTTATTTAAACAAATCAACAAATGTGTTAAGTGGTTTGCTTTAAAATGTTTTCTTGTAGCTAAGAGTTTTTCTGTTACAGTAAAGATCACAGAAATTTTGAAACAAAAACTGATTTTGACCCCACATTATCAGACATTTGAGCCAGCGCTTTATTTTTTGTGAGCAAATTTTATTTGTTCAGTGTCTGTCAAATGTGACAGTGAGAAAATGGTTGGTTAACTAGTTTGAAATCTTAGTGTTGCTCCAGTTTGAGGGCAGATAGGGAGTGTGATTTAATGGTGCAGAGGACCAAGTGTTGGCCTGGATGATCCGTTTTGAGCTGTAGGACACATCTGTAGTGTAAACAAGGGTATGAATCACCAGGTGGTGGCTGACACATCCCTCAATTAAGCAGGCTGAAGAGCCTCACCTCAGGCTTCTGTTAGCGCATGGCTAACACATGGCTGCTTGTCTTATCCCGTTTGTGACTGCTGTAATGTCTCCTGTCTTCTTAGTGCTAGTGGCTGCTAGCCATGGAGACCAAAGGCAACGACAGCACCTTCCTCAACTTGGGGGAATTGGACAATTACCTCGTGCAGCGGGACTCCAACTTTGTTTGGCTGCTTGTGGGTAAGTACTGGAGTAGGAAGATGACATCTAGATGGTTTGCTCAATAACAGTGTTGAGCAAACCATGATATATGTTCCCTTACTGTGCAAGGTCAGTGCATGCCTGTAATGTAGTAACAGTGCAGTTGCATAGCATCAAGCTGCATTACACTGTTTTCTTGGCTTCCTGGAGCTTCATCAGCTGAGTTTGTGGTTCTGCTAGTTCCTGTAGGTAATTCTGTTTGTGCTCCTCTCTTGATGGATTGTTGTCCTGTTTGATTATAGTGCTCCTTCATTTGTCTGAATTGGAGCTGGCAGTAGGCTCCACCAGTCCAGCCGCCATGCAAGATTAGCACTCTTTATTTATGACCACTGTACAGTAGTCACTGTATCAGGAGTGCATCATCTGCCTTACATTTTGGGTTTCTCATTCCCTCATTTTCTTTGTACATCCTGTAGTCCTTCCTGCTCTCCAAGAGCCTGTCCTCTTACCCTGAAGATGCAGTCATATGTTGTGTGGACCTGCACCATACAATTGTACATATGCCCCACACCCACTATACAAGTCTTTTTCATCTTCTGCCAGTTTGGCAACTAAATGTCTCTGCATAGTGCCACCTGATTCTGTGGTCCTGTCTTTGATCTGTGTTGGACCAAATCTGAGCAGCTGTGGTTCTATATTCTCTTTGTGGTGGCATTTCTTATGGGCTCATTCTCTTGCAGCCACGATCCTGTCTTGTGGGTGGATTATATACTTGACATACTACAACTCCCGTAACATCGGCCTCATTCTGACCTTGATTATCAACAGACTCTACAAAAATGGATATGTTCACATTGGTAAGTGGAGAAATGGTTTAAGAAGATTGGTTTTTCAGTATAGACCATCCAGTTATTCAAACTGTATTGCACTCATGCATCTTGCATGTATTGACCAGAGTATAATGTGGTGGAATGTAAAGAAATGCTTAAAAGGATCCATATTTGTCATGTAGATTTGATATTTTTCTTATATGGGAACAGATGAGACATACTGTATTTCAGCACTGTAAAATGTATGGGTTTTCCTTGTAGTGCTTATGGGTGCATGTGCAAATTGTATCATTTGTGTTTGTATTACATGGGACAGTGCATCTCAGATGGAAATTGGTATCCTTGAATCTCAGCAAGCATGGCATTTGAGGGCCTTTTCATATTGCCCAGGTGCTCAGTAAGGTAAGGCTGGTGTGCGATGCCACAGGAGGCGCTCACCTCTGATTTTCTCCCCCAATAGGCTCCTTTTCCTTCTCGGTGCTGTCTGGGAAGGTCATGTTTCGGGAAGTGTACTACATCAATGAGGACATGTCCATTCGGTAAGGATCAGCTGGGCACACATTCATGAAGAGTAGCAAGTGCAAGGAAGGGGATCATAGGGGTGTGATGTTGTCCTGGTACCCCTTTAGTGGAATGAGCTCAGAATTTCTGTGATATCAGTAGCTGTAGCTTCTACTTTGGTCTCACAAGCTGCTCTTCTGTGTTGTTTTTATGATGTTCAATAATTCCCCTTGTAATGCAAACTAATTAATATTTTCATGGAAGTCACTGATAACATTTTGAGGAGTGAAAGTGCTTTACTTGTTTCCAACTTGAAATCTAAGTGAGCACATAATTCAAGCGTAGTGGTGAAAATGCCATGCAGAATCCCTTGTTGAATCCCCATTATATTCCAGGGACTGGGCTACTGAAAATGAAACCATTTCATCAAATTAAGCCTTAAGTTTTATTGACTTGCTTTATTAACAGTACAAAATTTTGTTGGTGTTGTTGATGTTTAATTTGTGGCTTTCAGTTTCCACTTTTCAGTCTTCACAGCGCATTGTATAAATAGTGGTAATTCTGTTTTCTATACTTGTTTCTCTTCCATTTCAGGATTCAGGATGGCTTTCTTATATTCCGCTGGTGGAAAATGTATAACCCCAAACAAAAGCAGCATGGTGAGAACAAACCCCCCTTTTTTCTTGCTAACTTCCTTAACTGTTTGACAGTACATGTCTTCCAGACATCGAGAGAATTAATTTCCCGATAGATCTGTTTATGGAACAGAATGTAGTTTTTTCTCACTATATTTGATTTCAAAGCAGTATTGGGGCAAATTTAGACGTTTAAACAGAATAAAGAATTAAGACTTTAAAGAGTTACACTTTAAAAGCATCACACATGCAGATTTTTAACATTTTTTTTCATTATGACTCCAATAACCCCTACTGACGTTTTCAGAAAACTGAGCTCTCGTTTATATAAGTATTCAGATCCTTTACTGTGGCTGTCCAAATTGTGGTTACATTCTGGTTGCTTTAATTGTCCTCGAGGTGTGTCTAGAACTTGATCGAGTCTGCTTGTGACAAATTGAACTGATTGGACACAGTTCAGAAAGGCAAAAACCTGTATATCCCACAACTGTTTGCCTTTCTGAACCCACAATTCACACTACATGTCAGGACAAAAACCAAGTCATGAAGTCCAAGGAACCCTCTGTAGACCTCTGTGATAATTTGGTGGTCAGGCATAGATCAGGGCAAAGGTATGAAAACATTTGAGTAGCTTTGAGTGTTCCTAGGCACACAGTGGTCTCAATAATTGTGAAATGTATGAGGTTTAGAACCACCAGGACTCATAATAGAGTTGGCTGTCCGGCCAAACTGAGTAACCAAGCATACAGATAAGACAACGCTGGAGTGGCTTTGGGAAAAGTCTCTGACTGTCCTTGAGAAACCCAGCCAAAGCCTAGACTTAAAGCTCATAGAACATCTGTGGAGAGACCTAAAGATGGCAGTTTACAGATGCTTCCAATCCAACCTAACAAAGCTTGAGAAGATCTGCCTGAAAGAATGGGATAAACTGCCCAAATCCAGGTGTGCAAAACTTGTAGAGACTAACCCAAGAAAGCTCAAAACTGTAATTGCTGCCAAAAGGGTCTTCTGCAAAGTACTGAATTAATGGTCTGAATACTTATGAGAGAATGAGAGATTTCAGTCTTTGATTATTAACAAATTTCCAAAACTTTCTGAAAATGTGTTTTCACTTTGCCATTATGGGTTATTGAGTGTAGACTGATGGGAAAAAATGGCAAATTTATCCATTTAAAATTAAATGTAAAACAAAAAAGTGTGCAGAAATTGAGGGGGTCTGAATACATTCTCAATCCACTGTATTGACGGGGAGGTAATAAAACTCAGAAACTGAGATAAGATCTGGAAGTGCACACTAGTGACACCTTGTGTAACCAACTGCCATGTGCATAATGTGTCTGCTGTCAAGTTAGCGCAAGTGTTGCTCTTAACCAGGGGTTCAGGGACCCCTTCTGTGAAGCACAAGCTTACCTTGAAAATGACCAACTAAATAAAAGTTAAAAACACTGCTATGCTATTGCTAGCTGTTAAAATTGTGTGTGAAAGTAATTCCAGTGCACTAAACCCACAATGATGGATGATGGTAGATGAGTAGGTGTAGACAATGAATGAATGAATGCTCTTTGAATTTATTCATACAGAAGCCTTTTCTCGAAACGGTCCTTTAACTTCAGGCTACATCTGTGTAATGGGCTATGCGTTTGTATTTAAATTGTATGTTTTCCTGGCTTCTTTCCAACAGAACTTTATTCCATAATGTAAATTATATTAAACACGTGCCTTACTCTCTCACGTGTCTTACTCCTATAGGCAAATATAGATGCTATTTGTGATGTGTTGAAGAATATAGCAATACATCAAAATCTTTTAAAATTCTGCAATAGTGCATTCTCGAAGAACCATCAAAGTTGCATGTCATTTCACAGGAGTCACATAAATTATATTTTGTGTTTTAAGACCCGAAGGCTGAGACAAGACTATACATCACTGTGAATGGGTTTGAGTTCCACGTGTACAATCGGACAGACCTGTATACTCGGCTGCAGGAGACCTTTGGACTGGAGCCAACCTTGTCTTCGCCTAGAAAGGGGGAGGACAAAGGGAAAGATGGCAGGGAAAAGACTCTCAAGGGGTAAGACTATGTTTTAATGCAAGACAGATCATTATACACTTTATAGAAAATAATTAATACGAAACACAATTTGTCTTTCCAGAGTAAATATCAGCACAGAGTCGCAAGACCCAGCATCCTCTTGGAGATCTCTTATTCCTGTCATCAAAGTCAACATCAGCACTGTGAGTATTTATCTCCATAGCAGGTCAGGTCTACCTTTTTCAGTCCTTCAAAGGTATTCCAGTGCTCCAGAGAAGCAGGCCCCATTCCTCTGAGCCTTTTGTTGATGGTGGTCTAGATGTATCCTTTTGCAACATTACTAAAAAGTGCTAAATAGTATATCATGCCCCCCAGTTCTGTTACACTGTAACATCAAGTAGTAAGTGTGTAGGTCTGGACATGCCTTACCTAGAAAGTCGAGTTCTTTGTGGAAAGACTCTTGATGGTGATTCATATCTGCCTGGTACTCATCTTCTTGATGATTTTTTAATGACACTTCAGTATGCCTGGATCTGCTGTGTGCAAGCTGCAAAGTCTCACTGCTTTCACGTCTCCCCCTTTCATTTGGAGATAGTCAAGTACACTGCTGCACAGTTCTATGAATGTCTGTTTTCTTTGTGTTGGGCCAGGGACGGGTGGCATTCGGGAACCACTACCTGCCGCAGACCCTCTGCCTACAATTTGATGATGCCTTCCTGACCTACGCCACCAAGCCACCCTCAAGCCGCCTGGACCAGTACATGCACATTGTCAAGGGCACACTGGAGAATGTGCGGGTGATGCTGGTGCCTAGCCCCAGATATGTGGGCCGCCAGAATGACGAGTAAGGCTACTGCTCCGTTTCACCGTGAAGAATGTGGGCTTTAGAGTGCTCCCAGAGTTAAAAAGTCTCCGTCTTTCATCTTATTGTATCTTTAGTTTTTGTCTACACATAAAATCCATTTGTTAGATGATCTTTAGGGGAAAATAGCAGCTGTAAGTTCAGTGTCCAATGCCAGTACACTATAAGTAGTCACTTCTAGGTGTACAGCTTTACACTGCTGAAAGGATGCGTTTGGATTTAATGGAGACTGTTAGCTGTGAACATAAATGACTGTTGAAACTGCACTGGGCATGTTTTCACCATGAAGGGCAAAGATAAAATGGATTGGAAAGTAGAATGCATGGTGCAATGAGATGACCTTGATTTAAATCACTGTTGAAAATGCCATTTAGAAGTTGATGTTTAAGTACCCGTCTTTTTCCCAACATAAAAAGTGTCAGGCTGCCTGATGTGGTATTTGTTGTTATGCATAAGCATGACAGTAACAGGGCACTTGTGAAATACACTTTTGTAAATTATGACAGAGTAAGGTGTTTGCACTGATTCAAAGTCTGTCCTCAGAATAGCATCTAAAGCATTGTGTAACATGTCTTTAGAAGGGCTTCTTAAATGGTTGCTGAAGTTTTGGACGATAAGAGGCAGTTAATTTCCTCCCTTGTCTTTAGGCCTCCCAGACTGATGGGAGAGGGTTTTGTGGTCATGCAGTCAAATGATGTTGACATCTACTACTACATGGATGAACCAGGTACCTGCACTCAGTTCCATGCAGTGTGCTTGCTGCTCTAGTTTAGAGCCTGAGTGGCATGATTTATGGAATCTGTGTGTGTCTGTGTCTAGGTTTGGTCACAGAGGAGGTGGACAGTGGAGATGCTGAGGCAAGTGGAGAAGAAGACAAGCTTCAGGACCTGCCTCCATGCTGGGGACTGGATGTCGTGTTTGGGAAAGGGACCGATTTCAACTACGGGCCTTGGGCAGACCGGCAGAGGTTTGGGGCTGTTTCCTCCTTTACCTGCTCCATTTCCACCCACCAGCTGCCTGCAAGCATTGCAGATGTTCAGTTGTAGCATCTGTACGATAGTAATCAACTGTTCAAGTGTAGTCTCACTCCTTCAAAGTGTACTTGCTTGTTGTAGCCAGATATTAACTTATTAGATATTGCGCATAGTCCTTATCAGATGTAAACTGATCAATAGTTGTGTGTTTTAGGATCCCTGTGATAAACAAGCACACTTAAGAGCGGAATTCAGTTGTCATTTGAGGCTCCTAAATTAAACCACTTATACCGGTTACATACTTGAAGTCTAGGGTGCAGTATATCAAATAACATGTTTTTTCTAACATTGTTTCTGTGTTAATGTTGGAGGCCACTGTGTTCCTTGTTGATATTTTAATTAACTTTGAAATGATTTTTCCCCTTTTCTCCCTGTCATGTAGTTAAACATACTATGCTTAAATGTGTTAGAGATGCCTAGGACTCATTGTGTTTAGGGTTTGACATCTACTTGGTCTTTCCTGCTTATTTATTATTCTTGGGTTCTTGTAAATGTGATGATATAAAGAGTGGCTGGGTCCTTCCGGTGTTCCTGAATGTTGCAGTAATGTTAGTACGATGTCAGAACTACTTGGGGATCATAAATGTTTTCTTATAGGGACTCCCTGTGGAAGTTTTTCCTCCCGGCAGATTACCAGCCCATGAAGGCCACGGAGCCAGCTCAGCCTGGGCAGCCACGGCAGATTCTGGCCTTTGAGCTGCGCATGAACATTATTGCGGATGCTACCATGGACCTGCTCTTCACCAAGAATCGGGTTGGTCCTCTTTCTCTCAGTATACAGCTGCCAGAGCCTATTTATATGGCTACTGCTTGGTGCACAAAATATTCAACTGCCACCGAAAAGCCCAATTGTTGATAATCTACATTTGTTTGTTGACAGATCAGTGCTTTCCTATGTGCTGTTATCAGCATTTGAAAATTGTTGGATTAACTGGACTCTGATAAAATTGTACTCATCACTTGGTTAAAGAGCAGGTCTTGCTACCACATGGAATGCATTTAAATGGCTTAAGGTGACACTGAAGCCAGAAAAATTCAGTGAGAATTGGAGAAATTGTGTTTGAATTTTTAGTGGTTATGTCCACCCTGGCACTCACAGGAAGGTGAAGTGTGCTTCCTCAGGGTACTGACACCAGTGCTCTTCTGCTCATACAGGAAACCAATGCCATTCACGTGAATGTGGGGGCGGGATCCTACCTGGAGGTCAACATTCCCATGACTGTGGGCGAGAATGGTTTGTGTATTAAGTTGCAACCACTGCCCTGTTGCATCCTAGTCTATTGCTTGCTTACACACAGATGGGAGTGAGAGAGTTTCAGGCTAATTCGTCAGCACTTTAGCTTTAGCAGGTAGCTGTGTTTTGACAGCTAGTGTGCTATGCTTCTCAGTCAAAGTGTAGTGTATGGTTACTTCTTATCTGGTCCTGCCTTGGTTCCAAAATGTTCCTTTCTTATCCCAGGTTACTCCACCTCCATCAAGGGACAGCTCCTACATGTGGACACCACCAGCAGCATGCAGTACCGGACCCTTCTAGAGGCAGAGATGCTGGCTGTGAGTGCTCTTTCTGCTGCTCTTTGAGTCCCTGATTCTGTGAGAAAGTGTGAGGTATGGCTGCAGGTCAGTGTGAGGCTATAGAGTACAGCTTCTGCAGTCTGGCTCCTGTCAGAGTTTAGTTTCTGGTCATTTCATTGGTGGATGCATTTTTGTTCAGCAGAATGATCCTGTACGTCTTGATACTGAGTGAGGAAAAGCACGGGCATATACAGTACTTATGTGTCCATGCATCCAGTTGCCCAACTGCTTATTACTTATCCTGACACTTTCCATCGACAAGGGTCTGTTATTTTGCTATTTTATGTATTACCCTCCTTACTGAGTGGACCAGACTGGCTGGTTGATGCATTCCACAAGTGACAACTTTTTCTGAGCGCTGGGAGCAAAGTACTGGGACTCTAAAAAGGCATGCATGCTTTTATGTGCTTTGGTAGCGATGGCTGCATTGCAGGTCATGGATATGATGCACCTGACAGTGGGGCATGAAGACATAAAGAAAACTGCATGGATTAATATCTGGCTCCAGTGTTTGTGCAGTTCTGTGCAGTAGAGAAATGCATTCATAGAACTCCCCAATGTAAAAGCTGGTGGGCCCAAATGATTATTAGTGTGTCTGGGCTGCTTCAGTTCTTGTCACTGCTTGCTGGGCTTTTTTTTTTTTTTTTTTTTTTTTTTTTTTGATTTATACTCTGCAAATTAATGTGCATCAATTTAGGATTCAGGGTTTAAAGATTATAGAGGGACATGGTGTAGTAGATGTTAGCGCTGAAGACCTGCTGAAAAAGTGATCCATGTTTCAGCTGTAGGTTTTTGTGGAAATTTATCTAGCCTTGTCAACTGTGTTTTGTATCACAGGGATTAGCTCTTCTCCAGTGCTCCAAGGCATCTAAAATGTTTTATCATTGTACATCACCACCTCAATATTGCTTCATATCCAACATTCTGAGCCATTTCTAGATGATATCTCTCATTCAGGTTGTGCAAGAGGCTTACGTGGACAAAATGAGACTCTCTCTGTCTCTATTTTCTTCAGTTCCATGTTAATGCCAGCTATCCTCGGGTGTGGAATGCACCCCAGTCCTGGCAGTGTGAAATCGAGGTGTACAAGGCCACATACCACTTCATCTATGCCCAGAAGAACTTCTTCACAGGTGAGAAGGCAAGAGAGATAAAGGAAGATAGCCAGGTGTCATGCAGTACACGTTCACCTGGTTTGAACTATCTTCAGCTGGATTTAGGATTTTTCATCCATTCATTATATGAGCTAATCATCGAATCCATAAACAATTCTCACTTACAGGGGACCCGCTGTGTATGGTGACTGTGTTTGCAGTGCTGTTTTACAGGCTGTCAGGTGATGTGTTTCTTTATTGATGGTTTTTCCCGACCCAACCTTGTCTAGACTTAATCCAGGACTGGGCGAGTGACAGCGTTCCCGACATCTACTCCTTTGTCCCATATTCCTGGAAGTTCAACATGCTTTTCCACCAGTTTGAGATGATCTGGGCAGCCAATCAGCACAACTGGATTGACTGCTCCACCAAGCAGCAAGAGAATGGTGAGAACAGCTTGTTATGAATGCTCATTAAATGGTGTCATGTAGCCATCTGTTAAGCCATCATTAACTGCTTTATCCTGGTCAGGATCAGGGTAGTGTGGAGCTCATTTGATATTCAAAAATATTGGTGTGACTCCTTATCTTTCATGTATGACCTCTTTAAACATTTCTGCAAAGAGCAATACTCGCAGGATCTTTTGAGCAGAGACCACCCTAATGTGACAGTTTAAGTGAAGTGCATTCTGATTTCTTCATGGAATCTTCTGCTTGATATAGCAAATTATGGATATGTGTCACAGTTGAACAGTAATGAATCAGAATGCATGCAGTTTTAAAACGAATGAACCTGCTATTGCTTTGCTTCATGCTTTTCATCTGAGATGAACAATTACATTTACGTTGTTTAATTTAGCAGATGCTTCTTTATAAGTGGTGTACAACTCAGAGTAAATATGTAGATAATAAATACTAAATAAGGAAAACGTAGAAGTTTTAAGGTAGAACTGAGTAATTCCAATGAAAGAATTGCCCTGGAGTCTTTCTATGATGTGCAAGATATGCGTTTGTCCTACAGTCTGTAGTTAATTATGGCAAAATTATTTAATTTGTCTGTAGCCACTGAATTTTCAACTTGGTTGAGGACTCATGGAGTAAGGAGGAGATATCGCAAAGTATACAGCCTTTGATTGAACTTCTGCCGCACTCCTTTTCTGCTTCTCTCTCTCTCTCTCATGCATGCATGTAGTGTAATTTAACACTTCTCTCTTCTTCCTTTGCAGTATATATGGCTGCCTGTGGAGAGACCCTCAATATTGATTTTACTTTGCCATTTAATGACTTTGTCCCAACCACATGCAACACTACATTTTCTATGAAGGTATGTATTTTTAAAATGTTTAATGCAGCAATTAAGATTCTTTTTTGACTAACAGTAGTTTACATTAAATTCTCAATGCTCAATAATTCCTTTCTTTACTGTATCACATATCCCCATTTAAAGTACAGGCGTATAATTGAAGTCCTTGCACACTCTTGTCTGTTGGACTTTTATCAACATTGTAGTCCACAGCTTTGTTTAGATGAAGCAGCGTAACCATCTCTGTCTGTCTGTAGGCAGAGGACACGGACCTACGGCTCTGTCTACCCGACTGCCACCCAAGCAGGTACCCGCTCCTCACTTTAGCCAAAGACTACCAGCCCATCAAGAGCCCCCCTGATGCTTCTAAGTCCACCGAGGGCCAAGGGGGAGCCACCAAGCCCAATAAGCCCTACTGGAGGAACATGACCCAGATCGAGTGAGTCACATTCTTTTCCACACATCCAGCTGTAATAATACGCAAAGCTATAAGTTGATTTTCATAAAAATATGTTATGAACAGTTTAATAATTTAATATTCATATCAATGACGTTGATGTTGAAAGCCAGGAAGTAATGCCATTAATGCTTCTTGTTCTGTACAGAGCTGGTTGGGTGGACTGCTGGAGTGTACCCACCTTTTTGCTTGTCATTGATTACACCTGGCACCCTGTATACCCCCAGAAGGGCCAAGAGCAGCGAAAGCATTCCTGTGAGCATTGCTTTACACCCCCTCTGAGCCTTTCCTTCACTATCTACTTCATGTAGAAATCATTTATTGTGGTCATTCATCCCTTAAAGAAATGGTGGTTTGGTCATCCTGCAGTAGAAATATCTGATGATGGTAAGTAGGTGGAAAGCAAACTAGTCTTTATGTTAGGCACAACTGTGTGATTTTTGCTACTTCTGTTGCCTTTGATGGCAAGGTCAGATGCAGGGTTTTGGGATGTCAATTATTCAAACAGGGGGAGGTGGGGAATGGAAGTATACAGAGGCTTAATTAAGCATGTGTTAACTTTCACACCTGTCCCCTGTCTACTTGACTCATTTTTGACGTGTTGAATGTGGGTTGGGGTGGAGGGGTTTACCAAAGCTGACCACACTCCTGAACCAGAGTTGAACCAAGGCGGCTGAGTCTTCAAAAGTGGTATGATGGTATTGCCTTCTAATGTATTTTGCTCAGTTCCTTAATTGACAGTGGGGTCATGGTCATGATGTGCTTCTTTTATGATTCTCCAAATAGAGGAATATTTTCCTAATGAACTTCCCGAATGTTTGGGGAACCCTCATTCTGTTTCTGATCTTTCAAGAACAGTGTCCTTCACTCTTAATTTGTGACTAATAATGTCAAAATATCTCTTTCTGTACTTCCAGTGTCTGAGACAGATGAGAAGTCTGTTTTGCGGCCTCCCAGCCGTGCGACCACCTCTCAGTCCAGCAAGGTGGACTCTTCAGAGCTGCCCCCAGACTGCTTGCGAGTGGAGATGGAGCTCTCCCCTGACTCCCAGTTGATTCTCTATGGGCCTATGCTGAAGGCATTAATCTCTATCAAGGTACCCAGCCACTATCATACTTATTTCTCTCTGTAGCTTTTCATTACACTTTAATGCTACTGTTATTTTCTTTTTATTAAGTCATATTTTAAGTCCTTTTTTCAGGGGCCTTTTCTCATGTTGACTACCTCTCTAACCATTACGTTTACCATGACAATGACATCAACATTTCTTTGATGTCATTGTCTTGGTATAGCCTTGTGCATTACAAAAAACTCAGTTCAGTAAATTGAAGCAGTTGAACGAATCATTAAGGACAGCAGTATAAAGTTTGACGGTGTGATTTAGTATAAGAGAATAAGTGATTCAGTCATTTTGGTGAGCTTACTCACCAAATCACTATAAGAAGTGATTTTTCTCTATGCTAATATGACAGTCTTCTGGCCTAAGATGCTGTCATCTATAAACTGTTGGGGATTTTTATTGAATCTTTCTGGCAGCATGTATGCATGAGGTGACAAAGTTGTGTATGATTCAGGTTTGTAAATTATGCAATATTAACCCCGGGTGCCATCATTCAGTTTTTTGCCGTTGTAAAACCTTTCTGGTTTGTAGACTGCCATCACTGAATGTTATAAAGAAGTCTTCATGCAGGGTCTGCTGGGGTCGTTCTAAAAGATACATTTTCTGGAAATGTTGTAATTGGATTTTAGTTGACATTGTGTCATAACTTCTAAGGACAAGCATGCATTGATAGTTTGCTTTAACTTGTTAACCAGGAGAACTACTTTGGAGCAGATGACATGTACACAGATTTTGAGGAGGTGGCCAGCAGTCCTGTGTTGTCCCGTTCGGCCTCATCTGGTTCAGGTTGGACAGCCCTAGGTGTACCAGAAAGTGAGGGGCAGCCCATGCAACCACAAGCCGTCAGACCGTGGGACATCACTGTGCTCATCAACCTGTACAAGGTGCACGGCAGACTGCCTGTGGTGAGTGTTCTCATCTCTTTCAGCCTCTCCTCGGTCTCTTTTTTTTTTGTGCACACTGAAGGTAGAGGACATTATGCAAGGTAATGGCTCAAAGTAATATGATTAACTGTTTCCACTTTTCTCGAGACTATTAGCTGAATAGGGATGCACTGTAACACAGCAGGTTTGAATCAGACTCGGTCTGTGTGATTTTCGAATGTTCTCCCCATGGTTGCATGGGATTCATCCGGGTGCTCTTGTTTCCACCCACATGTGATCTTCTGAATTTCCCATTGTATGTGCCCATGTGTGCGTGTGATTGCTCTGTGATGGATAGCGTCATGCTCCATGCCTCCAGATAGAATCTTCACTACAGAAAACCTGCCTTGGAAAAGTGATTATTGATTATAAATGATTGATATTTAAAGAATTTCACCCTACAGTGTAGGGTTAATAATGCATGGTAACATCAAATAATGGGCAGTTATATTGTTTTCAGGTCAAAGATCATTTACTATCATTTACTTGTCACTGTTTTCTGTTTTTATTTGCGTTTCCCATGCTGGCCCAACTTTTTCTGATTTGGTGTTGTACTGTAAATGAGGCTGAATTTTAGTTGTACAACGTGCGTAAACCCATCGTGTGAAGTTCATTTCAAGGTTCACCCCACTCCATCGGTACGCTACAAGCATATTTGCACACTGCTGCCTCCTGCTGTGAATTTACTGCCCACTACCCATGGGGCTGATTTGTGGACCAAATTCTGTATTGACTTCCTGGGAAGAGGCTTTAAATTGTGGCTGTAGGTGAACTAGGATGTATGTCCAGACCAGTGGAATTGATGAATAGTAAAGCAGCGTAAACAAGCATTCAGATGGGTCATGTCACCATTGCTGTTAAAATCAAGACTAAAAATGTGAAAATTTCTTAGACATCTTTTTTGTTGTCATACAGCTCAAAGTGGCCTGAAGTGATCAGATAAATAGTTATTGCAGTTTTGTTCTGACACACTTGGATTCAGTTGTTTTGCACTGTGCTGGTGTGTGGACTGGCTTTTTGTTACAGTAATAGTTAGCAAAACAACAAATCCTGCACCATGGGACATGTTTCACAGGTTTACCCGGTCTTTGACAATGTCATTTTGTACAAAAGTCCTTTATCAGCTCTAGTTATACTGTCAGATACTATCATGATTAAACTTTTGTTTTTCGTATCTGTAGCACTGCAGCAGTGAGGGACCTGATTGCCCAGGGGGATATCTGGAACGGCTCTGCTTTGAGATGAAGAAAGGCTACAGGGAGACCCTATTGCAACTGTTGCTCTCTCCCATCCATTTGTTTGTCAGTGACAGTTACCAGGTGAGAGGCACCAAGATGCTGCGTGTGCCCTGTGGGCCCTGGGGGGTGAGGAAAATATTATAGGACCTGAGACATCTTTGGTGATGAGTACAAATTTAAACACTTTATGGAAGACACAACTATAAGCTAATCAGATATTTTTTTTTAATAATTAAACATGTTTTGCTCCCTTTTACATTTCACTTTACAAATTTATTTTCCTCTAAATATCATTTCACATACCTACACACAGGTATGGATGTAAATACTGAGCGTAACTGTGTCCAACACCCCTTTGTAAGGTCTCCAGTGCTGTTTAATTAATTGGATTCACCCTTGGGCATCCAGATGGAGAGGGAACTGTCCAATAAGAGTCGAGATTTGAGGTGCAATACAGACTAATTTACAAGCTCTCCCCATAAAACTCTGAATTCCAGTATGATTGCACTTTGTTTGCCTTCTGGACCACAAAGCTTTATTTCGATTTGTACGCATGGCTGTGTTGCCCTGACTACTACTGATTCACTCAGTTTTATTGTGGGACATTTGAGGTGGAACTCGTGCAGTGATACAGGCCATTTCTAGATAGTGTTTTTACTAATTTAATACTAATGTGAGTGAAAAGAAAAATGCCCAGAGTGAGCAATGCCTAAATTAACAGTGATTGTGCTTCTTCTTAAGTGGCTGACATCATCTCTTTGGTTAGGGTTGAAGCGCTTACAGTGAGGACAGATGATTATAGTACAAACTACGTTGACATTTTTAAAGTAGAAACAGTCCCCTTGTTAATGACTAAGTCAAATATCTGTGAGAATGTGGGAATGGTAAGTTGTTGGACTCTCTGTCTCTCCACACAGCGCCAAGCGACGGGCAGCTTGCTACGGGATGGCCACCTGAGTCTCTCTGGTCTGCAGATGCGTGCCCACGCCATGTTCTCAGACGAGGGTCTACCCCCAGGCACCGACACATTGGAGTATGCCTGGCTCGTCGATTTTCAGGCAGGAGCACTGACAGGAAAAGCCACTGTGCCACAGGTCAGTCTCTGTCCTATCTTCAGTTTGCATTCTCCTTCCCTCTACCCTGTCCCCATGGCTTGTTTTCCACTAAGGTATTTTCATTGATCATTTTGGTCTAATCCCAAAAGGGTGTTTCTGAAACTTATCTGCAGCTTTCAGTGTGATGAATCAGAGAAATGTACATGAGACTGTGCTTGGCAGAACATTGTTATGGTCTACTTCAGTGCCATGCATGCGTGCAAAGATGAACTGGGTGGCTCTGGGTCCTGTACACGAAACTACAAAATAATGGGAAATGAAATTGAAAATATACTGAACTGTAGAGTGAGTTTGCCCTGTAATTACATGGCCATTTTATTTCCTGCCCTGTGCATTCTGCCTCATGCCTTGGTGTTGGGTTTTCTGTGAACCGGCAAGTTTTATCCTCCCTATCTGTCTCGGTAAAGCTTTTGGGAATTAAAACTTCAGTGTGACTAATATTGCTGCTCTTAATACAGACTTAAAAATTGTAACTATGGGTTGTACATAATTAATTGGAGCGTTATCAGAGTCCAGCATAATTCACAAATCATTAAATGGCTGCAAACCGTGTATAGACCCATTTGAATGTCATTATATGAGTTGAATTCTGAAGCAAAGATGTTTTTAAATGAAGGTAAATGTAATGATCCATGTGTTCCTTCTAATGAATGCCCCGTTACAGCCTTATGGAAGACTCATTTAAAGAAGATAAATCAGAGTTTGCCCTGAAATCTACTTCCCGTAATGCAGTCAGGCTGGATAGATGTCTTTTAAGTGACTAAAAAGATTTCCCTTGAGTAGAAGCAGGTCATTTTTAACGTTTTATCCTCATGTGCCTCTCCTCCAGCCACACAAATCCATCAGCAAACTTAGAAAACACCTTATGAAGATTTACTGGTCTGTCCCATCATAGCCATATCTCTGAATCGAACCACTACTGAGATTTGAGGGTTACTTACTGACTTCTACTTCTCACATTCTGTACAGCTGGCCAGCCTAGTGGAGTGGGGCGAGGCTTTCGTCTTTCACGTGGTTTCCCGTGAGTTTCAGCTGGAGCAGCCAAAGTCGGAGGTGACTTGTCAGCATGGAGTGGACCGCCGCCTCTGCGATGCCAAGGTGACATTCTAGTCTGACACCTGCCTGGTCTTTGAAAAACAGGCTGGACCCACCTGCAGCACATAGGATCATCTACTATACATTCACTGGCTTTTCACCCTACAAACACCAGACATTTGCACATACTACCTTGATACGTTGTAAATCCCAAATCACTATTACCACTCCTTCTCAGTCATTAAAAACTTAATAAAGATTTCCATTGATTTTTTTTTTTTAAATTATCTTTTTTAGGTAGGCTCTGTAAAATCCTCTGATTAAGTTGTAATTAAAAATGCTCTATTAGGCTTTCATTATTTTTTTTAATATTAAGCCACAGTAAAATTAAAATTTATTTTAACATTACCAAACTGAACATTTCTCCTATTTCATCTCCATTGCTGACCGATTCATCACATGTGGCACACTTGTTCCCCAACATTCATGAACACCAGAAATGAGCTGTGAGCACTGTGGAAAAGAGTTTAATGAATGGGCTTACATTTCTTGATTGCATGCCATGTGCATTGCTGCCTACCATTGTATTACCTCAGGGTCCCCACAAAGGGGTTGCTGTGTGCCAGGAACCAAGTTTTTCTGATTCCCTGCATGAAATGTGGTGTTGTTGTTGTTGTTGTTGTTGTTGTATGCTAGCTCCAGGGGTGTGTGTCTTATGTGCATACCTTGGTTCTGTATATGTGCAGTGTTGGAACTAACAGGGTGGTTTCCTGCCTTGCAGCTGGCCTCACTGCCAGGTCCCTGCCATACGTCAGAAGAGCTGAAGTACACCATGACCCGGCTCTCCGTGGATGGCATTGATCTCTTCATCGTTGAGCTTGGCTGTGCTGCAAACATAAAGGTTCTCCCACCTCTTGCTGGAACTGACTTGTGGTCACTTTGTCTCTGCAGTCTCATTTAACCGAGCAGCTGTATGCAAAAGATTGTGGGATTGAGCTATACCTGTGACTGTTCCCTCTGTTAATACCAGGTGCAACAGGAGCAGACAAGTTAGGTTTTTGGTGCTACTTGTGCAGCTGTTGTTGTCTGCAAGGAATAAAATGCAAAACTCTAAACAGTAATTCAGAACATTTTCTTGTTCATATTCTTGATGTTGTAGAATTGTTCATAACTTTTTTAACTTTTGAAGTTTTGTTCATAGGAGTAAAAAGCCAATTCACCAGTTTTCACTAATGTACAAGCTTGATAAATTTGCCCTAAAGTTCTTAATATATATGTAAGCTGCTTAATCATACAACATAATATGGTAATTTACTCCATTTACTCCTATGAACAAAACTTCAAATGTGAAAAAAGTTATGAACAATTCTACAACATCAAGAATATGAACAAGAAAATGTTCTGAATCACACCATGCTATGTAACAACACATGTAAATACAAAACTTAAAAGTACCAGTTTGTTGTTCACTAATGTCTAGAGGGTGAACCCCAACCCTGTACTCACCCTTAACCCTTCTAGACCGGCACCATCCGACTGGCCAACTGTAACCTGCACAACCAGGCTGTGGGGGAGGGTGTGAGTGCCATGGTGCAGGATGTGCAACTGCGCCAATACATAGAGCAGCAGGATGGAGGGAGGCTGGGCCTACAGCTCCCTCAGCTGCGCCGACCCCTTTGGCTAGAAGCTGGCTCAGTGATCTTCTCCCTCTTGGCAACCGATGTGGCCCTGGCTGCTGACCACCCTGTCAAACATGAGGCACAGAGGCGCTTCCTGGAGCTGCACGACACGCGCACTAAACGGTCAGCCTTGACTTGCCTAATTACCTACTAAACATCCACTGCAGTATGTTGCCATGTAGCCAGGCCTGAGGTCTGACCACTAAAAGTTCAATGTAGTGTGTCACTAAGCAGTCAGGTTTGGCTTCATTAATTAAATGTTTGCTCTAGGGGCTACATGAGGTGGTGAGGTCTCACCTTTTTAAAATATTCACTGAATGCTTACACCAGTGTACACTGATTCTCCTGTGCAATTTATGATGAAAAATACTGCTGCCTTTTTTTGGCTAGATTGTTGAGAGATGTGTTACTTCTGTGTTGTTCAGCACAGTGTTGTGAGCTTAGTTGTCTCACTGTATAACACTTCTTCTTCTTTCGGCTGCTCCCGTTAGGGGTCGCCACAGCGGATCAATTGTTTCCACTTCTTCCTGTCCTCTGCATCTTTCTCCGTCACACCCACCACCTGCATGTCTTCCACATCCATAAATCTCCTCTTAGGCCTTCCTCTCTTCCTCTTGCCTGGCAGCTCCATCCCTAGCATCCTTCTCCCGATATATCCAGATCACTGTATAACACACTGTACATTTATAAATGGTTTGCAGTACTGGAGGTGCAACAGTGGTGCAGACTTGCAGACTGAGGGTTGTCTGTTCCAAGTCCATGTAAGAGCTCTCTGCTTTATTAGCCATGAGTAAGCTGTGACCTGTATAAAGAAGGAAAATTGGTTAGGACTAAAGTGTCTTAAAGCAGCATAGCAAGAATGATTGTGGTAATAAAAGGATCATGCAATGACTTGTGATTTCCTTGCTTTCCCAGACTCTGGTTCCTGTGGCCTGAGGAGGCAGCAAAGAAGCGCAGTAGAGGCCAGTGTGGTTGCCTGGGTGGCTGTCGCTTCTATGGGGGCTCGACGGCACGCCTGGACTTCTTTCGGTTAGAACAGATCACACCTTCCAGCAGCTCGGCCTTTTCCAGTTCCAGTGCTGAGTCTGACATGTGCTACGGGCAGTCTCTACTCCGGCCCAACGAGTGGATCATCACCAAGGAAGCACCAAAGCTTTCTGATGGTACACTGCCTTGCTTTCCTGTCTCAGAACCTCTTTGGTTTAGCATATTTTCTTCATTGAAGCATTTCTTGCATTACATTGCATTGAGTTTCTTAATTTTGGTTCCATTTTCTAATGTGTAGTGGGGGGTTTGCTACAATACAATTGCATAGCTTTGTTCTGACAGTAGTGTCCTGTGTTAGAGGCTGTTCTGTGATGGTTTTTTTACCTGCTCCTTTTCCTCTACCTTTAACTGTTGCTACAGGGAGGTGTAATGGTACAAAGCGGGAGGGCCGCCCCCCTGTGCTAGACCTCGAGAAGAAGGGTCAACATCTGAGCCTGCAGGTGCCCTGTCGCTCCCACAGCTCTGCATCCTCACTAGAGGAAAACAGCTCCTGCAGCGCCACACTGCCACTGTTAGCAGGAGAGAGGGACAGTGCCTCGTCCAGCGCAGATGACACCCCAGTCAACAAACTGGTGGACACCAGCAAAGTGTAAGTCAGATAGGACTGGAACAGTTGAATCTTGTATTTTTTCTTGTTTGGTTTTGCTAACTGGCTCCTTCCTTCATAGGGTCCCAGAGGAACCCCGTGAGAGCAAACCTGTCTCGCCGCTCCGCTCACCCCTGCGCTCCCCACTCAAGCGTCAGTCCTCTGTTGGCTCTGCGCTCCTGGGCAGCACCAAAAGCCTCTCAGCGGCTGCATTTGGGGACAAATCAGGGCAGATTCCACCTGTTGTTGGGGGGTCACTTGGCGGTGGAGCATCCCGCAGCGATGAGAATACTCTGGATTCACCTGGCCAGCGGCGCAGTGTTGGCTCCTTTCCCTTCACGCCTTCGGCCGACTCCAGCACCTTCCATCAGTACCGCTCTGTAGACTCCAGCATGTCGGTGGCAGACAGCGAGGCCTATTTCTCAGCTGCTGAGGAGTTTGAGCACACAAGCGGTGATGAGGGCCCAGGGACATTCCCAGGTAGGAAAAGGAAGCGGAGGACACATGCCCAGCAGATCGACTACAGCCGCAGCTCTATATATCACAGTGTCGAGGGACCCCTCGCCTATGCCTTCAATGGCAACCTTATCACAGAGCCCCGCCTTCCTCCTCATCCACCACCCATTCCGAGCCATGCTTCCCAGACCTCCTTCGTTTCAGCCTTGGGTATTGAAGAGGAGGGTTCCATCGAGGTAGAGAAAACTCCCCAGCCAGGGCTGCTGACCTCGGAGCCTCACGTCATGGCATGCTACCACAACTACTTAGCTCACTACCAGGTCTTCAACTGGTCTGTGAAGCAGCCCACCCACAAGAGGACATCCAAGTCCTCCCTACATCGTCCCCTGGACCTTGACACACCCACTAGTGAAGAAAGTTCCTCCTCCTTTGACCAGCTGTCCATTCCCACTTTCAAGGTAAGCATCTTTCAGTGTGCTGAAAAGTATAAGTTGCTCAGTTTGTCTCACACACACACACACACACACACACACACACACACACATTAACTAAGGACTATGTAAAGTTACCAGCATGTGCTTTATGTTTTTGGACTGTAGAAGGAATTGAGAGTAATTTACATGCAAGCATGGAAAGTGTACTTACTATATACAGCCAGAGAGAAATAGGGACCTGATTTGGACTTGCATCCATGGGGCAGTACATAAAATACCAATTAACGTTGAAGTTCTTCTTCAGGAGCGCAACTAAATTTACATTTATTTTGCGATACTGTCCTCCAAAGCAACAAACAGTAGTAGCTGTGTTGTATTTAGCTGACACCTTCATGAAAACATGGGGAGGATATGCTAGCACCATACAGACTGACTGGAGCACAAACCCACTTAGAGTCCCAGGCTCAGGTGCAGTGCAACATCAACATTTTCCTCTGAGTTAGTCTGCCGTGCAGCTAAAATGAAAGACTTCACACTTTGCCTTTGTTACATTTGTAGGTTGTAAAGCCAGGACTCACTGCAAGCTCCTTGCTGGATAGAAGTGTTCCAATGATGGGAGACTCAGAAAGGTGAAATTCATGAGGACGTCTGTCATTAAGTTGAAGAGGTCCTATATATGAACTCTGATAGAACCAGTCACATTTTTAAACCTTTAAGAGCTTGGAAATGATAGCAGTATGACAGCTAGATCCTTGTTTTCTCCTAACCAGCTGAAACTTTTAAGAGTACCTGACTGTGGTTGAGCGTGTCCCTGGGGAAAAAATCCTTTAAATTTTCTAGTTAAGTTTTTGCAGTGCTCTCCCTCTGTACCACCCTGCCTACAGCACACCCTATACTCCCCTGGAGTCCAATGGAGCGGAGACCACTGATGAAGAGACAGCAGCTGAGGACTGGAGTGTGGACCAACCACTCGCTCAGACCCGGACCACTGCCATTGTGGAGGTGAAGGGAGCTGTCAATGTGGTACTGACTCCCCTGGTGGCTGAAGCATTGGACAGGTACATTCCAAAACCCGTCATGCACAGTCCCATTGTCACTGAGCTTTAAATGTGGTAAATGGCATGAAACATTGTCACTCTGAGGCATTCTGGAATATGATGTATTTTGTGTTTGGGTCTCTTTGTGTGATGGCAGTTTTGCTGTTTTCTTTGCTGAATTGACAGTTGCATCTTGTTTTATTGCCAGGTACATTCAAGCGATGGTTCATTTTGTCAACGTCCGCCACCCAGCCTCCATTCTTGATGATCTACATGGAAAAGTGTTGAATGAGGCTTATCAGATCAGCAAGTCCACCGTCTCTGACTCTGTGAGTGCTGAGTGTTTTATAATCCAAATGTGTAAAGCATAGTAATTTTCTGCATTTCACTGCGCAAGCACTTTTAATGATTTTTTAGTAGCTTGCTGATATGTTTAAATTGTCATATCGATAGAATAATAAACAACAAGATTGTATTTGATGTTTGTTCAACCAGAACTCAACAAAGAATGAACACAAGGCATCAAAGGTTGAAAAACAAGCTGTTGGCCCCATGACTACTGCTGCTGGTCAGACAGATCTGTCTGCAAAACAGGACAATGTGAAGATCAAGGGCCTCCAGGCCAATGTGTCCATTCCAAAGGTATGACCAGTCTCCTCCTCAGGGTTTGAAGCATTTCAGGAGGGATCAAGTATGCCAAACCTCATTGATGGCCTTTTTTCTGTTGATGGGATGTTGTAAAAGGCCACTTTATCATCCTTCTCTGTCCTGGACCACATAAATTGCTTATAATAGTGTTGACTGGATTTAGGAATTCCAGGATGTGCAAAGCATCACTTTCTACTCAATTTCTTAGGTGAACTTAACAAGCTCAGCCCTCTCTGGCCATTGGCAAATTGGATTAAACCTATACTAGACCTCAGCTCTTCATAGAGAACAAAGGAAGAATGGGGCATAGTTTGCATATACAGACTGTTTTAAGTGTAACTGATGAAATGATTAACATACAGCAGTAAAGTGGTAAACTGTGTAAAAGGAAATGTTTCTACTTCTCCCAGGTGAATCTGTGTCTGCTTCAGGCCTCTGTAGAGGATGCCTCCCCATCTAGCAACAGCAAGATGGTCACCCATGTCTCCTTGGTAGCTCTGTGCTTTGACAGCATCGGCACACAACTGCGCATGAACCGGTAACAGTGCTGTTGATGTATGCTGGGTTTGAGGGTTGGAATCCATGGCAAATGTACACAGTGGACAGTGTATCATCACACTCTACTTTTGTCAGCACTATATGGTCACAGTGCTGTCTATCCTCACTGCCTCCAGAGGTATTGTGGAGGAAGGTGCCAATCCCCCTGAGCATGGCCGCCCCTCTGTGGCCTTGGAGAGGTATGCAGCTGCCACCAAGATGCAGCCTCAGTCATCAGGCTCCCTGCGCTCCAATGCTGGTGTTGAGAAGGGCAAGGAAATGGCTGCTAAGCTCAACATTCACCGCATCCATGGCCAGCTGCGGGGACTGGACTCCCCAGGTGACTCCCATATACCTGTTTGGTGAATCAGCTCATAGGGAACACTTGTTTTATATTTTGGGCAGTCAGGAGAATCAGTGGCAGGCATAGGATGTATTAATAGTTTGAAAAGCCAGCATCCATTTTGTATGTGTTCTCAACCTCAGACATTGGCACGTGTGCCATCACAGCCATCCCCTTTGAGAAGTCCAAGGTGTTGTTCAACCTGGAGGAGCTGGATGAATTCACCTTGGTGGATGAGACAGAGCCCTCAGGCAGTGCCGACCCAGCACGCTCTGCTGGCACCGTAGAGAAGTGGGGCTGGATCATGTTCGAGTGTGGCATTGAGAACCTCACTGTCAAGGGTGAGTGCAGTGATGCCCTCACTCTGCAACACATTCAGATTTTGTTCAATAATTGTTCAGACTGTGCCTGGTCAGAGCTGCATTTTAATGTTTGCCTTAATAATAGGGATTGCGCTGAAGAGTTCGTTTGCAACTTTTCCATCACGTTACAGTCTCAAATAAAATGTGTGGCATTTCATCGTTCCCTGCTTAATTTGTTGTTAAATAACGCTAAAATGCTCTAATACACATTTCACTTGTCAGCCAGATTTAATTTGGGAGTGTTCATTAACTTCAGTCTGTGTTCAGCAAAAATGTACATGATGAGTCATTTAAACTCCTCATCACTGAAGTTATAATAAAAGAGAAGCTGGTATGTTTTTGTTACAGTGACATTTTGGCTCAAACCCAGGGTGGTATTTGGTGTCATATTGGCCTTTTCTCCACCTCAGTTTTAATGTGTTCCATGTTCTTCATAGCAATTAAAAGTTCTTCCATCATCACAAAGCCAAATCTCCTGCTTTATCACCACTCATTATCCCGCATAATCATTTTTCATGCGTATATGAATGTAATTGTGGAGCCTGTGCTGCTGCTAGATTGATGTGTTGCCATAGCAAGCAGTTACCTTTCTGAAGGTTGTGGTGGAGATGGCAGGGTAGTGTTCTTCGATACAGAAAATGTGTCTGTTTCTGTGCAGGCAGAGATCAGTGCTCATTCTACATATAAACATTTTCTTCCTTCAACAAACTATGTTTTATTCGCCCACAGCTCAGTTGCGTTATTTATCCACCTTATGTTATTGATTTATATTAACCTATTTTATTTTCAAAAGTAATGAGCAGAAAAAATGTTTGTCAACACTCAGGAAATAGAAAGACTGTTACAAAGCTTTTCAGGAAGCTTAAAATAATTATACATCTTAACACCACAGGGTTTGGTGACTCACCCAGTAGTTCTGTTAGTCTGACGAAGTCCTTGTGTGATGTCTGAAGACACTTTTGACAAATACCCTGATGGTGAAGTGCCAGAAGTGGGTTAGACAGAAATGTACTTAACAGTTGGTGTATCTGACAATGGGTCCACCCCTGTCTAATTCTCTGGTGTTACACTGGAACTGACAGTATGACTGCTTGGGCTTCCAGCAACACAGTGCAGTCAAAGTGATTCAGAGTGTGTATTTCTGTCTACTGGGCTTGGGAGGATGTTCATAGCCCCCCACTCTGAGCAGTTCACAGCAGACTACCTGTTAAATGTCATTCTTCAAAGCCCCTTGTCCTCCTAGTGGAAACATCTGTCTTTGTATCTTTGGTTGTCTAATCTGCTGCTAAATCAATACAGGCTATTTTCCAACAGGGCATTCATACCATTCATAGTGTTACCCTTACCTACATCCTTTTGCATTGAAGTGATTCACTCTTTCATTCTCTTTTTCCTCCCTGCAGGTGGCCGCCAATCAGGGGCAATGCTGTTCAGCACCTTTGGCATGATGGGCAAAGACAGTGCAGGGAAGGCTGGCAATTCCAAGTCCAATGGCTCCTCTGGTTCACAAACGGGCAGTGGCTACAGCACCGATGTGTCAGATGATAACCTGCCCCATGATGCCTCCAATGCTACCGCCGCCACCAGCCCTGCCTCTGATGCTAATGGAAATTCCGACTCGGACGAGCAGGTGGGGGTACTAGAGTGCTTCTCGAACCCTTGAATTTGTGCTTTGTAAAGACAGCCGTGGTTGCAAGAAATGTCAGTTCTTCGTACGGCCATGATATTAAAACAAGACGGTAAATTTTAATTCCGAAAAAATGCAATGATGCAGGTGCACCTCTAAGATCTTATTACTGTTGATCAGAATTTCATTTCTTTATATAAAAAAAACACCGGGCTTCTGTTCATCCTGTTTCATGCAGCACTGCCATGCTCTGCTTTCATGAGGGGTGGTTGCTCTGCCTCAGCAGAATTAATTATGGCACATCTGAAAGCCAGCCAAGGGTTTTGCGTTATTCAAGGGCTGTAGATCATCTGTTTTGCAAAGAAACATTTCTTGACTCGATGTGCTCTTAACTTTCTCTGTCAGTGTCTTATTGAGCTGAACTGTAAATTAAAGTTTTTCTTAAGCACATTGTTTATTTATTTCTTATTAATTTAGCTTACAGTTTTACTTATAAACCAAGGCACTTAAAGTGATTCACCAGTTATTAAAGATGGGTAATTTTTCCTGCATCAGTGCACAGTAAATGTTACTGCAGTAGTGGTACTACGAGCAGTGATTCATAGCTGCTGGCTTTAGTTGCATAGTGACTGCTTCACCACTACACCAAATAAATATAAAATGTGTGTTGTGAATGAAGGGGTCGAAATGTTTCCTGCCATTGATTTTCTTCCTATAGGATGAGGGGGTAGAATCAGATGACCTGAAGAAGGACCTTCCCCTTGTGCCCCCACCTCCAGACTCCAGCAGCATGAAGCTCACCATCAAAGAGATCTGGTTCAGCTTTGCCGCTCCCACCAACGTGCGCTCACCTGACTTGGCTATTTCCAGGTACACGTGGCAAAACAGCTGAGAAATGTCATCGTGGTCCAGGAGGAACATGGTTGGCATGCCAGTTTTTATTTCAGATTGTTTTCATCCCAGGGATGAAAACGACTCATACTGTAAACCATTATAGAAATCTTACACACAGTGCTTTAACTGATGGGTAGTGGTTTGCTGACCTCTGCAGTGACTTATGCTGTTATCCACAGGCAGTTGAATCTCCTGAGTACGGCAACGCCAGCCATAGGGGCTTGGCTTGTCCCCATAGACCAGCTGAAGTCCTCTCTGCACAAGCTGGATACTGAGGGCACTCTGCGAGTCTGTGCAGTCATGGGCTGCATTATGACAGAGGCTCTGGAGGTCAGAGAACCCAAAATCTGCTGGTTCACTCAGGGTCTCATGAATTACACCACTGGTTAATTTGTTACTGACAAGTCACATCTTTTGTTTTCCAGTGGTGGTCATTATATTACATTATAATTTTTGTAGCCTGTGATTAGCTTTAATTATAATGTAATACCTACTTCAACAAAATGGTAACTGTTCTGAGATTTCCCATGATTAAAATGTTCTTTGTGTAATTTATTTGCACATATTTCATCATTGCAGAAGAAGAGCATCCACATCCCACTGCGCAGCAAGTACAACCGGGTGACCAAGCGTGCACGGTATCTCCACGAGAACCCATCCTGCCTGCTTTGCAACATCCTGCATCGCTATCTGCAGCAGGCTGACTATAGCATCATTGAAGAGGCCACCATGGTGAGCTTTACCTTCTGACTAGTTCTCTGACGTCTTACTGCTTTCACTTTTACACTACAGTAATAATGTACATACAAAGTCTGCCTTTGTAAAATGTACAGTATGAATGACGAGATTGTCATTTTGAAGTTAAATGTCTCTCCTTAACAAAAACTGTGTCAGATTCTGTTTGTGTCTTTAATTTGACAGTGATGTATTTCTCTTCACCACCAGAGTGATGGGCTGCCTGCATTGGTAACACTCAAGAAGGGTCTAGTGGCTCTGGCCCGGCAGTGGATGAAGTTCATTGTGGTGACCCAGGGCTTCAAGGCCATAGGACTAATGCACCCTGTCCAACCAGCTGTGCCCAGGGAGCCAGTGGAGCAGAGCTTGGATGAGCCAGGTCCTGGCCCCCAGAGCGACACCAGTGCTGATGGAGCTGAATTTGAGTTTGATGCAGGTGGGGAGACAACAACACAGTCTTGTAGTGAATTTTGGTCTGCTTTTAAGTTTTAGGTACACATGGAAATTTGAATGAATCTGTAAGATGTTCATGTTGATTCTTCTTCCAGCCACAGTGAGTGAGCACACCATGCTGTTGGAAGGTGTGTGTACAAGGCCCTCTCAGACAGGGGGCACCTCAGGGCATGTTACCGGTTCTGAGATCATGAAGAAGCTCTCAAAAGCCCACAACCATAGTGAATCCGGCCTCAGGATAAAGGTTAGCTTGTGCAATACTCAGGTCTTGGGGCTTCATCCACCTATCAGTAACCACATGTCCAGTGCAAGTTGTTGTGACTCAGAGTCTATCCTGAAAGCATAGGATATGACACAGGGTGTACCTTTGAGGGGATGCCACTTCATCACCTGCCAGCTTGACACACACACACACACACACACACACACACACACACACACACACACACACACACACACACACACAAACTACAAGCAGTTTAGAGACAGGAAGACAGAATGATCCAGAATTGAGCCCAAGTCTGAACCAAAATCCTGTGCACCTTGTTGAACCATAAGACCACTCTCTTGACTGTTCACATGAACAAATAGTTGTAGTTGTGTGTAGTTAAACAGGTATTTTTGGTTGAATACATTTAAGTGTGTGACCCAGGACATCCAACTGCGTGCTGTCACTTTACAGGGCTCGCACCCATACCAGTCCCTTAGCTATACCAGCGGAGACACTGTTGCTGACTCCCCAGCTCATGCTGGGCGTGTCCCCCTACCTCTCAGAGACAGTCCTCGAAAGGAGAGTCTGCTCAGCTACTTGACTGGCAGCTTCCCAAGCCTACACAACATCCTGGAGGGCACGCCTCAGAGAGCAGGTGCCACGGCCAAGAGCAGCTCTCTAACACGGACAGGTATATGTGTGTAGGGGCTGGTGTACAACAAACGGACTGTGTCCTGGTGAAGTTAATGCTATGCACTGCTGCATTAATCAGTTGTTTTGCTTTCGGTGGGGAAACTGCTGTTTATTTTTTGTTTTGAGCTGTCTGATAAAAAGCTGATTTCATTCTGAAAGTCATGCTTCTTGTGTGTTATATTTTAATTTTGAATTTTTTTGAGAACAGCAGACTCAATTAGGACTTGGTGATTTTGGTGCTTAACTGTGTATCATTTATTTAGACAGTTCTTCAGCATATTCTAGTTCTCCTACTGTAGTTTCTGTTACTATGTAAGTACATTTTTAATAGGTATGAGGTGTTGTTGGCTAAGCTAAAATGAGATTTGAAAAAATGCCATTTGTCTGTCATGTAGATGGTTTACTTTGTCGCTTTAAAAAATGTTATAGTAGCATACATTTCAACAACCATGAAAACTTTCCTTTTCTGTGTTTTCAGCCAACTTTTATTTGTAAAAATCTTCTAAAGTTTTGTTTCATCCTCTGCAGGCAATGCCATGGGCTCTGACATGCTAACAGAACACCCCCTTCTGTCTGAGCCCTCCTCCGTCAGCTTCTACAACTGGATGTCACATGCTGTTGGGAACCACGGGGGCACCACCCTGCATGAGTCCCCCATGAACCGCTCTCAGCACAACAGTCTACAGGCTGGTGAGGGGTCAAGAGCCTCTTCCAGATAGGGCCAAAT
This sequence comes from Heterotis niloticus, assembly GCA_018136845.1. Classification (NCBI taxonomy): domain Eukaryota; kingdom Metazoa; phylum Chordata; class Actinopteri; order Osteoglossiformes; family Osteoglossidae; genus Heterotis; species Heterotis niloticus. Next base: position 1,106,756 of record CM030888.1, read on the forward strand.
ATAGAAGGGGGCATCCCTCCTTGTGTGTTCCTGGCAATTTGACTGCCAGGCAATTAAGGCTCTGATTTGCCCACAACAAACTGTATTCCCGACCAGTCACAGATCAGCTTTGGTAACCCATGTTAGATGAAGGGAGCAATTTAGAAAGTGGACTGCATGTACTCAGTCTAGTGAATGTAAGTCAGCATGAGCACTACTGACATCTCAATCAGTCGCTTGATTGCATTCTTATTCTCTAAGGGAGGCTAATATCTTGTTCTTTTTATGAAATAATTGCAGCTCTGAAGTTAATTAATAGGTTACTAGTGTTATGGTAGTTAATTATGATAACTCAAAGTTAGTTAATCGGTTCAAGTAAATAACAGCTCCTGCTCCGTATGACCACTTGCTACTCTTCAGGTATGGCGTACAACCTTCCTACCATTCCATCAGCATCAGACTTCAATGGGGTGCTTTCCAGTGATCAGAACACATTGGACGGCACCCAGTCCCAGCACAGCACCAGCCAGGACGAAATGGCCGACATTGAGGAAGGAAACCAGTGTCCAGTTGCTGTTCAGCTGGCCGACGCTCAGGTTTGTCATGCTGCCCATCTGTCAAGCTGCCAAGCCTGGTTCTAACCAAGTGGTTCATCTTCATTTTAAGTAACAATCAGATATACCACCTCATGGTGGCTACAAAACTGCCATCTTTTCTGTATTTTTTCAAATCATAAAGTCACAATGTTGTAGTATACAAACGTGGGACAAACTCAGAGAAAATCAATTCATATCAAATTGCTAGATAAAATTTTAAACAATAGTCAGACTTCAGCAGTTCTCTCATGGTGTCATGAAGTCATCATCTCATCTCTTTGGCAGGTTGTTTTTAAGCCTCTGCTGACCCAAACTGGGATCCAGTCCCAAGATGCTACACCTCTCAGCTACAAGATGTACTTTGGAGAGCATCTGTCCCTATCTGGGACTTTAGAGTGTTTACGAGCAGACATTGTGGACTCGGACACATCCAAGGAGCGAAAGAACAAGAAACCAAGGAGGTAGGATTTTCCAGAGTTCACCAACACCAACAGAAGCGAATGACCTCATTATGCTGTCAGTGTGCATCGACATTGTAATAGTCGGCTAATTATATTAAAGGGGTCTGCTGTTCATTTCACTGAGGCCATAACATGAGTAAATTATCACTGAAATGCTTTAGGTAGAACAGTTGATCTAATATACAATGATTTGTTAGTTTTAGAGATGCATTGAAGAGAGGATTAAGCGATGGCTCCCTGGTGATGTTTTCAGACAGGGCACAGTGAACCTACCCCCTATGGAGTTTAAGCCAGCGCTGATGATTGAGACGTTCAGCCTCAACGCAGTTGTTATGGAGAAGTACATGAACACACCGCCGAATTCTACTGCTCTTGCTTTTCACGACCTTAACCGACGGCACTACAACACCTTCCACTGCAACTTCACAATTTCATGTCAGTCCATTAGCCAGTATGTGGACATGGCACTGGTACGGCTTATCCATCAGTTCAGTACCATGATTGATGACATCAAAGCAACACATACTGACATCAAGCTGAACCGCTACACTGCTGGGTCCGCCTCACCCACACCCACCTTCAAGGCACGAGCTCCCAGGGACTTCCGCTCCTGCGAGTTCAGCCGAAGCTCGCGAGGCAGCCTTAACGGAACGCACCGCGGGAACAGCCAGCGAGGCAAGCGGCCCACATGCCCGGACCTCCAGGCCAGGAGGGAGACCCGAGGCAAGATCCAGCTGGGCCGCACAGACCGACGCACGTCCCGGTTGTCTCGCAAGGGCTCCCGCGATGCAGCAGATCATACAACTGTCCAGATGGATGACTCAGACTCAATCACTGTGTCGGAGCAGAGCGAGCCCTCTGCTGAATGCTGGCAAAACATGTACAAGCTGCTCAACTTCTACTCACTCATCTCGGATCCCACAGGGATTTTGGAGAAGACCTCTCCTGACAACTGCCTCCCAGGTAGGGTGTCCTTGCAGCCCCAGTAACTTCTGAAGCATTTTCAGCAGTATATAGTAACTTCTTTTGGTCAATTTGGGCTTCTTTTTGGGGAGAAAGTAGTCAAAGCTGGTGATTGTTGCTGCTTGAGATCTCATAGAGTTGGATTCCATATTATTGTTGATGGATCATTTGTCCAATCACAATTGATGTTGTCCACAAACAGAAGGGAGTGGGCACAGTCCCTCAGAGCCAGTGTGCCGGGTGGTGTTTGAGAACGAGAAGGAGCCTTCAGATGTTCCCAGGGTAGGCCGGCGGCGCAGCTTGGGAAGCGTGGAGGCACAGCATGTCACTCTAATTGTGTTTGGAGTGGGCATGGTGAACCGCACCCATCTTGAAGCTGACATAGGGGGTCTCACCATGGAAGCAGAGCTCAAAAAGATCCATGGAAGCTTTACACTTAAAGAGAAGATGAAGGGTGAGCTCCACATTTCTTTTTGTGGTTTCAGTATTATTTCATAAATAGATTTATAACTAGGCAACCCCCGGAGTGTGCTGCTGTATTATACAGTTGGGGTGGTGCAGTGGTGTAGCAAGTAGCACCGATCTCTTTCAGCACTGCATATGTGCAATTTATGTTTTTCCAGTGATTACATGGTTGGCGATGAAGATTTGGTTGGATGGATGGGCAGACAAATGTTAAAGATTACAAAAATATATTGCCCTGAATATGGAATAATCCTAACTTGGGATACTCTCTTCCTACAGATATACTGCATCAGAAAATGACAGAGACATGTGCCTCAGCTCATATCGGTGGTGTTAACATAGTGCTGCTGGAGGGCATCACACCTAATATTCAGTGAGTGCTGCTTGCTTTTCCTCTCTGATTCATTGCCACTCACTTTTATATTTAACTTGAGTGAATTTTAAGCTTTATGTACTTTAATGAGTCTATTGTGGTTGGATGTTTAAATATATTTTTTATTATTAAAAACTGCTTAAATTCTGCTCTGATACCTTTGTCATATTATGTTAAAGGAAATGCATGTTTCAGGATTTTTAAGCTAATTGCATTTCAACAGTGATTTTGTGTTGGCAAATATATTTACCCCATATTTCCTAGTAATTGTTTCAAAGCATAAACTACCATATTGGCCCAAATATAAGATGATCCTGGTTATAAGAGAAAACCCTCTTTTTCAACACTCATTCTTGGAAAATGTTTTTTTGGAACATTATAGCGCATCTTTAGAAAGAAAATTCATATTTACTGTACTTGTGTTTCTTTGACTTTCTTTTTGGGTTCACCATCTTCAAACACAACATTCTGTAGCTTAGTGTTTCTTGGCTACTTGAGAGTCACTGATCACCATTATCCTGCAATTGGCATCGTAGCTCCTCCTCAGACCTCAGTTAACTTTGAGCTCCTTTCTTCCAGACCATCTCAAGGCTTTGCCATCTTTAACACTCGCTAGCTCCAGCTGATCATTTCTATGGATAATTGACGCTAGTGAATAAGTGACACCACCTGCTGGTGTTACATGGTATTTGACCTTTTAATGGTGAAAACCTTGAATATAAGATGCCCCCCTCCCTTTTTTAAATCTAATTTCCAGAAAAAATACCATCTTATATTTGTGCCAATACAGTAGTTATTCTAAATTATGTATGTGCGGTTTGATGATGCATTTTTTTTCTTACCCAAGCAATTAATAGTTAAAATTTTTGATGTCACGTGAAAGATGCTGCCCTTTTCTATATGATATTCCTTTTTGTACTGCTGTTCTAACAGTATGGCTTGCTCTTTTCTTACTGTACAAGTAACTAGATATTAACATTTGGTGGCGTTCCTGTAAATGATAACCTGCGATGTATGAATTTGTAGAAGGTGAGAGAGATGGTGTCTCCGTGGTGCAGCAGCACTGATTGTGCTGGCTCCTCACTGCTCGTTTGCTCTCTCCCTGTTTCTCTGGCATTCCCTCCGACCTGCTTGAGTAGACTGGAGGATTTCCCCACGTCTCCCACCTTCACGGTCAAGCAGGAGTTTCTGTATGTGCCCACAACCGCTTTGCAGGGCTGACCCTCAATGGTCTGCCTGTATAGATGTGTGTCTGCTGGTGTCCGTCCACCTGACCTGTCTAACAACCCTTTTGCCCCGCTCTGGAATGCCCCATAGTTTTTTAAAAGTGCTCCCTTGTGGGTAACGGACATGGAAGTCAATGCACACCTGGATAAGGTTGCAGTGGGGTGGTCTTGATTTTGTAACTCATGGTTTGAGTTGTGATCAGAGACCATAAAAATGCCTTATTTAGGGTTTTGTTTTTGGCTTTTAAGCTTTTTCATAGAGGCAGCACCGTTTTGGAAGACGTGAACAATCAGTAATTGAATTTTGTATTTATAACTTGTAAGGAACCATGCAGTTTCACTGACTTGAATAATAAGTTTACCGTCAATCAGTTTACATTTATATGCATTTAGTACATCTGTTATAAGGAGAGCTGCAGCTAGGAAATGCTAAGACTTGATACTGAGATGATCTTGGGTAATAAGTACGGAAGAGCACATTATTTTCCAAGAGTGGATTAAAATTTTAAATAAATTTAAGGTAAATATGTGCTGTTTGACTTAGATTGTGGTTCCTTTTCTCTGACCTCCATCTCAGTGGGCTCTCCAGCTTTGTGCTCTGTTGCTCTTGTGTATTAGTTAGGTCTTACATTCTAACAATCCTTGCAGTATTATTCTACCACCTGTATAACCAGGAACTGCTTTACTTACTGGTTTTCCCCTTCCTACCTCCATTGTTGATCACCATCACTGTCACACAAAAGCCTGTTCTCATTACAGAATGTAGTACTTACCTGTTCAGGTGTTCACCAGTTTCCCTGTGTATAGCAGTGTATCGTGCTCATTTTCCGTAACGTTTATTTGATTCTGTTCTGTTGAAACAATTGCTCTGACAAGTGTAGCTACATATTTTAATGGGTGTTGTCCGTCACTGATGGACATGACATGTATACCCTGGGAATTTTGACTATCTGCTTTGTACAGCTAAATGGCATGCAGAGTAAGAGCCCTGTTCAAGAGTGTTTAACTCACTGTCATCCCTGCCCTCCTCATCCTTTTGCATTTTAGGACGGTGGTGAAGTGCAACATTGCAAAGTCACAAGCACTGTACAGTGCCCAGCGTGGCCTAAAGACTAACAATGCAGCTGTCTGCAAAGTGGGTGCCATTGCCATTGACATACCTCAACATCCTGCCACTCTGCACAGCATGATGGTCCGCAGCTCCCACCAACTGTCCAAGCAGATTTCCGACCTTATCCGCCAGCCCTCCTCTGCGTACGTTTATTTTTTAATTAATCTTTCAAAGTGTATAGATACAAGTTGCCTTTCAGCGTCTGTTACAGAGAGATTTTTTTCCTCCCAACTGAAGGCCTCCTCCTAATCGGGAGGACACCCCAACTCCGCTAGCTTCTGAAAAAGCATCCTCCAGCATCAGCCAGACTCCAGTGGAGGCTACCCAGTTCCCCCAGCTTCCAGAGGGCCTGGAGAAGAAGCCCATTGTGCTCAAGTTCAGTGCCACGCTGGACGGCATCGCCATTGGGGCAGCATTGTTGCCTTCACTTAAGGCAGAGTACAAGATGGGCCGTATGAAGAGCCATGGCATGACAGGTAAGGCATGTAACAACTTACAGATAGCTCCTTGCAACGGCTGTTTTTTGTTTCTTGGTAGATAACCAGTGTATAAAAACATCTATTGCTTACATGATAGATGGCCTTTTTTATACACACTCCTTGGTCAGCTTTGTTTTTGTTTATTCACAAGTTGGACTGGAACACTAAAATTCATTTCATGTGCTTAACCACCAGTTTACCTACTGTACCATGTTTCTGAGTAACTCTGGACAATCATTTTCCCAACATAATCATTGTTTAAGTTTGCTCTTCTTTACCACCATATACTTTACTCAGGTGCACAGACAAGGTTCACCTTTGAGCTGCCCAACCATATGCTACGCTTCACATCCAAGGTGTCCCCTGTGGATTTGTCCACTGGAGCCCCATCTGCTACCCTCACTATGCCACCAGTCACCATGTCTGGGGAATACATCATGGAGGAGCACGAGAGCCACTCAGACCAGGCTTCGGCCCCTGAGGACTTCCCTGGCAAGCAGGGCAGTTACCTGCAGGGTAACTACCTGCGCTGTGTGGCAGAGGTAGGCCTGCAACGTAGGACTGCATCAGGACTTAGTGAGATAGCTGTGCATCATGTTTAACGAGAGTCTTGCCGTTTACAGATCGGCTCATTTGAGCACAATCTGACCACCGACCTCTTGAACCATCTGGTGTTCCTCCAGAAAGTCTTCATGAAAGAAGTCAATGAAGTCATCCAAAAAGTCTCAGGTTTGACAGTGTAGGGGTGTCTCCCTACCGAACAGAATAATTCCTTTGTGTTCATGCAGTACTTCCTTCAGTTGTGCCAAAAGAGCATATTTTGCTTCTGGTAACTACTGCTACCTTTTCATAATGTTGATGTGCTCTTCAGGTGGGGAACAACCCATTCCTCTGTGGAATGAGCATGATGCCTCAGCAGATGGAGACAAACCCAAGATCCTACTCTACTCTGTCAATCTCATATTTAAGGTACATATGCTATTGCAATTTGTTCATAACATAATGTAGTGTTATAGATGTGTGAGAAGAGAGGGACTGCTGTTTTGATGATTGTTTCTTGTTGTTTCTGCAGGGCATCCAGATGACAGCAACGACACCATCCATGCGTGCAGTGAGACTTGAAACCGGCCTGATCGAGCTGGAGCTCTCCAACCGGGTCCAGAACAAGGCCCAACCTGGCAGCAGCAGCTATCTAAAGCTCTTTGGGAAATGCCAGGTGGAATTGAACCTGGCACTGGGTCAGATTGTCAAACACCAGGTGTGCAGCAAATTTTGATCCTGCAGTACACATCTTTCATCTGCCTTTTAGTTTCGTTTTATAGGCCAAAAGTATGTCGACCCCCCTTCTAATGAGTGAGCTGAGCTGTGTCAGCTGTACCCACAGAACATACAAACACATTGTAGACAATTGTGTGCTTCCAATTTAGTGACCACAGTTTGGGGAAGTTCCTTACCTGCTTCAGCATGACTGTGCACCAGTACACAAAGTAAGCTCTATAAACACATGGTTTTCTCAGGTTGGTGTGTAAGAACCTGAACGATTGACCTCACTGATGCTCTTGTGGCTCAGTAGGCACATATGCCCACAGCTACGCTCTGAAATTTGGTGCAAAACCTTCCCAGAACAGTGGGGACTGTTACAGCAGCAAAGGGGAGCAACTCCATATCATAAGCCATGGGTATGGAATGGGAGGTTCAACAAGCAAGCACATATGGGTGTGATGCTCAGGTGTCCACATACTTTTGGCCATAGAGTGTAGCTTGTCTGTTAGTGAGGTTCCCTGCCATATCCAAAATGGACATGATTTGCTTCTTAGCCCCATGATTTGCTTCTTTGTCCAATGGCTGGATTGTTTAATTATATTTTTAGATTAAGATCCCACTTCTTTAGTTCTCTACCATATCCATACCAGGTGATTTGGGAACACATTTCTGTGTTGTGAGCAGGTTCTTTGTGTCTCAGATGTTTAATGTTGTTAAATGGCTGTGTACCTTGGTGGAGTTGCATGACATATAACCAACTTCCTCTGTGCTTGTAGGTGTATGAGGAGGCTGGCTCAGACTTCCACCAGGTGGCCTACTTTAGGACACGCATCGGCCTCCGGAACGCCCGACAGGAGGAGATCAGCGGTTCCTCGGACAAGGAAGCTGTGCTCATCACCTTGGTCCGGCCTATCGTTTATGCCCAGCCTGTGGCCTTTGACCGAGGTTAGTCCTTGCTACAATAGAGCACTTTCAATTGGATTGCCTGCAAAGAAATAGAGTTGTGAGCTAGGATGCAGATGACATGGGTGAGGCAGCCTATAAATGTGCTCATGTTGTAGCATTTACTCTCCCAAGAGACCAGTGGAGCGCTGCGTGATGGACATAGTTTATTATTTGGCATTCAATTCCACCTGAATTTATATGCCCAGGTTGCCCTATGTAACCTATGTCTGACTATACTGCAGTGGGAAATCAACTGATGTAAAAGATTTAAACCGTCATGTTTGATTTAATTTTACACGACTTTTTGGAATAGCTCAGAAGTGGTGTGTGTTGTGAGGCACTAATGGGAAGCTGTCAACCATTTCCACAGCGGTGCTTTTCTGGCTGAACTACAAGGCCGCATATGACAACTGGAATGAGCAGCGGCTGGCACTGAACAAGGACATTCACTTGGCCACTAGGGAGGTAGTAGACAAGCTGCCTGGCATCCAACAGACCTCCGCTCAGGCCTTCAGCACCCTCTTTCTGCAGCTGACGGTCAATGACCTAGGTATCTGCCTGCCCATCACCAACACCTCCCAGGTATGGCAGGGAATGTCTGGCTTTCGAATACGGAACCTTTCTGTGGGCTTGTATCAGCATCATCCATAATTCTTGGTATTGTTTGATTCCACTATTAACAATCGCTGTTTGGTATTATATTCATAACAATAATAATTTCTGAACATGGTCCAGTGAATTTTAGAATGCAAGTTAATGTAGTGCTTACTTTCGATGTGCGATAATGGCTGCTTAATCAGGCTATAAATAAAATTGCTTCCATCTTTTACATTGTGGAATGAACAAATACTTTTTTGTTACGTTTTGGATGACTGGGTGACTTTGATAACTGTTTTTGCATCTGTTGCACCCCCCCCAGGGCAACCACAGCATGGACTTTGACACTGGCTCAGCCCTAGTGCTGACCATCGACAGCACGCTCATCACAGCCTGCTCTTCCGAGTCTCTGGTCAGCAAAGGCCACTTCAAGAACTTCTGCATACGCTTTGCCGAGGGCTTTGAGACATCCTGGGATGATTGGAAGCCTGAAGTGCGGGGTGATGTTGTCATGAATGCCTGTGAGTGTTTCACTGAGTTACAGGAGTGTGTGTGTGTGTGTGTGTGTGTGTGTGTGTGTGTGTGTGTGTGTGTGTGTGTGTGTGTGTGTGTGAGTGAGTGAAGATGGCAGTGTGACTTTTTATTATGTGTGTCTGCAAATGGTCTGTTTAGCTTAATGGATATTTTTCTCATTAATCCTCAGTAGTGTTTGAGCTTTATTCATATATACATTTACTTTCACATAAGGTGTTGTCCCCGACGGAACATATGAAGTATGCTCCAGAACCACAAGCCAGCCTTCAGCAGGTCAGGAAATGTACATGTTAAAGCTCATAACTTCTTTGCAGGTGTTTTGTTCAGTGGCACAGAAATAAGATTATACTTGCGCTATACACACATTGATTCTCACTCCCAGCAGTTTCAGCCAAGATATGTTGGTCTTCAGGATTGATTAGGGCAATCTCAATGTGTAGAGTGACATCCTCCAGTGTGTGTAAGCCCTACTGTTCCGCCCACAGACAGCAGTAGTGCTGGTACTTGGACACTGAATGTGCTATGGAAGATGTGTGGAATTGATGTCCACATGGACCCTAACATCGGCAAGCGACTCAATGCCCTTGGCAACACGCTCACTTCAATGACTGGGGAGGAAGACGTGGACGACATTGCTGACCTCAACTCCTTCAATGTGGCTGAACTGTCAGATGAAGATGAAGTGGATGGCGGCTCCCCTACTGGTCATACAGTCAGTGTCCGCATCCCTAATGTTGATTGTGCTCAACTTCCCCCTCACTTTATTTCTCTGCTTCTTACTGCTGCTCATCATAATTCAGACATTCATGTTCTTCTCCCACTGACTTGATTAATCATCAAGTGTGAGTAGAGTGTTGCAACTTTTCTTTTTCTTTCTTTCTTTCTTTCTTTCTTTCTTTCTTTCTTTATTTCTTTCATTTATTTATTTTATTATTTTATTATTTTATTTTTTTATTTTTTTCCTGGACATCTCAGTGTGTTGTATAGAGCTGCTTTTAACAAATAACACATTTATGAAGTAGGGCAGGTTGATGAATGTGAGACTTCTGGCCGTTTTAGATGAGGTGATTTCTGAGCTGGTCCTCATCTCCAGCTCCACTTTTTTCAGCGCATGGAAGGGGAGGCCAGCCATAGGCCTACACTCAGGAGACGCCTGGTAAACCACCTCCTGGGCCTGACCCCTAAGACTCAACGGTTCTCTGTACCCATCGAGTACCTGAACACAACAGTCGTCTCTGAGAGCATCCTGTATAGAGGCAGACGGGCCAGGGCTCCCCGGCCCCTCTCATGGGGATGTGTATGTAGATGAAAAACCGCAGCTCTGCTCTCTTTTCCGGGCTGATGATTGGTGTCCCGTTTTAATTTGCCCTCCTCTGTCTCTCACATGGTGGCCGTTTCCAGCGGGTTATGACTACTATTTCTCTAGGTTGTGTTCCCTGGGTTCAGATCACTGAAAATCTCAAAAACATGGAGACATTTTGAAGAGGATTACTGAGCAAAAGCTCTTTTCTGTAACTCCCCTTTTCATATCCTAGACCAAATCAGCATTTAGCACATTTAAGGGGTTTTTAATTAATTGACTGGAAAAAATGTGATAGGAAAACTGATTGCATCTTTGTTTCCTTAATGGGTGTTCCTGATTCGAGAAGGTGTCATCTCATGGTGCTGGTGACAATTGCCTGTTGTGGGACGTTGGGGTCTATCGTTAAAATGAATGAATGAGTAAAGTACATACAGAGGTATGTATTGTTGATATTTCCACTCAGGAACCCATAGATCACAAGCGCCAGATGGCTGTTGCCAACCAAATCAGTGAAGCACGGGGGCGCAAATTCTCCAAAAGAATTGTGGACATCAGAGAGCTGAATGAGCAAGCAAAAGTCATTGATGACCTCAGGTATGCAATGGAGCGAGGTCTGTGCTCGAATTGCTTCGTAAAATCCAAGATAATTTTCCAAAGAAACATAAGCCATATTAATGTACTAAATAACGTATTATTGCTGTTTTTTTCACCTTCCATTCAGTGACAACCATCACTTTTTATATCTGGTACAGAATCATCTGTATTTTCTTTGTCCCATCAGGAAACTGGGTGCTAGCGAAGGGACAATTAACCAGGAGATCCAGCGATACCAACAGTTGGAATCTGTTGCTGTGAACGATATCAGGAGGGATGTGAGGAAGAAGCTCAGGAGATCAAGCATGAGGGTGAGTCCTGACTGCCTGGAACTAAAGTTTCTTCTCAGAAAGAAACTGAAATCTCTGCAGTGTTAACAGTCAAAGGATCTATTTAATGTAATGTTTTTTTTTAATTGATTTTTCCATATAGATTAAGGAGATTTGAAAGTAGGTTTTATGAGTCTTTGTTTTTTGTGTGAAATCAGACATTTGGATTTTTGTCATCATGGGATAATTTACCTCATGGAGACCATCCGCTGCTTTCTTGACAGGCTGCATCTTTGAAAGATAAGTGGGGTCTGGGTTATAAACCGAGTTACAGCAGATCCAAGAGTATATCGGCATCTGGAAGAGCACCCTTGTTGCGGACAGACCGTGCAAGGTAACCTTTCTCCAGTGCACTGTGTATGTTATTAAATTGTAGTTGTTACAGAATTCATTTAAAGCTGCATTTTTTCTAGATATTTCACAGAATTAATATTTTGTTATATAGTGGATATTATTAGAGGGTTCTCTGCTGTAGGGTGGGGGATGGAGAGGACTTGCCTGAAATCCGAGTGGACACAGCCTCTCCGGGACCACGGGTGACTTTCAGCATCCAGGACATGGTAATGCGTGCCAAGACACAGTCTAATATATACACACATCCAGGTGCACAATATGGCTCCCCTACCCTTGCTCTTATTAAAACTTTCCTTGGCCATCCAAGGCAGCAGAAGACCCCAGGTTTTCCTGGAGCCATGTTCAATGACCAGAGGCATAGTTGCAAAGACACTGATGTAGCTGTGGCCCTGCATTGCTACGGGGTTGACATTGTGTCTGTTGCTGAAGGTTTTTCTTTGGATGCAGGTTTGAAAGTTGGTGCATCAAGTTGTGTCCTCACATCTAGGATTTTTAGAGTGTGTTGAAGAAACTTGTCATTTTCTTATAATGTTTTTAGTGCCATTCCTCTAATTTCAAAAATCTAGCCTAAGCAAAATTTCAAATGAAACCTTTTAGTACAAAGTATTGAGCAGTATAACCATGGGATCACTGAGGGGCCGCATCTTTCTTTTGATCTCTGTTGTCTTGTTCCCATCGACTTCACATGGACATGTCATTTCCGCATTGCCCTTTTCATTGTTAGTTTGTCATTGTGATAATGTCTGTTGCATTTAGCACGATGCACTTTTTTAACAATTCTGGTGCTTTACAATTGAAAGGAATTACCCTTTTTGGATCCTTGTAAGCATCCAACAACAGTAAATCCAAGTAATTACTTTGCTTAATTTTATTTCCACCCATAAAAGCAACAGATTAATCATTTGGACGTGCCTGACCACCCTGTCAGACCAGGAGAGTTTGTGTTCAAGGTATCTGTAATGGTGGCACAAATTAAATCTATTGAATTGGTGTTGCTCTCAAACTAATTCACGCTTTCTGATTAAAAATGGGAATCCATGTTTGCCCATAATTTGCAAATTCACGATTAAGGAGTATGCAGTAAATGTCTGGCCATCTTATAACCAGTGATTGATTATGTGTAGTTGTTCAGATGTGATTGGTTCTAACAAATGCTTTTCAGTAGTTGGAAACCATCCTTAGTTATCAGCTTAATTTTTGAACACAACAGCTCATTACACTGTACTGTATGTCAAACTTGTTAAATGGTCAGTGCAGAAAATACGTACTCTGCAATTTGGAATTTGCATTTATATTTTCATCACAAGAGCCTCAGTCTTCTGCAAAAAACTTGTTCCTTCTGTGACATTTTGCCTGGATCTTCTCCGAATCGGCTTTTTGTTTCTGGGCTGCCAACTCTTCCTCTGTAACACTTGACATTTTGGGGTTTCTTGTGTCAGCGGATCTGATTTTCTGAAAAGCAGACATGGCTATTCTGGGAGCAGTTTGATGGGGGACCCACTTGTAGAAATTAGCTTTGAGGTTCATATGAGATCAAACTGGTGGTCGTTTGCATGTAGGTGACTGTTGATAAGGGGTCACTGTTGGTACCTTCCTCCTCACTCCATCCTCTGTCCCAGTGCTTTTGTCTGCTCACTGAAACATGCATGCTCCTGGGGAGAATGGGAGATCTCTGTGCTCCTATAGATACCAGCCAGGACGGTAGCTAACTAGACAAGAATTATAAATAATAAAAAGACATGGAGGATGATTACAGGTATTTGGTCTGTCATGTTTGTGGCATTGATAAAGTTCCTGCTAAATTGTGGAGTATGGGTTTTTTTTTGTTTTTTTTTTTTTTTTTTTTACCAATTTGGTGCTTAGGTTCTTCCAAACTTCCACCAGAATGCCTGCTTATCTGAGTCATCCTTCAGTCATTAGAGAAAATGCAGTGTTGGCCTGTCTTGGCTGGTGCCTACTGGAGACCAGATCACACTGTCCATTGATCAGCTATGTCCTCCACCGATCCGCCCTGTAATCCTGCCTTTCTCACTTCTTCCATGCGGTGCTCAGTTTCCCGAGGAGTCAGAAATGGAGACTTTGGCTGCCTCCGTCGACGAGCCATCACCTCATGCCCATTTCCCATCAGTTAGCGACGGGCCATGCTCGGTGTTCAGTGCCCCTGGCACCCCTGCCGTCTTCTCACCCAGCCTTCCCTTCCAGCCCGAGGACAGCAGGCAGGGTGACACCTCGTCCTCCTCCTCCGATGATTCGGATGAGGAGTACAGCAGGGAGACGCAGCGCAGCTACAGCAGGAGGCCCATGTGAGCAACCGCCATTTGTCCACGTGGGGTGGCAATGGGAGGCTTCCCAGGGGTGTTTAATGTTACTTTCCAGGTGACCCACTCAGAGAAAACAGGTGGATCAATTTGCAGTACATTGGTGGCAGGTTGATGATGTCTGCATTTACTGATAAGACCTGCAATAGCCAAGAAGTGGTTTACACACCAGTGTAAAAATTATGCTTCTATTAAGGACTTTGTTTTTTTTTTTTTTTTTTTTTTGTTTTTTTTGTTTTTTTTTGGGGGGGGGGGACAGAAATTCCATCTAAATATCATCACATAACTAAAACAATAGTTCCTGTGCAATGTTTAGTGAGCCATGTCTCTTATGAATTATTTCAAGATGCTTATTTGTAGCAAAACTTCTAGCAACAAGGGTTGCACCAGGATACAACAACCCACACACAGTCAGGGGTGCTAACAATTCCCATCCGCAGGTCAGCATCCGGCTTCGCTGCTGTGAGCCAGCTGTTCGGCGAGGGCTGGGCAGGAACACCGGGTGGACAAGGCGGGGCAAGCTCAGCCACCGAGCGCAACATCGACTTTGAGCTTGATGTGCGAGTGGAGATCGATAGTGGGAAGTGTGTACTTCACCCTAGCCCTCTGCAGGGTGAGCATGATGAGGTCTCCCTTAAAAGGTGAGCTTCCATAAGACCTTTTTTGCTTCTGACCTCTGTAGACACAGGGTACGGTGTGTATGTACAGTAACACTTGCTGATATTGCAAAGGAGCCGTTTCTCTGTACTTATATATGATGAGACTGAATGGGGATGGTGATAACTACGATGATGGTGACCATTCCATTTCATGTATCATTTGTTTCATAACACTAACAGCTACATACAATGAATTAAAATAAGTAATCAGTTTAATTGTTGACATGTATTGTTATTTTCATCTCGCATAGGAGCTGTGATCGCAGCTTGAAGAGTCTGGATCGGGAATCTCCACCAAAGAAGAAGAAACTTCAGCCCACCTACCCTTCTACGGCACACCTGCTTACTGGAAAGAAGGGGTTGTCCTCTCTGCAGACCAAGCCCAGTGACCTGGAAACCACTGTGTTCTATATTCCAGGAGTGGATGTAAAGGTCTGTAAGCTGCCCACATCTTTCACATGAAATTTCTGCCACTTTTCAGTTGAATAGTGACAAATAGTCCTGCCTTTTCTAGGGTTTCTCCGCTTTTGCTTAGTTTAATATAAGTGTATTGTATCAATCTAATTAATTCCTTAACAATTTATGAAATATGCAAATACAATTAGGCATTACAGATTCCAAGTGTATTCTGCAAATAGTTAAAAGAACATTTTTGCACCATATTTTATTATATCTTGTGATAATGCTAAATGCCGACTGTTTTTAAGAAGAACATGTAAAGGTTTACATTTTTGTGTGTAAACAACAGCTGTGTTAAACCTTGGAAAATGGCAGATACGAAGTTTCTGTTCTCGTGACACAAATGTATAACTTGAACCCTAATGAATGTGATTGACTTTGTTGCCATGGCAGCTGCACTACAACTCCAAGACCCTAAAGACGGACTCTCCAAGTGTCTCACGTGGCTCCTCCCTGCCAAGGACTCTGTCTAAAGAATCCAAGCTCTTCGGTATGAATGACGTTGATAGCAACAGCGCCCCTCATCCGAATCCAGCCCAAAACACGGCTGACCCGCTCCCTTCCTCCCTCCCCCCACCTCCCCCATCAGGTACAGGTGACGTTTGTTTTGCCTGCATGCCTGTTGCCCATTTTTTCATCGCCAGCTGACCCTGCCCCTACTCAGTCACTGCATGCTGGCATAATTGTACCTCCAATCTGCATGATCAATAGTCTCTCTAAAAGCAGTGCACTTCAAAATTTAGTTGAGACAGCTTTTCAGCTTATTCTTTTTTCTGATTCTTTTTTATTTTTATCTTTACCATTGTAATCGCAAAGGAGCCGTTTCTCTGTACTTGTAATATATATGATGAGACTGTCTGTGTTTTTTTTTTTTTTTTTTTTTTTTTTAAAGATGTTTTGTGGCTAACCTCCGGGATTGCTGCTACCAAATTTGTTTGAGATGATTCCCTCTTGCTAATTGCAGTGAAGGGGAAGAGCAGTGGTGGGGTGAAGATGGCAAAGCTGTATGCCTGGGTGGCCCTGCAGACACTGCCTGAGGAGATGGTCATCAGCCCCTGTCTTCTGGACTTCCTGGAGAAGGCGTTGGAAACCATCCCTATCACACCTGTGGACAGGGCCTACGCTGGTGGGTGTGAAGCCGCAGACGTTTGCATTTGCTGAACCTAGAAGACAGTGAATACTCAAATGGCTCCTTGCAAATCACTCCCTCAGCTTAAAATTGGACTTTTAAGTCATTTAAGAACTGAATGTACAACCCTGAGCTCACGAGTCCAGTTCTTTAACCTTCATACTGGTATGTGCTCCACTCAGCCATCAGCTCCCAGGATGAAGATCTGGGCCAGTTTGAGCCTGTGGATCCCCTGGAGGAGTCCACCACATCATTGGTGTCCTCATCCACTTCGGCCTATTCCTCCTTCCCTGTGGATGTGGTGGTGTACGTTAGAGTGCAGGTAATGTGTTCAGCTTTTGAATATCTGATCTCCCTTAATCCACAGATGAATAACCCTCAACAATTTGTTTATAATTTACATAATTTGGGTTATCTGTATCTCTCTGTGTAACAAGCACTGTCATGACGAGATGTAAGAGTGCTCTCCCCTTGTCTGCTCTCACCAGCCCTCTCAGATCCGCTTCAGTTGCTTGCCCATGTCCCGTGTGGAGTGCATGCTCAAGTTGCCCTCGCTCGACCTGGTATTCTCTTCCAATCGCGGCGAGCTAGAGACCCCCACACAAGCTGAAAGCTCATCTCTGGCCCTTACTGTGCTGAAAAGCAGCACCAGCAAAGGTACTCACTGCTTTCTCTAATAATTCATTTACATGTTCTTCAGGTACATTATTTAACATAAAATTGCAAGTTGGGTTTTAATTGTGAACTTGAACATACCACTGGTGGTGAATTTGTAACCTGAATGCACTTTTAATACACAGGGTCATCCCCAGGCAGTCCAATGGGCCGCAGCAGGCACAGCAGCAACCAGTCAGACCTACCAACAACAGCAGTGACCCCTGCCAACTCTTCTGGACTCAGCTTCACAGCCTGCATGTCTGACTTCTCGCTCTACGTGTTTCATCCATACGGTGCTGGGAAGCAGAAGTCAGCTGTCACAGGCCTCCCTCCAGCTCCAGGTAGGGGTAGGATGCCATGTTGCACAATGATAATGTTTTATGTGGCTTTTTAAGTTGAGGTGTCCAAGAAATATAAACGACAGGTTGCATTGCAAAAGTGGTTGTATTTGTGTTGTTGAGATGAGGCAGTCAGTGTTTGAGTTATAGCTGTAAAAATGCCTTTATTGTAGAGAGGGGGGCCTTGGTATCTGTGTTGCAGTAGTAAAAGTACTTGCATTGTGAGGGTTAGGAAAGCATGGTTAGTTATGAAAATGGAGGCATTTTTAGCTGTAGGGTTAGATGTACCATCAACTACTTCTTCTCTTGGGTGCTGCAGGCTCAGTGGGAGAGGAACCATCCTCAGTGACTGGAAGGAAGGATTCACTCAGCATTAACCTAGAGTTTGTGAAGGTCAGCCTGTCCAGGATGCGCCGTACCGGGGTCCCTACCTTTATCGACAGCCTCACTCCGGGCAAAGGGGGGAAAACGGACACCACCCTCATCAACATCTCAGGTTCTGCCCCTGTTGCCAGCATCCACACTGAAAGTCTGCTGAGAGATAGTTAAATACAGCAGATGTAACTTTGATTTGCATATCTTTGATAGTACAGCAGTTCAGGTTTCAAGATTTCTCAGATTTTAAGCAATTCAAATAAAACTTTTTTTTTTTTTTAAACAGTGGTAAATGTTTAATTCCTACATGTTTGAAAGATTACGTAATAAAACCATCAAACATTTTGCTAATGCTTAGTGAATGGCTTCCCCTCCATAGCTGTGTGTGACATTGGTTCAGCATCCTTCAAGTATGATATGCGGAGGCTGAGTGAGATATTGGCCTTCCCTCGTGCTTGGTACCGCAGAAGCATCGCCCGCCGCCTCTTCCTTGGGGACCAAACAGTCAACATGGCCAGTAAGGCTGCATGAGAATCATTTCCTCAGGCGAACAATGGTAGAAGACCAATGCAACAGTTTGCATTAGATCTTATCACACTCAATATTAATCTTGTCCAATAGTGTATAAATTAAAAATATACATATGATGCACCCAAGAGAAAAATGGAATTTCCTTATTGATCTGAGTGAACCTGTTTTCTATTATAAACACTGAGCCTTCAGGAGTTTTTCTTTCCTTTACTGTTGGCATTATGGAATTAAATAAAATAAATAACCTTTTCCTTTCCACCTCCACCAGCATCTGTCCCTGGTACCCCTGAATCGGCAGAGAATGGAGTCCAACGCTTTTCCCCGGAGGCATCACGGAGGGCCCACTGGAGGCCAGGAGATCCCTTAACTCCATCCTCGCCAAGTGCATTCGGAGAGCATGCTCTGTCTCATATCAAATCCCCTGCTGCTGTGCGCTCCAGGAACATGTCCGACTCCTCTGCCTCCAGGAGAGGTGGGCTTGCCGGAATTTACATTTATTCATTATCCCATATATGCCACTTCATTTATTGGATTCATTCAGCCAAATTTTACAGCTGGGTCATTTTTAATGGAGCAATTTTGTGTAAGTACCTTGCTCTGAAATATGACAGCAGGAGGTGGAGCTCAAGCTTTTTCTTCAAGTCTACAGATATGGTATAGACAAGGAATCTTGTCATACAGTTTGATTTTCAGTTCTAGTTATGTACCATTCTCAAAATAGGTTTTTTTTTTTTTTTTTACTATTCCAGATTCCATCACCAAGATGTCCACACCGTCATCCAGCAAGAACAATAAGCCAGGTGGCCAGCAGGGGGCACCCTGGGAGACACTGGTGGTGTTCGCCATCAACCTCAAGCAACTCAATGTGCAGATGAACATGAGCAACGTCATGGGCAACAACACGTAAGATACATAAGTACATGTATAGGCCTCTAAGACCATCAGCGTTTCCGTAATAAATAGAGCGGGAATGTTCTGCACCCTGTATAACACCATCTTATTTATCTAACTAGTTCAAATTTTACACCAAAGGAGTTAACAATTGGGCCGATTGCATAGTGCTGATAACGTTTTCTTATTCAAAATATAAACAAAGCAAATTATTTTATGTAACTACAGGCACTGTATTAAATTTTCACCCAGTTAAGATGTATTCATGTTCAGGTTAGGGAAATTCCACTGATTTAAGCTTTCATGTTAAGCTGATCTACTGTGCAGTTTACTTCTAAGTTCTGATATTTGTCATATGGCTAAGGTAAAATTGCATTCGGGAGGGTGGACTGGTGGTAAAAACAGTTGACTGCAAGGTAATCATTTCCAGAGATTGGGGATTTCATCGGCTTGTGCCCCCACTCTCATGATTGGAGTTATATTTAACCCTCTTAAGCCTGCTCTTTTCTGAAAGAAAGTTTATTTATGTTGCTGGAGATAAACAGCTTTGGACAGTGCAGTTCATACTAGGTTGAAACACCATCCTGTAAATTTCAGGGAATTTCTCTTGTGTCGGAGGCATGCTGATAAAAGACTCAGTCTTACCAGTCTTTGTAGCCATCAGTCCCGAGGTACCGGGCACATTGCCCAAAATAATTGAGCTGCAGAAATATGTAGAACTCTTTTAAAGAAGCTCCTAAAGCAGATGCATGTAGACGCGACTTGAAATGCGTTGTGTCTCGTCTTTATCCAGGTGGACCACCAGTGGGCTCAAGAGCCAGGGCCGACTGTCAGTGGGAAGCAACCGGGACCGTGAGATTAGCATGTCTGTAGGCCTTGGAAGGTCCAGACTCGACTCTAAGGGGGGTATTGTAGGTGGCACTATTGATGTGAACACGCTGGAGATGGTCGGTAAGCATAGCTTTGTCCGAACATGACCTTTTCTACCCCAGTTAATTCCATTCAAAGCACTTCATTGACTCTTATGTCATATAGTCTGGTATATATTTTTTAATTCTTTTAATTTGTCACAGGCATATGCTTTACTATACTTTAGTTTTTTTTTTTTTTTTACCTTCCCCAAATGAAAGTGGGAATTTACTATTGTTACTGTTGTTACTATTCAGGGATGTAGTATCACCAATTGTTCCTTTTCTTCTTATGAATCTTTGCAATGACTAATAGCTGTGATGCCTACGAGTACCATAGTTCTCGTAGATTTGTTGCTTGTGGGGGTGTAAGACTAGGTTCCCGGAGTTCTGCATCCTCTGCAGGTGTTATTTGCAACATCTCAAGCCCCAGGCACTCAACTGACCCTGTAGCCTTTCAGGGTGCACAGGCTTTAAAACAAACTCTGCAGTGTACTCTGCAAAAGATGCAGTGTGAAAACCGAGGCCCAAGACAAATAACTTTGAGGACATTGACAGCCACAACCTCTCGTTTCAGCACACATCTCCGAGCATCCTGGCCAGCAACCCAGTCATAAGATCCAAATCACGATGGGCTCCACTGAGGCCCGAGTGGACTACATGGGCTCCAGCATCCTCATGGGCATCTTCAGCAATGCTGACCTGCATTTGCAGGACGAGTGGAAGGTCAACCTCTGCAGCACGATGGAGCCCAGTGTCTCTGAGAAAAGGTTCCATTCAAGACTGAAAACAGCCCTCTGTTCACCACCTTTCTGATTCCTTAAAAGCTGTATTATGCAAAGAAAACCTTTGAACATATCAAGAATTAACAATGCTCTGATTGAGAATAAAGAAAGCAAATGGCCTGTTTTGTAGTTCCAGGAGGTACAAAACCTTAGCTTTCACCTGAATTGCACCATAAAGTTGTCAAGCAGGGAAAAGTTTAAAATAATAAGGTGTAAAAGTGTCCACTAAATTGTTGAATAAATAAAAGAATCAGATAAATATGATCACCCAGGACCCGTTGTATCTATCCAAAGCAATATTTATTAAGTATACTGCAGAACAGATGTAAAATAACCATTTTTCTTTTTTTTGTTTTTTTTCCCTCTCCCATCTCTAGTGAGATTTTTATTCATGGTGATCTTCAGTGGGACATCTTCCAGGTGATCATTTCCCGCTCCACCACACCTGACCTGATTAAAATTGGCATGAAGCTGCAGGAGTTCTTCACCCAGCAATTTGACACCAGCAAACGGGTCCTGTCCACGTGGGGTCCTGTCCCTTACATGCCACCCAAAGCACCCGTTGTTAATGTTGAGAAGGGCGCCACTGAGCTGTGTAAGATTTTATTACATTTCTCTGCTTGTGTTTTGACTTTGTGCAACTGAGGAATTCCTTTCCTTTTATATTTAGTTAGCAGCAACATGCAGTCACATCCAATGGAGACTCACTCCTGTGTGTTCTTACAACTTGCAGATATGGATGCTGCACACCATCGCCACTGGCCCGGTGTGCTGAAAGTCATCTCCGGGTGCCATATCTCCCTCTTCCAGATGCCCCTTCCAGAGGACTCTGTGCAGTTAGGGGGCTCAATGAGTCTCCATGGCAACCACATGACCCTGGCCTGTTTCCATGGGCCCAATTTCCGTGCCAAGTCCTGGGCACTCTTCCATCTGGAGGAGCCTAACATTGCCTTCTGGACAGAGGCTCAGAAGATACTAGAAGAGGGTAAATCAAAAGTACAAAAGTGTTTTTTTTTTTTTTTTTTTTTTTGCTTTGTTTTTTTTTTAAAATTGTTCACCATTAATATAGAAGAAAATACATTCACGTTTCTCTTTTTTATTTAAAATAAGTGAGACATTTTTGCAAAAACCAGTATTTGCATTCTTTTTTCCTCTTTATATCTGAGAAAAATTTGTTTTCGAAGTGTAATTTTATGCTCTCTTCCTCCAGGTTCCTGTGATGACTCCACTTATATCGTACAGACTCTGGACTTTCACCTGGGTCACAATACTATGGTCACAAAACCATCCGGCGCCTTGGAGAGTCCCATGGCCACAATTACCAAAATAACACGTCGGCGGCATGAAAACCCCCCACATGGAGTGGCGAGTGTGAAAGAGTGGTTTAGCTATGTAACGGCAATGAGAAATGAAGGTAATGGTTGTCATTTCAATATTTACCATGACTATCCTTAATTTACTCCAGAGGAAAGTATTTCAGCTGTGTTTCACTTAGTTTGAATCTGTGGCTTACTGGTGGCCTGCGTAGCCATTGTTATTTGGGTAATTGAGGTAATGTAACTTTTGGCATTAGACACACATACTTTTCATACTCTGTTGATTTCTTAAGGACCCATTGCCTCTCTCTTACAGCCTAGCATGTTTAGTGCTGGCAAGGTACAGCTTGTGACTACATTTGTCACTATATATTAGCAAAATCTAGCCTGTTCTCTCAGTACTGTAGTCATCCTCAAGTCAGCATCTGGTCTTGCAGACTTGAACCACCTCCGGAATGTGGAATCTAGTGCCAGCAGTACAGAGGCAGGAGTGGGGGCCAAGTCACTCAGTGAGAAGAGCAGCTTCAAAGGGTCCTCCAGCTACAACCATGAGTCAGAGACCATTTTTGCACTGCCACGAATGCAGCTGGACTTCAAGTCCATCCATGTTCAGGACCCCAAAGAGCCCAGTCTTACAGGTAAATGGTTGTGACACGCCCCTCAAAAAAATAAATTTCAGAATCCAACCTGCATAAGAACTAGTAAGTAAGAAGTATTCTCTGAGGAGTAAGTTAGCAGATCGAGTTTCCTCTTGCTTTGTTTTAGACACCAGCTGCAAACCGAAAGTGGAGTGCAGTGTGGTAACAGAGTTCACCGACCACATCTGTGTCACCATGGATGCAGAGCTCATCATGTTCCTGCACGACCTGGTGTCGGCCTACCTGAAAGAGAAAGAGAAAGGTGAGGTAAACCCTTTCCTGCCCCTCCTCGGTACAGGTTGCTGTACGGACCTCAGTGCTGCTGCCCAGAGGCCACATAGTTCCATCAGAATTCTGTGACCAGTGTTCCAAAAAGATGACCTCACAAAACGTGGGAACACAAAGGAAAGTTTTATTTGTGGTTGTTATGATGATAAATGTTGGATTGTTCACTGAATAAACAGTCTCTCCAAAAAACTTCCTCTGCATAGCACTTTTCGCCCCTCGCGTCTTGTCGGCTCGACCTGGACAGAAGAGTCCCAGCGCCATCCATGACAAGAGCTCCACTGAGGAGGACAAGGAGGACACAACCAACTACACCACTGTGGACTGGAGAGAGTTCTTGTGCAACACTTGGCATCTGGAGCCCACTGTCAGGTGAGGCCTTATGGATACAGTGTTTTGGGACAGAAGGGGTGCCGTTACATTGATCAGTCAGATGCTGACCTTGTGGCTTGCTCATTTACTATCGCACTATAATTTATTCAGTGAAATGAGGCAGGAACCTCAAGCTGCACCACCACACTGACAAGGGGTAGTTGAAAGGGTCAGCGATCCAAAAAATGAGAAAATCATCCTGCAGAGACGGAAATTGACAATTTTTGTTTAAACCTTCAGTGCGGTGAAACTCAAAGATGAGTTAAATTAGCACAGTTAGAAGTGCTCATGTCTGTTGGTGCCTGTGCTGTGATTTCAGGTTTCAATCTGGCTGTTTGTGTGCAGTTTGCATCTCCTACTGTGGCTTTCATCTTCAGTGGAGCTGTAGAACTGAAAAACCAGAACTGAAAATTCCGTGAGATTTTGTAAATAGTTTTTCTCCTAAGGTGGCAGATAGCACCACATTGATTTTCTCATCTTTCACACCCTTTCAGACTAATTTCCTGGACTGGACGCAAAATCGACCCAGTTGGTGTGGACTACATCCTGCAGAAGCTGGGATTCCATCATGCCAGAACAACCATTCCAAAGTGGCTCCAGAGGGGGGTTATGGACCCCCTGGACAAAGTCCTTTCTGTCCTAATAAAGAAACTCGGCACAGCCTTGCAGGAAGAGAAAGAGAAGAAAGGACGAGACAAGGAGGAACATTAACTCAACATGTTCATCACTCTGCTCCTTTATCTGTGTGTCACTTTATGAAAGCCTAACAAAATGTGAAAAAGCTCCATGTATAGATTTTTTTAAAACATGAAACACTGTACTGTGTCTTACCTACTGTACATTGCCATTTTAACAGGCACGCACATTGTTATTGCCCAGCTGGGTGAGTTCCAATATGTTTACCAAGATGCATGTTGCCATGGAGGGTGTTAACATACAGTGTTGCAAACTGCTGTAATATGTATATTTTGATCATATTAGGGTAAAAATCTATTTCTGCTTAGGCCACTTTTTTAATTATGTGCAATAGACTAATGTATATAAATGACTTTCATCTAATGTGAATTGACTAAATGTTTGATTTCTTAACACAATAAAATTATTCATTATTTTCATTTGTATACAAGACTAAAAGCTCCATTAGCCCAGTCGAGGGCGGATTCCTCAAACCGATCACTTTGTTGAGAGCGCAGGAACCCGACGGGTTTGTATGTACGCGCTGGATTAATGCGGAGGCGAACGTGTGCGTCTTAAACGTGGCGTTTACGCGCCGTGGTAAACCGACTTTTTACCATGCCGTGCAGTACCTGCTGGCCCGCCTTGGGCCTCCAATAATAAAAGGAATAAAAGGAAAGGGGCGGAGTTGAGCGTCGGTTGGCAGCTCGTGGGTGTCCATCAGCCAATGGGAGCCGGGCGGGAGCAGACGCAGCTCGCTGGTTCGTCAGCGCCTCAGGGCGGAATTTGGGAGAGCGGAGCGCGTCTGCGGGGCGAGGAGCGCGGGAGAGCGGCGCCAGCGTGGCCTTTTTTGGGCTTCGCGCCTTCGAACGCCTCCAACTCCACATCAGCTGGAAGCATCCTTTTGTCCAGCTCGAACTTCCACCCAAGTTCACAGCTGTGGATGTGCGCGTCAGGCCCGTGTTGTCCGGTTTGTAGGCGGATCGAAGCTCAGGCTGAACTGGCTTAAGTCGGTGATGGTGTGTTTGGAAACACCTGAGACCACTTTATAGCGCTTTTGGACTCTTGGAAAACTCGGCAGACGCGTTTTCCTGCTCGCGTTACACCTGTTTAAACTGGTGTTTCGAACAGGTAAACCCGGCTCGGAGGGTTTGGGGTCCGTTTGAACTCGCAGAGTGCACAGATTTTCAAGGCAACGTCACCTCCACCTTGTATGCATGTCCAGTCTCGCTTTAAAAAAAAGACCTGTACCTGAATGTGACGATTCCGAAATGTGTGTATTGTCAATGAATATGCGTAACTCAGGCCAAGGTGTTAATATATCGGCCCCGTGAGTTATTCTGTTGACCCAGATGAGATGTTGGCTGCCCGCCCGCATTAATCCAAAGCAACGGTGTCCTCGGCCACATGCGTATGAGTACCGTATGACTTTTTTTTTTTAAGACAGAACCACGCAGGTGTGCACCGGTACTCGCTCATGGACCGAGGACAGACGCTCTGCGGTGCCCGTGGCATCGGCTTGGCTCGGATCTTGGAGAGGAACTTGGTCCTGCGCAGCACCAGCGATCCTCTGCTTCTTCCTCCCGAGTCAAAGCAACCCGTTAGGCGTCCGGTGCCTAAAAACAGCCAAACCAAGAAGGCTTGCGCATGTGGGTAAACCAATAAATGCACGGGCTGCATACGTGTCCCAGTCGCTCCCTGGCTTTAAATGTTTAGATGTCCTTTTTGCAGACTCCAGCGTTACGAAAGTCACTTGCACGGAGTTAATTGAAAGGTACAAGAAGGGTGAGATTCATGCTGTGACCGCCTTACACCAGTTGTGCCAGGCGCAGCACGTTGACCTGCTGCTCAAAGAGACGGTGACTACAGGTAGGGCGGTGCCTCAATCCTCGTGACATAAAGATTTACCTGAAACTAGAAGTCCGCTGGTTCCACGGCTCCTTTCGTATCAAATGCGTGGGCATCGTGGTGTTACCGTAATGTTGACTACAAAGTGATGATATATGCAAAAGCCTTCTTGAAGCCTTCTTTCCTTCAGGATGAATAAAGTTTGTATCCGTATAAAAACCCGAAGATACATTTGTCACAGTTTGTCCATTCTATTCATGTAGGAAATTTTTTTGACAACATGTTTTGATTTGCTAAAGTCATGTGAGCGTTCAGCTGGTTGCGTTGACCAAAGATGCTGGGTAGTTCTGCTGACACCAGCATATGGCTGCTTGCAGGTAGTCTGTTACAGCGATGAAAGTCACTTCCAAAAACAGGATTCTTGTATGATGTAATCATGCTAAAAAGTTTGACTGCATACTACTGAGCGTTGGGTTGAAACTTGACAACAGTAGCATCTCTCTGAGATGAGAATAGTTTGCTGCAAAACTTTCACAAATGTGTTTCCTTAATTATCCTTTATCCGTTTATATTATTATAAAATGCAGGAAATGCTTGGATGGCATCATGCGGCTCCTTTTTCACACAGGTAATGTTTGGGAGTTTTTATTTGCCTTCTGTGCTGTGATTGATGGGGTGGAGTACAAGACCGGAATGGGGAAGACAAAGAAGGAAGCACGTGTCAACGCAGCCCAGCTGGCCCTTGAAGACCTCATTCCAAAACTGGAGCCTCAGGCTGAAGCACCTGTCACCACTGGTAAGACATGTTCTCTCTTCTGTTTCTGGAGATGTCCGGTTTATTTCAAACTATCGCAGTTACGTCAACTGGGGAAGTAATTCGTTCAGACACGGCCAAGAATATCAGCATAGTCCTTCCAATGCTGTTAGGATGGCAAATGAACAAATTTAATTTTCTGCTGCTTTTCATAGTTCGGTGTTGTCAATTCCCAGTGTGGGTTCTGTTCACCGAAAGTGTACATGCATCAACGCGTGTAAGAATACAGGATTGCTTAATGTATTAAAACAAATTATAGCAAGAAGTGTGCAGCATTGATTTAGGAAGTTGCAAATTAATTATAGTGGGAACATCTTGAGATATAATTTTTTTTGTAAACTTTTATTACAGCTTTTTCATTTTTCATTTTTGCAGAGGACCTTTTCCCTTCGCATGTGCGTCAGAGGTGTCTTCCTGAACCAGGCATCCGCACTGAAAGGATTCTGTATGGTATGGTGGTCCACATTCTTCAGTGACAGAGTTGTGTGTTGTTGAGAGTCAGACAGGAAGAATCTTTGTCCACTTCTTGCTTCTAAAAAGCAATACAAAAGTATTATGCCACTTTTTTCTCCCCTTCCTTTTCATGAACAAAAGGGAGGAACAATCCATTCAATGAGCAGATTTTAGAGGCAGTGAAGGAGAAGTACAATAAGCTCATGTGTGGTTATCCAGAGTTTTCCACTTGTGGAAGCACCCTGGTTGCATTTGTCCTTCAGTCATGTAAGTGTTCCTTTCATGGCTATCATCAGGGATGTCACAAGTTTTCATTCTAAGTGCTCAAAAAATTCTGTTTCTCAGCTGATGTCACACAGACTGTAGGTTGTTTTAGATTTTAGAAGTTAATGATTGGTTGGTCATTGTTGCTTCTTGTGTGAAGTGCCTGATTAAGCCCAAAAAATTCTTATAGGTACAGGATTTGAGGTGGTGGCTATTGGAACAGGGGATCATAGCACCAGAGCGACAGTTACATCAGATGGACGACTTCTTCATGACGCTCATGCACTGGTAACTGCACGGCGGTCTTTGATGCGGTACGTAGTAGCAGTGATTCTTCTGTTGATATAATATTCAGGTGGTTGAAAAATATTTTTGAACTTTGCATTGTTACTTATCCTATGTTTCATATACCAATGAACTGTTATTACTGCACCTTTATGGTGTTTGCAGGTACCTGTACAGACACCTTCTACTATTCTTCAGTCAAACCCCTGCTCTGGTGGCAAAGTCAGTATTTCAGAAGGATGACAAGACAAAGCTTCTCAGCTTGAAAGAGAAAACCACCATTCACCTGTACATGAACCAGCTTCCAAAAGGAGCAGCCCAGATGCCTTCGCGCTTGTAATGTTCAGATCATATCTTTGCATGTCATATCCTTCTTCGTGTTCAGGTGCCGTACTTTCATGATGGTCTCTTTGCAGGTGTCTGAAACCCCTTTCCATATCCACCTGGGAGATAAACAACAAGATGGGTTTGCATGTGACAGTTGAGGGCACTGTGTTCTCCACCTTCTCCTCCACCTTTGAGCAGATGTCCTCCAAGGTGGTGAGCATGTCATCCAGTGACAAGCTCACCCAGTGGCAAGTGCTTGGCTTCCAGGGAGCCCTACTCAGTCATTTCATCGAGCCCATTTATGTCAACACCATCCTTGTAGGCAGGTTTCCGCAGCTGTCCTCCTCTCGCATCTTTACAGCCCTAATAATAACTTTTAAACATGACCCTGTGATCTTGAACATAGATGCTTGCTCCTCTGGTGCATCATTGTGTTCTGCACTGCCCATCTCCTTTGTGTACAGCTTTAAAAGCAGACTTTTCTATTAACCTATAATGAAGGTGTTTCATGTCTTTAAAGGAAATAATCACTCAGACTGCAGAATCTGATGTTGACCACAGAGTTTTATAGTACAGTCCAGCTGTAAATATGCCAGAATAATTGTGAACAGATCGGTTGGCTCATATGTATAGCTTCCAGCATTTGAACTGTCTCGCCAAGTAATTTGATTTGTCCTTTTGAAGATGCAACCTTTCTCTTTGTGTGTGTGTGTGTGTGTGTGTGTGTGTGTGTGTGTGTGTGTGTGTGTGTGTTGAAGGAGATGCCACCTGCAATAGTCTGAGAGGATTGGAGGTTGCCGTGAACCAGCGGGTAGATGGCATCATCTCCAGTTTACCCATGCATTACTGTACATATCGGGCTCAGATGGCCCTGGTTCCAGCTGTGCATGCCATCAGCACTGGAGGTCAGCGGGCACTCAGCATGAACTGGACCCAGGGCGACATTTCACTGGAAATAGTGGATGGTCTGCAGGGGCGGTCCACAGACGAGTAAGTGGAACAGCAATGGTTGTGACATGGCAGTAGGTGTAATTTCAGGCTAAAGTACCGGTATTTTTGAGTTTAGGTAAGTGTATATTATGTGACAAAGCAGATGGTGGATTTTTTTTTTGAATGAATTGTTTTACAGTTTATAAATGTCAAACACTGATTTACCTCAATAAATTCCAAATTAAATTGTGTTATTCCAAATCTTGGTTTCAAAAATTAGTGTTTTGTACAGTGTTTTGCATTCTGCTGTCCATGCATTGTGTTATAGCCACATTGCTTAGTGAAAACATGCTCAGTGATTCTGGGATAGTGTATGTACTTGTCTTACATCTAAGGACATTCTATGTATTGTACACAGTCTATGCAATATTGATTTGCTTGTTCTTTGAGCTCATTGAAGTTTGTGTGTGTATATTTTGCATAAAGTGTTTCACCAAATTTTGACTTTCATCCAGTACTAAGGTTTCCAGAAACATAGGCTTAAGACCTGCTGCTGCTGCTCTTTTCAGTGGAACTACGTTGTCCTTGGTGTCTTGTACAGATGTCTTGAGCAGTTTTCTCATTTCAGCTCTCCAAACAAGAGCTGTCCTTCCTTGGCCAGTCGTCTCTGCAAAGCAGCTATGCTGAGTCGCTTTGGCCTTGTGAGCAAGGAAGCCCAGAGAGAGGACATCTGCAAGGCTGCCTCCTACAGGGAGGCTAAGGTGAGCCCTCAAATTCTGTGATGTTGTCCCTTCACTTTTTAATTAGCTGTTGTGTGATCTTTCATTAGCTATTCCAGTAAAGCCTTGTGGCCATTGGCTTCTGACAGTCCACCCTCGGAGCTCTGAATTCATGTTCTTTTAGTGTATGAGTATCGTAGATGTCTGCAGTACATGTACTTCACAGGAACATTCAACACAAACTTCTACGACTGAGGTGACATACTTTTGTATGTAGCGGTGTATTGGTTTTTTATGGACAGATGACTTTATTGTATATTATCTTTTTAGATGATGGCAAAGTCTTACCAACAGGTGAAGAATTTGCTCAAGTCCCACATGAACCAGAAGGGCTATGGTTCATGGGTGGTGAAGTCTCCGATCAGCGATGGGTTTTGTGCCTGAAAGCAGATGGTTGTCAAGGTCTGCTAAGCCCCCCAGAGAGATAAGTAGCACTTGGAGACACCGGACAAGTCATACAAATATAGGCCTTGTTGTTCAGTTAGTAGAATCCCAGTTTCTCAAAGAGAAGGATTAGCGTTGCAACATTTTGGGCCTGAAGAACCAAATATAAATTTTCTGCTTTTTTCCCTTCACTGAACAGGTTAATTTGCAAAAAATTGTTCTTAAAATTACCTTTTGCTTAGTTAGCAGCTTGATATGTGTTGATGTTACTTTATTTTGTAGTTAAAAGTACTTCTTACTTCTATTCAATGTTTGATATTGTTACCCTGTTGCAAAAACAATTAAAATTTTGATCAGTGGCTGGTTTGGATGACAGGTTTTTTAAAAATTATTTTTCTTTCATTTATTTATTTATTTATTTATTTAATCTACCTTGTATTTTACTGGAGCAGTTCAGTGTTGAGTATTGAGTACAATAGCGATACACATTCAGCAAAAGCCATGCTTGGAATTTTGATTTTTGATCCCCCCCCCCAATATGCAGTATGATTCGCTTATGATGCTGGGCAGCGGTAGCGAAACGCATCTCCCAGTCTGCCATACGGTCGCTAGTGTACACAACCAATACTGTGCAGTGTTCTGTGTCACCAGCATTTTTTTTTTTTTGAAGATGGGCCTGGAGAGACCACCTACGTTCCATTGCTGAAGTGGCCACAGGTGTGACAGTACGTTAAATGTGTTAAATCAATTTCCTACTGACAATGGACATAACCCCATCGTAAATCGGGGGCCATCTCTTTATATATCTTGGGAAATTCGCATCGATCTAATATTTTATGGCTTTAAGCTTCTGTAGTCCTACAGGTGCAAAGAAAGAATTAGATGAGTCACATACACCAGGTGCAAAAAGGGTGCTGTTGCCTTGCTTGTATTTTTAATACTTTTCTGCTTTATTAGCTGACAAACATTTGTAGACTCAGGAAGTATTTAATATGGTTTACTCTCGACTTGCACATGCATCGAACAAAATGAATATGCACAGCATACCTCATGCAGTCCTGAACTGACCACACCTTCTTGCTGTCATCATTTGTGGCTTTGGTTGCGTTTCATTTTTGTAAACATACAGGAAGCATATTGGTTTCCTGTGCATGTCATCTTGCATTTTAGCATGCAGTGTGTCTCATTACCTTTGCTTAATGGTAGTGCTTCTGGAATGAAAGTGCCGATCAGATTGCAGTACGTCTGTCTTCTTGTGAGATTCCCCTATACAAACGTGTACGTACTTTTTCATGTTTCTGCTTTTAATGGCTTTGTTGTTGTTTTGTACTGTAGTGTCTATTGCATATCTGTCCAAAGGACCTGTACACCTTTTGCACTCTTTGGACCATGGGCTAAACTGACAATGCAAATTGTAAGCAGATGCTACAAAAAAGGGATTGTCGTGTACTGAATTTACTGCAGATTGAGCTTTCTCATGCAGAAAAAAAATCCTGTGTCAGGACTAAGTAGGTTTTTTGAATGGATGAATTCATGCTGCAACTACATACACCAATGAGCCACAACCTTAAAACCACTGAAGTGGAGAACATTGATTCTCTCGCAACAGTGGCACCTGTCAAGGAGTGGGGGCAGATATTAAGCAGCAAGTGAGCAGTCAGTTGTTCAAGTTGATGTGTTGGAAGCAGGAAAAATGGACAAGCGTAAGGGTCTGAGCAATTTTGAGCAGGGCCAAATTGTCATGGCTACACGACTGGGTCACAGCATCTCCAAAACGGCAGCCTGTCTTGTGGGGTGGCTCTGTACTCTGCAGAGAGTAGAACCTAATAAAAGTCTTCCAAGGAAGGACAGCCGGTGAACCGACAACAGGGCCATGGGCGCCCGAGGCTCACTGATGCCCGTTTGCTCCAATCCCACACAAGAGCTACTGTAGCACGAATTGCTGAAAGCCTTAATGTTGGCCATGATGGAAAGGTGTCAGAACACGCAGTGCATCGCAGCTCGCGGCGTACGGGGCTGCGTTGCCGCAGACCGACCGGTAAAAGTGCCCGTGCTTCGGGTGATGCTCTGGGCGAAGTTCTGCGTTCATGCGGAAGTTACTTTGACGCGTGCCACCTACTCCTAAGCATTGTTCCAGACCACGTACACCCCTTCACGACAACGGTATTCCCTGATGGCGGTGGCTCTGCCACACTGCAAAAATTGTTCAGGAATGGTTTGAGGAACATGACAAGGAGTTGTCGTCGTCTTGGCCCTCAAAATTCCCCAGATCTCAATCCAGTTGAAAAAAACAAGTCCGATCCATGGAGACCCCACCTTGCAGCTTACAGGACTTAAAAGGATCTGCTGCTAACGGCTTGGTGCCAGATAGCACAGGACACCTTCGGAGGTCTTGCGGAGTCCACGCCTGGACAGGTCAGAGCTGTTTTGGTGGCACAAGGGAAACCTACGTGATATTAGGGAGGTGCTTTTAATGCTATGGCTGATTGGTGTAAATTCACTGCAAAAGCCATGTTGTATTTAAAATAATAAATAAATCGATTTTAAGTAGACGGTGTAAGTGATAAGCTGTCGAATGTGCTTGTGTGTTTTTAAGATTAGTTGACCCAAATGCAGCCAGGCAACTTGGATTAATGTTATTGCTGAGCATGGAATGAATCTGTCTCATTGGTGATTCATAAAGTTTTTGCAGTGTCATAATTCTGACACAGAACTGTGGAAAAATATGCTGATGCTGGCAAAGTTCCAGTGACTAAAGTAGTCGTATAGTTTGAGTTGAGTTGTTCATAGGTGCACAACTTGTGGGTGTGTTGGGGTAGAAACTGTGCCCAGGGCTTATTTGCCTTGCGCATCTTTAAAATGGTCTCCAAGTGGTAGATGCTAAGGAGTGTCTGCAAGGTAACAACCCTAAAGTTAAACACTAATGAGGGGAAAGCAGAAAAAATGTCATACAAAATTGGTGGTCCTCCCTACTCATGCTTGCTCTGTAGCTGACTTGCAATAAGAGGTGGCTGTCACCACCACAGAAGAGGACCGGTGACTTTTTCTCAATATTAAGTCACTCCAAACGGGATCATTGTTGCCTGTTTAATAAGGCTTGGCCTCTGTCTAAATTTAATCTGGTGAGAAGTAGAAGCAGCCCCCTAACAGTCCAGTAATGCATGATATTTTTTTACTCTCCCTTGTGTGATAAAGAACTGAATGTAGGATAGAGTCAAAGGTCATTTCCAAGCATCTAGCTGAAGATCTACTGTACTTGTATATGGTGAGGCTCCTGAGATGCCTCTGGCCTCAAGCTGGCCTGACTGGGATATGTGGTTATTAAAAAGGGGAATGCTCGCTGTAAGTCTATGAATATCAGACCTAAACAGAATGTGTTATGCTGACGGCACTTCTACCTGTAGCACAGGCAGTTAGTTTAGAAAATTCCATTGTTTCAAAAAAAAAACTGAATTTTATTTAAGAATTTCTTGCATTTGGTGAAAGAGCTGAGCACGGGCATCATTTGGTGAAATGGAAATTTTAAATCATGTTTCGAAAGATGCATTTAGATGTGGAAAACCCACAACTTTAGTTACTTCTCCTCATGAACTATGAAGAGAGGAAAAACATTGTATGTTTTTCTCTCGCCGTTTCCTCCATGCAGGTCACCCCGATCACTATACCACACTGTAGCGCGAGTTGCCACCAGTGCGAGAGTCCTGTCGTGTACTGATATGCATTTATGAAAATGTGACTGATGCGCCAGTGGGCAAGATTGTGAAAGAGTAACACCTTTTCATATTCATGGTTAATTTTGTCATTAGTGTATACACGATAATACATGTAGAAGTTGGATGTTCTTTAGTTCATATTTCAGTTGGGGTCCAGCAGTTTGCTTTTAGGCCTCAGCATTGGTGTATAGGTGTGTGCATGTATACAAGACTTGTTTAATCAAAGCCACAACTTTAAAGATAAACAAAGTCATATCTTGTCAGTTCCAGAGCCTGCACTTATCTTGCTTTTTCCCCAATGAACGTACATCCTAACAAAAAGCCGGCCACCTTTCACCCCAACCTCGCACGTTACTGATCCCAAGCTTTTCGTCGTACTGAAGTCAATGTTGCGTTTGTAGATCTGTGCGTACAATAGTAAACCGTCCATCTTGTTTTAATTCTCAGTTCACACTTTTCAGACATGGAACATCTTTGCACTTTGCAGTAGACATTAAAACAGTAGTTCATGTACTTCAGAGTATCCGTGTGTTATCGAAACATTTTATTTTGACATCTGTTGAGTCATTTTCTTTCAGAGTTGCTCTTAGTTTTTGATCCCTGAGATCATTTCCTGTTCACCATAGCTGGGTCAGGGCTCTGTGCCACCAACCACACACTTGTGTGAAGGTTAAAGCTCTCAAAACAAACACATGTTGGGTTTCTTCATCTGTCTTGTTCCTTTGAAGTGGTGTAATGCCTAGCGATACTTGAAGGCGGATCCAACATGTGTGTTTACTACGATTATGAGAGCAAACTTCCCTGTGCTCACACTTTAAATAATTCGCTGTTTTCCTGTGTCTGTAGTTTTTTCCAATGTGCTGTGTTGGTCTCTCACCAATGCAGAACATGCATCTAATGTCCAGGGCCTTAACCCTACCGCAGGATGCATGTCATCCTTTAATCATTTAGCTTGAATACATTCATTTTTGGTAAGTGGTGCAACTAAGTTGTGCAGGCTGACCAAGCCGAGCATTGCTGTCTTTGGTGTCTTCACACCCATATTGTTTGGTGCTTCCTTGCGTTGTTAATGCATTGGAACAGTGTTTCGGTCATGATTTTGTTATTTCCTGCAGCGCCTTTAAGAAAAATATAAACCTTTTACTTGTTTGTGCACAACAGAAGTACACATAGGTGTTTACAATATAAACACATTCTATGTTTCAGAATTGTTTTCAAAACCTCTGAAAGAAACAAGGACAAGTGAGGTCTGGTCAGTCAGCATTTCCTTTGAGTAGAGTTGGCTGTTTTCTAACCTGGAGCCAGTACTCCTGTTTGGTGTCTGAATGCACATTTTTCACTTGAATTTTCACTTAAAAATTTGGGTCATTGTCACCACGTATTTGTAATTGTTTCTGTTCAGGAAATGTCACCCACGAGCACAAATTGGTCACCGCTGAAGGTCAGTCTTCTCTGCGTGTTTTATTGGCAGTTTCCTTCATGGGTACACACATGTAAAGGTCTTGAATTACAGCAGTTTGTTTAGGAGTTACTAAATTATAAATACATGTTTTTAAATAAATATAAAATTAAATAATCAAATAAATACATAATTTAAGATTTAGAGCTTACAGCAAAATACATTCAAGTAGTTTAAAAGGACATTGAGAACTCATGCAAGTCTAAAAAACAGTTCAGTGGAAAACCAAATGTTTACTAATAAATAAATAAATAAATAAATAAATAAATAGCTAGCTGAAAAACTTCATATTTCTAAGCATAGATGACATTGTTTCAAAACAAGTTGAAGTCTGACATAAAGATTACACATGTTTAACAGAAGTCAGTTACACATTCAGAAAGCATTTGTTTTTAACATCATACATTTCCACTGTATTTTAGTGAAGCATCACCTCTTTATACCAGAGCTACACATTCCTATATGATAGGTACTGTGGATTTAGTGAAGACCTGGTTCTGTTTTCCATTTTACTCCAGTTTGCTGTTCGCCATTTGAAGCATGGTCTTCAGGTTTTGTTTGAACGTCTCATAGGTATTGCCCTCCTCTGTCTCACAGTTGGCTGTAAAGTTGTCTTTGGCTGTGGCTCTAGCCTGTGGTTAAAGACAAGAATAGAGTTGCCTTTCAGCAGTCTGTCCTGTATACATTTCAAAGCCATAGATGTGCAACAACGCTGTTACCAATTCCACCTGAGCTGTGCACATGTTCGTAATGAATACTCACACTAATTTCCTTCAGCAGGTGTTCAATGTACTGTGCTTCTTGTTTTGTGTTTGTACAGTTTTCTTTCATTGTTTTATTCACTTGCTGTCTGAAGCAATCCAAATCTGCAAGATTGAGGGAATCCTGCAACACAGGGAAAAAAAAAAAAGAAATCCTTAAATTCGGTACAAATGCCACGCAAACAAAAAAGCGCTGCCCCGTAGTATTATTTCAAGCATCGTAAGGAAAGATACACAACTGTCAGCTACTATGGTCTGACTGCTGTGTGATGTGTGCCTTTCTGAGCTGCAAGCTTTATTTCCTGTGCGAATAAGCGATCCTCTCTGCGTTTTTAAAAAAAAAAAAAAAAAAAACTTTCTAAAAATGGCAGATTCTCTTGCATTGTAAAAGTAGAACAGACAAGGATGATCTGGCTATACAGCAGATGCTATAGAGTTTGTGAACAGCTGGCTAAGCTGCAAATTATAACTGTACTGACCTTGGATGGAAGATCGAAGGTTGTACTGCTGGGCTGCAATGAAAGAATGTTGTTTAGTAAACGTTAACAACACAGAGAATAAAATGCACATTAACAAAGTCTGAAGCTGAAAGAAGGCTAGGTAGTCTACACTGGGAAGGTACTTACACAGGTCACACGGTCCAGCCTACCCATCAGCTCCTTAATGATCAAATGTATAGGGTGTGAAGTAGAGGCAGCTTGCATTCCATGAAAGAGAGGAAGCACCAGCCAAATGGCCACAAATAAACTTTGCATGTTGTCTGTGAAAAGTTGTCTGGAGAAGCTTCCCTGAGCTTGTCAAGGTCCTAGTACAAGGCAGATGGTTGTCACATCCTTGGTAGCACCTGGTATTTATACTGTTTGGGTGGAAAATTAAAAGGTGGGTAGAAGTAAAAGTTCAGATATTACTGATTTGAAAGAGGACTGACTTTTTTTTTTTTTCTTTGATGACTCTTTGGAATTTCTACAGCTACTGTAGGATGGTAAAATCCCTCTGGTGTCCCACAGTTGGACTGGGTTTGTGGTTGAGGTTTTTGTTTTGTTCCACCACGCTGTGACTCTCCTGACAGCCGAGCAGTGTGGTCCTCAGTGAAATCATAGTGATGACCTAGTTAGACCCTCTTTTACTATGCTTTACCCTCTTTGCCTCTATGCCATTTTGGCACCCCTTCCCTCCCATTTATGAAAATCTTCATCTGCTAGCTGATAGCGTTTTCCGGGGATCCTTAAAGCATTCTGTATATTAATTCTAAAAGTCAAAAAGAGTTTATTTGTCACATACATGGTTACTGAGTATACCATGTAGTGAAATGTGCTCTGATTCAGGATAGGAGACGGTGCATAAAAATTTACAATGAATAAAACAAACAACCAAACACCAAGAAGAAAAGAAACAAACAGCAAATGGATAAATAAGTAAGTAAATAAATAAAACAGTAAATAAACCTTAAGGTGCACTGGAAGGACAGTGACAGTGAGGGGAGCGGTCGGAGAATATTGTAGATTCTGCTACAGGCTTTGTATGCTGTTGTCAGGGCCAGGTTTGCAGTAAATAAAAGACAGACCATCAGAAATCATTCCCAATGTAAGGCCAGAATAGAGTAACTGTGTAAAGATAAGTCGCTATTAACTTGCCACAATGTTTGATTTTTTTGACATGAAGGTTGCCCCAGGTAACTGCTGCATGGAGAGTTGGAATAGGCATATTTCCACTGTAGTATGCTTTTATGCTGTGACCCTTTGCTCGTATGTATTATTTTCTAGTCATATTTTATAAACTGCCTTCAGTTTAAGCCCTTTAACAAATTTTTCATCAGTATGAACTTTTAAGAAGTAATTGACTCCCTCCCTCCACTCAGAAAAATGCCATACCAGATTGATTTGTGCCAAAGTGCCGGCAATTGTGATGAAAAGTGCTGCTGTCAAAAAGGTGAAAAAGCGTCAGGAGATCTGACACCGTTTGTCATCTAAGTTTTGA
This sequence comes from Heterotis niloticus, assembly GCA_018136845.1. Classification (NCBI taxonomy): domain Eukaryota; kingdom Metazoa; phylum Chordata; class Actinopteri; order Osteoglossiformes; family Osteoglossidae; genus Heterotis; species Heterotis niloticus. Next base: position 1,144,658 of record CM030888.1, read on the forward strand.
AGCTGTTGGTGAAACGGTGCCTCGCCCTGGACCCAGAGGTATCTGTGTTTTAAAGCAAATAATGTGCAACTTTTTTTTTTTCTTTTCTTTTTTCATGTTTTTAACATGGTTGATGTTGGTGAGTTTTGTGTGATCAAATACCAAATGTAAAATAATAAAAGATAAAAGAAAGGATTTCAAAACCTCAGGTGAACAGTTGCGCTGTAGTCTAGCTATGGGCAAGATTCTTTATTAGGTTTTCTTTTTTTTCATAGAAATGGTCCTGCCAGAAAGACTCGAAATGGGCAGGGACTGAGACCAACAGACTCCTGTTGTGCTTTGTCCCTGCTAGGGCACTTCAAGGTATTACAGTACATTTGTTCATTTAGCAGACCCTTTCCTCCAAGCTGATATACAACTCAGAGTAAACAAAAGTGCATGTGTCACAAACAAGCAGGGAGACAGAGGTGCGGTTCTCAAAGTACAGTCACTTCAATGCTACTGCTTTTAGCAGCATGCATTACCCCAGCAGCTCCGTGTCGAACTGGTGGTGAGCCCTTAGCCAATTCCACATCGCCTTCGACACACAAACTATGGAAGTAATGAACCAACTCTATTAAGATGTTTAATTTTTAATTTCAACCATTTGCTTTAATACTAATGGCATTTAATTCCTACACAGTTTACATCCTTTCCAAGGCTTTGTTACATTGGTAACTGGCAGCTTTTGTGATTTATATGGCATGAACTTGTAACCTGAAAGCAATGTTTTCAAGTACTAGTAGTGGACCCTCCTCTTGTACCCTGCATAAAAGGGAATCCCCCGAAATCTCTATCCTGGTGTACAGCTCTGTGACAGCCACCAGGAATCTGAAGCTTCTGCCAATATTCCTGACAGGTGTTGGGGGGTATTTATCCTTACTGGAGAGTGACATTAACTCTGTGCTGTTGTCGGGATGATGTGTCTGTGATACCCACCCCATGCCCGTGAGGACTGGCTCCAAACCACACTGGCTGGCTGGATAGTTTGAGAAGAGGAGTTACTACAGCACTTTGTGGCTTTGAGCTGGCATCATGAAAAAGAAGTGGACATTTGAAAAAAGAGCTGGAACTGCAGAGTTGTTGTGTTTGTGTTTTGTATTTGTTCTAGGATGGAGTTATAAAAGCAAAGAGGCTGTGTTTAAGTGCTGAAAGTAGTGCAGTGCTGTGAATGCTTTCGCAGTTCAAATATGATCCCCTTCTCAGCATAGGCAGTTGCAGTTGTTCTTTGTGAAAAGTGACCGTCAGTTATACGTTTGTGTGGATGTGTGGCTGGACTGGATGTGGTGGCGGTGGTAAACTTTGTTATCCTGTAAATCAAAACCGGAAACGTGTAAGGCTAACAGAATGAGTTTCGTGTAGGGTTTCATGGTTTTCATTAAGCAGGGTTACATAAGCTACAACTCCACAGAAACTAACTTAAGCATTCATCAAATATACAGAACCAACAAACAGTGTGAACCTGTAGCAGTAGCTTTTGGAAGGATTTTCTCTAGAGATTTTTAAAAACTAAATTTTGGGCCATCTCCTTTCTTCCTACTGGTTTGTGACAAAATAGCATTGTGAAATGTGTTGCTTAGTGTGTGTCATTGTGTGCATCATTCAAGAAAAAGATTCTCTAGTGAGCTCTGCAGCTTGTAGTCAGGATGACTCACTTAAATCAAGGTAAAGAACACTGAAAATCAAGTACTACCTAGGATTGGTTCTGGGCAGCCTCAGTCCACCACCTGACTCTGAAGGAGTGTCCTGGGCAGTTCAATTTTAATATTTGTTTCCATGTATAATTCGACTCTCCAGCCCTACATCCATTTTTTATTTTTAAACTGAGTCTTGATCTGAACCTTGGTGGCCTTAAATGAGTAAAACTAAATTTCTTTAGGTAGACTTGAGTAGGTGCGGGTCCTTCGCTCCTTATTTTGTATATTGAAATTGCCGTTTAAATATACCCTAAATCGCTGACCCCCAAACACAGGACATCCAAGAATGCAGGGTGACGGTGCTTTTGACGAACAAGAGGGTGGTTTGTGGGCTGGCGATCTGTGTGGTGTTTCTTCCGCAGCGCTTTCACAAAAGTCCCCTGATGCGGGTCAACTTTCCTTAGACCTTGTCATCATTCAAGTGGAAACATTCTGTGTGAAACATCTGAGAACCTTAGGAAAGCATTAAAGTGGCTCATCGTGCTCTGCTTATAGGAAGGATGGCTGTGCAGATCACCGTGAAGTCTAGTGCTGACTTGACCCCTGGGAGGGGGGTGTTTGCCTGCCGGTACCGTGGTATCTGTCCGTGGGCAGATGTTGATGTCATTAGGCAGTCGTGTTCCTTATAAGTGCGCATAAGTGATATCGGTTGTATGTGTCTGCCTTGTAGTGACCAAACTGTGAAGACTTGTGGTCCACAGAGGTCATTGGAATTAACCACCTGATAACCACAGCTTTGCTTGACAAAGAGCTGATAGCCTTCATCTGGCAGTTAGATGCATCAGACATCTGAATGCATCTGTGGTTTTTCTGCATGTTGAATTTTTTTCTGATGATGATTAGGAAAAAATATTAACTAGCTGTCAGGTCCAAAAATATTTGATAGAAGCATTCATTCACACAGACCGATTTTCCTGCAAAGAGCGTCTTATCGAGCCTGCAGGTGCACGGGTACCCATGACCGTGACTGAAGGGAAGTCAGGATTGTTGTGGTTTAGCAAAGTCATTACAGCAGCACGGCAGCAACTTTGCACCTGCTGCTACGAAGATTATCTTGCCGATAGTCTTTCAAGTGGTGTGAAGGAAGGCTTTTTTCCTCCTAGTATCAGTGCTAAACTTTTACTTGCATGCAGTAAGGCAGAACAATAATGCAGATTTTTTTTTTTTTTTTTTTTTTTAAATTAGTAACTTGGTTCATTGAGCTGGTTATTTTCTCAGAAGCACAGATCGAATTGAGTAAAACTTCATTCCACAAAAAATGCTTTAGGTGCAGCCATAAAATTATCGCACTACAGCTTGATGCATTCACTTATCTAGCTGACAGATCATGTGACAAGTTGGTGTGAAAGATATGCAAGATGATGTAAACGGCAAAAAAAAAAGTATTAGAGGCATTTTTAAACCCAAGAGGCCTCAATATGATATTTAGATTAAGGTTGCAGGAAAAAAAATACTACTGCTTTGCCTCCAGAATTTCATTCCCAGAGGTGTTATCTTCATGTTGTGTGACCCAGGATCTGCACTCACTTTGTAGTAACACGCTGGAAAGGAAAATTGACGCACAAGGCATTTAAAACTCAGACCTGCCCGAAATGTGGTTTTGTAAATGGAAAGAGGTAAAACTACCATTGAGTGACAGGCAGCACTTTTATTCTGAGTAAGACAGGGATTTCCCCTCCCAGAATGCCTTACCTATTGTTGGCTGCAAGCAACACATGTAGAGAAGTTGTGTGTAAGGGCTACCATTTCATCCCAAGTAACACATTTCCTCAGTGAACTTCACACCAAGCTGCAGGGGGAAAAGTGCAAGCTGTGGGCAGAATTACTAGATGTCACTTTGCCCTTTTATTACACACACACATACACACAGAATAGCAGAAGCGTAATAATTTACAGTATAGAAATAGTGGACAGAATAGGTTTGCACTGTGATGTTATGTCTCTGGCACGGTATGATGTTAAAAAATTTATTGGAAAGGCAAGAATGTGAAAGGAGTTTTGGTGAAGCAAGGCGTCACCTCCTGTGCACTGTTTCCATAGCAACTCTGAGCTCATTCATTGTTCAAGATGTTGCGAGAAGGATGATCAGCTTCCTCCTGCTTTTGTGCTGAGAGGAACCCCCACCACCACTCATAAGCACTGATGCCAGCATCACCGGTTAGGAAAATCTGTTAACTTTCAGTGACCTTCTGTTTAAACACTCGACTGACAGAAAGACACAGGCCTTACAACACTGACATTCAGAGGAATGTGAAAAGTACTATGGATGCATGTGTCTGAATAGTGCCATGCAGGCATCTGTAAACACTTTGGCGATGGCCAGCATTTAAATATGGTGTTTGAACCTGTTTTATACCGAGCTGAGTTTTGCCGTCTGGTTGGTTTGAATGTGAATGGAGTGTTACAGGCATTCACACGCAGTCAGAGTCACAGTTTCTGTGATCCATGAAAGGTAAATTCACTTGTACACAAGTGAAGGGCCTCAAAATATTTAAATTTTGATAAAAATAGATTAAGGTAAATAAATTGCATTTAGTACACCTAAACATTTAAAAAGTTGCTTGACAGAATTGTTTAGCATATTTGTTGTAGTTTACATGAAAGCAAATCCTGTCAAAAGTATGGGTCAGCAGACCACGCTATTCTCCACACACGTGCGTTAGCCTGGTACCATTTCTTACATCAGTAATAGATACGCATGTCAGAGCCAATAAGTTTACCACAAAGAATATTCTTGTCTTGTTTTGTATTCAAAGATTTATGATGAATTCCGATACATTAAAATGCATTTTCCAGTGTTTTGCGGTTAAATAAGTGCATTCCTTCTCACTGCAAAATGTTCTGCAAGTGGAGTTTAGGTTTGGTCTGACCACATGTGTCTATTTGCACACAGAAGTATCATCACGACTCGCTGAAGACCAGATGTTTGGTCCGTGCAAACCTGCTTCCTGGAGGATTTGGCGCCTCTAAGACTTTCAGTTGCTGGTCCTGCACAGCCGTTTTTCTGTGCTTTGCAAGCACCAGAGCATCAGCTCTGCTCCTCAGCATCTCCTGTGACCTGAGAAGTGCAAACTCTGCGTGCACTTTATTCTGGTTTCCATCTCTTTGGTCCGTCCCTTACTTGTCGTCTGTTGTTACTTTTATGGCCCAGAGGTAAGTGGCCGTGCACTTTGTGTATATTACAGTGGCACACGTACAATATGGCTTTTTTAACATTTACTGTTTTTGAAGGAAACTTACCTTAACTAGCACCTACATGGTCATAATGGGGGTTGCATCATTTGTGGCAGAGTAAGGGCAACAGTCGCACGACTGCGGACAGTTTCCCATCCTAAAGAATCCGGCTGTGAGTAATCTCTGCCAGCTCACACCCACCACATGCAAAGATGTCCTGTGCTCTGCCGGAACGAAGTTATTTTTGTTTTCTCCCCCCTTTTTGTTAGGCAGAGGCTGCACAATGCACTCCTTGCATCCTTACAGCCAAGTTGTGGTTCGCACCGCAATAGCAAAAACTGGCCGTCTACGTAACAGGGATGGGGGTGGAGTGGAACATTAGGTGTTGTTTTGAGCATCGCGATGATTGAAAATCTTCTGTGATCGTGTGATGCTTGTGTCAGCATTTTGCCTCGGACCAGGCCTCATTGCACCAGCGAGGCACATTTTTTACGTTCTTACTTAGAACGCGTTTACTGTCAATTAAACCGCATGGCCGCAACTCAGAAACTGTGAACCCACCGGGAAAATAAAACTATGAAGAAACTGAAGCTAAACTGAAAATCTTGGTGGTTTGCATGAGTTGTGGAGCTTTGTGATTGTAAAGTGATTGTACAAATGAAACAAAAAATGATCAACATTGCTAGCAGTTTCTGTAATAAAAAAGCTCCCTGAGCAGCAAGTTCACCGGGTCTGCATGTGAAGGCTGTAACTCCCCAGGTCACTTTTACCCTCCAGAAGAGTACATAAGAGTGTAAAGAGTGGAAGGGTGTTGAGTTAAGGTGGCCCCACACATGCATTTGGGTGATTTGCCATCTATCTTTTGGTGGGTGAACCCAGTAGAAAGCAGTGGCTGATAATGAAGCACATCTGGACCAGAAGAAATGTAAGCAGTTCTCTTCGGTGGGCGCCCGAGTGCGATCGAAGAGGCTGGAGGTCTCCGAATTTCGATCGTGTCTAAGGCCTGAATTGTTTTTGTTTGGGTGGCTGTTATTGGACCAGTTAGCACTTGCTTGTAAAAGATGCAAGCATAAATCCCAGCTTGTTTAATAAGTCTGCCAGCACGTGACACTCCAGCAGCTGTGAAAGTGTGGCTCAGAGTCCAAATACAGAGATACAGTAAGCTTGGCAGATGGTGTTGAACAAACTTCTGCTGCCGTCTGGAAATGGAGGGAAAATGGGTACAAAATCTCCACATGAGTGTGGAGATTTGTGAATCCTGCAATGGAGTCCTCCACCCCATTAGGGCAGAAACCAGACTGGAGAACTTTTGGTTTTGGCTCCTCATGAGGGGGACAAACAAGTGATCAAAGAAGGAGACCATGAATTTAGATTTAGGAGCGACGCTTGGATCACAACATGCGGGCAAACCATGCGGAGAAACTGAGACGTTCTCTTACGTATGATGGTGGTTGCGTACCCTGTGGTTACGGTACCCAGGTGTGACTGTTTAAGCTCCGAGAGGATGTCAAGATCCAAATCCCATGCCGTCCACATACTTTGAAGGAACTTGAGGTCTAGACCAAATATTAAAATACAACACGTTCAGGAAGTCTTGAGTCGCCATCAGGTCACTTTTTCTGATGCTAAAATTGTTAACGGAACCCTAACCCTAAATTACATTTGATGCAGCTGCAGCATCCCTGGCCGTTCTGCGAGCGCCTGCCAGGGTTAGGGAGGTTCGGTGAATGGGTTTGGTTTCTCTGTTCCTGGAAGCACAGGGAGGTGCAGGCAGGGGAGATGTCAGCCCGTACAGGTCTCCCCGATGTATGAGTCTTACGCACAAAGTTGTTGAATTCCCTTTGCCGAGGTGTGATCAAACCTCATCAAATCTGTTAGTCACAGCTTCTTTGCACGAGAAGCCACGGTGGCAGCACAGACCACAAAGCAGGTGTGAGCCGACGTAACTTTGGAGGACAAACGGAACATTTATTTGAGAAAGTGAATGGTAGTTTCAGGAAAAAAATGCCTTGAATACATTTCCCAACTTGAGTGGGAGGTGAAAGTTTAGGTTTTGGTTGTCAGGTTGGGAGTATGGGGGCAGAGTAAAATTTTCCATTGGTTGTCCTTGTTTGTTCATGCACTGAGTGGAAATGGGGGCTTTATTCTTTGTGTGAGTAATTGCAGGCTGTGTTAAAGTTGTCAGGGAAACATCCCCCCCAAGTTGTAGAGGAAAATGAATTCACCTTGAGAAAGCACTAAGCAGGGTCTTGGGCTTTATCAACCTTGCAGTGACAAACACTGAGCATCTTCAGCCACGGTGGGAATTCTCAGCTGAGCTGCAAGGGAAATCCCTCTGTGTGTACAGCTGCAGCAATCCGTGGTGCCACGACCACGTGCGAACAGCAAACCACAGACGTTTGTCTTGAAGGTCTTTGTCGATTCAGCCGCATTGCACCTTGCTGTTAACACGTTTGTTCTTGAACAGTCAAGTCCGTACTTTTACCTGTTAGCAGTTGCCTTGTTTTTACGGCCGCTCTGAATTGGCCTCCCTCGCAGTAAGAAGGCCATCTGTTTTGCTAGAAAGTCTTGGCCTTTTCAGATGTCCTTGTCTTTCAGACGGAGACAACAAGAGATTTTACCTCTTTTGGGGTGAATTAAACACAGTCCAGGTGACACTGGAGTTGCACTTTTGCAACGTGACTGCAGATGAGTTTATTAGAAGGCAGTCCGTTCCTTTTTGACCCAGCAGGTCCTTTCCGTACACCAGCGGGAGCTGAAGGTACCAAACCCACAGGGCTGGGGTGAAACAGGATCTCCTGATTCCACCTCAGCTTTCCTAGTAGCAGACCTGAAGTCTAACCCGGAGCTGTGGAAACTCCTGGTTCCGGTCCTCTTACAACTGAAGGTGGTTCTGATCCGCTCATCACACTCCTTCACTCAAGGAGTCAGTGTCCGTTGTGTAATAATAAGTCACACCCTTTGCTTTGAGTCGCTCGGAAGACATTGCGCTGCCCACATTCTCCACCACGCTGTTACATCCCGCAATGGACCACAACCACTTCTTAGTGAGAAAGTGGCCCCTGAGATGTTCCACATTCTTCTGTTCTTCCTCAAGGTATTCTTTAGTGATGCGTGAAGCTGCAGATGTTCAAAATGCATCAAGCATGCCTCGTTGTGACTTTGCTTCTGACACATGCAGTGTGCCTTGCTTTGGATGTTAAAAATTCTCCGTTAAATGGGATTTAGATTCTGTGCCTCATACTTTAATACCAAATAAATGTGTGAGTACAAGAAGCAGCGCCACAGCTTTGTGTGTTTCTTGGTATTTCTTCACATTTGCAGCGTTGCAGGGGATGTCTGTAAGCGGCGCTTCAAATCCTGGCTTCTGCAGCAGTATCTTTGAGCAGGGCGTTCCTCTGATCACATTTACCCGGCTCTTTAAACATGTAACTTGGTGTGAGTCCTTACATTCTAGAAAATTGTCCGCTAAATAAATAATTTCATAGCTTGACAAAGAAGTCGACTGTTGACAGCACAAAGGTATTAGGACTCCTTTCTGCATTGAGACGTCTCGGCAACCCTCCTGGCAGCGTAAATGTTCTCAGCAGCCTAAAGAATGGGAAAGTTGTGACACGGCTGTCTCGAGGTTTGCTGTTCAAATGTGGTTTTGGCTTCGTGCGGCAGCCGACGCTGGGGTTTCCTTCCCAGCTTTGTGCAGAATTCCCACTGTGGTTGTAGTCGACCTCCCCATTTTTACCCATCTCTGGGTTGCCGACGCTGGATAAGCTGTGAGAACCGTGTGTGTGCTGGGACTTCCTGAGTGGCAGCACTTCTCTCTCACACTGCAGACTGGAGTTTCTCTCGTGGCGCTCAGTCATTCTTGCTGACAAGTTTGTAACCTTGATCAGTTGTAGAAAATACTTGGTGAACTACGCCGCATCTCCATATAATGGCAGAAAGCATCCTTATTGCAATTTTCAGTCATGTTTGCTCCTCAGGAGGTCTCCCTCATTTTCATTGGCAGGCAGTTAGTGTGCAGGACAGCCAAAATGATGACCTCTGGACCCCTGGAGGCCGTTGGTTCACAAACCGGTACTGGTAATCTAGATCCTGTGGCATTAACGCTGACGTGGTTTACAACGCCATGTAAAAATGTCACATTCTGGACCATCTCTAAGCTTCTAGGGACAAAAGTGCAAGGTGATGGTCCTGTTTGTGCTGCTGGCATGCATTCATTCTGACATTGTGGTGGGACAAAAGCTTAGAGTGGGGTTCACCAAACCGCTCAACGTGAACAGCTGCAGCCGTTGATGTTTTACATTGACTACCGAAAATTTGAGTAATAGGACAAGGAAAATGGTTTATAATTTGTTGTGCCAACAAGGGCAAAGTGAACGTTTGATTTTCGAACAAAACATCTAAATAGTCAAATAGTATACAGTACTTCACATCATTTTCCCAGGTGCAAAAGTAAACTAGAATAAATAAATAAATCAGCAATGCTTTGCATATTTTAAAATTCCGAGTTTTACTTGGAGTGAACAGAAGTGCAACTTACAATTCATAAGTTCAGTAACGCTAATAATAATAACCAGTAATAATATGATAAGTCTTACAGGAACACTTTTTTTTTTTTTTTTTTTCCCCCCCACAAGATGTGTTTTGGGGCCGCAAGGTCCTTTCCACAGTGGACAAACTGCTGGGACTGTGGTCCCAGATTGGACACAATTTCTGTGATTTTTAATGCATTCCTGCTCCTTTTGCTCCGATTGTCTGCCTCCCTCCGGGCATCGACCCACGTGGCCGCGTGACACGTCAACAGCTTCAGCAGGAATCATCATCGGCTCTCCGCTGTTGCACCGCAGCGTGCGCGGAGATCATGAAAGATAAACGCTCAGTGGAACTCACATTCATCCTTGCGTTTATCCTGAAGAACAATTTCACAGGGCTTACAGCAGCGCTCAGCGATGGCAAATCTGCCAGAGAAATGAAGGAACACGGTACCAAGAGTCCAGCTGCCCAGGCGCAAAACCTTTGCTCCTCGGAGGTCTGGGAACAGCAGCGTCTGGGATGTCGCACGCCAGTTCTGTGGATTGCATCGGCGGTAGTCAGAAGGCACTTGGCTCTATGTCCATTGTTCCACCACAGTGTGAAAAGCCGCTGCCAGTGGTGGAACTCGCAGAACAAAGCGTAGGAAAAACAGAGCTAAAACAAAATGCAAGCACCCGTCCAAGGGGGTGGTTTATTGGCCTGGAGCCCGGTGACTCTGGGATGGGCTGCGGACCACCGCAACCCTCAGCAGGCCGGAGTGGTGGACTGAAAAGTGGATAACTGAGATGAATTGTGAAATGCCAGCATGCCCTTGTGAAGGTTCCTGTGTGTATGCCACATGGTCAAGCTGTGGGACGTCGGGGCCTTTGGAGTGCACGTGCCCGTATTTACAGCGTCAAAGCTCCCCTCCTCAGGTACTTCTACGCACATTTATTACAGAGAAAAGAAGCTGATGTGCACTTTTCATATTATCTACCAAGCAAGATCCTTGCACTGCACTTTTATGAAAGCACTTTTGTGGCCTGAGATGTGGAACTCCCAACAACTGCAGGTGGAATTTACAGATGCGAGTGTGGTTAACAGCGAGACGTGTCCGTAGCACCTGGCTGAGGAGCCTGCTCCTGCAGCGGTGGCAGAATGCGGTGCGCCATTTGGTTCACTTCAGCATTTTGTGCTTTAATATCTGCTGTTTTCACGTGTTCCCCACTGTGGTTTGAGGGTAAACCGAAACACCTTATCACTACTGTATTTTCTGCCTTACATTTTAGCAATAGGCTGTGGATGCAAAGGCATGAAAAGGGTGGAGGAAAATGTGTGCGCAGGAGAATCGCGCGCTCAGAAATCCCCTGTTGTGGCGTTAAATAAAATAATTTTGCAGGTGGCAAAATGGCAAACAATGGCAGCAGGTAGCACTGTTGCCGGCTACTGGGTTCAAATCTGAGCCCAGCTGCGCAAACGTTTTCTCCGGTTTCCTCGGTGTGTACAAACGCCTGCTCTAAACGTAAATTTGAAGGTGCTGTGCGGTGCTCCGAAGGAGCTCGGAGCCGAGCCAAGAGACCTGGAGCCTTCGCCCCCACTAGGCTCCCCCCTCGGTGAACGGCTCTGCGGGAGAAGCTGGACACCACGCTGTTGTGAGGGACTTGTTTTCCACATCGGTGTAAATGTTGATGCCAGACCCCCAGAAATAAAAGCTGAAAGGTACCCGGCCAAGATGAGGGTTCCCGGATTCGGACCGCCTTCGTCTCCGTGTTCGGCAGCAAAGAGTAAAGAGCGGTGTGCACGGTCGCTACCGCGCCTTGCGCTGGCAGTCGCATTGGACCGATGCGTGAGCCAAATGATATTTAGCGATCGAGTATAATTTTGTCGCGAGCAGAACCCCGTTCCTAGGACGTCGAAACGATTCGTCCGTACAAGCAAGGTCGCACGCTGCCTTAAATTGAGAGCTGGCTTTCACGAGGGTCTACGAGGGGCCCAGCCTACGGCAGGTTTGCATATTCTACCTGCGTGTGTGTGTGTGTGTGTGTGAGAGAAAGAGCGCCGCTTCACACCCTGTGCCTCTGCAATGAGCTCCACGCACTGTCACCCGTTGGTCGGTTTATCGGCACGACACCAACAGACCGAGTTGTGCCAGTTGGAGTTCCTGGGTCCTCATGTGGCACTTGGGCACATTGGGCTGCAGTTTGAGGCCAGACGTAAACACAATTTTTTCGAGACTCTCAGCCATCCGTGTCGCCCGAACAAACATTTTGAGCAGCAAACCAACTCTCAGGCCCAAGTAAATCAGCTCCAGACTGGTGTGAACTCCCAGGGCGAGGCGGCCTTCCCCATTAGTTGGCTCAGTGTGCCGGGAAAGGCCCTTGCCCCAGCATGCAGCTCTGGAGAAGCCTGCGAGAGTGACAGCACGCCGGTTTGCACGCGCTGCGGTGCGAGCTGTGCTTGTCGAAGGGCCCGGGGGCTAAATGCGCTGCTGCGGCGCAGGGCTGCCGCATCACCGTGCGCTGGCTGCCCATTCACGTGTGCCCTTGCCTTACAGCATTTTCATGCCCTTTTTTCCAAGAGCTCCAGTTTCTTTCCACAGTCCAAAGATGTGTGTTCCTGATGCACTGCTGGCTCTAGATTGCCCACGCTGTGAAATGTGTGCGATTGCCCAGTGATGACGGGGGTCTGTGTTTCTGTCATAAGCGCTTATTGATGGATGTAAGTTAGTGGGCTTTCCATGGCCGCCGCCGCTGAGGCGGTTTCACGGGGCACGGGAGTATTTGCCGCTCGGTCCGCTCTAATGCCCGTTGTTCTCTAATTCACACAGCAGTTCGCCCTCTCGGCACCAAATGTGTGGATTCTAAATGCGTTTTATCACAGTCACCGAGGTTCTCTTCGTGGAGTCACGGTTATGTTTTGAACATCAGCTTCCTCTCCGGGGCGAACGGGCGCACGTCTGTTCAGGGAACGGTGCACTGTGGGCAGCCACAGCTTAAACTGAAGGCCGCAACTGTTGCGTTTAGTGCGCAGTGTTGGTGGACAGGAAACTTCTTCCTCTTAGGCGTTGCATCGCGCTGCGATGCTCATTGTTAACCGGGTGGTGGCAGAGTTGCACAGGGCAGTGGAATCGATCCCTGTGTAAAAGGGTTGCCAGTTCTTTCTTTGACCAGCAGGTGGCAGAGTGGTGACAGCTGTCCAACCGCAATCTGAGGAGTCCTGCTTAGTCGAGTTGAGTCAAGTGGGAGTTTTGTCTTTTCGACCATCTACACAGCACATGGCGAAACGACACAGCGTTCCTCCAGATCCAAGCTGCAACACAAGTACAGCAGGAAAAATAAAGTGCGGATTTACCAAACAAACACAATAAATAAGCAGTGTAAGTTACAGAAGGGTAGCAGCAACAGTGGAGGGAGTGTTCGAATGATTGCTTCATCTTTTCTCCTGGTCTGATGGCTCGGGGGAAGAAACTGTTTTCCATCTTCGTGGTGGAGGCCCGGATGCTGCGCAACCGGTTTCCGGATGGAAGGAGGGAAAACACCGGGTGGAATCATCCACAATGCCAGAGGCTTTGCAGATGCAGCGTGCGGTGTAAATGTCTGTGAAAGAGGGAATCGGAGCGCCGGTGACTTTTTTTTTTTTTTTTTTTCCTCAGCTTTCCTCACTATGCCGGATTCCCATGCCTGCTGTTTTTATATACTGTATTTGTTCACTTTCCTGCATCCTGCTGCCCGATGAAGTTGCTACACGAAGACGGAAGTAATGCTAGATGCGTTGAAGCTTTTCGTTTAGCAGACCTGTTCCTCCAGAGTGAACTACAGCACCATGCTGTTTGCTCAAGTGGCTGCCTGAAGGATGATCGAGAGTCAGATGGGACGCAAGAGGGCGAAATCTGTGGGCTTTCTGGAGATTAGGAGAGATGTGAGTCTGAAGGGGATCCGTCCAGAGACTCTTCCTGAACACCGGGATGGATTTAGCAGTTGTGAGGGAGCAGAGGAGCTCACTGCACTGCTTTTGGGCCTCAGCTAAGAAGCAGTGTAGTTTCCGTTCTGGATTCCTCTGCAGCCTGGGCTCTCGATAACCAAGCCGGCACAGGGCCAAAAGACTACATGGTCCGGTGATTTTTCTACTAGATGAGCCATTTTTATCTCAATCTCTCTTTAATGTCAACACTTTTGATATTGGAATATTAGTCATATTTGTACTCTGGACTAAGCCTTACAGTCATAAACGCTAGCATTTTAGCAACATTTTGGCTTTATATTTAAAATAGCTGCGACGGCCTATGAAGACGTCGGGTCGAATAGGGAAGCTCCTGTGAATGAGCTTGAACTTTTGTTCCTGGATGAAGAGAAGGGTACGAGCAGCTCATGCAGATGACCGCTGCTAAAGGACGAGGAACGGTTGCGTTCCCACGTGTCCGGCAGTGCATCGCGTGAACCACAGTCACCACTAAAAATACTAAATATTGAATATTAAATCGCAGAGGTCGTAAACCTGGACTTGTTTGGCCCTACGGCTTGTTTCTAAACTTCAGTCGATCCTGCTGTCTGCAGCCTGTAAAGTCCATTTTGAGCAATAAAATGTCGCTGTCACAGGGACTGCTGGGAAAGCCAGAATTGTTTTTGAGATGAGGCAAACTTTGCAGTGTTTGACCTGCAAATAAGTTTGTGTGATTCATCCAAGATGCCTTGGGAGAACCCTGATTTCTGTCCCTATTCATCCATGCAGCGCTGGCAAGTTTTAACATCAAGATGAGCACAAATGAAATTATTTAAAAAATAGTTTATTCATAAATAGTGAGATAACCAAAATAAATGAAATACAATGCAACCTTTAACATTTTTGTATAATGATACAAACAGTACATCTCAGTATGAGATAACAGGTTTCAGTAAACAATAGAAAAGCACAGTTGTTCAAAGTACATTGCGAGCTGCCCAGTTCCTTTATGTTTTGCCACTTGGGAAAAACAGCCATGCTTCTACAAGAATAAATACCTTGAAGCACCTTGGGTGAAAACAGACAAATGTATGAAAAAGCACAACTGAAAATAAAAAAAGTTGACAACCGGCCTGTCGTGAGCAGGGGCGCACACGATTCTGTAGGTGGCGCTAAAGAGCCCCGTGAGCGCCGTCAGTCCCGAAATGACGCCGAATATGAAAATCGCAATAAGGGCAAAGGTGCACGAAACCGCAATGTCTTAAATCTGCAATAAATAACGCGCTGCTGTCTTACTGGGCCCACGAGCTGGCAGCGTGAGTCCGCATTTTTCACACAAATCTTATTCTTGGGTACATCAGTAGTAAAATAATACAAGTCATTAGGTTTAGAAAAAAGTTGCTTAAAACTCTGTTTGATAAATAATGAATAAATAACATAATAACCGATAAAATAATATCTCTTTCCTCGTGTCACTCGTAGTAGTGTCAGTCCCGCGTGCTTCTCAAACGTCTCACTTTTCTCCTCCGGCCAGTCTGACGAAGGTCTGCAAAAAAATAAATCATTTATTTTAAGCTTAGAGTGGGGTTCTATATTTAAAAGAAACCCGGTTTACGTTAAGCCCAACGCGATCGCGCGCGTGCGCAGTCTGGAGCCGGAGTCTCACCGAGGCCTTTAAGCGGGCGCTGGCGGCCTTTTGCCACGAGCCGGTCGGCAGCTTTTTATTTATTTGTCCCACCGATTGATCTCCGATCGACTGCTGTCGGGTTACACGAAGGCTAAAATCCCGCGTGTGTCAAAGTTCAGATCAGATTTTGACACTCGTATTTGTGAAAAGTGTCCTCCGTGCAAGGCTCAAAACGTGCTAGCAAATCCACAACAGCAGTCCTATATTCACCTTCGTCGAAGGAATACATGAGAAATAAGTGAACGGTGCCCGGCCTGCGGCCGTATGCCGGCACGCAAAAAGGAGACGCGCGTGCGAAATGTCCGTACCTTCTGCATCAGCGCTTCCAGTTCTTTAATGAACTCCTTGCTGCTCTTCTTCGGATGCGATTCACAAGCTGTGCACTTGGTACCCTAAGGGGGAAGCAAGAAAAATGTCGGTGGCCGCGGCGTCGTTCTTCGCCTTAAATTTCAAGGCCCCGTTCAGCGGTAGCCGGGATAATGGAGGCGTTTCCGTGCCGCACGCTCTCTTGTTTTTTGCCAAGATGGTGAAGCTTTTCAAGACACGTTTTCCGTTAGGTTTGAACATGCAGGCTGCGTGTCAATGCGAAATACAAATGTGAATGTGAAGAGGGCACTCACCTGCACGCCGTACTGAATGCACGTGGAGTTGACCGTGTCATTCTGAAATCACACATTGTTTCACGGAAGTCAGCGGAAAGGGATTTAATTTGGTTTGTTCATTTAAAAGGATGAATGTCTCGAGTCAACTTACAAGCATCTTGCTCTTTAAGTTGTTTGAAATCTTCTGCTTCAAGATGTTTTTGGTGATTTTTACTTGCACTTCTTGCATTTGATCTCTGAAGCAGGACAGCGCAGAGAGGAAGCAGCATTCCTGTGTGGAGAGAAGCAGCTCACGCACCGAGCCAAAAGCCTGGCAGATACACCTGGGCCGTCCGGGGCCGGCTGTCAGGTGAGAACCCCGCGAGGGGACGTTCGCGCATCCCGGGGCCGCGCGTGCCTTTTTTCCCAAAACGCAGCAGCTTCAGCATTTACTGGCTTTCGAGCGTCTGAGTGAAAAATCGCCTGCTGACTCACCGAAATTCATTTTCACGCCCGTCATCTGGAAAGTAAAGCAGGCAGCGGCGCGAAAAGCACGCTACTGTACGAAAACAGCACAGGCGGCAGGTGTGAGGAAAGCTGGGGAAAACGGCTCCCCGCACGAAGCGACGCGGAGGAGAACGCGGATCGCTGCGCATGAGAAGTGGCCTTCGAAGCCGTTTCTCGCTCTGCCTGTTTGTGCCACGCAGCACCTGCGGCTGTTTTTCGATACGGCTTCTCGAGCAGAGGAAGTGCGTGTTTACCTCGCATCGGAGGTGTGTTGCGAGCTGACGTTTGCACGCTGGCAGAGCCCAACTGTGGAAGCGATATTCGATATAGAAAAGCGCTAAACAATCGCCGGCGAATTTAACAGCCCGGCCGCTCGCTCTCGAGGAGCTTCGCGTCGCAAAGGAGGATCGGGGACCTCTCGCGGGTCCTCCTCCTTCGCCGTAGACTCTGCACGACTGCGTGACAGCCGGCCTGCCTGCCTGCCTGCCCTTTACTTTGCTTTCGATGTGACCGTGGAGGAGAAATCCCAAGGGTAAAGGGCAAGCGCGGCGCCGTTTACTGTAACCGGCCCTGCTTGTTTGGGCACAGATGAGCTGTTTTTAAATGTCACGCAGCCGTTTTTGAGTCACGAGCGCTCTTTATGGGAACCGAACAAACCGTGGCGCTCGCACCGCTCACCAGAAGCGAATTTGGTGGCCCCAGCCCTCGAGCAGCAGAGGTGCCAGCTTGCCTTCTCGCTCTCTCTCGCTTTTTGCCGTCATCCTCATCGCAGACTTTACACAAAGCGTTTGTCTTTGCGCCGAGGATTAAGCTTTGCTTCTGAGAGCAGCTTGTTTGACTCAAAGAGAAAACGGTGAAAGTTGTCTTTGTTCAGACGCGACCGCAGGGTCCATTTTAATTCTACCTCTCGGCATAAACGTAGCGTATTTATTGTACGTTTATGTGGGCGCAAAACAAACCGTGAGTCATTGGCTTTCTAAGACAAAATCTCGGCAGCGGCGGCCTCGAGCACCGCCTCGCTCTGAGCGTTTTAAAGCCGTCCACGGGGCGACAAACTCAGTCGCAGCAGCCATGCGTCCAAAAAAGCAGCAGCGGATTCTGAAGAGATGCACAACTTACGTCAATTTCGGCTGAGGGGGTGTTGAGCAGCGGGCCGTCCTGCTGCGGGAAAGCAGAGCAGACCGTCAACTCACGCCGACCCAAAACCAGAGAGGCACCAGAATGAGAAGCGGCGACAGCAAGGACGCCGTGGACGCCGGAGCTGCAACCTACCTGCAGACTTTTGCTGAGTTTGTTGAGCTCGATGGAGATCTCTTTCATCTTCTTTTGCCTGGGGTCCACGGAGCTGCACATGGCCGCTGCAACTGCAACGGCGAGAAGGGAGCACACAGACAGCTTCGTCATTTTGTCCCGCGAGCCGCTTGTCAGCTGATGTTTTTACCCCAAAAAAGTGCTTTTCGGAGAGTTCGCCGATGCTATTGCACAGGTGAGTACCTTTCTTATATACGCGCGTATCCAGCTGGACACAGGAAAGACACTCCTTCGACATTGGAAAACGCCGTAAAATATGAATGAGTAATTCTTTTTTCTTTTCCAGTGGCGTGGGGGAGGGGGGGTGCGCGGATGCGACCGAAAACACAAACTTTCTGCACATGGGGCAGGAAAGCAGAAAAAAGTTGTGATTTCCCATTTTCGCTTTGAATCAGCAGGCCATCGCTGAGCTCCGTACCAAAAGGTGAGGTACCTGAAGGTTTCTAAACAAAAATAACTTCTTTGCTTCACTCTCTGCGGCCGCCCACACGGCGCAGAGCGAACCAGAGCAGTCAGCAGTCAGGCCTCCCTGACGTAACACCAACAACAACATGCAATCATTTGAGCACTTCCACAATGACTAAGACGGTCACCCGGGGAGGCGTCATCGCTCTCTGTTGTTCGCGGTTGCGATCACGGTCCCGCAGAGGCCGGCTGCCGCTCCGCGGAGAAGCGCCGGAAAGACTCCTTCGAGCACGGCCGTCCCGCGTGCGGAGAAGCGGGCGTAAAAGATTGCCCTCGGCCCCGCCGGGAAAGTAAAGCCGGGCTCGGTCGGGCAGGGAGGGCGCCCGGGTGGGACCCGGAAAGGGGAGCTGCGTCTCGGCTTCGCGGCCGCAGCCCCGCGGTACGGGGCGAGGCTCCCGACCGGGGCCGAGCCGCGCCGCGCCGCGGTCCGGTCGGGGGGTCGCGTCCGCGTTCGTTCGGGCGGCCGGCTTCCAAAAGAAAGGCTCGGAGCACGGCCTCTCTCCCCGCACGAGCAAAGTGCGGCTTTTGGGCTTCTGTGCTCGATCTCAGACGCCAAGAAGTAGCGACGGTGATTTAGAAGCCCCTTCTCTTCTTATGTCCGTGCACTTGTCCTCATTTTCATCTCGAAATCACGACGGTTACTAAGACAGCACCGCTATTATAGGTCGTACACGTGAACAGGTCATCGATAGGCTTTTTAAAATGGAACTGCAGCCCATTGTCCGTTTTCTTGAAGCATAATGGTGTTTGCTACGGTGTGGTACAGCACTTCGCCGTGCACAGTCTAACACTTTCATTCCCCGGTGTGGTGTGCAATGGGCAGGTAACGTCGGTAATAAAGTAAAGCAAACAAGCGGACGCACGCACGCAGCAGCGAACGCGGCGCCCGTACGGCCGGGTCAGAGCGGCGCTACGGGGGGTCTAGGGGCCGCTGTGCTGCCTTCTTCGCTCCGACGGTGGAGACTGTTGGGTTTTTCCTCACTCGCACGCGGCACCAAACGTTGTGTAAAACTTCATTTTACGGGTGGCTGTTATTTTCTCCGGTCCAGCTAATGCTTTGCCACGTACGCTTTCCCCTTGTGTTATGCTTAAAGCGGTCGTTTCTCCAGTATCGAATTTTCTCTCTGGAATATTTTTGTAAAATGGCCGAGATCTGTAACACGAAGGCCCTCCGAAGGTGGGACGGACTGCGTTGTAAAAAATTTTTCAGATACGCTTCACCTAAAAATGAGTTTCTGTGGAAGGGAACGCAGTGTGAAAATGAGAAACCTTGCAGCCTGGCGGTTTTCCCTGCAGTGTCATAATTTGCCTGGGGAGTTTTCAGACAACTTTTCATGGAAAGATGTGGAGGAGCAAAAGCAATAGTCGAACATGTGCATGTGCACAGCGGCGGTGGAAAGAGGAGTCCTGGCCGCTTCGCTGATAAGTGCGCGTCTGAGAAAGGCAAACGGTTGGCGATACGTCACATCCAGCGTGGCGTCACGCTCGCGTTCAGACGCGTCCCGCCGGCCGCGTGCTCCAGGACCGTTCTAGAAAAAGCGCAGCGAGGGCTGTAGACGGTGTGTCTCCAGCCGCACGGTTCCACGTACCCTGAGCGCCGCGTTCTGTGAAAGAGGCCCTATCAGCGCCCTCATCAGATAGCAGCGCAAGTCCGGTCTGTGACTGAGCCCGGAGAACTCCCCCCGCGCTGACTAAGTTCTCTGTCGTAGCACAAAGGAAATTGTGGGTGGGGCCCAGGCCATCGAGCTGTGCTCATACCGCACGGCGAGGACGCAGCGTCTTTCGCTCCGCAGTGTCATCGGATGGGAAAAGCCCCCCGCGTCTCTGCTCAGGGATCTGTGGGATTCCACTCTCGGGCGGCTACTGACGCACTGCTGTGGTCACATGGCTGCTGCGCATCACTTTCTCGCGTGCTCTCCCACACCGAATATCTGCCAGAGCCAGACCGCTCCATTTTCCACCTTTTTAGGTGATCTTCTCTGTTCCTTCGCATTAATGTTTGGCGCTTTTTTGCTTTGTGGAACTCGAGCTGAAGCTTAAAGCCACAAGAGCCCGAGCATTAAACACACTTGGGCCGCGAATGAACCGTCAGTTTCATCTCTCTTCGAGAATCCATTTTTATAAAATCAGTTTTGTACCTGAGGCTTATAGATGGCGACCGCGCTCGCCGAAACAGAAGACAAGTTTGCAGCCGCCCTTATTTATTTGTTTCATGTATGGGAACAGCACCCGCGGAGTGCCTGGCAGCAGGACCCGAGCGCGGGGTCTCTCCCCCGGACCACACGCCACCCCCTAGACTCGGCTCCCTTCCACGGTGTTTACACCCCATGCGTGGTGTTCGCGGGTGTCGTTCTGTGCCGTAGAAGTTTCTGGTTTCCTTTCAGACCCAAGTGGAGATCATGAGGAAATCCAGAAGTGGCAAGAAGATGAGCGTTGCCAACGCTCGTGGGATGAACGGGGCATCGAACAAGTTCGAATAGGAGTTTAGAGAAACGCATTTTTATTTTCAGCAATTTTAATCCAATTTAAAGTTAGTAAATTAATAAATGATTATTTTCAACTTTTGTTACGGCTTTTTCACGTCCAAACTTTTTATCGAACATAAACAATCAGACGTGGGTTTGTATTATTAAGCTTTTCTTGATGGTGGCTTAGCTGTAAATGTGGCTTTGCGCTTTCAAACAAACCGTGTCGATCTGTTTAACTTGCACGGGTGAAGCGTGTTTGAAACCATTTGACATCCCCCGGCCTCCGTATAACTTTGCGTCCGCGAATACGATGACATAAGCTTCTCTTTCGTGTATTAAACACGATACTTTAAGCTTCTCTGCATTTTGCTGTTGGATGACTGCTCGCCGGCAGCCGAGCTTTTAGTCGGCGTAACGGAGCATTTTTCGTGCTCGGCGCTTTACAGCTAAAGTGAAATAATGCGATGCGAAGAAACTTATTCGGTGCGAAGTCCTAACTCGCTTCCTTCGACTCGACCGCGAACGACGGGATCCGAAATGGAAGTCCGTTTGTACTCTTGGATTTGGTTTTGCTGCCGCAATTTAAGCATTTTTCTCGCTGGCTCAGCCGCACAGGTTCGGGGGTTTTAATGTCAGCCTGCAGCTTCTTGGCTGTGGGTTTGCTCTTAACCCGTGTGGCTGGTGTCTACATACGCATTTGTTGCAGAGGCATTTTAAAATCATGACGCTGTGAGTCACACACTTTCATTGTGCGGCCATTGATGTTCGGTGTATTTTAAGAAAATTGTTCATCATAATAAAACAAATCCCTCCCTATCGGCAGTGTTTCTGAGTGACTAAGCAGTGAAAAGGATAAAGAGTGGGTGAGTGCACAGAAGTGTTAGTCACCTTTTTCTTGAAAATCAATCCTTTCGTTGACACTTGGCTCCACTGTTGAAGAAGCAGCTCAATATCGGGTGCTTTCTCAGCCGCCGCCTCAGAGCGCCCGCGTCGGGGTCTCTGTTCTACGTGTGTCGGCCCTTTTGAACATTGCGCACAACGGGGATTTTTGACTAAATTGTCAGGCAGAAGACATCTTAATTCCGTGCCGCATTCGCTGAGCCTTTCGCCCTGCACGGTGTCGCGCGGTTTTGTTTTTTTCGCTTTCACGCCATTGCAGTGTTTGTGGCCTTGGCAGCCTCATGTTTACTATGTACAGTACAACCCACTTACTGTGCTGGCAGCACTCCATGCAGCCGCTACTCACCGAGCTCTTCCGGCTCGACTCGCAGGCTCGCCGAGGAGGAAGTGTCAACGCGACGCACGCGTACAGGCCGAGCATCGCCTCGCTCGGCAGCCGCTCGGGCCATTAAGCTGACGC
Organism: Heterotis niloticus; assembly: GCA_018136845.1. Classification (NCBI taxonomy): domain Eukaryota; kingdom Metazoa; phylum Chordata; class Actinopteri; order Osteoglossiformes; family Osteoglossidae; genus Heterotis; species Heterotis niloticus. The sequence goes on from CM030888.1 coordinate 1,166,377, forward strand.
GCGATGCCCGCCGAGCTCACCTCGGACACCTCTGACCGGCCTGCGTGCGCGCTCGGCGCCCATCATTTCCTGCCTTGTGGCCTTTCAGCTGTGCGCAGTAAGAAGTTTTTCGGTGACGAGAAACGAGACTTTTGCCAGGGTCTTTCTGGCGCAGAACGGGGGCCTCGGCGGCGCAATATTAGACGCCCGGTTTAGAAGCGAGCGACACAATTTGTTGCCTTTTGCTGCTCTTTCTTTGCGCTCCTTGGTTTCACCGAGTTTGTGGTCCCGGAGTTTAGCCGAGACGTTTAATTCCAACTAAGTGTGAAAAGGTTTCCTGTTTTGACAGGGACCAAAATGGCTCTCATAAACTATTTAACACAATTATATAATATCGCAATATTATACAATTAAAATAGCGTATTATTATTATTATTATTATTATTATTAATAATAATAATAATAATAATAATAATAATAATAGACATGATGATGATGATGATACATATTTGCTCTAAAAATACAAGTACTTAATTTATTTCATTTTCATTAGTATTTTTTCCACTAGTTTGTGAATGAGGCAGCCTGCGTTATCTTTACTTTATTTACTTGAATTACTTTTTACTGCTTGGACGCAGTACAAAAACATTTGTATAACAATAAAATGCTTTTCCACCACGGCCCAAGAGCCACGCACGGACGCAGGAAGCGCGAGCAGGAAAGGCCGAAGCCTCGAGAAAGGGCGCCGGGCGCCGCCGCTCGGGTTGCTTCTCCTTCGAACGCTGGCGTCTGCGGACGGGAGCCGCGAACGTGGCTGTCGGGGCGGCGCTTTGGGTCGCCGTGGAAGAGGTTGCGAAAGAACGTAAGAAAGCCACTGCCCCAATAAACTCATCAGGCAGCAATACTTTCGGGATTATTCAAAGCTCAGAAAAAATGCAGTACAACCATTGCCAGTTGTTACGGTAAGAGTACAGGAAAAGGAAAATTGTAGGTGGGGGATGGCCTCCTCGGGTTGCTCGTACCTAATGGGATTTGTCGATGTCACCACTCGTGCATCTGCAGTTGTAGCCTCATCTTCTCGTGTTTTGTCAACGCGCAGACGCTATCGCCACATCGCCCGTTTTGTCCTAGTTTCACAAATAAATAAGGGATTCCATGTTTGAGTGTGAATGACTCTTAGCGCCGAAGCTTATCTTGATCTCCCTTTTCACAAGTACTTGCCGCAGCAGCTAAAACTTTGCCCAGAACTCACACGCCCGTAGGCCTGCGGCGCGGCACGCCGAGGCCCGAGCAGCCGGCCGGGGCCCGAACGTCAAGCGCGCTCGGCTCGCGTCCGGCGAGCACCGGCGATTTTGCTCTCCACGTCTTCATTTGCGAGAAATAAATTTGTGCTGCGTGTGAGCTACGCGAGCCAGCTTCATTTTCATTATGGCAGGAAACTTATCTGTACGCCTCTAAATAAGAAAGTAAAAGGGTCAAATTTCTCAATCCTCTACCAGCTTTTTGTGAAGGATGTTTGTTATGAAAGAATCATATCGCAGCCGCTGAATCATTTCGGTAGTGTTTGGTTTTTGTCATCGTACAGCAGACGTGCTTTAAAGTGTTCGGGTAATTTGAAAAAATATTTAAACTACACACGGGTCATGTGTTTACCGGGGAAATATTTCAAGTGGTTAATAAATTAACCGGGGCGATTTTGAAAATCTACCTTTTTCGAGTTCTCGGGAGGAAAAACACCAGTTTCTTGCATTTTGAATACATGAACAAATTCACGCTCACAAAATGTTCTCCTGCCACACGGGCATGCAATTTTTCTAACAGTTTCACTACATCAAGTGGATCTCGAATATCTTTTTTTACTTTTCAAAACACTGTTACACGGCGCAAGAACACCGTATCTGCTGCAAATGTTTTAAATGCGTTTTTAATTTTATCTTACAAGGCGAAACCATGCAATTCAGTTCACATTCAGATTTGTTACTGTTAATTTCATATAAAACACGTGCGTTTAAAGGAACCCAAGACACTAACTTTACTGTCCTTTCACGGTGTTTCTTTCATATTTGTGAGCCTTCACAATTACGGCATGAATTATTTGCGGGTCAGCTTCATTTCAAGACTTTGTGCAGTCGCACATCAGCATCAAGTGTCCGTGGCCCCTGTACTGTCAGACATAAAAAAAAATCCACAAAGTTATCCTATTAGAAAACTGTGAGCGCAATTTTAGCGGGAAGTATTTTGCTCTTCGGCCGGTTTTGCTGACACTCAGGGCTTGGGATTTACTTGACTGCACTGTCACCGGTGAATACACAGCATACGGTGTCCGTATCTGCGGAAAACGGGCAAAAATACACACAGTGCAACGTTCGCATGCGTGCTGCCGCACTAAGTTTATCGGTTATGTTCGCTCACTATTGTTGGTCACTTGGACCGGTCAGGGCAGCGGGGGTAGGGGTCGCACGGGATGCCACAGCAGCCACTTGGGGGCGCATATCTGCTTTTAGTCCGTAGTTTCTTCCCTACATCCATTCAAGACGTCAAGAAGGTGCCGAATATTGGGATTGCAACAGCAAGTCCTAGGAGCTTGACCTCTGGGTTCTTCCCTTCCTCACTCTTGGGTTATTGATGGTCCACAGGCTTCCACACATCCATCCCAGAATGATAGGACGCACTGATTTGAGGTTTTAAGTCTGAATGAAACTTCCAGAATGACTGCCGATTCTTATTCGTAACATTAGGATGGATGCGGCCCGCGGGCCTTCGGCAACGGACGCGCCGGTCGGAGTTTCGCCGCGCTTTTTGTCGCACGACTTGAACCGCTAAGCCGAAAGACCGAAGCTAAACTTTGAGCTTAACAGTACTTTGTTTGTTTCGCTGACCCGGCAGGGTGCAGCACCTCGAATCTACTTCTTCTCTTCCAGATTTTATTAATCCTTTTTTGCATTAAACAAACTTTTAAGAAGTGCAGAAAGTTGTCCTCAAGGGAATGCTTTTACTGCACTTACACTCCAGCTTCCACAACAGGCGAATGCTTTAAAAGCACACATCTATGTCTCTCGTGATCTTGCCTCCATCTGAACTTCTGCTCAGCATCCATCGTCATTTCGGCAAGGAAGTAAATCTGCTTTATTCCCTTTAGACGGCTGCGCCGTTTTTCACAAAGACCGCGGAAATGAAATTGCACAGAAAGCAAGTGAGGTCTTTTTCCTCAAAAACAGAAATCATATAAAAGCTTTATGCATTCACTCCATTTTATGTGGCATCAAAGGCAACTGAACTGATAAGTAACCAACCAGAGAAACCAGTAGCAGAAACAAGGTATTGTACTACGGTATTGCTGCGAAGGTTTGTGCCCTGTGCGAGAACAGAATGCAGTGCACATACCTGATAGCGGTCAAGCAGGAACGTGAAATGAAATGCGTTTAAACTTTATGTGCATTCTGGAAAACGCCGCTGTCACGGTAGCAACATCTAATGTGAAAGCGGGACCAATGAGCAAGAGTTTCGTGCGAGAGCCGCGCTCTTTCGGCTTTGCAGATGACCTTTAGGACGCAACGGCCATCCTGGCTCGCGCACGGGGTGAGGCGCCGGCTGCATTAGTTCTATAGGAAAAGGGAAAAGAAAGCTCAGAAATTGTAGGAGTTGAGTAAATAACCGACTTGTCTGTAACGTCAGCAAGGGGAATAACACGGGGCCACGAATGAGTAAATAAATAACCACGTGAATAAAAACGGTGAAAGGAGCGATGCGGCGTGGCAGGCCTGGTCCTCTAGGGGTCCGCGTTGGCCCCCTCGGTTCAGAAAAGTTCCCCACGACTTCAGAAGGTTGCTTTGCGGAGGAAATTTGTCTCGTGCAATACGAGCGAAACGGGCTCAGCTGCAGGAACGCGTCGGCTCTTACGGTGCCGTGACCGAAAGGAACCCGCGTGCTGGCACCCTTGATCTCTGCTAACCCTAAACATAACTCGGGGTCACAAGGGGTAACGTGCGTGCGTGTGTGTTTCGAGAGTAGGTCAATGTGTGACCGCCCGTGTTTTTTACCCCTCCGCCCACAACCAGCATTTCCGGCCCAACACTTTCCTTGGCTACATTGCTTAGATGAAGTCAGTGAACCACAGACTGCTCTACTGCAAAACATACGAACTGTATATTTTTTTACACCACAAAATACATCGAATGCCATCGAAGTAATAAAAACTGTTAGCCAGCCCACGTACCGAAGGTGTACGCAGAAGCTGCCGGCTGTTAATTCGAGGCGGGCGTCGCTTTGGCAAAGCACAGAGGTCGGACGAGGGGCCGATGAGCCCGAGGTTCGGCATTTGCCTCCTTCGCCGTTTCTGCTGCACCGTCAAAGCTATGCCTATAGCAGGTCCTTTTTCACAGGACATTTTAACCCCCCCGGTTTCACTATGACCGATGTTGAGAACATTGTCCCTGGCCGTACTGACGAATTGGAAATTTTCATATCAGCACAAGTGTCCCTTGAACTTTTCTTCGCGTACCTACACGCTGGCAAGTAGGAGGGATGAACATTCTTAGTGGCGATGGACTGTGCATCCGGCGATGCCTCCCCCGAAACCCATAAATTTCACACTGCGGCTGAACTGTTTCCAAAGCATTCGGGACCAAACTAACCAGCAGTTGCCAACCAAACATATTTTAACATCTCGACTTATAGGATTCATTGGGACCGCCTGGTAAACCGGAGATTCTGCCAAAATGTTTTGAAAGCCCAATGTGCGGCTGAAGGCTAAGAAAAACCTCAGCTCTTCCGTCCCGCATCGGCCATCCATCCGGTTCCAGCTGTCACCCAGAGAAAGTGGCCTCAGCCCGATATGACTCGGCAACTCCCCAGAGACGACATCAAGTCCTTGGCACCCAGCAAATGCATCGTAATTCAGAGGCGCTTTATGGGCTTTTGAATAGTTCTTTGGTCTGGGATTCTATTACTGTTATGATCACGCGTAAAGCACGTCGATATTTTCGCAGTTAAAAGTGCTGCAAGCCAGCGTATGGGCCCATTCGTGAACGAATGATACACCTGAGCGGGTAAAGTGTTTACATTTTGCAGTCGAGCTGCTTTTTCCAGACTGTGACGCACATCTCACTGTATGCCGTTTCATATTTTCCAGCATGTTTTCTTCCTGCTTCGCAGCCAGCCCATCTTGCTCAGGTCTTACAGGTACCGTCTGCGTCCGCCTTCTGGTTGTGTCCGAGTAGTCAGGTTATCGTCGGACGCTGCTCCAGAATGAGACGAAGTCCTCACAGCCGCGGACAGCAGCCTGCCGCTCTGTGCAGTCGGGGGTCCCTGAGAAAGCGGAAGAGATGCAGCACGACACGTGGAGAACTTTGACTTTACTGTCAGACTACGTATCTAAAGCACTTTCACTCACAGGTTAGTCATCCTCAGACAGTGCCACTCATCTGTGGCTCAGGGCTGTCAGACAGATCCCTGGCAGGGCGGGATGCGTTAGCACGATGACAAGAACTGATGCTCCCTGCTCAGGCATTTACTGCCCCCACAAAGGCCTTGCGTTCCCATTCATACAGCCGGGAAGTTTTAACCTGCTCTGTGCTCGCTGCTATCTGGTTAAGAGCCACTGAGATGTATTCATCGAGCAGACACTTCTCCAAAGCAACTTGTGATGTTGAGCTGCCAGCAGCTTGACTGCAGCCATTTGTACAACTGGGCAATTTGTACTGGAGCAGCAGCAGGAGGTGGGATGTGAACCCGCAGCCTCCGCATCCAAAGCAGCGATGCTAATCGCTACGGCAACATCTGCCTTTGTGCGTAGGACAGAGCACCGATAGCAGCGTGTAGGTCTCTGACGGACTGACTGGGGCGAATCCCTCCCCGGCAGCCTGAGAGAACCCTGACCGAGCTGCTCAGCAGCCCAAAAATGTGTACGTGAGCTGTTGTCGATTGCAAGAGTCAACAGCATTGCATCCAGCGTGGCAGTAAAATGGTCTTTACTGCTGAGATTACACTTCTGTTGGTCTGTACAGGGGTGATAAAATGGTTTTCTGAGGTAAAAAAAATATATATTTTTTTCTATGTTCTGTGAACACAGCCTAACTGGGACGATGGGCACAGTAGTCCTGAGAAGCAGGGAGAGGTGTCACTGGGTACCGGGGAAGGCATGCGTCGATGCCTGCCGTCACGCTGAGGGTCTAGAGCTCTTCCCACACCGCGTCAGGCAAAAAAACATCAACCAGACAAAAACCGACGGTTACTGGGTCACGTCTGGAAAAGTTTAATCGTCAGACGTGATCTGAAACGCAGGTATTTTGAAAAACACCAGTTTTCTCGCAGTAAAGCTGTGTTCACGTCAGGAGTTCCTATTTCACAACTTATACCAAAGCTTAGGGCACTCCAATACTAGCCAGGCCACAGTTCACACATGTGTTTCAGGTGATCCGGTAACTACATTGCCCTTATAGTGTGTCTCTGTGTGTGCTTTATGAGCTCTGCTGTACAACGCAGAACCTCCATCATACCTAGCATTACAAGACTAGACTGTACTGATCTGAACAGAAACATTGATATATGGCATATTTCACATTTTAAACATTTTTCTCCACACTGAAAATAATGCTACAGCCTAGTTGTTTCACACCTCTCAGTTTAACCTTTCCTACACCCTGTCGATGCACACGAGAGCTGCCACGCTCTGAACACCTTCACTACGTCAACTTAGAGTGTAAAAGGGAAGCGGGAACACTTTTTGAACACATTTTACAGTCGAGTGGTGGCGGCCAATGTGGTGAAACGAATGGTGCGGCGTTCATCGGACTCAGCCTCTTGCAAGTATGCCAGCAGCGTGACGGAGGCCGCGTGTGTGTTTGTGGGTTCCGCTCTCTGACCACTAGGGATGGCACATTGAGCCTAAACAAAGCGCTTGAGGGAATACCGACTATAGCTACTTTTACAGTGAGCAGGTGCTGAGCACCATTTCTGAATGTGAAATTCACATCAGAAACAGAAGTTCTGTTCCTCAAAATCAGCTGTTAGGTATCAACATAAACGCTAATATTCAACAAGTGATGTTATAACTGCATGTTTTTTGTATCAGTGGTTTTTACACCGATGAGCCACAACCTTAAAACCACTGAAGTGGAGAACATTGATTCTCTCGCAACAGTGGCACCTGTCAAGGAGTGGGGGCAGATATTAAGCAGCAAGTGAGCAGTCAGTTGTTCAAGTTGATGTGTTGGAAGCAGGAAAAATGGACAAGCGTAAGGGTCTGAGCAATTTTGAGCAGGGCCAAATTGTCATGGCTACACGACTGGGTCACAGCATCTCCAAAACGGCAGCCTGTCTTGTGGGGTGGCTCTGTACTCTGCAGAGAGTAGAACCTAATAAAAGTCTTCCAAGGAAGGACAGCCGGTGAACCGACAACAGGGCCATGGGCGCCCGAGGCTCACTGATGCCCGTTTGCTCCAATCCCACACAAGAGCTACTGTAGCACGAATTGCTGAAAGCCTTAATGCTGGCCATGATGGAAAGGTGTCAGAACACGCAGTGCATCGCAGCTCGCGGCGTACGGGGCTGCGTTGCCGCAGACCGACCGGTAAAAGTGCCCGTGCTTCGGGTGATGCTCTGGGCGAAGTTCTGCGTTCATGCGGAAGTTACTTTGACGCGTGCCACCTACTCCTAAGCATTGTTCCAGACCACGTACACCCCTTCACGACAACGGTATTCCCTGATGGCGGTGGCTCTGCCACACTGCAAAAATTGTTCAGGAATGGTTTGAGGAACATGACAAGGAGTTGTCGTCTTGGCCCTCAAAATTCCCCAGATCTCAATCCAGTTGAAAAAAACAAGTCCGATCCATGGAGACCCCACCTTGCAGCTTACAGGACTTAAAGGACCTGCTGCTAACGGCTTGGTGCCAGATAGCGCAGGACACCTTCGGAGGTCTTGCGGAGTCCACGCCTGGACGGGTCAGAGCTGTTTTGGTGGCACAAGGGAAACCTACGTGATATTAGGGAGGTGCCTTTAATGCTGTGGCTGATGGGCGCATGTAATATGACTTGCCCGAGTTATTTTATCCGTTTGAAATATATAAATGAATATATCTTCTAATACAGACTTAATCAACTGGTAAGAGTGGAGTCCGTGTAGGCAGTGGGCTATACAAATTGCTGGTAAAATTGTTGGGGCAGGAGGCATTATTCTGGGTCAACCTGGAGCACCGCACTGCAATGTGTGGCGCCCTCTAGCGGTGAAGGAGGAAACGAGCGGGGACAAAGGACGGCACCAAGCGGGCCCAAACGCGACGCTGTGCTCGGATGCCGTCGAGTTGTCCCGCTGTGTGGGGTCAAGGTTGGCCCTCGCACAAACTAACAGCCACGGTGCACAAATCGTGTAAAGGATGCAGCCATGCTACTGAAAAACAAACCTTTGACTAAACATTGCGATTCTAAACAAAGTCAGACCATTTTTTATTTTACAAAAGTTTTAATAGTTTTTTTTTAAACAAACTCATCATTTTTACATCCTTAGAAAGAACTTCTTACGATCGTGATGTGCTAAAAAGGGAAAAATAATCATCTTGTCACTTTTAATACAGATTGGTCTTCTTCATTATCCTAAGAAACTCCTGTTCATTGATCTCCCCGTCGCCGTCTCTGTCGGCTTCGTCGATCATTTCCTGTGGGGAAAACAAGCTGTGTCAACAGCAGGGAATTCAAGCGTAACAGTGAGGAGGCTCTCGAAGCAGGGAGATATTTAACAATGTCATGGAAAGTTTCATTATGAATGACTTACTTGAAGCTCTTCATCTGTCAGATTCTCACCAAGTTCTTTGGCAACCCGCTTGAGATTCTTGAAAGAGATTTTTCCAGTGCCATCGTCATCAAACAGCCGGAAGGCCTTCAGGATTTCCTCCTTTGAGTCCTTCTCGCTCTGCAGTAACACACAAATTTGAAAACATCAAAACAAACTGCCATTATGGTGTGAAATAAGTCATTTTCTTAACAATATTTCATTTGAAAGCATTACAAATCAAAGCAGGTTACCACACCATGCTTTTGGTTTACTTGGATTTTCACTTCTGCTGCCTTTATTAGTTTAAATAATCCATGCAAGTCAGCATGCTGCCAAATCCAAAATAAAGAAGGTTGTAGATCAGCTCACTCGAAACAAAGCATTATAAAATGTGGGTTTTCCAACAAGGCAGCGTCCACGACGGATCGCAGCAATACTCCGTGATCTCACCGCGGCATCTCGGCTGCGGTCCTGACACAACGTTCCTAAAAGACTCACCATTTTTTGGGTCATCATGCTTAAGAAATCACTGAAGTCAATTGTGCCAGATCCCTCCTTATCAATGTCTGCGATCATCTTCTTTATTTCTTCTTTCTTGGGCTCGAAGCCCAGCGCTCGCATTGCCACCTGCAGCAGCCGGCAAATAAAGTCACAATCAAGACTCGATAAAATCATACGGGACTTCAGCTTCCGATGAAGCGACGCATAGGCGGCTTCAACTTACAGGCGAACGGTGCCAGAACGGCGTCAAGTTGGCGCTGTCAAGTGAACTGGACCTGGTCTCTAGGACTTTAGCTCAGGTGTGCGCGTGTGGGATAGATGCATTTCGAAATTTGGGATTCTACCCTTTATACGGTCAAGTCATAAACAAGGTGTTGAATGGCTGGGCGTTGGGAGGGGACTCGTGGAAGTGGGAGATTTGACCCCTGTCCCCCGAATTAAGTACTCTGCAAACTTGTGGAAGTTTGTCAAATAGTGATGCCAGTCAGTCAGTTTTACTGTGGTACATCTGACAGTAGGTTTAGTATTACTGCTTACCGCAGAGCTGCTTCAGAATATGTTTCATATTTAAAGGCAAAAAGTACAACTGTGGGGGAGTGGTCCCTGCTGTGTTACCCTTAATAACTAACTGTAAGGAAATATCAGCTACACAAATAACAAGTCTGATGCTCAGCTTCTATGAAACCAATTTAGAAAATATAAAAGGTAAGAAATGCAGCTTCTTTGCTGGAAAAGCTCACAAAACAGAGGACTTTAAACAATGGCTTCGCTGGTTAACCTGCACATGAGAAAAACACCAGTGGGCGTGTGCGTCCGTGGTATCTCGGCTGTCGGTAGAGGTCCTCCCACTCGAGAAGTACATACGACAGGATGTTGAGGGTGTGAAACAAAAGTTTAGAAAAGGAAACAAAAGAGGCTGAAACTAAATACTAAGAAATTCTGTTACATTCTGAAAATGCCACTGGTCCACCAGACACAAGACTCAAAGGAAGGGTGACTGCAGGAGCCAAGCCTGCGCACAGTATTGCACAGAAAAGGAGTGTTTCCCCCAGTATGCTTTTTATTTCAACTAGCTGCTGTGCTCCGCATTCCAGCTATTCCATTCCCATACTGACACTTTCCTTGGGTTTACTGCCTTTCATATTTTGTTGACACTTAAATGTACTGCTGTAATGGAAACAAAATGTCAGTACATTATTATTATTATTAGGGGTTGGACATGTGTATAAACGTGGGCTTAAAATTACTTTTGTGTTTTTAATGACAGCAACAAATTCAGTACAACTCATATTAGACATCAGTGCTGCACTTGCTTTACTGAAATTTGTCCATACAAAACAGCTGCAATGCCCTCATTTGTTAACCTTTCACGGTTCAGCTTTTATTTTCCAAGTAATGTTGGGAAATAAAGTAAAAAAAAAACCACACACACACGCACGCACAGAGCAGTGCATGCGGCGCCCGCACTGCGCTACAGGGGGCGCTGTGCTGCCTTCTTCGCGGTTGGGGTTTTCCTCCCTGACACGCAGCTCCAAACACACATTAACGGCATTTTCTCCAAACAAGCTAAACAACTACTTCAACATTTGGGTTTCCCTTATAGTTGCTTTGTATTTATGTATTCGTTCGTTCGTTTCAATTTTCTCGGGCAAGTTGTTATGACGCAAAAACGAATACGAGTAAAATAAAGGTCCGCTAAACTGAGGATGGACTGCAAGGCAAGCCATTTTACTTGCATTGTGGGGCTGTCGTTCGTAACTTACGAAAGAAAACCCAAAAACGACTTCAAGCCCGTGTTTATACACAAGCGCGCCAAGTCCGAGCCCCGCGTCAAGTTGAGCCCGGTTCGCCGCGCTGTTTATCGGTTCCTGAGAATGAACTTCACGGCGCTCCGCAGCAAACTCGGGCTCAGCGTGCGCTTCTTTTCGCTGGAAGCCCCCCGTGTGACAAGCGAGCCGAGCGGCCGGGACGAACGAATACCTTCAGCTCTTTCACGTCGATGGTCCCGGAGCCGTCGGTGTCGAAGAGGTCGAAGGCCTCGCGGATCTCCAGCTTCTGCTCCTCCGTGAGTTCGGGCTTGGGACCCGCTTTCTTGCGAGGGTTCGCAGAGGCCGCCTTCCTGGACGCGGACGCCTGTCGGGCACAAGCCAGCATCGTTCACCTCGCTCGCTTCTGCCAACTCGCCGCGCGTTTCCAGGCAACGGAACGCACGGAAAGCAACGCGCAGCCCTGAGCCGGGCTTAGGCTGCGCTACTACGATCTTTGCGTAGCTAACGCACTATGCGCAGCGGACGGCTACGCCTAGCGCGCCAAAGCTAACGCCATTGTAGCACAGCTGGCGCGGGCACAACATGCGTCCACTGAGCCTGCCGAGGTAACGAACCGCGCCGGCGTCGTGCTAACGTGGCTAAAAGCTGAGCGGGCAAAGGCACCGAAGCAAAGAGTCGCCGTGAGCAGCTACGCTCCAACCTCCTGCGTCCACTTCTGCTCAAGATGCTCACCATTTCTAGCGACGCCGCGCAAAGTTAGGGATCGCGTCCGACGGCGGTGCAACAGCGGAGCGGCGACGCGGTGTCCCAGCACAGGAAGCGCTGCTGCTGCTGCTGCAATGGAGAAAGAGCCGAGGAGTTAAAGCCGCGGCGCTCGTAACAAAGGCGCCAGCCGAGCAGCGAGCAAAAGTTTACGAGCCGCTCCGGTTCTCTCCCACCCGCGGCTTCACAACCGCCTCCGGCCGGCAGGCGAACGCACCGTTGCCGGGCAACAAGGAAGCGTTTCGTGTTTGCGCGTTTGTGGTGCGGCTGCGTCGCCGTCATTTTCTTGTCCCCAATTCCTTTGTTTCCCTATTTTAATTGAACTTGCAAAGATAAACTTCAGTTTTCAGAAAGTCAGGACTACACTGAACGTTAGCTGTGCATTTTACTCTTGAGAAGTTTATTCTTTTCCTGTGCTAGATAACACCTTCTGTTAAAGTAATAAAAATGATGAATGGAATTCCAAGTTATTTTTGTAGAATGCACTTCTCACAATGACACAAAGCGCTGAACAAAACCCGAAAGCTGAAAGATAGCATAACATAGAGAGTAAACCTGTAGCGTAGCATTTAATAGATATAATGACTATACCAACTAGTTAATCTACAGAGTAAGTCAGGTGGCTTCTTCTTTTTCTTTTTCTTCTTCTTCTTCTTCTTCTTCTTCTTCTTATTATTATTATTATTATTATTATTATTATTATTAACAACTCACTGTTGGCATTGCTAAAGCTAAAGGGTCTTGTTGCGTGTCTCCACTAGAGGGCGCCATCCCATGTGGTTAAAGACGTAAACGGGTCATCAGCCCCGTCGAAGCCAGCAGTTAAAGGGGAAGATCACGTTGCGTGACTTTTTCTGTTTTCCGTTTACATTTATGAAACGGTTTTCAACAAGAGACCTGTCGCCCACATTATATCTGAAAAATGCACGCGCTTTAGAGTTGTCTAGTTTTTACCAGGACCTTACATTTTTAGCACAATTTGCATTAACGGTGCAGTTTGGATTCCTCAGAATAATCATTTTTCGTATTGAATTAAGAACCACAACTGCCATCGATGTAATCACAGTAAAGTCCTTTCATTATGAAAAAAAGAGGTTTCTTACTCAAAATCTGGAACAGGGTTTTGAGGAGACTGACTTTTGTGTTTTTCGGTAATGAGGACACCAGTGGCGCAGAAAGCCAGAAAAAAAGCAGCAGCCAGGAAGTCAGGGAACAGAAAGGCTTGTGTTGAAAACACGGTGCACAGCCGCCCGGAACCCGAAACTGCGTGTCCAGGACCAAACAGAGATGTCAGGCTCCCTGTCATTTTTGGCTTGTCTTAACCTTGTTTTCCAGTAAATGCTCTTTAAATAGCCGCCCCCTGCTAAAACGCCCGGGTGACCTTTCACTAATTCCTAGTTTTAGTTCGATGTCATTAGACAGAACTGGCTGGGGTGTAAATGAAAGACAGCTGTGCCTCAAATAAATAAAAGTACAATCTCAAAATAGTGATTTGTGTTCTGTTGGCAAAACAAACTTTTGCCCCCTCCAACGCAGAGCGAACATTAATGGTGACGGGTTTGTAATTTGCGATCGGCCGGCAGGTTAGGGTTTCTATTTTAACCCCGCGTGCCCCTCCATAGTCTGATCTGTGTGGGCTGCAGCGCAGGCCGTCCCACGGTGGAGCTTTCTTTGTCCGCTTGAGGACGGAGTCCGGTGAGTTGCTGGAGGGGCGACGGGGCCTCTTCCTGTTTTGGCTTCTCGGCATCATCGCACACCTCCGCTTCATCTCGAGTCTTAGCGAAAGGTATGACTGAGAAGTGTAAAGGCAGAGAGAAGGCTATTAAAAGGTGCAGAGGAGCCCTAGAAATACAAAACACTTGAGCAGCACAGCTGGGGAAGGAGAAAGTTTTAATTTTCAGTTTGGAATGCCTTTGGTACCTGAGGTGGATCTTCTGGTCAAGGCTGGTTTGTACAGAGTTTATGAGCTGTTGTTTGAAGGGGGCATTTGCAGTTGGACAGTAAAGAAACCACACACTCACACACACAGTAAATTAAAATGGAAGTTAAAGACCAGCATATCTGAAGGAAGGGAAAGGAGTTTAAAAGACCCAGTGAAGTCAGCTCACCTCATCACCACTTGTAGGAAACACACTGTGGCCCATAAGCATCACCCAAGCAATATGAATAACCTGCAACAGGTTTGTCAAAATGAAGGATAAAAATAACTTCCCAAACTATGCAAAGCTGGTAAATATTTAGCCCAAAACACTTAAAGCCATTATTGCTGCAAAAGGTCTCCATCAAATGTTAAGGTGTGGACTTACTTACAAAGGTAGCATATTTTAGTTTTAACTTTTTTAAAAATATACAAAGGAAACAAATAACTTGTTTTGGCTTTGAAAATGTAGTATTGGAGAATATGAGTTCACAGTAAATGTAGGGATTGGAAAAAATATGTGCAAGTACAATTTGTAATACAAGGAATGTGTAGAACTTTCAAGGGGTTTGAATACTTTTGCAATCCACTGTACATTCCTGCTGAAGGATGAGAAAATGCACTTAGACATGGGGTGAACGTGTAAACGTCACACAAACTGAGCAGGAACCGTGGGGCAAGACGGCAGTGCTGCTCTCCACACCACCCTGCCACAGACCTGTCAAGCATAAATTTATACGCGTGTGAATCAGCTGCCGCCACGCAGCACATTGGCCTCAGCTGCGCATGCTCAGCGGGAATAAATCCACCTGCTCTTGACATGGGTTGCCCTTGCTGCCATTAAATGATGTACCTGTGGAGCACCAGTGTTACCTTTGAGTGCAGGCAGTTGGACTTTTCATCTGGGCAGGACTGTTACAGGAGTCAAGGAAATCCGCACGTAATGTGGAACGTCTGTGTCTGCGTTGGGAACCCCCATGGTCCAACTTTTTTCCCCATTTAGATTAATAATATTCCTTATGCTATTATAAAAAACCAAGTCAGTGGACTTAAAGAAAGACTACATACAAACACTGATAACAAAAAAAAAAAAAATAAATAAATAATAATAATAATAATTCAGTATAAACAATAGTCGAAGACTTGGCAAAGCGGAATACCTGTGTTTGATCCATGGCATCATGGATGGTGCTTTAAAGGAGCTGAAAAGACAGCAGAACCATGTGTCAGACACAGCAGAGCTGCCTTCCGCCCATCCAAACACAGCTCTCAGATGTGGCAGGATGTCCGTGCACAGCTGAGGTTTCCTCTGTGCCGCAGCGCAAAATAGACTGGATGGGACGCAAAAATATGGACAGATGTTGCTGCCCCAGAAGAATCCTTACAGAGACTCACATGGTGACCCCCTGCTGCTTTGATTTTGTGTGCAGAAATTTCCAGTCCTTGAATTTTACTGAAAAATCGGGATATGTGGCTGAAATTTGGTTAATTTGTGTTGCAGTGCAAACACTCTGCAAGTTTTGACCGATGTCCTGAATGCAGCGCAAGAAGGGAAGCTAAGAGAGGGTGCAGCACGCTGAGCAGGTGAGCGACATAACATTTCTCTGTCAGCCTGGGGGTGGGGTTTAGTGGGGGTTTGGCCACACCCTCCTGTACCAGGCCCGAATTTGGCACCACACCAAAGGCCTGGATGGGCTTCTAGCTTCTTCGATTTAGGTCACAGTGGCTCTTTCTGTGAATTTTAGGCTCTCCGCCCCCCGTGGGGGTCTTGTACCCCAACTCTGTGCCACGGTGATTTTTAGCAGCTTCACCACCTGTCCAAGTCACAGGCAAGAAAGTGCGGCACCGTCAACGTGCAGCGCGTAATTATTCTCTATGTTCAGCCTTGCTTTGAATCTCAGATTCTGCTTTTCAGAAATCAGGATATCAGGACGGCTTGCCCGCCTTGGAAAGGCCATGTGATGCGGGAGCCATGCTGTGCGCTACCTGCCATCTCGCTTTGATTTTCTCCGAGTGACGTGGAAAAAAGCACGTGCTAAATGCAGCATCCCCCAGTAGTCTGTCTTTGGTCATCTCAGACCTTTCCACCACTCTTCTGCAGGACCTCCTGGTTGTCCAGAAGGCCATGTGACAGTCTTGGTTGTGGCCCCCCATACGCTTGCCTAGGTAGGCAGGGAGAGCGTAGAAGGGGGCATGGTCCTATCTGTGTGTTCGTGCATGTGAGAGAGAGAACAGGGGGGCGGGGTGCTGGCGCATGCGCCCTGCTCCCCTCAAGGTAACATGACACTGATTCCCAACTGCGTTTTCACCAGCTGCGATGCCGCAAACGGCAGAGTGAGAGAAATTGGAGGGCCGGGGGGGTGTGGGTCAGGGTCCGGGGGGTGGGGGGGCTGTCCGTCCGATAGCGCGCGTGTGAGAATCCAGCTCTTCTCCCTGCTGGACCTCCTCCTGCTCAGTGGAGGACCGAGAGGCAGCCGAGGAGGAGGGTCCCTGCTCTGCTCTGCTGTGCTCTGGTCTGCGTGCCGCGCTGCGCCACCCCAAAGCTGCCACTTCGAAACTGCGCAGCGACTCCCCAGCCAGAGCGGCCGCGGTCCCCCACCCCCCTCGCCCCAGCACGCCGCTGGCCAGCCCGAGGAGGAGCAGCTGCGCTCCGGCGCTCCAGATGGCGTCCGGGGACATCACCACCCTCCCTGCCGTGCCCGAGGACGGGGGTAGCGGCGCCTTTCCCCCGGGCAACTTCAAGGAACCCAAGAGGCTCTACTGTAAGAACGGGGGGTATTTTCTGAGGATACACCCAGACGGCCGGGTGGACGGCATCCGGGAGAAGAGCGACCCCCACAGTAAGTAGTTCCATGCTTTTTCCGTGGAACTCTGACAGAGCAACAAGGTTTCTTTATGTGTTTCCTTAGAGCACCGCTCACACACACACACACACACACACACACACACAGAGGCACTGACCTCAGTTTTCCCATGAAGAAGCAAACCTGAGTATTTCTGTTATTCAGACTCACCAGGGTTGCTCATCTCTCACTGCCAGTGGCTTTAGTCTGAGCAACACAGCAGAAGGAATTTGTTGCTGTGTGGAGAGGTTAACCAAGGCTGTCGCGTAAGCTGTCCTGTGGTGACCCCCATGCGGCGCCCCTCCTGTCACCAAAACATCGCTCTCTGTCAGTACCCCGAACCGAAACTGAACCGCTGAAAAGTTCTCCGAAATTTGTTCTGGCTAAATATTTTTTTTTACGTACGTTTGAGGCGGTGCGTGCCCATCTCCCTTTCTTGCTGCTCATTGGGTTTAATTCTAGTGACCGTTTTACATTCAACGGTTAGGAGCTTCACTAGGGATATGTTGCACCAGCTGACAGGTACGGCTACGAAAGGCAAGATATTTCATCAAGAAGCTGGTGCTGGAGGTTCTTGAGAATTTTCTGGAAAAACTAAATTATGGATCAAGCGTTGATGTGTGAAAACATAAGCTGTGCAAGAGGGGAACTCGATTACAGAAAGTGATGTAAAAAATACGGCTTTCTCAGGGCTGCACATTTTACCCTGCTGTAGTCAGAAGAGCTGAGAGCTGTCATTCGTGACAATTTTGAAAGTGAAAATGAAAGTGAAATCCTATTGTCTGACTAATTGTCCTTTAATGTGTACAACATAAGAAATAAACAGTTTAAACTTTAAAATTATTTAAAGTGAAAAGTACGTTTTTAAGAAATCTGTGGAATTTGAGTAGAACAGTATTCTGTGGATTTTGAAGACCTTGTGCAGCTGGTGGTCAGGTTTGATGTAGAAAAGGACTATAAACCAGCTCTGCTGTTAATAATTTTATTATTGCTTTTAATTTTATTTTTAAACAGGAAAATTTCTGTGTTACTTTGCATCAGTCACACTCCCGTATGAGCGTATAAGGAAACCGTTAAGGTTGAAATGTTGCTCCAGTTCAGTATAGGTCACCAGTATCCTTGTTGCTGTCTCGCTGCGTGGCAGTAGGTGTGTGACGTGGAGTCTGGATGCTCAGGACACGGTCACCCCGTCCCACGGTGGCTGTGCGGGCACTGTGCAGCTGTGGGTGGCTGGACCACAGCAGCAGGTGCACAAACTCTGCTGGCTCTGCCTCCGAGATGCGTTGGGGATACCAGACGCTGAGGATGAGGATTTAAAGCTCAGCGGTTAGCAGGCTCGAATCCCTGGAGGGAAATTGCATTTCTGCCTCTGGACAAAACAGTTTACTGCCACTTCCTCCAGTAACAAACCGACTGTTTGCCCCATACAGGCATGAATATAAAAAAAATGCACCTTAGTGGTTAGACCTGATGTTCTGCACTGTGAAGGTTGTGGGCTTAAATCCCCTCCTGCTGTCATAGCTGTAGTCAAGGTGCTCACCCTGAATTGGTACCCTAAAAATTACCCTGTTGTGGAAACGGACAGTCGAGTAGCTTAGTGTTCTGACCTTGCATTGCATTGTAAGTCAACAAAATGTTGTAAGCGGCGGTGTCTGTTGCGTTTCCCAGTCATGTTCAGCAACTGTGCTCGTTGTAATCCCTGCACAGACACACATTTATAGCAAAAGGGAACGTTTAGTTTCCTTTTTAAAACCTTGACATGAGAACATCCAAGTATTTGTATGAAGCATGGAGAAACCATCTTAGTGGTCAATTGTTTTGCGTGAACCTCCACTGCGTGGAGAGACAACCGCCGATTACTTATGTAAAGAGAAATTCGTAATGGAAGGATGAATGCGGTGGGACGGCGGTTCCGGACGGTGTTCCGCCTCACACGGTCGCATTCACAACACCGACCGCCTGTTTTCGATTATGACCGACTGCTACGGGAAATCACATTAGGGGAGGGGAGCCCTGTTGCCCGATAAGTGAGCACGGCTCTGTTCTTTAGCCAAGATGGATTAAACACCCTGCAAAGCTGAACAGCTTCTAGAAACTAGGAGGAAAATAGGAAATAAAGCTCAAATGTGTGTACAACATGACTCAGCTCTCCATGGTCGCCCGCATGACAAAGTCGTGCTCTTGGTGCAGCTTCTGCTCCCATTACATTCATCGAACTGGCCTGTACAGCAAAATATTTTTGGCAGGAGGGGGTGTTTACCCACTACCGTCTCTTGTTTTGTCATGATGCTTGTAGCCCTTTTCACCTAAAGCGACGTTTCCTCGCCGCACCAAGAGGCCTCAGCGGGAGCCGTCTTTAAGTGAACCAGATTTTGACCTTGAAGATTTGGGACTGTCAGAGAGTTCTCGAAATGTGGAGTCATGTGTTGCAGTACATCATTCCATAAAATGGGAAAGCAGTTATGTCCAGCGAAAATAATTAAAAACGTTTACACAAGCTGTGTCCACAGAGCAACCGCTTTTTCTTGGTTCCTAGAATATCGTCACCAGAGTTTGGTTTGGAAACCCAAAATAGACCGTAGTGAGGCAAGTGTATCCAAGGTTGGTAGGCCCGAAATGTAACTTGTCTTGACAGATGAGAAATATCATGTGAAACGTAAAACCTTGTGTTTATTTGGTAAACTTAGTCACTGGAAAAAAGATGTGTTCATTGACCAAAGCCACATAAAAAAGTTCTGACGTGCAGATGTAGGAGGAGACCTCTGCGTAATGGTATTGAATACAGAGTTCATGATCCATGATTTCAGCTGCTGTTTGAACTATTCAGGGTTCACATATGAAGCTGCAAAGTGAAAGTAAAGACCTTGGGAGCTCAGGCACTGACTCGGCTGTGGTCTTGTGGTCCGTGACGCGTCCTTGGAGGTAGGACAAAGGCCTTAGTCCCCCTGCTGTTATCCTGCCAAGCCTGGGGGGGCAACTTGCCACCTCTATTCATCCTTATTTGTGTTGCCAAACCTCAGCATTGCATAAGTTTGCTTTATGAACGGTCTCTACGTTTCCCAAGTCAACGCTGGGGACTGGGGTCCTATGGAATTTCCAGATTTCCCAGTTTGTACAGTTTGAGATCTCCAGCAGCCAAAGGCTACAGACAGACCGGGTTTCCCATTCCTCTGCTGCTTCTTACAGTGTCATCACATATGACTCACTTGAAAACCGTGGTTTGAACAGCTTGACGTACCAACAGCTATTTAAACACGCCAGAGCGTAACCGACTACTCCTCCTAAGGTGTTTTATTCACGTCTTACTTTATTACACATCCAGAATATTCACAAGTTTTATGAGGAAGTTTACAAGCTGTTAAACAAGCTGGACCCCCCCCCCCCCCCCCAAGTCCAAAAGAGCGCAGTACTCACTCTGACCTTTACTGTTTCTTCAGAAGAGAAGAGTGGAACATTAAACAGACGAATGTGAGACAGAGACAGTGTAAACAGTCTCTTTCCACTTCCACTTCGCCGTGCCTGACGCTCCACAGAGGGAGCAAACTTTTGGCAGGTCCCCGTAAGCCATGTTGCCCGGGCCGCTTTGGAAAGCTGTGTTCCGGGGGAAACGGTACCCAAGTTTGTTGTTTACGTGCGATGATGCTCTCGTTCCAGTCAAGCTGCAGCTCCAGGCAACCTCGGTGGGGGAAGTGGTGATAAAGGGACTCTCGGCCAACCGATACCTTGCCATGAACGCCGACGGGAGACTGTTTGGGGCGGTAAGTTTCCACAACGCAATCCGTCAGCTGCCCGTTTTGTTTCCCCAATGGGCGCCTTGCTGAGAAAGATTATTTTGGGTGTGTGATGCTAGTAGCATGTTTACTTGAACTGCGTTGCGGAGAGCCGAAGGCGAAAGGAATCGACGGATAATGTGAGTGTGCGTTCAAGCAAGCAAGGAGATGAAAAGTCACAGGTACGTTTGGCCAAATAGTCGTTCAAAGTGCACATCAGACCGTGTGGGTTGCTATCTGAGGCCTCATCATTTCTGACACGCGAACAGCATTAAGCAGCATTCGTATTCTCTGTTAACAGTGAATGCTAGCTACGTATATGATGTCTGCAAATAGCTACACAATCCTTTTTTCTCATTACTGTTTAATAAGAACAACCTAACCATTGTACTTTAAAGGTATTAATGAAGTTGTTCGGGTGAAAAGATCATTTCTGCTTTGGAAGAAAAAAGAAAAAGCTGTGTCATATTTGACAAAATAGGCATGTTTCAGGCATGCATATTATTTTCTTGATCTGATTCTCCCACCCAGCACTACATAGCTCACCAAGAATTTCAGCTGTTCCGATTGTCGTGGAAGTTGTTTTGAAAAACACACTGTGTGTCCGTGCAATGGGTGTGAACAAATGATGCGAGCCCTAAGGATACAGACACATTTCCGGGGCTGCAGGAATGACCTCACTTCTCCGTTTCTTGGGACGTCTGCGCAGCGCATCGAGTTGGGTGTGCATCGCTTTGGCCTGGAATCCGGCACAAAACCCCACAGTAAATCGAAGGACTTACAGCATGTTAATTTGACACGTTTGGTTAAGATCACATTCATTGTACATTGCTCTTATCATGCTGGTCTCTTTGTAGCTGAGGTTTACATAGTAAGAATATGGATTTTTTTTTGCATGGTGTAACACAGAAAAATTGACACGTTGTAGATGCTCCACCATTCATTTGTATCAGAATTCTTAGCACAGAGCACGGAAAGAGGAGTTCAGCTCTTCTGCACAAACCTGCGGTTGGCCCTGGTGCAGTTGAGAGCCAGCCTCTTGGTCATGTTCGAATGCCCGCGGTTTCTGGGGGAAGGACTCGAGTTTCCTCAGACCCCCACCTGTGCACCAGGCTGACTCCTTGCAGCAGTAATCGCTGCCACACACACTCCTCTTAAGAAGAACTCGGGAGGCGGCGGTTCCTGGCTGAGAATGTGGCTGCGCTGCCACCCTCCCCTTAGACTCTTTTCCCTTTTTTAAAATATGGAGGCGGTTTTAAAACCATAGAAATCGTGAATAAACTTGAAACAGGTTTCCAGGGTTAGCAGAAGAGCACGGTGCCTTCTGCTATAAATGGCTTATTTCTTTACACCCTCATGTTTAGTCAGCAAAAGCTGCATCTTTTTGGCTGTGTACATCTAGTCCTGGTTCTTAAAATTACCGAGCATGCAATTTGTCTTTACGGTCCAAGTTCGACATCCAGCACGACCCAGAAAACAAACAAATAACCTATAAACACTCAACGGGAACGTGAGAAACATACAAGATGTCTTTGTCTTGCGAGGTTTCCCACATATCCATGAAATTGTTGAGTTAGAACCAAATATGAGGACACTTTTAAAAGCAACAAAAGCTAAGTGTGGGGGAGCTTTCATAGTTTGTGTCATAATGGTAATTCCATCTCTGACTTACAAGATTTCGCTTTATAAGCCGACTTGTAGGACGGCATTACGCGGCAGGATGCTTGTATGCTGAAGCCAAGGCAGATGACCCCATTCCGTTTTTTTATCCCACCGATCATTGCTGCAGCCCTCGGTGAAAGTTTCAGCTTTATCTGTGGATATGCAGTTCTGCTGAACTCCACAGTGAAAGGCAGTAGGTGGCATAGCGCTTAGAGCCGTCGTCTCGCACCGTAAGACACCCGCGTTCAAATCGTTCTTTCTGCTCTACGGCTCCTGACTGAGATACTTACCCCGAGTCAATAAATTAAAAATTAGCCAGCTCTTTGGAAAGCAGAGAAATGCATCAGTGCATAAATAAATTTAACAGAAATAAGGCCTTGTAACCACAATGCCCATAAAAAATGTAATGAACATTCATGAGCTCCTGTTTCATGTGAAAGCACACACTCACACACACAGAGCACAGGCTCCACTGGACAGGAATGGCCCATCAGAGGTAGGCATATGGAAGTGGTTTTGTGGCTCAGAAGCTGTCTTGACCGCTGCTTTTGCCCAGAGCTCTATTTCACTGCAGGCTAATGAACAGCTTCTGGCCACCCAGTGACAAAGCTTGTTGAGGGACGAGAGCCCCAGACCGGGCACCTAGGGGGGTTACTTGATCACTTCCGTGGAGGAGATCGCTAACCCCTCTGCCCCCAAGGATTAACATTATGATGGCTGTTTGGGCATATTTTTTTTCTAAATCAGTTTATATTTGCACAGTTATGTTCACATGGTTATAGATCGTGATTCTTGCTCGGAAACGGACCGTTGAGTTGAGTGCACTGCACGGCTGCCGGAGATTAGCGAAGGACTCCTGTGGGAATTTTTTCAGAAGTACTTTACATGCTTTGCCTGTCTGCCTCCAGTGTGATCGTCCACCTCGAGCAGCTTTCAGGGACGGCCTTCAAAGAGGACGCAACCGGGAAGAAGCTCGGTCCCGCAGGCAGGGCCTCACAGACAACAGCGGCCTTGTTGTGCAGGCAGTGCTCGGCGAACCCCGTTGCCCCTGGCAACCGAGATCCGAGCCAGATGTGAGGGTTTATGTCATTAAGCCTCCCATACATTTCTTTGACCTCAGAATCCATTTGATGGTTCTTTCTTATTTTTTTGTCCTCTTTTCCATTCATACAATGGTGATGGTTCTTGCAGTTTTTATGAATGGCCAGTTGTCCACCTAAACCAGCAGTTAGGACACATAAAAACCATTTGAACCCCTGAAATAGAGGAAAGGTGAAGCAGTTACTCCGTTCTAATGAGAAACATTGCGAAATTATGTTCCTGGCTTTTTCTCCCTTTAGTTTAAAAACAATTTTTCTCCCTATTAGCACAATGAGCCTCAGCGAAACTTGAGGAAAAAAGTTTTTTGGTTCACGTACGATATTTACGTTCGAGGAGGAGCTTCAAAGGTTCAACCAGCATTTGTGAACGTTTTAGCTATCGATTGCTTTACCTATCGACAGTCTTGCTTCCGGCAGGACGTTAACGCTATAATATTTCTATAAGGAAACAAAGAGGGACAGTTTGATCACAAGTGGTCCTGAACAAAAGCAAAGTATCTGCCCAGTTTCTCTGCCCAGAGCCACCTTACCTAAGTAAACAGCGGATGTGCCGCTTCAGAAAGTCATTACATTTAGAGTCATTGCCTTTGGGCTGTGGGCAGCAGGAGGAAGCCATCGCAGTAGCGTCCGGCTCCTGACCGTTGTGCGACACGCACCTCTATCTTCAACCTTTTTCTGTTTATAATGGCTGCCGCTATTGCCAGCATTGCTAAGGCAACAGAGGCCAGTGTTGCCCGAGGGGGCACATTGCTGCTGTGATAACAAGCAGATGTTTTGTAAAGGCTGGTCATGGCCTCTCTAAACTTATGTTTGCGTAGCAGAGCGTGCTACAGTGTTCATTTGCCCAGCGGAGCCCTGTGGGTGAGAAGGCTTTCCCAGGTCCTGTTTGAGCCCTTTTGTCGCTCGCACACCTACACGTTTACTCTAACATCCATATGAATGATATAAAACACAGTCATTGCCAAGGACCTGTCGTGCGTGGTCGGTGACGGCACAGCTGTGCCATTTTCGGTTTCGTATTAACTAACTTGCACGAGTGCTTTTCGTTAAAGCTCACGTCTCTCACCGAAACTGCATCACCTACTAACAATGTTTGCCTCTGCGCAAGTGTATTGTTTACCGGGTGTTTTATCAAAGAAAGAAAACAAATGGCGCGAGACAAACACAAGAAGCCACAAAACAGGATATTTCCGCAGTCACCACGTCAGCGGTGGTCACGCTGGAGACCTGTCCAGGTGGGGGTGTGGCCACAATATTTATATAATGCTTTAATTATTTTGTCTTGTTTTTAATTTATTTTGCAACTCTGCAGTTTATATTTAATGTGCAATATATTAACCGAACCGGTTTGAACAGCAATGAACATATATTTCCATTTCCAAACTGTGTAATGGCACGGTGCCAGTCACTGCACCTCACAGAAGAGGGCGTGTCCCCCAGTTAGTGAACAAGGCGTGGTTGCTGGCGGCGCTTCGGTCCCCAGTTCTCACGATAACGGAGAGATGACTGCGATGGGGTTGTTCGTGCAGTGCAGGCTCACGGGGGTCCGGGGTCTGCAATCCTGCAAATGCAGTACGGTGTGAAGCAGAGTGCACATTGGACCGGATGCCGGTTCGCTATCGGGCAATCGCATACACCTTATTCACAAACACACACACACACAAAGGGCACATTAGAACCACCAGTCTACGTGAAACACATGCCTTTGGACTGTGGGAGGAAATCACAGCATCCCTAGGAAAATGCACACTGCATTCAGAAGGAGCTGGATTCCACCGCACAGCCTCAGAGGTCTGAGTCCCCACTGCTTCACAGCAGTGTTAAAGCCCTGGCGGTGAACTGTGCCCTTAGATGGCTGTGCTGTAGCTGCTCTCTCTTTTCATTGAAATGATTCATTCAGTTATTTGAACTGAAAGATGGACTTTTGGAAATGTTAAAATATGCTGCAGTGGATTATTTCCCAGCAGGGTGTTTCCACCCATTGGACACCCAGATCCACATCGCTTTAAAAGCTTTTAACTGTGTTACTCGCACCTGTTTTAAATTAAGCCGATATGGCCGCAACTAATGGGTGTTTTCCTGCGTTTGTGTTTCAGAGACGCCCGACGGACGAATGCTACTTCATCGAGCGCCTGGAGGCCAACAACTACAACACATACCGCTCCCGGAAATACCCCAACTGGTACGTGGCCCTCAAGAGGACAGGACAGTACAAGTCGGGGTCCAAAACCGGACCGGGCCAGAAGGCCATCCTCTTTCTTCCGATGTCTGCAAAGTGCTGAGCGCTGTGACTGAGAAGAACACCGGAGGTATCGAATAGATGTGAAAATGCGGCACACATTCAACTAGGCCCCTTCTCATTCTCCGGCTAGTTTTCCATCTGAGTAACATCATCCAGCGGCATTATAAAATGAACATAATGTGAATTATTCTGAACGACTTGGGAAAAGGATTAAATGTGCGCGTGGGGATGTTAAAGTGATGGAAAGAATCTTGATGTATAGAGAAGTCGACATTACATTTCCATATTTTAGCTGAACAAAATCATGACGGTAGCGCAAAAGGAACGGTTGTTGAAAAGCAGCAGATGACAAAAAACAGACAGTTTTGTGAACATCAGCGATTTAATACATTGAACACGTTAGTAAAATCTGCGTGTAACCTCCAAGTTTTCCACAAAAGGGAATTTGAACACAGGACTTCATGCAGCGGCATTAAAAGTACACTTCTGAGTACGATTAAAAATTCACGGAAGCCCCAGTATAAACTTCACGTCAGAAAGGTCTGCAAAACTCTTTTGCCTGTAATGAACGTAGAAACCAAACGTGTTCGTTTGCTCCAAAAGTCTTGCATTTAAAACTACAGAACAAATGAGTGCGGAGCTTGTTATGCGGAACTCAGCACGCAGAAGTACTCCAGTACATAGCAGAGCACTCAGTACTCAGAGTAACACCAGTCACCTTGTAGAAAGTCAGGAACTGCAGAGACGATCTCCAGATGATTGGGTCCAGGCACACAAAAATCTTGGCTGCTCCGTCGGCCAGAGGAACTTGTCAGAGATGTCTGTAGGACTCTGGCAACTCCCTGTGGTACAGCTGGTAGAACAACCCAGAATACACAGCTGGCAGCTCCTCCACGGCGAGGTCCACCTTGTCGAATCCTTCCCTCAAGCCGTAGAGAAGGAGCTTGGCCACCCTGGCGGTGATGGGAGTCGTGTCGCTGGTCCTGGCCAACTCAGCCACCTCCATCCACTCGCACCGGAGGCACTCCTGCACGCAGAACTGGATGCGGAAGCTCAGAGGGCTCAGCCGGCAGATGAGGTACATGTCGGACATGCCGAAGGCGCCCGGGTGCTTATGTTGCTGCCGGATGCTCAGCAAGGACCTGAACTCGGCCCGCACCCCCGTCTCCTCGAAGACCTCGCGCACCGCTGTGGCTCCTGCCAGAGAAAGGGATTCATGGGCAAAACGTAGTGAAAGCGAGTCAGGTCTGAGGAGCACCAGGGGAACAAGCTTCTTCACAATGGGCTGTCCTCCCTACAGATTCATGGCGTGACCCCTTTGGAAACAGTTTTCTTATTAAAAAACTTTACCTAAACCTTACCCAACCTGCCAGACAATACGGATGGAAACAGGAAGTACTTTTAAATTCCAGCTTCTGCTGAGCTGCCTACTTTGGAGAACAGCACTCAGTACCTTTCAAGCCACCATGTAATGGGCTAAAAAAAATTAGCTGTTGAATAACTTTGGAAAAACATCATCATATAGTGCAAAGTTTATTTTCTTGTCTTGAGTTATGGGTCGTTGGCTGGCCATGATGGAAATAGAGGGGAAAAACAAGTTGGAAAAGAATCCAGTCTAAAAGGAACAATGGAGGAAGCTGAACATGATACTGACGTAAGATGCACATCATTGCTGACATCCTTGTTTGATAAACATTTTGTTTATCCCTCCATTTTCCACATCTGCTGTGTGCCAGGACTGAGAGTCACTCACTGGCCCTCAGACTGAATATTAGAACATCCCCACGTGACCATTTTAGAAGCTCCTATGCAATATTATGTACACCTATGATCATTTTACTGTGATCAAAATTAAATCCTTTATGCTGAAACCACTGGCGGATGAACGGTTGGACCGTTAAGACATTCTGTATGAAAAAGCATTAAAACAACTTCAGTATCTCATCTTATTTTTTAAAAAGTTCATTTCATATTTACTGTTTTCTATGTAAAAGCAAGGATATTAAAGAGAAACATTAGATAGATTTACATCAAACTGTCTTATGCTGCATTAGAACAAACCTTGTAAACGTGGTTGAAAAAAATAAAATAAAAAAAAAAAACAGATATATTTTTATGTTGAACTTCTTGAAAGGCTAATGTATTTTCCACCAAAAATAGTTAATTATTTTTCTGCAAAACAAAATAGAATATATTTTATAGTAACTTGTACTTTTGTAGAATTTATTTTTAATATAACTACGTATAAAATTTACTCGTATACCCCAAATGATATTTTGTCATTTCACAAAGGGACAATTAACTGTGCAGCTGATGACAAAACCCGAAGGCGATCCCTTAGCAAAAGCTGCCGCAACGCTTTTAATAATTAAATAGGACTCCAAAGCTGCTTTTTAAATGTGTACTCATGCAGTACTGTGTGTAATGTAGGTTTGAATTTTTTTTTCTCTCCTTTTAAAATATCAGTTTGTATTTATAAGTAGATTTTAGTCTGAAGTAGAAACTTAGGCTGAGTACGGTTGGGAATGTTGAGTGATGCGCTGAGTGCGATGCCACTGATGTGAACCAGGACCTCTGGGGTCTGACACACTGCGCTGGAAAGACGGTGGATGCTTAAAAAGGCAAAGCAGCCCCCTCACCGATGTTCTCTCCCAGGTTTGAGAGTCCGCCAGGAAACTTCCACGCGTTTTTTTTCTGCAATAAAACCCAGAGATTAGACATTATGGATACTGCGCTGGGCCCACGAGGCACCGCGTCGCTCATTTCGAGGCTCACGATTCAGCTGGAAGAACTGCTTGTCAGCCTTGTTATCATGTACGAATGCGTCTATAGTTCTAATGTGATTCCAAAACATGTTTTTCCTTCGGATTTTGTATTCCTTACAAAGTTTAAGATGAAGTAAGGTGTTCTGCTGAATTCCAGTCTGTGTATCTTACACCGTGCTTCCAAGTATATTTAAAAATCAAAAATGCTGCTGGTAAATTATACTGTAGTTGTTGTTTACTTGTTCAGCCTTGTATTGAAAATATGTATGTAAGACAGAGCCACCTGCCTATGTATGTTCCTCAACTGCAGCCATTATGTGTGTACCAAGTCTTATATATTACCTATACTGTAAAGCACTGTGTAGTGCTGCTATGTGCTGCGGTGGTAACTAATTTAGCTGTTTTGCTGCTGCTTTTTGTGGACTCTTATTCTATATCAATAAATACATTTTAATAAGTGAGCCCTGTCTGCTGTCCAACTGTAAGCAACAAAATATCAACTTTGTTTATGCAATATGTTTCCACACATGCTATAATGTTCAGTTCAGTCTTACTTCCCACTGTGTTACAAATGCATTTTTAACCAAACTGGAATTTATGTGCAAAAAATGTCTTATGGAGGAAATTTATTTATTTTTAATTGACCAACATTGACCTCGGCCCACCAATTCACCTCTTTTCCACACTGTTTTCAGCTCATGTCTGCTATTTGCAAGGGTCCATGGTCACGGTCAATTTTCTTTTTAAATTACAGTAGATAGAATTTTAATGTAGTTTTAAGTCAGTAAAATATTAAAGCGAAGAGTCAAACAATATTTGTTTGTACCTATTATAAAAATTAATTACACATAATAGATATGCAACAGGATGAAGGATGTCTACATTATTAAACATTCTTTTTGTGAAAAAATGAAAACGTTGAAAATGTGATGGACTTGTTAGCAATCGGGATTGAATAGGAGGTTGTGGAGATGATGAATTTTAGAGTTTTCATTCATGCCAATAAAATCGGTCATCAGTGAAATAGGGTTCTAACTGGAGAGGATGAGCATAGCTGCGTCAGGAACAAAAAGCAAACTCATACAAGGAATTCGGCCTTCCTGCCAAATGGCTCCACTCACCGCTTCCCCCCTGTGCAGAACCCCAGGATCAAAAAGCCCAAATTGCATGCTCTGTTTTCATTCTGACGTAACATCACGAACTTTGCCCAGGGCTCTTCAGCATGAAGCTCGGTCTGGATTTACCGTGATCTGGATGGGCTTGGCCTGCCAAATAGCATACATAGGCCAATGGTGGCATGCCAGGCTCTCTGCATGGAGGCCCCTGTCCTGTAAAGAGCTATAGTTCAGCCGTTCACCCTCAGTACGGAAAAGAGAATAATACCACAAGAATTGGGCTTGGATACCGAGAGGTCGCAGGTTCTTTTCCGTGAATTCTTGCAGCTGGGGCCTTGTGAAAGAAACGGGAAGCTCCGCACATAGCTTTGAGCAAAAAAAAAAAATTTAAATAAACCCATCAAATCTGATTTGCTCCCAGATCTCATATAATTCCAGAAGTTAAAATCTCAGCAGGACCTTGCTTCTGTACCTAAACCACAGCGACCCCTCCTAACTAACCACACACGCCGGCAACCTGCCACCGACATCGAGTCCGCCTTCTCCACAGTCCCCCCAGTACCCTTGGGGTTGGGGAAACACTGTAGGCCCAAATACCTCTTGCTGAAGAATTGCTTCCATATGCCTGTCTGGGAGGACAGCCACAAACATCACCACTGGCACAAACTGCTCTCTCAAGGTGGCTCACAAGTTCAGGTAGAATTCCAACAACAGCATCTGCCACAAACACGCAAGCATTACAGTGCAGATGATCCTTTTCACACCAGCATTGCCAAACCTATAATTTAGTTGGCAAAAGGCCAACCAGACTTTGACAGGCCGAGCAGTTTGGGAAAGCTGAACGACTGCAGCACAGCATTTTGCTATCAAGTGCGGAGGAGTGTGCTCAGAAGAAGATGGCAGAAGATGGGAATGTCTCTCAGAATGGAACGTTTCCGAGTCTGTATAGCGCTCTGCTCCTCATTTTGCGTCGGAGGCAGCAGGACGGGAAGAGAAAGTCTTCTTGTTATGAGAGGGGTGGAATGAGGGGGGCCTGGATCCAATCCTACTTAAATAAACCCACTTAATGACAGCTGTTTTTAGCAGTGAGGAAGGAGGCAGTGGCAGCCATTCACCTCTAACTTCTCCAGCCATTTCGGTACGCAGACGCGCACAGGAACAGAACTGTTTGCACGGCCATGTTGACATACCAAACTCCACAACTAGGAGCCCTAGTAAGTGCAGCTATTGATTTTTTTTTAAACTCCAGTTTGGTACCACTGCTATGTGTGCAGACTGGCAGAAAGATGGACAAACCTTGTTTCTGTCTTGAACGACGAGAACTTTCCCATTTGACTCATCCAGAACTGCTCCTGTGGCGAAAGAAAGCCCAGTTACTCCACAGGTCTGTTGCCGGACCTGCAGCTGAACTCATTTGAGGAAGCGTGTGCAGCTGCACAGTGCAACACTGTTCTCATGATTTTGCTGCTTTATTTGAATGATGCACAAACAGTAATTGTTGATATTTTTGGACCCCCCGTTCGCACTTGGAACACATCAGATTCTGAATATGCATTTGCAGTCCACGCAGCACCAACGCTGCGTTGTGGCAAAACATGATGACCTTCGTTGCTGGTTTCCATGGCCCATTGTGGGGTTACTGTTAACCTTGTTTCCTCAGGGCTTTGGGCAACCAGGAGGGTTCAAGGGTCTCATTACTAATAACAGAAGTGCATCTTCTAACCCTCAGACCTTCAGGTAACTGGTAATAATCTCCCTTCCCTCACATTTTGGGCTTAAAGGAGCAGATTCCACAGCCCTGTTGCGGGCATTGACCACACACTTTCTTCCTCTGTGGGTTTGGAGGAAGGAGATGAGCTGTAGGCTTGTTTCCTCTGCCTTATGATATCCTTTTGACATGTGTATACATAGGGGTAGACATCACAAATAGCTGTGGGATTACCGATAACACTTTTGCTTTCTTTATGAGTTTTGGACACAGAGGCAAATTCAGCGGTCAGATCCCTGGTTACTGATATCTGGATTGCAGCTGTTTTGTCAGGATGTGAGTTTCTTAGCCCATCGGTGGGCTATGGATAATGCTCTTCTTCCGGTTTATCCCTAAGGGGAGGAGAACAGGTGCCAAACACCTTGTTACTGACTATAGGTTTGTTTCCTCTGCATGTTCTAAGTGTGAGTTATGCTGCCCACCACGTTGTTTTTAATAACTTGTTTCTTCACCAAGTTGTGTCCAAGGTGACAGGAGGCCTTTTTTTCCTTCTGCGAATCTTCAGCTGCCCTTCCCTTTGGACGCAAGCGGGTGGGACGGGACCATTCATATCCGTGCGGAAACTGATGTCATCCCACTAGCCAGGAGCCCATCAAAGGTCCCATCAAAGGGGGGGGGTAGAGCCCTCGCAGGGCTGTCATTACGCGGCGTGTGTGGGGGAAAAGCAGCTTCCTCAACCGCAATTTGTAAGAGGCAGCATGAGGTAAGACACCAGGCAGAATTACAGGCCTTCTGAATGCGTGGGCTGCCCCGAGCAAGCGGACGGTCATGGTGCTCTGCTCACGCTGGATGCGAAATGCTCTGCGCCTATTCCGCTGCAAGGAGGCGAGGGGTGTACTCGATGTGTGCATTTCCCCCACAGTGAACTCGTGTACCCTGCCTCACCCCCCAGGCTTCCTGAATAGACTCTGGACCACAGCAAACTGTTGTGCTGGAACTGTTGATAACAGATGGATGGAAGCTGTCGGTGTATCTGCATGCTTCTCATTTTATCTGCTTAGGAGTTCAGCTACTGGAGGCCAAAGGGTGACATTTGTCCACCAGTCGGGTCCTTCGTCATTGTTCTACCTGATATTGTTTCACCGGCTTGAGAGCTGCAGGTGTCAACACACCAAGCGATGTGGGACCTGCTCCCCTGGGGACACCATGACACTGGGTCCTGCTGTGTGCGTGGACTGTAAAACATCTGTCCTTTTCGGCAAAGACGACAGTGCTTTTTTCTAGGCTTTTCCATCCCCTCCTGACAAAATGCTGCGCGTTCCATGGAAAATATGCACATGTGCCTCTGACATTACTGGCAGCCACTCAGGCCAGATAAGACTTCATCTTCATTTTGTCCCAAACCAGAAAGCAGAAGGGGAAACTGTCTTTTTCTCAGTGCTACCATAATGTCTTACTGATACGAGACAATGTGGGGAGAATGTTTTACCTTTTCTCCTGTCAAGTGATGACACCGCTTCATTTTGTGGGAAAACAGATATTAACACTTTAATGCACATACAGTAATACCACCATTACTACTGTTTCACCACAGTGGCTTTTATCGTACAAAGGGATCATATTTTTAAAAATGTGAAAAATATTTCAAAATAAATGTTTGGTGTTTTCCCACTTGTTATACATAAAACAGACTATTTTCTGTGTTTATTTGATATTATTGTGTATTATTATTATTCTTAGGTATAATTAATCTGTTTTTTGTTATGTTGCCATTTTCAAGCTCCATTTATACTGTATTAACAACCTCATAACCATCTTATAACCATTTCATTAAGTATCACTTCTCAAGAACTCAGCTACTACAATGTTTTCAGGCAACAGATAGAAGTCAGAAGAAAAACACATTGGGACAGCAAATACTCTGTGATTCATGTGCTGTTCATTATGACAGACACAGAAATATTGAGATCACATTTCACCTTTGAATGACCCGAGAAATATATTATAAGACAACTTTGGACCTGGGTGGGGGCCTAAACCTGAGCTAATTTCAGCACATAAATTCAACAGAGAAACTTACTTGTAAGCTGGTCAGTGGAAATATTTGTAAAAAAAAAAAAAAAAACAACAATACGGAGCAAAGGCTTGTTAGTGAGTCACTGGGTGCGCGAACTGACGCAAAACAGGCTAATAGCACATTTGCCTGGAGTGCCTAAAAAAGTAGCATAAAGACGCCCTGTTAGCTTTATTTACTCAGAAAGGTGGGAAATTCGATAAGAGACAATGGCGACATACAGCTCGCCGTTGTGTGACGATCAGGCAAAGTTCGCCGCTTCGGGAGCGTGGGAGGGTGCAGAAATGACTGGGAAATGATGGGGCTGAAGGCAGCGGGGCGACACGCGGCCGAGGCCTGCGATAAATTCACTATTAAACAATTATGAAGACATGTTCCGACATGCCCGAGCTCGGATCCCACACGGCACTGGGGGAAAAGCTGCCCTCTGCTGGTGAACTGCACACGCTGACAAGAAGGGCCAAACTTCATAGACAGTCACGTAAATAAAATATTCTGCCAACCCCCCCTTGATTTACAGATTTAGGCTTGAATTTTAAGCTGCTTAAAGTGATTGACTCATTTTTATAGCATCCATTTGTGGTTATCAAAGTGTGTTGATCAAGAGTATTATAGCTGGGCCCCCCCCCCCGGTTAACCGAATTCATTCGCTAAATCCAGACAGATGAGTGTTTCCAGACGCTCCATGCGGCAGTTGTTGCTGCAGAGCTGCGACTTTGTCACCTCAACACTATTCCAGCTTCTCACCCCTCTGCTGAGGCCCCACATGACCCTTCGTTGCATCACTCAGCACTTGCTTTACCATAGTGCACACCGCAGTATTTGTATTTATATTTTACGTACAGTGATGTGAAAAAGAAAGTCCAAGCCAGGGAAAAACAAGCTCACATGAGATATAGTGGGCAGTGCAGTGGAGGGAATCTGACCGGAAGAACCAGGGTTCAAATCCCCTCTACAGAGCTTTGAGCAGAAAAATTTACACCCAGTTTTAGCCTGGTAAAATTTACCCTGCTGTGTAAAATGGGTAAATCATTGCAAGGAGCTTTGTGTACAGAGCTCACCTTGTCAGTCTCTTTAAAGGGAAGTGTTAGATAAATAAACACAATAAAGCATGTTAGGATTTGTTTAATCCTTAAAATATGTTTTCATGAAACTCCTACACTCATTGGGGGGAATCAGCAGCATCTCAGCAGGTCCAAGGTTCAAAACTCTCATTGATTTCTTTTCCAGTCATTCAGTTATTGGTTTACTTGAGCATCAGGCTCACTGGTCAATCTTTAGCTGGAGCAACAAAACTGACACACACCAAACTGATGCACACTGTGCCCAGTTCTGTGTTACTGGATAAATTATTATTATTTATTCACTATTTATTTGTTGATTTACTTACTGACCTACTTATTAACAATGACTACTTTCTCCACCAGTTCAGCACGTTTTTTGCCAACTGAAATGCTCTGAAAGGTACTGATATCCCCTCATTGTTTCTTGTTACATCATTTACTAATGGAGAAGTAAATCCTACATTTATTTATACGTTTATTTTCTCCAAGTTCACCCAGTGTTCAAGTTCATTGTGCAACAGCTGTAACCACTACGTTCCCGTTGGCCCAAACGATCCACCTAGACAAGATCCTCAGTAAGGCTTGCACTGAAAAAGAGGCAGCTGTGAAGGACAATATGTCTCTTTAGGAAGCGACCCACCTGCAACCCCGACCTGGTGGGTGGCAAATTCGGGCAGTCGGCTGTCCCCTGGGCCAAGCCATAGGGTCAGTGTGGCCCGGTCTCCGC
Organism: Heterotis niloticus; assembly: GCA_018136845.1. Classification (NCBI taxonomy): domain Eukaryota; kingdom Metazoa; phylum Chordata; class Actinopteri; order Osteoglossiformes; family Osteoglossidae; genus Heterotis; species Heterotis niloticus. The sequence continues at coordinate 1,201,145 of CM030888.1, forward strand.
AAGCGTGATGGAAGGTGAAACCCTGGGATGCGGCTGCTGGCAGGAGGTGGCTCTGGGCAATGGGCACTTGGAGCCAGACGGCAACGCAGCCCTCGGCCCTCCAGCGCTGCAGGGAGTCTGACACACACGCAATGTGCGAGGTGTCACACAGCCATCACAAGACCACTTTCATAACACACACTTTGCAACGGCTACAGGCACTCGCGACTCAGTCCAAGGAGAGTAATGCAGAAATAATAATAATACAAGAAATATAAAACATTATGCTGAGATGTTTCTGAAACATGATCAGTCTTCCCACATCCAGCCTGATACTGGACAGTTTCTGCTGGTAACAAACAGAAAAGCTACAAGATTTTATTATTATTATTATTATTATTACTACTACAACTGCTACCACTCCCGCCCCCTACCGGTGAGCAGGAGGCCGAACTCCTCTCCCCCGATGTCCTGTGTAAAGAGCCCGTCACCCAGATCCACCGTGATTCCGCCGAACCGGTCCACTTTCCCCTCCATCACACGCGAAGCACTACCGCTCCGCGTCCCCGTCCCCGTGCTCGTCCCCGTGACCGTGCGCGTTCCGGTCGCCCGCCCGAGTGCGCGCCATACCGCAGAGAGCGCTCTGCTGCAGAGCAGTGCGGACATTGAAACGCTCCCGTGTCTTCCGGTATCGGAGCGAAGCGAACGCGCACGTTGCCACATATGGCTGTGCGCGCTCCCGAGCCCTGAGCGCGTAGTCCGGGGTTTGACAGCTGTCGCAACGCCGCTAACACGTGCATATTTGCGCCCTCGGAACATTTAAGTGCAAAGTCCAACAAATTCAGAGTGTAAAAAAACAAGCCATCAGTAACCACTTAAACCTTTGACGTTTTGTTCGCTTTTTACTCCGATGATCTGCAGACTACGAATATCAGATGTGGAAGCAGAGAAACAGAGAAACCGAGGACGCTGCACGTTTACAGCGATTACGGTAAAAGAGGGAGGGGGGGGGACTTTGACCCGGAAGTGAAGAGCGCAGCGGTGTGCGGGTCACGCACGTGCGGGCGCTGCGCATCCCGGCTTCCTGTCGGCCTCCGGCTGTGGAGAAGCGCGATGTCTCGGCGGAGGAGCAAAGGGAAGGGCGAGCGCTGCAGCGGTACTCGCAGCCCCGCGGCCGGAGAGTGCGGGCCTCGCAGCGCCTCATGCTTCACCGTAGTCGACTTCGTGGAGAAAGGTGCGAGGCGCGCTTGCGTAAACTGATGGTTCAAAACGCGAAAACAGTGCGCAGCGATTGCTTGAGAACCTCGATCGCGGATTGTGCGCTGCGAACCCGTACGTTCGTCTGGTCGTCTACGGTAGAGTAGGCGAGCGGTTCGGTTCTTTCTCCCGTGGTCACGCTGCATGACACGCGTGTGTGTGCGCGGGTTAGGGTTCCCTTACTCTGTGTATGTGTGTGTGTATCAGCTGAGGAGAAGCTCCCCAAGAGGTGCCGGAGGTTCCTGGTCCAGCTCAGTGTGGGCAGCATGAGGGCTGCGGGCATCAGCATCGGCCTCCCAGTCCTACTCACAGGGACCAGCGGGCAGGAGGTGCAGTAAACTGTCACTCTTCTTCATTCTCATTATTTGCTCATTTTATATAGCAGGGCCATTTTTACTGCATCGGTGCAGGGTACGAATGCCTGCAGGAGGTGGGGTTCGAACCTGGGATTCATAGCGGAGGGTGCGAACCACTGTCCCGCCTGTTGCCCCCTGGGGAAACAAATGGCTAAATGACAAGGTTTGCTCGTATAAGCATAATTTATACGTTATCTTGAGTAAATTGAGGTGAAATCTGGGGGAATCTAGCGAAAAAAGTGAAATAACTGGAGTCAAATCAGAGGGCACAGTGGAAATTTATATGGTGAACATCATTATAACCGTACTGCATCAGGTTCGTATCCCAGCTTTGAGCCTGTTTTTGCACTTTTCACAATGCAGTCATTTCTGCAATTGTCAAAGTTGATAAGTTGTGAAATCCTTAGCTGCCTTCATGTAAAGTACATTATAATGCGCTGTATGTGCTTGACTATATATTGTATTGCACTTGTCACCACATTGCATTCTTTCACCTGCGCGGATGCTGTGTGTTCCAGGCTTGTGTGTGAGTGTGCGTCTCTCACTGTGAGTTCCTGTACCTGTTTTCCAGGTGTGCACGGCATGGCCGACTGCTACGTTCCCAGCTGGAAAGGTGGGCCTGCAGGGGCGCACGCAGCACAACTTGGGCACCAAGGCCGGGGGCGAGGTTTCTGTGGTACCGCTTACAGGGCCAGTCATCGCGGCTGAGGAGGTGCACCTCACCCCCAGGTTGGGTTGTGACTCACAAAACCCATTCGCCTGAGATGGTGCAGAATTTAGTTTATTTTTATTATGATTTTAGCCTTGTTTGTTTGATTTCTGTTTTTTCTTTTTTGAGTTGATTTATTGATTGACATCAGTAATTTAATGGTTGTCGCCACCTTTCGGCCACACACTATATACTCTATATCTACAGAGTCTGGATCAGCTCTCCTCTTGCTGTTGTGCTTTGGCTTTGATCATAATAACATCAGATTTAATGCAGTGGTTGTTAACTGTGTTATATTTGCAGGCAGAGGATTGACAGTCCGAACATGGAAGAATTCAGAGATTTTGTTCTTTGTTCTTTGGGTGCGTTTTTCACCGTGGTTCTCATATTTTTCAGCAACCGCAGGTATCCTGTATGCTTACAAGTCTTCTAAATGGGAGACTATGCCAAAAATATGTTTTTATGTTATCTCCTGTGTTTGGGTACATTTTTGACAGTGTGGATGGAGTGGAGTAATATTTTGATGCTGTGTTTCTGCAGATGGGAAGATTTTACTTCCCGGAAATCTTCTGTCTCTCACTTTCTATGCACGGCCCTGCAATCTGAGGGTGGACAGGGTGACTGGGGTTGATGGGGTCACTCTGGAGAGGACCACCACAAGTCATGAGGAAGGCGAGTCTGTGCTGTCTGAGAGCCTAGTGATGAATGCCAACTCCACAGACGTGTTGCTGCAACTTGGGTGTCTGAACCTTGAGGATGAGGAGGCAGGCCCTGCTGCCAGCACCCCCTGTAAGGCCCACAATCTTTCCCCACCCTTTGAGGACCCCTCACCTGGCAGCAACCTGGCTACGGAGCTGCTCCCTCCCACAGAAGAATCAGCGCAGACTGATCTGCTTTCAACGGCACCCCCTGGTGGCCACTCTCCGGGCGACACATTTTACTGCATCTCACAGCTCACCAAGATCAGGTTTACAGAGGCATCCAAACCAAGTGGGACAGAGGCTGTAGGGGAACCCAAAGTCACCTACAGCATGATTGGAGGGCTCACCAGCCAGCTGGCCATCATCAGAGAAACTATTGAGCTTCCTCTGAAACACCCAGAGCTGTTCAAGAGCTACGGTAGTGCCCCCACGACTTAAAAACGCTTTAAGGACCTGCTTAACGATACTGTTACACTGCCTTAATGTGACGGTGTTCATCACACTGCCACTGTGAGCCATTCCACGTGTCATTCCATAGGTATCCCACCCCCTAGAGGAGTGTTGCTGTACGGCCCCCCAGGCACAGGGAAGACCATGATTGGCCGAGCGGTGGCCAGTGAGGTCGGAGCTCACATGACCGTAATCAATGGGCCGGAAATCATGAGCAAGTACGGTGGACTTCACTCCTTACATAAGTTTTAAATAACATTAAGTTGTGTCAATTTGTGTCTCTGATTAAGTTTTAGTGTTGCCCATAGCAGAGTTCTTATATAAACATTTTATTACTGACATTTTCCCCTGGCCTGAACCCCGCAGGTACTACGGTGAAACGGAAGCACGGTTGAGACAGATCTTTACTCAAGCTTCTCAAAGGTGATGCTTTCAAGGCAAATTCTGTATGAGCTTTTTTCAGCTTAACAAACTATTAACTGAGGAACTAGTAGTTCTGGTGAATGTCCTTTGCTTCACTTACTGTGAATTCATACATTTTTATGTGTTTTACTGACCGTAATGAGAGTTTGTTGGCAACATTTAAATAGCATAAGTCTACCGTACTTGTTTGTGCAGCTGAGAGCAGTCCATTAGAATGGTACTAGTAACTGGAAACGGAAGCAGTATTATGACAGGGTAAAGTATCAGAATACATGGAGGCTGTGGGAGGAGAAGAGAATACAATAACTACACTTTATGGTCTGATAGTATTAATGGACTTTGGGGATAGCTTTGGCCTCCTTGTGGCAACTATTATTATTGCAGTAAATAAGTTGCTGGGCCCATTTTTCTTAACAGCGCTGTTAATACACTGACTTGCCCTTATTGCTCAGATTATGGGAGCTGATACGATGGAATGATGTCTTTCACCACAGTATCTGTGACACTCTGGTGTTTCACTAACTTTGGGCTACTATATCGGTAGGCAGCCGGCCATCATCTTCATCGACGAACTGGACGCCTTATGTCCAAAGCGGGAGGGTGCACAGAACGAAGTAGAGAAGAGGGTGGTAGCATCGCTGCTCACCCTCATGGATGGCATTGGTTCGGTGAGTGCATGTTGAACAAAGTCTCTCCCTCGGTTCATTCAAAACCAGAGTATTTTTCATTTTCTTTCAAATATTTGTAGACAAATACACTACATGACCAAGTATGTGGACCCCCCCAAATGGTTGAGCTGAGCTGAGTCAGCTGCACCCATGCAGCATACGAACACATTTCAGACAGTTGTGTTCTTCCAGCTTTGTGGCCAACATGTCAGTAATGGGAGTATAGGCTCTTATTTATTTATCTTCCCCCCCCCCCCCCACTTTAATCACTGCTTCAAACCTTCATACTTGTATGGATGGGATACATGTAGGTATTTTCTGTTTGTATAGGGCAGGGGGTGGTGTAGAGGCCTTGCCTTGCAGTGGAAGGACCTTGTTTCAAATCCAGGTTTTTTGATCAAGGTTCCTAGGTGCATAAATGGGTGAATCACTGTAAGGAGCTTGGAGTACAAACCAAACAGTGTATGTTGCATTTGTCATAGAGTATATGAATAAATGATATTTTAAACACATGTTGGCCTGAACTGAGCTGGTTGGGCCTGTGGGGAAAGTGACGCATGGTGTTTCTTTTTGCCCAGTGCACAAAACATTTTTCCTGCTGCTGTCTAATTCACAGATGTGAGCTAATAATTGAATCAGCAGTCATTGTTCTCACCTTCTTTGGAAAAAGGTAAAATGCACATGAGCTCCCTCTGCCTGCAGCCAAGGTTTGTGTTGTCGTGATGATGATGGACCGGTTCTCAGTTGTTAGTCTGCTGTTGAAATGGACCTTTTGTAAATCTGAGAGCTCATGGAGGACATGGCATTGCAGGGCTATGCTCTTCCTGAAGGTATCCTAGATTCTGACATCCTGTACTCTCTCCTTGTCCCCTGACCCTCAGGAGAGCCACAGTGGCCAGCTACTGGTGTTGGGGGCCACCAACCGGCCCCACGCCCTAGACCCTGCCCTGCGGCGACCCGGCCGCTTTGACAAGGAGCTGGAGGTGGGTGTTCCTAGTGCCGAGGACCGCGCTGACATCCTGCACAAGCAGCTGAGCTCCATGCCCTGCCACCTCACCCCGGGGGAGCTCTCTGCACTGGCTGACAGCGCTCATGGATATGTGGGGGCCGACTTAGCCGCTGTCTGCAAGGAGGCAGGTGAGTGACTGCAGGGTTGGTGGCTTTATTTAATCTTGTGTGTTTATTGTTGCCTGGACAAGGCAGTATACCCCCTTTACCTGGGGTTTCAGATCTAAAACAGCCTAAATCAGATGTTAAGTGCAAATCCAGAATGGCATTTTTTCCCCAACCCTGCTTGGCAGCCTTGGTTTCATTTTTCCCAAGTTATAAAAAGAGCTTATATAGTCCAGGCCATCAAGGATTGTAAAAGGTCTCATAGTTCCTGGGCTGTGGGTTTGAATGTGACTCAGCCTGTGTGGAATTGCCATGTCCTCAGTCCTCCGTGGTGCTCCCTGTGTGGTTTATTTGCGGTAAGGAAGTGGAGTTCCACTCTTTGGTTCTTCCTCACCAGCGGAACGTCCAGAGCAGTGGCAGCTGTGTGGATTCCGATCAGCACTAGTCTTCGGTTCTGTGGCAGGTCTAGCTCTTCCGCCGCTGGGTTTGGGGTATTGGGTGGTCCGGATCCATGTGTCGTATTGAATTCCCGGCTCTGGCTGCTCCAACGGTGTGATTTACGGGTCGGCAGGAGACTTGACTTACCATGTTTTCTGACGCTTCCAGCACTGCCAGGGTTGGCGTGTGCTTTTCTCCTGCTGTGTAGAGATGGAACTTCATACCAAGACAAACAGGACACTGCGCTCTGGCCAGCGGCAGCAAGGGCTACAGCCTGAGGCCCGTTCATAAAACCTGTTTCTGTGCACTGGGTTTAGTCCCTTATCTGGGATTGTAAGTCTGATTGTATCTGTGTGCTGGTAAATCCATACAGCAGAGCTTGACATTTTGGAGTTACATTGTTTGAGAAGCACACGTGTTCAGCACATCCAGAGACCCAAAAAGGCCACAGCAGGCCAGTTATGACTGTGTACCTCCAGGGGTCACATTCTAATGTTACAGGTGTCACTGCTAACAAAACATTTGCCAAATTACATCCACCTCATCTCTAATTAGATTTTGTATAAATGTTTGACATAGCTTTAACAAACTTTTTTTAAATAAAGACTTTATATTAAACTTCTTATGACAGTAAAATTTGAACCTGAAAAATGTCAAATGAAAACTTTAAAAAATAAAGTCTTAAAAAACAAAACTCACAAAGTCCTACTCACTGCTAGTTGCTGGCTGATTTATCCAATCAACATTTTGCATTTATTATCTTCTTATTTTTCACCAGCTGCAAACAATGAAAGACAAGAGCTTTAGGTGATGAAAATGTAATTGAAATTAAATGGAAAATGTTTCAAAATTGTGACTCGGCTGTTGATAACAAAAGGAGTTCAGTTCATTTCGGCGTGAATAGTTGCAACACTCATTCGAGAAGCAGGCTCCTGCTGTCCACCTGTACCCGAGGAGTTTGCAAGAGTACCACAGTTAAGGTAAAGCACAGTAAGATTCATCAGTTCAGTCACTGATCAGTGAAAGGTTTAGTAGTTCTGCATGTGTTGATTTTGCAGAAGCTACCACACACAGTGTTAGCCAAACATGAAGGGTTTTGTGCGGTTTTGCCAAGTTCATATTTCTGAAAAAGAATCACTGTTTCTCCAAAAAAAAAAAAAGGTCACATGATTCGAGGAATAGTGTTTCAAAACACTTTTGCTGATGGTGTCATTTTCTGACAACATCACCACTGTCTGGAAGAGGACTGATGATCACTCAAGTTGTCGCGCCTCTGATGACCTCAATGAGCCAAGTGACCGGCCTGTCTAACGTGGTCCCTTAAGGACCTTGTTTTTTCCTCTGCTGCCATGGCTGAGGGGCAGAGCTGCTTGCTATGTGTGTGAATGCTTGCTGCTGTTTACCACACTGAGTAACAGCGTTCTCCCATTGGAACAGCATTTCCTTGAGACGCCGTGTAGGCCTCCGGCCAGCTGCTCGCCCTCGAGATGCAACGCTTCTGACATCCGCCTCCTCACAATAGCACCCCCCCGTCTCTATTTTTACACCTCATAGAAGCTCTGGGGAGTCTGGCATCCCTGAAACAAAGGGAGGGTTGGCAAGATGAGCTCATGCAAACAGAGCGCCTCCGAGTGGGACGTCTGCAGCAGAGAGCTAGCGATCCACACACTATGTGACAGTGTGTTTTAATGAATTATTAATAAACCATGTCCGAGGTCCAGGTTTGAATCCCTGCTTCTTAGCCTGATTTTACATCATAAAATGTACCTAGCTTTATAAATGGTTAGCTCTCTAACATTGCATATATAACATTGTAAGTCACTTTTGGCAAAAGTGTCAGGTAAATAACGGTTATTACTCCATCAGTTGACTGTACAGTTTAGTTAAAGGGCCTTTGTGTCCTCTTGTGGTGAGGTTGGGTATTGTTTTCCTTTCATACTTGTCTAAGACTTTTGTGTCAAGTGTTTAAGCACCATTAGGTTTTTTCTAAAACTTTCAGAAGCTGTTGCATTTTATGCATAAAAACAGTTAAAAACCGTTTGCAGTGTATTTCTACTGAAATTGTTCCAGGTGGAGATCACAGTTCTGCAGCCTTGTTGGCCCCATGTCGAGCAGCATGAAATCTTCTTTGGTGTCTGCATTTTAACTAAATATTCTGGAGAGTGATTGACTGTTTCTAGTCATTAACTACGTGTTTCTTTTATGTTTGTATTTATAAGTTTTATTCCAACTTAAATTTTAGTCGGGTCACTCGGCTCTTTGAAAATACCTCTGTTTACTGAGTGTCACGAATAGGCAATGGAAGCTGTCGAACTGTGGTGTCATGGTCCTGGGTTTGAAGTCCTGCTGTCCCTGTGTAACCATGATCACAAAACTCACTTTGAAATGGTATAGTAAAAAATTACTGTTTTGTATAAAACAGTAATCTGCCGCAAGTGGTTCAGTGTACAAACCTCATACTGTAAGCTGTCTTGTACAGAGGGGTCAGATAAATGAAATTAATGATGATAGCTTATGGAAGGGTTTATTTTTCTTTCCTCAAGCCATCTGTTGTATGTTGGAGTAAAGGAGTTGTGCCGTCTCACCGTTCCCTCTCAGCACTGAACCAACACACAGAGCCGTTTCACTGCGTTGCTTTGCAGGGGAACAGTGACGCGGCTCGCTGTAAGCAGTGTGAAAAAGTGCCCAAATAGAGGGCGTAGGATGCACAGCACCAGCATGCAGGGATTCATTTGCTTGTAAACCTCTTGAGGATAAACACATCTACAGTTGTGCTCCCTCTAGTATTTTTTCCAAAAATAACTTTTATTTAAGTTTTTTCCTTCGGGGAGAGACTGTCCTCAATTACCATCTCTCTGTATGACATCTCTGTCACTGCTGACCATGCTCCGCTTCAGCCTCTACCCCCAGTTTGTTGAAGACTGTGGAAGGAAAGATAATTTCTGATAAAATCCCAGTCTGCTTCATGTTGTTTAAAGATGTTAACAGTCTTACAAACAGCGAAAAGTGGAGATTTGAATAACATATCTCATATGTCTAAAAAAAAATGGGCGGAGGCCTAGAATGTGTGGACCAGGAAGCACAAGCAGGTATTTGGTATAAATCCTGACGGAAAGAGCGGAATGGCATAAACACTGCTAAATGCTGGATGATGTTTGGAAAGGCTGTCTTCCTTATATAGCCCTCCTGTAAGGCCATCGGCCCTTGTAAGGCTCTCTGCGACATTTCGCCTCCAACCGACATATTGCTGGATCCGAACACGGTGTTTATTTAGCTGCTGTGTTTATAAGATCCGGAAATGTCCAACGTGCAGTCGTTGACTTCCCTGCCTACGTCCAGCAACGCGCCGCTCTGAACAGCTGTCCAGCTTCTGTAAATACAGGTGCAGGGAGTCGACCAGAACCCCAGCCGCATGTCGAAACCATCCCGATTGTTTTTTTGTTACTCTTGCTCTCCAAATGGCGCTGCGCCAGAAGGCTTGCATGTTTGCGGATGGCTCTGGAGACTTTCAGGTGTTCTGTCTTAACACCCGAGCCCCCGTACCGTGTTATTTTTGTGTTTGTTTTTTCCTGCCTTTGACCGTGGGCTGCATTTGGGATGGCGCAGGCTGACTTGGTCGTGTGTCAGGCATGTGGTTTGTTTGCTCCTTCACCTCCTTCTGGTTCGTGTAGGAAAAGGATGCCTTCATGCTCAGCTGCTTTGTTTTGTTGATGGTGGCACTTGCAGGGGCCAGTTTTCCACCATACATTTGATTTGCGTCTGTATTGTTCTGTATTTTTTTCCTCCTCAAAGCTTATTTTTGTCCTCCTTTCCTTGTCGTCGTTATTACGCTTTATTGTCGAGTTCCGAACACAGTTTGTACTGGAAGTCCGTTCGTAAATCTTATGACTTCAGACTAATGTAAAAAGACACGTGCGTGTGCAGCAGCCTTCATCTTGATTTTTGAACTCTCAGAGCCCCAGACAGGAATTTACAATGCTATGTAAGAGATTTGCATTAAGGTGTCCCCACACTCATGTTCTCTGAAGATGCACTTTACCACCATCTGTCTTAGTGGAAATGCAGCTGCGTTCATGCAGCAGAAAATGTACATTTTATGTTTATAATCCAAGAAAATTAAAATAGAAATAAATATACCGGAAAAGGTTTGTTTCTTCTAAAATGTGTTACCTGATTGGTCAGTGTATGTTTCCTGCATCATCTAGTTGACCTCTAGGGAAGGGTGAGTTTTCCGAGGGGCCGCATGAGTGATGGCAGGATGTCGGGCGACAGGCCCAAACCCTTGCGGGTCCTGCTTGAGACCAGTTGCACGAGTGCAATGCGAGGCAATTCTCTCTGGTGTAGCCCTCACCCTGAGGGCGTTTACTTTGGACACCAGCGGAAGAGTGTGGCCTTTCACTCGGGTTTCTTTTCTGACATGGTTTGAAGGGTCTTGCTTTCCTTCCCCGTGGCCATGATAACACAGCGGTTGCTGAGGATGACCCTCTGCAGCGCTCTCACTATTTCAGGACGCCGTAATTGGGAACATGCGCGCTTGGTAACCACAAAATGCTTGGTTCCAGGCTCCGCTTACCCCTCTTGAATAATTTTGTAATGATTAAAAGAATGTCCTGGGTTTTAACTCTTTAAGGCAGCTAATATCACTGAGCACCATGTTTTGGAAACGAGTGTTTTGGGAGTTTGGGCCTCCGATCTCTATTCCTTCCAGATTGCCCGTGTATTCAAAACATTCCAGACAAAAAAATGGGGGAGAAAGAGGAATCCACATACGGTTCTGTTTTTTTTTTTTTTTTGGTGTGTGTGTTTCTTCCCCCCCTTTTGTGCTAAACAATGCAGCGGATGTTTTATTAACTAAACCAAATGTGTTTTTTGAGGTGGCCAAAGATGGTGCGGCCTGTGAGTCTGTTCCTTTCCCTTTAGCCCCAGGCATTTTGCAGGACACCCTGGCACTCATTCAGGAAGTACAACCAGCAGACCAGGGCTGACCCTATGAAGGACTTGATACTTGAAGAGCTACCTGTTTCAGTGATCAGTCTCAGCGATTGTCCCTGTTTTACACTCCTACCAGATTTATGGATGCTGCTACATTCATACAAAATGGCGATGGCCATCTGTCACAAGATGCGAAAGTATCTAAACACATCTCTTATTTGCCTGATTCTTTCTAACTGAGTTGTTGTGTTCGGGAGACTTAGCCATCCTGCTCTGTGGCTGTTTACCCGTGATCCCTTGTGATGTGCGCTTGTGAAACCCATGTTATTTTGAGTCCTTCTCTCGTCTTAGTGTGCTTTGCTAGCACAGTGTGCTCCTTCCCTCATATGGGCACATCATTTCGACCCCCAGTACTTGATCCATCTCATCCAGTACGGTTGTGGGGCAGTTTGCCATGTTTTATTGCCCTTTTTGTACAGACCCCATCCTTTCTGCCCCCTTGAAGGCTCCTCAGACGCTGGGCCAACTTTTTTCATAGGGGAACAAGCAGAGCTTTTAGCGTCGATGTCGGTTGGATGTAACCCTGCTTTGGAACCCGTGAGGAAAAGGAGGCCTTTGGAGCAGTCTGGGGTCATCCAGTCAGATCCCCTCCCCTTTGGGCCCCAGCTGGGGAGAGCACCTCCAAGACGGGCCCTGGAGTTCTGGCCCTAATGTGATTTAGCTGCATCGGACGGGAGTTGCAGCAGATGTTTTTGTGCTGCTAAAGAGCATTAATTCAAAGCGATGACCATCTTATCCGGCCGAGCCGAGTGGGTTTTTTTCCTCACTTATTTTTCCGTGAGGAGTGTTGATGTGGGGCTCTGGGGACTGAGCGAGGGCCGAGATGGACCGCGGTGACCCTGCGCTTTGGCCCAGCCATTAATTGTGTTGTTGAAAGTCTCGGTCGGATCCTCCAAAAATATAAACAGGATACAGCCTTGTGTGATTGTAAATCCCTCCTGTGTGCCTTGGCCTGGCCGCGCGAGGGACGCCTGATGGCGGTTTAAGTGCGTCTGGGGCAGATCACGCTCTGCAACTGCCTTGCTTTTGTTTAGGGAAATTGTGGCATTGGGAGGAGCGGGGAATTTCTTATCGGCAGTGTTTTTGGGGCTGTTGGCACATAAAACCCTTTCCTCTGGGGGGGGTGGGAGAGCAACCTTTACCTCAATGGATCAAAAATATCTTTCAAAACCTGGGAGTCTCAGAATGAACAAAGATGTGAATTTGCCAGGTACACCAGCAGGAGGCTTGGTGGTGAAGGATTTTATTAGGTTGAAAGTTTGTTGTTTTGAAATTAGATTGAGCCTTGTCACTGTAGCCTGAAGCTAAGTGCCTGATTTTTCTTTTTTTTCAAAAGGCTAAAGTGTAAAAAAGTAAACAGAATCATCTGCTAAACCCCATTAAGAAATAAATGACAGTAAACAGGCTTGAGAAAGCTGCCGTAAAAGCCATGTTTACAGAGGAGACGAGTCATGCGTGCGCTGTCACCTGCCTGCATTTGAGCCCATCATCATAGCAGGCATTTGCGCTCCGGAAGCTTCCTTTTCACAGCAAGGGCACAAGTATGTTCTCGGCACAGGAGACAAAGCGCTCCTGAAAGGCATCTCTGCGGGACGCCCAGACACAGCTTCCCTCTTTGTTGCCGTCTTTCTGTGAAAGGGGTTGTCTGGATCTCGCTGCCTGTGAAAGTGGCCCCGTCAACATCCCTCATTTCCTTCGTGTCCTTGGCCGTGTTAACCCCTGCATGCCTGTATCTGTCACGTTAGTGGCTTACGGTGCTAACCTTTTACGGTAATGTACACATTTACATAGCTGGGTAATTTTTACCATTTCAGTTCAGGGTAAGAACATTCATCAAGGGAACTACGGCAGAAGCGGGATTTGAATCATCAGGTCATCCAATTGCACGGGAACAGCATTAACCACAACACCACCTGCTTGCCATGCCTTCTTTTCCAGTAAAAATGTTGGCATTTGTGCATCTCAAAGAGTTACACTTTCTCTTTACTCTTAGTTTGTGTGAACTTGCTTTGACATTTAGCAGTGCATTGTTTACTGCTTTGTAGTGTTTTTATGTTATTGTCTTACTGTGCAGCTTTTGTAAACAAACACTGAATTAAAACATGACAGTAATGCACATGTGATCTGCGATTGCACTGGCAGCACACTGAGCCCCAGATGAAGATCAGCTGCATGCTGCATTGACACAAGATATTTCTGCACAGGGATGCACGCGCTGCGGCGGGTTCTGGCCCGAGACCCTCGTGTGACAGACGAGCAGGTGATGGGGGCCGTCACCATCACCTTGGAGGACCTCCAGCTGGCCATGTCTCAAGTCAAGCCCAGTGCCATGAGAGAGGTGGCTGTTGACGTTCCCAAGGTGGGTGTCTGTCTTTGACTGGATTGCGATCACATGTGGACATATTGACCAATCTGACTTAGAGGGTTTGATAGATATTGTATAATCCCGGAGAAAATGACACGATAGTTTATAAATGAATTGCAAATAAATTATTTATTTTAAAGTAAGTATTAATGCTATCAACTAAATACTCCTAAAGCTTAAAAAATATTAACAACCAAAATCTCCTTTATTCCACATTGATTATTTAATGCAAACTGAATAAGTAATAAATTGAGTAAAGTCTCATGTACTCACCAGCAAGGCTTTGCCAAGGACTTGGCGATTTAGGGCATACTTTTCTCCAAAATGATAATCGAAGGTGCATTAACAGCTGAAGAGCTTTAGACACACATGCAGGATGATCAGAGAGAGCATAGCTTGTGTGTCTGATAGCACCATGTTGCTGGTTCATATTCCTTAAGCTGCTGCCTGTGGAAGTGACATTTGTACTGTACAATACTCACAGCAAATGGTTTTGGACTTCATGTAGCCGTCAGGGGATTTGGAGAGACATGGCTAGGAACAATATGGGCTTGAGAACCTTCTAAATGCTGGCAGGGATTCAGCCATTCTAAGGGAAAGATGAAGCTGATTCCACCATCTTGGGGACAAAACCAAGAACCAAGTCTGGGCCTGTACGTTTGTACCCAGAGCCTTGAATGCATTGATAGTCACATGATGCCAGCTGTGTTTTCTCTAACCTGCAGTTCTCTCCTGGTTCCTTGCAGGTGATACTTTCAGTTTTAACAAAAACAGGCATAAATGCAAACATAAAATAAATAATGGCTCTAATGATGTTTTTTCCGTAAATGACGAAATAACCAGAGTTTTATTTTCCTTACAAGCTGTTTGGAGTGTGCACATGCGAGGCCAAACACACAGGAAGAACTGCACATTACCATCCCTTTACTAATTGAAAGCAGATCGGACGGTGCCGCTCCGTGCCAGTAATCTTGAACTTCCGAGACTGACTTGAGATCACCCTCGAGTGCTCAGCTTTGCGGCCAGATGCTGGAGACAAAGGAGGACTTCAGTTGCTCAACCAAGCTGAAGAGGCGGCCGCAAAGGCTGACTTGATTATATCCACATGAGAGCAAAACATTTGTTTCTAATCCGTGTGTGCAAGCCACTTCCAGGGGAACTGGACAGGCCTCGGCGACTGAGCCTTTTTGGGTGCTTTGATCAGGCACCCGAAGGAACACTTCTTCATATACATTCTCCAAGGGCTCTTGGGTCACCCAGTGACATGGGCTGCGCTTCCCCGTTGCGACCAGTCTAACCAGAGTGCTGTACTTCTTTATATCAGCAGCTTTTGCTGTTTTGCCAACACAGAAATGTTTGCTTTTATTCATGGTTCCAAGTCCCTCCATCACCACCGCCCCTGCCGTTGCAAAGATGCACACAGAGCGCCAGATTATCACCCCAAGCACACTTGCACACCTGTTTGAGTTGTTCCTGTAGGCTGACGGATTTACAGCGAGTGAGCAGGTAGCAACACGGCCGAGCTCCGGCGGTGCGCCGCGCCATACCGTCCTTGCTTTGTGGTATTTACAGTATGTGGCTGCCCGCCAGCTTTCCATGAGGTGCTCTTTACGCTCGAGAGGGCCCCCGGTGGCCTGCGAAGTGTCACCAGGCGTAGATTGTGAGTGTGTGCGCTTGTGTACGTGCAAGAGCGTAAGTGTCCCAGGGTAAGAGAGAGACTGTCATGGAGCAGGACTCTATCTGTGCTGGATCCCAGCCTGTCGAATTTGTCTTTTGCCCATCAGAGTGATGGCCCCCAGTGGAGTTTCTCTTGTTTTCTCTCTCTGACTGATTTTTTACACTCTGCTTTTGCTATCCTGTGATCTGGTGATGCTGTTTCTCATGTCTCCGCAAACTTTTCCAGCCTTCTTTCCACTTTACTTGTCAGTGTATCAGCTAGGCTTTTCCAGATAGATTTTTATTGCATCTGAGGTACAGATGTCCTTTCCGTTTGGAACAATTTGCGACCCTGTTGACCTCGTTGCCGACAACTGTGCAAAATGCTGAAGGCCAGCGCACGTGAACATGCATGTGTTTTGCAAGCGTTCCTCTGTTTCTGTACTGGTGATGCACGAAGGAAGCGCTGACGTTCCCTTGGGGGTGTTAAGAGCGAAAAGGCCCCAGCTGTGGTCATGCTGGATTACTCACCATGGTGTGACTGTGTCCAAGGTTGAACATGTCTTGCCCTGATGCCTGACCAAAAGCCTGCTCACATTCACATTTATTAATTTAACTCATTCAATCACATCATTGCTAAAACCAAGAGCCGCCAGACTTTCTGTGTTGGACATTTTTTCTGCATGAATCCACGGGTAGCCAGAGATATAGGAGCACAGCAGTCTTGCTAGGGTGTAGAGATCAGATCCTGTTGGCATCATGGTACTGGTTCTTTGACTATCTTGCAGTACATAACCAGAATCTTGAATGTGATGCAGGAAGTTGCATTAAGCTCATGGTTGGTAGGCAGAGCTTCTTGATTGTGTTGGGTGCGTGTGACAGTATTATGTTCGGATCACTGTTACAGCTGTTCTTCCCCACGCAGGTGCGGTGGTCCGATGTGGGGGGCATGGAGGACGTCAAGCTGAAACTGAAACAGGCTGTGGAGTGGCCCCTGAGGCACCCCGAGGCCTTTTCCCGGATGGGTATCCACCCCCCGAAGGGAGTCCTGCTCTACGGGCCACCTGGCTGCTCGAAAACCATGATTGTTAAGGCCCTGGCCAACGAGAGCAGACTCAACTTCCTGGCAATCAAGGTAACACGCTTTTCTATGTGTGTCTCAGATTTTTGGTGCTGGAAGGAAATGCAGACAAGTTACTGGAATTCATGATTTGTGTGAAATGTGAGAGCTGAGGAATGTGTCCCTGCTCCAAACTTCTTTCCTTGACTGTTTCTTGTGCCGTTCGCATCAGAAACATGAAAACTGTGGTATAGGGTTACCTTTATGTTTCCTCCTTCAGAGGAAATTTAATAAAACAAGATGAACGACCACTCAGTCTAGTTAATAAAGGACAGCAGTCAGCCGGAAGCTGAGTTCAATAAACTATGTACATTATCAGTTTTTTGACCTCTAATTCATCGACCACTTTCATTGCTTTTGGGTAGCATGATGTTTTATGGCTCCATTTCTCAGCACGTTCCTACCCTGTGTCTCCCTGCAGATCACACTTACTGACCCGCAGCCGTTGTCTTTGGTTCCCATTGTTATCTTAAGATGTGTCTGCTGGCCCTCATCTCCAATGTTGTCCTTGGAGGTCTGCTAGGTTTTCAAATCCATTAGCTGCTCCAGGGTCGTCTGAATGCTGCCAAGGGCTTGTGGGGACAGGAATGACAGATGCATGACACAGCCGCTCAGCAGGCTTCTCATTAGAACAGGTCAGGTTTTGTTAGTGATGGTCCAAAAGAAGACCCCATTGGTGAGCTTGATGTCCTGAGGCCTTGTAGCAGAAGCTCACAGTAGTGGTCCTACTCCTTTGGTCTCCCATTCATACAGTCATGCGCTTTTTTAGGCCAAAATGACTTTGTTGACTTTTCATCCCACAGACAATTTAATTATTTCCAAGGGGTGCAACAATAAATAGTATTTTCGACTGTTGAAAGGATTTACGTTATGTTTAAATTTATTTGTTTATCTGACACTTTTCCCAAGGTAATTTCAATATTTGGTTTCTGTATTAAACTATGTCCACTGATTTACCCATTTATATGTATTTTTACTGCATTACTTCAAGATCAACGGTACTACAGCAGGATGTGGTATTCAAACTTAGGGCTTTCTAGGGCAAAGTGAGGGTTCTAACCACTGTGCCACCTGCTGGTCTAGAATGCTAGTTACTCCAGTAAAATCTTTAAAGGGATCAATCTATAAGTTATTGTACTTGACATCTAGTCATTTGACCGGCAGACCTTGGGTCTATTTCTCTCTCTTTCAGGGACCAGAGCTTCTCAGCAAGTATGTAGGTGAATCAGAGAGAGCTATCAGAGAAGTAAGTAGAACTTTGTACATTACTGCACATCTCTTCTCGCGTCTCTGCATTTCGATGATATGAAGTTATTGCGTAGGTATCGGATGATGTGATGACGCAAAGGTGCAACTGCACAGTTACAGCTGTGAGAGGCATTGCGGTTTACATGTTTGGACAGGTTTTATAAGCACATGCAAATGCACTTTGGTTCAGTTCCTGCTCCTGTCATTTCCTTTACCACAGGTTTTCAGGAAGGCCAGAGCAGTTGCTCCCTCCATTGTGTTCTTCGATGAGATTGATGCCCTCGCTGTGGAGAGGGGAAGGTATGCTTGTCTTCCCTGGGGCCACCCCCAACAGAGCAAAGCTGCCATAGGTCAGCTGGTTACCACAGTGTGCTGATCTTGTCAGGATATGTTTTGTGTTGTGGTGCAGTCATCTCTGTCAGCTGCTTTCCCCCATGGGTGGCAACCTGGACGTAGGGTGATGTTCACATGTGACCCTGGAGCACGATTACCCCACACCTGGTCTGGGAATGGAACATCTGCACCAGAGAGTCCCCTGGGGAGCATAGGACTGGGTTCACAAGCACTCCATTGTGCAAACAGATGGGGGAAGCCAAATGGGGAGCATGCTTGCCCAGTAAACCTCACTGAAACGAAATGGTGTGGGAACACAGACAAAACAGATATCACCATTGCCTTGCTCCTCAAGTTGATTGGACACGGCCAAGAGACTACAGATGTGTGTTTTCCCCTCCTCCCCTCATTTTTATATTTAAATCCAATCGTGAGTTACCTTTAAGAGTGGTGAACATGACTGAGGACTGGCTGAGAGAGCATTAAAAATGCTTATAATGTTTATGAAAGCAGGATGAAGCAGAAGTAAAAAAGAGAAACAGAAATGTCCAGTGAAGCCATTTTTGCTTTGTGTGTATAGAAATCTGACCCACGTTCTCTTTTATCGTTTACCTGAGCTGCGGTTTTAATAAGGACATCAGATTAAATCCAAGTTTGCTGAGCTCCCAGTAGCTAATCAATCTTCAGTTTCATTTTGATGATGATTTTTACTGCCTTGAGTACATGTCTTGTGAACCGTTGGATTTGTGTAGCTGTATCCATACATAAATCACAGATACAAAGTCGATAGAATGAAAAAGCTTTTGACGCTTTACTATTTATTCATTTGTCTGACATTTTTGTTCAAGACAATTTGCAAGGTTTGTACACTAAGCATCTTTAAATGATTTGCCCATTTATATAGCAGTATTTACTGTGTCTATTCAGGGTAAGTACCTTGATCAGCAGCACTACAGCAGGCAGGCAGATTTGAATAAGGGGCCTTGGATTGCAGTGTGAAGCCTTTACCCACCGTGCCCCCTGCTGCCACTTTTTAGTTTGAATCATAAACTTAAACATAAAATTTTGACACAGCATTTGTGATGCAGCACCATTTTACCATGCAGTCCTGTATAAGTACACCCGTTGTGTCCCTCGTGATGTAACGTGAGACTTCTTGTCTCCTCCCCCCACCCCACCCCCCCCCCCTCAGCTCCCAGGGTTCAAGTGGTGTGGCTGACCGAGTCTTGGCCCAGCTGCTGACCGAGATGGATGGCATTGAGCAGCTCCACAACGTCACAGTCCTGGCAGCCACCAACCGTCCGGACATGATAGATAAGGTAGGTCCTGCTTGCGCCCCCCGACCTGGTATCCGGCATCTGCTAATGAAACATCCTGCGCCATGATCAAAGGGGACCTTTATTCTGTCAAAACACAGCCTGCAAAAGCAGAGCAGAAGGGGCTCTGGGACACAGATACGACTGCTGTGAATCTTATTTATTATCGTGCTCCATCTCTATGCACTCCTTCCTGCAGCAGCCTGCTGCACGGCACCATCACAAAAGGCCCATAATAGGAAGTATTGTTGTGCTGGTCAGGCGATCTCTGTGTGCTGGTCTTCGTGCCGACCATGGCTCATCCCTGCTGGTCAGATAGGGAGAGCAGATACCTTAGTGATTCCTAGGTGTCATTCTGCCACTGTTACACACACACACACACACCAGCTGTCTAGAGATAACCAACTGATAATTGCACCCCCCCACCAGCCTCCTTCACCTGGGGCTATGAAAACAACCCCCTCCGAGCAACCGCAGGAGGTTTGAACAGCTAGGGCCTCGTGGCCAGTCTCACTTCCTGAGTCAGCACCGCTCTAAGGCACTCCAGCTGAGGTGGGCTACACTGCAAAGGACTGCTGGGACCCCAAGGTCTAACCCGGAGCTCCTAGGCAGGAAGTGGCCCTGGCAGCTGAGAAATCAAATTAGCGTGCCCTCCCGCTGGAGCCCGATTTCAATGTCAAACGCATTAGCCGTGATGGGAAACACAAGCCTCCCAGCGCAGTGGAGGGGCTTTAAGCAAGACAGTCATTGTACTTGGGGGGGGCCTCACCTCACACTCCCCATCCCTTGGAGCCCATTACTGTAAGAATGGCATTGCTTGAGGCGACAAATGAAAATTAGTAGGCCTTTCTGATTGTATTTGTGTTTGTAAAGGCACTATATAAATAAAGTTATGACTTGATACTCTAGAGACGCAGCCACCTCCACATCAGTGTTGCTGCCAACGCTATCAGGAACGAGCATCTATATCCTGGTCATCTGCTTCCGAGATGTATGGTTTGGGAGGAAGGTTTGGAGGCTGCTCATCCTGCCAGTGCTTTGCCGAATGACAGACGGAAGCCAAAGCAGCCCCTGTACACACCGACAAGCTGTAAACTCACTTACGTCCTTCTCCACTTATTTATTTTATTATATTTATTTTAGGGAGAAGGACCCATTAGTTATGGGTTAGTGCCAAGATGAACAACATTATCTAGCTCCTGCTTTCAACTAGTATTTTATATTATTGAATATAACGCTTAAAAAAAATGGCATTGGCTGAAACTCATTTTTGATTTAGATTACTGCCATTCTCATAGCAGTAAGTACTGTTCCCCATTTCTAACAGTATCGATACCTCTGCACTGGCATCTTGTTTTGCTGGGCAGCAGGTGACATAGTGGATACAGCTGTTGTCTTGCAGATCCAAGGTCCCCAGATGTGAATCCCCGCTCCTGCTATAGTCTTTCTTTATTAAGATAAATTTCACATCAAGGTAGAATTAATATAGTAAGAATTTCTCAGCTGTGTGAATGAGCAAACCACAGTCATGTTGTTTCACTAACATCCCAGATCACTCTGGACAGAGGATTGACAAATAGTTATTCCCCTACTTAAGAGCATAATACATTCGTGGAAACAGGTTGGTAAGGGCAAAACTCGTAAGTCTGATACGTTACTTTTAATGTAAATGGGAAGAGCTTTTAAGTGTCCCTGGCTCACATAGTCAACTATATTTGCGCAGATGGAACCAAAATCCATCAAAATTATATAAATAATATGTTAAAAACAGACATTTTTAAAATTATATTTAGCAGTGCAATAATATGAATTGAACACAGTACTACAATAATATGAGACAGTAGGTCTATTTTGTGCTTCGTAGATGCACTCATGTTAAATCTTTGCTTGTCTTGCCAAGATTGAGATAATTAAGATGAATTTTATCACTGACAACCATCACCTTTCTGTTTTTTTGGGCTTCCCTCAGTTCTTCACTCCCTTCTTTCCCACTTTCTGCAACTTAGGGTTTACAATGCAGTAGATGCACTAGATAAATTTGAAGTGCACATTTATTAAACACAGCTCTATAGCAACTTTTCTCTCTGTACCCTCCACCCTCGTTCCACTCTTGTGTATATATACAGTATATATGCGATGTACTGCTGTGCAGTATGGCAACCTCTAAGGAACATGCTTTACCAATATCATTACAAGAACCATTAAGAATGGTTGGCTGTACCACCTGCTGGCATGAATTTTGAAAATTCCCCAAGGCTTGGGTTTTATTACTTGTAAGTGCAAAAAATCAGCCTTGTAAGTCAGTAAAAGGTATTAAAAAATTCCACACATATAGGCAGGAAGTCACAGGTCAAACACTCATATCTCAGTGGATACCCGTAAAATTATTATTAATAGCAATTTTGAAATTCCTGTCATCAAGAATAGATGTTTGAAGTGTCATTTATACAAAAGAGCAAAGTTTTATTCCTTTCTAGCAGTGTTTCCATCATGTCAGATCCAGTAGTGTCTTATCATATTCACGCAGCCCCCTTCCACCAGCTCCTCTTTGCTCTTTATGCAGGTCACACAGAATGTAATATGACCCCGTGTGTGATTTGTGAGGATCTCTGTGGAATTGTGTTTCCTAGTCCTCTTTATGTACTGTTCAACTTGGGTCTGACCAAGGAGGTATGCGAACAGCTTACACCAAAACATACCTCAGACCATGTGCACTTGTGCAAGCTCGCCATTTCATCCAGCTGTTTTTCATAGCTCAAACGTCTTATTGTGGTGCTGGCAGGTTTGGACTGTGGCCAAAGCTGATACGTAAAACAGCCCCATCGTGAGCAGTGACCCACAAGCTCAGCTTTATGAAAGCATGAATGTGACTGTGAACCTGACCAAAGTACAGCGCCCCTCTCTGGAGGGTGAGTCTGTATCGGGCAAACACTATCTATTGTTTTCTGACCTGAAAACAGGAGGTGGCGCCAAATCTGGCCCAGCTCACCTGTAGCGCAGTGTTCTGTGCATGTGTTGGGGTAGCGCGAGGTGGTGGTGTCAAGCTTTACACCAAGTTTTGTACATGCCATCGAACAGGATCACTCTCACAAATGGTTAAATGTGCAGAATGACAATGGAAAAAAGCATTAACCTGATTTTTTTGAGTCACTGTTTACTACACTGTAACAGTGTAGACATAATTGTTATATCCAAACTGCAGTGTTTGAGAGTCTTCTCGCAAAGCTTCAGTGGGTTTAGATGTTTCAGTGGCCCGGCTCAAGCCCAGTGCCAAAAAAAGAGTGCAGGAGTGCAGTTAGCAGTAACAAGCTGCTCACGTTCAGAGGAGGAGGAGGTGTTATCTCAGCACCAGCTTGTGTCTCTGTGCATGATACACAGCAGCCCTCATCTGAACACCACCCTACCCTGATCAGTACAGTGCTCTCACGTGACTGAATGCTGTTGTCAAGGGAGCTGTGTGTGTGTGTGTGTGTGTGTGTGTGTGTGTGTGTGTGTGTGTGTGTGTGTGTGTGTGTGTGTGTGTGTGTGTGTGTGTGTGTGTTTGGGGGGGATGTCTGCAAATGGCCCTTGCGTGTCTTGTCACAATGAGACGGATTTGGTATTACTTTTAATCTGCAGACTAATAACAGGCGTTCTTCCGAAGGCACGCCATCAAAATCTGTGCAGAAAAGGCCGTTTGCCTTTCAAACTTTCTCCCCCTTTTAATTTTTAATTTTCCGCACATGATTGCAAACTTATGGAATCTGAACCCCGGGACCTTTTTCCGCCCTCAGAACATTTCTTAATAATTGCTGGGTGGAAAAATGTCCCCTGCTAGTTGCATACCTCATGGTGCCATTAAGGTAAGAAAACAACAAACAGGTCTGAAACCAAACACTCAAACACATTTTTGGGGTAACTGTGCATGTGTAAGTGCAGCTACACTTCATTGAGCACTGTCTCCTGTAGCTCTGTTTCACCCTAATCCTCTTTTATTTTAGCTCTTTGAGTAATCTATTACAGTTTACCAGATTTTAAAAAATTAGGGAAAAAATTGTTTTGGAATTTTATATTGATCAATCAAACAGAATGTTTTACTGTGTCTGTTACAGGTATATGCAAAATGTTTTGTGCTATGTTTCAGATGTGCAGGTTTAAGCACCATTTATGTAATATGCTTAATTCATTTTCATTATACTTAATTCATAATTGCTAGTCCAGGTACAGTATTACTGTATACAATGTATATACGTTCTGATTCTTTTGTGCTGCATTATAGTTTAACCCTCCTGAATATCATTTTAGGGTTGAGGAATTAGCCTTGCTGCTGTGAATTCCTTAAGGGCCATAATTCATAGACTGTTCATACACTGAAATTACTTTTCTGTAAACCATGTAAGCAACGCTGAGATTTGCTTTTTGTGAGGCTGAGTTCCACGTAAACAGCAGAAAAGGAAACATTTAGCTTTTGACGGGATTATTTAATGAGTTTATCCAGGCTGTTGCAGTTCTTGTTGAACTGGTTTCACTCGCAGTCACATTGTTAGTGGTGGAACTGCAGGACCTAGAGCAGTTCCGGTGGCTTCCATGGGCTTGTGTGAAGAAGCCGCAGGTTACCACAACAAATACTGTCCTGCGGCAGTTGGGTTTGGGCTGAACTCAGCTGCGTTCTTACTCTTGAATTATATTTAATTTTAATACTATCAAAAGTATTCCGCAGTCAGACATCTGCTGCAGATCACAGCAGACTGCAGTGGACGCTAAATGCATGCTCGTGGTGAAATTTGACGGTTGGGCGAAAGTTGGTGTGTTCTGGATGTTTGGGTTCCCAGCTAGCAACTTCTGTTCTGTGTGTCTTGTAGGTTTGTGATAGTAGAATATTTTCTCGGTTCTAAATGACAAAACAAAATAGCTTGCATATCTATCTTATTTGCTTGTTTACTCATTTAGCTAATGTTTTTCTCTAAGAGATTCGCCAAGTTACTTAAACTGACTGGGCCATTTATACAGCCGGTTAAGTTTACGGTATCAGTACAGTATAAGTACCTAGATCAAGGGTACCACAGCAAGGCGAACCGATTCAAAGTCGGTTCCTTCAAGTCCAAGGTGGCTGCTCTAGCCATGATGCCGTCTGCTGCCATACGGTGTAATAAAGACGTTTTCAATTGGTCCATGACAGTGAGAAGATATATACAGACGGTCCCTGACTTATGATGGAGTTCCGTTCCGATAAACCCATTGCAAGTAGAAAATATCGTAAGTCGAAAATGCACTTAATGCGCCCAACCTACTGTTACACCCTGTGGCCGCTTCAGCAACGGAACGCAGGTGATCTCTCCGCACCTGTCTCCAAAAAAAAATGCTGGCAACAGAGAACACTGCACAATATTGATCATATACACTAGCTACTGCGTGGCAGATCACTGGCGGTGCCCAGCATCACGAGAGTATCGTACTGCATATTGCTTACCCAGGTAAAAATCAAAATTTAAAATTCCAAGTATGGTTTCTGCTGAATATGCATTTATATCGTAAAGTCAAAAAATTGCAACCTGTGGACCACCTGTACAGTTTTATTCATGAAAATTTTGCTGTCAATTACTTGGAGATGAAAGGAAAAAATTAGACAGTTTGGAAATGTCATGAAGAGATTATATTCTCCTCATGAGGAGAGTAATGCTTGCAAAATTTGGATGAAAAGAAGAGCACAGCCATCCAAGTCCCAATCGCAACATCAAGGTACACATTATGGACACCTCTTCCAGCGCCATTCAGTCACTAAGCTGTGAACGATTGTCGACAGTTTCAGCCCTGAGGACAGATTGTTCTGGTGGGGGTCTTCTGTGTGCTTGTCTGGAGTGCCATAGACACCGTGGCACCTCCCAAGTAGGTGAACGACAGGATGCGACAGAGGTTTCGGTGCCACAGTTGTACCAGTGAGTGTTGTTGTTAGGGGCAGGTTTTGTCGCTTTGTGTCAGATCAGTGCTTTTTGTGATCTCAGTGCTCTTCAGGTTTGAACAGGTGGTATAACATGCTAATGCATTTTGGTATATTTTGTGGTTCTGCCATTTCACTTCACAACTGTTGTTGTCCTCCCATGGAAAGCCCATATACACACACGCCAGCATGCGTTCGGACACAGACTAACAGGGGCATCTTTTTCACTGGGGGCTCTTAGAAAAAAAAGCCGGTACAGGTAAGTTGGGCAGTAATCCAGCAATATAACTTTGTCAGTTATGGCTTTATTTTTCTGAATGTGGCCCTTTATATAATGTGGTTCAGTCCCTGTGTGGTCCTTTCCATTCCGACTGCCTCGGATACACACTATATTGATTGCGTGTCGATGCCAAGTCATAAAATCTTGTGTGTGGGGGGGGGGGGGGGTGCAGATGCTGATTTATAGCCGCCATCAGTCTGGAATGTGTTTGCGAGTGGACGAGCCTTTAAGTTATATTCCGGTCGCAACTGGAGGGGTGCGGTATATTGGGGGGCATATTTGATAGTTAGTTGAGAAAAGTGGCCTTCGCGTTGGTTTGGCTCTGTGACCCTTTTGTTCCCGTTTGCTCTCCTTGCGTTCACTTTTTACACCATCTGAAGAGCGCTGTGTGTTTTCTTGTGCGTTTCAGTTCCCAGGGATTTGCTGGACTGGGTGCCGACGTAGTGCCATTGCTTTGAACTGTCACCGCCGACTAAATTAAATGAAATTGGTGGGAAAATATCTCACGAGGTGGAAACACTTATTCAAGCGGACTTGGGGGAAGTGTTGCTGTGTGACTTTTTGTTTTGTTTTGCTGCATCACTCGCTTTGCTTGTGATAATGATGCCACCGCGCAGCCAGCGTTCTGCGCATGTTGAGCCCCTGCACTTCTTTCCTCTGCAGTTAGCCGGGTGATTTCATCTTTTGTGGCGGGCAGTACAATGGGCGGTTTTGTCCCATTTCAATTACTTGAAAATTATTGTTCTTGGTTCCGTAAAAATAGATCAAACCATTTGTGGTGAAGTAAATTATTCACCCAGATGCAAGTCTTTTTTAAGAAGGAAAACCCCTTACTTTACTCTTTATTATTTGTGTTCCCTCCAGAAAAGGGGCAGAAGCTCTTGACATATTCCCCACGTTTTTAAATATTTACATTTTTCCAATTTCAATTTGTCTGTGGTTTCCTTTGACTCATTTTTGTTGTCATTATGTATTAATGCATTTGTCTCACACTTTTCTCCCTAAGTGAAACTTGTATGCTGAGCTACTTGCACTGATTTATCCATTTATGCTTTGGCTTTTGATTTCAAAGCTCTGAGGGTGACAGCTCTGACCAGTTCTGTACCTGCTAGACATGGTTCTGTCCATTCCACATTCCTGTGTCCCCTGTCCTTTTCTTCACTGTACAGAAAGGAATGTAGTGCTGCTGCATGCGCTTATGTGAACTGTTTGCACTTTTAAGTCCAGCACCCATGGCAGGTGGCACCCACTTCTCTCTCAGTGTCCAGAGGCCAGAAACAGCTCCTGCCTCCACCAGAGGAGAAACTTGCCAGGCCAGGTTACAACGCGAGGGTGGTAATGAGGCAGTCAAAACAGGATGCGGTATCTGACTTTTGTGTGGTGAAACGTCCTACAGTGCATGCAGTCCTCTCTAAAGTGCCAAACACAGCGATGGTTATCTGGCTTTGTTCTCTTCCGTTTTACCCAGTTTTGGTGTTCCCTACTGGCCTTGGTCTTGGTGCAGCTGCAGCCCGGGGGGTTGGGGGGGTGTTCATACTCACAGTTCGCTGCCTCATGTTGTCATATTGTTTTACAAGGGCGCTTGTATGTGAGATCAAACTGCACGCACGCTCAGGTCCGCACCCACACACGTAGCGCTAAGCACAAAGCCATTTGCACCCCTGCGGAAGCTGATCATAAAAGCTGGGTGCTTAAGGCATATAGCGCCACCGAGCTGAGGGTGCTGCGATTGCAGGATGGAGCCCCAGGCCTTTTCGGCGGGTCCAGGTAACGGGAGACCCGATCCCCGAGAGGCCTCTGTCTCCCTGTCGTGGGATCACACCTGAAGGGCCGCACTGGTATCAGATTGCGAAACGCTGCAGCCAACGAGTCGCTTTCTCACGACAGCCGACCTCAGAACGCCCTGAGCCTTGGCTCACTGGTCGTCTATATGTGCTTATTTAAATAAAACAGTTAGGATTTGTTTTTTCACCTTAATGTTAAAAAATATAATAGCAATCAGAATTTTTAGATTAATAAGGCAAAAATGAATCCGAAATAATTAAAAGTGCAGTGCCAACCATATATTCACCATCTTGGCCTTTGCCATGTTTTATTTTTGCATAGCATTGAATCACTGTGGATTTCATTAAAGTCAGAAAAACACATTTCTGTTAATACATTTTGAATGAATTATGAATCCCAAACATAAAACTGTGCACACAAGTATTCACCCACTTTGCTGTGATGCACCTAAATCACCTGTGATGCCATTAATTGCATTTAAAAGCTGTTTTTTTTATTAATATTTAATTATATAGCACAAAATATGGGACTGTATAGAAAAAGTTATTGACAGATGGATAGATCCAGAAAAACTGTAATAGCAAAGGAAATCGTAAAACTGATTTCTCATATATAGAAGCGCATGCTAATATTTAAATCTTACTTTTAGTTCAAGTTCTGAAATTAAACTTAAACCTCACATATTAATGCTTTCTTCACTTTGTGTGTGTGTGTGTGTGTGTGTGTGTGTGTGTGTGTGTGTGTGTGTGTGTTGGCCGTTCCAAGGGTTAACAGGTGAGATTTGGCTTGGCTCGAGTGTTTACACGAAACAGCCACTCACCCACATGTGCCTCCAGCTTCCTGGTGTGTGAGCGGTGCGGCCGTGGACCATGGCCCTTTGTGTGCTGCGCTGCCTGGCAGACACCGACAGCGTGTGTTGTCTTGTCGAGCGCAGGGCCCCCGAATGCCCTCAGCCCAGGAAATCTCCCGTTCTCTCCAGAACGGAGTGTCTTAAACCCTCAAACAATCACCGTTTTCAGACGGGTACCCTGGGCAGTCACGTGGCCGCGCCTTACGCGAAGCCATCATGACAGGAGAATTTGAAGAAAAATGGCCCCAGTTTATAGAATACAAACAAAAATGTTTTTAGGATGTTCTGCTTCGGAGATGGTCGGTTTTGTTTATAAAACATTTAGCGAAATGACGGGAAGAGTGTTGCTTGTCTGGACTGATTCCCGGACGGTCCTGAGCGTACGAAGGCCGTGCCGTTCTTTAACCCCATCTTACAGCATTGTAACCGTACAGCTTGCTATCTGAATTGCTCATAAGGCAGCTTCTTGGCATTTTAGCATTTTGCCGCAGGACCTGTGGTAGGAAATAAGCCCCCTTTGTGTGTGCCGCTTCTTGCTACTGCCCCTTCTTTCACTTGTAGATGGTAGTGTGCAGAGCTCCCAGGCCACATTAAGGGGCACTTACAGGTGGAATAAGTGTGAATTGTGAGATTCGGGCAGGGGCAGCCGTGCCAGCCTGTAGTCATTTTCTAGGGACATTTTCCGGGCTGCAGGTAATGGAATCCCTGTGTGTGTGTGTGTGTGTGTGTGTGTGTGTGTGTGTGTGTGTGTGTGTGTGTGTCCGTCCGTCCGTCCGTCCATCCTTGGTGTGGCTCAGTCATCTTCATTGAGATTTAGGTTACCCTTTGTGAAGGAATTGAAATGAATCTCCCTGCCACTGAGAAGCCCATCTGGCTGCAAAAGAAGCTGTTTCCAGTCATGAACATGTTTGTATTTCAGCTTCCAAGAAGCTGCCAGTGGCGGTAGGTCACAAAGTACGGTAATGTGTATCGGCTTCTTCTGTTGAGTGCCATGTAGGTGCCTTGTTCGTCATGTTTGATCGTGATATGCCGCTAGTTTACATTGTAATTTAGGGGAGGATTATGAGATATAATCTCAGCTCATCTTTTTCCATGGCTGATTGACCACAGTAAATGCTCTATTACCGCTGCTTGAGGTGGGCGGTACTCAGTGGTACACAGTACTGGCATGTCTGTATTGTGTCCTTTGGAGTGCTGGGGCTTTTTCTTGCCTACCACCTATAACCCTATAACCTATAACCCCTCGATGCTCGTTTCTGTCCCCAGATGATTAGATTCTCTGGCTAAGCTGCTCTCAAAGCAGAAGACTGCTATAGTGCACGATCATAACAGACCTCATAGCTCCATTTCATTACCCATGGTGCACTAAGCTACACTGCAAGTCTGCTATGTCTGATGCCTTCTTACTGTTAATTCAGAATGTTTGTCTGTTTTACTAAAATATATACTTGTGAGCAGCATTATGGTTTCCTATTTCTTCAACATTTAATACTTAATAGTTTGCTAGTTATGGGTGAACTTGGACTTGTTTCCCCACTTGTTTCTACATATTGCTGACCCTCTACATGGTTACATTTATTAGTGAAGACCCTGATGAAATGTTAAGTTTGATTGACCTTCACAGCTTTGCATGTTACTTTATTCTCAATATGTTTTAAAGTAATGAAACCCTGTGAGCGAAGGTCATGGAGATGTTGCTTTTATTATAGTCAGGTGGGGGGGGGGGGCAGAGATGTTTCAGAACCTCATACTGTTGGCAGGCATAGGTCTGCCCCCGAGGGCCCAAGCTGTAGCAGTTCAGATGTTCCACTGACTCCTTACGCCTCCTATAGCCTTTCATCTCCTCCCTCAGGATGGAGGCATGGGAGGAGTTCCTGTGACACAGATGACCTTGGGAGGGTTCAGCTGAAGGCGTTGGCTCATCTGCTCGCCATTGAGCTCCTGCTGCCCAAGGCGACATCTTCTCACCAGGTCTTCCCTTCCCCCTTCCTTCCTCGGCATCTCCACTGATGACTAGCAAGGTTTGAGGTGGCACTTGTAGGAAGCTGGCCGCAGTAGCTGCACATTAAAAAGAAGTTGGAGTGACACTCTTTTTTTTTTTTCTGGTCCATGTGTTCGTCATGGCACGTAGGATCACGCTTCATAGTTAGCTAGTAACTTGGCCTTTTTCAACAACCCATGTCTTTATTTATTGTTTAGTGTGGGTGGGGTTGGTGTCAAAATATATTGACAAAACCTGGTGAACGGTTTGAATTTTTAGAGCCATTGATTTATGGTCAAAGAATCTGGGTTTAAATCCCACCTCCTGCTATACAACCCTTGGTTACGGTATTTTTCTTGAATTGATACAGTAAAAAATTACCCAGCTGTATTATTGGGTAAATTGGTGTAAGTAGCTCCGTGTACGGGCTAACACTGTTCATCACCTTGGACAAACGGGGCACACAGAAAAAAAACAAGTAATAATTATACATACAAAAAATGAATTTCTTTGGCAGAAGAAGCAGTAATCCACAGTCCAGCGTACAAGCCCCTAACAGCTGCCGAATGGCGGTAACGGGCCTTACGCACAACAGCTCTGCGGCAGCATGTGGGGGTTTGTTTTACCTTTGATGCAGAGCTGCATCACCAGAACATCTATGTTATGAATCATCGTGTTTCACATCAAACACGCTTTTATTACATTCTTGTCAATATTTCTGCGTTAATCTCTACCACTGTGTAATGTATTATGCATTTCATGAGTGTTATTTGTGTATTATGTTTTGCGTTGTATTTGCTATTGATTTTTATTTCTCTGTTGGATTTCAACATCTTGGCTGTGAGAGATGTAATCAGATACGTTCCTTCCTTCTGTCCAACATTTTTTTTTTTTTTTTTTTGATGTTCTGACTCTCAAGTTCTGGATGAGGCTTCGCTGACAGTGACTGTAAACGTAGCTCGAGAGCTGTCAGTGGGGATCAGCAGGGGTGTCGAGTTCCGGTGCTGTCGAGGAGCGTCGAGACTCCAGCCCACGGTCCTCAGAGATGGACGTTTTTGCCTCATGGCTGGCAGACAGTTCTGGAAGGCGCAGATGAATGTCTCCCGACAGCCTTCTGTCTAAGAGTCCCCCCAAACACACACAAGTTCTCACAGTGTTTACTCAGTGCCGAGGGCTCTCTCCAGTCTTTGTTTATGTGGAGGTTTGTTTGGGGATAAACAGTGTTATCAATTCGGCATGTTAACAACCAATAGCGTCTCTTCCCCGTCGGCGGTTGTTCCTGCTTACCTCAACGCGAGGAGGACAGGCAAGGTCAGCTGCGATTTATCTTGAGCAAGCTGACAGGAAGTGGGAGATTATAGCGGAGGCATTTGTTCTCTCATTTCCTGTGTCACTGAGCCGCCACAGCACGCGTCCTCCCTGTCACTGTGGCGGCTGCAAAACTGCGCCCTGCAGAGGAATATAAACACATTACAGCCGAGTTTACAGTTGCAGTATCCTGTTATTTTATGTACTGTTTACATTTCTTTGCATGTATATGGTGGGATTTGGATTCGTTTCGATTTAGGTAATACTCCCATTTTATTTCTCCAGCTAACGGCAGATTCTAGACTTTGCCAACGCGGATGTCTGAAATGCTTTGCTTTGGCATTTAAGTACCGAGTAAGGCGGCTCGGTTCCATGATTTGATACGGTGGCCTCCTTATGCTTCCTGTGTTTATGCTTCTGGATTTTTTTCTGCGTGGAAAAACCAGGGGCATGCAAATTAGGTTCTGTAAAAATGCTGCACGTTGCACTGAAAAATATTATATAGTTTGTAGCTGTCCTAATTTTTCATTTTGGCTACATTAAGACCGATGACGGAAAATAATTTTAAAAAACGGTTTCCTCCATGCCAGTTGCTGACCGACTGTACCTAAAAACCTAAAACCTGAAACTGTGCGACTCTCGTGATTCTGACTTAGGTTACTGGAAGAGAGCTGGATTAAGGCGGTTAAACGGGGGCTGAGCTTCACCTGCAAATGCACGTCACATTGAAGCTCAGTTAGAAAAAGCAATGAATAAATAAATGAACTTGGAAATGTTTGTTTGGGTAGCAGTCAGGACCGTGTCTGTGTCGTTCACAGTCTGCTGATTCAAAGCCCCTCCTTTCTCAAGGTACTGTATGTACTGTGAATTGTAAACCTGCTTACATGAAGTCACCTACAACAGTGGTCTCGATAACCTTTAACAATGTTAGCAGTACTGGTGGAGTCTCACGGATAATCGTAATAGTCTGATAATATCGCGTTGACAATGAATAGAAACAGAAACAACGGCTAGTAATACACGCACGATTGTGGAAAGTGAACCGCAAGACCCAAAGGCCCCAGCTGTGTTTCGGCGTCTGATGTGTTGGTGTCGAAAAGCTGTCTTTTCTTTTACGTCCTCAAACATATTTTCAGAATAATTAGTGAAGCCTTTTCCGCCTTTTACGGGCGGCTCTGTTGTCCCCGGGATCCTCACGGTGAAACCGCGCAGCGGGGTCGGCGTTTGGCGCCGAGAAGGAGCAATAACAGCTCAGCTACAGTACGAGAGAAGCGGGAACTCGACCGTGTCGTCGATACAGCTCTCGCTGCCCCTAAGGTGGTCATTTTGTCCGATGATTATGGTGTAGAGTTTCTCCGAAAGACAAACAAAGGCCTCTAAATATGGGCGATTCGAAGGGCTCCCGCATCCCGGGGGGGAAGGAGAAGCCGGTGGGGGACGGAAGCCACTAATTAAAAGCTGCATGTCCTACACATTGCATCCATTTTATTTTCTCTTTGACTGCTTGGGTTGTAATTTTGGTTTTTGGCCATTCTGCCTTCTTGTGATTAAATGTGGCAGGGAAAGTTGCCCTCTTCTGCTTCTATACTTCCAATCTAGCAAGAGCACAAAAAAACAAATAGGCGCACTGTCCCCATTCCTTGTTTTCTTGTTGCGTCGATGCAGCGTTTACGGGGTAACGCAAAAGCTCCGTTGTGTCTTCTCAATAGGTGTTTACGGAAATACGGTTCATGAGCTGTCCTCGCACGTAAAGTCATGATTTATTGATGGATGCCTGCCAGGGTGCTATTATGAATTTAGCAAACTAGATTGCATTGTGCTTAAGAGATATGGCGGTTAACCAAACCGGTTTATTAAAAAAAAAAAAAAAGAGCAGCGGTACCTGGAGGGTGGGTGGCAGGAACAGCCGCAAGGTTAAAAACTGTCAAGCGGAAAGCGAGGAAATCTTTATTTTCTGATTAAGCTTGTGTAACCATTGTTGACTTTCTGTCATGGTCTTGCGGTTATTAAACAGTCATCTCTCTCCAGCTGTCGTACAATACAAGGGAATGAAACAGGAAGAATCACGTACGCTACGACTGTGGCACACTCCTTGCTGAAGGCAAGAAACAAACATGTAACCAGATAGTTGTATTTACAGTGACATGGGGTGAATATTGTTTCCTCGCTTTTGAGTAATCTTGTTTATTTTGAAACTGTTTACACATATTGATTTAGATCTTACCATTTTCTGAGTAAGGATTTCACAGATGTTGTTTAAGGTATGATTTTCATGCCCTTATGCTCATTATTGTATGCACGTACGTAATCTCTTATTATTTAATTTTTATTTTATTTTATTTTTTTAATACCCCTAAGCTCTTGCACCTCAGAAATAGACAACAAGAATGAACTTTGATGACTTACAAATGTCAAGAGACTGATGGGAGGGATGGGAGGATAGAGGGTGTGTAAAAACAAGGGCAAAACTTGTAGACGGACCTGGGGGGTTTGGTTGGACAGTGTGCAGAAAGAACACTAATAGCAAGTGGCAGTGATCTTTGTTCACATTCACCACACAAAACCCATGCGTCTTTTATGCCTCTTATGCCTGTCAGTCTGTCTTCAGTCACCCCTTTCAGGAGGATCACTTCCTGCTTTGTGATTTTTGGAAGCAGGAGAGCTCAAGTCCGGGCAAGCGCACGTGCTGTTGGCTCCATGGCTGCGAGTAATGGATCCCCTGGCTGCGCCGAGGTGTTTGCTGGCACTTTCTTTCCGGATCGGACTCAGTTTGAGAAAGGAGAGGGTGTCACCGATCTCTCGGGTTTTTTGTCTGTTGTGAACCTTGAAAGAGATGAACCTTCACTGGGTTGCCAGCCTCCCCCCTCACCTGCTGAGCCTAGGTGTTAGTTGAGGGAAACATCATGAGCCCGTGTCCAGACACACTTGGC
The DNA here is from genome assembly GCA_018136845.1 of Heterotis niloticus. NCBI lineage: Eukaryota > Metazoa > Chordata > Actinopteri > Osteoglossiformes > Osteoglossidae > Heterotis > Heterotis niloticus. The sequence continues at coordinate 1,235,320 of CM030888.1, forward strand.
CTTGATGCCGCTCCCCCCCTCTCTGGCCCTGTCGTCACATTCTTCCCTCCTAGGCACGACTGCCTCCACCGGATGGGGATTGCTTGGTGTTGAGAGCATGTGAGGGAGAACAGAGGGGGAGGATTTAAAAAAAAAAAAATATATATATATATAAAACAAAAACGTAGTCCTTGTAGCTTCCCTTTTATCTCCTTGATGGTTTTCCCAGAGAGGAGAACCAAAGGGTGTCTGTCCTGACCTGAATTTTCCTCCAGCGACACTTTTTGTGCAGCAGGAAATGTGCAAAACAGGACTGGACAAAATGTGTTCTTTCTGGTAGATGCCGAATTGCATCATTCACACACTACCTATGGGCAGAACAGACCGAAAGGTTACTTAAGGCATAACTAGATGGAGACCTGCACCCACATGTGTGCCCACCTTTATCTGAACACAGCCCTCGGGAGGGGCAGTTGCGGTACTGACGTGTGCACGCGGAGCATCTGTCTACGCAGTGCAGTGTACATCACCATGACAGGGTACATCAGCACCACAGCTCGTCTGTCTCCACAATGATGTGGTGAGCTGTGCGCTCATGTCACACTCGCAACCCTTGGCCTCACAAAACATCGCTTCGCTTTAGCGAATGCAAATGCATGACGAACCATGTTTATTTCTCGCTTTAGATGGGTGTACTGCCGTGCATCTGCTCCAAAGCAGCTCTGAGCCCCCTTTTTTTACCCACACTAACCTTGGAGGAGGGTTTAAAAAAAAAAAAAACTCTCTTCCAGTTGCTGCTCTTCCTGTTCTCTGGTTTGTTTGTAAAACTTTACAGAGGGTGAAAAAGCCACTGTAATGGAGGCAGCATTAGGGAGCTGGCAGCACTACAGAGGAGCATAGTCGGGGGGGCGCTGGCGGGTGATGGCCGGGTTGGAGCGGTACTTTGTGCTGGGGAGTTGGACTGCTCTCGGTACCGCAGCTTCCTCACTCATCTTCAGGCTCAATGTGCATGCCAGGTGTGTGTTTGTGAGTCCGTGTGTGTGTATGTGTGCGCATACGGCCTTCCAGCTGCTCCACGGCTCCTCTTCCTCTCCCGCTTCCTGACCCTGCCAAGACTCACATGTGCTGTGGTCAACCTCACTGCCGTGCTGTTCCCAGAGGACCAGCCCTGACCTTCTAGGGGCCGGGACTGGATCAAGGAAGGAGGTAAAAGATGCAAAATCGCGGATAAATTCAGCACAGCTCAAGCAGTTTGCTAGTGGAACACCCAGAGACTGAGCTCAGAGCACTTGTGTCTTTCCTGTTGCCTGACATAAATCCCGATTGTTCTTCTCGTAGGGGACAGGTCGGGACCTGCACGGTACCCGAGAGTCAAGCGCTGTTCCCGTGAATGTGTGTGTGAGGAGTGTGTGTGTGTAAAAAAAAAAAAAAAAAAATGCATGCTGGGATTGTATGGAGTGTGTGAAATGCTGCAGGCAGCTTAGCACCACTGCCAATTGCTAAGCCAGTCACACAACTCACTATGAAGATGTTTACAGTCTTCCAGCAATGAACGACTGCATAGACTCTGAATTTTAATACTTTCTGATTTAGAAGATGCACGATGGGATTTGATTCGTCAGTCGGTCATCCGTTCGCCATCAGTAACCGTTTGTCCAGCACAGGGTGACAGTAGTGTAGAATCTGTCCTGGAAGCAAATGGTGCGGTCAGGGTACAGCCTGGATAGTTCACCAGGCCATCACAGAGATCACATGCAATTTTAGTAATTTCACCTGAAACACGTCTTTGTACTGTGCTCTTCCCACAGTCCGAGATCACAGAGAGACCTAGCGAACCGCGTAGTCGGATGTAAACTCACTTCCTGACCCACAGTCTCACAGCTGTGAGGCATCAGCTGTACCTGCTGCCTCTTCGTGCCACCCATATGAATTTAACTGCAGGCAATAACAACATGGCATATTGATGTAGTGATTGGGACTGCTAATTTGTGACCGATGTTACAGCCATACGGTTCAATCCTAGAGTGCGTTGTACTTCGTGAAGAAGTCCTCTGACCAGTGTCATGGAGAAGCTATGCTAAGCCTCCGGGCGCTGCCCACAGCTTTGATGGCCAGATAATAAAATGGTCAATTAAGCTCAGCAGAAATGCATTAGTTAAAACGTTTTTCAATTTTCCATTAAAAAAAAAAAAAAAAAACTAGAGCTTTAAATTATGTTGGACGCCCCCAGAGTTCACAAAACCAGCCGCGTCCGTTCAGGCTAGCGTTACCCGACCATCTCCTCGAGCCCCTCTGCCAGAATGTTCTCCTTCAGAGTTTTTCCGTCGTACATCAAAGCTGATAAATAAAAATGGCTTCTCTCGCCAACGCTGATGGACTTGTAAAAGTGCATGTGTGCAATACGGCTTTTCTGTCTCAAAAGTGCTTTTAGCAGAGTTTTTATGTACTCGTTTTTTCTCGAACCTCTGGTATTTGTCTGAGAAGCGGTTCTGCTGCTTTGGGTAGGAAGCATGAGGCGATGTTGAGTCTGGTCTGGGATGGAGATATCCATTCTAATCGGCTGTCCTCGGTGAACGTTTGACACCTCCGGCCCCCCCACTCCACCCCTGGTGTTGGTGCGGTGTGCTAAGTGGCTGCCCCCAACTTGTGTGGGTAATCATCTGGGCAGATAAGATTTGCCGCCGGTGTCTTCGGAGGCCTCAGTCCTCAGAGATCAGGGCCTTTTGAGTAACCAGGGGCCGTTGTCTCAGCCGGCACCCGAGCCCGAGCCTTGCCCTCGCTGCGCAGATAACCTCCAGGCCACTTCCTGTATGTGGCATTCATGCAGATTAACCTCATTATTGCACATGGCCTGAACTCCGAGGGTGGACGGCTCCTGGAGGAATGTGAGGAAAGAGTCCTTTTTCGCCTGCCGACCAGCCACACGGTCAATTTTTTTTTTTTTTTAAACATTTATTTTTTCTCCTTTATAATAATAATTTTTAAAAAATCTACTTGATGTGTGTGGTAGGAAGGACAAAATAGGGACTGATCAACAACTTAACAGACAAAGGGGAGCAGGAATGAAAGGCGCTGAAGTAAACAGCCGACCAGACTAAACAGCACCAGTTTGACGACAGTCGTTTCAGTGCTTCTTTTCCTCTTGTCCGCTCCATCACGGCTTGTTTGACTGCTTGCGCCTGCTTTTATCACACGTGTCTGTGCATATAAAAGTGCCGGATGAATGTCGTGTTCTGTGTCTCCTGGACCGATATGAAATGCAGGACGGGGATTCGGACATTTAGCTGGAAGCTTGGTGGTCAGTGAGTCTCTGCTGTAAATGGACACTTTGGACTATCGGCCTTATGCTAGATTCTGCCTGAAATATCAGTAGCATTACGGTTTCAGGTTTGAACGGTGAAATGATCAGCCCATTAATACGGCCAGGTAACTTTTACTGTATCAATTCACGGTAAAAACCTCGATCAAGAGTACAACAGCTGTAGACTATATTTGAACACGGGACCTTCTATTGTAAGGCTGGGGTTCTAACAACCTGCTACCTCCTCGTAGTCTTAGTCTTTTAGTACAGTAAGGAACTCACCTTTATTAATCCGGCACAATGTACAGTGATTATTATTCAGCTGACAACTTTTGTCCAAAGGGACTTGTCGCACCGGACATACTGGTGCGTTTAGAGCCTGGAGAGATTCAACACACACATTCTAAAGCTAATTTGGAAGTTCACCTGAAACACATGTCTGTGGACTGTGGGATGAAACCAATGCCTGAAGGAACCCCACGCAGAGGACATGCAAACATTTTGATGTGAAATCAGGATAATGAGCAATTGCTTCCTCTGTTCCTGTAATTACTCAGCTTTGACGCCAGCAAGTGGGATAAGATGTGGCCTGAGCCAAAGATCCCTTCCCGTTGCCGTGGTTTCCTCTCGGAGGCTCGTGCGGTCTTTGGCTTGACTTCCAATGCAAGGGGCATGTCATGCCTGCCTGCGTGCAGCTCCTCCGCCTGAGCGTTTGCCAGGTGTCTTCCTGTCTTCAAAGTGTCCACCCTCTTAATCATTGTTTCCCCCTCACACACTGGCTACACACTGGCTGCACGTGTGCTTTTATTTGTGTTGCCCCCGCCTTTTTTGCATTTATTTTTGGACAGTGTGTTGTCCAGCTGCAAGTCCCGTAAATTTGCCCCCTGGACGCATGTCGACATCAACTCTGATCCAGCATAGCTGTGGTTGCCATTAATTTAATGTCTCAAAAGTGGATGCCCTCAAAGCCAGCTGTTTGGGAAAAGGAGCCGTCTTGCATCCGATGCTTTGGAATCGTGTGGCACGCGTTGATCCGCACTGCAGAGAAAGATAATTGTCCGTGTCTGCTGTTTACGATGGGTACCGAGAAAGCATAACGAAGATGTTTTCTTGCTCTGTTTTGTTGCCTTATTGCATTTATCGACCGTCTTTAGGGGGTTTCCGTGCTCTTGCGGTCCGAATTGCAGTCTGTCAGCAACATTTCTGCAGTATTTCTACTTTCTAGAACAGCTTGGAGTCAAAAGGATCGCTGTTGAAAGCTTTTGAGCCGTACCTGTCTTGTAGATCCTTCCAGGTGTTTTGATGTGACCTGTTCCTCAGATTTCAATTCTGGGGCCTTTACTCTTCTCCATCTGCAGCTGACAATGCGATTGTCATTCATGACCCCAGTGTGGTTGAATGAGCTCCCCTTTTTGGACCCGAGTATGTCCCGAACCTCTGATATTTCCATAAATTCGTATCAACCCATCTGTTGTGCGAGCACCTCCTATCGCTTACACAGGCAGCTACTTACTATATGTAACGTGTGCCACAAGCCCAGCAGTCACGCTTCTACAGCAAAAGCTCTGCATCTGCTCGATGAATAAATGTGATTTACTTTAATATTAAATTCCATGTTTTCCTGTGGTTTATTTTTGCCTTCCCTACAGGAGAGAAAGCATTTTGATATTAATAATAGTAAAGATAAAAATATTTTTTCTAAATGAGATGCAGCAGATGTGCTCTGCCTTGTTCTACTGAAAAACAGTTCCCCGAAGGACTGTGTCCACCATCTCTGCTGTAGTTGTTTAAGGGAGAAAGAGGAAAGCGCTCTGCTGAGGTGCCCAAGGCGCTGTGTGCCAGAGAAGCCCTGGTTTGCCATCTCCTCCTCCTCATCCTCGCCTGTCCAGGAGGGTGTCCTGAACCTAGACATCCTGTTTGCTGGGTGCAGGCAGGGACTGTCCTGCCCCGTGTCCGGTGACTGAACTAGAGTCCGATTTATTGTACTCCGTATTTAATGCAACCTGTAGGAATGTTTAGTTTATGCAAACAATAGTTTTTCAGGCGTGAGTGCTGTCTCCTTGCACCCTTATCCTCCCCCTCTGATGACGTGGTGGCCGTCTCTGCTTTAGAGGCCCGTGTCCCTCAGCTCAGACGGCCAGGTGGACCCCTGTCCTGGCTCATCGACCAGGCATTCTGCTGGAAGCACCGTTCACATCTCAGGATCCCATTTATCCAGGATGACACCCGTGCCCCCCAGGAAGCGACCTCCCCACCTCTAACATATGAGGATGTCCATTTGTTGCCCTGCTCTTGCCCTCAGAGCTGTGAACCCGGGGCTAAATTTCTAACTCCAGGAAGTAGCCACCAGACCACATCATCAAAAAGCCTCAACACCACTAAGTGCTGATGGATGTTGGAGGGAGAAGTCGGTGTCATGGCCTCTCCTCGCAGGCCCTCCTCCTGTTCTTCTTGTTTGTCCTCCTTCATCTTTATTTTCTCTTTTTCCCTCCCCTTTTATCTCCTCTGTTTCTTCTACAGCTTCTTTTTTATCCTTTCTCCTTCCTCTCCTTATTTACCTTCTTTGGCTTCTCTGTCCTCCTCAACCTCCTCCATCTTCTGCAACTCCTTGTCATCTTCTCCTTTGTCTTCTACCGCTCCTCCTGTTTCTTCTCCTTCCTCCCCTTCTTCTACTTATTCATCATCTCCGACGCCTTCTGTGTCCTGCTCCTTCTCCTTTTCTTCTTCCTCCTTCTGCTGCTTCTTTGTTCTTCTTCCTCAGCAAAGCCGAAAGGTGGTGCAAACTGTGACATGTCGAGCAGCCGCCTACCCCCGGCAGACTCTGACCTGTCCAAGTGACCCTCAGTCACACATTCCGCAGCTCTCTTTGTGGCTTTCGCCTCAGGAAGTTCTCCAATTAACACATAAACACTGCAGCAGGAGAAGCACCAATTAGTGCCTTTCAGCAGAGCCGGGGCCGTAACTGTGGGTGTCTGCAGCGCGTTCGGGGGCTTCGGCTTCGGGGGAGCAAATAAATGAATGACTTATTAACATACCAGAGCACCACGGGGGTTTAATGACAGTCCTGACGAATGGCAATTTGACCAAAGCGGCGAGGACCCTGGGAGGACCGCCAAACGGGGCAGGGGGGCTGCGTGCAAGCGTCCTGTCCGGCGACACGGGAATTGCAGCGTCGGCAGTTTTGCGGAAATAGCACGAGCGCCGGGCTGCTTTTGCGGCTTCTTCGGTCCCAGCACGGGAAAACAGGATGCCGCGTCCAGGTAGCGCTCTCAACACGCACATTCAACGGGCTCATTAATCGCCCCGGGCCCGGCGCGCCCTCACATAGGAAGATGTGTGGCCATCCGCAGCCCGCTCGGGGTCCGAGTCATCCGGCCCCCGCTGGCCCCCATCACGAGCCCCTTGTTAGCTGGCCCCGAAGCTCTTCCCCTCGGTATGGCAAAATGAGCTTCTTCTTTGTGAGGTGGCCATCTTAGCTTCGCCGCAGCCAGCTCTCCTCGTATTTGCATGGATTTCCTCCCCCGTTCCACAGACGTGCGTTTCAGGTGAATCGGTGACTCGGTCGCTCCTAGTGCGTGGCTGTGAACGAGCGTGCCATTGTCGTGTGCTGGACTGGTGTGTCCTGTTGCGTCCCGCACCCTCTGCTTCTGGGATAGACCATGCACCGGACCGGCGGTTCGTAACACGCTGCGGCCCTGCAGCAGAAGCGTCTGGCGGCAGATAAACGGACAGCCTTGGACCGCCTGCTTCCACTCCTCTCTCCGCTGTAATTGACAGCCATATCCGCCGTTTGCTTTTCATTCCTGCATTCCGCTGTGTTTTGCGCCACTGCCCTTTCACCTCTGACCGTCCGTTTTCCAGCAGCTGAGAGCAGCATGCCAGCAACTCCCTGAACCGAGCGGTTTGGATGAAGCTGACAGACACACGCTCTCATGTTAGGGAAATAAAACAGTAAGCGTGCGAAGATGGAGTCTCTCAGTCACAGGAGAAGAAACTGCAAGGCTTTTCTGTCTTTGTTCCTTATTCATTTGTCCCATTTGAAGCTTCCTACAGTGATTTACCCATGAGTGCAGCGGTGTAAAATTTACCGTACGGGTTCGGGATCGGCGTCTCAACGTGGGGTACGGCAGCGGGATCGAGGCCCGGGCATTTGATTGTAAGGCGGCGGCTCACACCGCCGCACCGCTTCCTGCCCCTCTTGTCTGTAAATGTATTAATTGCTCCTTCCCTTCAGTTGACATTTTCTGGAAGCCTTTTGGGGCAACTTGTGTTTTGTTAGGAGTGATTTATGGGCATTGCGGGGGTCGGGGGGGGGGGGGGGCTTGTTTGTGTTTGGGTGTTTCCAGGAGCGCCATCCCTGGAGATTCGACAACAGACGCATTGCCACAACCTTTTTTTTCCCCCCTGTTGTTGTTCCTTTTGACACTTGAATGGTCACGGGGGTGACCTCATGCAAACCAAGTTTTTGAGCACAGAAAATGTCAGCGGAGATGAGGGCGACGCCGCAAAGAAAGGAGGGTGCGTGGTTATGGAGGCTGATGAAGAAATGAGGTATTAAAATACCAGTGCTGGCCTATTTATATGCTGGGACACAGGCCGCCTGTTTGTGCCCTTGTGTTTCAGCCCGAGCACAACTGCCAGATTGTTCAAATGCGGTGATCTGGGCTCGTGAGGTTTCATTTGCTTACTTATTTTTTCATTTTTAATGTTGTGTTGCAAAAAAAGTTCTTTTTTTTTTTACGTTTTTGTGTGATGCCTAATTACAGCCATGGCTCTGTGCGTTAATGCTGTTCAAATGGTTTGGTTTATGTGTGGCCCCACTGGACAGCAGGGGGCGTAGTGGTTGGAGCTGTTGCCTGCAATTGAACATTTGAATTTAAAACACTAAGTCACTTTGGATAAAGGACTCAGATAAATAATGTATAATTAAAGTGTGATTTTTGCCGTAAATGTCAATTTTTGGAAGCGGGAGACTAGTTAAGTCGAAGGACTGATATTTTAAGCCTCTGAATTCAATTTGTATTTAGTTTATCTTGAAAGTTTTGCGTATTTATTCAGATGCAGGGAAGAAAATCCTATAGATGAGTACTTTGTCTGTCTTTTCTTGACACGAAGGCTAATGTTTGTGGAATAAAAGAGGAGAGTAATTTTCCATATGGCTGTCAGGCATGTGAGTTACAGCATGTGAGGCCTGAAGCGCGGCGAGGATGCTTTCTAACAACTGGAAAAACAGTTGCGCACCCCCCAGAATATCTGCTGAACAGTTAGAAAAAAGGAAATAAATTATTTAAGTCTCCACAAGTGGAAACATCTCTAGAAATCTGCTGCATAGATTTTCAATGTCTTAAACACCATCAATCGGTGGGTTTCGTTGCTCCGCTCGGCTCCGCTTTGCTTTCAGCCTCTTCGATTTACAGTAATGAAGCTTCAGGCTTGAGGAAGGGACGTGGGCTCAGCGCAGGTCCGGCTCCAGTCGGGCCGTTCCCAGCCAGGTCCCGCAGCGAGTCGTCCTCTGGGTGTCTCCGGATGCAGACTGTCCCTGGCAGCCAGAGTGTTTAGTCTCAGGTGTGAAGTGAAGTCAGCTGTCACCGGGACCATTTGTCAGCGTCCCGTCTGAGTTTTATCGCTCTCACTTGGAGTCCGCGGTCCCGGTTCTCTCACGTGGTCGCATCGGGTCGACGTGCTCCAACATGGAGTCTGGGCGCTGGAACTCCAGCTGTACGCAGTTGTTCAAGAGAAAAACAAAAGTCCTCGCAATCCAAGCTCAGACGTTTGCACAGCACCTTTTGTAAAGAAAACACAGAACTGAAATGTGCTTTTTTTTGTTCGTATACAGACTCCCTCCTTAACATTTGGTAGAGCCACCATTTGCTGCATTAGCAGCGTTAAGTCTTTTGAGGTAAGTGTGTAAGATGAGTGTCCTACTGTGGCCCAGGCAAAGCCCTGATCTCAGTCTGCCTAAGAATCTGGCATTGGCTGAAAATTGTGCTCCGCGAGTGTCATCTAACCAGCCTGAACAACCTGCTGCCAATTTGCCAGGATGAATGGGAAAATAACTCCCAAACGGTGTGCGAAGCGGATTGGAAAAATTTGTGTAAGTATAATTTGTAATCCAGACAGTGTTGATAACTTTTAAGGGGTCTGAATACTTTGCCAAGGCCCTGTATATAAATACTTTATCAGGCAGTGGTGTGGTTTCTAGAGCTGTTGCCTTGCAGTCTAGAGGATTGTTGGTTTGAATTCCCACTGCTGGTACAGTAAAAATTACCCAGATGTATAAAGGGGCAAATGACAGTGAGCAGCTTAGTGCACGAACCCCGCATTGTAAATTGCTGTATAGAAAAACGTTAGAGGAAAAGCAGTTCATTTGTGTTCGCACTCAGATTGCGTTACGTGTTTGCCTCCAGCTGAGCTGAAACTCAGGGTTGCGCTCAGCAGCTCTTGCGGAAAATGTCACTTTGGAGAAAAGCATCTGCCCAATGAATAAATGTTAACATAACTGTGCTTGTGTGGGAGAGAGGGTTGAAAACTGCACCTCACTCAGCATCCTCTTCCCCAGTGCAGAGTCACAGTGGTCCAGAGTCTATCCTGGATGCACAGGGTGTGAGGCCGTACGCGTGCCGGACGCAATCGCTCGTTCGACGCTGGGTGAACGCGTTCGGTGCTGGAGTACCAGGCGGACCGCAGCAAATATCAAAATTCTTAAATTATTCAACAAGCGTTCAGCTTCTCAGCAGCGGCGAGGTGTGTCAAGGGCACATTGTTAGCAGCAGAGGAGATGCGGAAGCGGGAAGATGTCGAGCTGCAACCGCACGGGGCCGGTAGACCTTAAAACTGGGGAGATACGGTCTTGCCGAACTGCTTAGCGCTTGGAGCAGCATCATCGCGGTTTGCTCCCAGCTGCCGTCACAGCGGTTCAGATGAGCGTAACAGCTGAGGTCATGACACAGCTCGCTGTGGGGAGGGACTGAATACACGGTCCCCGCTCAGACCCGGCCCATGAGCCGCCTGCTAATTGACTGTTTCTCTTTTTTAGAGCAGGAACTGCCTTTTAACCGCATTTCAGCAGAAATTCCCATCTTTTAGCCAGGAATGGCCTTTCATTACTGGGGATTTGCTTCATTGGGCAACACAAACAGTCCTCCGCAGTGGCTCCCCGGGTGTGTGTTAGCTCAATCCCAGCAGTCTTTCCCCTATTCGTTTACAGATATGAAATATGGTCATGTTCCCATCTTACGATTCTCACACTGTCTTGGATTGTCTCAAACACTTCATTGCCGTGAACCATTTGTAACTGCCAACGTGATTTACAACGTGAGCTTCCCGCGTACGTTGCCTTCCTATTTATGCGGCAGGGTAGTTTTGAGTTCATCGGTTCAGAGTAAGTGCCTTGATCCAGGGGTCTACAGCAGGAGGTAGGATTCAAAGCTAGCTCCTTTGAGTGTAAGGTGACTGCTCCAGTCACCGTGGCCCCTGCTGATCCCCAGGTTGTCCTTTGCGTAGCCCAACTTCAGAGCAGGTGAAGATATCCTAGCAGAGACCTGGGAGCGGATAAGGGTGCATTCATCTCGCAGTCCCTCATCCCTGTTTGCACCAGGGTGAGAGGAGGAGTGCGACGGCCACCTTGCAACCATCAGGGGTCGAGGGCCAAGTGTCAGCGGAGTGAAAAGAGGAAGGTGAGAGATGGGCTCCGGGACATTTCCGAAACATCTGCCCCTGTCCTTTGGCTGCATTCCTGCCCTTGGTGTCTGAGGGGGGTCAACTGCCGTCAGGAGCGTTAAACTCTTCAATTGCCTTCAAATATGTGAGAGCAGCCTCTTCCCCTCATGTCACCGAAAGACAGGTGGTTCCTCCGAACTGCGCTCAAATACCTCTGTGGCGATTGTAGCTCTGAGTTAAATACTGCAGTACAAACCCCGGCTGGCTGCATGCCTTGCGCTTCCAGGATGGACTCCGGATAGTGAGTGACCGGGAATATAAACATGTTACAACAAAATATAGTTTCATGATGTTGTGAGAAAATTTTAATACACGGGCAGTCAGCACAAAATGTGTGTTTTCTAAGAAGCGTTTTAATGCCATGCGGTTGGACAGGGGGCCAAACGGCAAAGGGGAAAATTTACTTAACCATACAAGTCATTTCTTTGGGGAGACGCATAAGGCGAATGAACAAATTTAAATTTAAACTTTGAAGGGGAGGGAAAGCGAGTAGTTTGTGCAGTGCTCCTGAAGCAGTGCTGTAAAAGCAATACGGTTGTTCGCCGTCACACGTGTGTCGCTGAGTGACTGCTACCCACACGGAAAGCGTGTTGCACTCTGTGCCGTTGGAGTGCGCTGAGATTTCCTGCGAGGGATTTACGGCCCCCCGGGTGGCAGAGTTACAACCCTGTGCCCCGCTCCTGAGTCAGGCCTTGAAAAGCTGTGCTGTTATAAATACTTTGCGGGCCGTATAGCTGTCAAACCCTTTCCTGAGTGCAAGCTGGGCGGCTCGTCCCCGGGACCCCTGCCGGCAGCGGCCGCAGCTCCATGCCGTTTTGCCTGTAAACAGGAAGTTTGCTCGCGGAGGAAACGGTGCCATCAGAAGGAAGCCCTCAGGAAGTCCCCGGTTCTCTGTGTGCGTGTGTGTCGTTCTGTTAGTTTGGCTTCCACATCTGGTAACCTGGAACGCGGTAGGAACCGCGCTTGATTCCGGCCCTGGATGAGACGCATGGCAGTGACATGCACGCAGGGCAGCTCAGCATCAAGCGTACCCCCTGCACTGCTTGGCTGCCCAGTGTTCCTGTAGTTCAGAACAAGTCCCCTCACTCAACTTTTGTTTCATCCGGTTTTTCTCTTTTTGGCAAATCTTTAATGTTCAGAAGTTAAAAATGGTTTGCTCAGTTCAAAGACGTTAAGTGCTTAAAGGCAATTCGATTTGCACGTTCGCCGGAATGCGGGTGGAGGTGCGTCCAGAAAGCGACCGTTGAGCCCCCTTGCCGCGTCCGTCGCTGTGAACCTCAACGCCGCGCTTCCTTAGTTCCCCGCTCTGCGGAATTTCAGAAATGTCACCTGAGGAGCCACGAGGTGGCCCCCGCTCGTCTGATGTCGCTCAGAGGCAAACAATGGCCCCACAGCGCCACCATAATGGCCCCCACCTACACCTGCGATAAGGATCCCTTCCGTTTCCCAGCAGGTCCGGCTCGCATGCAGGTGGGGGGCGTGGGGCTGATGCGCCCGTGTGATAATAGTGTTTTTTTTCCTCTCCCTTCAACATGAACATCCTGGCTTCTGCTTGGCATTGAAAAGGGTGTTTTTTTTACGGTACCTGCATTGATGTGCGACTCTCTTGCTGCTCTTCATTCGTCTTTCATTTCGCGACCCCTCAACAATAGGCCTTTGATTCCATTGTGCACGACTCCATTTTTCTTCCCCTCCCCGTTTTTGCTAGTTTTTTGTTTTCCGAAATTTGAAAGAAAAAGGCACCCAGCCCATTGTTATTCTGTATACCTCGAGGAGTCTCCAGCATCAGGGCACTTCCTGCTCTCCAGGTTTGGCTCGTCTGGCCTGTTGGTGTTGGACCCCAGGAGACTCCTAGGAGATGTCAGTGTCTTTGTTGTGCAAATGGATGGAAATGAGCCTCCCATTCAGCTTCTGCTCTGCTCAGGTACCAGTGGGTCTGAAGCAGCCCCTTGTTCACATTTACTACAGTTGGAGTCACCATTACATTATTGTTCATTCGGCGGTCCTTTGTCCAAAACAACATCCAACTCGGGGTAAACAAGACTTCAGCAACAACACATTTAGCTGCATTAGCAAGATTTTTGTAAAAGTCTTGACTGCTCCAGTCATTGCACAGGCAGGAAAATAGGTAGATAAGTGACAGATGGCGAAGGTCTAAGTAGAGAACTGGCTCTGAGAGCGATGGGTTTGCAACCCTTCTTGAATGATGGCAGGGATTCAGCAGTTCTGAGGGACAGGGGCAGCTCGTTCCGCCTCATCGGAGCCAAGATTGAGAACCGATGGATTTTTATAGAATAGAATAGAATAAACCTTTATTATCCCACGAATGAGAAATTTAGGTGTTACAGAGCTCTTATAACAAAGGGAATATAGGAGAAGAACAAGTAAGTTAGTAAGAAGGACAAGGACAAATAAGTTAGTAATCTATATACACAAAATAACCCTATACACATAAATAAGTTATAAATAAATTAACCAAGTTAGACTGCGTTGTGCAGTCTGACAGCTGCTGGTAAGAATGACCTGCGGTAGCGCTCCTTCCTACACTGGGGATGTAAGAGTCTGCTGCTGAAAGAGCTACTCAGTGCTCGTACAGTCTCATGTAGGGGGTGGGAGGTGTTGTCCATGATGGATGTCAGCTTGGACAACATCCTCTCCTCCCCAGCCTGCTCGATGGACTTCAGTGAACAGCCCAGGACAGAGCTGGCCCTCTTGACCAGTCTGTTGAGTTTCCCCCTGTCCCTCTCTGCAATTTCACCACACCAGCAGACCACAGCATAAAGAATAGCAGATGCCACCACAGTGTCATAGAAGGTCCTTAAAAGAGTCCTGTTATGTAGGCTCTCTTATTTTGGAGAGAATTTCAGGCGTCCCACCAGCACACCCATTCAGTACTGCTGGAAATGGAGAATCTGTGTGTTTCATATGCCAAAGGCTTTGGGCTTGAATCCCAGCTGTTGCTGAAGCCCCATTGACCAAGGTGCTTGCCCTGGTCTGATACAGTAAAACAGTGTCCTGCTGGATACATGGGTAAAACGCTGCAAGTAGCTTCACGTTGTAAGTCGCCTTGGAGAAACACGGCAGATGAATGAGTGCGTTTGGATGTGAGATCTAGAATACAAGACCAACACTGACAAGTTGTGGTCCGTGTTCTCGCTGCAGGGGTCATATTCATTGCCATGTTGCAGGACTCTTATGGACCAGCGCCACATGCGTGCAGGCTCATTTGAAAGCAGCTTCTCTCCTTCTCAGTCTGCTCCCCATATGCACCCCATCGTGCCTTCACCGCAACTGATGTGTGTTTCCTTGACGTTTTGTTTACCGAGTTCCGGCCTTCCTGAAGCTGTGGCGGCAAGCCTTCGTGTCCGGTTCTGCTGAATCGTGTCCACCAGGACCCCAAGTAACATGACGGAAGGGCGAACATCTGAAGACCGACCCGACTGCACATACTAAGCAGCGGGGGGGGGGCGTTCATAGAACTGCGATTAGTCGTCGTCCGCCCTGTTCATCCTTGGCCGCAGGGAGCGCTTTTTCATGAAAGCACACACTTCTGACCCTGCAGCACAACTGGTGTGGTCACGAGGTGCGAGAGTTTGAGTTTTGGCCGGATGGATTTTGGCAGCTTTAGCAAACTGGCGCAACTGAGGTCTGAAATGAACTTGGGATCAATTTTGGCTTTGGGGCTGTTCTGTTGGGTCTGTGTAACAGAATGCATTGCACACAGTTGATTCCAGGAATTTCTCACTACGTAGCTCTATTTTGCCCCTTCCTCAGCACTCCTGGTTATGCACTTTGGAAAGCAGAGGGTGCGGTGGTTGAAGCATCGCCTTGAAATCCCCACTCCAGTTGTTGTACCCATGATCAAGTTGCTTACCCTGAACCGATAAAGTAAAATTGACCCTGCTGGATAAATGGGTAAATAATTGCTCTATTTATTGAACGGTGTAAGCTTGGAGAAAGGCGGCTGAAAAGTGAATAAATAATAACATAATTTGATATGCCTTTTTGTGTTAAGCTCTAAGTTGTGCTGCTGGTTGTTACGAGCGTGTGTGGTGCATGAATAACGCCCCCTCTCCCCGGTGTTCTTCTTTGCTCTGACCATCTAGTTAACGTGTGGCACCGCTGTCCCGCGTCGTCCTCTTGTGTATGTGTGTGTACTGTCATCTCTTTGTCCCTCTCGGCCGAGGGCAACGTACCTGCAGCTGCTCCCCCCGACGTGACTTTGTGTCCCGCTGTACTTGTTGAGCAGCTGCCGCTGTTGCTACGGGGCCGGACGAAGAGGGTGGCAGCGGCCGCCGGGGGCCACATCCGTGTTTTTCCAGGTGTCTCCTTTGTCATCCTCACCTTGTGCGCAGATCCTTCTTCTCCAGCATAATCGGGCAGAACAAAAAGAAGAAAAAAAGGGCAGATTGTGAAACCGTTTGCGTGAAGCGGGAGGCTCTCGTGCATGTTTGTATGTGGATTTACGCCGTGGGCCTCGGCGTTTGATACACACATTACACGTTTAATATAAGACATAGCAGCTGCTTAACCAGGCATTCTTTTCTTTTTTTGTCCTTTCTAGAGGGCACGTACACAGCGATTCAAAAAGAACCGAACACTTTCGGTAACTGGCATTTGAACGTGCAGTTTTAAACTAGTTTGTGAAGTATCTCGGTTTTAGTAATAAATTTAAGAAAATGTTCCATTCTTTTTGAATTACCTTTTATTTTAAGCAATGCTGTTGTGTTCTGATGCACTTTATAGTGGACCCTGTGCTGTATGTTTCTACACAGTCGCATAGGTGCAGGTGAAGCTTAAAGAACTTTGTAGAAATCCTTGAAATAGGCTTAAAAACATTTATGGTTGGTTCTTGGGGGGGGTGCATCTTTTTAAAATATTTATGTTAAAACAACTTCTATCAAGAAACCATCTTCCTTTAAAAAAGTTGCTGTACTCCCTGCTGACAGATAACTGTTAAGGAGCTATTTGTTTTTTACCGGTCGCCGTTGGGGCTCTTGGTTCCCGTGGACGAGGGGGCAGTTTGTCAGGCGTGGGCCCCCGACAGCGGCTGGCCGCTTTGTGCACTTGTATTTGCAAACAAAGAGTGTGCAAAATACAGCGCAGTATTTTTGGACACAAAGGGTGTCATTTGCCAAAGCAAATCATCTGCATCCGCATTGGGGGTGTTACACAATGGGGGGGGGCAGCCGGCTGGCAGAGGTAGTGCAGCCGGGACGGGGGGTGCCTTCCTGCTGTATCGGCACAGCTTTCAAAACTCCTTTTTGGTTTATTTTGATGTGTTTCAGTGCGATGCTGTTCTCGCTGTGATCGCTGGGCGCTTTCCAGTTACCGGCTGTTTTTGTGATTCGCCATGTGACCAGCAGGAAGCGGGAGGCTACGGCACTCCTCACTGTTCCACGTTCTTCTGGATCCCAGGACCTGTCAAAAGTTTGAGTACTGTAAGAAACATGCAGGTACCGCCTGCGTAGCTATTGGTGTGCGTAATGCCCGTTCTTCGCGTGGATCATCCTGCTGCTGTATCACGTAGGACATTTTTGCACTCCAGTTGCAATGGCTGCTGTTTCATTTGGTCCAGTAGGGCAAATCTTCTGGCTCGTGTCCAAGCTGTTTGTGTTTGCATCTTGGCAGCGGCCCGAAATTTTTCAAAATCGAGATAAAATAATGATCAGAAATCAGCGCAAATAAAATGTTTTCAACTTCTGCCTGAAGCAGTGTCAACTCACTAACAGGCACCATGACACAAGAGTGAGCGCTAGTTCATGTGCTGCGTTGGCGGGGGCCAGGTGGGTTGCGAGTGGAAACCTGGCAGCGCATCGCAGTCATCCGTCCCCATTCGATGGCATTGTGCCCCAAAAAAGCAAAGGAAATTCTGCCTGTGTTTCTCAGTTTGGTTTTATTCTGTAAGATTTTTTCCTAATAAATAGCTGCCCTGACTAACTGTTGCCCCAAATTACCAGAATCCATTGTACTGGGGTGGGGTGGACAGAAAAATAAGCGCAAAGGGACCTGCAAGTGTCGATTACGTCCGGGAGCCGGAGAGAATCTGAGCTTCATTTCCCCGTTACACCCCATAGCCATGCATCACAGAAAGAAGCCACTTTTCAGCAAGTGTGCTCAAATTTTTGACTGACAGAACAGTACAGAAAATCTGGGGTTAATCTCGAGTATCCAGAAGATCTTAGAAGACTATGCACTTGAGGCGACACTGGTTTCACCTGTCCATAAGGGGTGAGTCCAGCATGAAAGGGACAGCATTTTCACTGGGCCTGGGGGTTGACCGAGGAGTGTCAGATCCTCTGGACAGTTCCGCCCCCCCAACTTCTTAAACAAATTAAATTTTATCCCCTTTCATTGTCTGAATACTGTTGTACTTATAAAGTTGTACTTGTAGGTAGCTGGATGATATGTGGCTGAGTACCCGTTTATTTGAGCTGATGATGAAAAATGAGGAGGAGGTGGCTCACAGGTGATGCCCGGTGATGGGATTGTTTTTACCTTTTGTCTTAGACACCGCAGGACATGTTAATATATTAATATATTTACTCAAATATAGTCATTCATGTGTTGCGTTAAATATATTTACGGGAGTCCTGAATCGGGCTCTGTGTTCCAGGATCGACGTGCTGTTGAGGCACTCACAATGGACATGCTTTTCCACTAGCCCCTTTGCTGTGTTTTTATGGCATAGTTTGGTTTCTTTGCAGGGATTTCCCTCACAATTAAACATTTTCTCATTTAAGTTGCTTGGTTTATCAGTCTGAGAAGGTCTGAGGTGAGCAGAACCTGCCAGCCCGGGAGCCACTACTACCGGACGTTGGCTCGGCAGATGGACCAGGGCCACGTCTTTGGTGCGGCTCCCCATCCTCCCTCTGCACCCCAATTACTTTTACATCAACTTTTATTAGTCAACATCACGTGTCGCAAATCCCAGACCCCGCAATTATTTGGCGGTCACCTTTTCTGCACAGTAGCCGGTATTGATACATTTTGGGAACAGACGTGCGTTTAAATGCACGTTGAGGGATTCAGGCAGAAAGATGGATAATGTTTTGCTGTCAGAATGGGAAAGGAGGGGATGTTGCAGGAAGCTTGAAAGCATCTCGACAGGGAAGGTTCGGCGAGTTCAGGAGGTGTGATGTGGCGTGGAGGGAAGATGGTGGCTGCGCTGCCAACTTGTGGTTTGTTCTGTCAGCTTGTGGGGCAACAGGTGGCACAGCGGTTAGAGCGTTTGCTTTGAAATCACAAGGTTCGAGGCGCAAATCCTTACTTCCTCTGAATTCATACAGTAAAAATTACCCTGTGGTATGAATGGTAAGTTGGTGTAAGTAACTTAGGGTCCAAACCACATATTGTCATGCTGGATATGAGTCTTAGATCACTTTTAAAAAAAAAAAAAAAAATCACAAACTTCTGCTGGCTTCTTTGGAATTTAAATGTTCTGAACGGTGTCCTGGCTTTTTGACCCTGAAATTCTGAACTTTTACCGTGGTTTATGGAAGCCCAACTTCCTGCTCGGTGGTTTGGTCCCATTTAGGTACTCATTGTGTCCAGCTTTCTGCCAGCATCAACACGAGGAAGAACACTGGTCCATCTTGCAGACCGCAGGGCTGTGACTGAAGCAGCGCTGCTGAAACACTGTGGGCGGAGCCTGCCTGGTGCAGCATTGCAGTGGGGTCACGCGAGGTCAGCCCACGGTGCAAATTGATATCCTCGTGGAAACCGGGCCGTATCTGTCACGGTCAGCAGGTTCCTGCGCTGCTCCACCCAGAGGGAAAGAAAGTTGTCGGAGTCTCGGTGTCATGTGTCGTTGCCCGATGCCGGCATGCGTGCCTGTGTGGGAAAACTACCCGGCGTGCTGTGGGAGACCACTGTAAACTCTCACATCGGCGTGCGCTTACATGCATTGGATGAACGGCAGTGCTGGCGATGAACGGTAGTTTTACTCTCGGAGGATGCTGACGCCCCCTTATCCTCCCCAGCGTCCCCTCCATGAATCATCTTTCTGTCCCTGTGGCGCTCAGTCGCTTGCTAACGGGTTTCCGGTCCTGTTAGCGCCTGCCCCCTCAGTCATCACCACGGCGACAGCCAGTCTGACCCCGCGCGCCGCCCTGCTCACGAAGGTCGCCTCTCTGCAACCGAAAGCCTCGGTTAGCCATGCTTTTTTCCCACAATTCACAGCGTTTAAATTAGCAGGTCACCCGTGTTTGTGTTTTGGTCGTTTTTTTCCTCTTTCCAGTTTCCTGTGAAAATTCCTGGGGAAAAAACGTCCTGGTCTGACCTCTGGGTGTGGGTTGCTCTTACTGTTTATGCAATATAACCCATAGATTGATAAATACGTGCACGTACGTAAGTCGTAGGTTATGCACCGCATGTGTACTCACAACTGTTTGGTGTGAAGTTGCAGGATTTTTCGAACAGGTTTTACCAGAAGGCTGGTGTAGCGTCAGCACAGTGTAGCTGCACAAATGCACGTTTGAACCACCCACCGTGGAGCACTGCCTTACTGGATCTGTGCTGTCCAGCAGGCGGGGTCAGGGGTCGCAGTCTCTCCAAGCAGGCAAAGCGCGAGGCGAGACGGCTGTTCGTCACCGCGAACCTTCGTCCAGCCGGAGCGGTCATGAGCTCAGCCCTCAGCGGTGCTGCGCTCGCACATTTGGCACCGTCTGCAGATGATAATCTTCCCCATATGAGTGACCCGATTGCTCTTGGACATGGAGCCATATATGTTTAAATATTTCCTGTTTATAAATCATAAAGAATTTGAGCACAACACAAATCCCTGCATCAGCAGTAATGAAAGAGAAGGTCACCTGGGTGTTTAGAATTTAAAACCGGACAGCGGAAACGCTTTTTCTTTTTTCCCCCAATAACCGCTTGTCGTGTGTAGAAACAGTGCACGTCGTGAAACCAGGGCGTGAGGCAGAGGGTAAAGCCTGGAGGGGACATTAAGACAACCACACACGCTGCGGGCGGTCTGGAGTCACCGATCCACCTGAAACAAACGCCTTTGGGCTGCAGGAGGAAACCGGAGCGCCCGTAAAACCCTAGAGGAACATGGAGAGAACCTACATAAGTAGCTGGATGTGCAGCCACAGCCGAGGAGCTTTGAAGCACCGGTGCCGCCGGCTGTGTCACCGTGAAGCCCCGGAAAAGTTCTTGAAGTAGTTTCTTTAAGTCACTTTTATTATAACCATTTGGACCTTCGTATATTTCTGGCTGTGTTGTCGGAGTACCTCGCTCGAAGGGACGACAGCAGGAACTCTGCGCAGCACCCTTGAAGCTGCCGGTGCGTTTCCCTAAGTGGGGCTCCTCGGGATTCTGGGGGGTTAGAGGTGTTTGGTGGGGCAGCAGCTGCTGCAGGAACACGAGCTGTGCAGAAGGAATCGGTGTGTTGTTTCATGGGTAGGAAAAATGAGAAAGATTAATGATCACGTTGTAAAAAACACTGTACTGCAGAAGGACAGTCTTGGCGCGGATGTGATGAGGCAACCCGGTCTCAACCCCGGCCCCCCTTCTGCTCACACACACAGGCGCACGCTGCAGAGTTGAGTCCGGCCAGGACGTGTCCCAGCAGCCCCAGCCCCGCGGCTCTCCTCTCGGGCTCCCTGTTCCAACACATCCAGCCGTCTGCGGGGGGAACTTCCTTCCTCTCTCCTTTTTAATTTTAATACCTGCCTGTCAGCCCCCCCACCCACCCGGCGGCCTGCCTCTGCAGCACATCCCATAATTACCGCAGTAAAGCCCTTTCATTTTGCATCCTGCCAATTATCTCCGCTGAACACATTCAAATTGCTTCCAGCAAGTGGGGGAGGGGGCTGTGGGCCCCTCCGCGGTCTTCCGGGGGGTGGGCACCACCCTCTGACCACTTTCCGCACAAGCCCTGGAAATGAGAGGACGGTGGAGCAGCCTGGTTTGTCCGCTCGTGTGACTTTGTGTGCATGTACGATCTTTGGGTCATTTTAATATTTACCGTGGTAAAGCAAGCTGTGTTTCAGGTTCTCAGACTGCAGGTGGCCTCGTGGGCGGTGTGCCTCACCCCCTCCCCCAGCTTCATTGCTCCTGCTCCATAGTCACTCCCTCGCTCCCCCGGTTCTACGTTCACACCACAATCGCAAATAATAATGACAATAAAAACTGAAATTGACCAATGATGCAGCCATTAAAAATGGAAGTGTTGAGCTTGGGGGGGTTACGCGGCACCCTGTATGTGACCCCGGTGCTGTGAGGGAGGCGGCGTGCTGCTTCGGGGCGCTCACACGCATGTGGCTTCGGCCTCCGACTCCCCCCTCGGGTCACACGGTCGGCAGTTTGCCTCAGATTCTTTTTCGCTTACTGAATTGATTTGATCTGGAAACATCCGGCAGGAAGGGGCGTCAGACTTACAGTTACTAAGCGAGGAATGGGGGGGCCAGAGGGGAGGCATGCAGGTGAACTGTCTCACCTGTCGCCCCACTAGCTGCACCCCAGGTGGAACAGGAACTAAAATGTTCACAGGGCAGCAGATGGCATACTGGTGAGAGTAGTTGGAGGATCTGGGTTCCAATCCCACCCCTTGCCTTTGGCCAGGGTTCTTACCTTGAATCAAAATTGTAAGAATTACCCTGCTTCATGAACAGGTAAATCAGTGTAGAGTATGAAACACTGTTAGTGGCTTCACATGTGCTGTCTTTCAGAACAGGCTGGTCGCGCCCACCAGTCCTTTCCAGACCCCCCCCATCTAAATTGCGATGCCCCTCAGCGATGGGCTCGGAGGCCTGTGAGAAAATGACTTCTGACCTGCACCCCTGTGTGCAAAAGGGAGTCCAAGGTGTGTTTAGCTGGGTCGGTATCCCGTTCGTGTGTGTGTGGGTGGGGGGGTGTTTATACACATGATTTAGCGCAGGGGTGTGTCTGGAGCTAGGGTGTGCCCGGGGGTCATGGGGTGCTCTCAGAAACAGCACTATGGGGTGATTTCACTGGGCTCATTATGACGGATTATTGAATAAAGTATAGTGATGTCGCTTGTCGTGTTGCCTGGTCCAAATTCTGATGCTTCCATCTGCCTCTTGCAAAAGAAATCTGGCTTCATCAAACCTGTGCCCCCCGGAGAAGCGCTTCCTTGTTCTACACCGACAGCATCGGCACCCAGCACGGTCTTCCACTTTTGTAGTCAATCTGAGACGAAACCTGCGCTTTCCAAGATGACCCCGGATGTGGTTTCCCTGCTCGCGGCCCATCTGTTGCCTTGCATTTTTTTCAACCTTCTCCACAAGCTGATTTCTTCCGCAGGGTCGGCGATCGCTGGTACTGGTGATGCCAGATGGGGCTGTGGGGAGGCGAGGCGCTGTGCTGTGCTAATGGACATGAGTTTGTGGGAGACATGGGGAAGGAGAGGAAGGCTGCTTCCTCTTCTCGTGACTGCTGTTGTCTGCGTGCCATACGGGTGCAGCTGTGCCGCCTTAAAGCAGCATCCAGCCTGTGATGATCTGCATGCACCCTGCCTTATACCCTGCGCCTCTGGGTTGGGCGCCACACCGCAGTGCCCCTGAACTAGACAGGTGGTTAATGGGTAGAGGCCCACCACAATCGTGACCCTAACCAGCTTGTAGGGGGCGGGACAGGAAATGTCACGAGGTAACTCCAGAGTCCTCTCTTTTTGGGCATTAAAAGCGGCGGAAGTATGTGGCGCCACCTAACAAAAGTGTGCCAGCGTGCGTATAATGAGATCGCCGGGAGGGCTGCAGGCGGCGGTGCTCGGGGGTGGGGTCAGGGGTCAAGCAGCCCACCAAGATGGGGATTTGAACAGAGACACGAGGCAGAAGCTGGAGGCTGGCAAGGGGAGGAGGAGGAAGGAGGAGAAAAACAAAGGGGCCTTGCGTGTTCAGGGGAGACTAATTGGAGCGCTGGGGTGGGGGGGCTCGCCCGGCACTTCCTGCTCCTCGGGTGGCCATTAGAACGCGTGGAGGGACAGACTTTCATCCCGTACACGTCCAGATGGCGCCCACCTTAAGCCCCCACAATTTAACCCCTTGCTGTCCTGTTATATGTTACTGCTTTTTTAAAAAATGATCCTGCCTCCCTTCATCAGAGTCTCAGAACACAGGCTGTGCTGTTAGGGCCCAGTGAGTTGTGCATGTGTGTTTACTTCATATTTTGCCATATTTGTTTGGTCGGTTTCCCAGGAGCTGCTCATTTGGCTTTCGAAACATTAATCACTGTTAAAGGCACAGCAACCAAGTACACGCTAGGGGGGTGCGTGCATGCGCGCGTGTGTGTGTGTGTGTGTAAGAGAAGTGGCCTGTTTGTCCTCATCCTGATGAATTAGGTGGGATCTGCCTGGAGGCACACATCATTAATGTGTGTAGCCTTGTGCGTGCGTGTGTGTGTGCGTGCGTGCATGTGTGCGTGGCTCCAGCCTCCCTCATACAACCCCCCCCCCCCCCCCCCAATTTTTAATGTGGAGGGCTCATGGCACAGAGCCAAGTCCCACAGTAGATTTGTGTGTGTGTGTGTGTGTGTGTGTGTGTGTGTGAGAACGAGTGTGTGTTTTTTTTTTGGGGGGGGGGGGGCTCTTGGTTCTTAACCATGCACAGGCAGACCCCCCCGCCAACCCTGTACCCGGGCTTCCGGACTTCCGTCTGCTAATTGAAATACGGGAGCAGGCTCTGCGAGGGGGGGTCTCTTTGTGAGCCAGTTTACTGAAAGCATTTCCTGTGTTCACAGAAGGGGGGGGGATTAAGGGCCATTGGGGGGCAGTTGGAAAAAAAATTCCTGACATTTCTTTTGTCCCAGGGACAGTGGTGCCCCAGTTCTGCGGCTGCTGAGGGCCCTGCAGCACTAATGGGACCTGACAGCCTGTGGAAAGCGGGCACGGGGGGGGGCAAATTTCAGCATCACTCTGGCCAGTTTCCTTAGTTCACACACATCTTCCCCTGGGTCATGATGTGCGTTGTTGTTCATGCGAGTCAACAACTTGGGCTGTAACACAACAGGGAGAAGCTCATAGTCACTGGCAGGTAGGCAACTTGGTAATAAATTCGTGCAAAGGTCAGCATCCCAACATCATCCAACAGCTCTGAAGCCAGTAGGAGGCATAGTGGTTTGTACTGTTGTCTTGCAGGTCTCGATCCCACATCCTGCTGCAGTATTTGCTCTCAGCAGATGCAGTAAAAAGGACCCTGCTGTACACTTGGGGAAGTAATTGTAAGCAAACTGTACACCGAAGTGGAGAAAAGCAACATATTCATACAAAAATAAGGTTGCAACATTTTAAGTAATTGTGAAAAAAGGTGTCAGCATAATAATAATAATAAGAAGAAAAAGTAGTTGCAGTACAGGATGGTTCAGAAAGAAATTAACACGTTCATGAATGTGGTCTAAACCAGTTTTTAAAGTAACTTGGTTTCTTCTTAACGTTACAGATGCTCAGTATACAGTTTACTGTTTATGTTCTTCTGATTTGCTTATTGCAAAAATGTGTCTTCTTGTTAATCGTCTCAATTTTTTGTATTCTTTAATATTAATTATGTGAGACACCTTTGCTGAGGGCAAACTCACAGGGTCTCCATCTGGGGATGCAGATTGATTTCTGAAATATTTGTTATTTGTTATGCAAGTATTGTGTGTGTGTGGGGGGGGGTTGGTGTCGCTCACAAAGCAGCCCCCCTTGGGGAATGGGATTGTATCTCATCTACATGCAATGTTACGTCTGATGAAGAATTTCGAGAAGGTTGTGGACAAAGGTTTTCCATACGTAGAGGAAGAGGAGATTTAGTCGAACATCTGCTGAAATATATCCGATGATGCACTTGGCGGCCACTTTATTAGGTACACATGGGAGTTTACGCACCGCTCACCCTGCGCAGTGACTTTGCACAGGGTTGTGACTCCGTGCATAAACACACAGACCAGGCCTAGGGCTCCAGTTGCTGTCCGGATGACCATTAGAGCGGACAAGACCCGAGGTCTATATGACCGTGAGCGCGGCTCGATCGTCGGTGCCGGTCGCCCCGGTTCCAGCATGGCAGACACGGCCGACCTCGTGGGATTTTTACACCCTGCGGTCCCACAGACATGGCAGTACTTTACCTTACTTTACTACAGCAGCCTGCGCTGTCCCACCTCTCTTTGCGATGAGCTGGAATGCGATGTCTACAGAATGAATGGGCCATGAGAAAATGTGCAGAACCAGCAAAGGCAACAGACTGTCACGGACAAAGAACCCTTCTTCTGAATCCCGGCTCCTCTTGGGCCAAAACAGGATCTTACTACACGGGTGTACCTAATAAAGTAGCCAGTGAGTGTATGATTTTTATATATAACGTATACATTTTCCCCACAACCATTTACATTTGTCTGTTTAGCAGCCGATTCTCTTGAAATTTTGCTCATCCGGACTCGATTGGCCATGGAATCAGGGATCAGACCCAACCCCCACCTGGCATCAGTTCTCACTCTCAGGAACGCGCTCCTAACGGTTGTTGGTTCTTGTCCGGAGGTTGCATGGATGTTTGTGCCTCGTGCGAAATGGAAGCCTTGTATTTTATGAATTAGGGATCGACAGCAATGTGTCGCTCTGCAATACACTGTGGCACTTGCAGGAGAAACAAGCGATTATTTTCATTTTGATGGTTGGCAGCTGTGTGGTATTCGTCAGCACTCAAACCCGTCTCCAGCAGCATCACGCGGCTCTTCTGCCTCTTCCCTCTCTCCACAGCTCCTGTGGAAAAAGCGCCACAAAGAGCTGCAGGTTGGAGCACAAGTATTGCTGCTCAGGTGCAGTGTGGTTGGGAGTTTGCGTGCTGGGTACAGGGCCAGCAGGTGGGGCCGCAGTTAGAGTTGAGTTTACACCTCTCCTCCTGCCATATCATGTTAGGTTGAGGTATTTAATCCCGACTGGATGTGGTAAAATTTACTCTTCTGTGGAAGTGGGGGCATCGTTGTTAGCAGCCTAGTGTACAGACCTGACATTGTAAGCGAAAAGGGCCACATTCATGTTTTGGATGGACAAATAATGTTGGTTTGACCTTCTCGTGTCCACTTTGAGTTGTTAGCACTCAGACTGTCATGGGTTTGATTCTCATTTGTGCGTGCGTGTGCACTGTGCACGGTCTATCCTGGCCTCTGGCTCAGGTGTGGGTGCGGTTATGGAGGCAGCAGCGTGTGCCAAGACGGAAAGGTTGGAAGCGCTGCCTCCCGAGCTGCTCGAAAACAGGATGCATCTCCGCTTTGCCGACAGACACATCGGGCTTGGAGTTGTGCAGTTGTTCTCCGTCTTGGAGGTCCGCAGGCAGGTGTGCGCATGTGTTTGTGTGTGGATACCTGTGTGGCTGCTGATACCGTGGCTCCGCTTTGCTTGAGCGTGTCACATGTTTACAGTAAAAATGCAAGAGTCCATATTGGCACAGTGAACTTTTTTGCCCTATGACTCAAACCCTCCCAACGTGCTGAGAGGTAGAAACGTTGTCACATCGGCGAGTAAAGGTTTGTGGTGCCCTGTCATCAGCATGTCGCCCTGCGATGTGGGCTGCAGTCGCTGCTCAGTGCTAGGTTGTCAGTTGTGAGTCATTCCGATTTTGTTTTGTATCATAGAGCTGAACAGAGGAGAATCGTGGCTCCTCACAAACAGCAGAATGTTCCCAAAATAACCCTGTTCCCCAAACTGTTTACCCTATATGACCCCCTGTGGAAGGCTGCTATGTTTTCCACTGCTGTCCAGCCCTGCTGTCACACACGGGCCGCTCGATAAGAGGGAAAATATGCAGCGGGTCGCGAGGTTTCTGTCACAGACACGTCCAGAGGGCCGTGCAGGAAGTGTTCCCAGCGTGTCGGGCCGTGGAAGAGCCGCCACCCCGTCGCCCTGTGGTGACAGGAATGACGGAAAGGGCGCCTTCCCATGTCACCCTGACCCTGTTTTTCACAGGCCGCACGCTGTGCCACATCGATTCTTCCGGAAACTGTGATTTTTTTTTGTTGATTTTTCTGCTGTTGTCGCACGTTTGCCGCGGTTTGAATTTGCCGGAATGTGGGAGGTGTCTTCTGGGCCGCTTCAGGTTTGTCCTGTTGGGTTTTGCAGGGAGCGTTTATGCCTGTGACCCCAGCGGACAAGGGTTCAGTCAGGCAAGCACGCTCTCAGGTGGGAAGAAGAGTAGGAAGCGTGAACCCCTGCAACGACAAACATCCTTCTCTCTGACAAATTGCCATGATTGAAATGAAGGGGAGGACCCCCCCCCAGCCCCGAGGGGTAGGAGTTAGGATCTCTTGATGCATAAATAGGACCTCTGGGGCTGCAGAAGACCAGGCCTGAGGACATCAGCAGTGGGGCGACAGGGGTGTCACCGGAGATCAAACAGGCTGCGAATCCTCTGCCTGACTCTCATACCTGTGATCCACACAGCCAGCTTTCAAACGTATCCCAGAGGGACAGAAGGTCAGCAGTAGGGCGAGGTAGGAGAAAGCTGGTCCGTGGGGGGCCGTCACCTGTGACTTGTCCACGTTCAATGGTGGTAGCCAGTTCTCCAGGGATTAATGTAGCTGGGAGGATTGGTCCCCAGCCACACAGTCTTAGTGACCAAGGGTGGTTTACCAGGAACAACTGGTATCTGTGCACGCTGATGCCACTGGTGTTGGTTCCATGCCAGCTGTACGGCCCCCAGCTAACAGTCCAACCCTCTGTTGTCCCCAAGGCCCTGATGCGCCCCGGTCGTCTGGACCGTATCATCTACGTACCTCTCCCTGATGCCCGCACCCGCCAGGAAATTTTCCAGCTCCAGTTCCGCACCATGCCGGTGGCCAAGGACATGTCGCTAGATGACCTAGTGCTGCGAACCGACAGGTACTCGGGTGCCGAGGTAAGATGTCCGATGGCGGACCGCCGCACCATTTAAAAATTTTTTTTATTTTTTATTTTTTGGGAAAATCACACCTCCCCCTCTCGACTTGACCCCCCAGGAGTTGCCATAGAATTATCCTTTCATGAACATTTACTGTGATTGTTCCTTTATGAT
The DNA here is from genome assembly GCA_018136845.1 of Heterotis niloticus. Classification (NCBI taxonomy): domain Eukaryota; kingdom Metazoa; phylum Chordata; class Actinopteri; order Osteoglossiformes; family Osteoglossidae; genus Heterotis; species Heterotis niloticus. The sequence continues at coordinate 1,263,307 of CM030888.1, forward strand.
CATTCAGACTGCGTGAGCCAGAGACTCTCCCGCTGGGTCCGGTTTGTCCCGCTTGGCCATCTCGAGTGAACCTCCCACACAGCAGGGTCATGAGGTCCACACCCAGAGTGAGCATAGATGCAGGAGGAGCAGGTGGCACACGCACCTTTCTGGGGTCAAAGGCCAAACCCCTTCCTTGGCCACTTACCCTCACATATATATTGTTATAGATGGTAAAAAGATGGTAAAATCCTGCACTGTAGTAATGTTAGTAATAATAACAACAATAATGAAATAATAATATTTATTCCAATATAACAGTATAATATTGAAAAACAGCTTCTTAAAATGGTCTACAAGAAGGAAGAAAGATTCTTTGGTCGCAACTCAAAACAAACATGTATATAATAAATATCTATAAATACAATCATCTTCTGTAGTGCCACCTTACACACTGGGTTTGTGTTGGGCGGCGTGACTGCGGAGGTTTCCCGCATCGAGGTTTGCCTGCGCATTTTATGGCAGACAATAGCTCCGTAGGGCATTAAGGGAAGGATATTGGTCTCCTGCTCTTGTGAGGGTAGAATTCCTTTGGGAACCTTGTAGCTGTCAGGAGGTCAATACCCTGTCCACCCGAAACAGTTAAAACAGGGGACATCGGGTCACTGCAGTCGCCCGTCATCTGTTCTGCTCTCCAGACCCTGCTGATCAGAATCAGATTAGTTTGGCCAGGTATGCTCACACATACAGGGAATTTGGCTTTGGTTTCCAATGGCGCGCAGAAATTCCCACTGAGTCTAAACCCTGCAACAAAATGTTTTTTTAATTCTTTTATAACAGCAACTAGTTGAAGCCAGCCACATGGAGACGTTAGTAGGTGGCACTGGGATTTATTTGGGATTCAACATAATATAAAATAAATAAGGCGTTGCTCAGGTACCCTGATATAATATTTACTTTTCCTGCAGGTTTACCGTGTTTACCTTCACGTTTGAAGGATGTTCAGAGGATAGCAAGACTGACCGCTAAATGGCAGCATCAGGCATATTGACAGTTAGCACGAGCAGCAGGTGGCGTAGTGGTTAAAGCACCCTTAAGCAGTGAAAGGACCTCTTGCTGTAGTGTCCTTGATCGGGGCCCTTGTTTATTCTGCTGTGTAAAAGGGTCAGCGTGCAAATCCCCCACTGCTGCCTCGGAGAACGCAAACAGATAAATAGGTAGAAAATAGTAACAATACAGAAATGATTTTAAAAAAGGGATAAATCTGTTTGTGTCTTGGTTCTCTTGGCTGAGATTTACTGGCTTGATTTTCTGAAGGCTGTAATATGAGAACATTTGTGTCACTGTCACATGAAAAATTGGTTTTCTTTGTTTTAAATCTGTGCAGGGTCAAGTTTCACTCGTGTTTGTAACTGTCTGGAACGATGGCCATAAACTGGAGTAATTTTGAGGAAAATCATACTGTTATCAGTCGTCTTTTACACCACATACATTAATTTCTATTCACATAGCTGATGCTTCTTTCCAAAGCAACTCACCCTCATTCCCCCATTTATACAGCAGGGTAATTTTTACTGTGTCAGTTCAAGGTGATTATCTTGATGAATGGCACTACAGCAGGAATGGGGATTTGAACCCAGGTCTTTTGTGTCCAAGTGTATTGGCTCTAAGCACTACACCATCTGCTGTCTGCAAGTTAGTGTGAGTAGCAAAAATATTCTATAAACAACCCTCTTTATGTCACATTTATCTATTAGTGGCTTTGATGATGACGGGCAGAATCAGTGTATATTCGGGCCACCTAGGTGCTCTCCCGGGGCCACAGAGCACAGGTGCTGATGTGGGGGGGTCAGGTGGCTCAGCTGATAGGAAAGGCTGAGCAGGAGGAAGACAGAGGGGGAGAGAGTGTCTCTGGTCCTGCCATCAGGGGTGAAACTGTTCACCGAGGCCTTCCAGAAGGTACCGCAAACACCTCCATTGTCCTGAACGTTTGAAGACCCCCTGGACCGGAAACAACTAGAAACTATTTAGAAAACGCACTCATTTAATGTTGGAGAAAAAAATAGAGGACAATGGTGTCGCTGTTGTCGTGTTTTCCTCTCTCAAGACAAACTGTTCTCCCCACACCTGCTGTTTTCTTTCCTCTTGGTTTGGTTCGAGCTCATAGTGCTATTTTAGTGATAGGTTTAAGCAAAAGTCATCCAGAGGAGTGTTTTTTTTTTTTTTTTAATTTTAAACATCGTGGTCATTGTTCACTCTGGGGACAGCACAGTGGCGCAGCTGGAACCGAATCGGTCTGTGTGGAGTTTGTGTGTTCTCCACGTTTATGTGACTTTCCTCCTGCTACTTTGGTTTCCTCCCTCACTCCAAAGGCATGTGTTTCAGGTAAATTGGTGGCTGTAAAATAAGTGCGTGTGTGTTTGTGTGAGATTGCTGTGATGGACTCGTGTCCCTTCCGGTGTGTACCCTGCCATTCACTTTGTTTCCACGGTGACCCTACACTGGGCAGGCAGTTACTGATGATGGCTGCTGAATATGGATCACGTGGCGCAAGTTGTCCGCAGCTCTGTATCTGTTGTGGGTTCACAGCACTGATGCCGCATTTTCTAGAAATCCTCACCAGGGATTACAGCGTGCATTTTAGCGCCGCTGGGGAAAATGCTGGCGACTTGTATTAACATGGACTTGGCTAATTCTGAAATGAGGAATTTAGCATTTTGTCACAATTTGGACAGTAATGGCTCAGGAGCTTCTCCTTGTTGGGCCACTTCTACTTCTGATGCAGCTGTGGCTTCTGAGACCCCAATGGGAAGTGGACAACTGGGAGCTGAGTGTGTGTGTGTGTGTGTGTGTGTGTGTGTGTATGTGTGTGTGTGTGTGTGTGGCGGGGGGGGGGTTCTTGGAAAGTACAGTTTTTAGAAGGTGGATTATCCAAAGTAATTGGGACCAAGGTTGGCTCAGTTATTCAGATACTTTGGATAATCATACATACATGAGAAAAGCCAGTTCATATGAAACCGAGTGTAATTCAGCTTAACGCTTTCTTGTATAACAGAGGTGCAGAAATAGGTTTGTCTCGACTTCTCCTTTGCAGAAACCGTAAATAAACTGCATCTTCGAAGTTCTCATCGCTGACTTTCTTCATAGTTATCCTTTTTTGAGTCATCTTCACTAATTTTTAAGCAAACTTTCAAAATTTCACTTTTTCTGCTCTTTATGTCAGATTTGGTCGTTTTACCAAGCAGCAGATACAGCAGTTTTGCCTGTTTCCAGTCTATTAATAATGACCATTGTGTCTTGGATGGACAAAGCACTGCAGTTTGTTTCTTTTGCCTGCAAACACCATTATTAATACAACAGTGCATCAGCGCTGAAGTTTAAAAGCAAAGTGGCTCAGTATTTCATGTTGGAAAGCCACAACAAAAACTGGAACAATGAATGATTCTAAGCAAAAAGCCTGCAGCAACCTCACACTGTAGTGGCTCGCAGCAAACTGAGTGCAAGCTAACCACCCCCCGCCCCACTCACGCGCTCATTGCAATGCAACAGGAGAGACCGTCCTGTCATCGGAGACCTGAGTCCGGAGTCTGTACAGTACTTGAAGCCAACGTCTAACTTAAATAATCAGAAAGGAATGCATTAAGCGGCACGAGTAAAACTCCAGCATAACAACCAGAGGATTAAATGTTTTAGGTTTTGGAGGGGTGGAGGCCATTCAGATAATCAGTGTTCTACTGTAGTTAGATCTGCTGCCTTGTGCTCAAAGGACATGGGTTCGAATCCCACCTGCAGTTGTTATACCCCCGATGAAGGTACTGACCCTGAATTGATACAGAAAATTATCCAGCCGTGTAAATGGCTAAATCAGTGTAAGTGGTTCTAGCAAAAATGAAGTGTCCTTTGTGTGTGGGGGGGAAAGCCCCGGAGTCGCAGAGGAAGCTGTTGACAGAACAGGTATCCTCCTGGTGTGGCCACCTGGTGGTTGGGGGAGGGGCAGGGGTGCGAGGGGGCTGGAGGTCTTTCAAAGTGCCTAAATAACGTAAGGTAACACGACACCTCGCTTCAGGGCTCTTTGTCAGGCTGAGCACACAGGAAACACACACACCTTGGCGAGCAGGAGCCTTTGTCCCACGGCGCTACACCCCTGCGTGCGTGCGTACGAACACTCGGAAGCAGCTATCATCTCACACACACACACACACACACTTCCGCCCCCATGCACCAGCAACTGGACTGTAGAGTGTGGTAACGGCTATTTTGGTTTCTCTGGTTTTACCCTTTTTTTCCAGAGAAAAAGAGAAGAGGGAGAGAAAGCCAAAGTGTCCAGTCTGGTTGAGCCACTGTGGCTGAATAGAGGCCGTTTCAGTACACACACACACACACACACACACACACACACACACACACACACACACACACACACACACACACACACACACACAGAGCATGACCGGTGCGGGTGTATTTGGTAAACATACCACCTCCGACAGCTTTCATTCCCCAAATGAAGGGGTGAGGACAACAACACCACCCCCAGCCACTGCCCCCCCCCAACCGCACCGCAGGTGCTGGCACCCCCCCGGAAGCCACCGGCCTGTTTGCATTCCTCCTCCTGTACGTTTATCTGCCTGTTCTCAGCTCCTTTTGTGCCCCAGCAGTATAAACACCTTTGTGTTTGAGGTTCTGCTCGAGTTTGACCTTGTAGCGCATTCTTTAGTCTCGGCGTGTTTGCTTTCTGGGGCCGCCGTCCTCCTGCTGGAACCTGGGACAGCTGGCAGTGTCCGCATGTCTCGAACCCTGGTGGGGACCCTGCTGCAGGATTCTGGAGATTCGGTTGTTATTGATCTGCAAATTACTGGACATTTTTGGCATCGGACTAGTATGGTGCAGCATCACGAGCGACTTTGCTTACGCTGCCCAACATTTTCATGGCGTGCATTAAAGCCCGCAGGGTCATACAATCTGTTGCCATACTGTACGTTGTTCCTTTCATCTCATGCTCATTAATTCTTTATCTTTATAGACAGATAAACACTTTGTCGACCCTGAAGGAAGCTGCACTACTTTTCTCCAAATTGACATGTGTCAACGCCAGATGAAGAGTTTTAGACACTAGAGAATCAAAGGACAGTTTGTGTCCCTGACAACACCATGTTGCTGGTTCACATCCCTCCAGCAGCTGCTGCTTATAGTTGTGACATTCAAACAGCAAACGCACAGAGAATCACGGCAGATGACGTTGGGCTCATTTATGTGGCTGCCACGAGGTCGGGAGAGGAATGGCTGTGAAAGTGATGGGTTTGAGAGGGATCCTGTACCTCGGTGGGACATTTCGCGGCGAATACTGAGGTCCGGAAGCCTTGTTTTCGGACCCCTCATGAGTGGGACCACCAGGCTCTTACGATGCATCTGCTCGGCGACCCATTCAACATTTGGCTGCCGGAGAGAGGAGCCCTGTGGGCCAGACCGTGCCCCTTGCGTCGTCGCCCCTTCCCCAGGACGCCAGCGCATCGCAGCCCCCAAACTCTCATGCATTCATGCTTGGAAGAGCGCAGGCATTTTATCCGCCCCCTGCCCCCCCCCACGCCCCTGCGCCCCCACAGCCACTGCCTGATTATCTTAAATGGGTTTCACATGGGACTGAGGTCAGGCCTTATTTCTCTTGGCTTGTTCCTGTTGCTGCAGACACTTCCTCTTTGCCTTCAGAGGATGAAACATTTTATTTCTGGCCGAACCCACGCCCGCGCCCCGTCGTTTGATTTATACATTATTTAATTTCCTCCAGAAAATTGGAAGCAGGGCTTTTAGGAATGGAAGTCAATATTTTTCATTTGCTTAAGAACCCTTTCAGGGCCAATGTAATCACGGGTACAAGATGTCTGCCTGATTGGGCCGACTTTGAGCAGGACGACAACGTGAGCGTTTCCGTGATGTGCAACGCGCACACATACACACGGCCTACAAGATGTCAAGCCCTCAGCGCAGTGGTGATTTTATTATTTTACTGGCACGTTTATCCACAGGAGCTTTGACCATTTTTTGAGCAGGTATTTTAAATTTTGGTTTCTCCGCCAAAGCCGTCAACAGCAGGGGCCTCGAACAAGTAACCTTCCGCTTGCAAGCCCTCGTCTTTTACCACTGTTCCCAGGGTTGATACTTCTTTCTTAAAAATACTGCTTTTAGCTGCCTTAAGATAAAAATGAAAAAAACTCAAATCCCTGCTGGTGTTGGCAGTGATTTTCCCCACAAATGAACTAATAACTCACACGGCTTTTCCACTAAACGCACTTTAATGGGTGAAATGCAAACCGAGAAATATTATTGCGAAAGCCCTCAATCAATCACATAAATGAATATAAAATACAGCGCAAGTTTTCTCTGCGGGAGAAAGAGGCGGCGTTGGAGTGGAGTCGGTCAGATCCACTTTAAACTTGTTTATTCTCTGACTGTAAACTGTTTATCATAATGGGTTATGACAGCCTTATTGTAACAAGCAACAGTGATCTTCCCATCCATATCGGATTTTATACACTTGGTCTTAGACTGCAAGCGGCGCTTGGCATAAAGCGAAAAAGTACGACTTAAGAAATCCAAAACACCTTTTTATGTCTTTCTTTTAACAAAATATTTGTCATTTTTGGTTGAACTGTCTCACATACATTTTGTTCAGTAATGTTAACATTTGGTGAATTTGCAAGCGTTTACATAAAAATATGTAAATATTACGAATTTTCAGCATTATTACTGTCACCGGACGGTAAATCCCTTATTTTCGCGCCGTTGATAAAAATAAGCTGACGAGCGAGAGTTTCCCCTCCGTCTGAACAGAACTCGGTGGTGGTTTTACTGCCAGCGAAGCCAAGAAGGAGCGCTCTCCCCAGGACAGGGGCTGCTGGGATCGGATCCAGCATGAGGGCCGGGGTGCACGTCGCGACCGCTTAATGGCGGGATGCAGAGGAGGTGAATTTGCACGGAGCCTCCGTTCGGGTCACCATCCATGCACCAGCCGTGATGTCACCCAGTGGAGCCCTAGGCCGACTCCAACGAGGGGGGATGCTTGCCACAGGGGCCGTTTTTGGGGGTGGTCACAGCTGCCTTCCCTACTCAGCCGACAACAGAAATAAATGTAACCACCAACCTGTAGGGACGTATCATTATGGTCACACATGGCCCCCCCGGCCCCTCCCCCTCCTCCTGAGGTCGGGAAAGATGACGACGGACATATTCGCTTCCCCTCCAATGCGCTTAGTGGCAGTGAGGAAGGAGCTCTAAAACCTGCAGACCCGAGGTGCACTTTGTCTCCATCCAGGTCTGCTTGGGGTTCACGTGTACCTGCAGCTCGAAGGCCCAGCATGAGCGGCTGGAGGGACAGTGGCCTTGCAGGGATGTCGTGCAGGTGCACCGTCCTACAGCACATGGCAGGGTTTCCCTCGCCAGTACGTTTGCCCCGTGGACTGATGGGAAGGAGACCCGTGTTCTGATCAAGGTGCAGCTGAGCAGAGGTTTCCTGAAGCTCCAGGAAGTGGCAACGGCTCATTTTATTGGAGGTATCATTATGGAGACTTAGGTCCTTTGCAGCTGCCAGAAGTCAAGGTTATGATTATTACTTATCCAGGACCGGTTGTTATAAAGTCTTTATTTTTAATTTGTTCTGAAGCAGTGCCTTAGTGTGTAATTTACCTGCGTTCTTAGTCGGTGCGGCCAGGTGCTGCGCAGCTGCGGCCGGGGAGCGCAGTGCCAGTGTAGAGCATCCATGGCGTAGGGAGCAGGGGGTAAGGCAGCAGTTGCCTCGGGACAGTGCTGTGATTGACAGCTTGAAGAACCAACAGGCGTCGGTCCTGTGGCTTTGCTACCCCCCGCCCTCTGAACCGCTCAGCTCCAGGCAGCAGCGTACTCAATATTCCAGCTGACTGAAGGAACGGGGCCTTCTGTCCACGTTGATGCCTTCCCAGTTCCATTTTGATGCCGCCGTTACGCAGAAGTGTCATGCCTGCCACGGTCAGGTTCCCGAAGCCACGTGTGAGTCTGTCTTCCTTGTTTGCCGAAGTGTTGCAGGCCCGGTTTTACGCCCTGCACTTTACACTCTGCTGTAGTGCTGAGCAACCCCCCTCCCCGCCACCCCGCATACCTCGTGCTGTCATAGCTCGGCCTCGGGACAACAAACGGCGCCCTGTGACTGACGGGAAGCCCTTCGAAGAAAATCAGCGTTTGCCACTGTTTACAGAGTCCCCAGCTTGTTTTGTAGTTGCTCAAAACAAAGAAGAATCAATTTCCTGACATCTGGCCAGCACCTGTCAGGACCAGGACGGCCGAGTTTGTTTAACTCTGATATATTTTATTCTGCACAATCGCTGGTGAAAATGTCGCACCTGGGAGAGTTGTGTAAATATGTGGCTTAGCAGCACCATAGCCAATCTGTTCAAGAAACTCAGCCTCGCCTGCTTCTTCCAAGAACTGAACCGCCCACCTGTAGGTGGCGTATTAATTAAGAACGGCGGCTTGTGAGCAAAGCGTTGTTGGTCGCAGTCCCCAGAGGCCCCTTCCTCCTGTTGTGCAGGCCAGATGGATGCTTGTGAGACGGCGCTCGAGTGGAATCCGACGCCCTGACAAAAGTCCAGATCCTCACTCCTTGCCGGCAGGCTGTGGATCGTGCATGGCGGCGGCGAGCTAAACCTCTGACGTTTCTCGGACACTTCTTTTGTTTCCTTTGCAACCAGTAACACAACCTGGGCGTGCCAGATGGGTTGCCAGTCGCTTCCCAGTGGCCAAGCCATGCTTTTTTTATCTTTTACTGCGAGCGACAGCAGAACTGCTCTTGCTAGCACCACAAATGGGCCACAAATTTTTTCATATTTTGTTCAAATTTAAGAAGCAAACGCTCCAGCGTTTCAGATTAGGTCAGTTTTGTTTGGTTTCCTCCAGTCTGTGTCCGTGTTTGGTCGCGGTCCATATGGTCTGCTCTGTGCTCCATCTGCGGTCTTTCCGGGGAAGGAGGTGCGAGATCCTCACCGACTCTCAGTCCTCTGCGCTGTGTTCTGTGCTCTTCTTCCACTTGGAAACATCTGCTCAAGTATCGAATTGCAAGTTTGCAAAACAAAACGCAAGTGTGAAGTAAACGGCGACAGTAGCCAAAGAACGAGCGTGTTAACAAACGCTCGGCACCCTTGCTGTTGCCCACAGTCGCACCCGGCGGGATGAGTTTATTTTTAGATCCGTACCGGTATGCGTGGGAGTGTTGTCTTCTAAACTCTTCTCTAATCTTTGTTAATGTTTGTTCTAATGTGCCGGGAGGCTGCGTGTCTTTGCCAAATAGGTTGATGCTCATCAGCTTATGGAGACAGAGCCGCTTTTAGGGCTGAAACCCGAGGAGACGTATAATAGCCGAGCTATTCTGACAGCGAAATGCAAGTTAAAAAGTGTCAGCAGTCACTCCTGTGCATTTCTCACCTGGGGCTTGGAGTGTTTCCTTGTACCTGTCATCATTATTTATTATTTTCACTTATCTAAAGCCATGCACTGAGTCCAGGTTTACTTGTTCCTACAGCTGGATGTTTACTGAGGATATTAGTCAAGTATTTCATGGCTGTTTCCTTCTCCTTGGATTTGAACTAACAACCTTTGTACACACTCGTCTTGCAAATTAATTTCTTTCTTTTAGCTTTTGGTATATCCCGTAATACCTGGATTAGTGCTCTGGATGAGAAATGGAGCTGAATGAAACAGCAGCACAAGAGGTTATTAATATAGTGTATTGCATAAATGAGGATAACTTGTCCTGTGGCAGATTAGCTTAACTTGAAGTACACATACTGTATATCACGTGTGTGTGTATATGTCTTTTTTCTTACATTTATTCCTGTCTTATTTTAAAAAGTGTTTAACTGAGACACTGTACTGTGTTTAAATGTTAATGCAGTAATTCTATACATCCAAACAATACATATGAAAAAGTAAAAGTACACTTGAGACAAATAAAAAAAAAGCAGAAAGAAAAAGCAGAGACATAAAACTAAAACACACGAGGCTACCAATCTTGCCCATATTCCAAAAGAAAGCGCGCAATGCAGGTACAGTACCATACTGTACTGTACAATCCTGTCACTGTAGAACTTAAAAATTGCACAGTAAAATACAAAATAGGTTAGTTATACCTAACAATAATAATAGCAAATAAACCCAAAAACAGGGTCAAAGGTCAGTTTCGTAGATAACAAATATTAAATGGCAAAAAATTAATATAAATGTTTTTGAAATTTTCAAAAATATAGTAAATTTTTCAGCTAAATGACTGGGCTAAAATAAGAATACTATAGCGGAACAGTTGCAATCGAGGCCTTACTGTATATTTTCAGGAAAAATTAGCAAGGTCATAAGGAAGCTGTAAGCGTTGGCGCACACAACCCTAGCTGGGAAACACTGACTAAAAACATGCTGTTGTTCTTTTAGTAGGATGAAGAGTTTGTATTGTTTGTGAGAATTATTATTTTATTTCTGTGCTTCGCCGCAATAATGTTTGAGCTCAGCTTGAAAGGGATTCTTGTCTCTCCTGTCACAGATCAGCGCTGTGTGCCGGGAGGCTGCGCTCTTCGCCTTGCAGGATGACATCCAGGCTCAGCGCATCATGGGAAGGCACTTCGAGAAGGCCCTCGCTGTCGTGAAGCCGAGGATCCCGGATTCCCTCATCCAGTCGTACAGCCGCTACCAGCAGCAGAGAGGCCTGTTTGTCCTGTGAAGTCCCGTGACGGGCAGACCCCTGCCCCGATGGAAGCCCAGCGAGCCAGTGCTCGTGCTGCGTGTCAGTGGCTGTCAGGGGCAGAGGCCTGTACCGCGGTACCTGGTACTACTACTGCTGCTGCTGCTGGGGTAAATGGCTTTCTACCAGCAAAGCGGAATGGTTGTGAACAACGGAAAAATCACAGCAACACAGTACGGCGTCACGGGAGTCCGATGGCGAAGTGCCCGTATGTATGTTTAGCTGATCGGCTTAAATAAATTCTGGCATTTGTCTTGCGCTTTGGCTCATTTATTATTTTAACTGCGAAAGGGGTGCGAGTGTGTAAATATGTTTATTATTTGGGCATATTTTACTTTTAGGTTACCATAGTTACCACAAAAGCATTTCTTTTATTAAATGCAATCTGCAGACCTGCCAGTATATGTATAGGCCAACTTTGCTACAAACTATATTTGCATATATTTGTGTATGCTTATTTTATTGTGTGTGTATACTTGTTACTAGCAAAGTTTATCCGGATTCAGCGAGATACGTATATTTTGATTTGTAATAATTCAATTACGCTTTGTTTTAAATAAAAAAATGGTTTAACAGATAAAGTCTGCTATTTTAACCAGAGTATTCCATGAATGGTAATAGTGGATTTCATCCCTAGTAGTGAGTTGTACTTTAATATGAGAAATAAATATTAAGTGTTTATCAGGAAAAACGTTTGGAAAAATGATTGTTGTTTGCAGCTTTTATAACTTGGGTCGTGTGTGGTGGGCACAGTCCCTTGAGAGAAGCTCCCGTCGGAGGTGATGGGGAAGTCAGGCCGTCCCTCCGAGGTCCGCTTAAGAGGCAGCGCTTCTTCTTCTTCTCCTTCTTCCTCCTCCTCCTGCTGCTGCTGCTGCTCCTCTTCGCTCGCCGTCCCCTGGCGCTTTTTAAGGTGGCGCCAAAATGGCTTTAAAAATCCGCCCGAGTTCACTTGGAAATCACGCTTTGACATTTGAACTCGGTCACTTTCCACCGGATTAAACACGTAACGACACTCTCCAGTTTTCCTTTTCAAACAAATGCGTTCAAGTTTAAGCTAAAAGTTTGTGCCACTCGCCAAAGTGTGCTCCTGTGCCCACTGCGTTATTCGGGAGTTCGCAGCAGGTAGACAAGTCGGCCTCGGCGCTTATTGTCCAGCCGACCGAGTCCTCCTTAAGGGCTTCCTCCCCGCCCCCCGCGCTGCCCGGCCTCCCGCCGCGGGCCAATCGGCAAAGAGCGGATGCGCTGTATCCTTTTTCAGCGGCCGCAGCGGACCAATGGGCGGCCGCTGGCGAAACAAACACAGAGCCCCGCATTCCCCGCATTCTCATTCATTCAGTCGCTGGGGCGGGCGGCGCGTGCGTCTCTCTCTCTCTCTCGCGCGCGCACGCACGCACACACACACAGAGGAGCGCGCGCGCGCGCACACGCACGGACGGACGGACGGGCGGGCGCGCGCACTCAGCCTCGCGGCGGCTCGAGACGGCGCTCCAAGTCGCGAAGGAGCTTTTTTTTTTCTCCTATTTTTTCCACGCCGTTAAAAGCAGCGCAAAAGCCGACGCGCACTGCGGATACAAAGTGTGACTTCGCTCACTTTTGCCCTTCCGTTGCGCCAAAGTAGCCTTCGTTGTTTGTGTTTCCTGCCGCTTGTTTTTTTTCCCCCACCGCGACACGAACGAGCGGCTCAGCGCTGCAGACCCGCGCCATGGATTTACCGCATGTGGACAGCGAGGCTGCGTGAGCAACAAGACGCTTTTCGCGCGGGTGGATGTACGGCGCTTCGAGCAGCGACTGCGCGCGGGCTGTGTGCGTCCCTCTTCATGGATTCCGCCCCGCGGACGGCGACCTGCAGGTGAGTTCCTGCCCGAACCCCGCTTGACCTACGTGTGCGGGCGTGAGTTGAGCGGAGTCGCGACCGTCGCGGGACGCAGCGAACGCGCGAGCTGCGTGAATTTGCGGTTGCTTTCGTTGCGTGGCTGGGGCTGCAGGAGGGAAGCGGGCGTTTTCTTCACGCCGAGATGGCCGTGGAGCTCGGCACGCTCACCCCTCCCCCACGGGGCTTGTTTTCATTCATAACTTTTCTCTCCTTCCGTTGCGATCCGTTCATCAATCGCTCCCCCTCCTCTCCTGCTCTCCCCGAGCTGCCGTCGCAGGGGGCGCCGCTGCGCTTCTCTCCTCGGCTCTCCCGAGCGTCCTTACAGCAGCGGATGTGCCCGCCGCGATGCTCGGACCCATTTTCCCCACGGCGAGCCCGGGGCTCCACGAGGAGCGTTGCCGAGGTCTGTTGCGCGCCTCCGCAGTTACCCCGCAGCCCAGCACCGAAGCCCGGACGCTCGCACCTTAACCCCGGGAAGGCGGCGCGTATTCCGCGGTGTGCAACCGTGCGTGGAGGCTCCAAAAGAGCGGATCGCATTGTCGCGCTGCGCCCCTGTTCCCCTGCACCCCCACCCCCCGCGGGCCATACACATGGAAATGAGCGGGGAAGTGTTTGGCGTGCGGTGCGGATGTGTGCGTGTCCAGCGGGGGCCTTCAAAGTCCTTCACGGTGGACCTCGGCGACCTCCCCCGCTGAGACGTGCGACAAAGCCTTGGCAGGCGACGCGACGCCTCCCCCTGGCTTTCTTATGAGACGAAGAAAGTCGTTCCAACTCGTGTGTTTATGCTGCTTTTTTCCCCCAACTTCCTACACGGCGCGCCGTTGGTCTGAGTTTGCCTTGATGTTCTGCTCCGGGTTGTAAACTGCGAGCCCGGCAGCATCGCAGCTCCTGGTGGCAAAAGCGGAGACGAGAAGGATTGTGTGGCTCCTCGTAACCGCCGCGGTTCTGCCCTGACTTTGCAGATGGCTCCTCTCACCGTTTCCCCTCTCGTTTCGGCTCTGTGTTGCAGGATCTCAGATGCATGCCAAGCCCGCGGTGGTGAACGTCGGCAGTCCTGATCACCCCAGATGGAGCTCCAAAGTCAGCATGGCCCGGGCGCCTCGATAGTCGCGATCCAGCAGCCGTCCTCGGGCGGCAGGCAGAGGCTGGACTACGAGCGGGAGCTGCAGCACGCCGCCATTCTCTCTCTGGACCAAATCAAGGCCATCCGCTCGAGCAACGAGTACACGGAGGGCCCCTCGGTGGCCAAGAGGCCCTCGGCCCGGACGGCGCAGAGGCCCGAGAAGCAGGAGAGGACTCACCAGGTCATACGCGTCAATGTGAACAACAACTACGAGCATCGTGCCGGCGGCACGCGGGGGCCCGTCCTGAGCCGCTCGACGAGCACCGGGAGCGCCGCCAGCTCGGGCAGCGGCAGCAGCGCCTCCTCCGAGCAGGGCCTCCTCCCTCGCTCGCCGCAGCCCAGGCCCGGGCCGGCGCAGCGCTCGGAGCGCCCCGTTCGGACGCAGCCCAAGGCCTCGGCCCCTCCGGAGGACTCGCTCAAGCCGGCGGGCTGGGGGGACGCCTCGGGACACCGGTTCATCTGCGAGCGGTGCGGCCGGTGCAAGTGCGGCGAGTGCACGGCCCCCCGGACCTTGCCCTCGTGCCTGGCCTGCCGCGGGCTCTGCCTCTGCTCGCCCGAGAACGCTGTGGAGCACGGCACCTGCATGTGCTTGGTCAAGGGCATCTTCTACCACTGCTCGAACGACGACGAGGGCGACTCGTGCGCCGACAGCCCCTGCTCGCTCTCCCAGTCGCACTGCTGCTCCCGCTTCCTGTGCATGGGACTCATGTCTGTGCTCTTCCCCTGTTTACTGTGCTACCCCCCAGCGAAGGGCTGCGTGAAAGCCTGCCAGGGCTGCTACGACCGGGTCAGTCGCCCCGGCTGCCGCTGCAAGAACTCCAACACGGTCTACTGCAAGCTGGAGAGCTGGTCACCCAGGGGCCAGGAGAAGCCCTCGTGATTCTCGGTGGTGGAGAAAGGCTCTTTCTCGTGACTGACTGTAATGCAACAAAGTAGTAATAATAATAATAATAATAATAACAAAAGTAATTGGTGTTTTTGAAACATTTAAGCACCTCCCGCCCTCCTCCCTTCCGGGGGACCCGGTTTGGCCCAAGCGCGGAGTATGAGACCACTTTCTTCAGGACCTTTCTCCGAACCAGTGTTTGCCTTAGCGTTCCTTTGTGTCGTCTTCAGCTACTCATTAACACTCTTGACTCGTTGTAAAGAATTTCCTTTCAGCCGGGCCGAGTTCTCCAGCGCTCCGTGTGAGAGCCGCCTCTCACCAAATCTGTGAAGGACTATCTAGACAATATGTAGCTGTTACCAGACTTCCATAGCAACCAGGATTGTTTTTATGTACTCGGTTGGTACTGCATTAAAGCTGTGGTTAACTCTGTTCTTTTGCTTTAGTGGCATTTTTTGTAGTATTTCTGTTGGACCCCCCATTTCCAACATCTACGTTCTTTCTGTGGCATTTTTTTTTTTTTTTGTAAATTGTATGTATAAATCCTAAAGATAATTTTGGCTATTTTTTAAAGAAAAGTCTGTTAAAACATTTTGTTGTAAAGAATATTTATTATGTGAAGCTCTATTATTTTATGATATTTATTGCAGAAGACAGTCTTGAAAATTTACTCATGTCTGAATATAACAATATCAATACTTACTGAAATTAAAGGGTGGCACAAAAGAAAAACTATGTTAACTATAATACAGAAAATATATTAATGAATGAAAAATATATACTGCCTTCTGTCTTTTGTAATTTTCTGCTCTGGGTGTCTTTAAGTTCCGTGCGGTTTTTGGGGTGCGCTGGTCTGTTGAAGGTTTGAATTTAAGGCAAAACATTGCTTGCGCCCTTAAATTTGAATGGGGTGTTAAGTGCAAAGCAGCCTGCGTCTCCTCATCCTTTACCCGCGCAAGGAGGCAAACTGCTGAGTTTTGTGCTAAAGGAGGGCTGTGATGGCCCACATGCTGGCTAGTTTGTGTTTTGCGTCCGATTTCGAGCTGGCAGCTGTAATATGCTTGTTTGTGCTGCAATGGCATAATTTTTGGAGCGAAGTGAAATTATCGGCCGCGTTCAGTCGTGCCAGAATCCGTTCCCCTCTTTCGTGAACGTTCTCGCGTGTTAATGCCACCGAGAGAGAAATTAGGAGTCCGGCGGTATCGCAGGTGAGGTCTGGGCAGGACAGCGTGAGCAGGTGGATGGAGGAAGGGGGGGGTGTCCGATTCCGCACGAGCGGCCGAAGTTCCAACACGTACACTTGGTCAGAGCCAATAAACCCAGTTCTTTTGGTTTTAATTTTTTGCCAGGCTAGTTGGTCTGTGGGCTCCTTGCTGTGATTTGTTCCTTCGGAAGAGCTCTGCATTCCTGAGAGGGAAGCTACCTGTTGACGGAAAGCTGCTCGGCTTTGACGGGCAACGCAGGCGGGCGACCGCTGCGAATGCCAGGGTTGACTTTGAAAAGCCAGAGTGAGGAATTAACCACCAAGTATTTTTACATTTCGGTGGCGCGGCCTGTGCCCTGCTTTTTGTGGCCCGAGAGCTTGTGGAAGTTCATGAGCAAATGTGCTTTCTCAAGGTGGTTAAAAATAGCCGACGCGTTGATGCAAAATGTTAATATATGTTGTTAGGTATATTAATGGTGGGGGAAGTCAAGGGCGTTTGCACCTTGGTATACAGATGAGGCAGTTGGGGCTGCGTACCTGTAGGCCTACGCGCCATTCCTTCGTGCTGGTCAGCAGTCTTCAGTCACAGAACCTCCTCCTCTGAATGGACTGCTCTCCAATTTCTCTTTTTTTTCTGCTAAGCAGGAATGCACCTTTTGTTACTATGAATAGTTTAGTGCGGATTAGCGGTTTGCCAATTTCCTGTTACCTTTCAGAGCTGCAATTGGAGCCCCATTTGCTTTTGGCTCCTGGACAATTGCAGACAATAGGAGACTTTTTCGGGCTTCGCTTTGGAGGCCTCGTACAGAAGGGAAGTGACTCAAGCTGTATTTTACAGGTAATTAACTGTAGATAATGTTTGCCTGGGATTTGGAAGCTTGGCAGAGGCAAGACACAGCGCCCACATTACTGTACACCTTTATCCAGGGGATTTTGTATGTACACACACAGCAGGAACAAGGCTGGGAACGCCACCCCAACGTATGCGTGTTGGCTGAGCACCGAGCGCCGCTTCCTTTGGTCCGCAAAGTACCTGGAAGGCGTCTTCAGGCTTATTGCTCCACCACAAAACCAGGTTATTGTTACACAGAGGGTTAAGGTTAGGGTTAGCAGTGTCTCAGGTACTGGGGACCAAGCACTAGCAACGTGCTCGCAGGTGCGCTCGCTTCGGCGTGCAAAAAAATGTTCCTTACAGTTGCTGCAGGAGACGTTTATTAGCTTTTGCCTTCCTACGCATTAACAAAGGTCTTCTTTCTTAATGGAACAAATGGCCGTGCAATTTTTTGCGCCCGTTTCAATTTCCATGACAGAGCGGGGACGCGGCCTTGTGGATGCGCCAACGCGCTCCGTTCCGCTCGTGATTCAGCTTCCGTTGCAGGCAACCCCGAAAGGAAATGCCATTTTGTCGGTCGATTATAAAAAAAAAAAGCAAATGAAAACCACTGGAAGCTGAAAACTCAAATCTCTCCATCTCTGCTGTCGTTTAATACGACTTTTCGTGAAGGTTAACCTTAGTTTGTTGTAACGTTTCACCGTAAACAAGAGGAACTGCAACAAAGTCTTTCGCCCTTAAGTGACCCCGAAGAGTTTGCAGAGTTTGGGAAAGCGTGCAGGTGAAACACCAACTCCACCAATGTTTCACTTCTTTTGGATTAAACTGAAATGATCCTCCGTAGGCCAATGCTGACGAAGAGAACAGATGCCTTCTTCTTACTCTTGTTTTCCAGTTCCTTGTTAAACTCCGCAGTCCGGCTATCAGCCGATTCCCCTCCATCTTTTTGCAGGTTTCCCAGATACTTAGTTGTTTCCACTTGGATTTTAAGTTTGGTTTTGCAGGTTTCCAGCGCTGGAAGTTGGCTGGTACTCAGCAGCGAAGGGTTTTTGGAAAACCGGGGCCTTTTCCTTGCCTCTCGGCCCTTCCCGTTCCTCTTTTCTGTCCTCCTGTTGCCCAGATTCTGTGGCTGAGCTCCTCTCCCAGCAAAATGCTACTGCAGAACACAGCCATTGTTCTTTACAGCCTCACAGCTGTATGTCACTACCCAGGGAGCACTAAGTTACCCTGCAAGGCAGCTCGTGTGCTGCTCTCCTACCGCTCATTCAAAATTGGTGTCCCTTTCATTAAAGAAATCTATTCTGTGGCCATCAGCAATCTCTCCTCGTGTCTTCTGTTCACTCGAGATATCATTTTATATAATAGTTTTAAGATATAATAGCAAATAGCTCATCCTGACTAATACGCGTGCCAATAAGGGGAGTACCGGCTTTTTCCACTTCAGGCACTGCTTGCTGCTGTCCATTCTCATCCACGTGCCTCGGTGTTATAATATTTCATTCTGCTGAGCCAAACTCTTCCTTCGCACTTTACAGGTCGAGAGAAGCAGGAGCGGAAGAGAAGCATTGCCTTTCTCAGCCTGCTGGAGACTGACAGCTCTGTAGCTGATGCTTATCCTGCGGTGAGAATGAAACACACTAAGACGTTCATTCTGGATGTGTATGTTTGCGTGCGTGCGTGCGCATTTTTTTTTAGCCCGGGTCGAGTACGTAGGCGGTTGCCTCGGCCTACCTCATTTCCACATTCTGTCGGATCTTTGGAACGGAGATCTGAATCATTTTGGGCACTTGTGACTCACCGCAGGATGCGTAAAACGCGTAGCGGCTTTTAGTTTCGGGCTGCATGCGGGTCCGGCACGTGGGGTTCTCGCTGCGTTCACGAGCGGATGATGATGTGAGCGGCCCGCGGATCCCAAGCTGATGAGATCACGTCCCCGGTTCCTCCGTTCGCGGTCCCTCGTAGAACTTGGGGTGAGCCCCTTTCCCCGAGGCCCCCCCTCGAGTCCATGTTTCCTGTGATATGTCAAGCAGAAAAGAAAGAATCCGCTAAAACTTCCGAACTTCCAAAAAATTAAAGGGCTTAAATCATTCCTGGGAGGCAGCGGCCCCTTGCATGGGTTTGGGAGGGTGGTGGCGGGGGGCGCTGAGAGGGAGGGGGCAAAGGAGTGCGCCCCCCCCCCCTTCAAGATTAGACCACGCATCCAGCCAGATGGTTCCCGTCTGCTGGCTTTTTTCAATTCACTTCCTCCCACACAGACAGCACGCACACCCCCCCGGCTCTCCCTCCCCTCCCCTCCCCAACGGCCTCTCTGTTATGTGGCTGGAAATAATCTTTTATTGCCCAGTTGTTCGGAAGTGACCCCCTGCCCTTGATTAGATAGGGCAGAGTCCTATCACACGATTGTGTTTGAGCTGGCAGTTCCTTTTTCTGGGACCCGGTGATCCTGTGTAAGGGACAACAATGGGAGGCTTTGCGGACCTTTAGCGCGTCCGGCTCGCGGGTGGGGCGGGGGGCGTCGGCCGGGGGGGTCACAGAGGAGGTTCAAAAGGGAGGGGAGGTGGCGCAACCTCTCCGCCGCCGGCTCCGCTTCCTGCTCCCGACCACCTCGGCAAGGGTCCCGAAATCCCTTTAATCTCCGCTATCGGCAAAGTGTTGAGTCAACAGCGAGTGGCCGACGTGAGCGGCGCAGGGACGCCGCACGGCTCCTCCCGCTCTTCTCGGATGTCCCTTTCATTAGTTTATCATTTGCGTGAGCCGCCCGCAAAGATCTCGGCTTCCGCTTGACGGAACGATGAAGCTGAGCTTTGGCGTTTAGTCAACCTCAGGTGAAGGCTTTCGTGTTGCTGCTGCTGCTGCTTTGGGGCTTGCCTAAAAGCATCGTCTCTTTTGTTCTGTTTGTTGGTTTTATCACAACACAAAGTTCCGATGGACTTTTTCAATCCCTTCGTAGCCAAAATACAAGCCTTATGCATTATATAAAAAAAAAAAAATTCGCACGTGATGTAAGGCGCCGCTATCTTGCTCTTAAAAGCTCTGCGAGCTGCTTGTCTGGGGCAGTGGAGGCCAGCGATGAAGGTGCAGTTTTTATTCCAACTTATTGGTCAGAGGGCAGCAGAGCCCTTGGCCACAATGCAGGAAAATCGGTCTTCCTGAGCAAGTGCCCCTTGGCTCCGGCTTCATTTGGCTCCCTTTTCTGGCTGCTTTTGGCCAGAGAAACCTGTTTGTTTAATATTTGTCCGGTCCCAGCGTCTACTGTAGAAAATTTAATGTGGCACCTTGCTGCATGGAGGGCAACTGCAGTCTAGCAACTTCATCTGAAATCATCACAGCCGAATAGCGCTCTTGTTCGGAAGGTTTTCTGCACCGAAGAGTAGGATCAAATTTACAGAAAAGTAAAATGTAATTTGATGGTTCAGAAAAACCTTTGGTTGCTGAAACAAAGGGTGAAGCCAGGCCTGCGGCGTGCGATTCCTGTGCATTTCCTGTTTCTCGTGCGCTGTACACGCAAGGACAATGCAAGCGGCAGCCACCCCCGTGGGTCTGGACTCAGGATCAGAACTGGTCACGGTGCAGAAAAAGCTTGGTTGCTGCCGGCGAGACCCACGGCCGGAACCTTTCCTCTGCTTTTATCGGTGCTCACAAACATTGCTCTAAAACGGTAAAAAGAAAGGCAGTTAAATTTACGCTGAGCTGCTATAAAATAATCTGTCCACCGTTTCCTGAATGTTGCTTTAAAACGTCACTCAGATGTTTCCAATGCAATGTATATTGTCTTGCTCTTTGGCCAAAAGGCCTGGAAACCTCTAAGGAGCAGGAAAACAGATTTCATTAAAAATTTGCACGTCCAAGTTAAGCAGTTGTTTCTCTGCATTCTTCCCAGTGACCATTTAGGAAGGGAAAGATGTCCCTGACACTTGTGTGTGTGTGTGCGCGCTCACTTGTCTATTCAGCTGTCTCCTTGTGTCCCTTTGGAATATGTCCCGAAAAATAGTACAGTACAATGCAAAAGGTTGCAGTATTTGAAATGGATTTTGAAGCGTATCTGCAATTGACAGCCATTTAAATCCGGCCAGTAACTCACGGCGTCTCAACACAACTGGCTGAACGCTGATCCTGACAGTCGGAGGGCATGTTTGGATCTGACACAGAAGTTCTGTAAAATGTGAGAAGGATGCTTACAGCGATGGGGCTAAAAGTTGTTCATAATGACGAAACAAGGAAAGTTCTGAGCGCCGGTGTGTGTACGCATTTCAGGATGAGAAGGTTTCTTTTTCTTTCTTTCTTTCTTTCTTTCTTTCAGGATGCACACTCTTTTCTGCTTGCGGTGTCAAAGGCCCCCACCTCACACACACTTCCAACCTTTTTGAAAGACATTCAAGATCAAAGGAAAATGCACACAAACCAAAGACTCACCGGCTGTTGATCTTGGACCACACACTTGAATGCATGGGTACCAAAATAGCTGTGCCTTTTCCTCTCATTTAAACCTTTCTGCTTCTCAGGGGGGCTGCTTGAACACACGTTTGCGTTCTTATTATAACCAATTGTGTTGGTTTCATTCAGTTTTAATGTGCGCGACCAAGTCGAGTGGGGAAGCGGTGGTGTTCGAATGGCTTCAGCGTAGTTTTGCACGACTGTCCGGCCGCCCCGTGTTCAGCTTCCTTGTGGCCGAAGAACAGCTGTGATGCCAAATGACGCAGGCTGTCTGGCCGCTCTTAGTTTCGGCTTGCGGGTTCTACGTTTGGCACGCTTTGCGGAGGGACCCTGGTGCACAATTTAACGGCTCCGGGGGACTGCGGAGAGCTGCGGTGTCCCCTCCTCCTCCGTCCCACCTCCTCAGCGGCCTCGTGACGGCGCCGCAGCACAGATCTTCTGGCTTTGGAACCGGAGCAGCATCTTCTCAACATTTTTCTGTATTAGACCAGTTTTATGATTCGAATGCAACACGGAATGCTAACATAAGCATCCGCATTTACAGTTTGTACCAAATCGCTTTCCGTTGGGCTTTCCCGGCAACTGTGAAGCGACGGCCGACATCGAGCTGTGTAAACACCTGTAAATTCGGTAAACTGGCAGAATGTCTCCAAAGTTCCTTAACAAAAATGCTGGAGCTAAATATTTTAATTCCTTTCATAAATATATATTCTTGAGTGAAATCTAAGAGGGGGAAACGCTATCCTGAGGTATGAAAGGTATTCTTTATTATTCCTTTTTCCTGAACTCTGAGATTGCGCAAAAGCCTGCTGGTTTCACCCCCAGTTTGAGAGATCGCCCTTCAGCTCGCTCCTAAATGGATGTTTAAAGGAAAACAAACCCAACAGTTTTTTTGGGGGGGCTATTATATTTCTTTCTCTATTTTAATTGATTTTTCTTGTGTGTTTTGGAAGCGGCTCCAAGCGCAGAATAATGACCGATAAATTAACCTGTAGTCCCAAATATGCGGTGCAAACGGTGCTTTTCTGAAAGGCATAAATCGCCAATCTGACGTGCGGTATGTGCGTCGTCTTTGTCTTTCGAGCAGTTTCTTTCTGCGCTCAGATGCTTCCTGTTTTTTATGACTGCGCCGCCAGAACTCGGTCCCGAGCGCCCCTTCTCAGAAAGCTGAGTTATCTGCTTCAGGTGCCCCCACCGCTGGGTCTCGCATTCAGGGTGCAGTTTCCGTGCTGCCTCCGTCTTGAGAAATCGTCCAGAAAGACCCCCTCCCTAGCCTGCCTGCTCGGTGTCACTCTTGCCGACCGTGAGACGTGGGCAAGGATGGCAGGGTGACTGGCACACGGGTCATTCGGGCCAAGGCAAGTGGGCGACCACGGCACGGGAGGCCGCCGTAACAGCACTCGCACCCGCCGCAGCCGACGTGGACTGCAGACTCAGCCCGTAGGCAGGGGGTAAAACTCACCGCTGCCACAGTGGGAGTTGTTTATCTTTCTTTTTGACTTTGCTGTAGGAGGTCACGCAGATGAAGCCGAGCGTACAGTAGAGGAGAAAGGCCACCCTGTGGAATCTTTGCCCGGAAAGTGTGAGCGCGCACGCCTAGGTGTACAAGGCAGGAACACGTGGGCAGAACCCGGAATGGAAAGCACCGCCGTCTCGTCGTATTTTTGGCCCGGGAGACGGACAGGGCCGAGACCCATTTTTGCCACCGCTGCGTGTAACTGGATCCTCCCACATGATATGGCCACGGCACGAAGAGGAATCGTGTAGGCAGATGCACAGAAAGGGAAGGATGATTTCTCTCGTGGCCGTTCCAGAATTACGTCACCTCCAGATGAGCTCATGCTAGGGCCCAAAATGAGCGGCCGCAGTTCAGCTCACTGTATGTACAAAAGAAGGCCTATAAATAAACACCGTGAGGAATTTATGGATTTGCTAGTGCAGAAATACGGCAAGATGGCGGTGTTTTCCATTCTGTTTCCTGGTGATACCTAATGGTGTAAAATTGCAGCATTTAGTGTAACACTTGTTCCTTCCTTTTAGTCCAGGGTTATTTTATGCTTTGCCACCTGGCCAGAACTTCTTCACCTGTTAGCACCGTTATTCTATCATCTTCTAGCGCGTGGAGCAACTATAGGAACTCCGCTAACCGCCAGTCTAACAGCCTTCGCTCAGAGGAAGACCGTCAGCAATAATAAAAGTAATAATGGGTTATATTGGCTATATTCCCTATATCTTTCTTATTTCCCATAAGTGCAGCAGACAAAAGCAAGCGTGCCCATTTGTTTGTAGGCACAGAGAGCATCATGGCCTCTGTGGAAAAACTACCGCAGGTCACCCTTCCCTGTGACATTCGCACCCTGATGGGGAGACTGGAAGAAGCAAGAGGGAAAGAAAAAGTGAAACCATCTGCTCGGAAATTCCTTTCCTTTACAGCTTTACTGGCCAGTAACAAGTTAAAGTTTTCCTCAATCAAACGCCCCATTTCCCTCAACTGGAATATAAGAAAAATGTTATGGGGTGGTCTTTTGAGGTGGGGGGGAGAGGGGCAGGGCCCCTGCATCCTTCCACCCTCAGATATATGGGGCATAGAGGGGAGGCTGACAATAACAGGCCCTGTAATCCGACCACAGTGGAAGCCGGGGCCGGGTCAGGCCCACACTCCACTGGTCTGTGCTCCACATCCGTGTCTGCATGAGAAGCAGCCGCTCGGTAAAGAAAAGCTTACGGAATTCACTCAGTTTTCGAAAATCTGATTTATCGCCGGCCTTTATCCGCAAAGCCGTTTCTTGCAGTTATATTTGGATATGAGGGTATGCATGATACGCGCTCAAGGGTGCCTTGGGATTGAAAAGGATTTTGGTCTGCCCCGTCCGCGTCGTCCGTCCTTAAATGAGCCCACGTGAGCTGAGCGCGGTAAATTTATGGTAACCTGTTGCGACGAACCGCCATTCTCCGCAGGTCTTATAGCGAAAGCTCGCGTGGAGTAAGTTACGATCTCGGCTTTGCTCGCAAACCGCATAAAACAGCTCATCGTGCCGGAGTTACGGGGGATGCGTCACACCGGATGGTATTTCAATAAGTGAACTTCCACCAAAGAGTATCCAGCGAACAGGTCGTCCGATGGAAGAAACAGGACCGAAGAGACACGGGAGCGGCTCAAATGACCTCGACTGACAGAGACGGCAGCAGTATTCCTGCTGACATCCCACAGGCGCCGCGATTTTGTCTGCTGTAGGCACGGTGGAGACTGTATAAGCGTACCTGTTCCGCTGTTAGCGAGTAGCATCCGTCTTAGCACTTCTGAAGGGTGAGGTTTGCGTATTCAAGCGAAATTTTGTAACCGAGGCCTCGAGGCAGCCTCCGTGTTCACCAGAGAAATGGGCTATTTTCTCTGATAGAGAAGTACCGAAAGTTGCAGTAAATATGAGCAACGTACGGCGGAGGACGTTTTTCTTTTTCTGAAGGAACGCACTTCAGGTTGAAATAACGCAACTTTACCTTTGGCCCAAATATGCAATTTCCCAACCATAGAAGGAAACGCGGCGTGCGCTGCGTGCTTTTAGCAGCCGACTTAGCAGCCGGCTTGGCGGTGACAAAAAGTAAGCAAAAAGCACGTAAAATTTAAAAGCGAAAGGCGTTCCCCGTACGCCGCGTGGATGTTTCCCCCGCACGTGTTTCCTCTTCGAGTTCTATTTATGCTCACGCAACTTCGAAGGTGCGTGTACGTTCGCGCAGGTGATCTCGAGCCGGTTTCCTACGTTTAAAGGAACTTGTGTCACGCGGTGCACATTTGTTAATGCACCCACTGGCGCCAGATCAGGTGCCCTTGCACACCTGCACGCAGACCCCTCAGCAGGTAAACGTGCAAGCGAGCAACTGTTTCTCTGGCCCGTGAGAGCGGAAGGAGCGACGGAAGCCTCCGCACTTTGGGAAGAGCACGGAGACTTTGTTCCCTCGCCGGGCCGCCGTGACAATGACGGCCTGGTGGCTCCCTGTTAATTATTCCCTTTTCTTTGCGCACCCATTGTAAGCCCCTATTTTCTCTGCGCTTAGGTTTCCAAGGGGAAGTGTTTTGCTGGTACCAGTCCGTGCGAGGATGCTTGGGAGACCGGGGTGAGGGCTGGGGGTGGGGTTGAAAAGTTTAGAGCTCGGTAGGTGCTGATGTGTACACTCTCCTCATCTGCATTTCAATGAAGACCTGCCTGTTGACTTGGTGCTGCGGGACCCCCTCCCCCAGTCCCTATCTGAATACGCCTTTGTTTTTTTTTTATTATTATTATTAGAGCTCCGGTCGAGTCCGCCGGTCCTTGCAGGAGGGGCTCTCAGCTTGGAGGGGAGGTATCAGGGTGGCGGAAGGGGGTGCGCAGCGGACACATTGAGTTTGTTAAGTCAGGCAGAACACTCGACAGGAAGGAAGGAGGAAGAAACCCTCTTTAGTGCCATTGTCTAGGGGACGGGGCTTTAGCAGCCAAAATGACCGTTTAGTCTATAGGGTCCACTTCACTACCTCCCTGCTTCCCAGAGTGGATAACGGAAAAGGCAGCAAACAAGAGACTTTTGCTGAAAGCCCGCTAAGAAGCTATGCTAATATGCAAGCCTTGGTGATATTTGTTGTTCTCGAAAAAGCCCCACGTTTGCTTCCTTCCCCCTGCCTTGCGCATCTGAAAAGAAAGGGTAAAAACCATTCCGGATGCAAACTGTACCCCCGTTTGCCGTTTAGGAGGAATAATATTGAAGTCTGTTTGTATTTTTTATTCGCTGAAATGTTAGATCGGGAGATGGCTTCTAGAGGCTTGATAACCATGGCGCTTGACATCTTTTCATGTCAGAACAAGACCCTCTTTGGCTAGCAGTCCCCTTCTACATCATGCCAACAGGAGGGAACAGTTGCAAGTTTATGTGTAGTAACTGCGTCATGAGCTCAATCTGTTTGATCGTCCATTTCCAAGAGATGATATCTGTTTGGCATCGAAGGCCTAAAATGTTCCTGTTCCGTAGCAACGCGGAGCAGTAGCTGCGAGGAGGCCGGCTTGGCTCCGGCGTCGAATAGCCGATCTGTTTATAATCTGCCTGAGCGATAGAGGCTGTGCGGTGCATGAACTAGCAGTAACCATCCTGAAAGTTTAATGCCGAAAATTAAAGTTAAGACAACACAGATGGTTCTTCTGGAAGCCACCCCTGCTCGGTGGTGGATAACCATAGCAGAGAAAGGTGCTGCTAGGTGCCACGAGCTGTTCACGGCCGAAAAGCGGGCAGCGGTCCCTGCTGTTAATGCATTAACGGAAAAACGCGGTGCAGTGGTGGCTCTCAGGAACCGAAAGTACACCTGACGTTGTCTTTACTGCTTGTGCGTTCAGGTGTTCATCGAAAAATTGACCTTACGGCGGGGAAGAATGGGAGCTCGATGTAATGCAGCGTCCGTTTGCATTCTGCACCCCAGAGACCCCCGTTGAGTTAGACTTTTATTTAGGGGTCTTCACCACATTTACAGAGACGCTCGGGCCTGAAACCAGCTTGGTTTTTATGTCTTTCCTCCCTTTTTTCCTTCCATGTCCCGTTGCCAGTTTCCAAGCTGACTGAAGGTGAGCGAGACAGCGCCAATCCCTGGCAAATCAAAGTGCAGAGGAGCCTGGCTCCCTCCTCCAGGTGAGCCTTGAAGACAAAAACGCACTTTCGTTGGTAGGCAGCCAGCAGAAGGATGCCAGGCCAGACCTCATGCTTGCAACACATGGTGTTCAGGTGCTTGAAAAGCGCACATTTGAAAAATATCCCCTTGGCCACAGTCATATTATCAATCATTCGCGCGCAGCTTTAAAATGCACACATTTTCTTTTTTAAGTGAACAACGGCAGACAACTGTGCCAGAGCGACACGAAGGCCGCGCAAGAGCAATAAAGCGACATACGGGTGCATAATACAGCGCCTGGGAGAGACGTTCGGTCACAAATGTGCCGAAGAGCTGAACGAACGCTGTTCTGGCAAGCACGCCCCAGGAATGGCTGAGACGTCCCCAGAAACGTCCTGCGAAGATGCGGCGGACTACGGCGCATTGCGCAGCTGACCTTGAAATCTGGGCTTTTCGTTTTTTTGCAGCCGCTCGCTTTGGTAGCCTCGCTTTCTTCACCATCCGCCGCGCTCCTTTTACCCTGCCGTGGTCCTGTGCTTATTCACTCTGCGGACAGTGCGCCTTTGCGGTCCCTTCTTCTCCGCCGCCGCTCAGTTGTCCCCGGTTAGGCCATAGAATCGGCTGGCGCGAGCGAGAAACTCATTTGACACACGTGCTTCCACTTTGAGCGCCGCACTCGGCCCGCAGGGTACAGGTGAAGCGCGGGGTTTGCACCAAATTGTCAGCCCGAGGCCCTGTTGCTAGGAGGAGAGGAAGCTTCAATTGCAGCCATTTCCTTGGCAGTATATTGCAGGTCCTATTACAGCGCTTAGGTCAGGGCAATTGGTGTCATTTATGTGCAGCAGCTTCCTCTGCAAGTAATGAATTAACTCGAGATATTTTGCCCTGTGAATGCTGTTGCCAGGGGAGGCTGCTATGCGGTGCGAGGCTGTGCTCCTCACCTTACGTGGCTCCACGTTGAGTCGCGTGCGGCCGGGCGGCCGCAGCGCGTAAAAAACCTACGCGGACCGCCATTGCATGGTTTGCACGGTTGTTTTGGCGCTTACGTTAATATGAACTCAGCTCACTTTCATTGGTCTTTTTTTAACAGTGTTGTGCCCTGGCTAAGACGCAGTGAAGAGTTTTATAGCTCTCGGTATCATCGGATGAACACGGCTACACTTCCGAAACGAAATATTTCGAAATTATTCGGCCCGTGTGAAAACGTGGCGCTTAGCGCGATGCATTTTTTGGGCCTATAAGGACCGAGCTGCCTCACGTTTAAAATCCGTACACGAGCAAAGTTATTTTATTATATGTAACCCCAAAACCCGGAAACAAACGAATGAGCCAGCGAGCAGATAAAAATAAAAGTTCTTCGTGCTGGGTTGGCTTGGAAAAACAATTTTTGAAAAAGCCAGATCCGCAATAATGCCGCTAGTGTGCAAAAAATGTGGCGTAACATCGATTCGTGCGTCTCGCCGCATCTCGGTAACAAGTAGTAAATTCCTCCCAGGGGGATGCGCCGTGAGAAGTGCCGCACCGTATATGTACGTGCCGAATGTGAACACGCTGTTTTGCATACCGAGATTTGCGCGTTTTTCCAGCTGAGGAGGCTGGATGGAAGCACCGGCTGTGACGCCCTGACCGTAGCTGACCGCGGCTGACCGTGATGGACGTCGCACCATATCGACAAGGATTCTGGCAGGTAAACATGGCCATGGACACCGAGCCCTTGGAAGTCAGTCGGTCAGTTTTCTCTTTTCGCAGCGGTCTTAATCCCAGCCGCGTTTAAAGAAGTCAAATATGTCCGCTTCCATTTGCCCTAATGCCGGCTGCGGTTTCGAAATCAGCCGCAGGAATACACGGTCAATACGTTGGCCTAAAACGGGAAAAAGACAAGCAAAAACAAGCCCCGTTTTCGAGCAAAATGGAGAGAGGAAGCTGCTTGACAGCGAAGCGTGCATGTTTTCTCAATGGGAGACCAGCAGCCCGGCAGGGAGAGGAAAAAAACCTGGCCAAACAAAGAGGGCAGTAGGAAATCACACTGGTCCAGGCTTGTTTGGCTGTCTACAGGCCTCATTCCAGGCTGCGGCAGCCAGCTATAAGTCTTTCATAGGGACGCCCCCCCTCCGCCCCCTGCGCAGGAGGCCCCACGGGGAAGAGGAACTTTTACATTTCTGTTTGAGTGGGCGCCGCGCCAGCAGCGCAGTTCAAAGTGCACTTTCCAGTAATTTGATTTAACTACTTGGGGCGTTTGATAGTCCAGGAGAGAAGCAGGCAACCTGAAGTAATATTTCCTGATGGCGATCGCTTCGGAGGGTCGCGCTTCGGGTGCGGCGGGACAAGTCGGCCCCCACCCCTGCCTCCGTGCCTTCCACCCGACCTTTCTTCCTATTCCTTTCACCCCCCCTTCCCTCCATCATCCCCTACACCCCCCAGCCTCCCCACTTGAGCGCACACATTTCATTTTTTGGCAGCCAGCCCCTTTCTGCTTTTCTTCTCCGCTCTGCAGATCATATCTCATGTCAGTGGGAGTTCCAAACTTGGAAGAGGTTTTGCTGCGATTGTTTTAGGGGGCAAACGCCGTGTGTCCACCCCGAGGGATGCCATTTCTCCACCGGGGAGAGAAGTCAGAGAGTTACCGTCCGACTGTGTCAACGGGCAGCTTTCGGCGCAAAGATCAAGTAAACTCGGTTGCAAAAGGAAGAATCCTAACGGAGTATAGACGAAAGTTTGCTTTTATCCAAAGCGACTTACGCAGCTCACTGTTTGTAAATCACTTATTTCAGTGTCATTTTAGGAGAGCAGGACATGGAAAGGTTGTACAGCAACGCAAGTTGACTGATGGAAGCATTGGTTCCTTAGCAACTGAACCACCTAGTGGTCAGCTGCAGTATTGTGCACCGTACTTAAAAACTGAAATGATGAATAAGAGTTGAATAAACATCCTGTGCAGAAATGATCAGCGTTTTACAGAGCACAGTGAATTTGCGCCCTGTGCCGCTGAGTGGACGCGATATTTGGTCATAAGCGTTCGAAAAGTTCATTTTTTTTATTAAATGTGAGATATATTTTTGGTGATTACCAAAGAACTGGAAGTTTGTGATCCGTGCACCTGTAAGGGCTTTCATGATGGAAAAAGTACGTACACTTTACCCCAAAAAGAGTTGAAAATAAGATCGTCGCTCGAGACTTAGTTGTCCCTTCAGCACAGTTTGGCGAAGCTGGGTCGCTCATTCAAAGTGCAACAAAACCTAAAAACAAACCTACAAATGACGCCGATGGGCAGATAAAAAGTCCCCGCTGGCTAAACAAATTTCAGAAGCGCTTGGAGACCTCGACTCGCCCTATGCGAGGATGTCGTGCGTTGTGGAGATCATCGGCCCCCCTTGGTGGCACCATGGTCCAGTGAGTGCCACCTGCTGGTTTCTGGCTCCTTTGCTCAAGGTTCATGCAGTTTTACCGATGGAAACTACTGGGAAATCACAGTAATTTGATGCCCCATTTTTCCAGGAGAGGCTCTGGACCACCACAGTCTGGGCCTGGAATGGCTGCGGATAAAGGATGGATCAGAAAATGTGCAGCTTCATCAAGAATCCAGTGGTCTTCCTTTTCACCCGAGGCATAAAGGGAAGCCAGCTTGGGTCTTTCCAAGGGCCTCCTACCACAGGCAGGCAAACCACCACCAAAAGCCCCAAGCTAAGGCCACCAACTTACTAGGCTAAGGCAATGGGCCTTAGTGTCTTGGGGACAGTTCTGCCACGGATGTGACGAATTACAGTCACAACACTGCCACCGCGTCACCACTTTGACTGAGGCGGCGGTGCCGTACGGGTTCAGCAGCTCCTAGGGGCGAGGCTACGCAGTATCAGCTTTCCATCCGTTTTCTAGCCGGCCCATTGCGTGTGCATGCCGCTTGCCCCACCTGCGCAAGGTAAACATCTTCACAGACAGTGGTGCTCTATAGCGCTTCCTGGCACAAGCAACAGGCTATTTGTAGACATACAAAAGCAGCCGCATGTTTTATTGAAAAGCCACCCCATCGTAGATGGCTGATGTTAAACCTTTCTTCCTCTTCATAGGCCCTAAATAGTTTTTAGCGTCTCAATTCAATTCAATTCAATTCAGTTCAATTCAATTCAATTCAATTCAATTCAATTTTATTTCTATATAGCGCTCTTCTCACTGCAGTGACACAGAGCGCTGTACAGACATGACAGGGGTGCGTCTCTCTGTCCACTGAAAAAGATTTTTCCAGAAGCTGTTCTGTGGGCTTCAGTCACAAACTCTGCCCATGCGGCCGTCTTATTTGCTTTGTTTACTGGGTCGAGCTCAGCGCAGCAACGCGCAATTTCTAAGCGATAAAATCCTCGCTCCGCTTTCACAGCAGTTGCCATAGCGCTGCCCCGTGCCCGTCAACATCTCCACTTCTCACCTTTGGGTCCAGACGGTACGTTTTACTTGTGTGCAGCCGAGTCGGGCACGGGACGATGCTTTCGGCACTCGCTGGACTCGCCGGCGTGCGACAGAGATCCCCACTTCGATTGACAAAACTTTGTTTGTGCTGTAAATGCTGTGTTGTTTGCACGACTTCTTTACCCGGAAGGCCAGGTGCAGCGTACAGGATTGGATGAGCTGCTGTGACCCCTGTCTCAAGCCCGTGGATTAGCACATGGCAGCGTGCTTTCACCAAAGCTCTTTTATGGCCCCCGTTGGGGTTCCATAATTCCGCTGCGCTGGGCACGAGCGCTTTCTGTTTGTTTAACCCCAAGTGTCAGACTAGTTAGCGTGGCAAGTTGATCGACTTTCAGCCGTTTACACTACGCTTCGGAGCGAAGGATGGAAAGTTTCACGCAGCGGCTTTCGTCCCTATTTGTGTGCATCTTTATGATGCAGCGCGGGCTGTATGGTTTCAATTTCATTCATTGTGAATATTTTGCCAGAAGTTCAAACGTGTGGGCAAACGTACGTCCGTTTCTAGGCAGGGTCTCCTCGCTGTATCGCTTGTCCCGAGGAGAAGCAGAGGCGACCCCCCCGGCTCAGGGTGTTTAGCGGCCAGCAGATCTGCGATGCGGTCCTTCTGTACATGTTAGCCAACACGTCAAAGTGTCGGCCCTAAGCTCCTCTTCACATTTGGTCCATGCTTCCCTGAGCTCAACCAGGCTCTTTTTTACTTTCCTCTGTCACCCGACACTGCTGGAGATGTGAAGTATTTGGGGAATTCTCTCTCTGGGGGCAGCGGACAATGCGAGAGGTCCCGTTCTTCCCCCTTTCAATGGGAGCCCCTCTCAGGTGGCCGGCCAGCCCACGGAAGGGGCCGCCCGATTACGGGCCGGAAGCTCGGCTAAGAGGCACCGGGAAGGTAATGCCTTGAAAAGCCCTTCGGTGGGATTCCAAAGTGTCCTGGGCCGTTTCCCACAGGAAGAAAAAATATTCTCTGGAAAGAAGGGGAAAAAAATCCTCCCTTGTCATTGACTTAGACTGACCTTGCCATTAAAGCAAACTATTTGGCAGGAGCAGCTGTGACTAAAATTTATGCAGCACCTTGTTTTTTAAATAGTGATTTATATCAAGCTGTGCCAAAATAAGTGGCCTAATGCATCGCCGTGTCAGCGTGTGTCATTTCGAGCGGCGAACACCGCGGTTTGGAGGATTTTGTTTGACTGAGATAAGGCAGCAGTACAAACAGGTTGCGTCTTGGAGTTGGTGCTGGGGTACAGCCTGAAACGTGTTTACTTCCGCAGGAAAAAAAGGACTTCATGGTCAAACAAAGGGACTCGAAGCTATGCGACGCAGTGCGATATTTGAATTTTAATAAATCATCCAGGAACTTTGTGAAATTGGCACGAGGTGTTTACTTTTTGGCACCAAGGGAATTGCAGGACTGCGGTTACGACACGGCGTTGCTGGGACAGCATGTGCCGGACGCGAATACTGCAAATGGTGGTAAAAGCACGGTACTGGACTGTCCTTGTTCAGAAGAGCGGTCCCTGCTCCCAGATCATTCGTTTATGTCCTTGTCATTTGCACTGACAAAGCTGTCACCAAACTACAGCCGCTGAGTGGCGTGGGGTCCGGTGGCTGAAGAGGTGACACCTGGGGGGTGGTCTTTTCTATCCAAGTAATGGTTTTAAATAAAGGGTTGAATCTCGCAGCACAGCCCACCCATGGTCTTAAACATTAGCAAACCTCGGCATTTTGGGACGTAAAATGCATAACTATTTTGCCACTTGCTGGTTGCTTATGTGAAACCTTTTCATTTGGGGATTTCCTTTCCCCCAAATTTTTATGAGCTGCCTGAGCAGTGCAGGCTTTTGGTGTCCAGAGTGTAGCACAGGGAGCAAAGCAGGGTCCATGCTGGATGTGGGCACCGGCCCCTCTCACACTCAAGCTCATGCGCACACACACACACACACACATACACAGGTCGGGGTCAGCAGTTCACTCGAACCACGGCACCTGGAGCAAATCCATGCAAACAAGGCAGGCATGCAGTCTTCACGCACACCCTGCTGGGCTTGAACCCACATCCAAACGCTGCAGCTAAGGAGCTGTGAGGCATCAGTTCGACCTGCTGCACCGCCATGACTCCCCTCAGCAAGTGGCTTGGGTGCTGAAACGTGCGTGTGCGTGTGTAAGCGAATGAGAGAATAAAATCGGATGTGCACATTGAATAAGAATAAGAATAAGAATAAGAATAAGAATAAGAATAAGAATAAGAATAATCGGAGCCAACAGGAAGCAATGACTGAATAATGCTTGCATGCCCCCCCATTCTGCTTGGTGGTGGTGGTGGTGGGGTTGGGGTTCTACTTAGCGCTTGGACTACATCACTCTCTGGTGGCTCCCTGTGAACTGGGCTGCTGCACTTTCCTCCCCTCTTTTCCCCAAATGTTTTTGTTCCCTTTTTGCCTCGCGCTTGTACGGCACACATCGGTCACGGCCGGCCTCGGTCCCCGCGCCCTGTGACAGCGCCGTGTCGCTTCCCATTGCTACTTTTTTGCATGTGGCCTGGCATGTAGCGGAGGCTCAGTTTGGGGTTTTAGTCTAAGCTCCATGGCAACCAACAAGTAGCTGCATAAAGCTGTACTGCGGAAGAGCACCACGTTCATGGAATTCTTTAAATGCTTCCCCTCTCTTTGTTGCATATAAGATGGCAAATAATCCTGCCTAAATGCTCCCAAATAGCGAACAAACAAAGGCTGTAAATGTTTGCGAAAACAGGATGCAACCTGAACGTTTGTGCCGTACCTGCCCGTTTCCACAAACAAGTGAAAGATTTTTCCTCCCCTCTTTTCCCCAAATGTTTTTGTTCCCTTTTTGCCTCGCGCTTGTACGGCACACATCGGTCACGGCCAGCCTCGGTCCCCTCGCCCTGTGACAGCGCCGCGTCGCTTCCCATTTCCCCGAAACGTTCACCCGAAGTCCAGCTTCCTTTTGTCCTCGAAGCAGCCATAGCAACGGTTGCCATAAAGCCGTGACACAGCTGAGAAGTATAAAGAAAAGAAATGATTAAAAGTCTGTGGTAGCAAAATCATATAATGCACAAATCCGCTCGCGTGCTTTTTATCCTTGCGTTCCCCCGGTTTTGTCATTTCCAGGAAGTGCCGTTTGGTGTCACCCACCGGTCTGTGCCCGGCTAACCAGCTAACCGAGCGACGCGGAGCCTCGCACACCCAAGGGAGCTCGGCCCAAGTCGCGTTTCCTGAGCCTCTTCGCTGCCGATGGCCAGCGTGCGACGGCAGGGATTCACGTCTGGGTTCCCGCTGCTGGCGTCTTGGCCGCGTTTCAGTGCGCCACTGGGATGTGACTCAAATGTTAACTCTGCACCCGCTGCACCCTGGGAACAGGTACCATTCGACCAGACCTGGAATTAGTCAGTTTCATCATAAGGACAACATCTGAGAGTCTTAACACACAGGAGCTGAGCACAACCAGCCCCACTGACCCTGACTGCAATGAGCCACCAGCCTTACCTACTCAAGAATCTTTTATTCTGTTCGTTTTTTACGGGTTATTGTGTGTCTATTATTTATTTCATTTTTCTATCATTGATGTATTCATATTTATCCCTTCTTCCGTTCTGTTTGTGCTGCGTGCTCGTAGCGACGCTCCATCGTGCCTGCAAGCGATCCCTGTACATGTGTCGCTGTGTGGTTCTTACCGTGCTTGCGGTTAGCCTCTCTGTGCAGGAGCAACACCTGACAACACGGCGAGCCCTGGAAGGGTTAAAGGCGGGGCTGGCGAGAGCAACCCAGCCGGCAGGAGATAATGACAGCATGAGGATGTGGCCTCCGGCTCTCTGGAGCTGTTTATTGGGGGGAAGTCCGGAATCGCATACTTGCGAGCAAACTGTAAACACAAGAGCATCCGAAGGACCTGGGAATATGAAAAATTCGCCGTTCACCTCTCTCGATGCTGCGGGTGGTTCAGTACCAGGAGCTTCGGCTCAGTGCCGCAAATGCGGGAAATCTCCTGTGGGTCTGCGCAAACGTCTAAGCTTCACTTCTTGCGTCTCGGACTCTTTACGGCGCACACGACGAAAAACAATTCTGGAAATTTCCGCACGTGAGAATGGCATCATCTCACCGGTGGTCTAGTAATGCACAAAGCAGACCGGTTGGCAGCTGGACTGTGAGGAATATCGGCACTACAGCAGGGGCAAATTTTGGAGGATTAAGTACAGGAACGTGGTAGATGCGGCGACTGCTTTGCTATTCATGCAGTCAAACGTCTCTGCGTTCGATCCACTTGCAGAATAAACGGTTTTCCTTTTTAAATCACATCACGAAGCCTGCCTTTTATTGCCAGATATTCTTCATGCAAACTTCCTCACAAAATACTTTCCGTTACACTAATACTGCGCTCTATCCTTTAAGGTAAGGACCGCAGAATCGCTCGTGCACGAAGCCGAGGCCCCGCGTTGTCAGGAAAGCCTCGGCAAAACAGCGCTCGGAAACCTTAAGCGAAGCAAAGGACATTCTGCGGCACCGCCGCGAGGACCGGGGGGGGACTATAGTGCTAATAGCTAGCAAATGTTGCACACTTCCCCCCGTGCCCATCTGAGTGTAATTTTCAGCCAAGGTGGCCGTGATGGATGTGTGCCTTTCAGGAACAATTATTTTAAGAGAGATTGAGCAGTTAAGTACTGAAAACATCACACAGTTCTAATGAAGGTTTGTGTTCCCTTCCTGTCCTCGGGCTATCGCCTTTTGTCTCACATTCCACTTGGAGGGCACATTATTTTATTTTGCGTCACGTGAAGGCGGAAGGTGCGCGCTCGGCTTCTGCGGTCTGAGGCGAAGGAGCAAAAATTCGCCTCTCCTACTTCGCAGAGAGTGCTGCTCAGGAGACGGCGTAAAAACCGTTCCCAGCGCGGTATGCGTGGGGGCAGAGCCCACGTTCTGCTTGAGCACGGCGATGGCCGCGATGCTCTGACGCAGGCCTGTGGAGCAGCGAGGAATCGAAGGCTTCGTGGTGGTCTGACCGGTTCGAAATCCTCATTTCCTCATTTTGACTTTTCCCTCCCAGACAAAGCAAAGTGACAAAACGACCGTGCGGTAAAACCCACAGGCACCACTTCAAGGCGTTCTCCCCACGCAGCGCACATCCGGCCTCGTGGCTTCACGTGACCCGGGGCCCGAGCCGTGCCTCTGCCGCGTAGGCACAACCGCGTCCGCCCCGGCGCTGCGCTCCCAGGTTCCCTAGGTGTCAGGTGTCACCGTTGCTCTGGAGGGCTGTGGGCTTTTTCATTTTCGTTCTGAGACCCGGAGCCAGGATGGCTGTTGACAGGACAACCGTTGCTCCTCTGGCAAGAGGACTCTCGTTCAGACGGTCTTCCGCAAGGCAGCCGCGGCTTCCGACTGTTCCGCGCTCAGAGCTTCGCTTGGAAAACATTTTCAAATCCATTTGGCGTTCGGGCTGTCCGGCGCAAGCCGAGGAAGCATTTTTTGTTTTTGTGCACAAAGCATACAGCGAGAAAGGAGGCTGGAGGGTGGCGATTCGCACCGCTCGCTACGCTGAGTCCCCTTCTGAAGGAGAAATGCACAAAAACAAAACAGCGTGTGTTCTGCGCGAGTCACCGCGGTCAAGCAGGTGAAGTTTTTAACCTTCACCCCATCACCAAGCTCACGCACTTTCCCTGTGTGGTGGCCTCATGACAGGCAGTGCCTCTGCTAGCGCAAAATGGACCTTTTGTTGGTCCCAGTGTCATCCCCCCAGGGTTGCCATGGCAGCCCAGAGTGTCCTTTCAGTGTGGATGCAGGGCCTTTGGCAGGAAGTGCAGCCTCGCTGCCCCGCTATTTTTATTGAACCTGACATAATGCAATCTAGAGGGGCTTTCTCCTGTCGATGTTATCTTGCCAGGAGGAAATTGAGTTTGATGGTTCCCAAAACTGACGGAGGATGTCAGACGAACCTTTTCATTCCCCCCCCTTCCTTCAATGGCTGCCCAACAACAGGCGTCGCACGTGACACAGCAAATGGGTGTGTGATGACGGAGAAATTGGGCTGCCACATCGGCGAGATGCCTGATAGTGGAGCGCATTCGGGAGCAAGAGGGACCGCTCTAGGCTCTACGCTCACAGGCGACCGTGTTGAATCTCAGTGTACGGGCAGAATTAAGTCAGAAAGGTTCTGCTGCTTATCTTTATAGAGACCCGCACACACGGAGACAAACATGAGACCGACCTCTGCAACCGTGTTTAGGGGGCATTTGGACTTCCGGCGCTACGAAAACGACGATTCTTATCGCATCAGTAGGCAGTAGGGTCACGCCGGCACATCACATCGGCATAAATTCGTGTGCGTTATTTTTTTAGTTTTGAAAATTTTACTACTTATCATTGCCGTGGCTCCGTAAAATTGAATTCGAGCCTACAAACCGCATTCAAATCAGAAAACAATCTGTACATCCGTTGTCCAATGATGATCTAGAAGAAATCGGAGACTCATTCTGCACGCGTGCGCACTCGGTCGCTCGCTTGTTCACTTTGGGGAAGTAAACCGAAAGGGAGAGCAGCACAAAATACCGCATGAGTGGCGCTGCTTTGTTACGGTGACTTTGTGACTTGGTGGTAACAGCGGGTAAAAAGCTCACTGGCCGGGTACGAGTTCGGGGCTGCGATGCGATTCTCTCCGCCTGCATCTCCTGTTCATGGAGCATCGCGATTGTAGACAGTTGTAGGCAGTGAACTGGCAACCAATGTTCCTGTATCATGTCCCTCAGTGCAGATAAATGGTTTATTATAATAATAATAATAATAATAATAATAATAATAAAAATTTTATTTATTTATTTATTTATTTATTTATTTTATTTTATTTATTTTTTTTTTTTGAGGGGTCACAGCCCATTACAGGATGATAACTATTGCCTGTAAGATGATCAATTCAACACATCCATGTTGGTGTTTTGGCTCAGGTTATGACACTGAACATACGTAGACAAAACCAGTAAAACCTGTGTGAGTTAGCTGATAGCAGCAGCTTCTTTCATCAGATCTGTTACAATTCCCAGTTTCCCCAGTATTACACATTTACGAAACATCCGTTTGTCTTCACACTGCATTTTCTGTGTGCGAGTGCTGCAAAACCGCGTTTCTGACAGCTTTCTCTCTCTGTGTTTTGTTTGTGTCTCTTTATATTACACACTCACACACGGTGTTTCTCAAAAAGGGTGGTTGATCTGCAATATTTTCGTTCGCTTTCCGGCTTTTTCCACTCCTCCAGGCCATCGGCGAGAGCAATGCAGCTCCTGCGAGGCCCGGAGACAACACCGGACTTTGCGCAAACAAGACGGCGAACGCGAAAGACGCGCAGGTGCCGTTCATGCTGCCGTGCCGTTTCGAGCCACACGAGTTCTGGCCGCGGGGAAGGACGGCTGCGAAGCACGAGTGGTTGTGCGAGCCGGAATCGCATATTTGCGAGGGGCACGCTGTTATACTGTCCATATGGAAGCAATGCTCGTGCAACCCACAACAAGGCTGCCAGATGTCGCAGGAATTTAGGCCGGGGCATTTCGGCCGTCATTACACGGACTGCAGAGCGGTGCCGCAGCAAAGGGCAGGGCCTGTTGGTGCTGTGGCGCTCATCTCCTGACGGATCACCAGCTAAGGTCTCGCCGCTTCTTACTGTTATTTTTCTTGCCGTTGTGATTCTTTTTTTATTTTTCATCTTTGCAAGAGTGAAACGGTGCTGGGAAATGATGGTGTTTGTATTGGATGAAAGGGAAGTTTTCCCTCCGTCCACCCAAATCCATCACCCAGCTTTTCGTCAAAACAGGTTGACTGGAGGATGAAAAACAGATATACCTATTGGCCCCCCTTTCTCTATCGCGCTCTCCTCCCATCCTCCCTCACTCCCTCCCTCTCTTTTCCCGGGCTGCAGTCCAGTGGTTCTTTAAACACATGAAGTCATATCAACATGTACATTTCCTGAACTCGGTCTCATTACACGACCAGATTCTGCACAGGTTCAAACGGGCATCTCCCATAGGCACAAATTGCGAACGAGCTTCTCGGGGCGTAGAAGGAGGTTCCGAGGCCGATTTCATCTGCTTTTCGCCGTTGCTAGAAGTCGACTGGGTCAAATGGCGACAGAAGGCAAACAGGAACTTTTCTGTGCGCAGATAAAAAAGCAGTTCCACTGCGAGGCAGTCCCACGAAATAAAAACTCAAACCCTGCTATTAGAGGGACATGTCTCAACTGGAGGAGGAGGAATTTTTTGGATTCAAAAAGGTTTTATGTTTTAGACTCTGCAAAGCCTGCCTGGTGATCCCCGCTCAGCCGTTCTGGGGTTACATTGACTTCAGGCAATCGCTTTTTTAGCGCCGGTTTCTCAGCATTTCCCGTAAGCAAATGAATGGGCCGAGCCCGACAGGATGGGCCGCGGAGCCCAACCGCCGATCACGCAAATGTGGAACCGCCGCTGGTTAGATAAGCAGGGGAGGAACGGCGCGTTTGTGACCAAGGCAGCAGCGCCTCTACGAAGCCCTCGGAAGGCACTTTGAGCATCCGCACGCAAGGCCGATGCTGACGGCTCGCATTATCGTTGTTTTCGGCAACTCAAAGGATTTCCCACCGCAATGAAAAATTCCAATTGTCTGGTTTTTAGCGTTTGGCTCAGTTGGCTTCTCTGCAAAACACAGCGGAGTGCAAAGTTCCTCTGCCGCTCACTTCCTGGGTGCTGGCAGCGAAGGCTGTGACCCCGAAATGACCCGTTTTCTATGCCAAGCACGGGGAGCCGAACACCACAGACCGCCGTGTCTTTTGGCCACCGTGCGTGCGTATGCGTGTGTGTTTCTGGTGCATCGATGTTCGTGTTTTCTGAAAGACCGCATTATTTAGTCCCGTTGCTTAGTTTGACTGTTGCCCTTCTCCTACGGACTTTTTTCAACCCACAGGTGCCAAAATGTGTTCAGGAAATCTTGGAAGCGAAATAAATACGTTTCACATTCTCCTCTCAGGCTGAATTTGTTGAAAAAGCAGGGTGGTTATTAAGTGCTGATAAAAGACTTTGGCATCTGAAACGCGTTGCCAAGCGGCAGTGACAGTCAGCTTGTTTACAGACAAGAAACCTTGGTCGAGTGACGAAAGCTTTAAAAAATATCAACTAAAGGCGATGAAAGCAATTCTGGAAAAATGAGGTTTAGTTGAATGTTTGACACGGAGCTGAACTTCAGGACGATGCTCCTATCTTCTGCGCATTTGTGAAACGTGCAAAACTTTGGATCCTTCAGCAAATGTTGTCGAGTCTGCATCTTCTCCTCCGTATCTTTTATCCATAAACGGAAACTTGCTTGTACGAAGAGGGCCGCTTCGCCGTGCTCTGTAATATTAGTTTAAAAATCCATTATAGCCCGACTTTGAGCTCGGGCCAGCATCCCGGAGTCGCTGGGCTACGAACTTATTTGCCTTGTTATTGCCGTTGGGATTAAAACGCAGGCTGCAGTGTTCAGGCCCCGGGCAGTCTGTCTGTCTGCAGGTAGCGGGTGGCTCCTCACATTGTGGAAGTTAAAGGCCAACAGCGCAGCGTGGCTGTGGAAGTCAGGGAAACCGAGGGAAAAATTCCTCCTTTTAGTTGAGCATGAATGAAATTTCCGTGAAAGGATATCTGGTGCTTAGGTTGCCTTAGTTTTACTGCAGCAGGTTGCAGTAAATTACAGGAGGAAAGGGTCCAGGACAGCGATTTCCCCCCAAAACGGCCTTTGAATCTTTAACCTTTTGTTTATACAGACCTGGTTGCATAATTGTTCATTTGGCGAAGAAACGGCCTCCATGCGATTTCAGCGTGCGTGCACACGCGCGCCAGCGTGTGTGTGTGTGTGTGTGTGTGTGTGTGTGTTTGCATGCGTAGTCGCGTGCATTTTCCATCTCGGATGGCGTAGATTGAGGTAAACCTCAGCCGGCAGCGGGAGCAAAAGACGAGTACGGCCGAGGAAGCGCAAACCTCGGCCCTGGAATCCAGCTGAGCCGCGTCCTGTCGGATGTTAAGCCAGGCAGGAAGTGTGGACTTCCCAGGCTCCCTCTGGGTGGAAAGGGCCAATAAATAGCAGGGTATCTTGTGGCGGCCTTCCAGCTACCGGTCCTGGCCAGGAAGTGACTCATTTCACTGGAGAGAACAGGACAAGAGGATTTTTGTGTCTGTTATTCTCAGTCAGCCGAGTGAAACCACACTGCTGGATCGCGTCTGCATCTGCGTGTGTGCTCGCGCGTGCGTCTGCGTATCTGCATGCGTGCGTGTCTGTGCATGTGTGCATGTGTGTATTTTTTGCGTTTGCATGCGTGTGGGGGGGTGAGCACTGTACTTTTTACCATCTGTGCTGAAGTCGTGCTGCAGCCTTGGAGAAGTGCGTGAGTGTCAGGTGAACCAGCAACCTTTTTTGTCCTTCGCTGCTTTTTCCGTTGGGTGCTGGAGCTGAAAGAAGGTCGATTCTGCTTGCGTCTGCGTATTTCTCGCTTTCTGGAGCCATTTTAAGCCATACGAGTTGATCGATAGCACTAAGGGCTCAACCTGGAGTGCTGTGTGCTGCTTGCGAATGGGGGCGAGGGGTTTGCAGGTGCATAGAAAATCGTGCGTAGGTGGAAAGTTTCAAAATAGATTTGTTTTTTCAGCGTCGTGTCTGTAGTCTTGACTTTTGCTGAAATTCCTGCCACTCTTTTGTGCTCCGTCCCCGCAGCCAGCCATTCTCTCCACAGAGGAGTAAGCCGACTATGTATATGTAAACACAAACCTAAAGGATGTCACTTTCCAAGTGAGCGCTAAGCAGAAGCATAGTAAACACAGTAAACCTGAGCTGTGCCAAAGGGATGGTCCCGATGTACCGTCGTCTTCTATTTCCGCAATTCCGGTGGCATGCTTCAGACCGCTAGGGGCTCCGGATGGGGTTCCGTTTCTCACCGAACTGCTGTCGAGGTTTTATCGCGATAAAAATTGTCGCCGCTTCACGATAAATGGAATTTTCTAACCGCTTGCACGCCATACCTAATGTTTCGATTCGACCGGTTGCCGTTTGCGTTGCTCACGTTTCCAAGATGCTATTATTTTATACGTATGCATTATGATTATACTGCAAAGCACGAAACATCCCTACGCTATTTTCTTGCAACGAGACCCGCAATAGCGGAGAAGTGCAGCCTTAATGCTTCGATGTTAAAACGGTGCAAGTGAAAATGATTCCTTTGTTCCCGCCGAGAACCTTGCGAGTACGTAGCTATCTGGCGGAGGAAGGAAACGCCAGGCCCTCGCTGTCCTGGATCCGTCCGTGCTCGTGACCTCAGTTTAACCGACAGGTGACGCCGCAGATGGGTCCACCTCAGGTCAACCTGGCTGTACATGTCTGCCCCGTCCTGGGCGTGCAGTATTGCAGACCTTTGTTCGGTTTGCACGGAAAATTGCATACTGTCAACACGAGAGGGGGAAAGCTAATATTTACCACATCCGACCTGGCTTTAATATTAGCCAGGAGAGTCTGAGAACAGATGCTGGCTGCACCGGAGTGCTCGCGAGAGCCGAACGGCACCTTTTAATGTAACCGTCTCCACGTCTTTTTAGCTCGCTATGAATTAAAAAGATGCGGCTGCTTTCCCTATAAACAAGGCCAGACGGGTAAAAAAAGAAAAGGGGGAAAAGCGCGAAGCCCTGTATGATCCCAGTTAGTGACCTGCCTTTAATTCGGATCCTAATTCGGGTGCCCTGGAAGAGCGTCAGAACGGGGACGCGAAAAGGGGCGGCTCCGTGGATCCGAGGGCGCGCGCCGAAGCTGCGGGGTGCATACGTGGCATACGTGCACGGTCCTCGCGGGGTTCCAAAGGGCTGCTTCCAGACATTGTGTCCGTGACCCGAGATCTTCCTTCCACGTTGATAAACAGCCAGCGCTGCAGGGATATTCCGCATGAGTGGCTGCAATGAAGGCCTGCTAAGTAAACAAGAGTCTGAATCATTACTGAACCCATTGACACTCCAGATGGGATTACCACGGGTGACGGTGAAGTACAAGCGTGTGTGTGTATGACTTGAATCACCGCTTTAATGGGCTACCTTGTTTGTCTGACTCATCTTCCAACTCATGGTGGGCAAGGGTAGGAGGCTTTGAGCAGCGTCTGCATTAAATCAGAGTTGGAAGGAGGAGGACCGCAGCGGTTGTCAAGCTTAAGTAGGAAACTCGCTTCCTATGGAGAGGGGACTTTTAGAAATGCATCAAAGCCCCAGATTTATCGCAGGAAACAGGACAATTTTCAGTATAACAGCCTTGGGAGGAATCCTGCAGTCGGTCGGCGGCGTTAGCTTTTCTTTCCATGAGATGTCCCAACCGTTTGGCAGAGCGGCCCTTGCCCGGAATTCCAGCGAGCGCCGCATGAAATCGCCGCAGGATTACCGACTCGGGCCGAGAAAGCGGGCGGGCCTCAGAGGGGTCCGCGTTTACTCCGGGCAGCCCGGTGCTACGCATCGTAACCGCACGTCCTGCGATGGGGACCGGTGCTCCCGCATGCATCCCACGAGGGTGTCAGGTCCTCCTCTCGCCGCTTGCATTTCCTCTAGGGTAGACCCCGGTTCTGGTATTCCCCCCTCCCCGGCAAGCAGCCAGCCTCATGGGGGTCGGCTCCTGTGCGCAGCACACCTGCCGGCCCGGAACAGCTGTGGGGCCGCACAACACTGTTAGCCATGCCGGCTCTGCTGGGGGTGGGGGTCTGCTGTTTACTCTGCCCCAGGGTTCAGCCTGAGGGCGTCCCTACCATAAAAAAACAATGACTGCACCGGCGCTGCGAGGAGGCACTCTCGGTCTCAGTCGACCTAGGTGCTCCGCAGGGCCGCCCGCGCTGCTTTAGTAAACGGCACACTTGGCAAAGCGTAGAGTCGTGCCGCACATTTGTACTGCTTTGCCCCACAGCGCGCACCCACGAAGACTTCGGGCAAAGTCAGCTGGTTGTGTAGCGGTCAGTCATCACT
Organism: Heterotis niloticus; assembly: GCA_018136845.1. NCBI lineage: Eukaryota > Metazoa > Chordata > Actinopteri > Osteoglossiformes > Osteoglossidae > Heterotis > Heterotis niloticus. Next base: position 1,307,448 of record CM030888.1, read on the forward strand.
TCGCAGTCAAAGGACTTTTGTACAAAAAGGTGCAACCGGCAGCGAGCGTCCGTTTGCTCCCATGGACAATTGGGCCGACGGGCTGAAACAAAATGCTGCATGGCTCCGCTGCGCTTTGGAGGGTTCATCCCGGTTCACAGGGGGCAAAAAAGTCAACTGCATAAGAACAAGTTAAGCTCAGTGTCCTGACGTGATGACAGCAGGTGGCGTAGTAGTTGGTGGCCTCGCTTTGCAGTTGACCCTGGCTTGCATTGAAATCCTGCTGTAGCGTACTTGAGCAAGGTATGGAAGCGGTAAAAATGATCCGCATCTAATAATCGTAGTTCTATTACTACGAGTAGCTTAGCGTACAACCCTAGCATTCGCCACCGATTTAGCGTACAGGACCAAATAATACGCAGGACGGGGATTTGGCTGCTTTGCTATTTGCAGACGTCTGAGTCTAAAGAGGCTGTAGAACGTTGCGTGGGACTCCCTCCCCCACGCGGGATGGGCATTAGCTTTTTAACTTTTGGGGCGGAATCAATTTGTTGTGACACAGGAGTGTGCGACTTCCGGGTTGCGTTGTGTGACAGCGTGTGACAGGGCCTTGACCTCAGCACCGGGGCTGCCCTCATGCAGGAGTGTGTGGGACTCCCGCTGGAAGAGCCGCTCCTCAGGGTAAAGGTAGAACTACGGCCCCGGCTGCCAACGGGCAACACGCGATCGGCAAACCCCAAATCTTCTGCAGCTGCATTTAGCATTACTGAAAAAACTTGAACTCTCTCATGTCATAAAACTGTTTTGAGAATGCAAGTAAGCAGATTTCTGTTGCAAAAGTACCTGAAAAGTACCATACTTAATAGGTCATTATTTAAAATCATTAAACATGGACGCCTTTTCTTAATATTAATGATTTTTCAGAGGCCTCCCTGCTCCTGGCTCTGGGTTCTAATATGGATTTAATCCAGTTCAGTCTCTCTGGAGTCGGCATGTTCTCCTGGTGCTCACATGGGTTTCCTCTGGCTGCTCTGGTTTCCTCCCACAGTCCAGGCGGGCTTCGGGTAGGCTTCAGCTCGGCTTCAGGTGGGCTAGTGACTCTGAATTGCCTGCGGTCTGAATGTCAGTGAGACGCTGTGCTTGTGAGATTGACCAGGCGCTGGTGAGCCATCCAGGTTGCACCCTGCCTCATGCCCTGTGCTTCCAGGATAGACCGCAGTCTGCCGTAACCTTGCGCCGGACAAGCGGTTACCGTCAGTGACCGAATAAATTGTTATTTTTCAGTTTAAATTAATGCTTTATTTCATACGATTGTTTTAAAAATGCTTTTTACGGCTATTTTTGAACTGAGGTATTTAATAATTTAGTAAAACAACTCTAGGCTTTTATTACAAGCAATTACTTTAGTTAACCCTGCAATTATGTTACAAGCAGCACTGGAAAACCCATTGGTTCAGCTGCTGTGTTTATAGAGGAAACCTGTGCACTGCAAACTGTAAATCGAAGATTCATTGCCAAGTAATGCCTTCCGCAGGTTCTGCAGGGAGCGACCGTGGGTTTTGCATGCTCTGGCTCCTGTCCCTGCGGCGGGGTGGGACACGTGGCCGCGGGGGACCTAGGGCAACTGTCCGGGTTGGATCTCGGGAGGGGGAGGCCGGTGTGCGCTTGTATGGAATGGGGAGCGAGGCACTTATTCCTGCTAGAAAGACTCGGCCTGCGGTGCCAGTGGCTGCAGAGCTGACCGAGATGCTGAGATTTTCTGCTTTTTAAGGCCACCCAGAATGAACCCACCCGGTGAAAACTTTGGCGCAAGCAACAGCGCAACTCTTCGGTCTGGTGGCGCCGTACTGCTTTATGATGGCAAGTGTGGATTAGCACAATGGCGTTGCCCACAAATTGATATGATTCCTGTTGAAAGAGCTTTTTATACATAGCTGCCTTTGGCAGTGCTGCGATATCCAGAGACTACGTCCCGTATACACACGCAAGCGTAAATAACACACGGAGATTTGCAGACCCTTCTCTCTCGGCTGAAACGGGAGCAATGGAACACGGGCATGAAGCTGGGCCGATGCGAAACAGGTGGAACGTTTACTTGAAAAACTCCCCCGAACGAATGGGAACAGCATGCACCTCGCATTCTTAGAAGAGCCGCTTCCAGGAACGCCAAAATGATGGCTGCCAGGAGGAGACGGAGGAGCTTCGGCCGTCCGGAGTTGAGATAGCGCTTTAAACCAAGCTACGAAGGCCAGAACGCGCGAGCGGCCCCGTCTCTCGACCGCAGCTTTTCCCACTTCTGCTGAAATACACTGGCATGGATACAAGGTTGATAACAGCTAGCATCCTTCTGCCCCAGCAGAGGAGAAAAAGAACAGGGGGAGGTGGGAGGGATCAGGCCTCACAAAAAAGTTTGCACTGTTGGCACGGTTGCCCGGAGAGCCATTTTGAATTCAGGCTTTTTTTATAGACGGGTCTGTGAATAGGGAGTAACTGATTCATGAACAGTGGGGCCTTTCTCCCTCTGGAAGCCTTCAGCTGTGCAGATGGCTGGCCTGTCTAATCCAGGCTGCCTGTGTCCCCGCGTCTCCCTCGCTCGCCTTGTTTTATTTATCCCTGAAGAGCCCTAGAGATGGGGGACAGTTGCGGAGCAACGTGCGGCCCCACTGGGCATGTGCGAAGACACGGTCGCCGCATGCTAACAAGGGGCCGGCTGTACGCGCTGGTGCGCCTTGCCAGAGGCCTTGAACTACACAGCGTTTGCGTGTACTTGACTAGAAAGAGGCAAACAGGGACCGAGTTCTCGTTTGCTATGAATGGCTGAGTGTTTTTGTGGATGAGCCTCTGGGGGGAGAGCACTTGATCGAGCCCAAGAGGTATTTTACACCACTTTTCTTTCGCTCACCACCAAATTCCCGGCTCATAACTCTCGACTACCTCGGGATTCAGTCTCCGCGGTGGCGGCGGCGGTGGTGGCGGCGGCGTACGTCAGGATGCGCGGGCCCGAATGCAAAATGAGAGCTGGACGAAGCTGCAGACTTCGATGCGGAGCCTCGATGCTGCTGCCGTCTCCCTTCTTCTGTTGTGCGGGTGAAAACGAGACGGTTTGCCTTCCTCCAAGTGACCAAAAGCAGCACTGGAGTTCTGTCAATAACATGGCCTTGGACACACGATAAGAAGCTGCTTTCCAGATGTTTCTGACATTGTTGAGGGGCGGTGTCACGCTTGGCCCTCTGACCTGGCCCAGTGCTTGGCCTCCCGATGCCTCTGGATGATTCCTTCCACTTCCTGTCTGCTCCTGCGTCGAAATGGTCTTTCACTTTGCTAGCAGTGAATGGGGCTTCCTTCTCACACTGTGAGTAGGTGGGAGCTGTTCGCTGTTGCTCCGGTCAGCTTTGCCGTGGTGTCCTTTACCTTACGTGTGCGCTTTGTGGCCTCGTTCGTGTTATGACTATTTCCGTCCTTGGGCTCAAAGACATTTTCCAGTAAGACTCAGCTACGGGGTTCAAGGGGACGGCTTTGCGGGCAGCGTTGTGTCTGCGCAGGAGCTGTTTGCACCAACGTGACAGCCACCTGTAGGGCTAAGCTTTGGTACGAAAGAGCTGCTCGGGCCAAAGAAACAAAAGAAAATCAAATTTTATGTCAAAACTTGTGTTCTTGAGCAGAGTCAACCGAACAAAGCATATGGAGGAGAAGGAATTAGAATCGCCGTTCATTCGTTTTTTTTTTAAATTATTTTTTGGACATACGGATAAAAGCTTGATTGTTCCCAAAGGAAACTGCGCAAGGCCTCTGCGGCACAAACTACAGCAAAATTGTGACAGGGGACAGCGTGGTAACAGAGGAGTAACTACAGTGTATAGCACACTCGCATGGGGTAAAAAAGTGCAAAGTATGCAGACTTATAAAGTTAAATGTAGTACCGGTTGCTCAGCACCCCTTGGCCATAAGAGAGGAGTTGCCAGCCCGAAAAGTCGAGATGAAAATTCGATTCATTTATCTTTTTATCGCGAGTCCACTGTATGCCGGCTTCCGTTTGTATGAGGCGGCCTCTTGTCAAAGAGACGTGTTGGTGTGCCGAGCGCCCCCGCGTTTGCCCTGCGTCTGCCCCACGTCCTCCTCACCCACCCTTACGCCACCTGCATCCCGGGGCCACCCTGGACAGACACACAACAATAGCCCTGCCCCCCCCCCCCCCCCCGGTCTACCCCCATGGGATCAAGTGACGCTCCGCCATGGGATTAGCAGCAACCCGATACCCCTGGCGTGAGTGCTGGAATTTTCATTACAATGACCTTGGGTGTGGCGTCTCAGGAATGCCTCCCGTACGGAACGCCCGTGTGCTTCGCGGCGGGGGGGGTCGCACCGCTGGTCAATCTCGCTTCGCCCCCGCTCGCGCCCGTCGCCCGAGCCCAGCCAGCGCCTCGCCTGCGGAAGCCGCTGTCGCAGCCGGCATCGTCGCCGCTTCCCTCGGTTCCTCCCTCGGGCTTATGGGTCCGTACAAGACGCAGATTCCGCTCCGCATCGGCACGAGATGTTAGAGCTGCACGTTGGTGAAATCCGTTTGGATTTTTGCGTTTTAAAGCAGACTTTAAAAGCAAATGTGTCCCGCGAGTGGCACCTGTTCTTTATCCTCTGTTTATCAGGTCCCGGGAAAAGGACGCGCAGGGCTGTTTGGCTCCATGTCAACGTCCCCTACATTAGCTCGACTATCGGCCCTTAACACAGCGGCCTCCCCGGGACGGACTACCATTAATGCGAATTAATGGCCACGTGTGCTCTTTTTTTGAACTCCGTACGCTGTGTATTTTAATAGGGCCTCGGTTTAAAGTTGTGGTTTGGATTTAAAAATCCTTTCATTCTAAATGCTCTTTGAACACATATCTTTCAAGGTTGCGCTAATCCCTTTGAACACATCCTGTCAGTGTTTTAGTTGAAAAGGATCCTTTCTGATATTAAACATTTTCGTTTTACGGCTCCGCGGGGACCGGAATGCGCCGACGCGGCGCTTAATGGTGCGGAAGGCGTTGCTCACCATCAGAGCCCACGGTTAGCTTTTATTAATGAAGTTTGATTCTTTTAACATTGCTGAGCGCCATCATGAGGCCCGGGTTTGAGCTCGACTATTTCATCATCGCTGCTCCCTTTCATACGCTGCCATCTCGCCTTTGTAGTATAAATAAAGACGAATGATTTTAAGTACAATCTTTAAGTGCTTTGTAGTGTGGGACCGGGGGGGCGCCGGGTGAATTATTAGAGAGGCTTATGAAATGCCCTTAACTCAGATCAGATATTCGGAACGAACACGTGCTGCATCGGTTAATGCTGAAATGCCCATATGTACGCGCACACGAGGGATCCGAAGGGGGTGCCGTTCTTGTCCGTGGCGCGTTTTGCACCAAACGCTTTTCAGCTGGAACAAGGAGCCCTCGCGAAATCGATGGCTTGTGAAAGTAAGAATATTTAAAGCTGCTGTACAAACCTTTGTGAGTAAACTGAAGCTGCGAGTTGACCGGGAAAAAAGCACGAGATAAGCAGCGTTCAGCTTCAAGCGAAGGATTCGCTTCATCTGGACTGCTAGCACCGTTCCATTTTTTCCGCCGACCGTGTGCAGTTTTTCACGGCTTCTCGCTTTATCTCGCATGTTGTTGAGCTCATCGCTGCCATTTTTCCCTTTGCAAATTCTCCAGCCTTCGAGCTTCAGGCGTTACCTCCCCGGGTTTAGACGGAGGCCTTGCACTTGACAAGCAGGTGGCAGGTCGAGTCGAGGGGAGGAGCGCGGAGGGGAGAGCTCTCCTATGGCCGGCCCGCCGTAACGCTCGCCGAGCCCCGCTGGCCAAGCTGAGCTCTGGCGTTCCCTCCGCCGCCGCAAATTGAATGCCATTCTGCGGCAACAAAGACGCCAGTGTTTGGGCCGTGCCTTTTAGCCCCAGGGAAACGCAATCCGCTGCCGCTGTTGAAAGGCCATTTTTCCAGGCCGATTAGCCGCCGAGGAGGCCGGAGCTGGGGACCAACCCTCCGTCCCGAAAGCCTATCTCGCCCTGTGTTATCGCACTCCCCATCCTGCTGTCTGTTCACACAGCACTGCTGTCTGAAAACCAACAGATGTCTGCTGCTGGGTAAAAGGATACCTCAGCGCAGGAACACTTAAACGGCGCTTAGCTCGGGTTTTTTATTCACTTTCCTAACCCGGGCACGGGCTTTAGCTGTGCAGAATTGACCCAGCAGTCAGGCCATCCTGTGTCATCCTTCAGAAAACTAGACAACAGATCACCAAGGTGTCATGCAGTGCAGGAATTTATTTATTTGTTTGTTTGTTCAGCGCGGTGCCATTGCGATACATCATGAGCCGACCGCGCCGCTTCCTGTAGAAAAGGTTAGTTTTAAACGTAAAAGGTATACTTTAACATTGTACAATGACACACGCGCACTGTGTTGACTCGTGATGTCAAGTTTACAAGCTTGTTTATTGGCATTTTCAGTTTGCTTTAACTTTAGAAAAACTTTCTTAAAAAAAAATTCTTAAAAGTTCTGTAAGACGGAAGTGATGTAATTGGCTTTTTCCAATGCCAAAAGAAACCCCAGATTAACAATTATTTTAACACAAAGCGTTACAAACAAAAGTTAAGAAACATCCCGAGTTGAGCAAGAAGTCATTTCTCCATGTGATGGCTCTGGTCTCTCTGGTGTTCGTTCCATAGAGTCTATAGAGCGCCATAGAGTCTTTACGGCTGCACACCTGAGTCGTTGCCCGACTCTCCGGTTTCAGAGGAACAAGGCTTTCCTCAAAGTTGTCATAGCTTAAATCCCCAAAGTCCTCACACCTTAAGTAGCCAAAGTCCACAAGCCTTAAATCCACAAAGTCCTCACGCCCCACTTTAAATCTGGGGTCGCCACTTTGAGATTTAAGAGCCCGATAAACAAACTGTGGTCTCGGCTTTCTGTCCCGCCGCCCCGTGCTCATTCTCTACCCCTGTTTTTCACCGTGATTTTTTTTAGCGTTTGTGACCGCAGGCAGCATCCGGGTTTCTCTGTCGGCGGCAGAATAAACTGCGTGACGTTCAGGTGCTACGGACGGAGAGGAGTGCGGAACTGCGTTGCAGGCTGTGGGTCCGAATGCGTCCGACCTGGGTGTTGATCTCCGTCTCCGCCCAGCGAAAGTGCGCGTCCGCTCCTTAGCGTCGCCATCATCGCTGCCTCCAGGGCCACGATGTGGGCCGAGCTAGTTTTCATTTTTTCACGTCGTCTTCAGCCTTCTCCGGAGTGCCTTGTGGAGTTTCGGATGGGGGATGGTCCTGGACCGTGGGCATGGGCTTGCAAGTCGCATCCTATCAGTCATGGATCAGGGTTCAGGGGATGATCTTAACATTTGTAGAAACTGGATTTACATCCATAATGCTGGAGCCCGGCGCCACCCCCTCACCTTCCTGCCGCTTCTCTCACGGGGTTCAGAATGAGCTGAATATAGGATTATTCGGCCAAAGTTCAGGCTTTAAATCGACCCGTTTGTGTTTACTTCCTGTTTCTTGCACAAGCATGAGGCAGAAATAGCAGGGATTTGAAAGAGCTGTTTAGTGCACCTTGTCACTTGTTTATGGAACGTCTGCTAAAGCCGTTGGTGAACAAAGTGGCTCTTACATTCGCGGGACTCTACTGGCTTTAAACATCTGACGTATAAATCCACTTGCCGTGCAATTCATTTTTGTGTATTTTAAGTGGTGCTTTGGGAATTACTGGCTGCATGACCCCCCCCCATTACTTACCTTTAATCCTCACCAGAACTTTTCTGTGTAAATAACTCGGTGTATAAATTTTTGCTGTTTGTAAATAGCAGAAGATGTCATTTACGCGCCGGAGATGCTTTACGTTATCCATCGATGTGCGCGTCTCCTCATATAAACCGTGGAACCGAAGGGAGAAACATGCGCTTATTTAGTTTATAAGCGGGTGATACGCACAACAATGCGGTTATGTTGAGCGCGAAAGCTCCCCGCTGCAGCCCCCCCGCCCTCGCCCCCGGGCCCCCCGAAGGCCGTCGGCTCCCGCACCCTAGCTGTATACATCGACGGCAGCGGGCCGGCCAGCTCTCGCAGCTGTCACACATTTTCAACAGATTCCACACGGCCTAGATGAGGTTTGGAGGCATTCCTTTGCCCTTACACACTCGATGAGAGGAATTACCGTTACCATCTGATATTGTGGAAGTGGGAAATGTGCCACCCCGACCTTTCCCAAAGCTGTCCGGAACTCGGGGTCGTGGATTTATTATCTCAGATGGCCTCCAAAGGTCACGGGGGGCCCCTTTTTGCGGTGTTCCGGCAAACCTCCCCGTAACCCCCCGCCATCCCCCAGCACCATCCCCCAGCACCCCTTCCTCAGAGCCCCAGTGTGCTTTTCATTTAGCACACTGTGCTGCTTTGTACGGGCCAGGCGTGGGGAGGACACATGCTCCCCTGCTCCACGGGCTTCTGTCATAGGAAAGGCATGCCTCGATGGAGATGTTCCCAGCTGCTGGCTGCAGTAGGCCGAGGCCGCGGGGCCAATCGGGGCGCCGTGGGCCGCATAAACAGGATGCTCAGGATGTGCGATTGCACAAGTGTGTAAGTGGACCTCGCTGGCTGCGCATTCCTCTGCCGGGACCGAGACCTTGGCATGCATCTGTTCGTGGCTCCCAGCAGATAAACACGCCGGGTTTCGCGCTGCTGTGCCTCGCGAGAAATCCCCTCTCCTCTTCGTGCGTTCGCATTCACTCCCCGGTTAGCAAACGCAGCGATCGGTGCGCTGACTGTTAGCCGAATGAAAAAGGAACGGGCGCATTTTCTGCAAAAACCCCATTTTTCCTTCCTTTTTTAAGCGCAGGCCGGTTTAAAAAGAGGTTGCCTTTGGAAGAATCCAGCAGGAAATGCGCTCAGAAGACGCAAATATCAGGAAATGATATTTGCTGTTTGTTTCTGCTTTCATGATGCACAACCGTAAGCTCTTAAATATCGTGTGGGCTTTGCTGTGCAACACATTTCCTCATACGAAACTGCCAAATGCTAATGGGTCAGGAAGAGCTTATTTATGTGGCGGTGTGGCTTGTTCAAAGCACCGAATGACAGATCTGCGTGGCTTTTTTTGCAACAAGGACGTCTTCCCGTTTGGTTTTTAGGAACTCTTCCACATGGATCGATACTGCAAAACGCGTCCGTGGTTGCGGATTTTTTAAAAAAATGTTTAAACGCTAACCTGGTTGCACTGTGCTAAAGCCCACCCGTCTGCGATCCGCGTGAGAAAAACGGCACCGAGAGGTGACCTCCTGCCAGCGTCTGCCGCTTTGTTCCTTCGGTCCGACAGGTGAGCTCCTTGCAGGGCATCGCTGCTGACTCAGACGTCTGCCAGTTGGGTGCAGCGGTGAACTGTGAGCAAAGGTGGCAGGAAGTGGGAAGAAAGCCTTTCCAAAGGGGAAGGCTTCCAAAGTGTTCGGCGCTTCGATGGCTGCTCATGCTCTCGCCCTCACGACTGCTTCGCTCACCGCCGAGTAGTATTTCCGTCCGATTATTTTCCTCTGAGTTATGTCATTTTGAAAATATGGTACACATTTTGCCGGAGGTCCACGGCAAGGGTGCTGGACTCAGCAGTTTCCACCACTCTGACTGGAGCTGGGAAGTCGGCTCTGTTAATAATCTCAGGCGGGTGACAAACACTCAGTCATGCTCCAGCCTGCAGGAAACGGGCCGACGTCAAGGAGTGACTCAGTTCCAAGCGGCCTGTCCAGCCGTCCACGTGAAGACCTTCTGAGATGAGTACGCCTTTGGTTAGTCATTGCTTCCTCAGACGTGGTGCACTGAGGTACAGCCAGATAAAACAGGGAAACGCCACTGATGCCTCGCAGGACTCTGCAGTCTGGACCTTAAAAGGCGAAAAAATCAGTTCCCGCGAGAGGAAGTAGTGCTATTCCCAAGGGGAAAGATGGATGCCGAGGAATGCTTTATTAGAATTCACACCTTTGCCCGAGCGCTTAAAGTTGAGCCCTCCTCACCTCTCAGCCGGCACCTTGTAGCCGCCTGCTTCGCGTTCGGGTCACAGTCAACAAGACCTTCCTTCGGCGGAGCTGCTCAAAGCCCAAGCATCGGAGTCACTTGAGCCCCACGGATGCTGCGATACCAAAGTCTGCACGGGGCTGCTTGCGCGTTGCACGCCGACCAAAGCGGCGGCAGCGTTGCTGTAAGCGGCTGCATCGCAATGTCCGTCTGCTGCGTAAAATGCATATTTGTTCAAGGAGTTGCTTATTTGAATAAATATAAACACGGAAGATGGTTTGTGCAAACACTTTGGCTAGCCAAACGTATTGTAATGTATTTATATCCATAGCTACAGACAAATGGATAAATCATCCGCTTACGCTTGGATCCTGGTCAGAGTTCCGGCAGTCCAGAGCCTATCCCAGAATTCCAGGCCGTCCCTAGGTCCCCCCCGGCAAACACGCGCGCGCGCAGCCACCGCGGGCATTTCAGAATGACCCATTAACCTGAAACACATGTCTTTGGACTGCGGGAGGAAACCCATAGAGACTTGGGGAGAGCTCCACATACTGAGCTGGATTCTGGTTGACAGACGAGGCAGCACAAGGCTGTGAGGCAGCAGCGCTACTCGCTGAGCCACCCGCACGAACAGCCGTGCAGGAAAAAACACATCTGATTGTTTTGTTGTCCAGTTGTTCTGTATTATGGTTGTGTTTTTCTCCAACATACAAACATGATGACGCAGTGGTGATATAAGCTAAATGGAAGCTGAAGCTGCATCCTGTTGCTTTGTGGGAGCCAGGTAACAAGATACCATTAGCAGGCAGAATGCCCCCTGTGAGAGCGTCCCGGAGCCAAGCTGCTTTGTTGATCTTGCACGCCAGTTAAATACAGTAGGGTAATACGAGTCCTGGGTAAGCACACTCAATTCAAACAACAGGAAATGAGGGGGGTGTGGGGTACAGCTTCCTCCTGCTTGGCCCTCTTTCCACACGCTGAGTAAAGCGGCTCAGAGGAGGCTCTTGTCTGCTACCGAAGGACGGCCACCATCCGTCCGGCCGTCCTGCGAGATACGGACCGCACACCTACCTGCCCGTGTAGCTCAGCCTGCCTCTTCCTTTTCAGCCAAAGGAAGACACGTCGCCGCTCCTCCGTTGCACGCAGCGATGCGGGGACAAGTCATCATTTTGCACCGCGTTCAAGGCCAACAATAACGGCTCAACATCCATTCTAGGAATCTGTTTGCTGCACACAGAGACACGAGCAGAAGAAGTTCTGAGTCAACATCCAGACCTTAACCTGGTACAAATGTTGCGGCGGGACCCGAAGCGGGGAGCTCGTGCGAGAAAGCCCGCCGGCATCGCCGGCTGACAGTCACCGTAACCTTTAGACGTTTTGGCCGAAGCCGCTGCGGCTCGCGGCGGGCTCTCAGACTTTCCCGCAACGAGATTTTTAAGTTATTCCATTTTGATCAAAAAACGCATGAAAAGCGCAACATTCCGAGTCACTTGCTTTGGAGAAACGTGTAAATAACACAAACGCATCAGCGCTTTAAATTTGCTCCATAACTCATGCGACACATGCAGGAGGCTGTGGTTGGTTATGAAATGCGCCGGGCCCAAACCCGGGACTCTCGCGCCGCTCACGACGACAGCTGGAACCCGCCGTCTTGATCTTCTTGTTTTTCCTCTCAATAAAATTTAATAAGGCAGGACTTTCCTGTCGTAAAGCGAGAAAACCTAGGTGGTCTCAAATCGCAACAGACAGAGGATTATTTATTGAGCCTCTCTGCTGTAAATCGCGGTGTCGCTACTGTATTTGCTTATATTTATCGCGTGGCCATTTTGCATTCGCCGACAGATTCACGAATACACGAAACAAGTGCGTTGCGGCGCTCGCCGGTTGCCTGGTGCGCAGAGCCATTTAAACAGTAGCGCGTTTCGATGCTTTGGATTCACGCTTCCTGCTCAAATGCGCTCCGCGTTTCAGTTAAACTCCTGCTCGAGCCCCGTTCTAGAAACGGGGTTTCTTCCGAGGGCCTGAACAAATATACAGCAAACGTACAACATTTCCACGTGGCTGATCAGAAGCCGATTTATACGTTTCGGGCACGATGTTTCGGCAGAAACCGGCTTCGTTTTTCCATTTGGTTCGCGTGACGCGAAGGCCGTCAGATTTACGCGGGCAGACGGCATCCCGTAAGTTCGCCGCCGAGACGCCGCGTCGCGCACGCCCTCCCTTGCCGGAGGGAGCCGAATGTTTACCGTTCCTCTCGCAAACGGCCTCTACCATCTCCTGCCGCGCTGCGCGGAAACCGCGTCCCTCCGCGGGCCGTTCGTCGGCCGGGTCCTCGCGGTCCGCCACCGGAGGGCTTCTCCGATTCATCTCCTCAGAACCATTCGCTTTTTCACGTTTCTGCTCCTTGTCGCCATGGAGGCAGAGCACAACAAAGACATGTGGGAAAACTCCGGGTCTCTACGGCCGGGTACAAGCGAGAATACAGACTGTGAAATGAAACACATGCTTAAGGAAGGGATGAAAGCTGCATATTTGTATTTGCACAGCCAACATAAAGATGATGTCAGGGTTATTAGATTTATATAGATGTTCTTTGAAATGTGGTGACTGTCTCATATATTTCAAATTACAGCCTGGATGTGGAAAGTAAACAATTTGCCTAATTTTATTTATTTATTTATTCTTAAAATTGCGGGGGTGGAGCAGCTTGACTGTACAGTACTTGTGGTCAGGCTGTGGCCGGAAAACACGGCATCGAGTTTAGGGCTGCGCTTTGCCGAGGGTTCGGATTCTTAAGCCGCTATGACTTTCTGCATAAGTTATGTTTTTTTAACACTAATGCTGTAATACACCGTTGGTCCCGTTGAGGGAAAACAGTAGTAAACTAACAAAAAAACAGGAAGGAAAGATTAGGAGAGGAGCCCAAGGCAACTGAGCAAACGGGTTCTTAAGCGAAACTAAATTTATCCTTTAAACAGATAGATATTTTGGGTTTGCTGAAGCTATTTAGGTTGCACGTTTAAGGCACGACAGTGGGAAATTCTCACATCCGAAGCTGAATGATTTTTGACTGAAAGCACATTTCCTCCCACACAACGCAAAGCCCAGCAGATTGCTCATTTATGTTCTCTTTCTCTGTTTATTGTTCTTTATTCACGCCTTTCAAAGCCACAGACTCGAAATTTGGCACAATTCAGCCTAAGCGAGTTTTATGTGTAAAGTTCATTAAACACAAAAAAGGCCACTTTGTAGCTTGAAAAATTTCTACTCCTGTTTTTCGGTTAAGGCTTGGAAATGCACACGTATTTGCGTCTCACACACGCATACGTCACGCTGACTTGGCTTTTTTGCACATATTAAAAGGTTGTACAGTTTGGTGGCACACAATCTCTGTATCTCATGTACGTGGGGGGAGATGGAAAAACACCACCACCACCACCACCACCATCATCATCATCATCATCATCATCACCATCATGCCAAGTGGCTACAGGAGCCGGTAGCTGTAATATGCGTGCAATATGTTTGCAATTTATTACTTGTTGTCCAACGGTCTCTTAGCTGTTTTTGTAGGCCCGAGGCCAAAAATGTCCGTTTTATTCCTTTCCTCATAAACGCATGCAACAATTACCGAGCACGGCCCTATTTTTTTTATCTGCAAATAAAATAAGCTGTAAAATCTGCATGAAGTGAAAATGTGAAAATGAATAAGCAATTCCGTATGATATCTGGGGCCGGAGCTACATTTTGCTGATGAAGGGGCAACAATTTGGGGATGGATATTTTGCAGCTCCATTTTCCCTTTCCATTGGACTATGACCGGCGCGTTTCACTTTCTGTGGCACCTGCACTTACAGGTTTAATGTATTAAATGCAGCTGCTTTATGGGTAGCACAGATTGGTAGTTATATAATGTATTATTACTTTTTAACTTTAATTTAATTGTTAATATATTTAACAGCTGGTTAAAGTTATGCCGCGATGCCGCTCCCCTTATATTCATCAGTCAAGGGGAAAAAAGCAAAACCGTGACGCAAACACGGTGTCGCATTTGATTTGATATCCATTTGAACAGACCGTCTGAGCTCTTAACTTTGCGGAGCCTCACTTAAAGCAACATCTGAATGACCATCGTGAAAATGCGAGAGTCTGCGAGTTCAACACAGCGGCGACAACAAGGGAACAATACTGGCGTCCGGACACAACTCTGTCTCATACGACTGCAAACAAATGAGGCCTCCGTACTTGCGTAGAAGGAATGAAAAAGGAACGAAGACGGCTCAAAGGCCGCTTCCGTGCGCCAGCAGAAGTGTGGCGGTCTCCTGTGAACCTACTGCAAGAGGTATCTTCACTACAGCACGGGTCCTTGTGTCTGCACTCTGCACACCTCTTTTGTCCGGATGAGGGAGAATAAACAAGCTCACAAATTAGCATGCAATGGTATTAAGGAAGTGGAAGTTGTCTCATTTTTCCATTTTCAGCGCAAAAACCCGTTTTCCCACATAAGCCCCTTGCTCGCTTAATATGGCCCTTTGTGGAGGGTGCATGCGGCTGTTTAAATGGCACAGCGGGATCTCCCAGACGTCCGCAAAAAAGGAAAATAGTTTGGAACAATCGGCTTCAATTCAAGGGCAACAAGAAGCATTTTACAGTTGGTTTATTATCATTCTTGTGCCGTTTAAGCTGTCTTTCATGTCAAAAGTCCTTTCCTGCTCACAGATCACCGGGAAGCAATCGGCCGGCTCCTCCGCTGGGCCTTAAGCCTCTCTCGGGGTTCCTGGCTTTGATCACTTGTGTCATTGGCCATCGAGTTAAAAAATACAGGACTGCTGGGATAAGCTCATGTTCTTGTCTCAGGCGACGGTCTTTCTGCCCTCCCGCCTCATTCAGCTCCCTCTTTTGTTCTGGCCTCAGCAGTCTGGGAATAGACTATCTCAGGCTGGGGTGGGAGGGCAGCGTTTGAGAAGCGCAATTCTCAGGTCATCCTTGGCCCAGCTAACAAGGAAAAACCAACGGCGATAGACAAATCGATCAGTTAATCCAGGGACAAGACGCATTTTTTTTTATTGTCACCACGAGCTCCAGGATGAATGGAGATTACCGCCCCCTCGGCCCACCAACACCCCATGGGGAGCAACGGAGCAAGAAAACTGCCTGGAGGCGGCCGTGCGTCTGTGCGCGGCTCCTGCAAGCCTTCCCCAAAACCACCGCGGTCCCAAGGATGCACGAGTGCTGCAGGAAGGCGGACTTTGTGCAAAGCTGGCAAATAAACCCCAAAGGGAGAGAATCATGCCTGATTAACTCGGGCCATGACAACCGTGTGTACGCAAGAGTTTCACATTAGGTCAAACTTGATTTTATTGTTTGGATTTTTGTCCCTCGGTAATTCATTCTGGATGCCTCTCCTATGAACGAGCAGCATGCCAACATGCTAAACTTTCCATTACAATATTGTTAGTTGAACTGAAACAGGTTACACATGCAGCTCGTCGCTCCTCCCGCAGCTTTAAAACGCGCCTTTCGGCGGTTCGGCCATAATCGGGGACACGTACATCGCATGTTTGTTGTGACTGAATGGCGGAAGCCGTCGGCCAAGTTTCGATCGAGCAAATAACACAGCTAACTGGCTTATGCCTTGCGTAGAATTAAGCACAGTTAAACAATTCAAATGACTTTCCTCTAAGATGCTGGAGTGCTAATAAATTGGATCTTTTTTGGCTTTTGGACCATTTGTTCCTAGCTGCGTTGCTTTAACACCGACCTTTGGTTTGGAGCGCTTGTGGGGATAAAGCGGTCGGAGCGATTCACCAGCGAAAACAGAAGAACGGCGCGTGTGATGGGAAGCTGCAAAACGCACTCTTCCCTCGAGCTGTGAAGGGTTCTGTCAAAAGAATTCAGAAGTGCAAGAAGACCTCATGTGCACTGTAAAATTCAGCTGTTGACCAACACTTGTGAGACACCCCTTAGAAAAGCAGACATTTCCTTCCTAAATCATTGGCTCGGTGACGCATCTCTGTCTCATTGACATCTATTGGCTGACAAGCGATGGGAAAACGCACCCCGAGAACAGCACTGGGCTCACTGTCGACACCAGTCCTACAGGTGAGCGATGGCTGAAGATGAGAAAAGTGCAGATCATTGCTTAAGCTCCCAAGTTCACGCGCGTTTGCTTACTTTACCGCTAAGTGGAGAGTGAGCTTTGCTTTGTGGAGGCTGCATGTGTCTGGTGGGAGGAGGCTAGACTTTGCTCAAGGAATTCCAGCTGTGCTTGGTCCACCCAACCTTTTCTCACACCCCTCCACCCCCTGTTTGAAAGAGGGCAACCGACTTTCTGGTGGCAGAGGTGGCGGCCGGGGAGATTTCGGGCCCGAGGGCAAGCCCTGCTTTCGGGGGGCACAGTTCATTACTGGGTGAGGAAATCACGGGACACCTCAAACTGCCATTAATCAGCCAGGGAGCCCGACTGGAGCCAGTCGAGGAGCTGGTGGGCAGTCCGGGGCAGGGGGCGGACGCCGGGGGAAACCCAAGCAGACGGAGACGAATGCTCCCCGGTGCGACGGTGCGAAACCCTGGGCCTCGCAGGGGCTACGGCATGCAAACTCCCATTGATTTAGGCCATTTCCCCCTCGAGCACAGCTATTCATCTCACATGCGGCCTTGACAGTTTTATGCTGCCTGTAGCCGTGTTATTACATCGGTGCTGGGTTGCCAGTAACCATTGTGCTTATGAAAATTTACTCGCAGATGCAATTTGGGCTTTCGGAGGATGCGTACCCGCACGCAGAATGTCCAACGCACTGTTGTACTTGAACAAAATCCAAGGACTTTAATAGCTTCTCCTCATTGGCCGAGAGGTTTTTATTTTATTTTTAATGGGCAAGAAAACACTTTTCACAGAAACAAACTAGACTACTTAACCGTGCGTTGTGGCTGACCTTCATCTGAATCGAATACTCGGAAAGGTCCCAAAGGCGTAGCGGGAGCCGACCCTTTCCTTTGCGGTTTTGTCGCGTGCGCTCAGTTTGTGGCACCGCCACCGGGGCAGGAGGGAGCCAAGGTCTCGAAGCTTCGGTCTGGAAAATGCGGGCAGCCCGCGGATGTGCGGCGAAACGTCTTCTCCGCGAGCGCCCAGGCCCCACGCCGGCATGACACGGTGCCATTAGCTCATTCCCAGCCCACAATAAACTTTAATGTTTTCGTGTTAGCTGGAAGCAAAAAACGGCACAAAACGCGGACACGGCTTGGCAGCTGAATGTCATGCTGTGCCGTTCTTCTACCCCGACAAGGCTGACCTGTGGAGTGGACCACCGCGATGCCATTAACATCTAAACACCGAGCATGGCGGTGCACCTTATTTACGTTTGGGCTAGCGTTTCCTGTCTTCGGATCGCATTTTTCATGCATGCGTGCAGAGCGTTGCAGCATGCTGGCATTTCCTGGTTTTCGTTCCAGCTGGTGCCTGCATTTGTTTATTTCACCGTTTACAGGGAACAGTAACCCAATTTACGTGGTAAAACCTTGCTCAAAACAGCATCGTGTCAGATCCCCTGTGGAAAAAAGAAGATGGTGATTTCCAGAGGCTGCAAAAGTCAATATTGGGATGAGAAGTGCATTCCAGTCCGGAGAGCCCGGTACACACCGAGCGGTGGTCATTCGCCCCTTTTCTGGTAGAACGGAACATCGTTTTGTCCGCGTGCACGATTTTTATTGATTCCCGGAGATTAATGGTTATATTAGTTCCCACAAGATGAGAGACCTTGGAAGACTGTGGGCCATTCCAAGTTTAAATGGAAAGCTTGTGTTGACTGCACTACAAAGCGCGTGTGCAAATATTGAATAATGTGGGGCTTTCAAGTGACTGCAAGGGAACTCTTTACAGCTGTCAGTACATCTCAGCCATGACAGCTTTTGGTGTGGTTTACATCGCACAATCACATGGTAAACAGCTTTAATAGAGCCATATGCACCACTGCTCCGTACCTCAGGAGTGGCTCCGTTTTGGTACTGCAGCATCCATTATTCAGCCGCTTGTGTCAAGATGAATTGAGAAGAAGGACGATCGGATGCATCGATTCTCACTAGAAGGAACGGAGAGGACTCTGTACGCCAAGACAGACTTCACCCTGACAAGCGCACATGCCAAACACAAAGTCGAGCGAAACTAAAGGGCAGGCAGGAGAGCGGCTAGAAGGGTGGGGCAAAGTGGTGCGGCGGACGGTGCCGCATCCCTGGCGCGCGAGTTCGGTCGTGGTGGGACTCCGGCTCAGGCCGTGTCCGTTCTCCCAAAGTCCAGAGATATGGGGTCACGAGGTGCGGATCGGGAGGTCGCTCTGAATTGCCCGTTGTGCATCTGCGTGAGCGCAGGAGCGTGTTTGGCATCCCGTCCCGGGTGCATCCTGCCTCGCACTCGGTGCCGCCCGCTGTAGCCCAGTGTCGGGCAAACGGTTGCGGATGATGGACGTACGATTCCTCCTTGCTAAGTTCATTTAGTTCTGAGCACCATCTGAAAACCACGGCGTGGAGACAAAACCTTCTTCTTTCCAGCATTAAGACTTTAGGGAATCGGTGCAAGTCAGCTGCATCCATGCAGCTGTGCAGATACACAAATTCTCTGTGGGCTTCAGTGGAATCTGTGAGCTCCGCTCTGTCTTGACCTCTGTCCCCTTGCAGGCCATGGCCCCAGTGGGTTTATTTTGATTTATGGGCCTGAAAACAGACAAACAGCACCAACACCCCTGGCCTTCATAAAGGTTACGTAGGTAATGAACAGGATCGGGCCGGACTTTATGTCTCGAGCTGGTACGGGCCTTCCTTCGGGAAAGAGGCACTTCCTCTTCTTGACGTTGTGCCCGCATGCTGGGTTCTCCTGCAGGGACGTGGACTCCTGTGTGGAAACGCTGCCTCGCTGATGTTGATTTATAACCCCAGTGCTTCAGAAGTACTCTAAATCCACCCTCCTGCCATGGCGCCATCTGGACCAGAGAGCGGCCAGGGAGACCCCTGGACCTTAACCACATTCATTCCTGCAGAAGAATTTCTATTTTTGAACTTGTAGGTTTTTGGGTGAGCATCAGAAGGTTAGTTTGCAGAAGCTGTGTGTATGCCATTTGCGCTGACTGGTGCACGAGATTAATGGTAGTTCCCTCTAAAATAAGAATTTCACCAAGTGGAAAAATTTGTCACGGTTCTCATGAAGTCCACATTTCATTACGTTTAACTTCTTTAATGAGGCTTCACTGCTATTAAAGTGAAGTTTGTCTCAGCTCAGCTCACTGTGTGAACAACTGAAATCCAAGCCGAATGCACGCACGGATCAAAACACGATGTTGTTCAGGGCAGCTCAGCAATCCGGCGCTTGCGGTGACGCCGTAATATTTGCGGATCACCGGTCATTATTAGTAAAGACCAATGCAGACAGGATTCTAGGCATCCCGCAATGTCATTGCTGCAGGTGTTCTCCAAAGTGACAACGCACACTGCGCCATCGCGCAGCAAAGGCGCACGCGTTCAAAGTGGTCACGGAAACTGGCGCGCAGACGAGGGTGAAGCGTCTCTTTCGCAGCTCTCCGGCAAAAGCCAAAATACGGTGGGGTTTTTGTGCAAAACGTGATTCTGCTCTGGACACGGTAGTGAGACCCACCCGAAAAAGCAGCGCAGAGCGCCAAACACCTGGTAGATGTGGATATGCAAAGTAGCACTACCGTGGGGGCAACACGCTGGCATGGGGCTGTTGCGCACCTCTGCTTTTCTCTTCCTGCTCAGCTTTACACAGGAGTGCAATGGGACGCTGAAGAGCTGCATCAGGAGGCTACTACCTGCTGGAAACTGTCATGTTTTCCTTTGTTGGCTTTGCTGTATAGAATTTCCCCCCTTTTTTCCTTGCTTAAATCTCCCAGAAACATAAGAAGTCGCCAAATTCTAATAAACCTTTTGTCAGTTGTGAAATAGAACCGTTTACCTGAGTGATGTCACCTCTTGCGAATGCATCTATGCATGAACTGCACCACGAACATGAGTTTGGGCCAAGTGTCCCTGTGGTGGATGCCTTCACCCCCCCCCCCCCCAACCTGCTAAATGCTTATTCACAGGTAAAGCATACCGGTTTCAAGCATCTTACCACACACTTGTAACTGATCACTCTATGGCAGTTCCTCTTCGGAATGCTACCCTGTGCTCTTGGTATCCGTGTATAAATATGGAAAATGAAACCCATCATCATAGCAAAAATTTCCACTTTGCTCCGACCACAAACTGAGAAAATGCCACACGGGAGTCAGTACTTCAGAGGCTAATTTTTATAGCGCTCAGGGAAACCGCAGATTATGTGTCTTCTGCTGGGTTTAGATTACCTTAGAGATACCGCAGCAACAAAAAACTCTTAATGCAGGAATTTCCACCTGAGAACCGAAAGCATCGCAGGACAATTGTGCGAGCGCAAAGCCAAAGAAGCTTTGTCGTCTCCTTGACTGAGCTGCGCGTACGCTATCGTTCCCCCGTTTCCCCTGCTTCGGAGGTAGGTTTTCCGTCAACCTTTCATTTGTGCCGCTCTTTGGAAGGCTCAGCAGCAGCACCTCTTCTCCAAAGCGGACCAACTCCTTCGTGGTCGCGAAAGCAACTCCTCGACCTGCGGTCCACCGGTGGCCTCTACTTTCCTCCCTGCAGGTCGAACACTGGTCAGTTTGCGTCCCCCGGGCCACTTCGCCACAAACGGCTTATCGTGGTACGGCGATACTTGGGTGCTGGGGGGGGGGGGCGCAGCACTTCGTCCGTGCGTCCCTGGGGACCGCTAACACGCCAACTCTTTTAGAAAACAGCTTCTTCTCAAAGTGACCGTTTCAGAGAACAGCAATAAGAGCATTTTATCGAGTGCGTCTGGAAAAAGAGGAGAGTAAGACGGAGAGCTATTTTTTGCGATTTCCCTTATGCTGGCTTTCTGCGCGCGTGTGTGTAGGAACACACTTGCTTACGAAACTGTTTAAATGTTTGTACCGCAGAGGCCTGTGAATGGAAAAGAACTTGGCAAACTTAAATGTTAATATCAACTGCGCAGAGAATGACACGCTGAGCAATGACGCGGTTATGCAAGCTGAAATAAGCATCCTTCTGACTCCTTCTCGCAGCACATTTTCATCTATTGTTTCACATCGGTTAATGAATGCATGCGGTGGGCAAACGTGCAAAAATACTCATGTCGTTCTCAAGGAAACAGTCTTTCTGAATTTGGCTGAAAAGGCAAGAACACGTCGAAGTCGCGGGGAAGTTCTCGTACGAATTTGTCCGAGGGTTTCGGAGGAGCTCCGCGGGTTCCGTTCCAGACAGGAAATCCTGCAGACTGCGGTTGACATGCTGACATTCGGGCCACATTCGCTTCCAGCAGCAGCTTGCATAACAGTTCTGTCAATTATTAGTGAGATGTGCACACGGGCTGCCAAGAGCGGACCGCACAAACAATCGGTTACTCATTACCCAACGGCGGTCCAACGCGGTCCTGTTAAAGGGCCAGCCGCAGCTCTGGCAAAGGTCAACAGAGAGCGATGGTCACCGGAGAGAAAGACACTTCTGCAAACAGTTGCCATTGTCATTTCACGTTCACCTTCACATTTGCCCTCCATTCATGAGAATTATCTTGAAAGTGGAAAAATTAAACAATAGCTGCTCTGGCACGAGGCCTCCCGCTGGCACCGAGTCCGGGGCCGGCTTGTAGCAGCACTTTGTGGAACTCAAGACCACTGAGGTTTACCCTGACCTGCGGTCTGGAATGCCAGCGATAGCTATTACAGGATTATAGGATTGCCATGACACCAGATTTGTCTTTCCCGGGGTGTCACTGGATATTTCCATAGTGTGCTGGCAGCTCACGTTGCCTACGAGTGCTCCATTTCTATTAGAAAGACCTCGGCTAATCCTCGGCCTCGCTTCATATTTTCCTCGTGTCTTCCCTTTTATGCCGCTTCAGGTGTATTTGGCGATGTGCCTTAGCAAATTTATACATTTCTTCGGGACGAAAAGCTATTGCTTAAAAAACGCTTTAATGAAATTGAATTTTTGCGGCTTCATTTTTAAAACGATCATTTGTGTTCGGGTGTCGCAGCAGGCAGAATCGGTGCCTCGTGGCTCCTAAGCTGTGATGCACTGTTTGGGTTCAGACCTTTGCATGTGTGGATCTCCTCTCACAGTCCGCAGACTGTTTTTAAGGTGGACCGGTGGCTCTGAATTGCCCTTAGTGTGTGTGTGTGTGTGTGTGTGTGTGTGTGTGTGTGTGAGAGAGAGAGAGAGAAAGAGAGAGAGACTGCCCTGTGATGGATGGGTATCCGGTCCAAGGTAAACACTGCCTCACACCCTGTGCTTCCCAGATGTATGCTGCTCTAGCATAGCCCTGCAGTAGACAAACGGTTTGTGACATGAACGGAGGGGGGATGTTGTTCTTCCCCACGTACCCACCGCATGTGAACAACGCTGCACAGACTCACTGCTGTGTCATAATTCGGGTTTAGCTGTGAACGTGTGACTGCTCAGCGAGGTGTTGTCCTGTTATGTTGAAACAGATGAGCTTCTGGCAGAGGCGCGGTGGTTTGAATCGGCTCGGAGCTCAGGTGGCCTTGGTGTGCAGATGCTCTGCGCCCGTCGGCTCCCGCGCTGCTTTCTGCATCTCTCACTTGCTGCGCTTACGTGTGAAATCATCGGTTTGTCGGGTACACGAGAACCTGATGCTCTTATTTGGTGCCTTGAGCCACACAAGTGACAGAAATTAACAAATGTTTGGCTGAGGAATCGGCGGTGCGGTCGTCCGACTTCACCCTGGTTTGTCCTCAGCACGGCCTCTCCGTGTTTTCGTGGTTTAAAGCCGTCCGGTTTCCGAATAATCTGCGTGAAACGCAAGTGTGCGTGGTGTGCATAGTCTCCCACCTGTGCTGAACATTACCGATCGGTTTGCCAGCGGCTGACGTGCGAAATCTGTGGCTGGAATGGCTCGGGAGTCTGGCAGGAGACTGACGGCGCCTCCTGCGACAGGAGTCTACTTTCATGCTTTCACAATTACGCTTGTTTTTAATCTGCCTTCCTCATTCGATCCCCGAGCGGGCGTTTGCCTTCTGCCCGGAGGAGAACATCTCCCCCGCAAGTCCGAAAGGTGCGGAACCGCCGGACGCTCCCCTCTCCCGTGCCGATGCAGGTGTGGCTGCACCTTCGACGCCGCGAATAAAGCCCGGCCCGCATGCCCCCGGCCTCGCGGCACCGCTCAGAACATTCTGGAAAAACGCGCCATTCTTCCGCTTAGCATTTCTAGGCAAGGGTCTGCAATGAGTGACCCCCAAAAGGGTCAAAGTTCACATATAAATCCAGTCCAGGTTTCCTCCACTTAATGGGCTCCTCTTAGTCAACGGGCGAGACATAAAGTCGCAGATTTCCATGTGCGAGCTCCATATTTCCAGGGAAGGAAATCATTTTTGTTGCTAACTTACAGAAAAGGATCTTAACTGAACAACGCTCCTATATTATGAGAAATATTAAACTGCGACAGACCCCATAATAAGTGCCTAGCCAGCTGCTTACTGTGTTGTACAACTCCTAGTGCTCTTCTGCGTGAAGGGAGCCTCTGCTTTTCTATGAAGCAGTGCTTAAAAAAGGCCACGGCTTAAATCTCCAGAGACGGCCTTTTCTGTTGAATCGATGCATTCTTCTGCAAACAAGAGTGCTGGCTAAATTACATTTGAGCAACACAACCGAGCAGTGCATTCCAAGAAAAGAAAAATGAGAAGTGCTTTTTACTCGGCTACGGAACAGCGATAGCCGGACGGCGGCGGTGTTGCAATCGGCTCCCCTGCCAGATAAGGTCATTGTGTGGCCCGGGTTCGGAAGTAGACCTGAAAGCCTGTATGACAAGTAAACACGAGGAAGGAAATAATCAATTTGGAGCTTTTAATGAACAACCCCTTATCGTGTGCTCGCTGCAGTATTACCCCGGTAAGTTAAACATTGCACACCGGGCCGTGCGGTTTAAGGTGGCCGGGAGCGCAGCTTTGAGGGTTTTAAGGTAGGTGGTGGCTTTCCGGCAGTTCCTCGCCGTGTAGCGGGGTGGCAGACCGCTGTGAAAATCCAGTGTTTAAAGTGTGATAAGCAGCGGGCTTTACCATGCATGGTGTTATATAAAAGGCCGGCTTTTGCAACACTCACAGTGGATTGTTTAAGCCATTGTACTATATGTTAGATTAGATTAGTGCATTCAACACTGGGCTGGATGGACCTGAAAAACCCCATCCTTCTGTCCATCCAGCATCTGTAACCACTCATCCAAGGCAGGGCCTATCCCTGAAGCAGAGAGATCACTTCCGTACACGTACACGCACGCGCACACACACACGCACACACGAACATGGGGTGAACACGCAAACACCGCACAGTGTGGTCTGGATTCCAACCAATGTCAGAACCCTCAGCTCAGGAGCTATAGGCCACCAGTGCTGCCCACAGTACTGTACAGCCACCCATCATCTCGTGACAGTCAAACCACAGAACCATGACAAGCAGTAGCTGAGCTGCAGCGGAAACCCAAACCAGAAATGCAGTCTGTTGCTGTGCTTTTACTACACGCAAGCTTTTTACTTTGACCGAGGACTGAGATTTACATTTATCTCTTCATAGAAGTATGAAATGGCACTGTCATGGGGGTACAAAGTGTAAACACACAGGCGTGGCACGATCAAGCTTTAAATATTTCTCTTTTCCCTGAAGAATGCAAGAAACACAAGAGCCCTGAGACTCTTTTGAAAACATCTGCAGGTCTGTTGGATGGATGTGGGGTCCAGGCTATTTTGCTGTTGACAAATAGCTGGTTGGGGCTTTGCTCCTCTTGGGGGTCGGAGAGCCTCACTGAAATAACAGCTACAGGGAGAGTTCAAAGGTGCTCACACTGGCAGCGAGAAGACTCCCCGCTTCCCCCACCCCGGAGGTCACAAATCCTCCTAGTTCTGAGGCGACCGGGCCATAAATGGAAGGGGATGCTACTTTCTGATGCGGATGCTAAATTGAACAAGAAAGAGACAAACCTTTCCGGGCATTAAGTGGCTTCAGCACGGACCTCCTCCTAAAAGCAGCTCAGGTCCACGTCCCTCACTTTAACATGTCGCTTGCTGACATGTTGTGGGTGCAAGTGGCTCGAGTCCATAACTCGCAGAGGAGTTCTGTCACCCTTGTTAGCGCCGCAGGGTCATAATTAAACTAAACCGAAGTCCAAATTAAACCGTTCATTGTTCGCTGGAAAATACAGACGTATAAATAATTTCCTGCGCGGTTTGAATATTTTCCTGCTTCTACGGTCGGGTCTGCGCCACTGGACAGGCGGCTCCCGAGGGCGAACAAATAGAGACAGTTTTATCGATCAGACTCGTGTGGATTTTGTGTGGAAAGAACAGAAAAGTTCTCATGCGTTCAGCAGTCATTTTCGGTGTCGCGGTGAAACGCTTCAGTAAGCCGGCTGTTAATCTGTACTGTGATTCCTGTACTTGGCCCATCTGGCTGCCCTTTGCTGGATCTCCGCAAAGGGACCTTTACACACTGCTGGCATCCCCTCGCCTTCGTCCGGCTTAAATTTAGACACAAATGGGTCCAAGGATCCCGATACGGTCTTTCGGCGTCGTTCGTCGGATCGGTGCCGGCAAGAAATGCCCCCTGTGCCCCCAGGGTTAAATATTTCAGAGTTAACTTGTGGGACAGCGGGCGGTCGCAGCGTAGCAGCCACATGAGCACTGCAGGCCGTAGATGCAGGACCCGAGGTAGCACCCTGGTTTAACACGGAGGCGTTCGAGCAGGTAAATAGTCGCAAGCTGCTCGACCGATGAACCGGTTTAGCTGAACGACGCAACGGTGACGCTGCCTAGACAGAGCTGTGCGTAGCGGTGCGGCTCCCCGCTTGACGTGCACGACCGGCGCTTTGGTGGAATTCGTTCTCAGCAGGCGCCTTTCAACACCAACCTCCTCCTTGCCCGTGGCCTGGTCTGCTGTCCTTTGCTGCTGTTACGCCGCAGCTTCAAAGGCTCGCGTACAGTACGGCTGCGAGGCATTCCTGTCCTTCCTGCCCGGACCTGCGCCGGTCGCACATGCCCTGTCCGATTAAAAGCCCTCGGCGCGTACCCTGCAATTACCTCCCGATGGCCTTGTATTCCGAGTTCCTGCTGCATGTAGAAGCAGCACACCCAGGAAGCGCTTTGTTAAATCCAGGTAAGATGGAGAAGTTCACCTGGATAATCTTCAAGCTTGTTTGGAGAATTATGTAAAAGTCTCGGACAAATTCATTTAAACGCAGCTATTTGCAGTTTGTCGGTTTTTCTAATTTGGTCTCTTTTCCTGACTTCAGAGGCTTAAAGAAAGAACTTGCTTTGATTTTATTTGAGCCTTTTTTCCCTAAACTTTGCTCATAACATCATTTTACGGAGAATTATAAAAGTCAAAGTAATAGAAACAAACATCTCATTACCGTCAGGACCTGCATTAATGCCAAAGTGTTCCCTCTCAGGCAGTAAAAGGGAAGGCCGGGGGTTATGGGGCGATAAACTACTTCCGAGGAGACGTGCAGGACTCCGCTCCCCGCCCGGCATGGTGCGCCGCTGGAGCCAGCTCAGTCGTAAAGGCGGCAAACACCAACTGTAAATGAGTATAAAAATCCCGGAGACGTCCTTTTTACGGCCCAGCCTCTTGCTGTGAGGTTTGTTTGTGGAAGGCCTACAAATAAATGAAAGGCGAGTACGAGGAGAGCAAAAGGGGGAGAGAGAAGGGCAAAATGAAGCAGCCCGAGAGGGCAGGGGCGTCCATTAAAACGCCGTGACGGAACCCCACAACTGCGCTTAACCCTGAAAGGAATTAAAGATGCAAACAAATGGAGACAACGCTGGTAAACAGTCTGCTGCTGGAGCGGTCCAGCCCCGTAAACCTGACTTATACGAGCGGTAGTGAAAAAACAAACTTCCTCGCCGGGCACTGAACAATTTTATATGCGAACCCGGGGCCGGGTTCCATCGGAGCGGCAGGCACCGTTCCCTTGTCCGTCCGCAAGCACGGAAGAGACGAGCATCGTTCGCCGCCACCGGGGTCCCGAACCGCCGCTCCCGCGACTTCGCCGGCCGCCTTACCGTCGTTGCGCCGAATGATACGACCGACATTTAACGTTTGTTTCATTCCAGTTGCCGGATTTTACGTGCACAGCTACTTGCGTTCAGCTGTTTGCAACTTTTGCATGTAAGCGTTCATGCGCTCATTCCTCGTTCTTCCTTTCGTGCCACAAAGGACTTTCACACCGGATAACTCGCTCAGGGAAAAATGCGGTCTAGCACAACAGTCTGAGATAAAAGATAAAGTAAGAATAATTTTTGGCGTTCCGAGGGCAAGCACTGGCCGTACGCAGGCGCACGGCGTGCGCGGTAGTCGTCCTGTGTTTGGGCGATGGCGAAACCTGACGTTGAGCAGCCATATAATTTAAGGGCCGCCTTGGTAACCGAAGAGCAACCATCGCAGTGCTTGTTAACCCTCTTCCTGTGGGGTCGCGCTTTTTTTTCATGCCTTGGGGTGAAACTGTGTTTGGAAACAAGGCACTTCAATGAGTAATTTCTAAAAGCCAGTGAAATAAAACGCGGTGATATTTTGTGACAACCCTTGCCTACTGAGCGTATTAAAAAGTGTTTAAAAATCGAGTCTCAGATTTCAGTTCGGATCTATGTGGTTGCTTTAACGTTTAATATATTTTTTTTCACAGCTTTTAAATTCTTCGTGCATTTCTTTGGAAACGGACCCCGCTGTCTCGCAGCAGCCATCTAAAAGCTACGGTTAGCATAAATAAAAAAGCAGCAGCAGAAGGGAGGACGCACTCGCCCCAAGTCGCAGGCCACGCCTCCTCCGCACATCCATGCCCCCGTCTCTCCCCACTTTGACCCCACCTTTAGCGACTCCCCCTTTCGACACACACGCACGCACACACACCACCCTCTTGCTTCCAGGAAAAAAAGGATTGAGGGAAATCCAACACCACCATAATTTCCCTGCCAGGTTTTGACCTGATCTCACAAATCCGAAAAAGCGATACCGTATAAGAGAGGGGTCACTCACACCTCGAGCTTTAATGAAGAGCCATAGGGCGAATACTGACACACAGGAATGCTGGGATCTCAGCCTTGTAAACAGCTTACATCCGTGCCTAAAACGCACGCTTTTTCTTAAACAAATGGCACCGGTTCGGGAGGGCCCGTGCAGCACATGTGCGGGCTGCTCGGCCGGCTTTCCTTTTTTTCACGGTCACGTGCGAGGCCTTGTTAAAACCTCGGCGAGATACGACAAGGGTGTGGTGCAGTCATTGTAGCCACGGCGAATGTTTTCCCTTGCACCGTTTCTGCGTGTCGGGTGCGATTGGCCACCGGGGACCGCGTCGCCGAAAAGCACGAATACTGGCGGTTCCTGTCTGGTCCTTCCTATCGGACACCTGGGGTCTGCACCTTCACAGAGGCGCGCTTCTCGGTGATGCCGCTTGAGATAAAAACGCACCCGAAGACGTACGCTTACATTTTATTCTGAGTAATTTCAACAGCGAAAATGTCAGACGATCCTGTCCAGTTTGCCATAGAAAAACTAGAAGAGAAGGATGTTGATGATGGTAAGAGAGCTAAGCCCATAAAAGGCGCTTCACCAGCAGAAAGGTTTGGGTCTCCATTGGCATCTTGTGACTTGTGTGATCTTGTGAAGTTATCTAGTGATCTTCAGTCCAAAAAGGGTCTCAAATGAATAATTTTGTCAGCTGTTTATTTATCAGGAAGTTGTTATATAAGCATAAATATGGAGTGCTACCAGAAATTGTATTACTGCATGAAAGTTGAGAGAAGAGAAGTTAGGGAAGGGGGTTGCTTGTTTGCAAGCATTTCCCTTGTGTCGTGATTTACGAGGGCTAAGAATGAATTAAAGTTAAGACCTTCATTCTTCATTTGATTTTAGACTTCTTGCTGAAGATGCTGTAACTGTAGAGAAACTGTTCTAAATCACCTCCTGAAAGGCGATCGATGCGCAATGTTAAGTGCGTCCATGTCATTGCAAGAGAGGCTGTGACAGAGCAAAGGGAGACAGAAGACAAGAGGACCCCTGATTTACAGCCAGCGTTATTGGACAAATTTTTGTGCAGTTTTCGTAATCTTTGTAATTTCCGTCAGTGGGTTTTCTCCATTTCCCTTACCGGTTACCTGCTTGTCTGGCACGGGAGCTCAGTGGTCCACACCCACCACTGCCTCAGTGGTCCTGGCAGCATGAGCCAAGAGGCAGGGCGCACCCCGGACGCGGTGCAGATTGTGCATTCGAACACAAAATGCTCACTCCAGGTTCAGAGGAAGCGAAATGAATTTAACAGACAACTGCTTATTATTTAGCGTGCAATATGACTACCAGAAGCTGCTCTGCTGAGTGCGTCTCCTGTACAATTCTAGTGTTAGCAGTGCAAATTCAGCCAGAAAGATATTTGCCTGTAACTCACTTGTGGCCCATAATGGAGTGCGACCCCCCCCCACATTACACAGCCGCTGACAGCAGTATTTCACATACGATCTTCACACATGCACACCACCATGAAGCGGCTTTCATGTCTTGGCGCCTTTCATGTACTCGCACAAGCCTGCATGACTTACGGTAAAGTTTCCCTTCGCACTGATCCTGCCAGAGTGATCCTTCTCCCTGCCTTGAGGTCGTAAAAGCAACCCTCAAATTACTCTCATGCCTATTGGCAGAACACATTTTTATTCCTTTAACCTCAGTTTCAACCTTAACATTGTACTTGCTGGGCTGTTTGCGTGCGCGTGTGCTGGGTGGGACAGCTTTTAAGTTAAAAGGTGCAGGTTCACATCTCAGGACAGGAACCTGCCTCCCTGAACAAATAACTCGGAGTGCCCGAGACATTAGCGTAGGCAATGATCAATGATTTTGCTTTTTTGTTTTAGCTTTGTTTTGGAAAGGCACCCCTGTGCGGTGAAGTGCGGCTGAAAGGGAGTTGGAAAGACTTCACCTCACGACACTTTGCGACCGGGTGCAGCCACGCCTGCGCTGGCTTGCTGCCTTAGAGCTGCCTCAGAGCTCGCCCTTCCAGTCGCCCAAGCACCGTCTGAAAGACCACCGATCCCTACAGTCTGTGGGAACAACATGCTGGCAGGGTCACCGACCGGTGTGGCGCCGGGACATGACCGCAGGTGGGGACAACGTGCGGTTGTGGATCCACATCTGGCATCCACTGTGCTTTAGAACGGCCTCAGTCAATCGGTGGCATAGGTCTTCCGTCACCTACAAACCAAAGCTACAAACCTGCAAGCATAATGCAGCAAATAATAATGGAGGGCATGCAAACATCTCAGTAAGCTGTACACAGTGTCCTGTCACAAAAGTAAAGAAAAAACCTTGAGCGAACCCAGGTTGCAGGAAGAAATGATCAAACTGAGCTGCAAATAATAAATAAATAACTATATCATTTATGTAACTGTATATTATTATCATTATTACATAACTAAATGTGCATATATATATATATATATATATATATATATATGTGTGTGTGTGTCTGTGTGTGTGTCTCTTTAGAGAAGAACATCAGCAGCTAAATGACTAAATAACAAAGTAGCACATTCTTTGTTATGTCAGACTTAATACTTCAACTTTTAACACATTTAGCAACAGATTATGATCAATGCCAGATATTTCATTATGTTGCATGATGTAGAAACGCGCACACTGTTTTTTCTTTTAATGCAAGGAATATCTCAGTACATTAAGAAACACTGGAGAGAGGAGGGAAGAGATTTGCAAAGCTCAAGCTGTGATTTTAACCTTCGGGTGCCACGGATTTAAATCTACCGACTGTTGTCCTCGTCCACTTTCAACATTCAGTCATCAGCCTTCACTGTGGGGGCAATGATGAGATAATATAATCCTTTCATGTTATATCTTTAAAATGTTGAACAATATTTTCCAAAATAATTGCAGAAACATCTTACAAATATATATTTGTTTGATATGTAGCTATAAATAAATGTGTAAGGCATGCATGTTGTTGATATCAGAGCAAAGCTTGACCCTCTAGAAAAAACCTTGTGCAATGATTTGTGCTGCCAGGATATTTATGCTGCGTGCGAAACATCATACAGTGAAATATTATGATAATATCAACAAATCCAGAAAACGACACGTGGAGTCCAGGAGCTGTGCTACTGAGAAGCAAAAAGAGAAGCTGTAGTGAGAACAAGATAACTAATGAAAAGCCATAGTGTTTTAAATAATAATACAGGCTTTTGGAAAGAGAATTTGACTCAGCATGAAGGGTGGCTGAAGGACCGCTGCACACGTCGCACACCAACAGGACTGTGGTCTTTTTTATGTTTTATGGCTGCTCCTTGTTGGGTTTTCATGCTCTGCCTCACATGCAATGAGGTTTGGAGGAGTTTATGGCCCACATATTTCTAATGCAATTTGTTTTTCGGCACAGCTCCAACGTGGCCGTGGCCTTCCTGTGTCAGAGGTCAGAGCAGAGTTCTCCCCGCTTTAAGGCCATGTGCCCCATCCATACGTCTGAGTGCAGATGGGGCCGCAGCTGCGATTCTGTGCACACCAGGGACGTCACAGACAACTCGATGGCCTTCCCTAGACTATGACGTGTTTGCACCCCTGTGAGCCTGAATACAAGTATGCCTTGTTGCTGGCTTTTACCTGCTCTGGGGCCTAAAGGGTGAACTAGAGTTTTCTTAGCAAAACCTTTGGCGAGCACCATCCGTGTGGCTCTGTTTTTCAGGAGATTGCTTTCTACTGCTAGTTTGATTCCCATATGTAAAGTAATGAATTTCAACTGTTCTCTTTCTAGAAAACAATACTCATTTATCTGCAGAGTAATAGATTTAAAATTCTCTTATTTTGAAGTTTTAATTTGCTGGAACTTACTGCTCTGTAAGCCTGCCTGTCTGTGGTTAAGCAGAAACGGAGTGAGCAAATTTTCTTTCGCAGCGTACGTACAAGAATTGCATTCAACATTCCTGTGACTCCCAGAGGCACGATACGTCTCCAAATTTTTCGTTTTTTCCCCTCTTTTCAACTGTAATTGAATCAAATTAAGCCCGCGGTTTCCACCGAATTCTCTGCGTGCCATAGTAACTGATGTGACCCGCTGAGCAGCGCTCGCCAGGCTAAGGTAACCGGCAGGCCTGTTTTGAAGGGCCGTTGCATTTTGAGCAGCTGCTGATGGGGGGAATGAAAGGTATGCGGGCGAGTGGAAATTGGGGAAGGGGCTGCGCAGACTGCATGCCAGCCAAGGAAGTGGCCTGTCATCCTCAGGAAGTGCGACAAGAGGGAGGTTGTCATTGGTGGCAGGCGTGGGATCCTCGGCAGACTCGGGACCAGCTCTGCAAACCCAGGACAATCTCTTCTCGTGCTGTGCTAGACACTGTCCAGTCCACCCTCCCACAGATCGCCACACGCTGCCCTTTTTAACGTCCTCCCCTTTTCCAGAATGGTCAGGAGCGCTGCGAAAGGCAGTCTTGGAAAAGTATCGGATGAGGACCGAACACATTAAGGAAAATACGTACACACTGTATGTTCAAAGAGACTTCGCAAGCGCACGTATGAAAGGTGAAGACCCTCACAAGGCAGTCCAGTGTGGTGTTTAATACAAACCATGTGGTTGGTAAAGGAGTTCCAGGGGAAACGCAATGAATCAGGGGCTGCAGTCGCTTGCAGTCAAGCAGCAGACACATTCCTGCTGGCAGCCGAGCTTCCCTAATTGCATTTAGTGTTAAATAGCTGCCAGATGACCCGGTCCGGAAGGCCAGAATCTCGGAAGAGGTGCCTTTCCGCTGCTCCATCAGACGTGGCTGTCCTTCACTGCTGAAGGCGGCAATGGCGTTTCTGTTTGTTTGCCTGTAAAATTCATCGACGATAATTTGAAAGCTCACGTTTTTTTAGCAGATTAATGGCATTGCACATTAAACCTGCATTTCGGAACATTTTTTCTAAAACAATTCAGAAATCCATCTTACCGCTCTTTGCGCACCGGACAGCTGAACCGTAGCAGGAAGTGTCCTCATCTGCACAGTTTACTGGAAATAATTATTGCACAGCCACGAAGGCAACTTACAGGGGAGCTCGCTGCTCGCAAGTTGCACAGAATTTGTGCCGAGCGGGTAGTTCTTACAGAAGAGAGCTTTGGCTTGTTGACTTGTTGGAGGCATTTCTGCGTGGTTAAGAAAAAAATCAGTTCCCCCATCTATGAAATACCAACACCGGTATGCCGGTAGGTACAGTATGTATGTGCAGCACGTATGCATTCGTGCAGAATCCAAGGCTTTTAATAGCTCGGCTGCTGTTGCTAGTGGGAGTCAGCATGAGTGTCACACCTGGGATGCTATTCGCTAAAGGAGGCAGAACAGGAAGCAAGTCCAGCAGTGCCTCAGGACGGATGGCATCTTTCAAACTGAGCGGTTAAGGCGCCCCGGGACCTGTATCTGCCGAGCAGCCGGTCAGGATCAGCCGTCGCACGGCTGCATTCTGCCCAGGCAGAAACGCGCTCGACTAGCAGCGGAATTCGAGGTGTCGGTTCTCTCCTCCGCTCCGGTTCCCATCGTCGGTGCCCGTCCCATCCACGGAGCTGTCCGTCAGCTGTGTCGAAACCGCGAATGTTTTCTTTGCGGCCCGGACGGAGCCCAGCGGCCCAGATTTATAACCAGAGACGCCCAGAGCAGGTGTCCGTGTTTTCTTTCTATCGGTTCCTCCGTGGCGATCGCACCCGAGTCGGCCGCTAATTGGAAGCGTCCACTGGGAAGTGAACGCTGGCTGCAGCTGCGGAGCAGCATTTCGTGGCGATCTGTCAGCGAGGCCCCGATTGGCCCGACACCCCTAATCCGCCCAGATGGTCCGCATTATCCGAGGAGTGCATGACTGCGCCGTGCCGGGCCAAGCCGAGGAGGGACGGGGCCCCGAGTAAACAAACTCCCAGGAAATGCTGTTTGCAGGATTTAAGTGCTTCCTGAACCGGATGTGGCCGTATCTGGGAACCGGGGGGGCGCCGGGCCTGTGGACTGTGTCACGCTAGACGTTTTCGACAAGCTGACATTCTGCAGAGCTGATGCGCAGCTGACGCGCCCGGGCTGTCTAAGGTGTTTTTTTTTTTTTTTTTGCTCTACTTGTCCAATGTCATCCTTCCAGTATCAGCTTGTTGACTTTGGCCCTCTTCCACTTATCCCTTTAATGGAGCAGGCGGGCCGAGTGCCAAATGCTTCCGGGATGGGCTCCGGACCACCAGCACCCTGCCTCCGCATGGTGGCTAAATGGTAATGAATGGATGAATGGAGAAAGCAGTAAGGTTAAGGACTTGGGCATAAACATGGGAACTCAAAGAGTATCAGCCAAATATAATTTGTTGTGAATTTTAGAATTTGGATAGCTTTGGGCAGAAAATTCAAATCCGTGGATCTAAACTGTTCAAATGTACGATTTATCTTTATCTGCCCGTTGGCAAAGTGCGGTGCTTCTGCCATAAAAAGATTTGCATTACGTGCTCCTCCCTGCTTTAATTGACTGCCACTGCAAAACTGGTCCAGTGGATGCCCTTTCCCAGACCACTGGACCATAGCTTGCCCTCCACTTCCTTTTTTTTGCTAATGTGGCCCTTCAGGCCCTTCATTAATCACCCCTGACCCTTGGACTTACGCAACGGGTCTCCAGCATTCAGGCGGCTGTATAGCTCGCGACGTAGAAAGCACGCAGCATTTTAATGCTTTTGGATAGCAGTTTATGTCAGTTAATTTCTCACTGGTGTCAAAAACCTGAATATTTTCTATTTGTCTGCGCCTATAGGGTACATTCTTGGCATTTTCATGGGCTGTGGAAACTTCACCTTCCTTAAACATATAAGGAATACCCATAATGGCTGGAACGACTAATAAGGAATGAGGTATTTGCATCTCCAAAAGGGTCCTTCTGTGAGCCCCCATCCAGGCTGAAATCCCTCTACAATAACTCTATTAGCATGCTCTGTTGTGCCTCTGTTTCTGTTCATTCAGACAGCCTATCGCTGCTGACGGGGCACATGGGGGCAACCACAGGGCCATTGTGTCACATTTAACACATGGGGCCCTCGCCAGGCCTCCACTCCGCACCAGGATGGAATGGGAAGGGGTGGGTGGGGGCGGCAGTTTGTTTTGCTGTTTTGATTGACGTGGGAGATGCAAACTGAAGACCTATGGACGCTGCTCTGCAGGACTCCAGTTGTGGGACCACCGTCTCCTCACCGCTAAACACACACTGTCACCTCATATTCCAGAGGAAACTTCTGGCGTTTTCTTAAAGTTGAGGCCTTTGCAATTTTCAAAGTGCTCATGATAACTGGGCGAATGCTTAAGGTGCACACTTAACCCAAGGAATTCGATTTATATACAGATGGTCCCCGACTTACGATGGGGTTCCGTTCCGATAAACTCATCGTAAGTCGAAAATGCTTTTAAAACACCTAACCTACTGTCACACCTGTGGCCGCTTCAGCAGTGGAACGTAGGCGGCCTCTCCATCCCTGTCTTCAGACTGATTGATTGGCGTAGGAACCAGTCGTGGACTTTATTGTATTTAGTTTCTACCCGGACTTCAGTTTCTGCTGCGAGCTCTCCTGCAAGCGCCATCTTGCTAAGACCTTATATTTTGTTTATTTTGAATTGTGGCCTCTTACATTTCTGTTTACTTCTAATCGCTAATGTTTAGCGCTAGCTCCTGGCTAACGGCAACACTCTGTCAGAAGCAAGAGTCAGTAAGGAGTTTAACGCAACATAAATTTATTTCCATGGTGTCTCGCGATTCCTTCCACTCACCCACTCCATAACACCTACCGAACAGCATAGCTT
Organism: Heterotis niloticus; assembly: GCA_018136845.1. Classification (NCBI taxonomy): domain Eukaryota; kingdom Metazoa; phylum Chordata; class Actinopteri; order Osteoglossiformes; family Osteoglossidae; genus Heterotis; species Heterotis niloticus. The sequence goes on from CM030888.1 coordinate 1,343,329, forward strand.
AGCCTAGCCTACCTTAAAAGTAATTGTGTGATTGCTGCTTTCATGCCACTTTCAAAAGACACAGTCACAGAGGGGCATTTCGTAGACTTGATGGATGCACAAAACACAACATAGATACGGAGGAGGTATCCAGAATAACACTGGCAATACAGAACACTGCATAGTATTGGTTGTATACTGTACTGACCGTGTAGCAGACTGGGAGATGCAGATCGGTGCAGCTGCCCAGCATCACGAGGGAGCATCGTAGCGCATATCGCTTGCCGGGAAAAAAAATCAAAATTCAACATTTCAAGTACGGTTCCTACTGAATGCGCATCACTATTGCAACATCGTAAAGTCGAAAAACTCGTAAGTCGGACCACAGCAACTCGATTTAAGCAATGAAACTGTCAGTTGTTTCAAAAGCAAAATTTAACTTTGTCGGTGCAGATGCTAGATTTGGTGCGGAATAACAAGGTGTATGCACTCCATAGGGAATCATGGCTGGGGCATTTCGTAAGATCATCAGCCCGCCCGAGGCACAACTGCCAAATCATAAAGTCACCCAGCACCTTAAATACTGATCCTTAAAAGATCATGCTGGGTTCAAAAAGGTTTATGGCAAATAACTTTGCTTGTGGATGTCCACGCTGTGGTTGTGATGCCGTGGTGGGTGCGACTGCGGAGAGGCCGTATGACATTTTATCCTGTCCGGCCATTTTAAACGTGCAAAGCTTAAAATTTGCTTAAGGGTATGTGGTTAGCCAATAAAATACTGAGTGATGCCACCAGACCTTGTGTAGAAACAATAATATTACCCTCATTTTTGACCTTGAGAGAAAAGCTGCCCCGTAACAGCTAGAACTTCAAAATTACTCCACCGGTGCTCAAAGGTGAGCACACATACTGCTGTGCACTGCGGTGAAAAAATCTGCTTTATTTCAGTTTAAGGAAATAGAGGCACTGTACTGTATGTGCACATGAATGTCCTAAATACAGTAATTCACTGCCATGCGCAATAGGGGCTCCAGTCATCCGTCAGATGAGCATGAGGGCCAAGGCTGCTTTAGCTATGGGTTAAAAATCTTATCAGCTTGTGAGCGGAGCTCAGTGCCAACACTTCATTGCTTCCTTCCGTTCTTGGGTAAACATTGCTATGACCTGCGTGAGCTTATGTGCTAATGTTGGAAAAACAAGCCGAGGGAGCTCTCGATTTTCTTTCCGCTGTGGAACCGCAGGTTGTTTTCACAGAAACTCGAGCCAAGGGGTCACGGCGGCCGGAGAGCGCACACTACTGGAAAGTGCGATGACAAACAAACGTTTGCAGGCTCCTCCGCCTCCCGTCGCCCTCGCCCAACACACGCGCGCATGGGCGCGCGCACACCGATGCTGGAAGCCGTCCCACAGGGCTGGATTTTTAACTGGATAAATAATACCAGAAACCCCAGGCGTCCAGAGGTCGTCGGCCCAAGGACGCCTCCTCGCTGTGTGTGCATTAGAGCAGGAGGTGGCGCGTTACAAGGCAAATTGTTCAAGGTTCCAGTTCTTCAGTGTTCAGCAAAATATTGATGACACATGGAGCAGCTTGGCACGCAAGAGTGAAATGGAGCTGCACCGTACATTATTAATGCGTTCGGTCTTGCTTCTCCAGCCGACGCTATGGTTACGTCCGTGTTTATCGTGCCGCATTACCTTGCGCTGAAGTTCACGCCGAGTCCTGCGCAGCCGAGGCGCATTCGAGTCGGCTTACGGATGTCTATTACACCGGCTTACTTGCCTGTAGCGGCACGGTCAGGAAAAATGCATTTGTTTTTAAAGATCGGTAAAATGGGAGCTGAGCCAGACCTCCAAATTTTTCTTAATGTCGAAAAAAGGAAGTTGCCACAGAGAAACTTGAAAGCCCCGAGGGAAATATTAACAGCAGAGCTACTGTCGTTTTGTTCGGAAAGTCCTTTTATCTGGTAGAATAACAAGAGCAAATGACACAACTTGAATAACCTGAAGCTTAACAGCCTGGGATTTTTTCCCCTTTTTAAACTAACAAAGTGTGCTAATGGCCCTCATGGGAAGGAGGCAAAGGCCTCGCATCTACACCTGTGGGGGGAAAGGAAGGAGGCTGCGGCGGTGCTTTAACGGTCGATAAACGCAGCCGAAACGCGTTTTCTCCCCTCCGCACGTCTTGTGTCTTCGTGGAAATTTTCCTCTTTGCCCTTAATCGATTCTTAACATTCATTCATTCATTCATTCATTCATTCATTCATTCATTCACCTGAAACTTTTCTAAACGGCAGTTTACGTCGCGAGGTTTGTTAGGTCCATATAATAAAGTACTTACACTGATTTACCCATTTATACAGCAGGGCAATTTTTACCGTATCACTGTAGGGTAGGACTCAGCAGAAGGAGTGGTCAACCCCAGGTTTACTTGCTACCTGCTACTCTAGCATAATAAAGCACTATTTCTCAGTATCAGTGGCGCAAGAGTTGAAAAGTTGAAGCTCATATTATTCATTTTGACAGTCATACGCAATTTGTTTAATCTGACAAGTAATGAAAATATGCAGAGGGGCCTGTTAAGAAGACCAGCAGCACCCATGACATTTTGTCTGCTCTAAGTTCTTTGCATGCAAACACGGAGGCCATTCGGAGAGCTCGCCGCCGAGACGGCTGTTGTAAAGCCACGATATGGCATGTCGAGCATTATCAACACCTCCCTAAGTACAACCTCTAGCTAGAAAATAAATAACATGGCTGTCTTTCCTGCTGCAAGGCCAAACATGCTGGTTTTGGACAGCATTCAACGTGGCTTTGATTCACCAGAAAAAAAGGAAGTGAAACAGGATCAGAGTTTGCAGCTATGACAGCTGGCAGGTTTTTATGTGTTTTTGCTCCCGACTCCAGCAAAAAAAAAAAGTTCCCGTTCGGATCTGTCACGGATCCTCGGAGCGCTCCCCCGGTGACAGACGTGTTAGGCTCGGTGCCGCCGAACACACGGCTTCCTGAAGGCCCGAAAGGACAGCGCAGGATTTGGGCCCCAGAGCTGTGAAAGGTCCCCCAAACCTAGAGTGCAGATGAGCGTTGCTGAGGTGATGGGGCAGGACAGACAGCTTTCTGATCTTTTTTTTGGCTCACACACACACAACACACACACACACACACACACACACACACACACACACACACACACACACACACTTTGATGGCAATAGCTGACCACTATTCAAAAAGACTGTCTTTGAGCAATTAAAGCTTTGGAAATGTGCAGCAATTCGAAATGTGCGACATGTCAGCCAGAACCCAGGGTGTGTTTTATTGTGTTGTTTTTATCGCCATGTTTATCTGTATGTTGTGGTTGGCCAACAGCAAACACCAATCAAAGGGCTTTGTTGTCTGTGGCTGCATTTGCTGAGAAATGAACATGAAAAGTCGATGTAATCTGAATGCGAGAGCCTTGCCGGTGCTTCGGTGCGTACATGATCTCCGGTGCAGCGTCTCAACACGTGCTGGCCATCGTGGACAGACGGGGGGAACGTTGCTCCCTGCTGGTGCACCGGGTAAAAACAGGCATGTGCTGCTCACACAGGTATGCAGCGAGAAGGCAACGGTCCCTTTGTGCAACTGGGGAAGGAGATTGGGGCACAAGGAATCATTCGTGAACCACGTCTGGGTCTAAACGGGCCGACGAATGTGTGGCAGTGGTTGTGGAGAGGCTGGAGAGCGACGTTTTTCAGTGGGATGGGGCTAAATCGAACTCGGCCGGTGGACGGCGATGCATCACATAGGAAAATATGAGATAGTGGTGACTTTAACTGAGTTTTGTGCAACATCTGGTGTTGTGAAATTTGAGCAAGACAGTCATTCGCAGCAAAAACTTATCTAAACATTCAGATCTTTGGTCTTTCCCTCTTTGGGATGTCACATCATCAACATAAAAAGTACAGCCTCAGTGTACCGTGTGAGTCCATTTGTTGGAAATGTGGGATCTGGACAAGCACGGCCCCTGCAAGGACCTGGGATAAAGGAAAGTGATTCGGAGAATTGATGAGGAAATGAGCCACCGGGACTTTCCAGAGATCTCAGGTGCTTGTGGGCCGCTTTGCTTTTACTCCTCTGTCCAGTTTGTCTTCCATTTGCCATGGTTTTCACTGGTTGTGTACGTGCACTCACTGAGCGGTAACTGCCAGGCAATATATTGAGATATTTCACCATGAGGTGCCAACAATCATGTCCGTCGCAGACAATGGAAGGGTCATGAGAACAGAAGGTGCTCCTGTGTTATTCTGTGTAACTATGGTAAATGTGTGGCCTTTAGCGAATGGATGAGAACAACGTGAAAAAACTAGCGTGAGAATTACTCAGCACCGGTGAGTCGTAGAGAAGGGCTCTAACCATCGTCCCATCGAAGCCCAGTACTGGGAACGTGCACCACCCGTACGGGCGTACCTCATGTACCCGCACTTCATCACAGGTGATGGCAAATCCGATATCTGTGCATCCAGTACAACGGGTTCAGTGTGCAGAGACCAAGACCAAGACTGGCCCGTGAATTTGCACATTAAGTCGTGTTGAAGTGCCGCATTCTTAGCGCCCTTTGCTTACCTCACGCTTTTTCCAAGCTCCTTTTCGATATTAAATGATTAAACCGTACAGAAATTCATTCACTTATACAGGGACCTTCAGACTGTCAGGCAGCAGCACCGGTTGCTTCCACTGCTTTCAGCCTATCCAGACCAGAGAGAGCAAGCTGAGGAAAGCCTGAACGCCGGAGGAAATTTTGGAACGTCGCGTTTCTTGTTTTGAACGTGGGCCAGAGTGATGCATGGCGTGCTGGAGAGCAGGACGGCAACAGGTACAGACAGGAGGGCGTCTGATACCCTTGTGCCTCCTGTTTCACTTCCCATCGCAGCAGGGTTGGCCTTTCTTTTCGAGAAACTCCTCGAGGGCTGGATTCAGAGCCGACGCGATAAAAGGTCGCTTTGTCCCTGCGTTTTCTCGCCTTGCACGCCGAACTCTTCAGACGGTCCCGTGACCTCGAGGCAAATTCACCGCTTACTCATCAGCTAAAGTCTGACATCCTGCCAACGTGATCTGCCACGCTCGAGAGCAGAATTTGTCACAATAAATGTGAACCCCCACGGCGCTTTGCTGCATTGCGCTTGGGGCTTTCCATGAGGTCGCCTTGGTCAGTAACGTCGCGCTCTGAACGCGGTGTGACCATAAGGGACCTCTCTGTTTTATCTCTCTGTTCACACCCATCAACAGCAGGTGCGATGACTGCAGTGGGGAGGAGGTTGCTGGAGGTTTTGCGAACTCTCCAGGTGTTTCTTGACAAATGTTATTCATCCTTTAATATCCTTGCTGGGAGGTTTCATTGTCATGCGCAGGTGGTATTATGTACACAAAGCCAGAAGAACACTCAGCCCGCGGACCTGCAGGCTGTTGACTAGTCTGCGGCGGTGTTTTGTGTTCATGGATGGTGAGAGTTCCATCGTTGTTTCCATGGACCCTCGCTTCTGCAGCTATAGAGGTGGCCCTTGTTGGAAAAGCCCTAAGGAGGCTTTCAGTGCGTTTCAAACATACGAGCACGCAAATATTGCATTAGGTCATATAACGTTTTATCGTCCAGGTGCTTCACACAGTCATACGGAGAGTCATATATTTCAGGGGAGCAATTCGGGTTGAGGTTGTGTCTCAGCAGAGGGCTTCCTGGCACCGCTGCCTGCTGTCTTTGGCCAGAAATCAGCAGCACGGCAGCTTGCGAATCTCGCAGGTTCAGCAGAACACCAGCGAGCTCGAGGATGCCGCGGCCCTTCTCCGCTTTTAGGACTTGCCTGTTTGCGGATGTCACGGACGCCACGGTGATGCTCAGAAGAAAGAGCACGATAGTAGAGGAATACAGCATTAATGCGCCTTGTTCGTACCAGGGTCACCGAGGCTGGCAAAAGGGATTTTTGTAATTGTCTTTTTATTTTGAAAATGTGCATTTGTGAACGGAGCATGTCCGGTTGTAGGCAGGAAAATACAATTGTCAGAAGCTTCCTTTGCTTTAAAAATGGTATCGGGAGGTTTCAAGTTCCGAAACTTGACACAAGTCCGGGATTTTACGGAGAACCGTAATTTGTGTGCTGGGAAGGGCAGAAAGCACTGTATGCGGTATCGCAAGATTATTAATCTACCTGGGTTATTTTTATTTATACAGCCATCACTTTAGCTATGCAGACTCAGTTATGCATAGGAAAACCCAAAACAGTGTTATTTCATGCAGGTAACAATCATGTATTCCCGGTTAGCATATGCTTGACTCGTGTTTATTTTGGTTGAGAAGCATCGGCCTTCATGTGGAAATTCATAAAGGTCTCCTAAGACTGTAGTCGTTTTAGCAGCGTGACGCCGTTTTCTTATTTTTCTAAGAACCGTGTTAAAAATCTAACGTGGATCTTTGTTTTTAGGTTTCGAGTGTTGAGTCAAAAAATGGCAACCGAATGTGTCTTATTATTCCGTAATAAACAGTTTATGGACTCTGCTGCTTCTGGCAGCGGCTCCATGGTACGTTAAATAAATACAGTATGAAGCGGAGTTTCCTCTTCTGCGATCGTGACTCAGTGCGTGTACGAGGCAAGGAAGACGCAGCGTACGGAGGGCTCAGCTGCGCCTTCCTCATCCTCCTTTTCCCACGCGGCGGACGCGTGCGCCGCATTCCCCGGCCAGAATCACAGACTGTAATTTCACCCCGTTTCATGACTGATGGTAAATCTTGGTGTGCACTTTTCTTTCTTCTCTTTTTTTTTGGGGTGGGGTGGGGTGATTTTCGAGTACTCGGTTGGGTGAAGGAGCGATGTGAGGAGCAGTGCACTGTTTAAACACCTGCCTCCTGCCACGGGAAACCATCCGAGCCTCGCGAACCAGCCGTCTGCCCGGTCACCACGGCCCCTCCACGTCAGGCTGCTTGCTCCCAGGGCAAAAACCACGTTATTCTCAGGGGAACAAAAAGCAGGAAAGCTCGGCATTGCGAGTCCTGTGATCTGTGTGTTCCCCGGTGCCCCTGCGACCAGCACTGGCACAGAGGGTTCACACACTGGCGTGGGTAATAAAAAGCCAAAAGTCGGCGTTACCGCCAACGAGAGCGGAAACCTGTAACGGCTTAAAGACGCTCTCCAGTTGCGGGTAACCCGCTATGTCAGCGGTGAAACGGCGCTAAGGTATGATTTTACTTTGCTTGCGTTAAATGGAATAAACCGTCGAGCGCATCGCGGAGTCGCGTAGCGGGCTGCCAGCGGTCGTGGACGGGTATCCGCGGGGCTTTGCCCCGAGTGAATTGTCCCTTCTAATTATAGGCGACTTAAAGCGTTTACCGAAAAGTCGGAGAATGTGTAAATAGACACAAAGGCACAAAGCAGCTCGCTGATCAAAGGGAATTAGAACTGACTTTTTCGTCAGGCCTTTTGTCGGAGGTTTATATAAAGTATCTCCTTCTGTGAAAAAAGGCCCTACATTTTTTCCTAATTAAAGAGTCTGCAGATTCTCCTCCTCCCACTTTGCAGCTCCCTCTGAAGTCAGCAGAGCGGTGGCCCGATGTTACGGCACAGCCGAAATCCGGCCGCATAATGGCCGTGGAAGCCGTCCGCGGGGGGCCCCCGCTTTCAAGCCGTTGTTTAAGGTTCGGCTTCGGCTTCCACTTTGAACTTGCCGGATTCCCGCAGGGTCCTCCCGATCGTCTCCTAGGAGCGGGACCCGGGCCCCTTCATGTGGCCCGACACGGAGCGGAGCGGCTTATCCAGCTGGGACCGAAGCCGGCGAGCCCGGACCCGGAGCGTCCCTCCCTCGCCTGCACCGCGGCCGCTCGCTGCGCTTGCCCACATCATCGATTATTCCCGGTTCCGTGGGCTCGCGTACATCGCTAACAAATGTGGCCTCGTGGCCTCCGATGCCAACAAAGAGCGGGGTTTGTAGACGGAGGCACTTGGACATCCACGCTATTATACTCCGGTCATATTTGCGCTAGAAATTCTGTTTGAAGTTCTGTTTGCTCTAGAAGTTCTCGACGCCAGGAGCAGGCCTTCTGGCTGCAGAGCGGGGACCACAACCATTGTGTTAGCCGCTGGCCCTCATATGCACTTGGCAAATAATTTTTTGTTACACCTTTCACATTCGCTTGTGGAGGTCCACATGCTGTGAGCTGAAAATGCCTGGATGTGGCATCGCACCTGGGATTTACCTGTTAGCCAGTGTCAGCTTCCCGTATGGCTTAACTGTTTATCTTATGGCTCAGATACGAAGGCTTAAAAGCCAAGAATGCACTGTTGGCCAGAACTCTCGCTTCCGGGGCTCCGGCTTGAGTCCAGCTGAGGTGACGGTTTGGTGGGAGTCAGACTGGGATTTGACAGCACGTGACTCACAGTGGAAAGTCGAGGATCGGAGCTCAGATTCAGACTTGGAAAATTTAAACAGTGTGACACGGGCATGAGTTGCGTTCATAAAAAATATTAAATAGAATGTGGCAACGTTATTTACTTTAACTGACCTTTCTTCCTATGAATGTTGCTAAGAACTGCAATGCTTGAGGATGGCTGTGAATTTTTTAATATTTGGTGTACGGTTTACAATGATCAACAAAGAGTGTGACAGCATAAAGTATACGCAAGAAAGGGTGGAATCGACAACAGAGAAACACCACAAAAGACAGAAAACAGCAGAACATGGGACAAATTCCTACATACCGGGGTAACCAAAAGAGCTTCGGTGGTTTAACGTAGGACAAAACCACGGTGTCCAAGCTGCCCGAAACAATAGCAAATGGGACTGAGATGTATGTGGGTGAAATGTTGTATAATTGGGGGCCGTGAGTCTTTTCTTAAAATTTTGAAACTGTAAAATTAGCTGCGACTGGGAAAACGATCAATCTGCGACTCCTGACTCGGTGACCTTGGTGACCTGAACACAGACCGAAGGGGACAAAGGCCTCGGAATGACCTGTGACTCGGCTTCTCTCCGGGGCAGCTCATCTGAATGCCTCTGCAATGTGTGGGGACATTAACAGCAACGCATTTTATTTCCTCCTCCTAGGTGGTCAGGGTTAGGGTTACCCCTTCCACCCTCTGCTCCATGCACACCTCCACATAGTATGGGTGCCGGAGATGTTAAGACAGAAAACTTGTGAAAGTGTGGATTACGGTCAGATTCAAAACACGCTCTTAAGGGGATCAAACTTTGTGCGGTGCCTAGGAGCAAAAAAAAGCCGCACAAATGAGTATTTTACTGTATTGTGTAAACAAATGTATAGAAAAAGCAAACATCTGCCAGCAAAACAAATGAGGGTGAAACAACTTGAGCTCCACTTTGTTCAACGGCATATTGTTGGTTGGCGATAATGATGGCCCTACCGAAAAACAGGACATGAATAGCAAAAATATTTACAGGAAATGTTGGTTCCCCTACATCCATTTCCAGGTGCGCTACGAACAGAAGGCTCGGAGGCCACGGAGGCTTCGGAGCAAACGGCTCGTGAGGGAACGCCGTGGCCGCGCGGCTCGTGTGGTGGCAGCTGTTCGCTCAGCGGATCCCTCATTGTGTGCGTGTGAACGTGGTTGTTATCAGAGCTTCTCGGCATCGGTCTCTCCAGCCTTCCTGTCGCTCGCTCAGACGTCGACGCTCACCAGACCATCTCTAGGGCTTCCAGTTCCAGTGCATGGAAAGCGTGTTGTTGGGGCTTGGAGATGTTGGGGATGTGACAGTTGCATTTATGTGCTTATTTTCAATCTGCCAACACCAGAGCGTCCACCCAGTGAGAAGCCATCAGAAGCCATCTCTCGACGCGAGCGTGTCGGGTGGTGGCGGCGGCAGGGCTTGGTGAAGCGTAGGCATGGCCGTTCATTTGCGGCAGAAGAGATGTGCTCCGCAGACTCCCAAAAACCACAGATAAGGATCAGCGCCTCTGCGTTTCGGCAGCAGCGGGCAGGCACGCAAATATGGCCCGTCAGGTTGACGGCTGGGTGAAGGGACGCGATGGCGGGAGTGCTGGGGAGCGGGGGCACGAGGGAGGACGATATACCTAATCTGTTTGGTGTCGTGTTGTCGTGCAACGGCGTCCGGGATGAAGCGAGCCCTGTCTGTGTGGCTAAGCTAATGAAACGCAGACCACCGTGTTCATAATAACATCCCACTGTCCTTCGGCTGCGCAGCGCCAGTGTTTTGCAGAAACGCTTCCACATTCTGGCACAAAGCACCGCTGGAAATGAGCCGTCCTCTTTCCGTTGCTTTTTTCCGGCCATGATAATTGCAGTCGGTTCTGAGAATCGATCTTTAATAAAACACGTGCAAATGGTGCATGGCCTCACGATGGACTCGCTTAACTTGTTCTGTAGCAAAAATTGCAGCTGCACAATGGGATTAGTGCTCTATTAGAGAATAATAACCCTGTTTACAGAGTGTGGACTGAATCGACACTCCGTGAGCTCGGTGAATATTTATAAACAGTTTGACCTTATAGGTGAGAGGAATGAATTGTGGAAATGGTTTTAAAAACAAATTTGCTGGGTGGCACAGTGGCTCAGCAAGTCATGTGTGCGAGCCTGAATCTGGCCCAGTCCATGCCGAGTTTACATCTTCTGCCCACGTTCATGTAGGGTTCCTCCAAGTGCTCTGAATCTCTCACCGCAATTCAATGCAGTTTCAGGTTAAATGGTCACTCACAATTGCTCACTGTGTGTGTGTGTGTGTGTGTGGGTGGCCACCCTACAATAGACTGGTGTCCCATCTGGGTGTAGTTTCACAGCCCGGCATGTGATGGGGTACAAACTCGCTGTAGCGAAGGCATTACTTTATCTCTCCAGGCCAGGCGACTCCACACTTGGCAGCTAGGAAGCGACGGGGTTTGCGTGTCACCCCAGCCGCTGACCCCTGATGCTATCTCACCTGAGCAATGCACTCTGCTTCTGCATCGTGCCGTGGGACAGGTGTGTTTATCTGTTCTCCCGCCTTCTATGCGCTCTGCATGAACGCTCGTGTGAAGGTGCCACGACAAAGAAGGTCTGGATCGCTCACTCCTGCGGTGGACAGGATGCTGACATGCTGAGACCCCAAAGGGAGGCGAATCCCTCACAGAGTTTAAAATGCTCACATCTTGCTACAAGTGATCCTTCATTTGTAGACTATAGTGGGGCGTGAGATGCACAGCTGTTTAAAGTGTGAAAATAGCTTTTGTTAAAATAGCCGGTAATTCAGTCGCATCCGAAACCAAGGCCATCTGTCCATATGGTGACAGCCGCTTGTTTAAGATCCTCGGAAGACACAGTCGGGCTCTCCTGGTGAATCTTTTTCTTTTAAACAGCCTTTTCGCACAACTCCAGAAGCATAGTCCTCCCAGGTGGGAATATTTTGAGATTTTTCCACAAGCTGATTGGTTCGCCACAAACCATCTTAGTCTGGCTGCAACCTTCGTGTCAATGAAAGCAGTTTCTCAAAAAGTAGTGAGAGGAAAGCTCTTTAAAGTGATTGAGAGCGTATTTATATTCCTGCCAGCTTGTAAGAGGAAGTGGGGAGTATTTATTTTGATGCCAAAACAATCCGCCGTGTCCCAGTTTATTCCGTGCGCATTTTTTCTGCTTGTTAGCGTTGGGGGTTTCTCAGCCATTTCCTCCCTTTCTCCGCCTTTGACACGACCCATAGGGATTCCCAGGGGGTCGTCGCCAGATTTATGGCACGTTGCCCCTCGAAGGCCTTTTGGAGGCAGAATCAAAAACCTTACCTCACAAAAAATCCTCCAAAAGATTTAGAGCGCCAGGAAGTCCAGTGCGCTTGGGGCGGATCAGCAAGATCAGGAAAACCACGTCGATGCTTCATTAGGAAATGCCTTTGCAGATGCTGTTTAGAAGGCAAGGAATTTGGCATTTTCGCTTCCTGATCTGGACCCATCGGCCCTTGAGTGCATAGAAAGTTTCTTGTTTGCTTGGTGAGTCCAGTTTTTTCCCACAGAAGCGCCTGCCTCCGCTGTGTTTCCTGTTATTGCCAGGCAACCAGCGCACATCTGACAGCAGGGTAGCCTGTAGCTTCTGCGTGGTGCCCGAGTCGCGTGCGTGCCACTGGCAAGAGGGCTCCTGGCGAGCTAACCGGCGATCCGCTGTTACAGGCCGGCCAACCCCTTGTCATGGTTGTGACCAGAGGTTTGTGTTGACCGACGAGCTGACACGGCAAGGACCCCAGTAAGCTTGATGGAAACCACAAGAAGACCTTTAGGCCCCAAGCGAAGGCAGCGCTGACGGATATAATGACTTGCAACCGGTTCTGATGCACAAAGGTCCATCCTGACCATCTTGGCCATGTGTACCTACACAGAGGTGACACACTTGGGAAAACCCCCCCACTGCGCTGATAATGGTGCTCCGTACACCATTCGTACAAATGAGACTGCGGTCGCCCCAAAACTGTGGTTAGGCAAACAGCAACCTTTTCTTCCACCAACCAACTTCATCAACTAGTTCGACATCCAGGCAGCCAATGGTCCCGAAACAACAATTTGTTTCTGTGGTTTGTTCCCATGTTCCGTTGTTACTGACTTGTTTGTTAGTGTAGGAGATTTTCTTTCTCATCAAGCATTACAGGTGAAGCACAAAGGCCCAAAATGCTCAAAAGCCAAGGGTCAAGATCAGCTGGAAACTTATGGACCCATCACAGCTGTTGAGCAGGTTTATTTCATTTGATAGCATATCTACACCCACTTCCCTGTCCACGACTTTTTCCACGCCGATCGTAGCACCTCGACTGGCGTCACAGCCGTCTTGCCAGGATGCCAAGTGCGGCGATCAGCTGAGCGACGAAGACCAGATCCAGTGTATCCGTACGGTTCACCAGCGGAGAAATCCAGGCTTGGGTCCTGGACAAAACCACCTCACTTTATCTCTGTTTCATAGCATTATGCTCCTTGCAAAGGGAATGTGGTTTTGCAGCACTGCAAATATGCAGTGGGGTTTTCAGGTAATTTCTCCTATCAAGAGCATAGCTGCAGACGCAAGGCTTCTGGTTCATCTCAGCCTGCAGTCGAAAGCCAAACCCTGCAAATCTCATCTGACTGCTTCATTTTAAGGAGGCCTCCCTCCGTCTCTGGAGTCTGTCACCCCACTGCACTCCTTAATGGATCGGTGACGCCCCAAGATGGAGCGCAGAGACGGATGCTGACTCACGGCCGGCCTGCGGTGTGCACCGCGGGAGTGGGACTGAGCCGCGTCACCCTGGGAACAGTGGGCGGAATGGGGATGGAGGGTCGAATTCGCTCAAATTAACTGCCTGCTATACAGTTCATATTTTGTCGGCAAGGATTAAATGGAGCTTCGTCAAAATGTTCTTTTAAGCATGACTGACAACAGCATGTTTAAATATACAGCATGTTTGAATTTAATCCCTGTCAAGGGTCACATTTGCCCTGAGGCGCCATGAATCTGTTGCGCAATTCTCCCAACTTCAACAGGTTGAACTCACCAAGGGACTGGTGGAGGCATAGAAGGTAGAGCTCTGAAAACTGAGAATCCCACATCCTGTTTTTTTGTATTTTACTCAGTAAAAACCCTTGATCAAAGGTACCAGGCCTGAACTGATGCTGTAAAAAGTTGTTTAAACACTTTAGTGTCCAAACCTCACACTGTAAATAGTTGTTTTGGGAAAAGCAACAGCTAAACAAACGTTTATTTCAGCTAAATAATTAAGCACAAATAAAGCTGTTTGCTGAGAAAATGGATCTTACGTTCAGGGAAAGCGGGCGGCCGTGTGGCGCAGGCCGCTGTGTCGGTGCCGTCCACGTCTTTGTGAAAGGCTGCGGCGCTCTGCCTTTTCACCGGACTTCCTGTGCCCCGTATCCAGGATGCTTCCTGCCCGCCGTGCATACAGACGTGTAAACACAATCGGGCAGAACAAAGCGTGGAAGCCACGAGCGGCCGCGAGCCATTGAGCGAATGATGGCCGGGATCCCGGCGGATTAGGCCTGCCACTATCAATCACTGCCAGCGACAGGGCGGCCTTTCAGGTGGCACAAACGGAGCCTGTTGGGTAGCGCCGCGGCCCGCGGGAGAGCACGGCGGGGGGGAGTCGGCGGCCTTCTTCGACGTGCCTGTGTTCGTGCTGGTGGCCGGCCATTTTCAGCGACGTCGGGGAGCTGGACGTGAGCGTCCGCGATGGGCCGGTGACAGCTGCATCCTCTGGAGTGAACTTTCGCACCTGCACAATACAGCCTGCACTTTCTGGCACTTTCTGGCCCTTTCTGGAATCTACCTCAGAGTGTCTTGGGTTTGGATCCGTTCCTGTTTCTGGGAAGCTCAAAGACAGCCAAGTGCATAAAGAGGTGATGTTCACTTCCCCCAAACACATGGCCATCAAAGCTCTCTTCTTCTACAGAGCTTTGTTAATATCTATAGCTATAATATGCAGTATAAATAATATGAAATGATTTCCTTCAAAACGTTCCGCATTTTAAAGTGTACTCATACTGACTTTTGAGCATGACGGCTGGAATTATTTCTTCGTACAGCAGTGTTGGCGGGGAACCGGCGACAAAGAAAAGCTGCAGCACAGCCCCACTGACCTCCAGACTGCGCGTTATCACCGCAATCCAGACAAGTTTCGGATAAAGATCAGCGAATCCTCCGTCCGCATCGTGTTCCCTGGCACCAGCAGCTGTCACACTCGTTCTGCAAGATAACCCGGTTCTGGTCCTGAGATGAACGGGTTTTGACTTCTCGAGCGCTGCGTTACTTTTGCACTGGGCCAAAAATCTTGCAAGCCTGAGCTACTTACTGCAAAATGTACCGCGGTGTTACTGCTTACTGACTTCCTTTACGTGACAAAATGCAGGAAAATCAGATCCGTGCTGGACGCACGGCTTGATGCCTTTTCCAGGATGCTTGTGATGCTGTGGGACATGGACTGAGATTTGAGGGCCTGGATTCTGCATCAGATCAGCAGTGTTAACTTGTTGCTATAGCCGCGCCACTCTTTTCTGCGCTCGTGTCTGTCCGCCGCTGGTGCTGGGTGGACGTCACAGCTGCAGTCCATATGGATCCTGAGCAACATCAGCCCAAAGAAGGCCTCCATAGGCTACAGCCAAATAAAACTCCCCTCCCCACACATACACATTTTCTGTGATTTTTAACACAAGGATAAAATGGAGAAGTCAGAGTAGCACAATTGCAATTTCTAAGCTTTTTATCATAAAAATTATTATATTCTTTCAGGTGCTGCCGAACAGGAAGCTAAAAATAGCTCATGCAGCAGCGCAGACTGTTGTGAAGGTCCATGGCCACCAGGTGGTGCAATGCAGCCAACAGGGAATCAGTGCTGGGCGCATAGTTTTAGTTCGTAGTTTTTTTTTTAGCTGAGCTTCTAATTTGTATAATTTATCTTTTGCAAATTTACTGGAAGGTGAACTATTTTTAGCACTTTGAGCTTTTTCAGCTGTAAGAAACTTCATTCACGTGCGCTTTCACATCGAGTTTCATTTGCACTGGGCTAAACGGCAGTGTGATACATGCGAAAGACAGAAGTAATTTTGAAAAATAAAACTTGGCAGGCAGCAGGTTGTGGCTGCACGCCTGCTCAATCCTTCACGATAAGAGGATAATATTGTGGGTGTGGGCTGGGTCACGCGGGCATGAGTTTTGTACCTGCGTGTGTCTTGGCAGTGGTGATAAAGCAAATAAAGAGCTGAGAAAGGAGAAACGGCTCTCCCTTTGTTTTCCAAGCCCACCTTTCTTTGATGCACAAGTTAAAAGGAGCGGTCTCTGCAGGGGGAGACTTGTGAGCGGCTGCGATCAATGAATCAGTGAAACGTGAGCGTAAACTGGTCGTGCCGTTGATGTGCTGGCGCGGTAAATCTCGCGGCATCTGCGGCGCACATGATAACGGCGAGGAGGACTTCAAAGCCGTGGCACTCGCGAGGAGCCGACCAGATTTATGGGGCTCTTCTACTTCTAGTCACTCGTAGGTAGTTTTTCTGCACCCGCGCACCTCTTTCCACATCCCAGAAGCACCCTGACACACTCCTGGGACTGACTTACCCTGCTTTTACTTGGATATCGCTCATAAATACCCATGTCGCAGGTATAGCGAGGCCTTACAGTTGGTGTCTAAATGGTCCTGCTTTTGTTTTCAAATGACATAAAAGCAAATAAAAAATGATAGCAACATTGCAACAAGATGGCTTACAATAAGCTGGGTGCCAAAAAGCCAAACCATGGTATTTGAGCCACACAGGATCACACTTGTTAACCTGCACTCCCCCCTGCAGGTCACTTTCACCATCCTTCCTGAGCAACTGCTCATCCGCCTGCTTCAACCGCCATCTTTCCGCCCACGATAAAACCTGTGAAACCAAAGCTAAAGCTTTCAAATTGTGACACAATTGTGAGCCAGCATGGCACAGCACCACACGTCAGCAGCAAACAGAAGAACATTAAACCTTTACAGCTTATAAATTAGCAGAGACTCTTTTGTACTTTAAAATTCAGGTCTGAGCCGGAACCCAGGGTGAACCCAGTCTTGTTGGCAGTATTTTGCTTTGGGAAAGACGCTGCAGGTTGACAAAGGTTTACATTCACTGCAGAATCTTTTGCCGGCATTTGGACTGCGGTGCCGTTTCTCCGCGACGTCACTTTGATCCGCTCACCCTTCTCCCCATCTCGACATCTGCAGTTTGTTGAGGTTGTTCACGGGCCCCGTGAACAGGTCTCTGTATCTCAGTGCGATTCAGTGTGTAGCCGTGCTTTAAAACACACTGTGGCTACAAAGGCCAAACATTTTGCAGTTGTGCTTGGTTGTGTATGCAGATGTTAAGATGACAAATCGTGCTTCGCCATAGAGTCTAACAGGGCCGTTTGTCCATTTGGACACTGATGTCCCGTTAATTGAATTTAAACTTGAACAATTTAAGCAAAGGGAAAACAGTGGGTTTATTCAGCACATCTGTCGAACAACCAGCATCCACCCCCCTGTTATCATTAACCGCTTTATCCTGGTCAGGATTATGGTCTGGAGTCCATCCCAGAGTTTGTGGGTGAGAAAATACAAAACTAAGCCCTGGATCGGATGCCAGTCCATCACATGATATCAGGACTGGGACGGGGACTGCTGACCATTTTGTGTACTGCAAGGCGATGTACTTCTCTTTACTCCCATGCGTTCCCTGCCCCACCTCACCATCGTGACCTTCATTATTACCCTCATTATTACCTCTTGTGTTCCTCCAATGGCCATCTCTGTTGTTTACTGTGTTAGGTATTTAAGTCCTGTGTTTATGCCAGTTCCTTGTCAGACTGTGACCGTGGTTTCCTCTGCCTGTTCTGTGATTGTGGTCTCTGTTTGTCCTGACTTGCTTTTACCTGCCGAATTGGATTGTTTGCTGGCTGCTTCTCTGTTTTTTTGACCCTGTTCTTCTCTAACTGTTTTTGCCCGACAAATTGGATTCCCCTGAAATAAATTTCCCTCATTGAATCTGTGATTGGTTCCTGACCTGAAAACCCTGACACAGGATGGCCACACAAACACACACACATACATACAAGGGGCAATTTAGAGTGACCAACTAACCTGAAACAGTCTTTGGACTGTGGATTGGAACCCACACCCAAACAGCCCAGGTGCTGGTTCTGCACTGCCAGGATATTCAGAGGAGAAAAGTGCAGAGCAGCAAATAGAAGCAACGTGATGAAGGCTCTCAAAGTCCTGTGAGTGTTTTTTTTAATTTTTTTATCATGGTACAGAAAAGTGGGAAACGAAATGCATTGTTACAGTAAGAGGAGTCCAAGGTATCTGCAGCATTTCAGGAGAAAACCTGACATTTGCATTCATCTGGAAATGATTTGCTTTACTGAGCTTCTTCGGTTCTGCACCTGAGGAGTTTCAAACACACACAGCGCACGGGTGTCCCTGCTGTCAGACTACTTCTACCAACATTTCATGTCTGCATGAACTTTTAATGAAGTTAACATTCTGCCCTGGCATGTTGTCCTATTTTTTACGACACCGAAAGCGAGTGCCGAATTCCAGTGCTCTGTGCGTTCCCGATGAAAACCTTTGTCTCTGTGCTCCTGTGTGCCTTGGTCAGCCGCCGTGTGTGTTTCCAGTCTGCATTGCAGTTTTTCTCTGACCCATGGGGGTCCTCATCACTGGGGCCAAAATAAGACCTTCTTAAGCCATCGGGGAGGATTCAGTATCACACCGTGCAGGTGGTCAGAGTCTACCAGGTAATTTAGCATCTTCTGACACTTGTGGTCTCACTGTAAATTCATTATGCTGCTGCAAAACAGATTTACGGCACGTATGCATCGATGCTTAAAGGTGGCGTAAGCGAAACCGCCAGAATGCGGTGATTTATGACATCTGGGTTGGGTTACTGCCCCAGGGAGGGCAAAAGGTGTAGAGGCAAGAGGAGGCTCGAGGTATTTCAGGTAACCGGCTGTGGGAGATAGGGGGGCTGTGCCCAGGTAACTCGGGCCAAACAGGGAGGCCCCTGCTTGATCCTTGCTCGACTTCTCGCTGCCTGAACAGAGGAGTCAGTGCTGTAACTGAAACTGAAGCTACTTCAGGGCTTTACCTGTAATTCCAGTCACTGAGTACAAAACAAAGAGATAAGCAGTCTGACAAGTCAAGCTGCCAGTCAAGTCCCAAACCCTAAAAATCCACATCCCGGATGAAAAGGTAAACTCCGGTCGCATCCAAGTACAAGCTGCTTGTGGCAGTCGCTTTACCAGCAGCAGCTCAGAGCACTGACGGGTTCTCTAGGCCGCACGTGCATTCCTATTCCTAACATCTTTTTGTAACCCAGTTAAAAACACACTGCGCAGCAGCACTCTGATGGATGCGTAACTTCATTCACTGGCGATTTACCGTATTTTTGTTAAAAACGAAACATTACTCTCATACCAGCAGCTGAAATGTTAAGCTTTTGGTACCTGTTTTGTAATCCACTAACAAAACTGCCAGCAGATTGTTTGTGGATTTTTTCCTATGTACGTCACACTGGAGTTAAACATTTCCTAACCTGTAAGGCGAAGAGATAGAAATGCATCTTGTTGTCCAGAAAATATGAGGGTCGTGCCCATCTAATAAGCTAATGCCTTCTATCTGCGGACACGAAGTTCTTACGTGCTTGCATGCAATTGCTTCTCCGGTTGACCTTTGACCTTTGTTGATTTTAGCCACAGCTACTTCATAAAAGACAGCAGGAGGTGCTGCGGTTCGAGCCCTTGCGTTACGCACAGCGGACCCGTACACCCGCTCCTGCTGCAGGGGGCGTCAAGGCGCTTACCCTGAAATGACCCAGCTGTACAACCATTAAAAGTAGTTCAGTTAAAGGTAACTAAAAGCTAAATGAAAAGTAATAGAGGCTTTCAGGGCAGCACTGGACCTTTGTTCGTTCTTCGCCTTTTGGGGGCCTTTGAGCCCATTTGGTGACTTCAGTCGGATTCTGCTTAGGCTGCCTTTGCATTTTCAAAACTGATTCGTCTTACGGTGAACTGCACGAGAGCTCTTTGCCGCGTTGTTTCTCGACATCTGTTAGTGCGCCACTCGGCAGAGTTATTTGTCATTTTGTCAGAATAACCGTACAGTGGTCCTCAAGCACGTCCCCCTCGCGGGTCTGGTACAATAATGTTTAAACACCACACTGCATGACGTTTCCAATTTAACCGTTTGCTGAGAATGTCCAGAGGAAAATGGAACCGCACCGAAATGCATCTCGGGTGATGAATGCAACCGTAGGAAATGATGAATGCTTCTTGTTCCGCGGGACATTGTGTGACTCTGAGGGGAGCTGCCGGAAAAAATGTGCTATATTTAAAAAAATACGATTCCAAGAGCAATTTTTACAGCATTAATCACAAATAAAATTTCGTATTCTTTCCCGTGAATGGGGAAATTGTTTTACAAGGCAGCTATTCCCCTATACAATTATTTTCTGCCTACATGTCAGTCTGCAACTTTCCATCCAGCGGTTCTCCTGAAAATGTTTTATTTCCGAGAAGTAAAAAAAGATTAAAGTGTGGAGCAAAAACCGTTCGGATTCCAGTTTCCACACAAGAGTGAGCAGCGGAACATCGGGGCTGAGCTTGGATTCATGTGTGCAGTCTGTGGTCCCCTCAGGGCCACCGGGGTCTCTTGGGTCCTGGACTGCGCTCATTCTGCCTGAGCGTAAGGACTGCAAAAGCTTGGACTCTGTGCGCTTTGCATCCGAGGCGCCTGCTCAGTGCGGAAGGGACTAAGGCAGCACCGCTTCTTCTGGCCTTCATCCACCGGCTGGGCTTCAGCGGGTCTATTTGGGCTCCTAAGCTGTAAGATCCTTAAAGGGGTCTGTGGCCTGGAAAAGGTTAAGAACCGGTGGGCTGGATGATAGGTCAGCTCAGAGCAACACACAAGGGTGAAGAGCAGGACTGTGCACCATGACACAGTAACTGAGAAAAAAGAGGAGTGTTTCTCACCTGGCATGTGCGGTCCTCAGGAAATTTGTCATCGATATCCGGCATATAACTGGACTCCTGGATGGGTTTTATTTGTTTTTAATGGACTACTTAATTCAGACTGAAACTTTTATGTGCACACCTTCGTACCTACGACAGTAAAGAGGGAACGCGTCCCTCCTTTTTGATAGGAGTTTCTGCAGCGATCGGCCGGTGATTTGTTTGCTTGTTTCCGCCAGCGTGCGCACACTTGAAATACTCTTGACTTCATAGCTGTATTTCTGGATGTACAGGTAACCCCGCCCCCAACCCCACCTGTCTTGTTCTCACTCTGCAGTACCAGCCACTGTCCAGCAGGTGGAACCATTTGACCAAATGAGGTCCTCCACAATGGGGGGAGGGAGTGAGGGTTAGGTGTGGGGAGCGGCTCCTATCCTGACTCGGCCCTTTGCCTGCCAGCGCTGCAGTATTTCATTCCGCTCCTGCACCTCATTACTTCCAGTGGCGGGGAGAAAAAGAAAAAAGTGTCAACCGGCTGTGTGGGGGGCTTGCAGAAGTCCCTCTTGACCACACTGAGGCGCTGTGGGCTGGACATCAAAGAGGCCCACTTTTACACCTCAGACATCAGACTTCTTCCTTTATACACACAGTATACACACAATAAGAGCATTGCACAGCAGAGCCTGGAGGAAGCCTCTTACTCGCTGCAATGGAGCTCCTGCTGGAGGTAAACTCCGCCACGTGGATCACGTCTGTGCACCTCTGTTTCTTATTTTAGCAGAATTTGACACTTTAAGACTTACCTGTAACCTCTTACCTGCATGTTGTCATCGCAACTAAAGGTAGTCAAAGCCTTTTAGCCCCCGTGTACAAATTCACCGAGCTCCGTCTTCCGGAACATTCTATGTGCAGTTTCACGGTAATAGTACAGAATATAAAATGTGAATAAATTTGGTGAAATGTAAGAAGAGTAACGCAGAGTAATGATGAGAATAATAAAGTGTATGAACATATAGCATAATGTGCTGTATGAGGCAGCTTGTGGGCACTGTAGCTGCTTGGAGTGTCCTCTGCAGTTGCGTTTTATTTTCATAGAAACATGAGGTCTGCAGGCCTTCATCCAGGGAAGGACGGAGCCAAACGGTCCAGGCCTTTTGTTCGCTGGATTCCTGCAGCAATGCGCTGCAAACAGAGAGAAGCATCCAGCGTGTCTTCCGAATTCTGAGTTTCCCTCGATGTTGTCAGTGCCTAGAGGCTCCCCAGAGTGTCTAAAGTTTCTGGAGTTCTGGAAAGTTCTGCCATATGTGTTGGGGGAAGGTCGCAGAAGAGCCTGGAGTCGCGAGGTTTTGTCTCCGTGTAAGCGCAGTCGCGCGTGATGTCACTTCTTTCCAGCATTAGCTCGAGTGGGTTTTTCATTTATTTCGCTAATGTCCTCCTGCCGCCCCGTCGTCCCCGAAAAGCGTCCAGCTGGAAAGAGGGTCGTGTTGAGGACACCGTTTCGGCGCAGGGCGACGCTCCGTGTTTCTGCACGCTGTGACGAAGCTCGGTGATTCAGGCGCCCGGAGAGCGGCCCCGCCGATGACTCAGCACTTCTCATGCCACCGACACACTCCGCTCCCGCACTTTTCCCATCAGGCGCCACTCTGGGCCCTCGGTGGCACTCAGCCTTAAAATGGTGTGCGGTGACTCATCGCGACTTCGGTCGGGACGAACACCGGCGCTGCCGCTCGCAACGGTAGCAGTTTCTTGTCGTTTTTCCTCTTCTCATTTTTCTTCATCAGATCTGGAATCCGTTTTTATAAAATCTGAGCTGGTCTTTTTTCTTCTTTGCTGCAGGTTGCTCCGGGTTAGGGTTAGGGTTAGGGGGGATTAGCGGCTTCTCCACACCACCATCAGGATCGGACGCAAAGGTAGAGGCCCGGTCGCCTTTGGGCTTTTGTCCGGTGCCCCTTAGCCCCTTATCTGATTCCTAAAAAGTCGTCGCTTTGTGTGTCCCTGTTTGTTACCCATTGTGCTCCAGGTGAAAACCGTAAAATGCGAGCAAAGAAGAACATTAGTTGAGATTGTGGTGCAATACACTCATTGAAATTTTTACAAGGAGCCAAAGACAACGGCGCTGGAATTGGCTCCCAATCCGAAACAGCTCAAAGGGTGATTGCAGAGGGTCGCCGTTGTAAAAAAGAAAGGAAGAACTGCCTGCTTGTTTTGGAGGGAAGGTTGTGTGCAACTCCGCAATGCTTTTCTGTGCTCTACCCTCGCTCCTCTGCAGGGTCAGTAGCTGTCAAACAGCCCTTTGACCTTTATGGCCTTCGCAGTGTGTTTGCGCACCGAGTGTGAAGCCTGTTGACGGGGCAGAGGTTAAAGACGCCCAGGGCCGTCTCTCGCACATACCTCAAGGTCCTTCAGGGGCACAAAGTGGCCATTAAAATGCACACCAGCCTGCTGACTTGCGCGCCAGCCGAGCGCACAAGTTATCCGAAAACAAATACCTCCGAGCACCAAAGATGTGCAAACAACTTTCTGCATAAAACATTAGCTTCTGTTTATAGGTCTTTTGAGTAAAACGCTATTTTTGCTTGGCCGTATGTGCCTAGAAATCCCTGTTCTCCTGTGAAAAAAAGATGGAGGTGCTTTTTCAGTTGACATCCCCATTTATCTTTTGTCAAATAAAGCTTTGTCTGTGCAATAGAGGTGCATAACTGTAATTGTAAAAATACCGCAATGTAAAATTTCCTCACGTTCTGAAAGTGTGGAATGAAGGATAGAGCCCTGGACTATGAAGGAGAGCGTCCTGCTCCTCCTGCTGTGCTCGCTCCCATCGCACATTTTCATTACATTAATGAGCCCGAGAGAGGAGCGGGTGATGGACAGCAGGGAAACGGATCCGTCTCACGGTCACAGAGCTTCGCTCAGCAGTGGCTCGTGGGGATGGAACCAGAGGCGGTGCAAGGCCCTTGGATGTCTGCTCTCCTGGCTGAGGCTCTGTTCCCTAAACCGCTGGTTTGTCAACGGTCGGCTTGGGCTGCGACTTTGCCAAGGTGGGCATCTTGTTTTGTAAGGGGGGCAAAACCAGGACGTTGTTATGGAAATGAGGAGGAAATAGTTCAGTGTGCTTAAGCGCCTGGTTTGCACTGGGATGGGAGTGGAGACCCCAGCTAAGGAGTCAGTGGCACACGAGCGGCAGGAGGCTTTGGTGCATCATGCTTTCCTCCAACGCTCTGTCTCCTATGACTGTTTCACGTCCAGCAGCCGCTTGCAGGGACGGCTGCCTGTGGACAAGGCGTTAGGTCCCCTGCTGGTGTCAGACACACTGCAGTGGGACACCAGCGGCCCCGTTGCAGGACGCAACTTGGCCCACCGAGCCATGCTGTGCCCACCAAGTCAAGCGTTTATGTGCAACTGCCACATAAACGCTTGACCTGGTGGGCACAGCAAAAAAAAAACTGTCGCTGTATGATTATCCATTTGCTTTACATTACATGGCCAAAAGTGTGTGGACCCCCCCCCCCCCGCCCCCAATGGCTGAGTTAAACTGTTTCAGCCGCACCCATGCAGCATACAGACAGAGATGAACTGGAACGCCGACCGTGAGCCAGACCTTCTTGCCCGACATCAGTGCCTGACCTCACTGATGCTCTGGTGGCTGAAGGGGCACAAATTCCCACAGCCATGCTCCAAAATCTAGTAGAAAGCCTTCCCAGAGGAGTGGGGGCTGTTATAGCAGCAAAGGGGGGAACGGCTCCATATTAACACCCATGGGTTTGGAATGGGATGGTCAACAAGCACATATGAGGGTGATGCTCAGGTGTCCACGTACTTTTGACCATAGAGTGTATATGTGTGAGCCTGGAAATGGATCACACCATCGGATACCCCCAGTATAAATGGTTTAGGGAGATTAAATTAAGAATTTGGTACGATGTAGGCTGTGGCTACTTATATTAGAATTATATACTTAGGTATGTATGTACGTATGCGTTAGGCAGACACTTATCCCCATAGTGACATACGAATGGTGCGGTCAACAACAGACAGAGGGCTTAAATACAGCAGTAGAGGCAAAGCAAAGGCTTTGTGATAAAAGACTTTGCTTAGCAAGTAAACAGCGAGACGGTAACCCCTTACTGCATCACCTTTGTAAGTGACCAGGATTTGCTGGGTGAAGAATTTTAGGGCTCAACACTTGAGATGGAAAGTAGGCTGAAGTGTAAACAGTTGAATGTATGTTTGGGTTTGCCACCCACAGTTCTCATTTTTGTTTGTCAGTCCTTGTAAAGGAAGCAGTGCCCTTAGTGACATCTTCTAAAAAATGCCGTCTGCTGTCTGTGTTCATCGCTGGATAAACATCTTCCGAGGAACAAAACTTAGAGGAGATGTGAAATGGCAGTGCCAAGTTTCAAAAGCAGCAAAAATACAAACACAAAGTTCTGAATTTTTAAAATGAGAAGAAGGCAAAGGATGCTGAGGGGTGGAATGGAACCTCGGGGATGCTGGAGAAATCCCTCAGCTATCTACCGCCAGCCAGATCCAGTGCTACTAGCTGAGCTGTGCTGCGTCTGGGATTGGGTCCAAGATGTGGGGTAAAAGAGGGAAGAGCTGAGCTGTTTCCAAGGTCGATGCTCTTGCCTCTGTCAGCAGAAAGCAAGCGACCAAAGCGGAGCGGGCACGTAGGTGATGGACATCAGTCCTACTGGAGCTGATAGGCTGCTTTTCAAAGGCACAGCTCTTACTTCTGAAACAATGCCCTTGTTTGAATGATGCAAAGCTGCACCGCAGTCATTGCAAGAAGGCTCAGAATACTGTGGTACTTTGTAGTACATACAGTCAATGAGGTACTTTATGGTATTTATAAATGGTTTGAGTACACATGCTTGAAACTAAAAGTTCCTCAGCCAAAAATACAGAAAGTACACAAGATGTTTGGATCACGGAAACCATCATATTTGTATTTGTTAGATTCTGCAGGCGTGAGCCTGTGAGGTGCTTACAAGGTTTCTATTCTCCACTGTGGAGGGGGCGCGGAGATGGTGTCCCATATCTCAACTGGTGTGACCATCATAGCATTCCAAGAGATGTGCCATTCCTTCAGGGTTACTGCTGGTGGCCAGGCCTTCATCCTCCAGCAAAGCAGTGAACAGCAGTGCACCAGAAAAAGTTGTACAGGAACTGTCGGAGAAGAGGATTCAGGACAACTCAAACATAAAATACTGTTGATTATGGGCGTGTGTACTCAAACTTTTGACTTGTTCAGTATATAAAATATGAAAGATGTATGAATCCATGATGTAATTTCTGTACAGGAGATGCAGTTTGAAATCGCAGCAATGCAGGAAGCAGCAGCTAAACCTTAACAATGCTAAACGGTAGCTGTAGATTTGACTGTCTTTGTTGGTACATATGCCCCCCACCCCCTGGACTGAGCTGGTCCATATACAGCAAAATGGGGGGGGGGGGGGTGCTACACCGTTCAGGTCATCCAAAGCTGAGCAAAGCTGAGCATGTAATGGGCAGTGGGGGACACGAGTGTTTTTTTTTTTAACGCCTGCAAGCAAACGGTGGCTTCCAAAACAATCGATTTTCCATTGTTTCTCCAGCACTGTGATCTTGGCTGCCTCCTTTAAGCAAACGTGGTGCCCAGACGGAAAGGTACCACTGAGCTGTGTGTGTTCATCATGCCCAGTACCTGTAGTGCAGCCATTACCGTGGTATGCAATTGTTTGGATGTGCATTTGTTCTGCATCTGTGAACTTCCCGTTTCGGTGGGATTGCTTACCGAAGGTAAAACGAGGCATGGAAGACACCCGACCATCACTCGCATCTCACCAGCGTGAAGTGGATAAACAACTGCTTCATATTCATTAGCGACCACAATGGGGCTTTCATGTGTCAGGAGTAGAGAACCTTTTATTTGCATATCAAGTTGCTGAGCCTAATGGAATTATTCAGGAATAAGCCCATTTTATCTCAGTTTATATTTTTTAGATCACATAATTAATACCCATCTTGGGGTTTATGTCAGCAACCCTTAAATCGCTTATTTTATTTCCTATAACTCAAATGTATGGCAAAAAATATTAAAGTGTCAAACCTGTTAACACCGCCCGTCATTATTTGCATTTTCACACTTTTACACATTTTAGTAAAGGTAATCATTCAGATGGAGCTGCAGAGGACACAGCTATGGGATGCAAAGCACAGTTTGATCTTTAAAAAATGTGATTATGGGTCCATGGCAAAGGGCAAAGCACATCTTTCTTTAGGCAAGCATTGCAAGCACCTTAAAGACACAGACTAGTTTCAGCCCAGTGTGTGAGAGCTGAGGCTTTGTTTCCAAGCAGCTCCTTTGGGCCCCAGAGCTGTGAGACACCTCAAGAAATGTCATGAAATGAATGAAATGTGGCTTCTTGCACACTGTGGTGCACAGTAAACAGAGAGCATGCGAACAAACCAAAACATGCTTAATAGCTGAGTGGAGTGGAAGAATAAGTGAATAAATAGAAATAGATAAATGGCAAGTACAGATGGTCTCCGAGTTATGATGGTCCGACTTACAATTTTTTGACTTTACCATGCGATTACGTGCCAGCAATATGCAGTATGATACTCTCTGATGATGCTGGGCAGTGGTAGCGCTCTGCACCTGCCAGTCTGCCACGCAGTCACTGGCATATACAACCAATACTCTACAGTGCTCTGTGTTGCCAGCATTTTTTTGAATGCTCCCCCATATCTACGTTGTGTTTTGTGTATCCATCATGTCTACAAAATGCCCATCTGTGTCTGTGTCTCCTGAAAGCAGCACGAAAGCGGAAAGCCCGTAATGATTTTTAAGGTAGGCTAGGCTAGGCTATGATGTTCAGTAGGTGTTATGGCATGGGCGGGTGTAAGCGATGGCGAGACACCATGGCAATAAGTTTAAGTTAAACTATTTACTGAGTGTTGTTTCCGAAAAAGAGTGTTACACTTAGCCGGGAGCTAGCGCTGAACATTAGCAATTGGTGGTAAACAAAAACTTAAGATGCCACAATTCAAAAGAAATAAAATAAAAGGTCTTAGCAAGACTGTGCTTGCAGGAGAGTTCCCAAGGGACAGCGGAGACTGAGCACTGACAGGAAGTCTGAGTAGGAACTAAATCCCGTCCATGATTGGTTCCTACGCCAATCACTCAACCAATCAGCGCTCAGTCTGAAGACGGGGGCGGAGGGACCGCTTACATTTCGTTGCTGAAGCGGCCACAGGTGTAACGGTAGGTAAGGTGTATTAACTGCATTTTCGACTTACGATGGGTTTAATGGAACGGAACCCCATCTTAAGTCGGGGACTGTCTATAAATTTGATGGTAGATAAATAACAGATAAGGTAACAAAAAAGGATCAGAGCAAAAAGTGAGAAGTGATGGTATAGTCGGGGGAGCGGTTAGCGATGGAGGTGGTGGTCAGTCTCCGTGCCGTCCAGAATTCAGCAGCCTGACAGCCTGCATGGACAAGCTGTTTCTGAGCCTGGAGGTGTTGGCCCACAAACTGTTTCTGCTGGATGGTCATAGGGAAAACAGACAGTGGAGAGGCTCCTCAGTGCTGGTATCCACTTGATGTAAATATGATGTGAGCTGTGTCACAAACTCAGAATTGTTTTATATTTGGCCTGAAAGAGTCCATCAAATGCTATATGGTTTTGTTTAGTAATTTGTTTTTGTTCCATGTGCCATATCAAATATGGCCTGCAAGCTCTTTGTAAAGAAAAACGCAGCTGTCACAGTTGCTCAGCCACTTCTCCTCCCGGGAGCAGGTTTGTCATTGCTTGGACGGTTCGCATACATCACAGACGTCTCAGTGGATGAGGACGCCTTTAAGGCTGATGACTGGTGCAATAAATGCTGAATGCTGACTGAAGGCTCTCTGAAATGATCCTGGAAGGAGCAGTGACGCTTATTTGTTTGTCTTCTCTTTCTTTACCTGCTGATCAAAGCTAGGCACAGAGACTGCATGATATGACTGGAACTGATTTGTGGTTAAAGACCCCATCGGGTTTTTTAGTTTGTGGTGGAGCAGATGGCCACCTCTTGGACTCGCACATGCGCCCCTCATGAATGAGCTGCGGTGGATTAACAGATTGTGCCCATTTATTGTTTTGTGGAATTACTTTATTCTCAAGTGATTCAGAGGTGAAGTCAAATGCATTTTCAAACTGGTGGTTCTACAAATCGGCTTCAGTTTGCATGGTGCAGGGCTTTATGCCACACCAACAGACCGAATGAGCTGTCCACCCGCCTTTGCTATTTTTACTGTAGTTTGCTTGAATGGAAATTTAAAGTTTTTTTTTTTTTTTTTTTATTGATCTGTTGACAAAAAAAGCAGAGGAAATTCCATATCCCAGCATATGTTTCTTAGCAACATCAACACTACCTGTGCAGCTTCCCTCCAGTTTTCAGTCTCTGTTTTATTCAATTTCTCTGCTTGGCCAGGCAGACTAATTTGTTCTTCTGTCTTCATGTAACTGGCTTAAAAATCACAAAAAAATGTTTTGCTCTTATTCCTTGAATTCATTTGAAAAAAATGGTTGAAAGCATCAAAGTGGTCCAAGGAGAGAGCCGGTACAGCAACTCCCAAAATGGTCAGTGTTTACCTGCCTGTTTACAGTTCCTTTTGGGAGGTTGGGGTTCATTGCATTAAACCGAGTGTCATTGTGAAGTCTTGAATGCATGTGTGCACAAGTGCGTAGGTGTGTATTTACAGTAACCTTTTTCATTAAAATCATTTAGGTGTGATATTCCTAACACAATTCACAGTTTTATGAATTCTAGTGTCAGAAGGATGTTTCTCCTCTGTCCATCATGCTTGTGTGTGTTTCCGCTTGGGTGCGCGTCAAGCAAAAAACTAAAAGCGACTGGCCGTAACGTTCCCAAAACAACCCATTGCACAGAAACCCTCAAGCCATAAATCAGTTAGGCAAAGCCAAGAACAACAGGAGGGCCAATATCAAGTTTTGCGTGCATGTGTTTGTGAAGGAGGCAGATACTCTGGGGCACACTGGGAGTTCTGTAAACATCTCGCATGAAATGGGGCCATGCATTTTGCAACCTCCCCATGGTGTAACCAAAGTCATCCACCTTGAGGTTAGCTGGGAGGAATGGCCTTGTTCTGAGCGGTGAAAGGGAGAGCGTTCTGTCAGAAGTGATCCAAACGCACTGGAAGGAGCGCGCACAATCATTCCTTCCTAATGGGTGGGTTCTGGTGCCAAAGATGCCGCACCACGTCAGCGGGATTTACACAGATCCCATTAATCCATGGCGCATGCAGCAGAGCCCCCGCGGCCTGGACAAACTCGAACGGAATGCCAATGCGGAGCGGCGGAATTCGGCCCTAAACCTGAAAACACAGATTCTGTGTATCGGTTTTCACTCGCACCCCCATGACTGCCATGCGATGCCTCCGCAAGCCTCGGTGTCCGCGGAGCTACGAAAGCCGGTGCTCGGTTAGGCCCTGGAAAGGGCCCTCGACGTGGCTGCTGTGGGATGCAGCAACGTTTAGGACGGCAGGGCCTCTAGTCGCTACGGATGCACTTTTAGATGGAAAGACGGTGGCTCGTAACGCCAGAGGCCCCCTGCTGCTGCATCCTTGGAAAAGGTCAACCCATATAAATTATTATTAAACATAACTTTTTGTAACAGCGTCAGACTCAAAAATGAAGAAAGCGCTGACCAAAGATAATAACAATAATGAGGATAAGAATGGCACTGCTAGCTTGTAGACATACAACTGAGAATCCAGCTTTGTTCACAAGGCAAAATCCCAGCAGGCAACCGTATGGCTTTAAAAATGGTTTAACTGCAGTAAACGCGCCGCTAGTCTGCTAATGATTTATACGGCGTAAATGTTTCTGTGTTTGAGTCCCTTCCTTTATCTCGCATTTCGGCCCCTCAGCACCTTCTTTGCCCAGTTGCATTTTTTGGCTCTATGCTGCTGCACGAGACGCCTCGGTGGGAATTCCTTTGGGATGAGACAACAGCTGTGGGCACCAAGTGGAAGGTCTACTAATTTTGACTGAATAAATGAGCTGCAATGATCCCTCACCTTCTGTGGCTAAAGGCTTAGTCTCCACCTGACATCAAACGTATGGCCGCCTTCAAATAGCAGAATATTCCAGAAGCAGACAGGGAGCGATCACCGGTAATGCAGAACCAGCTGGAACATTAGGGCACGGAGCTGGCCATGCAACATCAGCCAGAGAATTGAGCTCAAGGTCACCAGATTCGCTGTCGTGAAGACAGAGAAGACGGAGTTTTCTTGAGGCTCTAAACGTAAATGGATTCAGCCCGATGTGCAGATGCAAGCCGATTTTATGGTTTATTGTGAAGGACATCTTTATGGGAGAGACTTATGTGAAGCCGCCAAAATGGACAGAAATAAGACCTGCAGAGTCCCAGCCCTGTGGTGCAATGGGTTGTTAGGAGCATCCTGTGATGGGGCTGCAGCACGTGTAGGACCTCAGCACGCCTGGGTACGCTTTCTGCTCCCATTCCGACGCCCCATCTGTTGTCAATAACCCGCTGTCTACTGTTGGACCAAGATAATGCAAATCCCGCAGTCCCACCGTTTACTTTTTCGCTCGATGCTGGCTTTCATTTGTTGACCAGCTTGGTTCGGTCTTTTCCTTTCTGCAATTGGAGATCATGCAAAATAACTTCGCACATCGGTTTTGGAGAAAAACTTCATCAAAAAAATGAATAAATAACAAACACCTCCATGGAAGCCGCCTGAGACGCATAAAATGAGTAAATACACAAAAAAGTAAAAATTGCGGATCGGTTCTGCGTGAGATCACTGCGCACTGTAGGACCTTATGAAGCCCAAAGCCTTAAGCCATTCCATTATCTGAGCATCTCTGTAGCGAAACCAGCGCTCACGGTGCCGCTCTCTGTTCAGCTAATGGGAGCCCTGGAATGTCTTTGTGTTTGGTCAGAGCTCCACTTTGCAGCAGGTTTGTCGGTCCCTCACCGCGTCTGACTCTCGGGTTCGTCACCTCCGTCCAGGCCGAAACTGCCGAGGGCAAAAATGCTGCTGCATTTACGAGGATTTCCTGCTAGAACGCAAGGTGGTTTGAGAGCCTTGTAGTGGTTAGAGCTGCCGCCTTGCACTCCAGTACCCTCGAGCAAGGTACTTGCTCCGCAATTGCTGCGGTAAAAAATTGCACAGCTCTGCAAATTGGTAAATAATTGTAAAGGCTGGACAGTGGGAGGTATTTTGGAATTATTTTCAATGAATACAGTAGATACGTTGAATAACCCACCTGCATCTGGTTTTAAGCGGAGGTGGTTTTGTTGCATTCAGCCGAGCGCTGACGCCGCTGTCCTTCTGGATTCCTGCTTGCTTTTCTGTCTCGCTTATAAAAACTATGCAGTTAGATGGCTGAATAACACGTCGGCGAGACCACCGCCGGCGAAACGCACGGCTGATCGGTTGGCGTACTTTCAAAAAAGATCACCCCGTGCTGAGCAGCCTCTACGTCCGCCAGACTCCCGGAGTCTCACGGGGAGTCATAGAGTCGCCCCTGCCACTCATGGACTGGACCCTTAGGCTGTAGGCACGGAGGGCTTTGCTGTCCTGCACCCACCCCCTACTGAAAGACCAGACATGGAATCCCGTTGAAAGGACTCAGTCGTTGTTTAAGATATTGTTCCCTCCTTAAATACTTTGAAAAAAGTTGGGGTCCTGTCGAGGACGATGATTTAACACGATGTTGCGGTGGTGTGCAGACGGATGACATTGTTCTATATTGTTCAGTGTTTTTATTAAAAATAAAATGCTACTGTCGTATCAGTGGTTCAAATGACAGTAAGCAGCCAGGCTGCACATCACAAGCAGACAAATGTAGACCTAAAGAGGAGCCCAAGCATAAACACTTAAATATGCGACTAGCACGTACGATGCAAACGCTGGTCCTGGGCCTCACCTGTGCCAGTGCAGGGCTCTTAAACGGTTCAGCCATTTCGGCAGGAGGTGCATTTGCTGGTTCAGCTGCCGCTGTATAATGCGCAGCTTAAACTCAGCCACGCAGCTTTTTGGCTTTTTGTTGGAGGCCTTTTGGGCCTCTTGTTGCCCTTTTGTGCTCAGCCAACAAAGGTGACCTGTTGTACAGAAGATTGTACTCCGGTCTTTTTGGTCACATACGTTGAACCAGAGCATAAGCTGCATCAGCCAGCAAGGTGAGGGGAAAAGCGTGACTTATAGTTAGGAGAATACGATAAATACTGCAAATACAATGAAATACGTAGGGAAAAAAATGGTCATTTCACATCATTTCCTCTGGTCTCCATCAGCCTCCTT
The DNA here is from genome assembly GCA_018136845.1 of Heterotis niloticus. Classification (NCBI taxonomy): domain Eukaryota; kingdom Metazoa; phylum Chordata; class Actinopteri; order Osteoglossiformes; family Osteoglossidae; genus Heterotis; species Heterotis niloticus. The sequence goes on from CM030888.1 coordinate 1,376,066, forward strand.
TATCCATGCGTGTTTGGACTTTACTAAAGTGGACGAGAGAAGATAACCGCAGACCATACTCTAGAGCTTCAGACGGTAGAGCTTCTGCACGGTTCGATCACTGCAGCTCCTGGCTTCCGCTGTGAGCAGCTGGGATCGCAGGCTTAGGCTTTGGAGATGGCCAACATGACCTTTAGTGCCGGGTCAGCGAGCGGCTCAGGAGGGTGAATGCAGAAGACTGCGGTCATTAAGCAGGATGCAGAGCCCCCAGCCAGGACCCTTGGAGCACGGCAAGCTGTGGTCCTACACTATTGATCAAGTGTCTCCATGCTGCACGCATCTAATGTGTGGCCTGGACGGGGCCCCTCTCCCTCTGCCATTCGTCATCCCCTGAAACAATCGGGTAGCCCCAGCCCAGCCCCCCAGCAAAGAGCGATGATGTTCTCCTCCCCACTCGGCTATTGAGACGCAGCGACAACAGCCGCCCCCTCCTCGTCCCCTGTGCCAAACAGCCGATTAGCGAGCGCGAACCGAGCCGCATCTGACAAGACCTCTGCCGCAAATCCACTGTCGCGGCTCTCCGCCACGGGCCGGCGAGATCGGGGCGGCCAGCGAGGTTTTGCCCTGCGATAATCCTGCTTTGCGGGAGATTTGTCTTGGAAGTCGGGCTGTTGTTTGACACCCAGCGCGTTTAAGCCCTTCTTTGGCCTCTACAGCAGCTGGTAGTGACCATTCCTCAGCTTTCCATTAGGTCAACCCTGGCCGCCAGCGAAATCTCATATATTTGTCTAATGGAGAAAGTTCTCCATGCAACAGAATGTTAGAGATGTAAAAATAGAGAATTTTGTGACCGATTCAAATGTGCTTTAAACAAAAAATAGCTTCAGCTGGCTGTACTTCACCGAAATGGCAGATTAAGTGACATTAAGTGCAGTGAGCAGTGTGTGCGTAAGGCTTTGCCCCACAGAGATCGCTAGGGCATCAGATGTGTTTGTCTGGCACCGGGACAGAACAACTAGGGCTGAGCGTGATAGTATTTTCCAACCAAGACTGTTCAAAACAAAAAGTCTTTTTAACATCTAATGATTTTTACATTTGACACGCGGGATAATACAGAAACTCTCGAAAATAATCTAGTCCAATGTACGAAGCCAACCTGCAGCCCACGGGTGCGGTTTTCCTCAAACCCATCCAAAGGTTTCCTCACTCGACAGTGGGTGCAAGCCCCTTAGTGGGATCCAAGCCAAGATGGAAAGGACAGTAAGCATTTGTCCAAAGGCAGTATCGCTGCGTAATGCTTCCAAACACTGAAATTACACCTGCGCCTTTGTGAGGAGTCATACGCGTGCCGACCCTTTAAGGCCATCAGCATCATTAATGTTACTGAGGTGCAAAAATCTGACTTGAAAGGGACACGGAGCTGCTGGCTGATCTCAGCGTGAATCACATGGCTGCAAGTCACGACGGCTGCTTTGGTGCGGCAGGCAAGGTGAAAAGACGGCTGCACCAAAGATGGTTCGCTGCCAGAGTGAAGCGAGCCACTCTCCAAGCCCACCCGGCTGGCGTTTCCAGGCCGATCCCATCGCCGACACGGCCCGCTTCTGCCTTCAGCTCGCCGCGGTAAGAACCAGACAGGACGGAGAACTGCTCAACCGGTCCGCAAACCACAGTGTGCCCAACTGGAGCCGCTGGTTAATCTCCCCCAGCAAACGCCGAAACCCTCCAGCACAAACATTAGCAGTCGGGATGAATGAGCCACTTATTTTTCCATCAGATAGTCGGCCAATGAGCGCTTCAGACACAAGTAGTTTTATTAAGAAGCTCTTTATTCCGGCTGCCGATGAGCTGCACGCTGGAGACCGGAAGCGCTCTCGCTTGCGAATGCAGCAGCTGGGTGTAGCCTGCGCCTTCGCCGTGGCCGCCGTCTATTGTGTGGCCCTCTGCTGTCAGCTGCATTTCAGCAACTCTCTATTAAGGGGAATTTCCCCGTCGTCCCTCTGTTAACCTGACCCCCCCCAGCAGGCCAACTTTTACACGTGATGCTTTCTTTCATGTGAGTCCAGCACGACCCAACATTCCTGCCCTTGAAGCCCCAGTTGGGTTAATACGGTATTTGTCATTACGTTTAAGCCACCTTGAAAATTCGGATTTATGCACGAGGTGAAACGAGAACATAAGGCCGAGTATTTAAGAGTCAAAGTTCAAAACGCGGGACACAAAAAACCTCCTTTAACCTCCTGCTTTGGCTAAAGTTATTCTTTGGAGGGGACAGCGCTGTCCCCCAAACAGGCCGCCTGCGGCTCCGGATAGGAACCCGAACCCCGTGCGCTCTTGCCCGCCGTGAGGATTCTCGCTAAGAGCAGCCATTGAAATATTTATTGATTCCCTAAAAATACATTTCTGAGTAGCTCCCAGGGAACCTTGGCCTTGCATGTGATATTCTGAGTCTTAAATATCCAAAGGGGAGCCTTGTGTGTCCACATAATCAAACAGTGTTTTAGGCACCACAGAAATAAAAGCCGCAGTTTCCTACGCATCGAACTGTGTCCTCTTTGCACATAAAATTTTACGAGACCCCAGCGGACGTGGAGAGAGGCGTATATTTGCACCTTGAAAAAGGAAAACCATTAGATTCTTAAAACCTATTAAAATATCGGAGGCCTTTAATGATCTCATTCATGAGGAGCAAAATGAATGATGGACGACGAATTCTGGGCCGCGCTTAGCAGCCGTCCCTTCATCCTGCACTTGTCCTCCTGGTTTGCTCCTCATTTGATTTAGGCAGATAACTTGCCCGTCGATGTGGACATTTAATACGAATGTCGCTCGATTATTCCGACGCGCAGCTAGGAAGGCCGAAGCCGGTACGAAAATCGTCCGTCGTCCTCCGTTCAACCTGGAAGCCCTTTTCGGCGTTCTTTAACCTCCGTTCCACTCGTGAAATTGACCTTAACACGAGGGTACGAAACGCCGGTGCCGCCCAGCTCCTGGGCTGCGGTCACGGAAGCGCGTTTAGCGTGCGTGTGGAGCTTGCAGAGGGTCGCTCGGGGTAAAAGGGTGAGCGGATGAATCGGACGTCCTTTCATTGCCGAAACTTAAATATCTTAGCTGATGCGTGGATTAAACTTTCGCCCCAGTGTTAGCGCACAACTTTGTAATATTAATCCCTCAGCGCTTGACAAGTTACAGCCCTGCTGTAAGCATTACAGTTACTAGGGTAAGTTACAGTATATTTAAAAGTAGAATCTCCCGAATGGACTACGGCGCTTAAATATTTCACGGGGGCTGACGTTTACTTTTCCTCCGTCCGACGCTCCAAGTCAGCCGTGCACCGGAGCTGATTTTTCCCACCTGTGTCTTGTTGTCTGGCTGCCAGTTTGAATTAGAATCTGCGTCTGTAATGGCTCACTGGATAAAAGCAGAAACAAGAAGCATCAGTAAATCAATAATTTGAGCTAAATAATAAAATGCTTGCCGGCAAAAATGTTTACGTATAAATAATGTAACCCGATGAAGCAGTCGATGATGGAGCAGCTCGATTAGACGGCGGCATTAGGGATGGAGCAACGCAGCCGCGCAGCCGACCGTGGCGCTCTGAGCAGCGGCGCTGGGCTCCGAGGCAGACGCAGCTGGTGGAACCGACAGCGCGCTGCTCCGGTTCTGTCCGAGGACGAGACAAACATATCGACTGGGCCATGGGTCAAGGTCCTGGCCACGGAAATGGCCCTGCATGAGGCCCGGTTTACTGCATGGGCGTTGCAAGGAACATATACACCGCCCGGTCAAAAAAAAGGCCACCGGTTGGAGCACCTTTAGCTTCGATTACGGCACGCATTCGCCCTGGCATGGTTTCGATAAGGTTTTGCAACGTCACAACATTTATTTCCGTCCAGAGTTGCATTCATTTTTCGCCAAGATCTTGTATTGATGATGGGAGAGTCGTAGGGCTGCGTAAAGCCTTCTCCAGCACATCCCAAAGATTTGACTCTGTGTTGGCCAATCCATGTGTGAAAATGATGTCTCTCTGAAGCACTCTTTCACAACTTGAGCCCCATGAGTCCTGGCATTGTCATCTTGGAAGACAATGAAAATCCATTGATGGAAAAACCTGGTCGTTCAGTATATTCAGGTAGTCACCTGAGCTCATTTTTTGGCCACATAACATTGCTGAATCTAAACCTGACCAACTGAAGCAACCCCGCATCATAACACTCGGTTCAATCCAGGTGGTGACTTGCTTTTTGGCCGGGCAGTGTATGTCTCAGCACTGAGATTATAGGCTCACATAGCACCTCTTATCTGTGGTTACCGTGGTTACGGTACATATGGCTGAATAGCTGTGAGTGGCTTAGTGTACAAACACGCCCCAGGGTACTGTTTGCTGTATTGCTTCAGTACCCTGATTAAGGGTCCCGAGCAGGAGCGGGGATTCGAACCCAACACTTTACCAGGTATCGGCTGCAGCTGTTCCGCTACCAGCTGCTTTTTTCACTAAGGATACGGTTTTAAAAAAATGAAGTATGCGCACCGCGTGGGAACTGTGGGCTGCGGCCAATTTGCGATCATTTCTGCATTCCTGTCTGCAAATATCAATGCACACATTTGTGAAATAGAGAGAAAACGGGACTCGGCCGGCATGGATGAAAATGGTAGACGAATGTAATATTTATCTGTGCAACTTTTCAGTTTTGCAGACCCTGTACAGTTGTTGAAACAAATGGCCTCTGCTGAGCCACATCTGCCTACTTGATCCTTAAACAGCGGCTACTTTTGCAGGCTGTAACCTTAAACGCTTATTAACATTCATGTTACATCCGGTACTTTTTACCTGGCTCTCACTTACCTTGGAAGAACTTCCATACTGCAGAGTTTTTCCCACCATAGCCCGGCATCACCTGAACATCCTGCGCACCATGAACGCACCGTAAAATATTGGTTTGAATATCACATAATAAACAAATGTCTACAGTATGTTTCCGACATCACTGCGCATCCCTACATGTGTGTCCTGTGTTCACGTTGGTTTCCTCTGGGGGCTCTGCTTTCTGTCCACGGTCCAAGGACGGTTGCTTCAGGTAAGCTGGTGACACGTGACAGTTATATAAAACGGAATGCCTCGCCATCAGATATGTAGCAACTGAGTCAAATCTGGCTGTGCGGAAGCCCCCTGCAGGCCCACCGTTATCTGCTTCCTTGTTCACTCCTTCACCGTGACATGCGGTCCAGGGCCCCGCGCTACGCCGCACGCAGCCCCCCTTCTGATGGCTACGGATGGCCGCCCGAGTGACTGACAGGTCTTTGTTCCCCATCTTCCTCCCTTGCGACAGCAGCTTTTTTAAATGGTGATTTCTGGAACCCCACCCCCCAACCCCACCCATCAGTCCTTGCGTCCTTCATTGCAAGCGGAGTGACGGAGAGTTGGGGAATGGGCAGCGACGGACGGACAGCTTGTTTGTTATCCTGAGCAGCCTGGTCTGCCTCAGACATGAGGAATGCCTGCTGATCGCTGGCTGCTTTTGACCGGCAGGATACGGGGGGTGGTGGGGGGGCATTCTTCCTGTATCTGTTGTCCTCCTGAAGCCCTTAGCGCTTCTGTTGGGATTCATTCCCTCGGCCGCCGAAAGAGCTTTTCTCATTTCCAAACCTGTTCGGGACAAACGCCGAAACAATGGCATTTAAAAAGTCATGATCTCGGGGGGGGAATGGGTGGGTTCAGATGCTCCGCTGGTGACACAAAGGCTCCTTCCAGGGAGATTCCCCACCAGAAGCTTCTTTGCCAACTCGCATGGGAGGGGGATCGGTACAGAAAGGAAATGTTTTCATGAATTCCTCGCCGAAGCACAGCGTAAGAGACTGCTTTCCAGGACCTGACATTGGTGCAGCTCAGGAAGCCGGCGAGCCAAAGGTTGCAGCAGGTGCCGTGGGATCGGAACCACCATCGCCAAGAAGGGGACACGGGTTCGAACCCCTGCTTCTGCTGCGGTGCCCTTCGGCGAGAGTACTTGCCCTGTAGCGGTGCAATAAAAACCGCGCAGGTAAATCGCTGTAAGGAACTTAGCATGCAAGCCTAACACCGCGATTCGACTGGGAGAAGAGCATTTGTGAACGATGCTTAAATGAACGATAGGGAAACAAACAATGTTGCTGAAGGCTGCGCTGAATTTGGTATTTCAGAGGTGCGACTTGCACGGCAAACAACACTTCGATAGCGCGGTTATGTGCGATAAGCCGGTAAACGCATCTGCACGCCAGTTCATGCTGGGAGGCGAACAGTAACTCCTCCTGTTGAACCAGATGTGCGAAGAGCGATCCAGCTGCTGCGGAATTTCCCGGCACCGCTCACCCAGCCAGTTGACCGACTTTCCCCACCGTGAAATCGCAGGCGCGTTCTGCCATGCTGGTTTCGCTCGCTCCCGACATTCCGCGCTCCTCAAAGTCGGCTTTAAGAACAAATCTGCCGAAATCACGGTGTGGCCCTGAACCATTTATTGTGCAGCGGAGTCTCTTCAGAATTAAACCTTTCCTATTTGTGATGTAATCTTGCGAAAGGCATCCGTTCGGCGCCGTTCTATCCCCGTTGGATTCAGCATTGCGGTGCTTTGTTTCAGAGCTCGAACAATATTTTACGCGTGAGAAGCGGTGTCCCTCATTGCGCTTTTCACTGCCCCTTCAGTAGTTTCTGTATGAGATTTGTTTGAAGGTCCACAATGGTGCGCTGCTGTTTTTAAGCGCACTTCATAGTCGCCAAAAAACACCGTCACATCACAGTTCTTGGATGAAGGCAGTGCTGACCATGTAAGGAGGTGTAAGGCCCTCGTGCTCTTGGATGGCAGTCGCAGGCACAAGTGTGTGGTGCAGGTACCAGCGTCGATGGTCCAGTGCAAAAGTGCAGTGATTCACAATATTTACAATTTCGCTTCCAAGGGAGGCCAGGACCGCCTTCCAATGCAAAGCTTTCATCCCACACCTCCCACCTCTCAGTTTTCAGAGCCTTTTTTTAATAAGAATCCCACCCCATAGGTGATGCCAGTATTACATCTTGTCATGGCCACGCTTGCAAACTGAACGCAGACAGTTTTTAAATACACAGCACAGGTGACCACTGATAGGCAGGAACCATAAAGAATTATTGTCAAACAGAAATGGTGTTTACGCAGTACAAACTAAGACAAAATAAACCGTTGTCCTCTCAACGGTAACTTCCAAGGGTGGGATGAGCAGTTCCCCTGCACCCAGTAAAGCTGAGTCAAAAGCACCGCCTGCTTTTGGCCATATGGAAGAAGGGAGTGACAAAGAAAAGCGGGCAAGAACGCATTCCGAAAACCATAGATAAGCACTGCAGTACAAGCAAACAAACAAGCAAATAAACCGAACAAACATCTAAAGATGAACTGATATGCTTCCCACAGTGAATTGTGATGGTGAGCTCAGTTAACTGTGTGTGTGCAGCCACAACCACAGTGCTGTGAAGTGTGTGTTAAAACTCTTTCTTACGGGACCGCTTAGTCTGTCACACCCCCAGCAAAGCCGTTCCTGAGCAGAACCGGAGCAGAACTGATGTGTACAGAAGAGACATTATTTTCAGGCACAAAGATGCATTTGTGATGGGAACGCATGGCTGTGGGATTGAGCCACGGGCTTTGGGCCACGACGTCTTCAAGAGGGAGAGCGTCCGGGCTCCGCAACAGCGCCAGTAAAGTGCATTGCAGCAACAAGATGAGGAAATTATTAAAACATCGAGCAGCATTTGCTGGGTAGGGTTGACAGTGACTCCTGTTAGAGTCCAGGTCCTTGCCCTGTACTGATGCAGAAGTGGTTACCCAGCTCAAGTGGTAAATCGATGTAAGCAGGTTAGCGCCCAAACCTGGCACTGCAAATTACTTTCGGGGGAAAATGTCAGAAAAACTGACACTTTGGTTGCCTTTTCATTTAATATATTGAAGCTTTAATGAAAATTTCTGAAAAGCAGGTCACATTTTCAATAATTTCTATCTCCCTGTTTGTTCATTCTTTTCCCTGAGGTCAGCCCATTGGCACGCAAGCCTGCTGCAACAGGAGCGCTCCGACCGGCCTTCTGGCCTGAGTTTGCAAACATGAGGCCGCAGAGATGATTCCACAAGTCGCGGCTTTCATATTTCTGTTATTTCCCCAATGGCCTTGCGCATGTGACCCCCATTAGAGGGTCAGCGCCCTTTCAGACAAACAGGCCCTGAAATGCAGCCCCTCGGCAGTGAGCTGACTTCTTCCATATGCGTCTGTCCGCCTGACACTCAGACCCATTTCCCCACATCCCTCCCCACGGGGCTCCGTGAACATCCCATTTATTGCTCGGTCGTCCTCCCGTCGGCAAAATCCTCCTGAAAACTGCTTTTAATCTTTTGGCATTTTCAGCGATGCGCTGTGAATGTTATTGCCAGTAAGAATGGTACCTAAGATACATAAAAACACACACGAACGCCTGGAAACTGAACAATAATGAATAACCGTGAGGTCCGCTGTGACAGGCAGCACCGTTTTGCTATCCTTGTTTGTTTTTGGTAAGAAAGGGTACGCAGCTGAAAAAAATACCACGGTGCACACCCGGAGGTGCTGTGCACGTACAGAGGCGTAAAACATAAACGCGGATCCTCTGTCTGATCCAACGTGGCACACAAAGGCGGTGAGATAGGCCGCCTTTGTGAAAAATGTGTGACTCCCGCTCTGCAACCCTTTTGGGGTTGCAGAGCGGGAGTCACATATTTTTCAGAAACATCCATCAGAGGGGCAGGAAACAGACGCACAGACACAGCACAGCACAGCACAGCACAGCACAGCACAACAAAGAGGAGTTCAGGCAAAGGGGGAGAAAGCAGAGGAAAAACAGGGCCCCTGGAGCCAGGAGACCAGATTGGCTCCCTGCTGGGGTTCCGTCTCCAGGGCAGGAATTAATGTCCCATGAATGCAAACTAATGCAGGAGCTGCTGCGAGGCCCCGACCGCCATTTGAGGAGGGCGAGGAGGAGGCCGACCGGGCGCAGATGTTGGCTGGTTAAGCCCCTGCTGTCTAGCCCCCCTTACCCAGCCCCAACCCCCAGGACTCTCCCGGATCGACCTGGACCCCCAGCGCAGACAGGCTGGCGGTGGTGAATTATGCATAGGCGCTGACTGCTGACACAAATGGAGCGAAGTGGTCTCCCGTGTAGGGCGCCCCCGACTGGGCCACACCTGCGCGCCGCTCCACGCCGCTGCCGTCCCTGCCGGAGGGAAGGGGCCTTGCAATCCCACAGGAAAGGGGCCGAGCTGCCCGTTCGCTGTTAAACCGGCTTGTTTTAAAAAGGCACCTCTGCGTTTTTCTGCATTATAACTCCACTTGTTTTTACATTTTTACTTGCGCAGTTTTCGTTTTTTTAAGTCCATACAGCAGCAAACGTTAGCAGCATTAAACCCTCTTTGAGCCTTTTCAGTGAAACTAAACAGATTATATTCTGGTCTTTTTCTACTAAGTCTCGCTCTTTAAATGAGCCTTAAAGTTCTGTCCGTCTCTAAGTGTTAAAAGTGCCGAATTGTCCTGTTGCGCGTAAATTTATACAGGGAATAAAACTTAATTCTGGTTCTCATTAAGGCCTCAGCATATTTTGAAATCAGATGTGAGATGAAAAAGCGCTTTGCAGAAACGTGGGCAGCGCTTCAAAGGGACCCCACAAGGCGAATTTGGCGTGATACAAGCGTCCCGCGTCTGTCCCACGTCTGCCTCTTCCCTCGCCGCAAAACTGCAGCTCGGATCACGGCCGAGAGGCGGAGGCTCATTTCCCATTTTGGGTTGGGTCACACAAGAGACGCGTGCAGCAGGAGACCGTGCGCTCGCGACAGCGGCACGGCAGCGGTTCCTTAGGGCCTTGTTTTGTGGGTGGTGGAGGGCCAACATCGTGCCACCGCCCCCCACCATAAACCTGCCGGAACAAGTCCGCACGTTGAAGAAGCCGGCCTGGGCCGCGGCGGGGACCTCACCTGTAGACTGCATCATAATGCAGCCTCTCGAATTGGCCGTAATGCGGGGCAATGGTGAAATTCCCGTATAGTGCGCCCCCCCCGTGGCCCGGTGCACAGCTATAGGGCCTGCAGGGGCTGGAAGCCAAAGAAGCCATTGATTCCTTTCACGTCACATTACGCTCCAGAGTGGCAAGCGACTGCAGCAGAAAGGGCGGTGGTGGCGGTGGGAGTGGGAGTGGTGCCCAAACACTTCTGGTTGAGCTCCAAACAGGAACCCTGCCCTTGTGGCCCTCAGCAGGCAGCACCACTCGAGCTACTGCTCTGTATATAACAGATTCATATCAATCACATAGCGCTAACAAAAGAACTTGCACTATGAAGGGGATCCCACTACCTACCTAACCTTCCACCTAAGCCCCGTTTTACCTTCTTCGAACCCTCAACCATCGCAGCAACCCCACAGTCAACCCACAGCAAGCCCATCTAGCCACTATGCAACGGCTTGGACCTCCCTAATCCCGATGCTAGCGAACTGCAAACCCAAACATGCCATAGTGAAGTGATGGTGTATATACAACACACAGATATTAGTGCAAGAGTAATAATTCTTAGTGATATCAGCCATTACTCAGCTTTGTCACAGGCACCTTAGAGTCTGCAGCTGTGTTGTGTCTTGAGCCATTTTATTCTGCATTATGATTTATTTGTTTATCTGACAATTTTCATTTTGTAAGGTTGGATTTGCCCACTAAGCTCCTTGCGACGATTTACCCATTTATACAGCTAGGTCATTTTTACTGTGTTAAAGCAGGGTGAATACCCTGGGCAAGGGTAGTGCGGCAGGAGGGGGATTTGAACCTGCAAAGTGACAACTTTAATCGTGTTTGGTTACAAATATAGAAAGAAAAAGCCCGTTTTTGTACAGTTTTTACTTTTCTGACAACAAGAACAGTGACAGCGGTGACGGATTTTGAACCAGAACTGAGATTTGGATAATGTGAACGATTAGTAAATCCCCGAATGTGACGGAGACTCTGAAATCAGCCCCACCGATAGGCAGGAGTGTTTATTGGAATAAATGGCTTCCTAGTGTGAGTCTCAAGTCAGGGTAAAGCGGAAGAATTAAATGGTTTCAAAAAGTACATTTCGCTGGATTGCCCGCGAGCTTGAATTTGGCTCCGTCTGTCTGGTGTCTGCTTGCTCCCCCCGGGTCTGCATGAATTTCTTCCAGGTGCTCCGGTTTCCTCCCACGGTTCAAATGCTCTAAACTGTCAGGAGGGAAAGTAAGTGTTGACGGGTGGCAGTGAAGAGTCATTGGAACGAAATACCACGGTAATCTTACTGTTCCCAGCACTCCTGCTGCTCGGCCCCCCAGGAGAGGAAAGCAGAGATTTCACTTTAGAGAAGTTCCCACGCTATAAGCAGCACCTCGTATGCACAGCGGCGCCCTTCATCTGCGGACGTTTCCGATTCCCCTGAGGTAGAGGCCGAGCTTCTGCAAGCAGACCTTCTGCTGAGCTTCCAAATGCAGACCTTCTGCTCCTCCTTTCCACTTTAGAGCACAGCGCCCTTGGTCGTGCCCTTCCTGGATGTGCAGTGCTCTGTTTCAGCCCTTTGGCTTAGAAAGGGAGCACGAATGTACGCGATTGTTCCCGTCAGCACTGACTGAGCTGCAAGCTCTTACGTCTGAAGCCAAACAATGGATTCGTGAAACCCTGAGGTGTGCGGAGGTGCTGTGCTGCTGCACAATGTCAGTCTGACACCTCGCGAAGCGCCGTGCCCCCAAGGTGCTCTGCACCCCCCGGAGCTCCTCTTTTCACACCGAAGGACAGCGTCACTAAAGAAGGGCGCTCGGCTGAATGACGCCGGCACCGCGTTTTGCTGCTACGCGATTCTCTTTTCCTATTCGCTCTCCAATTCGATGGTGCTTTCTTTGTGCACCGAGTGGCCTCGAGACATTTCTGTCGAGCAATTATCTTTCCGAATGTCATTGCGCCCCTTCAGACGGAGCAGAAATATACAAATTTGTCACGATGGATGGGATTTACGTGAGCCGGGCGATGCTGTGGAAAACGGGAGGACGGCGAGAAGCAGCCAGGAGGTCACCGTCCACCGCAGCTCGCGTTGCCGCCCGGTGCATGTTGGGGGCAGTCCGTTTCCGCGCGACGCCGCTGCCAGTTTCCCATTAACATGCACTTACGCAGCATCATTTAATGACCTCAGCTTTTAACAGGTGCTTTTATCCAAATCGGCTTGAAATTTCACATATTTGCACATTTTTAGACTCATTCAATGTTTTCTTCTCAGTCTGCATCTCTGGTGAAGGAAAAGTGCGCGGGTGCGCAGGTGTGCCGCCGTGTTTGCACCTGTTCGGCCAAACAGCTGCATTCGGGGTGAACGACACCGCGTCAGCTGGGCAGAGCCCCATCCTCAGTGTGGGGTGACCCCCCACATCTGTCCCCACTCCGCACAGGCAGATCTGCGCAGATGTGGCTCCGCCGTCAGTTTGCACCGTAAGCAGCTGTTCAAAGAGAGCAGCCCAGTGGCTCGGTGTGGCCTTGGGGTAAAAAGCACACGGGGAGGAGAAATTTTACGGATTATCTTTTGTTAGCGAGTAATAGTTTACACTTTGGTTTACTATTTATTTACTTGTTAATTTGCAGTTGTGTGTCACTTTATTAGCCACACCTCTCTAGCAGGATCCTGTTTTGGCCCAAGAGGATCCAGGATCCAGAAGAAGGCGCCGGACTTTTCCCCTCAGGGTTCTTTGTCCGTGACGGTCTGTCGGCTTTGCTGGTTCTGCACATTTTCTCATGGCCCATTCATTCTGTAGACATCGCATTCCAGCTCATCGCAAAGAGAGGTGGGACAGCGCAGGCTGCTGTAGTAAAGTAAGGTAAAGTACTGCCATGTCTGTGGGACCGCAGGGTGTAAAAATCCCACGAGGTCGGCCGTGTCTGCCATGCTGGAACCGGGGCGACCGGCACCGACGATCGAGCCGCGCTCACGGTCATATAGACCTCGGGTCTTGTCCGCTCTAATGGTCATCCGGACAGCAACTGGACCGCTAGGCCTGGTCTGTGTGTTCATGCACGGAATCACAACTGTGTGTAAACAGCCACGTGTACCTAATAAAGTGGCCGCTAGGTGTCCGCAAGGCTTTTCTCCAAGATCACTTACAGTGTGAGGTCTGTACGCTAAGCTACTTGCACCGATTTACCCATTTAACACAACAGGTTAGTTCAGGCTCAGTAGTACCTTGACCCCAGAACAGGGAGGTAATCCTTTGCAAAGCTGTGGCTCCAACCACTACGCCACCTGGCTGCAAGGACCAGACACTGCAGAGTGGATTGAAAGTTGAACTGCACATAAAACAGAAGAGCACAGCAGGTTAAACCGAGCATGAAAATGTGTACGATGGGGTTTTCCCACCTGTCTACTGAGGTGTAAAATTCTTAGACTGCTGTGCAGCTGGGCCTGAGTGAAAACCCAGTTTTCTGTTTTAATTTGTTTCTTTATAAAAATGAAATATTATTACTTTCCTAGCGCTGTACGCCCTTGATGTGCATTGCCAGTGTCTCTAGTTCAATTTTAGTAATAAGCAGCAAACACATTTTTGTCCTGGTTCTCGAGCCGGAACAGAAAGGAAGGCAGGACGTGTGTAAAAGGGAAGCAAAGGGAACCCCGGGCTTTTACGTTCGGCTCTCCAACGTGCGGCACAGCTACAGCTCTGCAGCGGAGCCGCTGACCCCCCAGCACTCCCGCTTCCGCCGGCTGCCTGAGCCGTAAATCGCCGTCGGTTCAGAGACGGGAGCGAAATGCCCGGCGCACCATTAGGGCTTCGTGAGAGGCATCACAGTAGCTGTTAGCCCCGCCACTGACATCTCACATTGGCCCACGAGCTGCTGATCTGCCAGGAAGAAGACACTCGCTGAAGGGGGGGTCACGTGGCTCTCCTGCAGCTGTCCCCGTTTTGCATGGTCGTCTTGCATATGTGCATAAAGGGCGGGATGCAGGACGCGGCGTAAAACCGCGAGTCTCATTTTTGGTACCGAGCGGCGTTTTTGCTCGCGGTCGGACGCGTCCTATGTGGAGGGAGGGCGCGGCTCATCACGCAGTCTCTCGTTTCCCCACAAAAGAGAGCAATTTTTACACATTTAAGCAGCACGGTCGCCAGATGGGCCTGCGGGGCGCCGTCCAATGGCGTCGTCTCTCGGAGCCTCGCATGTTGGCGTGGCTGTCATGGAAACGTGGCCCTGGGTTTAATGACTTTCAGGTGGGGGGGACCGGGTGTGGACCAGGGTGCGGATCACAAGCCGCTGCATCCTCAGATGAACGGGGGGAAACGGGACGGCCAAAACAAGCGGCTGCGACTTGACGGGCCGTGGAAAGAGGGGTTAACTTCGTATCTGGACTCCGTTTTACGTTCACTCGGCAGAAGAACGTGCGTTTGAATTTCCCCGTCCCTGTCGTATCCGCGCACGCGTGCCTGTGCAGGAGCAGCTCGGCGTTCTCCTGCGCGATGCCAGCAACACACACGTCGTTTCACTGCATTTGCAGCGCAGCGACCGAAATGATCATTTAACACCGAAACAATTGTGGACGGTTTTAATGGTTTCGCAGGTTCCCACCGAAAAGCAGCGGTCGGGCGCATTTCGCTCGGCCTTCCATTCACAGAATTCAAGCAAAAGGACCGTAGCGTACAGAAAATATTTAGCAAGTAAATGTCAGAGAACTCTTCCAAAAAATGTATGTAGAAGTAAAAAAACGTAAGGGGTCGAAACACCAACCGAAGCAGCGAAGTTACTTGGATTCCAAAGAAGCTTTTTAACGTCTTGACTCAACATTAACGTCCACAACGCGCAGTTTTGTGCCTCTGCCGTGATTTCGGGCTCGGCCCGGGCTGTCTGTGCTGAGCGCGCATCTCCTCCTGCGGGTTCATCCTCAGCAGAGCTGCACTGAACCCGAAACACCGGCTACGCTCGATAAATTCGGTGAGGATTTGGAAATAATCTTCTCCTAAGGTGTCACAGCACCACTTTGACCTTCTCGTCTTTCACGGCCTCATTATTCCTTATTAGCAAATAAGAAGGATGATACGCATGCAGATAAACCTTGCAGGCGCACACACACACACGCCCAGAATGTAGGTTCACAGTCAGAAAAAGCTTTTTTATACCTCTTGGATTTACCATTAATAAATAAATACTCTTCAAACTTGTAACGAACGACAAATATGATAAATAAAATTTTAAATTCCGCTGAAATGACAAATGGAAATATAAATATTGCCTGCACTAAGTCCTTGGTCCAGATTGCTCATCCCAGAAAGATGTGCAACGTTCGTCATTTTTCACTGACATTTACATCACTGACACCAGACCTCAGCTGTAAACACCGCAGAAGGAACTTGAATTAAGGTGGTTTGCCCTCCTGTTCTGTGTGTGCCCTTGACTGGCAGTTGTTGGCTTGCAGCGACAGCGCAGGACACATCCAACAGCAAGCATTTCTGAGAAATGAACAGCAGGAAATGCGATTGAAAATAAATTCACTGTAAATTATATGTAAAATCTTTATATCTTTTGAGTATTCATAACTGTTCACGATGCTGTGACGTCCCAAACTTATTCTAGAGCAATAATTTATTCCCCCGCTGTTATTATATACTTAAGATTCTGGAAGGCGACAGCAGTCTGGCTGTCAGAGACTTCAGTTCCCACCCTGTTTTGTCACAAAGATGTTTCTTGACTGATACAAAGCATACTGTATTTGCTGAGAGCGCAGATGCAAAGCTTTTGGATTTTGCTGAGGGTTCCAATTATTTTTAAGTGCATTTACACAGAGGGCCGAGAGCCATCGGGCTTTTAGTATTTCGAACGCTGAAAGTATCGAGGTTAGCATCTGTCGCTATTGTCACAGTCATCACCGTGGTGATGCTGCCTTGTTGTCCCCTCTCCTCGGGGCAGCTACCCGGCGTTCATCAGCACCAAAAAGTGGGACAGCAATGTCAGCTCCTCCAAGAAAGACCCGGTCGCCACTGTGGTACTGGATCTGCCTCGCCCACTTATTTTGCTCAGTCATGGTGGTTTGAAGCCCCGTCACGAGGAAATGTTGCCCTGGATGGGACGCCAGTCTGGAGCAGGGAGGCCACACACATACACGACATTCAAACAAAAGGGACAATTTACGGTGGCCACTTAGCCAGAAAAAAGTCTTTGGACTGTGGAAAGAAACATGCTCACGCATGCAGAGAATCGGTGCACAGACTGAGCTTCCACTCAAACCCATCCCAACAGCCCAGCTGCTATTCTAAGAGGCACAATAGCCTCTTGCTGTGCCACCGAAGGTCACTTATCTCTTAGTAAATGCTGTAGATTAACAGTTTTGTATACAAATCGCTCTCTACATAGGAGCGATTTGCCAAAAAAATCACCTGAAAACACAGGCTTCACTCTTGCAGAAGCGTTGAAACAGGAACCAAGCAGGAAACGGCAGTGGGTGGATTAGCAGAGTTTTATTTGTCTCCCAAACAGGAAACAACTGGTGAAGCTCAATGAGCAGCAAAGAACAAACCAAACGGCTTTTCCTTTACAAACAGCCACCGTGCGCGGTTCAGTTCAAACAGAAACTCAAGAGCTCAGGGCACCGACGCAACTTCAACGTTCAGCATGAGGCTCGAAATTTGGCTAAAATCGGTCCAGGAGCACCCAAAGTCCAGACTTTACTCACATGCAAGCCAGTGCTTTGCCAGGTTGCTCTCCCCCAAAGGGAGAGAAAAGTCCCTTCTCATCTTCTGAATCGGTTGTGGTTCTGCTCATTTCCTCCTCCACACCAGGTGGCTGTGAATCCTGGCAGGAATTGGCTGTCGGGAGGCTCCTGGCTGCCACATTTTTTATTCAGTTCAATTTTTTAAATAAACATATTCTGAGCATATTTAACATATTTAAACTCACATTTTTCCCTCAGTTTACCTCCTTGGAATGGAATGAGCCTAGGATGTCGACAGAGGCGGGATGAAGCTTAACGAAACCTCCGGTCGGTCCACACCGGACCCGTAAACTTGGTCACCGAAAGGAATCAGGGTGTCAGCATGTTAGCAGGTGCATCACCGTATTTCCCTTTTTTCTGGCCCTGCCCTTTTATGTCTTCCTTACTTGCCTGTGAACATGGATGGGGATGCAGATGCTAAATGGCAGCCTGACCGCCCTGTTAAAGGCAATGCTCTCTGAAATCTCTCGAGTAAACAGCACACTTGAATTTCATGACATGCAATCACAGTCCAAAGTTAGGCTGCCGCATGTGTATGTTTAGCGCAGGGCCGCATGAAAATAAGAGCAACCGGTCGAGCTGCAAACTAGCTGTGCTGCCGAGAGGGTCCCCTCCGTGGTGGAGAGGTCGACCCTGTGTGCCCCAGCTGTGTAATAAGAGAGCGGAAGGGTGCGTTGCGGTCGATCCCAGCATTGCTCACATGGCTGCTGTCTAAAAGGCGCCGGCCTGCAACATTCCTTCTCCCTGTCACCATGGCTGCAACTCATTCCTTTCTTGAGGAATATTTTTCAAATTCGGATATCACCTGTGTGGTTATTTCTCAGTTTCTGAATATTTCTTGTCATTTTCATTTGTCTGTTTCTGGTGGTCAACAAGCATCTATGTGCGCTGTGTGCATAATGCTGTGGGTTGGCATCTGCATCCCCAGTTCAACACTGTACAGTCCACACAGAAGCTCATCCAGTGTGCACTGGTGTGTTACTGACTTTACAATTACTCTGGGTTCCACAAATACAAAAATTCTTCATCGCAGGACATTTAATTCTTTTGACAGATTATTGCTGAGAAACTTCGGTAAACGCCTACACATGGAGTCTCACCCAGTTATCTCACCCTCACAAACTGTGGCAGAGCAGATATCCCACTGTGCTGTTTTCCCCAAAAAGCCCTCAGCTTCACCTTTCATTCTCACCACGAATAGAACGTGACCTCCTGTGCAATTCTATCTCATTGCGGTGCCGCTCGCAGCTAACAATGGCCTCCGATGCCATCTGACGTCGGCTAAAGTCTTCCACTCCCCCACTACGCTGCTGCTCGAGCCTTGTGGAACACCTAACCCCATGCGCCGCTGTAAGTTGCGGATCATCTGGCTCACACCTTGTTGGCGTACCCTCCCTCACCAGAAATATTGGATGGATGTGGGTGACACAACAATGTAAGACTATTTGGAAGCACAAGGGTCACGCACCAACAATGTGAACAAAACGCCCCGTATTTCTGGTCAAAGCTGCTTTAGGTATTCTGATGGTCAAATTGGCCAAGTGTTTGGTTTCTTTTTTCTCAGCAGCTTTCATCTCTTTGTCATGCAGAGACCTGCTGACTAAGCAAAGCTGCTGGACTCAGCTGTGCTCATCTTATGTACAGGGTTTATGACGACAATATAACAGCACTGTGATGTGCCTTCCTCAAAGGATATCTTCATCTCTTTGACTTTAACCATCCTGGTTGGGTCTTAGCTTGGCAGAGTAGATCAGCCTCAGTCCTCCCACATAAAAGTTGTCATTGTCACCTTACCTGCAAAGTGTGTGGCAAGCATGTCACTGCAGCACAGTTCCTCCTCCCAGAAGAACAAAGTCTGAGCCTTCAGGCACGACCTGATGAGGAAACACCTAACAGGGGGCACCTTAATAATGCAACGGCCTACGGGCGTCCTGGAACCTGCGGAGAATTCTTAAGCACTCGGAAAACGCCTGGAGGCCTGAGGTGCGAGCGGTACAAGGACCTCCTGGGAGGTGCGTTGTCCACCTCTGCCCTGCGCTCTTTCATGTTCTCAACGCGATTATTTTCAGGGTTGAAAGCTGAATTCAGAACCACCCGGTGGGTGGAGTGCAGGTTGCTGTTTCAAAGTGGCCCGTGCTACAGTGAGACACCCTCCCCACAGAGGCCAGTGTAATGACCTGGAATAGGAGGCACCACGGGAGGGGATCGGGGGAATGTGCGCTGGACCACGTGGAGCGCCGCTCCAACTGAACGTCATGCACTGGTTGTGCTCAATGGCAGCGCCCGGGGCAGCCAGTGACGGGTTAGCATGTGGCTACAGCACAGAGGGACAGGACGAGGGGTCATCGGGTTCGCCGAGGGAGGGGGCTGCCAGACCCCAGGGGCGAGCGTGGCGGGGGCTGTTGACAGCTAACAATAACAGCAAAGCCCCACTGCATCCACCAGACGCTTAATGGGTGTGCGCCAGCACTGGGGGGGTCACATTCAGACATCCTCCTCGCGCCAACAGACCGACACACTTTCGCCGCCCGTTGTTTTCCTGCTTTTACCCACAATCCCACTGCAGCGTCCCTCCCCAGACTCAGACATGGCCACTTTGGTGCAGTTTTGGCACTTTAAATCTTTCATGACGCTCCCTTTTCTTCTCTGGGGCTTTCCTGTCACTTCCTCTGCTGCGGAGTCGGCCCCCCGGAGCCCCACGCCGCCCGTGTCCTGAGTTGAACCCTGCTGCAGCGAGCGGAGCATCCGGGAGGGGGAATGCATTCTCCATGCCAGCAGCACCCCCCGCACCCCAGGGGAATAAAACCCAGCCCTGCTTAAATAATGGCCCAGAATCAAATACTTTCAGCCGTGCAGACGAATCGTAAAGCCCCCGTCCGGCACCGGGACGCGACCCTTTCTGCTGGGATCGCGAATCTGAGCGAACAGTGCAGGTCGGCGGGGGGCTGGGATCAATGGTCAACGTTCAGATATTCTGCACCTCTGAATATCAGCAATGTGATACACCTGCGAATTTAGTCAACGTGGGCCTTTTTTAGCTTCTGATTGAGAGAAATAGGTTTTGCCGTCTGTCTGTAAGCCGTGTTGTTTAGGCTATTAAATTACAGCGTGGAGACACGATAGCCTTCAGGCTCAGAATTTTATCCCCCAGAATAAATCAAACAGCTTTGCTGAAAGGTTACCCCAGCCTTAGAACTGTACACTGCAGGTACATTAACTTTACAGGTACAGGATTAACCCTGCAAAACCTGAATACTTTATGGCTCTGAAATGTCACGCAACAGATCTGCCGGACGTGAATCAGATTTAAGATCAAAACGCCGCACGCAGAGAACCTTTTCCTGCATCGCAGCACAAGTGAAACAACATTTTTGCACCACCTTGGCGCACTTTGGTCTTTACAGCTCGGTGTGCTACGGTTACAGAGCAAACCCACCCCTTCGAGCCTGGCCCTGTACGTACCCACGGCAGCGAGTATTGCAGCGGTCAAGGTCCTCGCCTTGGGCTTGGGTTTAAATCCCGGCTCCTACAGCGCAGGGTAAAAAATAAACCTATGTACCAGATGAGCGACTCTGACACCGAGTGCAACAGCTGCTGCGGTGAGGTTTGTCATCTATGATTTCCAATCGCTCTCTCTGCGGAGTGTGAAAGGCCGACTGGATGCAAGTGGTCGGCCCTCGCGGCTCAACCCTGCACCTGTAACCATCGCTCGCCAAGCAGACCGCGAAGCAAAATAATCATTTGTACCACAAGAGCACAACTGGTGTTGCACAACAGAGTCTCGTGTGGGGAAAGATGGTCCTCTCACACTGCGCTCTTCCACACAAGACACTTGCCCCTCCGCAGCGCAGCCACGCACGTGCTCCTATACAAGCAGTGACCAATTCAGAGCCACCGATCCATCGGACGTGCGTTTGGGCTGTGGGAGGAAACCAGAGCGTCCGGAGGACACCCGCTCAGACACAGGGAGAACACGCAAAGTTTACGTAGAACGAGCTGTATTTGAACCAACACACCAACAATGCAAGTGCTCAGAAGCTCATCTGAACCTGCAAACCGGCTCCATTAGGCCTCTTTTGCTTAAGTCTCCTTCGTGTTCGGGACGGCGATGTTAACTTGAGGACTTTCGTTTTCCGCTTTGCTATTTCTTGTCCGAGGACACGCATCCCTTTCGGTCTCAAACGCTTTGGGCGCAAGGGCCGCGTTTCTGGCATCTCCCCAGGTCGTGCTCATCCAGCTGTGCTGCGTACGCCCCCGCCCCACACGAGGAGGACTGATCTCTATGAGCAACGATTCGGAGAAGCACCATCGACTCCCGAGCTAATGAGAAATGCAGCAGGGCAGGCGGGCCTGTTTCAATGCACTCTCAGGTTTGCAGAGTCCCTGTACGGACAAGGCAATAAATCTTGATAATAAACATTAAAATCATAACTCCTTTTCTGCACTAAATCGCCATCTCATTACAGTGCACGGTGTGGCGCTGAATATTGCCCAAACGGATCATCAACAAATCTCGCAGCAGAAGAGCTCTTCCGCTGCCTTTCCGACATGTTAGCGCCGCACCTCGCAGGCACTTGTTTTAGAACAAATTTGGGGAGAAAAGGCAGTTCTTCTGTTGGCAGTTTTGTTCGGCAGTTAATTTTGCTCGATCATAAAACCGATATGAAGGGCAACGACCGAGAGAAACCACAGTGAGACGAGCAGTGAAAGATAAAGTCGACCGAGAAAGACGGGAAAAGGGAATCTGTTCATGTGCTGCTTTGTAAAATGTGAACGTGGTCCAAAACGAGGAGTGAGAAGAAGCAGATGTGTGCGTTGGCAGTGTGTGCTTGGTGGGGACGCTCGTAGATGCTCCTTTTCCAAGAAGGCATGACATCAGCATCACCGATTCCTCTTGAGAAGCCAAACCGCCCTCACCTCCGCTCCAACACAGGTCTCCTAAAGGCCTTGGCTCGCCTTCCATTTGTACTTACAGCAGTGCTCAAAGGTGTGAGCACACTTGGACGGCATCCGCACGGTAGAAGCGGGGCAGAAGAACGAAAGCAAAACAACCCACGAGTTTCCTGCAGTAAAGGAACTCGGAAGACGCGTCGCCTCTTTTCCTGATCAAACTTGCTCACGAACATACGGTCACTGGCAACCGAACTGAAAGAGCGTTCTTGACACTTAATGCCGTATGACTGCATGATGCAGATGAGCACGAGGAGTTCCCTCTTCTCACCTCTCGGTAGCTTCAGGGTTTTTTTTTTACAGAAAATCAATATGTCTGTGTAGTAGTTTATCTTTAGTATGAATATTAGAGCGGTGCAGATGAACGTGTGAACAGATGCCATCAGATCTCTGCGGATTCATCCCTGCTGGAGGTCCAGCAGCTGCGTTGGAAGAGCAGGGTCCCGGGCTCTCGGGGCCGTCTTGGCAGGCCCCGCCGCCGCTGTAGCATGCTGGGAGAACGGCATTCCTCAGCTGGCTGCGGGGGGAAAGATGGGCTGCACAGCCTGTGTTTATGTGGAACTTTATGAAGGAAAAATGAGCCTGTTTTTAGCGCCGGCTCCTTTTCCTACGCAAAATCTCTTCTTCCTGGAACTAGTAATAGAAAAAAAAAAAGGTAATTCCTGCTAATATTTTCCTTAGATACAATACTTGACTCGGACGCTGCGCTATAGACAACCGTACTCAACAATAAAGAAGAATATCTAAGCTGATAAAATGCCCCCATTTCTTTCCTAGACATCTGCAGCTGCCTCACCGTTGGGTTCCTGGAGGGACGCTTGAGCTGAGTCAATCTGTGTAAATCCAGGGCCTCATACGACTCGAAAAGTGGCACAACAGCGGTGGGGGTCAGATCGAAGTAGATCGATCGTTGCTAGGAGTGTATGGATTTATATGCTTGTTTGCACTATAGCAGAAGCCCCCCCAGGGGAGGGGGGTGTAAAATAAAAAAAGCCCCTCCCTCCTCCTCCAAAACGGATCGCCGTTTACCCCCACCTGTCCTTAAAGGCACAGAGAGCAGTAATTTCAGCTCCGCAACAAGACCGTAGCCTAGCTTGGTCCCGGTGCCGGCCACACTAATCTGCGCTACGACCCGCGGCCATATCGCAGCTAAAATTTAAAGCATTAGAGGGCTGGTTTGCTGCATTCCTTGCAGCAAGTTAACAGTACAGCTGTTTTAGCTGTTTTGTTTCTCCCTGCTTTCATGGGCATTGCAATGAGACACAAGGAAACATTTACACAAATGGGGCTTTAAGCACAAAAGCAAAATTGGCAGCTTTGCTCCACCCCCCAAAACGGTGTGGATTCTTACTCATTTGGCAGCAGTTTTGTTCAAGGTGACTTGCTGGGACGGCAAATATTCTGCGTCTGGAAGGCACTGCGTGAAAAGAGTTCAAAACTAATAATGGCTGCCAATAGCCACGGTGCACACTTCACTGCATTACATACAATAGGCACTGTGTACAAAATGCTGGTCACATTGTCATAGCAGGGGATACATATCAGACATTCATATTATCTGAAACGAGTCCAAGCCGATTTAGCAGATGTGCTTCAAAATGTGTATTTAATGACCAAAAGCTCTGGAGGTGTCGACTGGGTCGGGTGCTTTCGAGAATGCAACCGAGCCCTGCGGGTCTGGCAGGTCCAGGACGCCTTAGGAACACGGGCACGATTCAGCACCAGCAACCAGCACGCTGGTGGGACCCCCTGAAGGCCGGGAGGGGGAGGCAGCTGCACAGGCGAGCGGCGAGATGAGCTGAAACAGACCCGGTGGGCGAGGTGAGTCTATAAAACGGCCATGAACGGTCTATTACTGTGGTGCGATAATGGGACTGATGCCGTTTTACCCTCAGACACAGGATGAGCAAAACGCTCTTTCCAGGTTGTAGCCCCACACCCGTAGCCACCGCACTACCTGTTGTCAGCCAGGATGATCATAAAGGTATTCTGTAAATTATTCCATGAGCGCTCACTTTTCTTTAAACTTATGTACAGCGTGAGCTTTCATTTACAATTATTTACTCATTTTTGCTGTATTAATCCAGGGCTAAGGACTTTGATCATAGACACGGCAGCAGGAGTGATCTGATCCTGGGCCGTTGGACCTGAAAGGTGACGACTAACCACCACGCCACCTGCTGCTGTAAGCGCAAAAACCGTTACTGCAACCATTCTGTGCTGCTTCTCAAACAATGTGCTCTTATCGCCAAGCAGCCCCGTCTCGGAAGTGCGTTTGAAACCTCTCTGTGCGTTTCCTGTGGCTCTGCGCTGGCTGCAGGGGGACAAGTGACTGAAATCAAGGAGGTAAGGAGGGCCTGCAGCTATTGTTCTCGTCTCCATGGCAACCGGCATACGCGCGGTCATTTGCGCCGACGTGCATCTGCCGAAGCACGGCCCTCGACGGGCCCTCTTGTCTGTGTGCACCGAATGCCATTTTTGATTAAGGTCAAAGGTTCAGGGGAAGCGTACGTTGGCAAGGCGTTATCTGTGCTGTTAAGGGGAAAAAAACTGTTTTAAAATCACGATTTAAACACAAAAGGTCACTGCACCTGAACTAACAATGGAAAAACAGATTAACATAACAGATTTGGATTTTCATCTTGCAGTAAAGCAAATATATTTATTAAGCACTTTAATATACATGAGGAGTTTTAGCTTAATATAATACAAGAAATAAAATTTGAAAATGAGAAGTTCAATGTACATTGTAAGCTATTTACAATCAAATGGTTTAAATGCATAAAAAAATGACATTTGCAGAGAACAAACAGAAAAATGGGTCAAAACAGCCCGATTCTGCACTGTTCAAGTCTAGCTTGTAGAAAGTCCTTCTGTTTCCTATTTACATTTCTCACTTCTTCCTCTATTTTTTGTCCAACTTTCGAAGGGGGAAGGAAAAAAAATGTGGACCTTTAGCCAACATACTGCCACGTTTTGCTCTTTTTCCTTTCTATTAAGTATAACTGCGCATCCATGACAAAGGTTTTCCATTTTGTTTTCTTTCTGTGGAGAGGTGGCACGCTGACAATGCACTGAAAAGCCAGCAAAAATGACAGAACTGTTAATAAAATAAAAAAAAAAAAAGGCCTCACACCCTCCTCCAGTCCACGAGAAACAGATGTCTGATCGCAGGGCTCCTTCGCAAAGACTTGGCGAACCTGATATACGGCGTCCCTCCTCAACACTGCTCCCTTCTGCACCGTCTCAAGTTCGACACGATCATACAGTTTCAAACAATACTTCAAAACTCAAATATTTTGGTAGAGGCCTGCTGACTGCAAAGGTTTTTGGGGGGACGTCAGCCATTTCGCAAGTCCCGAACAATATCGTGGGGGGGCTTTAAAAAAAAAAAAAAACACCCAAGTACAATTTGAGAGAAAAAGCTGTTGTTTCTTCACTGGTGTAGGGAACACAAACTGTAGTTTACAAAAAAAAAGCATTACCGCATTTAGCACCAAACTCTTATTGACATGAAACAAAAGAATGCAAAGTCCCACAGGGACAAAACAAAGCCAGCTGAGTGTTCAATGACTTATCGTCCCTTACTTGTCGATAATACTAAAATATGTGACAGACAGGATAAAAAACCACCAGGATGGATTCCTACATCACTACAGGCAACATATACACACAGCACCATGGAGAAAACATACAACACAAACAAAAGTGGCTTTTTTTCCATAATAAATATGATTTTGACTACACCCACATTGCAAATTAGCACTGCTATCAACACAATACACATAAGATGTGCAGCACACTGACGCTAAGAGTTTGGGTCTTCGGAAAGGCAGAGATCCAGCAATATTATTCGGTGCCGTAAAATACGTTAATACTAAGATGTTGTTATATTGTACTTGGCAGCACATTGTCCCATACATGTTCACTTGCAGGCAGAAAAGAAAACAAAAAGAAAATAAAACGTACATTTTCAACAATTAGTCTGTTAGGAACCAAGCCAAAAAAAAACAAAAAAAAACAAAAAATAAAAAAATAAAACAAAAAACCCATATGTTAAAAAAAGTGCATACTCTAAGGATTAAATATTGATATGTCAAATAAAATGATAGCGTGCAGGGTTACACTGAAGGCTGTCCCACATGTAGGCACATTGCAGTATCCGTCTTTGTAATCCATGTGCGGGATCACATTCTTCTTCAGGCGTGTGAGGTGTTCGCAGAGCCCCTCCCCCCACCCCCCCCAAAGGCAAGTGGAAATTGCATTCAGTCCCACGTAGATGAGTGACCTCCCAATGGCACCTGGCTCTCCCCCTCGAGACATCTGGAACAATGGCAGAACAATTTGCTTCAGGGTTCAGCTGCAAAACGGGGGTTCTCGGCTACCTGGTGAGGCTCTGCTGACGTTTACAGTCGCCGGGTTAAAACGGTCCAGATGGGTGGTCATTAAGGGGCACAAATGAGGCCCCGATTCCTAGACACACGCGCAGGGTGGTGTGGTTTTTATTCGGAGACGTTTCTGCATTGGATGCGATGCCATCGTCGGTGGCGAGTTCGTACAGCTATGCACCGGGCCTACAACGCACAGTGACACTCAAACGTGTGAGTCCACCTGGGCAACACCTGCATGGGGCCAACTGGACAGCAAAGCGACCCACAAGTGTCCCCTCTCTGGGAACTGCAGCAGAAGAGGTGGGAAGACACGGGAGCTCGCTTCCTCTTCAAAGTTGCTAACCGACAAAGGAATCTAGTCTCCAGCAAGCGGACTCACATTTTTTGACTGGCACTGCAGTTGTTGGGAAATCGCATCATAGTCACTGGGACACGTTCGGTGCAAACACCAAGAGGCCCCAAAAGGAAAGTCTACACCTCTCCGGAAGACCCGAACAGAACCTTCCAGACAAAAGGATGAGGTGTCAATGTTTCACGCCGAGCTTTGATGTAGGATCAGTGTAAAGACCCAAAAATGGGAAAAGTAGCAATGTGGACTTAATGGCGTTCAATCCCATAAAAAAAAAAAAAAAATGCAGTAAGACTCTATACATTCGCTGTCAGTAAATCTTAATATATTCATTAGAATTCATTTTCACCCATAAAGAAATACTTAAAGTTCCATTAATCTCATAATGAAGTAATTTGGGATGCATTCTTGTTTAATGGCATTAAAGATTAATTAAAGACCGATTGGCCAATTAGCCCTGGCACTTTGCTTTTAATTAACAGCGTCTGGCTTTGCACACAATGGCAGCGGCGAGGTTTTGCGATATTAAATTTGGAAGGGCTCGTGGGCAGCAATTTTTCACAAGAGCGCTTCAAACGGGGACCGTCCCTCAAGCCGCTTCTCTAGATAACGGCCGCTTCTGTCGGAAAAACGCTTATCGTTCATAGCGACTACTACAAAGTTGCTCCGGTTTATAACTAAATGCAGCACACACTATGCACAACAAGCAGAAATTAGTCCTTACACTTTAACCCACGGAATGCTTGTTTCTCCGTCAATATGAAACAGCAAAGTCATTGTGCTGACATTTTGTTTGTAGACAATGGTTTCATTAGTTGGCTGGAACATCAGCGGTCAACGTCTGAGAACAGCGTGTTTGCTTGTCAAAGAACACCTTGCGATTTGCTGGGGAAACGCATTACATCCTGCGGACTGCAAAAAGTTAAACGCTGAACTACTTCTCAGCGCAGCTAAAAATAGATAAATGTTCCCATATGGCTAATGGAAACATACATTTTTCAGCCTCGCAACCACAAGCTAGGAAAGCGAGGTTAAGAAGTCTATCAGGATTAACACAAGAGTCTCATTCTCTTACCAGCTATAACGGCGTCTCCTTCTTGTAGTTAAAGCCAGGGTCTGATCCTTCGATTTGCAGTTTTAGGGCTTGTTTAAGGCTAATTTCTGTGTCGCCGATTGGGTACCCTTCGAGAACATCTTGGTGGCTCCGATCTTGCACTGTCCTGGGCACAGACACTCTACCCAGAAAAACCTGGTTGCCCTGAAGGTGATAATTGGGGTTGGTCATGATGCCATTCCTTTTCTTTTCTGAACTGCTCTGCTGCTGGATCAGAAACTGCTGCTGTGAACGGCCCACATCCTGCTGTGTTGAGGACGGGGCCACGATCTTACACTGAGGATCCTTCAGTCCAATGTTTGATACTGGCTTGGTGAGTGCGATTCGTTTGTCAAACTGAGTCATCTCGTACTCCAACCCCTGACCTTGCGATGAGCTGCTGTTTTTGGACTTTTTCTTCTCCCCCGAACCTCCTTTGCTAGAGGTGTTGGATGTGCCGTTTCCAATTTTACTTCCCTTGGCTGACTTCAGACTAGGTTTCACTTGGCTCCATTCAAACTCACTGGATGGAGAACTGGGCTGTAGTCCTATAGACTTGGTGGTAGAGGAGGGGGACACTATCGACTGTCTGCTTCTGCTGCGAGGCAGGGAGTGCTGCTGGATTTGCTCAGTGAAAGTGAGTCCGTGGAAACTGTCTATTGGCACAGTCTGGGCAGTCGCAGTGGATGAGGTGGTCCTTAAGGAGGAATTTTTGGAACTCTTAAGAGAGTTGTTGGACAAGGAGGACTTCTGCCGGTCAACAGTGGAATCAGGAGACTCCGACGGAGAGCTGAAGGCATGGCCAGGGCCATTTGACAGCCCACGCCCTGAAGGTTGCAGATCCCCAACTCCTGTGCTCCCAGAGCTGTTGGATTTTATTGTGAGTGACTGCATCTTTCCAGTGACAGAGATGGGGGTCTTCTCTTCCATGGTGTGAACAGGGGATGGACTGCAGCCATTCAAGCTCGAGGCTCCGTACTTTTCCAGCAGCTTGATGATATGAGAGTGGCCCCCTTTCGCAGCCACTCGCATGGCTGTGCGCCCAAACTGATCTGCATGATTGGGATCTGCTCCATGCTCTAGCAAGATCTGGACCACTTCAATATGCCCTTCTTGGGCTGCAATGCCGAGCGCTGTTGCACCTTGGTTGCATGTGTGGTCCACATGCGTTCCACTGTCAATCAGAAACTGGACCACCTTTGCATGGCCCTGCCAAGCAGCAGACTGCAAGGCTGAGCGCTTCTCGTTGTCACACGAGTTGACGTCTGCATGATAGTTCACTAGAAGCCTGACCATTTCAAGGTGCCCCTGCCAGCAGGAAACATGGAGGGCGGTCCTTCCTTCTGTGTCGCTGGCCTCAACATTGGCCCCGTTTTCTAAGAAGTACTCTGCCATGGCTAACTGGTTTTCGAGGGCCAAGATGTAGAGTGTGGGGCGTCCATCTGCATCTTTGAAGTCTATGTCAGCACCATGGCTAAGGAGAAGTTCCACAATGTCTCTATGCCCTTCCAGAGAAGCCACTCTGAGTGCATTCCTTCCATCGTAGCCTCTCTGATCAATGCATGACTTATTCTCTAGAAGGATTTGAACGCAGTCATAATGACCCTCTTGAGCAGACAGTATCAGGGGAATACGGCCATCATTATCCACTTCCGTACAGCGGGCCCCTTGTTCAATAAGGGCTTCGCAAACCATCCGGTGTCCCTCAAATGCGGCCATGTGCAAAGGAGTCCAGCCAGCATCGTCCCTATGATTCTCATCCAGCCCTCTGTCCAGCAGAGTCCGAACAACTTCGACATTTCCCTGAGCAGAAGCTATGCTCAACACTGTTCTTCCCTCGCTGTCAATACTGTCCACAGCTGCTCCCCAGAAGAGCAGGGTGTTGACAACAGAAGCATGACCCATGGAGGCTGCAGCAAGTAGCGGCGTTCTGCCATTGTTGTCTGTGTGATCCACGTCCGCTCCACCCTCTAACAGCAGATCAACCACGTCTACATGTCCTTCATATGCAGCCACCAGTAGAGGGGTCATGCAGTCTTTGTCGCAATGATCGACCTCTGCTCCGCGGTCTATAAGAAGGCTGACAACAGAGGCATGCCCTTTGCTGGCAGGTACACAAAGAGCGGCGACTGATAGAGCGGTCCTGCCATCCACATCCTCGTGGTTCACCTCTGCACCATGGTCTAGCAAGTGCTCCACAATCTCTCGGTGTCCCATGTAAGCTGCCGCAATGAGCGCTGTCCTTCCTTCATTATCAGCTTTGTTAACCTCGGCTCCATGCTGAAGCAGATTGAGCACAATGTCCTCGTGGCCACCCCACGCTGCAGCTCTTAGGGCAGTTCTACTGTCAGCATCTGCACAATCTACTTTTGCTCCGGCATAGAGGAGTGCGGAGACCACTTCCGAATGACCTCCCCAGGCCGCTGATCTCAGTGCTGTCCAGCCGTCGTGATCGGTGTGGTTGATATTTGATCCACAGCCAATGAGACAATTGACCACTTTAGTGTGCCCTTGCCTTGCTGCTAGTGTAAGTGCTGTCTGCCCATTACTGTCCTCCAGCTCTAGATTTGCCCTTCTGGAGATAAGCAAGTTCACCACGTCTAGATTTCCACTATAGGCAGCATTAGCTAATAGAGTTCTGCCAT
This sequence comes from Heterotis niloticus, assembly GCA_018136845.1. Taxonomy (NCBI): domain Eukaryota; kingdom Metazoa; phylum Chordata; class Actinopteri; order Osteoglossiformes; family Osteoglossidae; genus Heterotis; species Heterotis niloticus. Next base: position 1,406,209 of record CM030888.1, read on the forward strand.
TGGAGTCACTTTGGTTCACCGAGGCCCCGTTGTCGAGCAAAGTCCGAATTGAGTCCTCTCTCTCTAAAGCCTGCTGCACAATACCAGATGACCGGTCATCCTCACTGTTAACATGGGCACCAGCTTTGACCAGGAGCTGGAGAACTTCTTGTTCTTTGGGTATGGAGGTTGTCAAGGAGTCTTTGGCTGGGGTGCCGTTCCAAACCATCCAGAGTGCAAGATTGTAGGGCTCTATTTGCAGGTTTGAGTTAATCAAATGCAATGCAAACTCCTGCACTTCTTGCGGTTTGAGTTCCTTAGCCCTGCAGGTATAACTCATTGCCATCATTCTGTGCCCTTCTGCTGCATTGCAGAGATACTTCTGAGTACAGTGCTTGACATCCAGCAACCACTCAGCAAAGCTGTAGTGGAAAAGGATTTTTGTGCTGCCCAGGCCATCGACCAAAAGCTTTGAGAGAATGTCCATCTTCCTCTGGAACTCCTCCATGGTCAGCATCATGTTTTTCGTCCAGACAGCATGATAAAGCTCCTTTACAGTCAGGGGCCTACAAGAAGCCAAGATCACGTTTAGGATGGGCTGCACTTTGGTGAATTGCTTCCTTACAAAAAGCCTCTGGCACAGCCACAGGTAGAGGCCGTTGAGGGTGCCAGGGATGTCACGGATCTCGCGGAGCATGATGAAGTTGTCCACGACCCCATCCAGCACCCGCTCCAAATACAGGAAACAGCCACTGCTCTTGATGTGCAGCTGGTTGAGCATCTCTGCTGTCTCCTTCGTGAGATGCTGCCTGAGGGCCTCCTCCTGATCCAAGCGATGCAGGATGTACTGCTGCACATCCTTGACAATGTATGCCTTTCGCAGGTCATCAAGGCTGATTTTGCGAAATCCTGTAAGGGGAGAGAGAGAGAGAGGAGGGGAAAAAAAAAAGAAAAAAAAATCAATTATAGAGTTGGATTGCAATTTCATTAATGCAACTTGGATCTACTTTGCATCCATATATCAAGCGCATCAGGCTTGGACACAATGCCAACACATTATAAGCATACTGCAGGAATATTTCCTTTAAAACACGTAAGGTTTTATACTACAGCAACGACGCAATTATCTGATGAAAACTTTGCCCACGGCTTTGATTCAGTGGATGGAAGGACGTCACCCATAACTCTTCAACCTTTCAATCGTACCATTAAACAACACTTTCATTTTCAGAGTGTGGGCGATTTGGCTGTAATGGAACCGTAAGCCCTTCAGAGGGAGCAACGGCAGATATGTAGACAAGAACTTGGAAATCAAAGCTATTCAGTGCCCTTGAAATGCAGATGAACAGTCAGTCAAAAACCTTTTCCATATCTCAATCGAAACATTAAGCAGTTAGAAACCACAAAAGCTGTTAATATGCAGCCAAAAATCTTGTTCGTAAGGGAGCTGAATTTCAGACTGATGCTAAATTTCACAAACATAAACTAAAAGCAAAGGACAAAGACCCACTGGTTCTTCTCTGGTGCTCCATGATTGAGACTCGCTGGCTTTAAGGTGCAGAGCCACTGTAAATCAATACAGTGACAAATACTTCTCTGAGACAGGCAGGTGCTGTGAGCTTTTTCTGGAATGAAACCCGTTCTAGTTTTACACCCTAATGCTGACGGTGCTCGGGTTTCACTCGCTTAAGAAGACAACGACTCTCTTTGGTCGGTATCAGATGGTCTGGGGAGTTGTCTGTGACCTCAAGCAATGAATTTTTCAAAGAAGAAACAAAGTGGTGAAATACATACATTAAAGTGGTCACATGCATATACTACAAAGTGTTTCATTACCATTACTAATTTGTTTTATAAATATTTTAATACGTACACAGTATTAATGGAGTATAACATCACTTTAAGTGAAAAATAAAAAAAGAGCTCAATAGAAAAGGTGAATAGGGAGGACCCTTTCTGTCTTAAACCCCCCCCCCAACCCTCAGGCACATGCACAGTTTGTAAACCTCTCCTTCATGGAATGCATACATCTAACAACTGTAAAAGAGAGACCCTGAAAACTGAGTCTCTCTTCAAAAATAAACCTTTATAATTTCCTGCAAGCAGCATCCGGTTCCATTAAGCTGGAAACTGTTTTTGTGTCTCAGCCTTTCTAGAGAAGGACAGGAAATGGGGGATCTGTACAAAAACCAGTCCACTCTGTCTCAGAGCCCTGGGGTAATGCGAAGGGCTGTGGGGTTGGGGTGTTCACACACACATGGTCCTGAGAATGGAGGAAGCTAAAATAAATACATACATAAATAAAATTTAGATGGGAGAGTCAAAACACAGTGAACGCAGGCTGGGCTTCTGCATCGCTCACATATTTCACTAATACAGTCAGGCCTCACTGGGTGGGAAAGAACCTCTATTCATTTCTCCCGATAAACAAAAGAGTCTTTATTTCTTTAAAGTCTAACTGTACCCCATGTGCAGTACGGAGATACGGTGCAAAGTCTCAGTCCTGCAGTGCTCTGGCTGGACGCCCTGACCCCATTTGGCTGGCATGCGTCACTTTGACACTGTGTGTCACCAGGTTCACAAGCAGTCAGTGGAGTTTTGTTTATTGAAAAACATCTTCAGAGCTTCTTCTCCAGATTATAATGCAGTTTAAGTTGCTTCACGCCTAATTCACAAAACTAGATAGAAAAAGCCAAACGTATTCTTTGCCTGTGTTGTGCTCAGTTACAGATGACTGTCTTTCATGCTGAAATCCCAGCAGTCCTAGGCGGCAAGACGACACATCGGCACGGCTGGTACTCTTCTGGTCTGGGGTTTCCTGGTGTGTTGGAGAACATGCGTGGTGAGACAGCAATTGAGATGAAAACAAATCTGACAGCAGGGCTATAAAATGATCATTTTTAAAGGCAAACCTCTAAAGACCAACGGGAAGACAAGACCAGGTTTCATTCAGACAAGACAAGAGACACCTTTCATTCAGGCAGCTGAATGAATAACCCCAGCTTCACCCACCAAGCTCTACATGCCCACATGTCCAAAGTCCTGTTTGTGCCACGAGTTCTCTGGGATCAGGACCACAAAACCTCAGGTGATGCGGTTTATGAGGCCCGGAAGGCTTCTGCACGTGAGGAACAGCCTCACTTGGAACCTCAGTGCTGCTCGGTGCAGCATATTTGCCAGCTTCTCCAACCATCTAGGCCACTGGCTCCATCTCGGGATATATTTATGGAGTGAGGATGGACCTCTGTGCTGTCTATACATTGGGACCAGCTGCCGGTCATTACTGACAGGAAATAAGCAGGCGGATGCTTGGAGCACAGCTCCTGGACCAATTCGTCTTTCGAAGGATAAAAGGGAGCAGTGGCTGTTTCAACGGCCGAAGGGCTCCTACTGTAAACATCCTCCCCCAGACCATGGGACTGGCCTGGGCTGCAAGCATGCCAGTGCAGGAAGTCAAGACCAGTATAGTAACTATCCAGAGTCAGGTCACAGTAACAAAGAAAGAAATGTAGAGAGAGAGAGACAGACACACACACACACACACACACACACACACACACACACACACTTCTAATTATAGGTACTATAAATCTATTTGTTTTGCAGATGTTTTTAATCCAAATTGCAGATTAAGGCAGTTAAAACCTACAGATTTGTACCGGAGCATTTTTCAGACAGGTACAAGAGCAGAGCTGCTTCGGGGCCTGCAACTGGTATTCATCTGGTCACAGTGTTATATATCTACTACTATTGTTGGTGGCTCCATTGTCCTAGGGAACTTACATTGTTTGACTTCAACACCAATTGAAATTATTCACACATTTATAAGGCAGGGTACTTTTTGGTCCGCCAATTCCGGTTAACTGTCTTGATCAAGAGCACTACTGCGGGAGGTGGGCTTCAAACCCAGGCTTATGATAAATTCTATAGTACACACACTGTTAAGGCTGCACGCAAAGTTTCACCACATTAAAAAGAAGGCCAGTAAAACAAGGTACAGAGCTGACACTTCTTCACTACAAATAGAAGCATTCTGCTTAGCAGCAGATCAAGATCAGATATAAATATCGCTTAGCATCCTTCTAGTTTCGGATGACAACAGACAATGAATATGCTGGCCTACTGCAAACGCTTTTAGACACAAGTGGTCGTGTTCAGACCTGTCCTGTCCTGACATTTAAATAGAGCTTCCAGTGGGGCAGGAATGTCGAGTCGGTAAATCCCACCACGATGTCTGCAGACAGATTTACGCTCGCTGCAATGACAACGTTAGCAGTAAAGTCAAATTAACAAAATGCTGCCAAAATAAATAAATAAACTAGTTCATATTTACGAGTGTGATGCAGCTCCAAACGAAATATTCTGTCTGAAAGCTGACGTGCGGCCGACATTCCGGGCAGACAGAAAGTGGCTTCCGAAACGCATAAAATTACCCACTGTATTAAATGCGGTGCGGCGTGTAATATTTCCGCGTCATCGCGGGCGTGGAATACCGCCCTCAGCAGCACTGCATCTATCCATCATAAGTCACATGTGATCGGTGGAAGGGTTTACCGACAGGAGAGGGGTCATCGCTTCACACTGTGCTACGGTGAGATAGGTAAGATGGCTGTGGGATGACCAGACATTGACTGAAGATAGCTTACAAGTGAGAGATCCACACAGCTGCTTTTTTTTTTTTTTGTCCCCCCCCAAGTGTGGATTTTTGGGCAAAGCTGTCAAGATTCCTGACCCCGGGGCAACTCGTGTGACCGCCGTGTTTTACCTGCTGTGTGTCACGTTTAGAGCAAAGCCAGGGCACATCAGTATGGCGTTCTAGAACAGGACCATAAATGCAGTTCCCACACCCCCCACCCTGCACACATCGCAAACTACACTCAAATAAAACACACATCTGCTACTGCCACCCAGAGGTTTCTGCTAGCCTGCAAACAGGTTCAAAGTGCAGCCCCTGGGTGTGAATGAGGTACCTGAGATGCTCTCACTGTGCTGGGATGCTGTAGGGGGTGGCTGAAGCAAGGGCAGCAGGTGATATTGTGGTTAGGACAACTGCCTCATAAAGAAGGGCTAGGGTTTGAGTTACACCTCCTCCTGCAGAACTCCTTCCTGATCAAGACAGTTACCTGCCCGTATAAATGGGTAAATATTTGCAAGGAGGATAATGCTGTAAGATGCTTTGGAGAAGTGTTGGCAAAAAGAGCAACAAAATATAAATAAATAAAACACAATCGCTCCCCGCATTACAAAGGTTAACTTTGAGTTTAAGCTTTTATGTAAGATCCATCAAAACACATTAGTTCCAGAGGAAGAAGAAAAAGAAGATTTTGCATCAACTGGTGGCAGAAATTTTCAGCGCTGACAGCTTAGTGCTTTCAAAAATCCATTTTCTATCTTAAGTTAATGGAAATCATTTAAAAATTAGAAAACAACTGCTGTGTAGCTACACAGGCTGTCAGCAAGACAGAGTTACATATAAATACTAGTGTCCATCCTTGTTCTGCAGCTCTACATCTAGGGTATTTATATTGAAGACAAAGCAGACGTGTAATTTGTGAGCCTTGTCAGCCACGAGGAGTAAATTACAGCATTTGGAGAATGATGGAGGGAGTCGAGTCGGGCCTTCAGCACAACGAAACCTGAACGTGAGAATTACAGCGGGTGAGTCAGCAGGAGGACAACGTGAGCACGCAATACAGGCTGTGTGCAACCGCGGACCCAAACGCCAGACTCACTTATAGAAATTGGACCCCAGAAATGCAGAATTTACATAACATAGCCAAGGTGCATCTGCAAACCAACTCAACTTAGAAATAATTATCGGTCATGCCTGGGACAAAAATGGCGAGAGTAGCAGCGGAAGCAGGATCTCCAGCCCTAATCCTAGTGCCATCACAGGAACCGAGTACACAGTGCAGGTTCCCACGGAAACCCATCCCCGTGTTGTGTTTGGAAGCAGCAGCCTTCAAATCTTGCTTTGAAACACCGTTGCATAACTGCATTCTGCATCCACGCTCCACCTCCCAGCAGGGCTTCTGCGATGCTGCTGAGGTTCATGGGAAATGAGGCTCGTGATCCTCCCCAGTTCCATGTTTTCTTCTGGAGCCCTCCCCTGCCCACCAACAGCTGCTTCATGATGTTTATATAGTCAGCGGTCCCAAGTTGCTTTGCATGCGCACCCCCACCTTGGCGTTTGGCAGAAAGTGCCCAGGATGGCAATGCGAGGAATGCTGTGACCCCGGCCAAATGCCGGCTGCCATCTGCGAACGGGGGACGCGGTAGGGGACAACGGGACTGGGGAGGGGCAGAGAATCGGCATCGCCTCTCCGCAGACAGACCAGCTATTTTGCTGCGTGGTTCATGGGGGCAAATCCGGCTCGTCACCTGGGCCGCTGGCGCTGAAAGGGCCCATTCATAGACAGCCTGGGAGAAGTCTCTCGGCAGGGACATCCGGGAGGAAACTGGAACACCGACTGGCAGAGCCATTCGGACTGACATGGGGGCCGCGTAACTAACAGGCCAACGGTGCAGAACAAAAGTAAGAGCGAGGGCGGGGCTTGTGAAGGAGATGTCAATTAAAATTAATCACTTAAAATCTGCTTATGGAGGGGGGGCTTCAAACGCTACAGAATAAGACCTATAACATATTTATAAAAACCTGCTGCTCCTTCCCCCCCAACACTTCCTGTGAGGAAAAACAGAAAAATTTTTGTCCTAATTACAGTTTCTATACTTAGTCATCAGAAGCCTTCTGGGGTGTTCACGGAATCAGAACCAGCTGGAACCGGACCATCAGGAGTGCCATCACGACAACATCTCGTACTTTACAAACTTACAGCATACAAAGCACTTAACGCGAAAAATCCAGGATGGTGCGCGGATATGGCCGCAGAGAGCCGAGATCCTTGCAACGTGCTTGCTCCCTCGGGCAGATCAAAACAAAGAATAAGAAAGTAACCTGTGCGCAATCTGACTATTTCCTTTGGATTCCGACAAGATCAAACACTGTAAAAACTCGGTAACACAATGGTTATCAGAGCACTTAATCTCAGAGGCTGCATACGCTTTTGACTGTATTTACTGCGCCGAATGACACAAAACGACAAGTCAAAACCAGTGCCGAAAGTCTGCCGCTAATCTCGTAATTGTCACAACATTATTTTTTGGAAAAGCTACACCTTTAGAAGAGAACCGCTCAACAAATTCACCGCACGCGTAAGACGGCGCCAAGCTCCATGGTAGCTGCAGTCAAAGCGATGGGCGCCTTTTAGTTGGAATTAGCCCGTGGCCTTCAGCGTCGACTGTTGTTCATTACGTTTATTTATTTATTTACTTACTTACGGCCTCATTTGCATTCCTGTTCTGCGTTCAATTTCCTGCCGTCCGCAATTTCGGGCTGAAAAGAAACTTTACTGCCAATCCCACATGAAGTAAGCGAGAGCCAAATTCACAGCTTAGAGCCTAAACTCCTCATCTTAGAATACAATGTACAAATACTTGAAATAAAGTGTCGCAACTAGAGATCACAGCTACCGTGCAAAACGCACCTTCACCGGTGCGGTGTTGCTGTACCTGCAGAAAGGCAAACAGAAACATAAATGAACAGGATTGCTTTAGATTTACCATTAACTGAAGGCAGGGGTGATGAACCCTAAACCCATGTGTGGCAAAACACATCGGCTCAATGGAGGTGTATATTTAACCACCACTCACGCCTAAACCTTTGATCAGCTTAAACCCCAAACCTTTGCTCTGCTTAAAATGCTAATGTGGCTGTTTCATCTGTGCCGTTCTTCGCACTCCACCCGGGGCTATGTTAAATTGGCACAGCTTCCTCGGCATTGGAAACCAACATCGGCGGCTCGACTCGTCTGTTCCTCCACCCCAATGACGTCTGTAACACACCACGCAAAACACCGAGAGGGCGGTTTAAAAATAAATAAATAAAGCATTTTCCCCTTCACCCAATCAAAAGTCCAACAACTCAATTTATGGAAACTACTGAAGGCAACTACCAGAGGCAGGACACAGAGGCGCTTCCTGCAGTGTTGCTTTATGGCCTCTTTTTCTTTGCTGCCTCTGTTGTTCTGATGAGCATCCCCAGCCAAGATGAAGAGGACTGTTTTAAGTGCTTTGCCGGGTACGAAGGATCTCGGAGTCGGGAGATGTAGCTGACATAAAGTGAATGTAGCTCATTACCACAGGTACTGCTGGGGCGGCTAAACTTACTCCAGCACCCCTATAAACCGCATGCAGCTTATTTATGATGCCGTAACTGAGCAGAGGCAAAAAAAAAAAAAAAAAAGAAACTTGCAGAAGTCGTCTTTAATTGAGGACTCGGTCAGGGCTGAAACTTGTCGGCTTAAAGCAGAAACAGACGGGGGTGTTACCATATACGAAACGGCACTTCAGCTACTGCCACAAACATGAATGAACCCATTGAGTGCTGTTTGCGAGCTCGTTTTCCCAGCTGAACTGTGCAGCATCACTACATTTTGCATGTCCTGGGTAAGCGATCCATCTGAAAAGTGCCTCGCTGACACATACGTCCCTCACCCTGACCTTTGACCTCAGGCCTCTCTGCAGGCCAGCGTTCCCAGCCCCATCCTACTCACCGTGACACTAATGACCGTGCTGCCGCCACTGCCAGCGCAAACAGGCCGTATAAACGATACACTCTGATATTTCTGGTAATCTCTTTATCTTTCTATTTCTGTTTTCTAAAACCAAACTGTAAATATTCTCTGACGGATTCTGAGTAGCAAAGTGCCCGACAAGCCGGCTAGTGTAGCAGTACTCGGGGCTTTGATGGTAGCTTGACAAAGCATCAACAAAAAGCAGTTGAAAATGCAACATTGCTGCTATCTTTTGACTGAGCACTGACTGAATATTATAAAATTAACCTGTATTTACCTGACACCTTTTTCTAAATGATTTAGTGCTGAGCTCCTTCAAATTATTTACCCATGTATCGAGATGGGCAATTTTTATTGGATTAAGCATCTGGACCAGCCCGAAACACTATATTACCTACTGATAATTATAAGTTGATCAACCAGAAATTACCTAGATGATTTTTTTAGTCAGCATAGGCAGTAGATGGTGTAGCACTATCATTAGAGCATCGCCCTGTAATTTTAAGCACCCTGGGATTAAATCCCATATATACTGCTGTACTCCTGATCAAAGTAGTTTTGCTGAACTGATGCAGCAAAAATTAGGCTGCTGTGTAAATGGGTGAATAAATGCAAGCTGCTTAGTGTACAAACTTAACGTTGGCGAGAGGAAAGTGTCAGATAAATCACAGTAAGCTCTATTACCGTGTGTAATACGCATTTTTCTGTAATGTGCATCTGTAAACTATTTGTTACTTGAGATGACTGCAGTGTCTGTTACAGTTTCTTAATCTCCATTTCTTTGTGTTTGACAGCTGTACGATGAGCCCTTGTTAGCAAAGTCCCACCTCGGCACCATCACTGAGCATCATTCACGAGCCATGGAGATTGACAGACGTCGCCTTGGGTTCCATGCCGAGTGCGAGAGTGTAATTGCCATCCTATCTCTCGAGGTTTGCGTGTCGGTCAGTAAGCACAGCAGAAATAATGACCGCTTGTCATCTGAGTTTCACATCATTACGCACCACTTGAGACAGGTGGGCGACTTCGTTGCCAAAATTGAGAAACACGTGGTAAAACCATAGATGAGCTGTTGATGAAGAGGAGTTTGAATGTATTTCTCAGATTTTATATGAATGTTTTAATGTTGCTTGATTTTTGTAGAGGTGTATAATTGATGCATTTTAATTTAAAATTGATAAAGTTTGGGAAAAGGCTGGTACAGAAATACGACAGGAATTTACTCAAGCAGTCTAATTATTCATATTGAAAGTACAAGTGATTTTTACATTTCTCATCTTGTTCCTTTTTTCTTTTCATAGTAACTGTGATAATTTTATTACCAGCACTAGTGGACACAGCCAGGTTGTGTTTGTATCTATGAAAGCTTGAAAATAAAATTAACGAATTGAGGATTTGCCCTTTTATGACATAAAAATCAATGTTCAAATTTGAGTTGAAGTCAACATTGTCTCGGTTACATAACCCTGATCCCGTCTCCATATAAACACATTATTCTCCGAGATACCTGCGTGCTAAACATGCCAAAAACAACAATAGATTTCAGGATAAAAGGTAAGTGTATACATAGCAATAAGGAGGTTAAATAAGAGAATGGACTTCTAAATCTAACAATAAGGAAACAATTGGAAGAGAAACGTTTAGATGAAGCCAGATGAATGGATAAATGACTGGGGGGGTTAGACAGAACCAGCCAGACAAGTAGGAGCACTTCACTGCATACTATTTTGCAACAAGAAACTTGCAAAAAAAAAAAAAAAAAAAAAGGTTTTTTCTTTAATTATATATTTATACACACAAGCAAACAAAGGGTGAGTTCAGATGTCAAAGTGCAACACACTGAAATGGGATCTGGACCGGAAAGGCCGTTGATATCCAAAAACTGAGCACCCTGCTGTTGTTCCAGCAGCAGTATAAAATCAGCTCGCAGGCCTGGACCTCCCAGCAGCACCACTTTACGGGAGGCTCGTAAAAACGCAGACATAAGCAATTTGCTGCCCTTTTCGGGAATAACTTCAATATCTCCAGTCACAATAATATAAGACCTATTCTGATGATGGATAAGTGTTTAGCAGGACCTGATGGTGCATGGAAAGATCTCTCACAATGCCCGCTGTGTCAGCACGACTGATTGTGAGCATCATACTGATAAACAGCTTTCAGAACATTTTCACTTCTTACCACAAACCGAACATCTCAGCACATGCAGGAGCGCAAATATTGGATTTCTGGATATTTTGGCACTAAATTTTTAGGCTCGGGATAATTTCCAACTTTGGAAAATAATTTTATTTTACATGACAAAAAATCCATCTGCCCATCTTCTTCTAATCACTTGCTCTGATGCAGGGTCTCCGGGGTCCACAATCTATCCCTAAAACAAAGGGTGTGAGAGGCACCTTGAACAGAATGCCATTCCTTCACAACAGAGTCACGCACTCACAGTCTCCAATACATTTACACTTTAAAGTGTCACTGTCAAAAAAAACCCTTCAAACAGTGATGTGAGCAGAGCCACACAGAACCACAGGGACGCCCAGCCAGTTCTTACATAACGCAGTTATGACAGTGTTTGTGGGCAGGGCCCGCGTGGGAACTACAGAAGGCAGCAGATACAGCTCCCACACAGCATCGAGTCACGGATCCGAGAACCTCTGACTAACGTGGGCCCGGCCACCCGCTCATTGTGGAAACAGGCACTGGTGCTCCTCTGGTAGCCAGATGACGCCTGAATTTCCAGCTTGTCACAGTGCGTGAAGCAGCGGTTCCTTTCCGAGACATCGTGGTATTTAGGGCCCCTCTGTGGCATTAACTAAACCAGTTTATCATTCACGGACCAGCTGTCTTACAAAAAGGTGCCTTTTCTCGAGAACGTTCAGATCCCTCACACAACACATTTTGTTTTATTAATGAGGAGAGCCCGGCAACGAAGAGAAAATGCTGCTTGTATAGCATCAGGCAAACGCTGAAGGATGTACCGCACAAAAGAGTCCCCTGGGTACCTGCACATGACCAAAATGGGGTTCAGCCCCCATAACTCATCATTTATTTATATACCTGACTCTGCTGTCCAAAGCAGGTTACAGTGTTACTTTTGCAACCATTTACATAGGTGTACTATTTCAGTGTAAGCATCTTGATCAAATGATTTGCAGCAGAAGGCAGGATTACAGGACCAGGCCGTTCAAAGACGTCCAACACCAACCTGCTATATTCTCAGCTCTGAGCTTTTAAACAAAATGCTGCCCTGCGTAAGACCCCAAGCGATAGAAATTAAAGTACCTGTGAAGAGTTTGGTGACGGCCTTGTTCTGCCGGCGGGCAGAGCAGATGAGGAGCAGCCAGGGAGGGAGGAACTCATGGTGGCTGGCCAGGAGCTCAGCGATGGTGCGGGAGCCCCCCATGGCACGGTGTTCGCCATCACCCAACTGGCAGCCTTCATCTATTGAGTCCACCAAGATGAAGAGGGACTGCTGGGGTGGCGGGACGGCCAGGAGTGGCAGGAGGACGCACCTGTGAACAAGCAGAGAAACGTCCACCCATTCAGTTTGGCAAATGCCTGTATAAATAATTTTTACTTCCATTCAAGCCTCAGACAGGAATATTGGCCAGTGGTCAGCAGTCATTACTTATTCCCCTCAAGGGTACCTACCTACTCAGCGAATGTTAGCTGCATGTCACCGAGAAGGATAGTCAACCGAAGGACGCAGCGGCAAAAGGGACATGCGCAGCACCCATAAACACGTTAAATATTACAGCCACTTAAATGTGGGCAACCTATAAGCCAGGTCTATATGCCAAAAATAACTATTTTATGAAGAGTCCTCACAGTGAAAAAGCCAAAGAAAAACATACAAAGTGGTTTAAAACTGTAAAAACTATAAAACGTACCACACTCTTGGTTAAACTGTTATCGGTTCAGATGTTGAGACGGGCCATACACCAGGCAAAAAAGTGTTCCGACTGGACCAAATTGAGGCCTCCTATGTGAACACAAAGCGGCATTCTTATCCTAAAATGAACAGCATTCAAATTACATTTGATCAATGACAATAAATCAGATTACGCTGCTTCCCTAAAGTGCAGGGTGGAGCTTACTGCAACTTCATTGGGCAGGCAGCCAATGGAATGGGGCAGGAGGTGGGGCTTATCACTGGCAAAAACGTTTCCTGATAAAGCTTTGAGGTTGTCTGTTTGGTCAGCTTTCAAATGGACAAAAGGTATCAGTGAGTCCCAAAAAAAAAAAAAAAAAAAAAAATGCCAATATGTCATTTTCCGGAGAAGAAACCAAATCCGTCACTTTCTCCCAAAGCGTTTTTCATTCCGAGATTATGCCACATGGTCGTATCAGTGGAGATAACATTTAGAACATGGGTGGAAGTGTCCTTGAAGGAAAAATTCACACAGGACTTTCACAGGAAAACAACCAGCAAATCAACTGCTAGAGTCAGAAGTGTAAACACAGTGAGTTTTTCAGCAATATAACAAATTCTTTCTGAATTGAAGGTGGCACAGTGGGCCATTTGCGGACCTGGGTTGGAATCCGGCTCAGCCTGGGAGCGTTTTGTATGTTCTCCCCATGTTCAAATGGGTTTCCACCCAAAGTCCAATGATGTGTGTTTCAAATGAATTAATGACTAGTAATTGTCTGCAGTGTGGGAATGCATGCGTCAGTGAGTGTGACTGTCCTGGGATGGGCTAGCATCTCATCCAGAGTTTACCCTGCCTCAAACTGCATGGTACCAGGATAGACTGTGGGGCATCGTAACAAAGAACTGGACAAGCAATTCTGATAATGGATGAATGCATATATGATTGAAGCGATAACAAAATGAACCTTGTTGGATATTCAATACTTTCAAACCAAGCTTGGATTGTGTGTCGACACATACAGTCATCACACCTGCACATGCTATTGCAGCCACTCGGAAACAGCAAAGGTAATTTACAGGCATTTGTGAAGACGTGCTAGAAATGTACTCTGCTACATTCAGCACAAACATCCCACTGCCAAGGCCCAAGGTCCTCTAGCGCATAAACCCTAAATATGAGCGGAAGACAGACCATTAGAGTCTAAGACTGCGAGAGACGCCTGCCTGCTGCAGGGCCGCAATCACCAAGTTTAATAAACACTCACCCAGGTCGGAGGTGGCGGGCAGCCTGCCCATGACTTCCTAATGTGCTCTGCCAGGTTTATGGGGTGGCAAACCCCACTGCCGCCTCTGTCGCCACACCCGGGCTGCGGGAAACGGCGATAATCCAACATGTCGGCTGCCAGCAGCAGGGCCACACTAACAGCGGTTGAGGAATTTCCTTTTCAAATCGGCCATTTGTTCTGCTAATTATGAGCAATAAAGACGGGGAAGGGGGATACAAACCGTTCCAAAAAGCATGAAAATCATCAGCTTCTAGGTACAGGGGTCTGACAGATTAGCTCCTGTAATCTTATTCATTTCTCAGAAATGTGCAAAGATATTTAAACGATAACCAAAAAAAAAAAAATTAAGACATTAAACCATTAATCTCACCCAGAATTCTATTATGATCAAGACAGGAAAATTAGATTCCTCTTCCACTTTCACATTTTCCTTTTTATATATATATATATATATATATATATATATATATATATATATATATATATATCTCAAGTAGATAACACTGAAAACTACTGCACAAACTAATATGTTCTCAGGGTTCATTCCAGATGTAATGATCCAGTTACAACAACATCACTAAAAAATGCAAATAATTTCTGTTGACTCACAGCAAAAGCTACTGGGACAGCAGCCTGAAGACATGACACCAGGCACAAAACCTTTTTTTAAATTTATATATATATATTCCAAAAAGCATATGTGTATATATGTATGTGTATATATGTGTGTATGTGTGTATATATATACACACACACACACACACACACACACCTGGAATGAACCCTGAGAACATATTAGTTTGTGCAGTAGTTTACAGTGTTATCTACTTTTTATATACAGTATATATAGGCAACCAGGACTGAAAACCATTCACCAAGAGCCATTCCACCTTTGTACATGGTCACCACAACACAGGCAGCTGTAACACAACCACAAACAGGTAGTCACTCAAAAGAGACCACAGTCATGGAACCACCTTCAGACAAACACTGCATGACAGCGAGCCTCTGGCCTGCAGCTAACTGTAAAACTTACAGATAAACTGTCATGTCAGACATTGATTTTTTTTTTTTAATCCAATTCAAGAAAATGTACATCCTCAGGCAGCACATTTGCACCATTAACATGAAATTAACCGAGCAAAACCTATAAACCAAGTTTAATAAGGAATAGATTAGAGGCTAACAATGAAACGCTAACCAAAGGACAGGACAGAGAAGTTAGAGGAAGCCCTTGCTTTACAGAAGAACAAACAACTCAGAGAAAGGACAAAGCAAGGCCCCCCTGTCTATCAATGTACTCCAAGCATGAGTTAAATCAGCGTTGCAGAACATCAGGCAGAAACACTAGGTTCCTGCACTTGAAATGCTGCCCCTCCTGCTGCCACCACCACCAGCACACTTTGCATCCAACTATGTGCTTCTCTCAGCCATTAAATACCATTCAATGACCCATATTTTACACAAACTCGAGGAGGCACAAGGTAGGAGGAGCACGTTCATGTGGCTGCCAGATCAGGCTGATGGACTGCTTGTAGAACAAACACTGGACTTCCAACCAAGCAGCAGCGAGCGTGTCATTTTACACTGGAAAGCAAAGGCCATTAAGGTTAACACAACCATATCCTCCGAGAAGGAGCCATGCGAGGCCTGGACTGATTTATTAACTCCTTAGGAGTACAAGCCACACTGTAGATGTTGACGGCCATTTTATTCATAACATATCCGTATCTCCTCAACCACAGAGCGAATCTGTATTTGCTGACCTCCGGCTTACAGTTAACATCCAAAAACAGATGCTTAGGTGGTGCGGGAAAAGAGAAAAGGAAGGATACTTCATTTTACAAAGGAATTGATACTGTAGACTGTAAAAGGATTTAAGAGAGATGTCAAAGCAGTCAGTTCCATACTTGTTGAAATTAGACTGTATTCATTTCCCCAAGTGCTATAAAGAATGCATCTTATCAGCCAAAAGTACACTTCCTCGGTTCATATCTTCCAAATAATAAAATCATTTTTATCAATTATTTTATTTCATCATGAACCAAATTACACTTAGGCCAGTCACAACTGTTTACAGAATGAAATGCAGAACAACTTTTTCACCCTTTTTAGACACTGTTTGCCATGAAAGTGCTAACCAGGGAAATGAAGGTCTCTGATAGCAATCCCCTTGCAGGCAAACCCTTGACACCCCAAGGGTTGTTGAACTTTCATTCAGACATGACAGTCAGAGCGACTGCTGGGCCCCTGGCCTTGAGCCGACATACAATGCCATGTTTGCTTTTGGTTAAATCTGAAATTTCACCCCTTTGGCGCACCCCCTCCTCGACTTGGTTACAATCTGACCTCGAGGTGCCCGCCGGCGCGCTCGTGTGCAACTCGAAGACGTGCCCCATCAAGACGAGAAAGAGCTTCCTGCCAGCGGTTCGCCTCGAAGGGAACAAACAGGACCTCAGATGGCATTCGTGAGAGGGGCGAGGGTGTTCGAGGGCTTGTCGCTGTGCTTCCTCCCCCGATGCCAGCTGTGCCTTGCTCACGGGGAACGGTCTGAAACCTGCCAGAGAGACGGTCTCCTCACGTTACCCCCAACAAATGCTACACGAACCCTCCCCGGGAGCATTTCAGGTACTTTGTCATTTTGGGGAGGAGCGATCGGCCTTCTGATGGGAAAGAGGGGCCATCCCGCGCGTGCCGAATCACGACAGACCCCGCTCTTTGTCTCCGACGGGCGTAGCGGGCCGTGTGCGTCCCACAGCTGTGTGCCAGATGGGGGGGAGGGGGTGAGCTTTCATCCTCTGTTTACGTTCCCTCAGCTGCGGGCTCAGAGGACGACTGCACACCACTATGCCAATATCCTTATCATTTATATCATTATGCCAATACAGATTTGTGCTAAGCTCCCTAAATCCAGTGTATTAAAGACATGTTTTGAAATGCTTTGGATGTAAGAACATTAGGGGATTACAGACTTGCCAAGGTTTGCATACTTCAAGAGCCCCCCGTAGGATTTTTCCTGCAAAAAAACAGAACCCAGGAGTTGGCTATATATAGCAAGTGCATGTCTGTGAGGGCGAAAGAACCACTGACAGCGAGCGCATCACCGCTGAACTTGAAACAGAAATCTGCAGAACATTTCAAACCAAACCAAAATGTTTTAAAAGTAAAATAAAACATATGGCAGTTGTTCCTTTCTAAACCCTGCCCCCCGACATACACACACACACACACAAGTTCCATTTAGAAACTCGGGGTAAAACCCAACTCCAGTGCCTGAATGCAGAAGAGTCTCCTGTTACCATCTGCATTCTGCGTCCACGTCGAATTCCCCGTTATGGAGTCGTATCTCACCAGCGAGAAAGAGGACAGGGGCCATTCGGGTCACAAGGGTGGTCGCTGTTTGGTTATTTCACAAGCCAAGGGCAAAGCACTCACGGTTAATCCATTCCACCCTGTTAGCCATGTAGCCACAATAGTCTCAGCTGTGGATTCGCAGTGACACACAATGGGCAAAAAAAAGTTTGACCTAAAAAGTTAAAACTGAAGTTCGGTGCTGGAAATGTGGCGCGGGAACAATACGATGAGCAATTCATTGTAGTGAAATTAGGAAGCAAAGCAAAAACAGGGGTTTGAGAGCTGGAAATTGTGGAAAAACTAAATGGCCTGACCAAAAAGTGAGACCAACCCACCCATAAAATACAAATTATGATGCTGGGGCTGGTCAAACTCCGTGTTAACCAACTACTGGTTACCCTATGCAATATTTTATAACAAAAAAAAAAAAAAAAAAAAACAGTACAATTGCTGAACGCTCCCTTTTGACCACACTGGTTAAGCAACTCCGATTTACTTAAGCAACCGTTATGCATCCAACACCTCTAACTTGAACTGCATTTATCTTTTCATCCACATCTAAAAGAGAAGAAGTATTTTCACACCGGCCCTTTCACCTTGACAAACATGCAAAGAGAGAATCTACAAACACTGGCAAATGAGCCCATTTTAGATTATGCTTCAAAGGCCAATAAAATGACCAGTTCCCGTCTTTCTCCATACCATTCCGTGAAAACTTGATAATCTTTGGACCCTTCTGCTTTCCTGCAGATTACCTTTTCACGAGTTTACACCCAAGATGTAGATAAAGCATTCTGCAAAGTGCAAATATTTCTGCAGAAGAGAAAACACAAAATAAAAAACAGACACCCTGGATGTTCTATTGATAAGCCAGCCATCTGGCTCTTGGGTAACCATGGTATCTTCCCATCCCGCTGCAAGCCTGGACCAACAGACAAAATACACGTTTGCCCGAACCGGCCGGGGCCACGTTGACAAACCACGTGTCTTGGACAACAAACCCTGTGGGAAGTCTGACACAGACCATTCAAAGTTTCACTCCGTTGCACACCAAGAGTCCTCAGAAACTCCACTCTTTTTAAACCCAAACAACAAGATGAATCAAAATGCACTCGCTTGCGTTTACTCGCGAAAACCCCAAAACTTGTCGTGTGTCCGAGAGGCTTGGGGACAAAGGCTGGCGTTTCGCTGTTTGTTCTCACACTGTGTTGGAAGTCTCCAGAACAGCTCCTGCGCTCAGTAGGAAAACACAGTGGCGTTTGGCCTACTTTTCCAGGGTAACGTTCGGGCAGAACACCACACGCCACCAGATGGCCGGAGACTGAGGTGTTTGTGTGGAACACCACATTCCACACCGTGCCGAGCACCCCCGTCCAAAGACCAAACAACTCGAGCCGCTAGCTCGCACACACGGCACCGCTGCCGAAATAGGGCGGAGCATTTTCTTTTTTCCCCTCTCTAAGCACTCAGCCCCTAGTCAGACACTGGATCACATTTCACATTGGGACGTGGGCTGGTCCATCTCTCACTGCTCCTCTGCGCAGATGTGCAGCACCGGGTTTCAAAGGCCGGTCACTGGATCTGAATGCTAGATGAAGGAGCTGACCTTTCCGCACACAAGGCCTGCTTCGGGGGGAGGGGGATCAGGGATCTGGGCTCAGTACCCAGTTTAGGAAGGACAAGGATTTCACAGCATCAAGGCAGGAGGGTGGCACAGGAAATGTGGGGGCAGTTAAGCTGGAGGGGGAGGCAGAGCTCCGCAGTAACGGTTCCCCAACCATCCATGATGGGTAATTTGCTTAAATTTTCATAGCGAGCGAGGATCATTGTGACACAGGATGTACGCAGTAAGTCAAAGTAAAATGTTTAGAAACGTTATGATGAATTCCATCATAATAAAGAATCTGTAAAGAATTTGACATCGCTGAATAGATTTTGTGATTTTCTTTCAAATGGTTCAAAAAAAAAAAAAACTATGACAAAATATCCCCCAAAACTTCCGTGTTTTAAGCTATTTCTTTATATCAGAGTTTTTGTTACTACGGCTTATTTCATCCCAACTTCCTCACTTTGACTACAGTTTACAAGGATATTGTAAACCCCGGATATTTACTTATTTCTGTCTTCTGGGCATCTTCCAAAATTTGACAGGTGCACAATTTTATGGATGGAAAATTGCCCATCCTGCACACAATGAAACGTGGATATTGTTGTCTCTCTCAGGGAGATGAGTCAGGACAGGAGAAACGTACCTCTTGAAGGCCTCAGTAGGGTTCCTCTCGCACTCCCCGGGCTGCAGGGCACTACGCGCCGCCGTCTCACGCACCTTCTCCTCGTAGCCCTGGAGCAGCCCAGTTCGGCTGATCTGAGCCACCAGGTTGCGCACAAAGCCGCCGGCGCAAAGCGTGTCCGCGTCCTCCGCCCGGCAGAAGTGGAAGGCCAAGGCCTGGCGGTGCAGTCCGCGCTGGGCACCCTGAGGTGAGCTGGGCCACAGGAGCTCCGTGCACAGGGCTGTCTTCCCACTGCCCGGACCCCCCACCAAGAGCACGCCCCACGCTGTGCCCTTCCCCGAGGCAAGGCCCTGGGTGGTGCTGCCTCCGCTGCCCACCTGCTTGCTGGGGGTTCCGCTCAGGCTGTTGTTCTTCTCCTGCAGGCAGTGCTGGAGCTTGTGGAAGACCCACTCCCTGCAGTAGAAGCGCTTGCCCTGCAGCAGACTCGTTTGTGCCATGGCGAAGACCTGCGGTTGTGGCAATCCCTCATGCGGCGCGCCTCATCCTTCAGCAGTGCTCGCAGAGTAGCTCCACGCGAGCATCTGCAAGGATGCTTTATTCCAGTCGGAAACGCTCCGAATTCACTGTGCTTTTTACTCCAAAAGTCGAGCGACTGCAGCTTCAGATGCCTCTCGGCGCTTAACACACGTAGCCGTGCGTGAAACGCCACTCCGAAAGAGCAGGACGTATACCGCCGCACCGTCGTCTTCCCTATAAGATATGACAACGGTTCTGGTTCAGTGGCACCCGGAGGTCTGCGTCGGTTTGCTGCCAGGACGTCAGAGCCGGACACGACGCAGACGCTGCCTTCATTATCAGAAGAAGAATGCAGTGGGCGGAGTCAAACGGTTCCGCGCCAGGGGTTCGGACCTCATGCAGCTCCTGGCTGGTGGCGTCTCCGTCATGCTCCTTGTGGGAATCGCAACCGCTGCAACAAAATACTAAAAATATTAAAAATGACGTGTTTTTGCTGAAGTTAAGGAACATACGTTGATTGTTCTAACACACAAGGCATGGAAATGTATTTTATTTGGATCCTCTACATATGGAGCTCCTCTGTAAATAAACGTTCTTCCGCTATAAGATAATATTTGATCTGCATAACAATAAAGCAATTTTGGAAAATCTGGACACCCTTCGAGAAGCTTCTTACGTTAGTACTACATGATCCCACCTGCGAAACATTACGACATTTTGACCTTTATGTCTGTGGACATTATTTTCTGGCTCTCGCTCCGTTTCTGTCTCCGTGTCGCTGTAACACAACGCCGGTCTGTTAATAAAAAAACCTGAAGGGTGATTTTTGCAACTGGTGGCAAAATGGTCGAACACATGGAATTGCTTCTTTAAGGTTGTTTGTTCAAGACCCACGCCAACTACCCAGTGGGAGTACCGGGGAAGAAGGGACATACCCTGAATTTCCACAGTAAAATGACGGCACAGTGCGATCGGTGGGGACTGAGGGAGGGGGTCTACGGTGCTGTCACGCTGTCGCTCCTCGTTGACCACGCACGCACGCACGCAGCGGGGGTTCTGGTTCTGGTGCCACCCCCCCAGCCCCCAGGTATTTAAACCCCACTCAGGTCCGCCCGTCCTGAGAACGTGCCCGGCTCATACGACGCAGTCTGGCGGTCACATCACCCGGCCCGAACCCGAAATAGCGGTGGGGGAGTGGGTGGGCTGTCGCCAGCTCCCCCTCACGACACCGGTGCGGGTTGTTGTGGTTTTTCCTGTCCCTCAACTCGCGGTGGGGATCACAGCCGAACATTTTGGGACCTTTGTGCTGCTGTGTGTGGCTGTGCGCGGACAGCAGCACAATAACAGCAACAACTCCCGATAACAATTACAAGCACGTAATAAATATTTTTAAAAAAAGCCACCACACGCAGCGGACGCCCGACCTTCGGCCCGCCTCCCACTTTCCCGATGAATATCTTAAATCTTAAATGTTAAATGTACGTGTGTGTTTTCGCGCTCACCTTCTTCTCGGCGCGGCTCTCCTGTCCTCCGCCGTTCTTTGTCTCCGCGTCCCGATGCGTCCCCGGCTTCGATCCAGCCAGACCTCAGCGGGCTTCGACTCCGCACCTCCCGACGCAGAGTCGCTCCTTCTGCTCTCCTTCACTCCATCCGTTGGCTCGGCGTCCGCCCCCCCGCTCCCTTTCTTTGCGCTCGGGCTCCTCCTGCCATCCCACACAGCGCCGGACTGCGCCGATTTCCCCTCTCACAGACATTCAAAGCGCTCCGCTCACACCCACCGGACGGGGCACGGGCGGAACGGCGTTCGCGCGCTGCCTTCTGGGAGTTGTATTTTTGCGCTTGACGTCAGGCGTCCCCTTCGCTCGGCCTCACGGGAAGCGGAGTTTTGTTTGGCGACGCCACGCGTCAGCGGTCCGCAGTATGACGGGAGTTGTGGTTTCGTGGAGGCGCTTCGAGCGTTCTGATTGGACGACGCTCCAAAATGGAGGTCTCATTTTCTAAATGTTGGGATGGTGCTGCTTCAGAAATGTAATAGGACAAAGTTGGGTAGCTTTTTATGTCAGTTAAACACAGAAGAGCTGTGTCAGCTCCACTGTGCGCACATGTTATGACTGCAAAAAGAAAACGAAAAATAGGCTGACATGAAAGGTCAGCAGTGGTACAGTTGTACCTGTGAACTGAACAACCGAGAAAGTCGACCACAAGCTGCAGGCCATCACTCCTGAAATACCCAAATCATCTGCATGTGAGTGAATAGTCTGTAGTTGCATAACTGTATTTTACTCAGTTATTTGGTTTAAGTTATTATAAACAGGTGTGCTGTGAATGTGATGTGTTTCTGCAATTCTGTTCCCAGGGTGCACTCTTGAAAGTTGGAGACATATTTACGATTGGAGCACAATCCCATTTGGCTCTTGTTATAAGCATACAAAAGTATTTGCATATTTGGCCATACCTCAGTAAAGAGTATTAAATAATTTCAGTCATATCCAGAGAAACTTATATCATATTTGAAGGGGTACCTGTATTGAGGGATTAAATGCCATGAGAATTTCCAGCGGAGAACACGCTGCCCTTCTACACATGGGGTAATAGGTTTCAAAGCCCGTCTGGGGTGGGAGTTAAGCCTATAGGAAATGTTGTTCATCAAATAACAAATAACACATCTTTGTTTAGGGCACAATTAAGGCTTTAAACTGCATCTTTGTACCACGCAAGTGACACAGAAAAGGCCGTGTAGACTGAGACTGGAATAGAAGCTGGCAGGATTTTGCACCTAAGTCTTGTTGGTACAGGACCCGCTAGTTACCGCGGCCAGGATTACAGTAATTATGAATCGCACAACACTGCTGTGTTATTACATTGCGGGGCCGGCTTTAATTGATGATATTTCAATGATGCGTGCTCAGAAGAAAAAAAAAATCCTACACAGGAGACAAGACTCCTAAAAATATAGATCTTTTTTATTTCTACTACATATGGTAGTAGAATGCATATTCTGCTTTATTGTACCTTTAAAAAAGATTTTAAAAAGTACTCATTTGTTCTTGGTGTTTGGTTGTTTGTTTGTTTTACTCGTAAATTTTTTCTGGTATGTAGTCTCCTGTTGAATCAGAGCACATCTCACTACATGGTATACTCAGTAACCATGTACGTGACAAATAAACTCTTTTGACTTTTTTTTTTTTTTACTTTTTTCTTGCAGGTTCCTGTCATCTAGTTTGCAGGGACTTTTTGCAGTTATAACCGTTCATGGTCTGCAGAGACACAAATTCATCTTTAAGCATAGCTCTTATCCAAACATATGAAAGAAAGTCTGTTTTACATGTTGTTGGGGTTCTGTTCTGCATGTTAAACCCAATGTGCTTTGCAGATTTTTATTTGATCTGTTGCCTGGAAGAGGCGTTTGCCGTACAGGTGAGCTTTCGTGTCGGGCTTCGCTTGCCAGCCGTCAGGGAGTAGGTCTCACGGATGGATAAACTGCGGCTGGTGCCAATGCGTTTCAAAATACACGAGATCTATTAAATGATACTGGGAACTTTGTGGCCCTGGGCGCCTGGGCGTTTAGAGAACAGGCCGCAGACAGCAATCACTTTGCCTGAAACCCAGTCAGGTGGAGACGCTGCACTTACGGATCAAGGGTTCATGGCACCTTCTGCCTCTTTATTGTGGTCACATTCATTTTACAGCAAACTTTTTTACTCTGGGTGTATGTTTCACCAGGGCGTGGCTGACAGTACAGACCGCTGCAACATCACCTTGAGACCTAGAGCAAAAATGGTTTTTGAAAATATTTTCTATGGAGTTGTCTAAGTCCTACCTGCAAACTTGTGGCATCAGCTGAAACAATGGACTTTCCTTTGCTGTGTGCTTTATGAGTCAGCATTGTGCCGTGGACAGTTTGGGAGATAAATTTGAAAACACGAGTGGACCGAATGAATACCTGGGTCTGAATGCGATATGCTAACAGTTTAAAATGCTAAGAGGATGAAAGCTTTCAAACAAAATATTTTAGTGACTAAACCCCCTCTAAGTGGTCACTGCACAGGAAAAGACCCTCAGCCTTGTCGTCAGATTCCCCAAAAAAACATATAAATGGACAAATAAGCTGGGTTCATAGGTGTATTTAACATTCCTAAAGCCCTTTTCACAGAGCCAGCTTGGGTCCCGATTTCAGCGTCAACTGGGATCGAGTTAAAAATCCCTTCGGAAGCGATGTTAAAGCAGTACGCCGAGGATTTGAGCAGCGCAGAAAGTGCTCGATGGGGTTCGCATCGGCCAGACAAATCGAGCCAATTTGGGTAATTGCTGCAATTTTCTTCCAGGCCACTAAACACGAACTGGCACGGCTGTAACTCATAAAACAAAACGGACTCGGGCCTTGCAAGCTAACCTTTTTTGTAATACTTAAGGCTCAATATCTAA
This sequence comes from Heterotis niloticus, assembly GCA_018136845.1. Classification (NCBI taxonomy): domain Eukaryota; kingdom Metazoa; phylum Chordata; class Actinopteri; order Osteoglossiformes; family Osteoglossidae; genus Heterotis; species Heterotis niloticus. Next base: position 1,430,504 of record CM030888.1, read on the forward strand.
CGTATGGCAATTTCTAAGACATTTTAATTGTACATCATTTGCGCAATAATAAACCTGTAAAATAGCATTAATATCTAATGTGCATTTGAATACTAACTGACAACCTGGAAGCGGAGGAAAATGTATTTTCGTGTTTTGGTACTAAGACTAAAAACCACAGGCCATTTTCTCATGTGTGGCAGGCTGTATTTATTGTTGTATTTATTTTTTTATTTTGAAATTAACTTGTATAATGGAATTAAGTACCTAGAACTCAGCACTCTTTGCTGCTCACCTCAAAGCTGCTCTGTGCCAGTGTAAACAGACTGCGAATGAAGTCAGCAGGAATTGAACCCAGCAGCAAACGGCCGGCAAGCACAGTACAATTCTGGGTCCTGAGCTCAGCATGCGGTGCTTGTGACTCCATGGGAAGCTGCAGAGTAAGAATGGCGCTGCAGTCTTTCCCATCGCACTCACAGACATTCACTATTTCACACATTTTATCATTTTAAATCATTTTAAATGTCAGATATGTAAGTACGATGATGTGCTATAGGAAGAGGTGCCTCACAGCTGTGGGTTCAAACCCGGGTCCAAATCAGTCTGAGCTGCGTTTGCAAGTTTTCCCTGTGTCACAGTGAACATGATAATGCAGTAAACCTGCCACCAAGGAGAAGTTTTCCCTCATTACTTTCTGCTGTAATAGAGCTGTCAGGAGCAGGAATACTACAGTACCTCGTGAATGGGATGGCCAACACCCTGCCACGGTGCTATGCCGTTTGACAGCGCTGAGGGTCCAGTAGACTGTAACTAACAGCTTCTCTCTGAAATATTCATATCCCGGGAGTGCGACTACATGGTCTGCTGTCTGCAGAGAAGACATGGGTGATACATTATTAGACAAGAAGAGATGGATCCCTGGTGATCTAAGCCCACATATTTCCTTTTAACAGTGAACAAGCACAGACAATCTAATATACTTTTTTCCCCACAAAACTGAAGTATTAACCAACTTTACAGATAGGAAAAAATAAACATATTGCTGTTTCTGAAACCTTCAGTCCTGATGTCTCCTCATATTCTTCAGAATGAGGCACATTTTTCATTTCTGAATTTCACATTGATGGCGCGTGTTAGTATAGCAGGCAGCGTAGTAATGAAGGGCTCTGACTTGCAGTCATATGAATGATCAGGTATAAAGGGGACCGAAACACCTGGCAGTAGAACTCAGCAGAGTTGTATAAAAGCTTGACTGAATTTTGGAGACCGCTGCCCCCCCCCTTTACTCCCATGCAAATTCACATTAATTGTGCATGTTTTGGTGGAGCAAGCAGTATCGTAACGATGGACAATAACTTTTATCACAAAGGCTGCTGGTTCAAATCCCACAAGTTGCTCTTCTCAACTTCAGCACCTTTCACGGGATTTGTCCAATGTAAAAAATCAGCTGCATTGAAAAGCAGAATTCAAAATTTGTTGGCCAAAAGCAGCACAGTATGAATTTTCAATTATCTTAAAGCCCAAGATGTGCAAAGGTGAAAGAACCTGGCAAAATGAGCAACAGAAAAAAGCACCTATTGTGCGCAACTACTTTACCACTTCAAACACAGTGTTACATGCTGTGTTAACTATCCAACCAGAAGTGAACAGTAAATTTTAAAACAACAAAAGAAATTATCAAAGAAATGTTATGCTAAATTTATAAATCTAGGACACAGAGCTGAATTATACGTGTTGTAAGACAACGTGGGCTTGAATAATTGAATGAGAGCTGGCTGAATCAAAGAACCCACAACAAGTCCCCAGACTGAGATGAACCATGATGGATGTTTGATGTGTGCTCCTTGGCGACATGCAAGAATGGTTCTCATTTTAAAAATAACCACTTGCTCCTATTTTTCCACTTATATAACCGCAGCTCTCGCCGAACAATGCTGGAGCTGACACAAACCTTGGTAAAATAATAATAAAAAAGCTGTGAGCTGGAGGACCTGTCCTCCAGTTACTCTGATGAGTCATTTCTACTTTTTCCTGCCATGCTGACAACAGAGATGCTCCTACTGAAGACCATGTGTTACACGATGAGCTTGAGATGAAATATGACAGAATCCATCAGGCCAAAGGGACTGACTTTCCGCTCTCAGCCACACGATCGCTTATTTTCGCCATTTCCGCTTGCCTGTTCAGCACATGGAGCGGTGCTGCAAAGTGCTGGGTTTAGTGCTTACGTTTATTAAACTGCATGCAATTGACAATGGGCTTATTATTTAGGGCAATTGGACATTTTTTTTCTTTTAATGTGCTATAATTTACGTGCACAGCAGGTGTTGTATTCACTGCTATGTGTTGCACCTTAACTACTGCACCTACTTCCTGTTCTTCTTGCATAAATCTTGACCCTTCATTCTGATTATTTTTAAACCCAATTTAGAGCTGAAACAGCAGGTGCGGTGGTATCCTTTACAAGTAAACGGTATAAACGTAAATGTTAGCTCAGTCATTTAAATCATACAAACAGTTTATATAACATAAACACCTTACACAAGTCAGTGTCCAAAGGTGACACCCAGAATCCAAAATCTGACTCTCTCCACCACAATTCAAGGTAACAGTTTTAAAAATGTTGATAAGTGATAGAATGCAATATTTTTTGCTGAAAATATGACAAAATATGATGGCGTTTGGAGAAAAAAAATAGTGCTTATTTTGGTTAATGTTTCATTTTAAGTGTTGTTTTAACTCCAGGAATCAATTATATATTTTTTTTCCATTGGTAATAATGTTAAGTCGGGCCACTCCGCTCGTAATGACGACCCGACTTCAGTTTACAGATTAACCCCATTAGTCGAGGACTGGATGTAAGTTGCATGCAGAATGTTGTTACCAAGGACAGCACACAGTCTGTGTAGTTCTCAAATGGGTGACCAAGGCTTTCCAGGTTTTTTGTGTATGTTCTACAAAAAATCTCCAGCCAGAGATGGTCAAGTTGACCCGTTTGCCCCACGTTTAATGTTGATGTGCTTGGCTTAGATGGCAGAAAAATACTAGTAACTTTATGTGTACAGAAAGTTACTGAGCTGAGCTGCTTTAACATTTAGAGGACTTGAAACTGTCAAGCTAGCTAAAATGTTTTAAATCGCTGTGTTGAACAAAAAAATACTTTATGAATAGAAAAAAAGCAGGCTATGTGAAAAAAGAGCAGTTTGTGCGTTATTACAGAGGAGGGTGAGCTGGCAATGGAAAGAGGAAAGGGTGAACAGGGATATGGGTGGAATCTGATGGCTTCCTCATTCATGCTCCACAAAACAAAGACCCGACCCCCCCCGGCACGATCCCCACCCCGTCCCCCAGCATGACCAGTTTTGTGACGGAGGGGTCACCCATTTGACCGCCTTGGGGAGGGGTGGGAGGGGGGTTAATGATGGGTGCAAACCGCCTGCACACTTTGTGCCTATGTGGGTCGCAACCTCGCTGAGGTCAGCAGTGGGCCGCTCTGCTTTTTTCAGCTCCACAGTAAAGAGACTCTTTTACAGATGAATGATTAAATAATAAAATGTGCTTCCTCATCTTTACAAATTGACTTAATTAATTTCTTTTCTGTCCAATAAACTCAGATTTTGTTATAGGCACACAAGTCTTTAAAAATGACAATAGACAGACAGGACTTTTCTGCTCCTGAATGAAATTGCTGTGTTTTTGTAAATGATTCACTGCTCTAAAATGGCATTTTGAAAACAAGTTATAAACGTGAGAAGTAATATATTTTTTTATTTTAGTGTGTGCAATATTGGCCTTTAATACAAGTGGGTTCTGTGCCGCATTAGCCTTTTCTATAAACTCAACATTTTGTTCCGTCTGTTCTGTTTTATGCCGTGGATGCTCCCTGCGGACGAAGCCCCAGTTGTGTTGGACTCCATGCATTCCCTGGTTAATCCCTTACGAGGAGACACTCTTACCCCTGGGGGTGTAACATGCATGCAGTTTAATTCATTCTTCAAAAACTGTACGCTTACGTGTTTTAAAATTACTTACAGCGTCGGTGTTTCGTAATTATGGTTCACTTAGGTCCACAGGTTGTTGAAGGCTGTTGAGTTGATTTGACTCGTGTTGAGTCCATAGACAGAATCCAACTAGAATGTTCTGTCCTCCACTTGGATCCATAGGAGTGCAAGGATTATGTCCATTGACATTGTGATTGGGTCCATCCATGTGATTGTTGATCATCCTTTCTCTTCCAATTTTTCTAAGAATCGCCATCTTTTCAAGAGAACCCTGTCTTCTTGTGTTGTATCCGACATCTTCAGTCCCCTCATTTGTGCTTCCAATGAGACTTCTAGTTTAAGTTGATTAAAATTTGATTTGTTTATTTTCCTGGCTGTGCACGGCGTCCTTAAAGGTCTTTGCCAGCACCATAGTTCAGGTGGACAGGAATGTTAGGCTTTATATGTAAATGTCAAGCTTAGAGCCCTATGTCAAGCTTAGTCCAAAAACTGGTGCTGGTGAATCATCATGCCTCATATTTTGCATCGTATTCTGCGTACAATATGCCTGCCACATATACCAGGTTGTGCACATCCAACAAAATCCTGAGACTCAGTTTTCACACTCCTATATAGGCAACTGCATGGGGGATGTGGGCCAGCACCATAGTGGTATCTGGCCAACAAGCTGTGCTCTGGTTATCCTGTCTCTGATTCTACAGCTGCTCACTGTCATTGATGCAGTTCTGTTTACTCTGAAATACACATTGCTGTGGAGAGAAGCATCTACAGAATGTAATAACACTAAGTGATGAACATGGTATTTCTTAGTTTTGTCAAGTGTAACTGTCAGTGAAATAAAAAGTCAACGTATATGTGGTTAAGGTGCTATATGAGGAGTAACAGCTGTGCACAGCAAGAATTGTAAGAACAACTCAGGCTCAAGAAAACCAGCATAGTGATGGAGAACTCAAACCTTGTCTTGATGTAGCTGTGTGCTCTTGAGGTGATGGCATATAAAATTGTGTCCCCAAGCATCAAAATGCTCACGATAAAGAGCTTCTGTGCTGTAATTCAACACATGATCTTTTGCACCATTATTTGTCCGCCAAGCATTTAGTAAATGTCCGCTGAATTTGTCGTCGTCATCCGCCGGGTGCTTGTTTGCCTAAAAACCATCCCTACCATCCACGAGGCGCTGAAAATTGTACGTTGGTAGAAAAGAGCAGCCATTTCGGCCGCAGTCAGAGGTCTCTCTTCTTTCACGGACGTGTGCATTAATCAGCCTCCTTACCATCTGTAACTGTCAGCACGCTTCACAGTGACAGCGGGAGTTAGCGCGGCCATCGCGCCGGTGTCGTTCCGACATGCCAAACCCAGCGGTGCTTGAGCGCGAAAGAAGATTTTGCCTGTCTGTCATTGTGAAATGTGCATTTTCAGCTGCCAGTCAAGATGTCCTGCAATGTGGCAACATCATCTTCCTCCGATTAAACCACGTGTCACAATATGGCGCTCTCGCCTCCTGTAGTCAGCAGTTCTGCTTCTTTTGCAGGGAGCAGGCACTGTGCTGGAAATTATTTCATGAATTAAGAACCCTAACCTCACGTGGCTCCTTTCTACTGGAAGATGTTTAATAATGCACCCAAGAAACTGCTTTTGCCTGCAACGTGTTAAATGCTCTGTTAAAGAAGCACCAAAATCCTGCATCTGATTTATGGTATAAGAAAAACAATGGAGCAGTGCCGCTTCCCACTCTTCCCACCCCTTGAGATTACCATAGAAAGGGTCAGTCATGGGGAGAGGACTTGAAATCCACAGGGAAATCACAGAGTTAATAGGTTTGCAAACATCTGCGTACATTTGCATTTGTTCATTTAGAAGATGCTTTTCTCCAGAACATTTACAATGATTACTGTGTAGTTTTGAGCTGACACCTTTGTCCTTTTTATTTTGTGACAGTTAAAAGAATGCAGTAAATTGAATAAATATATCAAGCTCACATGTACAAACGTATGATTTATGTAAAAACTTAGTGTCCAGTGCAGGGTGACGGTGGTCAAACACAAGTCCATTGCAGGGAAATCAACGCTCTTAGGGCAATTTAGAGTGACATATCCATCAAAAACATCTCTTTGGACCGTGGGAGTTAACTGGAGCACCTGAAGGGATCCCATGTGAACACAGGGAGAACCTGCATATGCCACACACACTCAAGTGAATTGGAAAGGCTTAAGTGCTACCTGCTGTGCTGCCTTGCTGTCCTCTACTTGTTTAAGGACTCAAAAATCCAGTCTAGACATGTATGGTCTTCCTTTTGACTTTTATTAAACCTTCTCGCTGTGTGCTTGTATTGCTGCTGCCTTATTTCTGGCCCTGGAGAAGCAGGTTTCCTTTGAAGTCCTCACTGCACGCGTAGCCCGAGGTGAATGGCGATGAGGCCCTTTGTCTCCATTGTGCATCTTCAGCATTCGTCATTGAAACCGCCTTATTTTTATCGGCGAAGCTTAAAAAATTAATACGCGAAAGACGTTCTCCTTTGTTTGACGGCGCCTTCGCCGAGACTTTGATCCGTTTCTCTGAGATAATCATAATTAAGCACGGTTTAAAGTGTTCCAAAATCGATAACGGCCGCAAAGAATTTTAAAGGCGGCCCAGAATGAAGCTGGAGGTCTTGAGCTGCTCATTGTGAATAAAGGGTTTGTCAGTTGCACAAGCATCAATTAGCTGAATATACGGTATTGATTTTCAAGACTTCTGAATACATCAGGATGGCAGGGGTTGCTCAGGACAGTCAATTCCAAAGAAGTGAATGTGTGTTGGCTTCCAATGCCAAGCGCACACAAGGGCTGCTTTTTTCCTTCTCCTACGTGACACTTGGAGGATAGTGGCATGTAAGGCGGTTGCTGTTCACACAAGATTTGCGCATGAAACTCAAGCATTGTGTTGACATCTGTGCAGACGGCCTTGTTGCTGCCACAATAAACCAATTATTAATGTACACTGCATAGGGCCCAGCTCCTCCAAAACTGTATAGACGCACACACACAGGCACTCTCTCTCTGTCCTTCCTTTTGTTTGCCTTACTCTCTGAATGGATGGCATTCTGCGCCAAGTGCACCATGGGTAAAGAAACCATTCTTTATGCGCTGGCAGCCGCACTGATGACAGAGCACGCTTGGCAGTGGGGCAAGCAAGTGGGCCAAGTTTTGGGGTGCGTGCGTGTGTGTGCGCGTATGCCCGCTTGCGTGTGCATTCATTCGTGCATGTGCGTGTTGGGGGGACTGTAGCATTTTTAATAAGTCATTCGCAACCTGCTGGAACACAGAGACTGGAGTCGGCTCTCGATTCTGGCAGCTGCGACCTCCGCCGTCGCTCCTGTCTCAGAAACAGAAGGAAACAGAAGGAAGCAGTGAGCGATGAGCAGGAACACGGGCGCCTTACAGAGGCCATCCTAAAAGAGGTACCAGAGTGGAGATGTGGAGAGGCAGCATGTTGATGGCAAAGGAAACGGAGGAGTTACAGAACTCTGGTTCAACCAGAAGATGAGCAACTAACATTGTGCAAATGGTCTTGAAGGACCTGGGATTGCATCCTTGCTGGTGCCGTTGCTCCTTTGTACCCTGAACTGATAACAGAAAAAATACCCACCTGTGCAAATCGGTGAATTATTTAAGTTTCTGCCATAAAGTGTCTGGCATTTTGGTTCATAATCGGGAAAGAAGGTCCAGCTAAAAGCAGCAGGACTGTTTCCACACACGAAACCTTTGCTGATGTATGAGGTAGAGCAGCCATCCTAATAAATCACATTTTCCTGGTGCCAGGCCTGGAGATGCTGCTCCCTTGTAGAAAATAGCATCACATGGCAACTCCACGTAAGTGGATGGATTTTAACCTGATTTACCATCATTAAAACTCACATGAATTTATTGTATGGTCTGTTTCAAATCAACTGGTTTCCCACCGAATTCCTGTTATTGGTGCTGTTATTTTTAGACTTAGGGTTTTTATAATTGCTTATGTTCTCATTATCCCATCATCCCAGTGTTTGAATGCTGAGTCTACATAAAAGCATCTTCCAACAATGTCTGCTTTCAGTAACAAACGCATCCAAACCATTTGCCACAGCAAAAATATCAAATAACAGTAAGTTATTTAGTAAGAAGCTCAGTTATGATGCTTTTTTCCTGAACCTTTGTGCTACAGCTTGGTGTCTTACACAAATATTAAGTATAAAGCACAAACCCTTCAGTAATAATGATGAGATAGAACTGACAAAAAAGTGACTGAAGACAAAATATGAAAATGTTCAGTCTTTGGTTTATTATTTTATTAATCAACCTATAATTCTGTGAGGATGTGTTCTGCAGTAAACATGGGCAAAGGTGGAATTGTATTATACGTGTATTGTATTATAGCGGATCAGTGTCAACAGCAACATACACACAGTGGAAAATAAGACCAGCTTTTTCCAATATCTGTCACGTACGTATTAATGACACGTGAACTTCCCAAGATAAAGAAATGTACGGAAGCATTTCCTCGGCCATTAAGAGAGCACGACGGTTTTTAACACGCCGTTTTAAAGTAAATGGCTTGCTGAACGGTGGGATTCGAACATGTGTCCTAGAAACGAAAGATGACGGCGCTCACCACTTTTTAAAAAGAAAGAAAGCGCCACCACCCTCGCGCTCGCCCTCCCCGAATGCACCTTCTCAGTTCCGTCCAGGTGACCTTTAGCAAATGACTGCTATACGTAAAAATGAATTTGAAATGACAAAGCCGACAGCTTGTTTCCTCTTTCGAAATCTTTGTTATTAGACATGAAGACAAATGTTTATGTGTATTTGGAAGATGGAAAGGATTATGTTGCATTTGTTTGTTACTGGAAGCTTTTTGGACTGCAGTTTTTATTATTTTCCCTGCTACCATCTGTTTGTGCTCCAATTTGTTTGCATGGCAGACAATAGCGAGAGCAGAAATTCAAGCCGGGGACCATGTGGAGGACAGGGCCAGAGTAAACAGCGGGGAAGTCCCGTTCCGCAGGGCCCCGTGGTGCTGCTCCAGCCTCACAGGTACGCAGTCAGCGTGCGAACAGACCTCTCCTGGAACCGTGCGGTCCCAGCCCGCAACGCGGGAGAGGCCGGAATCATTAGACATTTCCTTCCTCGCATCGCTTTATTACTCCTTTGAAAGCGCTTCTCTGCAAGCTGCGGTGGCCTTAAAAACACCTTTAAGAAATAGCTTTACACCTAGGATGTCTTATTTCAGTGCGCACGATAATTTTACATATTATGTTTCTGTTATTATTTATTTATTTAGCTGAAACTTTTCTCCAAAGTAACTTGTAATGGTTCATTTTGCGAACTCTTTGCCCATTTATTTAATCCACTGTTTACAGTGCACTGCACGTAAATGTTCAAACCCCACACATTCATATTCGACAGAGAGACCTTTTGCTGCAATAGCGACTTTAAGACTTTTGGGGAAAATATGTAGCAGCTTTGCACTCAGTTCTGGAGTTACTGCCACTGTAGGACATTCACATTGTTTTTGAGGCACTGGGTCTCCCAGTCAGCACTGTTACATCAGTATTTAGGAAGTGGAAGTTGTGGATCATTTGTAATCCAGGCAATGGTGATAACATTCAAGGGTTTTGAATACTTTTGCAAGGTGCTGAATATCGCTGCTTGAGTTTTACTCTGTCACTTAAGGGTAGGCATCTTGTTAAAGACCACTGCTGGACCTTGACCTGTGAACCTTACAACGGTGCTGGCTTGCACACTACTGAACATTCACAGAAGCGCGCTGCCCATGTGAAGCGATAAGACCCGATACCTCCCAGTCTGGAAGTAAAGAACGCACGGGGTTTGCCGGGTTTAGAAAGGAGGAGCCACAAACCCCCGCAGGGTCACTGAGACGAAAGGCACAGATTACCACGTTCTGCTGGCAAAACAAATACAGGCTGCAAATGCCCCTGAAGCAACACTACAACAAGCACACTTGGCGTAAATACACTGGTCTGCCGGTGGGGGAGAGTGAAGGGGTGAGAAACCACAAACCCCATTCACAGCTGTATGGCACATAGTGTATATAACTAACTTGCTTGTTATGCGGATGCTTGCAGTGTTCGACCCATTTGTACAACAGAGTATTTTACTGGAGCAGATCAGGGTAAATACCTCTGTCAAGGGCACCACAGCAGAACAGAGGATTTGAAGCAGGAGCCTCCAAGTTCTGCATCCTTAACAGCTCGACTCCGCGTTAGCTGCGCTGCACCATTTCTTAAAACTGATGTGTTTCTTTGGCCGCAGTGGAGGCCACAAATCCGAGATGCTTTTGGCCGTTTCTCCTGTAGTCGCTCGGAGGTGAGCATCTTCAGAAGATGCATTTCTTCTATGTGGGAAATGAGCTTTGTAATGGAGAGCATGCAGGAAAGAGTCAGGCAGTGCAAGTGGGGTGGAGAATTCATAATGGCTTTTCAAAGGAGGCCGTGACTGCAGATTCGGCGCACTTTTCAAACCGCTGCTGTGATGTTTTACACCTTGTTGTGTAGAAAGGATTGCGCTTCGATGCGGCTTGAATGGCTGGTTCTATTTTTTCAGAAGGCAGCACTGTGTGGTCACACACTAAGGAGTATGAAGCAATTCCTGTGGTTGCAACCTGAGATACCAGGGGATACCGCGTCTGCGAATGCTGATAAATAAGGGGGATGGATGGTTTACAAATGGCCCATTGAAGGGGGAACTAAGGCGAATCCACGTGATGACTATCGAGATCCATGAATGGGCAAGATGGTGGCAGGGTGCAGTGAGATGAACCAGAGAAGCAAAGCCAACATCTACATTGCCCCTCACACTTAACCTGAAGATGGTTGACGTGCACTTACATTCACAGTACGTTTTGTTACCCAGATTACAGTGGTGAGAAAATGAGTTCCTACTTGAAATGGAGGAGACTGAGTTATGTTCACCATGAAGTTGAGCCAGATTCCTTACTGCGCAGTTATGGGGATGGGACTCACTGCTGATAAAATTAAACAGCTTTGTCTCTGCAGTCCTGCTTGGTAGCACATTTGGATTCGAACTAGCAAAGTCTAATGGCTTTATGGGTCTAAGCATGTTTTTTGGAAGCCAATGGAGTTGCAGTGACATTTCTGGCTGGTAGCTGTGACCTTTTCATTAGAGAGGCTCGGCCTTTCACCGCCAGCGTTGCACAGCATTGTGACGCCAATTACTGTGATTCCTTAATGAAAAATCTGTGGTTTTTGTCACTGGTCACACAGCCAACAAATTAGTTCCATACAGATTCACCCGACGGCAGACATTGTTGGAGCCAAATTGATTTTCCTTGCTGGTACAAGGTCTCTTGTCCAACCGTGGGTCCTCGTATATGATAGTTCTTGTCCGCTCATGTTCAGTGGTGCGTGAGGTCCATTGGGTTGCACCGTGCTGACCCGTTTCTGTGTGACAACATTTCTTTCTTAAACTTCTGCACGTGCTGAGGATGTAATCTTGTTTGAATTTTATACATTTTCTCTCCTTGACTGTACCCAGTTTTTGCATGTTTGACGTCCGAAATACCCTTTAAGGACGTTTGGCTATTGTGCATAAAGCAGATACTTGGGTGAAATCCCAGACAGTCACGTACGCTCCGGCTCAACCCCGTCTGAACATTTAGGATCGGAAGGCAGCTTTCGGTTGCTTTATAAATGGCGAAAGTTGGTTCATAAACTCGGAGAAAAAACGATACAGTGCAATGGAAATAAGTCTCAGTAATTTCCACAGTTTTTTCTGCCCGTTCGTCCCATTGTTCGGCGTAAATGTTTTTGCAGTAGTCAGAATGAGGGCAGAGTGCAGCGGGGTTTCGAGTGCCCCCCACGGTGAGCAAATATCCCACTCTGATGCACAGTGCATGTTCCTCCCAGCATGCCAAAGCCAAGCTAAATATTGTGCCGATTTTTATCTACCATGCTTTTGGTAGCACGCGTGGCTGTTTGTCCCATGAGACAGAGCTTCTGCTGCACAAGTTTATCCATGGAGACGATGTCCAAATAAACCTTCTAACTTTTAAAAATAGGAGAGCGTAACTGCACTGCCTCAGCCTCCTTGCTGAGACTAGAGTTTCGGCTCAAAGCGCACGGCCGCAAAGGCGCAATTGCAAAAAAGCTTTAGATTTTCATAAACCCCTTTAACAATACGTCCACCAGTGCCTACGGTCATGGAAAATTGTTAATGATGTAAACATCAGGCCGAGTCACGGTGGTTAACAGTTGGCGTCATCCTAAGGACACTGGAGTTCGGTCTTCGAGGGGCCGTCGACAAAAGTCCAAACGTGAAATTTTGTAATTTAGGCATGAACGGAGCCAAAGGACAACACGAAATATCAAAGCCGCTGAGTTCAGCTTCCATAAACAAACTATAACAGTAACATGGCAGCGCTTTTGTTTCTTCAGTTTCTTCAGTTCGGCAGAGGGCAAAATTTGTCACTTCACCTACACTTGCAGTTTGCCGTGCATGGTGGAAAATGTCATATTCCGGCTATCATTAATGGATATAAGCGTGGTCTGTATGTGGAATTTTTGTAAATGAGTCGAATTCCACATCTCAGTTTCGCAGATGTAAAATGGAAAGTGGGTTTCAGCTGGAAAGGGAGGCTGAACTGGAAGGAAAAGTGATGGACGGTCAGAGTCTAGCTTGCATTTGCATGCTTTGGAAAATACTACGTTTGTTCTGCCTGTAAAGCCATCTCTTGGGGAAAAAAAAGTTTTTCTGTTATAAATAAGCCAGATAAAGTCTCTATCTTGGTGTTAATGTCATTTATTGTTTCAGTGCATTCCATTTCCTTCAGGACTGAAATACTTCTCATTCTTTCTTTTGATTTTCTATACATGTAGAACAAGTACTAAGTAAATGTATATCTAAAAAAAGTAAAAATGTGTAACTGTATGTAGCCAAATTAAACTTCTCCTTCATCGAGTGGAGGATATGAGCCACAGTTTTTAATGTTTCTGTGCTCTGCAGCTTGCCCACGCTTTGGCATGCTGCAATGACCCCACAACCCCTGGCATTGTGACCCAACACATTCGCACACAAGTGCAAATCTCACTGCTGCGCGGAGCTCCACCACCTCCAAGGGGGTGGGGGGGGGGGCGCAGCCTGTGAAATGCCATTCATTTGCTGGAAGTACGCCTGTTTCATGCTTTCATTATGAAACAAAGAGTCTTCTGACGCCACCTTTGCCTTCGCCGCTGTGTTGGAAACGTGGTCTGCAGTTGCACAAGCTTCTCCACCCACTGTCTAGGGTAGTTGTTACACGCATTTGTCATTTGCAAACCCACTGTAATCCTGGTGAGACTGCAGTGCTGCTCCATTAGACCGTATGTGGCCGTGGCGGTAGACAGCAACAGCTGCTGGGAGTCATGCAGAGACTCCACGAGAGCCAATGTCCATCTTGTTATGTAGGAAATACGCGCTCTACCACCCAGATCTTCTCACCCAGGTCGCTGTGGAGCTGAACTAATATTCCAGTCAGGTGAAGCATGACCTTTCACCTCACGTTGCGAAGAGGTGCGATTGTCTGGAAGAACATTGCCAGAAAGCAGTTGGTGCTCTGTGTGCGCGCATGTGTGCATACTGAAATAGCATCTGTGTGGTAGTCAGCCAAGCTCTTTGATGGGAGACTCATTGAGATGATGCCTCAGCGTTCTGTGGCTCACGAGATCACAGCGGAGGCAGCGAACGTGTACACAACACTGAAACACAACAATTCCCGACTGGCCTCCGACATCGTAGTTCGGAATGCTTGGGACCGGTTGAGGAGCACAGGCATTCTATCGGGTATCTGAGGAAACTGGAGCCATTAGCAATTCGGCTAAATGATAAAAATCTCCCACCGGTTTTACGCGAGTGACATCATGACTGGAAATCATGGTTCAGCTCCATACACGAAGCCCAAAGGGCACAGGATAGGCTGTCGACTCCGAGGTCTCTACTGGCTGACACACATGGCGGTCTGTGGTTCGCAGCCCAGCGAACGATCGCCTTAACCATCATTCTCCCCCTCTCCAGCTCTGCCTGTTTTCTCTTTCCTTTTCACGCATCTGCGCTTGCATTTCACCTGTTGGTTCGCTTGAGAGCCTCTCTGCAGTTACTCAGTTATTTTCCAACCACACAAGGCAATAAACTTTCTTCTGTACCAACAGATGCTCCATCACTGAGTTCTCCACTTAGTGTTGTGTTAAAGGTGATGATGACTAACAGGTACACCAGAACATTGAGTCCTAATGCATAAATTCATCCCAGTTAATCGTGCATAAGGGATTCAAGTAACAGCCTCGGTATAAGAGATATAATATATTTTTATGCAGTAATGATAACTGTACACAGTAACAGCAGCCATTAACAGTCTCACTATATCTTCTTGTTGATATATTTAGATATAGATATCAATATATCGGCAAGAAGATTGTCCTACCTCTAGCAATATCAAAGTAAACTAAACTTATTTATAGGTGAGAAGTGAAGAAATTTATGTGGGCTTGTAAAGTCAGGTTAAAAGCTGCTTCTTTTCATGTAGATTTTTTTTTTTTACTCCCAAGTTGATAATAAACTTTAGTATTTAAAGAATGTAGTTTAGACCTTAGCCACGCTGAATAAAACACGAAGAGACAAGAAAAAAACAATGGGTTTCCTGCTAATGTTTACGACCTTGTCTTTAATTATATTTCTCCCCCTGTGGGCCAGCGTTCATTGTGATCTCTTGCTTTGAATTCACGGGCAGAAGCAGAAACAGCCGGGCAAGCGGGGCGCAATTTGGATGCCAATGCCATAGATAATAAATCGCTTCATTTCCAGCTTTAATAAACACTGCAACCTATGGATACTATCAGTGCAGTGAATTGAAGCTCAAAAATCAATAATTCATTAGTCTTTTTTAAAAAAAATCTTTCTGAGCAAATAATACCTCTCTAAACACATCTTACCGGTCAGCATCCTGTTTGAATGGGTAATCTGTGCTCATTTTCAATCTGCCATGAAAATATGCAACTTTCCTGCTTGTTTTGGAAAATGAAAGTACTGCAATGCGCCAGATATCGAAAATACAGCGTACTGCACAAGTACAGAATGTGTATTTTATATATGAAACTCCGTTCTCTGTATTGTTGTAGAGTAATATGTATTTCAGATGTGTGTGTGTGTAATTGCTCTGTGATGAATTGGCATTCCACCCACAGTGACCATTGGTTTATGATCTAATAGACACCACACTGGATAAGCAGTTAACAGCAATGGATGGATGGATGAGTTAGTCATAGGGTACTTACAGCTGAATCCCTGTCTCTTTGTGCTTTGTGATGCTCATCAAACCACGCATCAGGACCAGCATATTTAGTGCATGCAGTATGAGCTGCAATATTTACGGCGCATTTCTACCTGAATTTTGGCAAACTGTACAGATTTTGTAAAAAGAGAATTGACAAAATGCAGGAACGGGCCCCATATGCAGACATTGTTGAGGTCCAGTCCCTCCCCCACACCCATATCCTGATACACTGACACCTGTGCCTTGGTGAGAAGGCCCGGTCACCCTTAAGTAATAGAGCACGCTTGAGTGAACGTCCCACCCAGCTGCCTGTAGACCCCCAGTGCTGTAGGTCTCTCCCCAAAAATGTCCCTTTAGTAAGCAGGTTTGGATTTCCTCTTTGGGGATCCTCTTTCAGCAGAACATACCGAGCGTTGTTTTTAAACTTTGCTTGGCAACTCAGTTGAGCTGGGGACCCTGCCTGGTGGGTGAGATGGTCAGGAATAAGGGGTTGGCAGCCAAGGAGTCAATTAGAAGACCCTAACATCCAGCAGGCATCTCAGGTGTGTGTTTGGGTGGTCCTTCCACAGGCTGTTAACTGAGCCCTACGCACACTGCCTGAGACCGATGCTGCTTCACAAGGAAGAGCTCCTCCAGGAAAGCTGGTGGCATCATACAGGGCTGTGATTGGAAGCTTTCGGCAGGACTGATATGTGTTTCTTCTCAGAAAACCCAAATACAATAACATTGAAGGTGAAAACAACACAGGCTTGAATTCCTTCCCTTCCTCGGTCCCTCTAGTGTGTAGGTGTGCTCTGCGTCATTCTGTCCCTGACAAATTGTGTGTGCTGTGCCACGGATTCTCACAGTCCAAGTGTTTGCTTCACCTCAAAATGACAAAAACGCTGCAAACTCGTAGGAGGTTTTGCCTGCTACTCACCACTCAAGCTGCACTGCAGCGGCAAACAAGGCCGCCTTACGTTAGAATCTGCTGGCAAAAGTCAAACACTTGTGTAAAAAGACGTATAAATGTCTACAGTTAACCTGCATTTGTGAACAGGGTTTAACCAGACAATGAAAGCATTTTGGGGCACTGGGAGCTTTGCCAACAAAGGCAAAAATATATCTCTTACCGTGTAAGAAGATAGCATGAAAACAAAGATAGGGTAACAGTAGACAGTTCGCTGTGGACTGTTGGTGCTTTTACAGGCAATGCTGAATGAATAAAAACCTCTCCTGTTTTATACCTGAGTCCTTTGTAAACTCCCGGGTAGATGTAGGGCACCACCAGCAGGGGAGGGAGTGGGTTCAAATGACAGCCGAAATACTGAAATAGTTTTATTTTGCCACGAAAAACAGAGCGCTGTTAAAGACCCAACGTGTTGGCGAGCCGAGGATCGACAGAAACGGAGACCCAAGCGGAGATCAAGTAGAATTCACCTTGACAGCCGCCAGGGCCAAACACACCGCGGGACGTTGCCGCGCGAGTGCTTGTCGGCTCGGATTCTTTCGCTCGTCGCAAACTTCTAAAAATTTGTACATTTCAGAAATGTCAGAGGCTCCTCCGTTCAAGAACATCTTCCTGGAATATATTATATTTCTCTAAAATCAATCGTGTCTGTCGGGGCTGAAGCCACAGGAAAGTATTGGAAAAGCAGCCTCTGTTTGGGACTTGAGCTCCCTAAGATATAATAAGCAGATTTTCATGAAATGAACTGCATTGGCCACCGATTTTTATATAAGGCGGCTCCAAAACAAATTGGTTTGACGGTCTCATTGGGCGATGTTCTGAATTCTTAATCTCAATTCACTTTGACCGAAACAACATCATGCCAGTAGTCATGCTTCAGAAAACAGTGTTTTCCAGGCAAGCGCAGATGTAAATTATTTACTCCTTTTGCAATAATTCACAACATTTTACTGTAATGTGAACAAAGCTGCGTTCATTTGTTGCAAACCGACAGGTTAGGAAACTGTGCGATGCAGTCGGACGCTGCTTCTTTGTGTACGTTTTTGTCAGCGCCTTCGGAGAAAAAAATCAGCTGCTTCTCCGATCTGCGCTAAAGGTGCGCTTTTTCAACGCCTGCTTAATTCTTTGTTTTCTGAATGCCATCGTGCCCCCTGCCGGGTTCGAAACGGAGAGAAGGTAGTCGCAGACATTTTGCTGTGGATTATTATCCGCCCAAATGCAGTTTATGTTACAGCGTTGGCTGTCCTGTCGAGCACGAACATGCTGTTGGCGGAAGTACGAGAAACACTGCTGCATTTCTGGAAGATTCTCAGAAATGTTTGGGGAAGCCAGAATAATCATCTGTTGGATCACACGGACCATAGTTTGGACAACACTTCTGTAGTCGGTGCTGACAGATACGGTTTGGGAGTAACCTTTTCTTCTCGGTTGCTTGGGAACAGTGAAGACCCGCATGCACTCAGCCACCCAGAGACCAGAAACAGGGACCCCTGTCCTCCGCTAAAAGAAGCCGATCCCCCTCAAACGGACGTCCGCCCAGAACTAAAGAATGATGTGTAAATGCATTGCGCCGTCCGCGCGGTCGTTCTGACATTCTGATGGACGTCTGCTTTACCCTGGGACGCCGGGGTCCTTTTTCCTGTGCCTTTCCATCGTTGGTCCCAGGCAGCAGACATTTCAGCTGATTTGCGGCTACGTGACTCCGAGCTAACCTATGACAAACGGTGCTGTAATAAACAGCTTTCGGGGCGTCCAAATGAAATTACACAACCGCCTACTGCTGTTTTTATGTTGCCATAAACAACACAGATATTTGATCATTTCAAAGCCTTTTTGCTTATCTGAAAAAACATGAGCCGAAATGCCACAGAAAGTATGACGGATATATTGTGCCATCATTCTGGTAATTCTGTATAATTAAATATGTGCTGTGTCATCGGAATCGGAGTTTTATTTGTCATTTATATCAATGACAAACTAGACTAGAAATACATAAAAAGTTGATGAAGGGGTTGTTTGTATGCCGCCTTTATGTAGACTTCTTTCATTTGAAAATTATTTGTCGTTTCTTTCCATATTTCCATTGCCTAAAACTGTATAATTGTAGGCCACACTGATGCTATTCTGGACGTCTCTTTAGGCTATGATTGACCAAAATGCAAAAAAAAAAACTTTGGGCACACTAAACCACTCAAAATGGAAAGAAATACCCTGGTTATGGTTTGGCTGGATCAAAATGTGGCCTCTGTACGACAAATAATGGCTCAGAAGTGCAGCGCTTCGTGTAGAAATAGCTCTCTCCCCCCAGAAGCACGAACTGAGTTCAGCTCCTTTTTAATTTGAAACAGTTGTATTCCGGTTGTTTCCACAGACCGAAGCCAACGAGGACACCAGTTGACCAGAGATCAGAGCCCTTATGCAGCAAAAAACACATTCAGGTGAAAGCGGGGAGCATCCGCTGCCTGTGAATGTCACCCACATGTGCTGTAAGCTGGAGATGCTGGAGATGTTTGTTTATTCTTCCCATTTTCACCGCATGTCCGGCTGCCTGACTTACGCGGAGGTTCTTAACCTGGGATCCATGGACTCCTTGAGGTCTGCAGACGGGCTTCAGAGGTTGCTTTGAAAGTAACACAGAGTACCCGAACAAAAGTTAAAAATAAGCTAAAAGTATTAGATATCCACACAGTACCACTCTTTGACTTGCGAGCTTTAGTGCATACGAGTGAACTGTTTAATACCCTTTACTAAATTCCGACCAAATGCGAAGCTGATTTTTTCGCATTTATGAGCACCACCCAAGATGGCCAACAGACAGTTCTTTGGAATGCACTCACTTCCCACAATGCACCACTCTCTTAAAGCAATACCTTCACGTTACGTCTCGGACTTGCAAGATTTCAGCTTACGGGCCGACTTCCAGGGTCACCGTACGCTCGTAAGTAGGTGGATACCTGTTCTGTGCTGTTACCATGTTTGACCAAATTTTACAAGATAATCAAATGCTTGAAATAAGTATATTGGAATTTTTTTTCTAGACTGGGGTCTGTGAGAAAATTCAAACAAAATGTTAGAGCGCGTATCTGTTGAAAATGAAGCTACGTTTAGCAACTGTTTTCCCGTCGATACGGTCCCTAACCCCGAGCATCATGAAAATGCAGTAAAAATTTATCACGCAGTTTCTGTGTGAACAGATAGCATTTTTTTCAAGCTGCGATCAAATGCAATCTTGCAGTTTTGTTTCGTGCATTTGGCACCGATGACTGATTGTGGTCCTGAAAGCCGTCATGAATCAGCGCATCGTGGGTCAGGGTGAAGCCAGGGCTGTCCATTTACCCGACGAAGAAAAGGGCGGAAATGGTTTTTCGTCGACAGCGAAGCCCTGCTTCGGGTGACAATTAGGTTCCTGGGTGTCGTGTCTGTCTGTGCAAGGCCATCGCCATCACTTCTGTGCAGGAAACCCTCTCTGTGAACCTAGTAAGCACTGATCAAGGGCACTACACCAGGAGTGGGCATCTGGACTCGGGTCTTTCAACTGCAAAGCAAAGGCACGGCCATTGTGCTACTTTGCTTGCACCAAAAATAAAAATGAAAACATGGCCGAATACAATCTACTTTTTAACTCTTTTTCAAGTCTCTATATGCCGTATCTACGCACAACACGACGACAAAAGCGCTTGGCAAGACTGAAAGAGCCCCGCAGAAGCGAGAAGGGGGTCAGAATTTCCGCAGGACTGTGCCGCCCCTGCTCTCCAGGAGATGCCACCGCCACTCCTGTCAGCACCTGAGATGCTCGGACAACGCACGGAAACGGAAACAAGTCTGTGAACCGAGGGAATGCGACCGTTGCTTTCGACTCACGCGAGTCCTGGGGGCTTTATGGACACATTTGCTTCGTGCAAATGTGCATGCAAAATTGAATTATCGGCTCACCGTTTTCTCCCTTCTGGCTCAAACAACTAAAACTCTGTGTTGGAGCCTCGTGCGCCGCAGCATGCAGCTCATGCAGTTTCTTCCTAAAAGGCAGAAAATGACTACAGAAGTCAGGACAAGTATTTTAACTGGCAGAAAAAGGAAAAAAATGAAGCCATGAAAATTCTGCTTTGCTTTTTTCGAACATAGAACAGAATCAGTTTTTCCTGCATGTAAGTTATTACAGAACCAAAATATGTCAACTGAACCTATAAATAACATTAAGTCTGAGTTAAGGAAAATGAAACACTTTCCCAAGCACATTTCTCACTTTGGTCTTTTTTTCTTTCGAGTGACAATGATACTTGCTTTGTGTGTAAGCTGCCAGGAGAGGGGAAGCTGAGGTATTCGGTCGTCTTTATCATCCCGAACTTGGCCCGTGACCGAGCTCCACCCCGCCGCCCCAGAGAGCTGCAGGTGTTTTGACTATGGCCGGCCCGATGGTATCGGGACGCAGGCGCGGGGCTCATGCAGCAGCTGCTCCCAACAGCTCTGAAACGCACACAGGGGGGTGGCTCCTCTGACCGGGGGCTGCGGCTTCCACACAGATGGAGATAAAGTGCCACACAAAGTCTGCCTTTCCCTGCAGCTGTTCTCTGTCGTATTTGGGGTTTTCATCTCTTACAGGCCGCTCTGGTGCAGCCGAGCGTGTTACAAACACCGCGTCTCTCTTAATCCCGCGCTCCCGGACCCGTGACAAACTTTGCACAGTAAGGGCCATCGCTAGCATCAACAGCACAGCCCTTTCAACATGGCTTCGGTCTCGTCTTGGCCTCCTTTTTCCAGCATTGCTTTTGGCTCTTTAACCTGGAAGCATCACTGAGAATTCGGACGCCTCCCCCTTTGTCCTCTTCCGTGCATGCCGTGCTAGACGGCTGCGAAAATAAAAATGTAGGTCATGTCAACAGATCGTTGATGGTGTAATGTTCACCGCGCTCGCAGCTGCAATGCTGTGCCCGCAGCTTCGTGCTCCTTCCTTCGGTAAAAGGCGATGCGGCAATCGGACAGACTTGTCATCCCATCCCAATTTACTTAGACGGCCCCACGAGGGCTGTTGGGCGTTTCCGAGCGAACCCTTGAATGCTCTATTGTTCGTCCGCTTTTTCGTACAACACAATCTCTGTCTCGTTCCAGGCCCGGCCCTACGTTTCGGTGGCGAGAGCAGCTGAAATGCGAAGGATTCTGTTCACATCATTAATCTGAATGCCTCTCGATGGTAATTCCCGCTCCTTCCCTCAGGACTCAGTCTGCGGCGTGGGACAATGCGCGTGCAGGGGCTACGGGATGGATTTCATTTAATAACAGCAAAGGTCCCCTCCCCACCCCCTTCCGCCTCCGTTCTCAGCTCCCTTTCTCGTATTACATTTAACGTTCTTGCTGGCGTTTGCTCACACACCGGAAAATGTGCCCATATGCATGATATGCTTAGCGCTATGGCTGAGCAAGCAGGAATGAAATAGCATGAACCCTGTAGAACCACCCGCCCACTCATCAGCCCATCCACTGTAAAATTTTCGTCCTCCAACTCCACAACCTGTTGGACCGTCAGCCAGCTATCGGGCTGGTAACCACTTGCGTTGGGTTTCGTCCCCAGTCTCAGCACGGAAGGTCCTTCGCACGGACTCCAGTCGAAATGAAACACAGGTCCGGCGCTCTGTGTGGGGCTGGCAGAGCATTACACCGAAAGCAAGGTATTTCTGGCTGGTATGACAGTTCCCCCTCGTGCCAGCTCGCTGGACTTGTAATAAGGCCGGGCTACAGCTAACTTATTCCGCATTATGTGCGATGTAATTGTATGACAAATTGAGAAGCCTGGAGAGCTCTGCAAGGGTCAGTAGGCTTGGACCGAATGTGATTTATAGCACCACAGTAACTGCAGCAAGTAAACCAAAGAATATTTGCATGTTCCATTCTGCTACGTTATCCACAGAAAAAATTGTTCCTTTGACAACCCGAAGAGGAAACGTTATCTGGTTTGACCAGGATTGAACCGGAAAAGCCAAATCCAGCTAAAACCAGTGGTACCATTAGTACAGCTGGGCTGCCATTCTTCAGCGGGCTCCCTACGTTCCCTATGAACCTCTGACACACAGTCATGCTTTATGTGATTATTTTTCTTCAGCTTGATGACACTTTTCTTCACCACCGTCTGCATTCGAGGATCTTCTTTGACACAGCGAGAGCAGCCCAAACGTTACGACCGGTAAACTGCAGATTCCTACAGCCGGCTCACGGGGCACCGAAGAGCCCCGAGGCCTAATTCTGTGGGAACTTTAGAAACACGCACATATGTGCAGGCAGACAGATTTACTGTGGCAGATTTAGCAGCTAAGACACGGTCAGTATTTCCCGCGCCGGCCGTTCCTTACATTTCCCGAGACTGCACCTAAAGAGCTTCAAAGTCAAAGAGGAAGACAAAAATCAATTTAAAGATCTCTGTTCAGTTAAGCTGAACCATCAGGTCTCCCCACAGCAGAATTTATGCCTCATTGGTTGGTGCAAAAATAATGAATCATAAAGGTTATTATTTATTTTCTGATGTTTATAATCGCTGGCATTTATTCATGAATTAATTCTGGAAACTCTTTCGAGCACAGCACAGGCGATGCAGTGTGGCAGTTTAGTTGCTTAGCTTAGTTATGACTAAAGGGTTCCTGATTCAGGTCCCGCAGTTGCGGCACCGTCTTCGAAAAAGGTGTTCGGTCTGACCTTTTCCGCTTCAAATGGGTCTTTGGAGGGAGATGGGACCCATATTTTTGTACCACCTTATGCTGTGGTATCCTTGGGCGAGGTGCGCACCCTAGACGGTGAAATTTCCCAAAGAGGTAAACCATCATCATACTTCACCTTAGAGGGAACTGTCAGCTAAGTTAATGTTGACTTGTTTCACAGCTTATTGGATGCTTTCCTTTATTATGTAACTTGCAGTTGTGCTACAGAGGGGAAGGCTTGTCCTTCACATTATCTTTGACTTTGTGGTCTGCGTTTTGGATGAAGCACAAAATGCTCTAAGAGTAAATGGTCCTGCATTGTGTATGATGCATTCATAAACAGTGAGAATTGGACTTAAGAGTGAGAATACAGTCACTTATCATTGAACCTCAGAGCACAAGAACTAATCTGAAACCATCTGTAAACATCTGAATGTCAAGAATGGTGGTTTATGTGCTCCGGAGATATGAATCACAGACCCACTTCCTTTTATTTGTGTGTTTCAGAGGAGGAGCAGCAAGGACACGGCTTTCTGGGAAACAAAGAAATACGCAAGGGGACGAGAGCATCTCGGGACGATTATTAGCCGAAGGTCTTGAAGGGTCCGCCATTTACACCTGAATTCAGAGGACCACCCTCCCCCCGGGATCAACACACGGGCATTGATATGTATATGTGTATTTAATATCCTAAAACGGCAATTTGTACTGGGCTGCCACGTGAAAGCCTTTTAGCCGCATGGAGTCTGAGCATTTTTCCAGCACATTATCGTGACTATTAGACTTTATTCTGCGGGAGTCGAGGTCACTTAAATAGCCTTTATGTTTGAAATTCGGTAGAAATTACAGTCACGGCGCCTTAGGACAAATTTGTCTTTACAGCCTCCGTATAAAGAACGAAGCCAGATCTTTCATTAGTTGATGTTTTCTCGCCAGCATTATACATTTTCCAAAATTTAGCAGACAATTCATTTATTGAGGGAATCTTTTTGTTCACACAGTTGCGGGGCAGTAACTAATGTTTAAAAGGAACACAATAGCTGGAAGGGAATGCGCGCTTGTGTCTGTCAGAGACGATCACAAAGCGAAACGGAAACATTTTGCCTTCAAACACTTGGGAACGCTGGCATTCGCCGGCAGCCACCGCAGTGATTCGGGGAGTTCGGAGCAGAGAGGAATCGGCGCTCCTTTAGTCACGAAGCGGAGTTTTGCAGATGCTGACGACAAACGCAAGCAGAAGGCAGGAGGCAGAAGGCAGGGCTGAGCGCAGGAACGGGGAAGAGCAGCTTCTGCGCTGCTGTCGGCGGGCACCTGTGCGCCAGCTGCTTCCACCGACAGCAGCAGAACGGGCCCTGCTCTCCGAGGCTGCCCCCCTTCCATGAAATATTGATGCAAGCAGAGATCCCGAATGCAAATATCAGCCACAGAATCGGGGCCCGGAGGACGGGCGGGGCTCGGTGTTAGGGCTCTGATTAGCGATGCCCGCCCGCCTGCCCGCCCGCCCTCTGGAGCAGACCGGGTGGGGGTGAGATCCGGCTCTGCCGCCTCTCACCTTCGAGCTTTTTAATTGGTCTGCGGGGGCGCAAACGTGCGGTGCGTGCGGTGGGGGCTGCGGCAGCCTCGCCTGTTACCGTGGCGAACAAAAGCCGGCTCCCCAGCCCGAGAATTAGCAGGCCGGCGGGGTCGACCCGTAATTACCTGATGAATATGGACGAGCGCCCTTCAGCTCGCATGGCCGGTCTGCCGAGAAGTGATAACTGCTCCCTTTGTGGATCATCAAGGGCGCTAATGCTCTCCAGCCCCGGTGTCTCGCCCCCTGGCTGGTGACATGCCCCCGAAACAAGAAAGGAAGCGGTCGGCTGAGACCTGTATATTTCCATCCCAAGGTTAGGGGTTCCATTTATCACAGCGGGGCGATAAAAGAATGCACCTTCTTCTCAGCCACGGCCGGGGGAGCCAAAGAAATAGCTTTTAGTGCTTGGAGAAAAGGCCGTCTTCAACGTACGTTTTGAACAGATCGTACAGCTCCCGTCCAATGTTTTTCGGCTTTGAACCGGGATGCCGGTGCCACGATGAGAAGGTTTGTGTACAGGAAAGGGAAATTTTCTATCAGCGCTACACGAGAAGCCAGATGAATTCAAGTTGCCATTCGAGTTGGTTCTGATGTGCAGACGAAGTTGCCGATCGACGGATGTGCCTGAAGCACACAGATTTGTAACAGCCAAACGTGTCCCGTGACACCACCGCTTCTCCTGAAAGAAAGTGCGAGCTGCAAACTAAGCGAGTCCAGCCACAACGTACATCCAGTCCACATCTACACACACCAAAGGCAGTTCATCCGAAACACACGTCTTTGGACTGTGAGAGGAAACCAGAACATGCAGAGGAAGCCTGCTTGAATACGGGGCGGACATGCAAAGGCATCGGTGCTACCCGATGTGCCACCATGCCGCCCGGTTTAGTCAAAGGGACCATCTTTGAGAGGGCAGGCATCCATTATTTAGCTGAATTAACTAAAAAGGTGGGAAATGAAAGAAAAACGAATGAGGAAGGAGTATCCTGTGGTCACGCGTTTAGCGCTTTTCACTCCCGCTACCTTCATCGCGGCAAACTGAGCCACATCGGCCCATTAATCAGCTGGCCCTTCAGACAGGTGAGACGGCCACAGAGATGATTTATATGAGCTCATTCATTTCCAGGCCATTCCATCATCCTGCTCACCTGATCCTGGTCACACCACCATCTCTGCGGCTCTCTTTCTCCCGGCGCCACCCAGCCCAAGTAAGACGGATTGGGCTTCTGCGGCACCTGCCTTCCGAGATAAGCTCAGCTCGGGGCCACCGTCCCAAACGGTCCTGATCCGGTCACATCTCCCTGTAGCCATACGTTTTTTCCTAATGTGCAAGGCAGTGATTTGACAGCAAAAATGGTTTGAAACCCATCAATCATGAATGATAAACACAACAGCAAATAAGCACACGTGCATGCGTGTGCGCTCTGTCTGTGCATAAATGTCACCTGTGTGACAAAAGGAGAAAAAGTCCAAAGTTTCATGTTTGCGCAAGTATGCTTCTGTTTGGATGTGGGCCAAAGAATACAGAGCGGCGTACCTGTGCAGGGAGGACGGCTTGAATTCGCACAAAGAGCGCTCGCGCCGGAGGATAAAGGCAACTGCAGGTGACGAATAACCGCGGAGTCGGGTTCGACCGCACGGAAGCGCTTTCGGCTCGACGAACAAGCAGCAAAACTGGCATTTCCGGGGGAGGGAAGCGCGATTGCAGCGCGTCCTCCTTCTCCCTCGACGTTCTGCTCGAGGACGGCCCGTGCGAGCATCACGTCGCCTTTCAAGTGGCCGAGCATCTGCTTTGGGCGAAATGACACTCGGCGAGCGACCCCACCCAAACAGGCTTTTCTCTTTAATTCATTAATAAGGCCGCAGTTATGTGAGGCCGCCGATAATGACCGCCATGCGGTTTACCGCGCTCTGCCACGTGCGCTCCCTTCAGCCTTTACCGCCGGGCTCGTCTTTGTGCTCCCAGCAGTTTTTGCCGCAAACTCGCACAGGCTTGCACTCGTGTTCGGCTCGCGAGCTTTTGTGAATTTTGGAAAAGATTTCTGTAGATTCAACAAGCATCCGGGATGCATTTTGGTCACTTGTCTCGAGTCGGTCTCTCGGCACTTCCGGAGCGTTCCGTCTTATATCTTCGTAAACTGCGGGCAAGCCCGGATTGGCGACCAGCAGTGCCGCGTGTTCGCCCAGATACCACGGGTTGCACGTTCGAGTGCTGGTTACGGTCAGGAAAGCAAACGACCTCGGTCAAAGGAATTTTTAACATCAAATGCGCCTGTGCTCTCCGGTCGAGATCTTGAGATTTTCCTGAAGATCTGGGCCCTCGGGAAGTGCTGAATGTTTGTCTCGACAGCGATCTGCCAGTCGGATTGACACGGGACTTTTGATCTTACTCCACACTCTTAACAGCGATCCCACCCTTGGAGATCTAGGGCCTGATCCCCATTCCCAGCGCAGCCATTTTCCCTACTCCCACATTGCGGAATAGCCTGCACGTCCGCGCCAGGAGCCAATATTACATCCGGCCTTTGGTAGCAATGAAAAATACTGCTCGGTTTCGGGGAGAGGCTGCACTGCGTGTCAAACTTGTCCTGAAATTCCTACCCCTGCTAGTGTGCTTCCAAGAAGGACCCCCAGTCAAGTGTCCAGCAGCTCTTGCTCCAAACACAGACGGTGTGTGGCACATGGGCATGCGCGCGTGTGTGTGCGTGCACGCGTTCAAGCTGTGACTCCCTCGTGCTTCTGGCTGCAGAGCTGAGCTCTTTTCTGCTGTTTTCCGCCCCGCTGTGAGCAGAAATGTGCTGATTTGCCAGCGTTTTCCTTGCCAAATGTTTGTTGGATCACAGCTCCCAACAGGCCTCTGTAAATGCTCACATCTGTTCTGTCCGCCGCTGCAGAATGAGGAACGGAAAGAGGTGTTAATGTGCTCTTTTTTAAACTGTCTTAAGGTGCAAATGAACGTGGTGAACACTGCTGACATGCGGCACAAAGACGGGCCCGAAAGTCAGACAGAACGCCCGTCTGGCGCTCGGTCTAGCACCTCTCGCAGTATAAATGGATTCGGCCCTTTTTGCGTCCTCTGCGTTCGTTCTTTGTTAAAACCTCTCCCGGCGAGGGGAGCCACGTGACAAAGGGTGGAGACTCGTGCTTTGTTCCCTTCCATTTTGGGAAGACCTTTGTCAGGCTCCTGATTGGCTGGGCTACACGGCGCTCCAAAAACACGGCAGGAATATCACGATCGTGCGTTTAATCTCACTTAAATATATACGTACTTAATGATCGTATAAATTCGGAGTCGTGCCGGCGGGCCCGTGACAGCCAGAGGGTCCCCGATATAATAGCAAAATATTATTTTCTCACAGAAACCACAGTACTGGTGCTCTCCTGTTGGTGTCTTTCCAGGTCAAGCAAGAACTTTCCGGAAAAATGGCTGCGTATTTTAAACAGCATAGCCAATGACTAAAAATGTACCATGTTCCTGTTAAAGGTGCCTGGTGAAACAACAACCGTGCACACGGTTTTTAGAACTGAGATCGAAGCCAGAAGCACACGCTGTTTGCGGATTTTAATTTCCTTACTCGACGGACTCCTGTCCGCGGGAATGGAAATGGCGACGGCGTCCACACGAATGAACAGCGGCGCTTGGCGCGCGTCGGCTTCGCCTCAACGCGTTTTTCCAGCTCCGCTGTTCCTCGTTCGGTCCTCCGAAACGCATGCAAATGAGCAATCCGGCCCACGATTCCATGCCTTGTCAATGGGAGAAGTAATGTGGCTTCGCCGCGTCAGGACGGCCCGGTGTTATGGCTCGGTCGGCTGAAAATGATGAGCGGCACAGTAGGAGCTTCTCTTGACAGAACGGATGAGGTTCGCGTCGTCCCTAAAACTCACCTCCCGGTGTATGTCCACCGCATCTTCTTCTTCCCAGCGAGCAGATGGAGACCACAAGTGCTGAGATTTGACTTTTACCTGCATGGGCCTCCAGCTGCTTTCCATATTGCTGGGCTCTGGTTCATGAGCTACAGAAAGGCGATGCTGTTAAATTAATGTGAAGTCAGCAAAAGCGCTTCCTTCTCTTCTCGTATCGCTATTATTTCTTACATTTTGAAAGGAAACCTTGAGGTCCGAGCAAAGTTCGCTTTTTCTTACGCGTGAATCCCCGCAGGGTTCCGCCAGCGCTCAGAATTGGTGTGAACGCCCAAGCCCTTGTCTCGGTGTGAGAGGGAGATTTTCCGGCAGGTTCCACGGCTGCGGCGAAGCGCCACATCACAGCGATGCTCCGGCATGTTTCCGACAGCTACGGCGAAGCTGTCCTTGACGGAAGCGAAACGAAACACCGGTTTCAGAGTCGCAGCGGTGAAGCGGACGTCTCTGTTTGCCGCGCAGCGCTCATACGTTTTCAGCATCTGTACACGAGCCTTCAACACTTTGTCTTGTTTTCACAGATGAACCTTAATTCATTGCTTGTACCTCTCCGATAAACTTAAGTGTAATATTTTATGCAGTGTTAAAGGGAATGTTTCATTCCGCTTCCGGCTTTGCCGAACCCTTTACGGAGGTGTTATTTCCTGTATGAATCCAGGGTGAGTAGGGATTTGTACCCAAGCCCTTCCGTTTGCAAGGTAACAGCCCCAACTTGGTAAGGCGCACGTGTGTTTATGCATTTTTCTTAATGCTTGTACTGCCATTTAGCCGCTAGCTGTCCGTCCGTCTCATCGGGGGAGCCGGGCTGTAGTCTGTCGGGCCCCCCGATCGGCAGCCGTTCTGCCATCCTTGCGCCCCGGCCACTGCTGGGTTGCTTTGCGCCACCACGTGTTTTGGACAGAGGACAATGAGCGGTTCGTGAGGCCTGCCGCTAAGCTGGGGCGGCGCGCGTTCAGCGTTCGCAACTGACAGCAGCAGGTGCTGCGCACTCATTCTCTGAAGGCAAAGGCCTCACCTGTTCGTCCCAGCTAACAGACCCCCCATTATTGCCGCACACTCGAGCTGCCGGTACATGAGTTCGCTTTTGTCCTGCCCTGTCCTGTACTTTAACCGCTGTCATTCCAGCTGAGCAGAAAAGCCTATGATGCGTCATATTTGCATTTGTTGAATGAAGCATCGGCAGGAACGCTTTTTGCCCAATTTTAACCATGTCTTAGTTTGGCGGGAGCCTCTGTTGACTGGCTTGTTTACGTTTCTGTAAAGAGCGAAGCTTGGTTTTTTCTTTCTTCGGCCTGGCACGACGAATCGTATCTTCGGACGTCACCGTTGAAGAAAGCAGCCTGTCGGTGATGGTAAACATATGAGATGAATGAGCCTTTTTAGGGCATCAAAGAGGGTTAGAAGCCCGGTGGCCCGATGATATCAGCGCTCCCCTGTTTCGCAGTTTTTTGTTTATGGGCTTTTAGTGGAAACTGTTTCGCAGCCTTTAGATCTCCAGACCCTTTCCACGCTGGGGGCTTACGGGGGCATTGTGCTCCCTTTGGTCCTGTTCGAACACGAAAGGTGAACACAAGGCAGCATCGGGTGCGGTGAGAGGACTTTTTTTTTTAAGTTCATCCTTTTCAGGTTAGACACACGAACGGGGGCTGCTGCTCAGAGGGGGAAAACATCTGAGGCTGCAGAAGCGCAAAGGCCCTCGGTTCATTATTAATGTCTGATGGAGCAATGGGGGATAAAATGCACTTGACTTTATGTTATTTTGGATCCCTGAGCTGTGTTCTTTGTACACTTTCACTCGGAAGTGATCCGTGTGACCAACAATGCCAGGGACAGGAGCCGGAGAATGTCCTGGAAGCATAGGTTTGTGATCTCAGAACTATTAAAAGGGAAATGCATTACTGGTCATTCATGAATGACAACGACAATTGTAACAGCAAACTGAAAACATTTGGTAGGAACCATTGTTGTCCGGCGTACCGACAATGAACTGGCTTGGGAAAAGTTACCTTGCTGAACTAATGGGTAAGTAGTTGGAAATGGCTTACCGTACAACCTTTATATTGTGAGTGACATTTAGGTAAAAGTAACTATAACAAGAACGAACAAGAAGAAGAAGAAGAAGACGACATATTCTGGGACGTAATCGCTAGGCTCTTCAGAATAAAAATCCAATTTTTTGTGAACAATTAAATGAAATCAATGCATCTCACCCCTCTGAAAGATAAATACTCATGAAGCCAGGAAAGATGGGAGAAGCAGATCAGCTCATCTCCTTTCAAATATTCCCATTATCTCCCATAATGAAGTGACACGAGATGCGTTCATTTTCTTTTTGCTCCTCTGTCTCGGTGAACAGCTCTCCTATTTGGCCAGCGGGGTCTTCCAGGCCTCCATGAAAACCAAGCCCACCGACAGCGGGACCCCTGGAGGTCCGAGTCCACCCGGTAAATGTGACCGTTTAGCACCTAGAAGATAGGGTGGCACCGCCGCCCTTCACGTGACCCAAGTCTGGACTCAGACACACAGATGCCACAAGGTCTGCAGAGCCATGAAATAAGAAATCGCAAAAAGACCGAGTGCTGCATTGGAGTGAGAACACAGAAGCAGATTGCTTATATAGTTTTAACCCCCCTGCCGGCTGCAGACACCCAGCACTTCTTCACCGATGCATCTGAAATTACAATGGAAGCTTCTTGCGCATCCTACACGGATTAAAAGAAAATGAAAAGCTGTATAATGGGCTACAAAGTCTGTATTTAAACTCTTTTTTGTCCCTCTGCTCCCAACCGTAATGAGCGTGCACATCGCAGCAGAAGCTAAGGCAGGTGTTTAAATATGTATTTTCAATATAGAAGGAAACGGACAGTGGCTCTGCCACTGAAGGGAGAATATAAATAACTGAAAGGAAATAAGCTCAGCACATGGCCACCTATTAGGCATTCGCCAGGTGTTCCCACAATTACCTGTCCAGAGACTAAAAGCCTATTTATATTCCGTGCCAGTTGCTGCATTAAACCAAGCAACTTGTTAAACTTAAAATAATGACATGAATAAAAGGGATATTTTTAACTACCAGCAGTTATTCAACATCCTGCATCTTTATTTTCCACTCTGAGCTTCCAGAGTATAAGGGAATGCGCTCATCCTTTATGATTTATTTAAAATTCGGTTCAGCTACCTCGTTTTTACCACATGTTCAGTCTTACTAGTACCGGGTGTGTGAAACAGTGTGAAATGTTGATATTCAGTGCAGGACTGCACAAAGGCGCCTGCGAACTGCGGCACCTTCTACCTCCCGACCACTCAGTGGATGTGTCTGTAAGCAGAGAACCGGATGTGGGTTTTGCACCACGTTTTTCACATTTTTACAGATTACCGTGTAACTCAGGTTATCATCCCTCCTGGCCAAGTGAGAAAGAGTGGATTGGTTTTCTTCTTATTGAAGAGCGATTGATCAGTCTCACCGCAGAAGATGAAGACCGGGCCTTTCCAGGCTGAGAGCCATAGGTATGCCCTGCCAGAACCCAGAAGAGAGTCCTTCAAGTTGTTCAAAGGAAACTGCAGTCCTGCAGTGTTGAGCAAGATGTCTGTTGTGCTCTCCTTCTCCAACACTGCAGGGATTTCCTCTTGGCCACACGAGCGGTTTGATGTTGGCTTTGGCACCGAGAGGAAGCCAGTGTTGACCCTTGACTTACACGGCACTTTCCCGGTGAGGTACCAGGACTTGGGCGGCAAAGAATTCACTTGATTGCGGAATTAGAGACTCTGGTTCTAGCTTCCGAGCAGTTCGTGAACAGTTGGTTTTTAGCCAGCGCCTGTCAGTGTCATCTTAGGCTGCCAACTCACCAGCACATGCAGATACTGTAGGCCTTGTGAACCGTCAACAGTTTGTGATAATTTTACATTTATATTTAGGCTTTGGTGAAAATCACACTCAATCTCCAACGGAGGTGCCTCTTCCACGTGAGACCACTTTATGGGATCGATTTCTCTTTGTTCTGCTTCCGCCTATGGGGGTGTCAATTAAAGGATCACACTTCTGACACCAATGCAGCAGTAACCCCTGGTGAGAACCCAATCCTGATCCCCCAAAGGAAGTGACCACTTAGCAAGACCTCTGCTCGCTACAGCATAGCAAATCAAAGCCATCTTACAGACGACTCAGCGGTTTTCATTCCGCAGCTCGGCGTAACACTGAAGAGCCCTTTGTTCCAAAGTTAAAATGCCATTAATATTTAATTTTTCCTACATACATATATCTTTCTAGTGCTGGCTAACATTAATACAAATACCCAGCCCTATTAAATGGAAAGTTTTTCAAGCCAAGCTCTGGCAGTCTTAAGATTAAAGTGCAGCAGGAACACCGAGGGGGAGAGAGTTTAAAGCTGGAAGTCACCTCAAATCAGCTACATCCTGAATGTCAAGGCGGTGGAAAATCCCTCACCTCAGTACCAGGGAGAAATAAAGCGAGCCATTCAGAATTTGGGAGTTTTTTCGACGCCTATAGCGATCTCCCATGCTTATAAGTGTCCCGTATTAATGTATAATAATATGTCTAAATAACAGGTGAACGCCGCGCTTCCAACACAAACATGGTGCTGCCCCGATGCAAAACTGAAGATTGCGTGAGACAGCTGTGAAAGCACTTGTTCCAGAGTGGCGCTGTTATAATCCATCAGAACACAAGTGGCACGGCCGTGGTAATCACCATAGCAACATGAATGTTTACCGTGCCATATGGCAGGGAAACAAATTCCCAGGGAGCCGTATTCTGAGTGCGGAACGCCACGTTAAATTTACCGGTGAGGTGAAGTGCGGACCCGACAGCTGGAAGGAGCAGCAAATCGCCGCTGTTCGCACAGAAGGAGTCATGTCGAAAAACCGAGAAGGTGTTGCGGCCCTCGGCATATTGTCTGCATATCGCTGCAAACCGGTCGTTTTATGCCACGAGTGTCTGTGCTGTAGATGCTCAGCCCTCCGCGCCAGTGAATCGCTGCAGCGACTGCACACCATAGCAGAGTGTGAGGCATTCAAAAGATGCCTTGCCCCTGTTGGCCGGATTTGCATAAAACCCATCATAAACATGCAGGCTGCAACCTCTGTGTTTCTTTAATACCGCGGTGGTGTTGGTCGGGGTGCACGGCTTCATCTACTCTGCCCAGTGGAGGTGAATAATTTCCTGTTATTCTCCCAGACCTGCTGGCCTGTGCAGTTCAGCTGGAACCATGAAGGTTACCTGCAGGTTTAATGGTTTGTCTTCCTACTGTTCCCTCTTATTTTTTTGATTGACTCAAATTCATATTAGTATCCCTACCAGTTCTGTCTTCGCTCAGAGTTAAATTTCTGTCAAAGCTTGGCCGTATGCCCTACTGAATGCTTTTCAATCCTCCTAGAGGGAACCTTGCGCTCAGGTTAGTTTGGACTACTGGACTCAGATGATCCGAACTAAACAAACAGCAGGGAGATGTTGGTCCACCAGAGCCTCAGCCATTCTTGTTGTCCTCTCTAGTGGACAAAACTGCTGCGATGAGGACACGAAATGCTCCTTATGGATGCCATTCTACACTTTTACATCCGGAAATCCTAGAAACACAGAACCGTGCCAGAAACCCTTTCTGTGCCGTGAGGATTTATCGAACTGCCGTATAAAAGATCTGAACAGATGATTTTGCCCATTTTCACATTTCTGATTCAGGCGCAGCCTTTTTCCTTTTATAAAAATGTGTAGATCAGGATAAAAGATACACATTTTAATACATTAGCCACATATTAGGGAGTGAGGCCGAGAGCTCGTTCCCCTTTTCACTTTTCGTGCAAAAAATGTTTCACTTGGCTTGCTTTTATTCTGCTTTCAGCACCTTGGTGGGGCTGCATAGCAAATCACAGTCATTCATGTTATCTGCCGTATATGCACCAGAGCCGAATGCTCTAAAGGCCAAACCACACTTGCCGTATACACCCTGCAGTTACGTGCAAATGTGACCACTTTGGTCTTCTTTTTTAGCCTCTGCTCCTCTGTCGTGACCGATGCACAGCAGTGGGAAGGGCACGACCAGTTCACCCAGCTAACCAGATCAAACAGCATACAGGGTTATGGATGCTCACTTTTCGGGCCGTGTCACATGTAACTAAAAAGGGCAAAAGCCAGGAAGCTCCCAAGAGCTGCGTTTACGACGTTCGTAAAATCTTTCATTGGAAGTTCAAAGGCGGTGAATGCATTAAAAACTGCGGCAGTTAACACCTTTATGGGGTTTCCAGCACTCTGTTAAAGGCCATTGAAGTGTTCTGTATTACTCTTTTCTCTTTCATCCTCAAGGAGCAAAGGGAAACACAGTATTACAAAAATAAAAAAATACAAATATTTATCTGTATATGCATACATACACTCAGCAGCCACTTTATTCAGTACACATGGCAGTTTACATACCGCTCGCTCTTCACAGTGACTGTACAGGGTTTTGACTCTGCGCATAAACGCACAGACCAGGCCTAGAAGTCCACTTGCTGTCCGAATGACCATTAGAGTGCACAAGACCTGCGGTCTAATTGACCGTGAGCGTGGCTTGATCATCGGTGCCGCCATGCAGGTACAGCTAATAAAGTGGCTCGTGAGTATATATACCATATTTATATTTTTTAGGACAACTTCCCCACACAAATACCTTTTCCCATAAATCTAAGCAATATTCAGCTTTAGTCTAACCTGTGCATCAGGGCCCATAATGAAGGGCTGATCAGAACAGAATTAGCAAACTGTGAAACCAAGTTGAGATCCAAAATGTCTGTAATTCAAGTGTGCCGAGGAGCCAAGAACTGTAGGTTCATCAGTTGATGGTTTCCTCATGCACGCACTATGCCGGTCGGACCGCAAGTCTCCGAACAGACGGCTGAGCCTCTTCAGAGCCATGCGCTGTTTCGCCCTGCGGTCTTCGCGGGCCTCTGAACGCCAGGAAGGCACGCCCGGAAGCCACATGAGGGCCCGCCACGATCACAGCAGCTCTCGGCTGACGTGACCACCCTCGTGGAGCCAGAGGAGGACGGCTGAACGGATGATGATGTCATGCTGCAGATCACAGGGTGCGCTGGGCCCCACAAAAAGGCCTGGGCATCGGGAAATTCAAATCACAGTAATGGGAATTATTATCATAATGGAAGGTAAAATGCTGTAAGATGGCACTAATAGTTTTATCATGGTTTTTCACTTTTTTGTTTTGTTTATGTAATTATTCCTCTTTGTTTAGTACTACTTTTATCCAGCATCACTTAGTGTTACATTTACACTGGGTTGCCACTTTATTACCTTCACCTGTTTTGTACCATGTTGTCCCTTCTTCAGGCTTCAGAACAGCACGAATTCATCTGGGCATGGATTCTCCAAGATGCCGGATGCTTTGTGCAAGAGTTTTGGACCGTGTGAAATTGAAGATTATGTTGCTACACATTGGACAGCTGCACAGTGTTTGCTGCAAACAGATGTTTCCGTGTCATCCCAAAGATGCTCGATAGCTCAGATCCAGGGACTGTGTAGACCAGAGAAGCTATGAAAACTTGCTGTCATGTTTCTTAAAACGTTTGATTATGATATGCACCAGTGATGTGGAGACATGATGCAGTGTCATGGTGGAAGTGTAGCCAAAAAGGTACTTTGTTAGAAAATACAGTGTCTATTGCATACCTGGAAAATGCTCCCCACACCATCACACTGCTACCACCAACCTGTACCGCTGACACTGTGATGCACACGGTGTGTGGTTGCATTTGTGTGAATATATGGTTTTGTTTTACCATCATGCATTTTGCGTGAACCTGCATTTTTAAGCGCAGCCTCTGCCCGCGTTTGCGGTTTGGTCCTCCAAGCGCTGTCACTTGCATTTAAGAGAGCGCTGCTGCCAGTAGGGGGCGCAGGAGGGCGGCCGTGCCGTCAGTTTACAGATCGTCGAAGAAGGAAATTTCTCTCAGTTTGAGACGAACCCGAAGCTTCAAACCTGCCTGTGGCGACTCGCTTTTTGAACTGTTTTTGCATTTTATTAAGCGCTATAACTTGGTAAGGATTCAGAGGGCTCCCTAAAACTTAAGCTGTTCTTATTTTATGAACAAAGTTTGCTTCGTAAACTCTTGCACATTTTTCACTGTGACAAAGGAACGAAGATTCTGTAAAACGTTTCATGAACACTTTTTAAGAGTCAAAAGAGTTTATTGAGCTGTCCTGTTCGTGTTTAATCGTAAGCATTTGCTGTTATTTTGTTTTGCTTAATATTAGATGCGCTTCGGTTAAGCCGGGTTGCACAAATGTGCAATAATTTGAAGGGCATTTGTGTTGAGCCACATTATTGGACTGAACGGAGTTTGCTGGAAGCTTCCATTCTGAAGGTGCTAGAAAGATGTACTGAGCTGTGCTGTCGAAGTATTCACTGTGGATCTGAGCGTGTTGTGCAGTTGTGTAACAATTGTTATGCTTACGTACCTTTGTGTGTCAAATATTCAGTCAAAGGAAGAACTCTTTTGTGTAAAGCACATAAGTTCTGGCTTGTGACCAGAGACTCCATCTGTGAGTCAGTGAACAGTTTGAGAGGAAACCTGGAGCCACAAGCGGTCATCTCCCACCTCGCCTTTTAAACCTGTTTTTATGGGTCAGAAACTCTTACCCTGGCCCCTCCACAGAGGCCTATAGCACCATCAAACAACATTTCACCAGGACTCATGTTGTCTGGTCCCTGCAAAAGAAATCTGGCTTCATCAAACCTGTGCCCCCCGGAGAAGCGCTTCCTTGTTCTACACCGACAGCATCGGCACCCAGGACGGTCTTCCACTTTTGTAGTCAATCTGAGAAGAAACCTGCGCTTTCCAAGATGACCCCGGATGTGGTTTCCCTGCTCGCGGCCCATCTGTTGCCTTGCATGTTTGTCACCGTTCTCCACAAGCTGATTTCTTCCGCAGGGTCGGCGGTCGCTGGTACTTTTTTGCCTTCCATATACCATTTAAATGCATACTAGTGGAATGGTTGTGTGCGAAAAGCCCAGGGTGACAGCCATTTCGGAGACAACAGAACCAGGGTACCTAGACCGAACCATCATGCCACATTCAAAGTCATTAAGTCACTGGTACTACAAATGCTTGTCTGCTTGATTTATACAACACGCTACAGTCATGAGTCGCACATGACTTGATGGAATGTACAACATATGTGATGGAGAGCAGTGTACCTAATAAACTGTCATATCAGTGTAAGTAAGCAATTTATATTTACTCACCACTTTATTGGTACCGGGTGATCTGAAGGTACTTTTGGAGTCAGCATCCAGGTGAAGGGTTACCACGGGGAAAGCAGGGATTCAACCCAGGTCCTTCAGTGATGCAGTAACTACAGACACCAACTAGACTACCTGCTGGGATATGGGCTTAATCTACATTTTTTCACCCATTCGCTCCCACTTTTTAACACAGCTGTAAATACTCTGCTGACTCTTTATGAAAGTGTGTGAGCTTCGCTGTATCTGGACTCTGTTCCTCCTCTGTCTGCTTTGCTTTCAGAACATCTGACCTGGATAAGGCACAGACCCCTGGGCTAAGACAATGACCGTGACTGTCACACACCTGTGGTTCAGCGATGCTCCCGTCCTCCCTAATGAGCACCTTTTCTGTTCTGTCCTATTCCGTTCATGCTGACGGTGTGAGTAGAGACTACGCAGCTGCTGCTAAGAACATCCATTTCTTTACAGAAAAGTCCAGAAGAGAGGCTTTATCGTAATCATCATCGATTCTGTCCCAAAACTCTCGATGACCAACAGGTGATGCATTCTCTAAAACAAACTGCCCACGTTCATCAGCTGACATTTACTGTGCCTCACTGTTCTTTAAGGAACTTCAGAAAGACTTACTCGGTTACCATGACAACCAAACGGTCACTTTACCGAGAGCAGCTGGTCTTAAACATTAATGGCTGGAGTTACATAAAGAGACACCTGTCAACATGGGCAGACAGCCTTGCTGCAAAGTGACCGCAACCACAGAGGTGGGGGTGGGAGGCGTCCTGCTGTCTGACAGTTCGCAGACGCTTTGGGAACAGCGGCACCGAGGGAAC
Source organism: Heterotis niloticus (assembly GCA_018136845.1). Taxonomy (NCBI): domain Eukaryota; kingdom Metazoa; phylum Chordata; class Actinopteri; order Osteoglossiformes; family Osteoglossidae; genus Heterotis; species Heterotis niloticus. The sequence continues at coordinate 1,468,989 of CM030888.1, forward strand.
CGAATTTCCCAAAGGCCGAAACAAAAAGGCTAACGATGAGAGATGCAGGTCTGCAGAGGGTGTGCATAGTAGCTGTGTGCACGGGGGCTCAGCAGTCTTGACGGTTGCTTCAGGTTGTCGGTGGGTTCGACCGCCAGCTGGAGGCGCTGTTTGCTGAGCAGCTGCTGCGCCGTGCGTGTGTGCATTGACTACCCGGAACCCCAACATCCTGCATAGGCAGGGAGCCAAACAAGTGGGCTGCAGTGAGGACATAATGACTGCTTGTGCTTTGTGCTTCTCCCACTGCAGAGGAGTAAACAGGCACTGCCGGGTGATGCAGGAGTAGCATGAATGGAGCTAAAAACAGTGAATCTCTACAATCATCTGCCTTTTCTAAATGAATTTACAGACAGCAACGAGGAGGCAGGAGCTGTGCATCAGAAAATTCGATCCGGCCGCTTAGAAGCTGTAACTCGGGGGTCAGGAGGTGATAGCATTTCATGTACAGCGGCACTGTGCAGTGTGTTTCCATTTTCAGAAATGGGCACAGACACCGGAGGAGGACATGCGTGTCCTCAGGTGCCAAATGCAATGCGACATGCACACCCCCCCTCCCGCTTCCCTATTGTCGGCGGCGGTTAATGTTAGACCCCCTTCGGCTGCCAGTGTGCTTCCGCCAGTCGGGGTCAGACACAAAGAAGGTCCTCGGGACACAGCAGCAACTGTTCTCTCCCCTCCACTTCCCACCTAGCGACAAATGTCAGGCGCAGGACATTTGGGCTTTAAAAATAAATGGCTGAGAAACTCGAACCTGGAGAAAGGGTTTGATGCGAAGGGTCCAGCTGTTTCTCCGTCTAGACAGACAGGCATTGGAAATTAATCTTTGGCACATAAAGCTGAAGTGGAAAGCGGGGAGCACGCAGTTTGGGGCCTGGGCGGAAAAATGAAGCGTTTCAGCAGCTGGATGATTTGCCGTAAACATCCGGACAGACGCTCAGGTCGCTCATCCAGTCACAACTTGCATGTAAATGTTGCCACTAGGAGCCATGAGCAGGAAACCCATCAGAAGGATGGGTGCAAGTACAGATGATCCCCAAATTACGATGGTCCGACTTAGTGATGTCCCTTCAGTAGAAACCATATTTTGAATTTAGATTTTTTCCCAGGTAAGTGATATGTGGTACGATATGCTCTCATGATCCTGGGCAGTGACAGCGCTCCGCATCTCTCAGTCTGCCACACGGTCACTAGTATACACAACAAATACTCTACAGTGATCTGTGTTGCCAGTATTTTTTTGGACCCCCCCCCACCCCCATATCTACGTTGTGTTTTGTGCATCCATCATGTCTACAAAACGTCCATCTGTGTCTGTGTCTTCTGAAAGCAGCAATCCTATAATGACTTTTAAGGTAGGCTAGGCTAGGCTATGATAGTTGATAGGTGTTATGGCATGGGTGGGTGGAAGTAATCGCAAGACACCACAATAGTTCAAGCTGTATTGAACTTTTTATTGAGAGTTGTTTCTGACAAACAGTGTTGCCTTTAGCTGGGAGCTAAACGTTAGCGATTGACAGTAAACAAAAACGGAACACAATTGCCACAATTCAAAATAAAATAAAAGGTCTTAGCAACACGGTGGTTGTGTGGGAGTTCATAAGGGAGACTGAGGACTGACAGGAAGTCCGGGTAGGGACTAAAGTTGGATGCATTAAATGCATTTTTGACTTAGGATGGGTTTATCAGAATGGAACCCCATAGTAAGACGGAGACCATGTGTAACTGATTTAGTGTGCAAACTTCCACGTTGCTAATCACTTTGGAGAAAAGCAGTACAGGAATGAATGAATGAGTAATAAAACGGATAAACAAGAATCCATCTCAGCAGTCAGACCATTTTGGTGTTTGTTGACGCAGAGGAGTCTCTCTTCGTGAACAGCGGTAGGGACTCCCGCACTGGGACATTTGTGGTCATCATTAATGGCAACTTTTTGCATTAAATCTTCAGAGGCGACCGGGTGACAGGCGCTGCCTGAAAATAATTTGTTGCCACTTCCTGTGAGAAAATCCCATGCATTCTGACTTCATAACTTGTCAGCATAAATTGTGAGTTCATGAATTTAGCAGTTTCTGTCCCAGTTAACTTTTTGAATGTACTTTGTTAGAAATGGGTTTTAAAATTGGCGGGACCCTAAAGTGTGAAATGTGACCGTCCAGGTCCGGCGACCAACTCACACAAAGACGAGGAGAGCCCGCAGGCCCGTTGGACTCCATGCAGCAGAACCCTGCTTGCTCCACGTCAGCCCGCCGAGCCACTGCCTTTATTCCGTGCCGCTGACATTTGCTTCACGAGCTTGGTTTTCGTCCGCCTGCTCTTATTATGAGGCATTAAATAAAAGCTGCCCTCCTCAGGCAGTGGGAAACTACGCTTTTCTTTGACACATTTTCAAATATACGGTATCAGTGGGTTTAATGACAGAGTTCCCCACTTTCATGTTTCTATTCATTAAAAGTCGGGCGCTTTGTTTTGGCGCTGAAGCCGTTTTCCTTTTGTTCAATTACGTGGCCGAACCTTGCAAGCAACCAGCGAAACAACTTCAGTTAGACTCAATTTTCACTGCCGTTGCTTTGATTAAGCCTCCCGAAAAATAAGACGCTGATACTGCACATGAGGAATGACTGTCATAGAAAAGCAAATTGCTTTTATGCAAATGTAAACAGCTTCGATGCCAAGTATTCTGACTTAGAAATAGCGATCAAATTGTCTTGAGCTCTAAGACAATGAGCAGACAGATTTGGCCAGGCTTTCGCACCCATTTTCTTTCTTACTGCTTTTCAGCTTGAATCATAACTCACTTAAAATGCAAAGGATGGGCTTTCATGATACTGACAGTGTTCGGCCCGCAGGCCTGTGGCGGCGGCTGGTGTCGGGGTGCCGTTGGAGTAGCCGCCTCTCTTCTTGAGGGCCATGTGGGCAAACCTTCGAGCTCTGAGCCGACTCAGCCAGGAAAAGAACTTCCGTTAACTTCATGCTTTCGGTGAACTCTGTGATAAGCGTGTCCGCAAGAAATGAGTCAGCAGAAAACATCTGGATCAGATGCCAAACTCCTCATCTGGAGAGGAAACAGCTGTGCTTTTCCTCAAATCACTGCTGGAAAACTGAGATGCCCTGAGTTGTGGGAAATAAAGGAGCCACTATGATGTTTTGAGGAGCACCTGGACTGCAACGGCTGACCTTTGTGAAAAATCCTCTGGGAAAATGGTCTACCACAAAAAGGTGAGCGAGCAGCTCAGGTGTGTGAGGAGCGTCTTGCCTGTGGCGCATTGCTGCACTCACCGCAGAAATGCTTTTTACTCTGGGGAAGAAAGGACGCCGCCAGGCTGTTTACCGCATTCCGCAAGGAGGTCTGTGATTGACACCCTCAGCCATTGACTCATGGCTGCCCTCAGCCCTGGTAGGGCATGGAGGTGGGAGAAAACCTCCACCTCTGCGCCTGCTCACCTGGATGACCAGCTGACCCCCTGGGGCAGCCTGAATCATGTGGGCACTGAGATAACAAACACGTAGGGAATAGCGGAGTCAGCAAGATACAGAAAGATTGCGGCAAAGATGCGTCCCTGCTGCTCCTAGGACCACGACTCAACCACACATCTGCAACTCAAAGCAAAAGCACTACCACCTGCCAAGGCGTGGCCAAAGAAGGGATGAAACAAAAAATTATCTGCCCTCACTGATGGCATCTTTTGCCTCTTCTGCTCCATTTAGGTGGCACAGGAACAGCTGCAGTGCTTGCTCAGCATCCAGAAGAAAAGTCTATGTTCACCACTGATTCAGAGCTCCTGTATCTCAGTACAAAAGCTTACAAAGCACCACATTAAGAGAACTACACACTGTTATACTCATGGGGCACTTTATTAGGTACACCTCTCTAGCATGATCCTTTTTTGGCCCAAGAGGAGCCGGGATTCAGAAGAAGGCGCTGGACTTTTTCCCTCAGGGTTCTTTGTCTGTGATGGTCTGTCGGCTTTGCTGATTCTGCACATTTTCTCATAGCCCATTCATTCTGTAAACACTGCATTCCAGCTCATTGCAAAGAGAGGTGGGATAGTGCAGGCTGCTGCAGTAAAGTAAGGTAAAGTATTGCTATGTCTGTGGGACCGCAGGGTGTAAAAATCCCACAAGGTTGGTCGTGTATGGAATGCTGGAACCGGGGCGACCGGCACTGATGATCAAGCTGCACTCGCGGTCATTAAGACCACAAGTCAATCGGACAGCAACTGGACCTCTAGGTCTGGTCTGTGTGTTTATGCATGGAATCACAACCCTGTGCAGAGTCACTGTGCAGGGCAAGCGGTGCATAAACTGCCCTGTGTACCTAATAAAGTGGCTGCTGAGTGTATAATAAACTATGTTTGTCTGCACAGGAGGCACAAGGTGATGTGGAGGTTAGAACTGCCCAACAGCACTTAAAGGAATTCCCAGCCCCACTGTTGAAACCCACACTGATCCCCTGCCATATAATTTGGTAAATCAGTGTAAGCAGATTGTTGTACTGACCTCACAATGTAAGTCACTGTGGAGGAGGGGGGGTTTTACCCAAAATAGATGAATAAATAATGATAATAACATCTACAGGAGAAGTTAAGAAAGTTCTAAATGTGGAAAAATGTGTGCTGTGATCCAAAGTTGCTGATATTACAAGAAGACCCACAAGAGGGTTCAGGAAGTGATGAAGAACCCACCAGTGCAGCGTATTCACAGCCCTGGCAAGAGCTCCACAGCAGCTCTTAGCACCGTTATGTTATGAAAGAACTGGGGCAGGAGCACTTCTCAGAGGACCTGGATGCACAGTGTTTCCTCCTTTCAGTCAAAACCAGAAGACCTTCAAGAAGCCATAAATCCCAAATGGTGGACTGGACTATCTATCTATCTATCTATCTATCTATCTATCTATCTATCTATCTATCTATCTATCTATCTATCTATCTATCTATCTGTCTGTCTGTCTGTCTGTCTCTGTCCATGCATCCATCCATCTGACTATACCTGGTAGGGATGAAACAGAGGCTGTATGAAGCTGGCCCCCCAACAAATGGCACAAATGATAAAAATATTATGGTTAGTTAGGGCTATGTTTGTGATGGTTTGTGCTGTAAAAATGAGGATTTATGCCATTTTTGTTTTTGAGATATAAGCTTTTATTTTTTGGAGGCTGTGACATCACTCAACCCCTCCTAGAACCACAAAAACGCAAGAAACCGGATTCATCATTGGTTAATTTGGGCCATATGCAGCTACAAAAGCAATTTTCTGTCTCTTTTCGTCTCGGAGATATTAATGATTGTTTACATCGTGGGTGATGTCACTCCCCCTCTAAAGCCGCAAAAATGCACAAAACTGGGTGCATTCATCCGTGCTATGTTTGTGCCAGTTTGTGCTGTTAAAGTTGCTGTTCTACCCCATTCTGTTTTGTAGATATGTAAATTTGTAAACAATTGTTTACATCGTGGGTAATGTCACTCGTCCCCCTCCACAACCACAAAAATGCATGAAACCAGGAATTTGTTAGTGCTTCGTTTGGGCCCTCTGCAGCTGCAAAGGCAACTTTTTATCTCTATTAGTTTCGGAGATATTAACAATTGTTTACATTGCGGTGACATCACTGAGCCCTTAGTCGTGCAAAACCGCTTTTACCATTTAAAGTGTTGTTCTCTCTCTCTCTCTCTCAGCTGATGAACCCAGCTTGCTGAGCAACCTCTCCATACCCTAAATCAGCGATCTCCAACTTTTTTTACACCATGGCCAGTTTCATGTAAGACAATTTTCTACAGACTGGCCATCGTGTGTGTATAATAAAGCATAATAAAGTGCATAATAAATACAACTCACCATAGCACAGGATCAGTGGGAGTCCTTAGCTTGTTTCCTTGCAACGAAACGGTCCCGTTTAGGGGTGATGGGAGACGATGGAAGACAATGACACCCAAAGCGTGTTCCTTATGTCCAGTCCACTCCGAATTTCGTTTTGGTTGCTGTCACTGTAGAAAAAGATAGGATGTTGAAAATGGAAGCAGGGTTTTTAATGCTTTTGTGGCGATCTCAGGATATTCTGCGTTGATTTTAATTGATTTTGCAAAATAAAACACCCTGCAGACTCTGATAGTCAATAAAATGGAAATAAAATAGAAATAAAAAGTTATTCTTTTGTGTGGCCTGGTACCAGTCCGCGGCCCAGTGGTTGGGGACTGCTGCCCTAAATGATGCTTTTTAATTGATTGATTGATTGATTGATTGATTTGTTTGTTTGTTTATTTGTTTAATGCTGTGGTGCAAGAAAAACATAAAACCAGTACAGTTCATTGCTGCTGCTGCTTTCACTTCATTCACAGCGTGTAAGGAAACCAGCACCCATTTTTAGGAGTTTCATCACCTTCTCACTGAAAAATCTCAACAGGCTTCCCACGACCACTGTCCTGAGTCTCATTCCATCCCTCAGGGATCCGTGGGCCACTGGTGCATATAAATACTCCTCAATGGTTGACGTGTGTGTGGTGCTGTGCTAAAGAACCCCCAGTCGGGCTGGTTGTACTCATGCAGCTGCTTGGCTGTATTAAGGAATCATTTTAAAAATAATTATTGAAATGCTATGTTTTTGCTATAGCAGCTTGAGACGAACACATATGGGTAAGGAAGGTGTGTGGGGAGTGCACAGGTTGGTCCACGATTCCCAGTTCTTTGCTCAGATATCATCAGGCCTACTGTCTATCTGTTCCACCACAAGTGCAGATCGAGAGGCTCACAATGCCACCTTTAGTTGAATGAGGAGCACCGGTAGGGGAGCAGAAGAGAAAAATCTGGGTTATGAGAAAATGCTGCATATGTCTGGGGATTCCGTCAATGTTGGCTTAAGGGGTTTGGATTTAAATCCATAATGAAGACACTTTTTGGTGTACTGGGTGATGCGGTGTTTGATGCCATCTCCTTGCAGCTGGGGTTCAAATCCCCACTTTTGCTGTAGTAACCTTGAATAAGATACTTACCATGAACTGAGGTCCGTAAAACAGAGTGCAAGAAGCACTGTATGAGGTCCAGGCCATGACAGACATCACAGATGCAGCCCAGGACTCTGACAGGAACTCACATTTATGGAGTGTGAGAGGCTGTTATGCATGTAGAGAATTTGACAGTCTTGTCGTTTCAGGGTGGTGGCTAGAGGCCAAAAGCATTTCACAGTATAGAACAGACTGATGGCTACTCTGAGCAATTCATCTACATGGGCAGCACTTCTCTGCTACGCGAGATACTGAAGCTGTTCAGATGGAGGAATAAGAGTGAATTGGTGTTGATGCTTTGCAAAGAACTACGAGTCAAACAAATGTTCAGCCATAAAGTAAATCTGTGCAGCAGCGTGTGGGTGCCTCGCAGCTCCTAGGCTGTGTGATCGGATGTGGGTGCCGAGTTTGTGTTGGCGTTCGTGTCGGTTTCCCGGGTGCTCTGGTTTCCTCCCACACTCCAAAGACAGGTTTCACATAGACTGTTGATTAGTTGGTGCTCTTTTCCAAGGTCTCCATGATGTACTACTAACCCAGCTGGATGTCTTCTTAATGGGAACATGAGGTGTGCATGACCTCACAAGGGCTCCTGCGTGCTTGTCGCCGTGCCCGGTCAAAGCTGCCATTGTTGGCCTTCAGGGCCACCCCCCCCCCCCACAGACATGTGTATTCAGTTAGCGTCGCGATGCAGGAGGCCTCACATGCAGAAATGATCATCGGGGATGGAAACCTTCTGCCACCGCAGCATGGGCTGCACACATCAGCGGTCGGAGGAGTTGGACGCTTACAGCATTTCTCACCCCCCCCCCCCACCCCCCCAGTCTGCTTTTTGGGTTCTGCCTGGAAATGGGCTGGCAGACCTGTGGACCCTCTCCCTTATCGTTTTTTCCATTTGCTGTTGCAGGAAAGAGGCCTTTTGTTTGCCTTCTTGGAAACCGGACCTTGGTTTTGCTTGGTGCACGCGTTTAGCTAAAAAACATGAATTAGCTTTTATTGCTCTGTTTTTATTCATACAAACAAATGTGGCAGAAATCCACTGAAATGTCTGTGCAGTACGTTTGCTCTGATGGGCTTATCCTGGTCAGAGGGAAAAGACCTTATCTCCGGGTTGCTTTACCAGGGCGTCACTACGCTCTACGTTTTCGACATGTGAGCTTGTGCTAAATTATGCGGCAGAACTGCATTATGGGCCGTGCCCCAGGGCTCTGTCCTCAGCTCTCCACTTTCTTACATTTTCTTCCTCTTGCTGAGGACATAAATCAGGCAGTTCTGTCGCTGTGCGCTTGCCAGGACCAACAGGTTGCCTTGCACTCAGCACATCTCAGCATTCAAGCTCCTCGGCAGCATTATCGGCTTTATTAGGTATCAGCGGTATTGTGTTCTTTTGTAACCAAGATGAAGGACGCGTCTGAGGGGCTCTCTGAGTGTGAAATGTCACTCGCAGCCCTTTGAATGAAAAAAGAAGAAATGAAAGGCTTACGGTGTCACGCGTAATTCCAGTGTGAGACCAGGGAGATCACGTCTTATACTGTAAATCCTCTTCCATCTCCTTGGCTTTCAAAGCCAAAGTTAGTGGCACTTGGAGGTACAATACAGCTTTCACCACATTCGTGCGGTGACATTACTGTGTTTTGGGTAAAGAAGTGAGCACTGTAGCTGAGGACACAGGATTATTATGTGGCGCTTGACGGTTCAGAAGTGACCTAGTTGAGAATCCGTCTATAACTGCGGTGGTAAATAATAAAGTAGCCGAGTGTACTTATGATGACAGGGTTGTATACTATGGTAAAGCACCATTTTTTTACATCATCAATGCAGAGCAAAAGATCTGATCAAGGGAGCTGCAACGAGATGAAAAGAAATTAAACAAAGACATGACGGTCAGATCAAAATCACCGCAAAGCTTTCCTCAGGTGGGACTTGGAAAAACCCCCAGATGTAACGTGAGGCTGTTGTCACCCCCGGCCGAAGCGTGACGAATAATGAACAGGCGGCGCTGGGACAGTGCGTAGGAGCGGAGGGAGGACATCGGTGAAGGAGGGACTGGCTGCTGTCCTCAAAGGGCCAACGGATGGGAGGACACATCAAAGGGTGTGCTTTCCAGAAACGACAGGGATGGCGATCTAGGGGTGTCGTTCTGAAACAGCTCCCCGCACCTCTATGATGTGTCCAACTGGGCTTGAGGTCCATATTTAATCGTGGTGCTCAAACTGGGCTCAAATTCTACATCACAGTTTTGGTTCAATCCCGTATTCATGCCTTTTTCGCTGGTGGTGGTGGGGAGGGGGGTGTCACCGGTACTGCACTCATTAAAAGTTAAAGCACAAGAAAAATGGAATGCCCGGAAGGACAAACATTTTATCACCGCTCAAGATTTCGGCTCTTCGGTCACTCGAGGACTCAGTGCTGCGGCCTGACAGTTTTGCAGCTGATGGGGCCTGAATATGTAAATTTGTATGAAATGTCAGAATGTCAGCTGAGATTAACGCGCTTCATTTCTCAGGTACATTCACGCTGCAGTTCGTGGGGGCAGGACCTTGTCTGTGCGTAAATTTCTTTTTTGCCATTGATGCATCGCAGTCACGCCATCACGGCAGGCAGAGCTGACGCAGACGGAGGTGACTTTATAGCCGATAGTGACATCACCAGTAGCAGTGACGTCATAATCGAGGTCTCATGAAAAGTGTGAAGTCATCAGTGTCAGTGATGACATCATAACCATTGTGCCAGCACAGGTAATGAAGTCAGTAGCAGGACTGGTTCAGGATAGGAGGAGTCTGGAATGGACCTCTTTTCGGCAAACACAGTCAAACACAGTCAGAACCAGTGGTTTCGCAAGTTGGGCTCACAGCATCGTAACTGGACACGGAACCAGAACGTGGGGACGTCTCAAGCTAGTCCCCGTTGATGCTGTCTCATTCAGTTGGCTATCAGGTGTCATGACTGCTGGACGTGGAGTTAGGGGCTGGGGCCTCGCAAGATGTGTGTGGTGTTTTTCTTAAGTGGTGCATCATGAGACACCGGGCATCATGGGACTTTTCAGGGTTGTTGGCTGAGTTTGTCGCTCTGCTGGGTGCTGAGTTGGTAACAAGGTGCTTGTTTCATGCATCATAGGGCCATGGGTCACAGAGACAGCAGTGCCACGGTGACATCGTAGCCAACAATGGGATCACAGGTAGTAGTGACATCATCATCATCAACTGGGTTATCAAAGGTCAACTTCAGTGCCAATGAGCACATCAAAGCTAACAGTGCGAGCGCAGGTAGTAGCCACATCACGTCCACTTGTGACATCATAGCTAACAGTGGCCTCTTAGAGGAGATGGTGTTTTGGCTAGCAGTGCCCTTGTGTCTCAACTCATGGACTTGGGACCAGAAGTTTTTCTGTAGCTCTGAATTGTTTGTACATCCACCAGCTGCCTTGCAATCGATAAAATCTTCATCTCTTCATTTATCGGAAGGATGAGGTTCTGCAAAAAAACCCCATCAGATTAAGGTACAGTGGATTAAAAATCTGCAGTCCTTACAAGGATTCCTGTCTGGGTTTTGTGCCAACAATGAGCATCAGCAATGTTGGGTCCTCCAGATGCCATCATGAAGAACAAGAAAGATAAGAAACAAATGACTTTTGTTCGATTTTTATTACCATTTTATGCATCAAGGAGATGAACTGTGAGGAGCACGTAGGCTACTGGCAGAGGTCATGGGGTCCCACTGTGATCAGGTTCTTGTCTTACTGGTGGCTAGAGAGCGATGTGAGGCGAGGCATGCGTCTGGGTGGCCTCACAGCTCCTTCGCTACAGGTTTGAGTCCGGCTCAGTCTGCATGGAGGTTGCACTTCCCGTGTTCACATGGGCGTCCTCCCACAGTCCATAGACATGCATTTCATTTGGACTGTTGACTCCGATTTGCCCTTTATATGTGTGTGTGTGTGTGTTTGTGTGTGTGCTGTGTGCGCACGTTCCTTCCCTCAAGTGTGTTTTGCTAAAGAATTTCCAGAGTCACGTACTAGCGAGATGCATCAGAACATCCTGCAAACCACACGCTCTCCAATGTAATAATCAGGGTTCGAGGGAAAGACCCGCCAGACCACACGGTATTAATGTGCCCCCCCAGGCCTCTCAGTCCCAAGATAGGAATGTCGGGCTGTTCCTCACGGTGGGAGGGGGTGACACTTGGCTGCCCTGTGTTTAAAAATTGTTTGTCTCCTGGAGATCCTTAACCACACACCTCTGACCCTGTTTCAGCAGTAAGACCAGTAGGGTGTGATGGTAATATCAGCTTTTTGGGAAATGCAGTTGACATTTAGGCCCTTTTGGAGAGAAATAGAGAGATAGAGAGAGAGAGAGAGAGAGAGAGAGAGAGAGAGAGAGAGAGGGGGAGAGAGAGAGGGAGGGAGGAGGCATCAGTGCCACCGTCTCACAGCCACCTCCTCCGCCATCATCCTGCATAGCAGAGTTTGATGGCATTATTGCCACATTGTTCACGGTCTGCCAGCAGTCAGATGTGGAGCCTGTCCAGATGCGCTGAGAATATTTTACACATTGTAATTTATCCCCCCCATGTCACCATAAGTGGGGGGGGGGCAGAGACAATAAACTAACAGGTATGAAGGTGGACAGCCTGGCACAGATCGGTGGTTTCTAAGATAAATGTGTGGACAGCAGCTCCCATGTTCCACTAAAATGGCAGTGAGGACACTGGCCTCTCTCCTCTGCTTCAGTGTAAACAGCAGTGATCGAAAACAGCAGTTGAGACAGTACAGGGTAAAATCCCACTTATGCAGCCCCCTGGAGATAAATCATTTTATTTTTATCTTGCTTCACAGAAAACTGTCTGATAAATTAATGTGCTGCTAATGTAAATTTTGAGGGTTTTTTAATGTACTTGATAGATCTCACTTACAGTGAGTTGTGACTTCTGTGAATTATATTGAAATAATTTCCCAGATAATCTGTTTACCACCAATTATCAGTACATTTTGGAACAAAGTGAAAAATTTGAATGGGATTTAATGGCGTTTGTTGTAAACGCCTCACGATGCTGCCATCTGCTGGTCATCCTGTGCCATTGCCGATAACTGTGCCCCAGGATTTCCCTGAACTTCACTGTTTAACAAAAATTCGAAGCATGATTTCACTTTATTCTACACGACATTGACAGAATCAAAAAACTTCCTTCACACTGCCTGTATTTTAGAGCTCAGAAACCGTTCCCAAAAAGTGATGACACAATGAATACGTTCAATGCTTGATATGTGAACTGAGTACAGTTGGATTCTTCTGGAAAAGCCATTTTCAAAAAGGCTGTTGGGAAAGAAGGTGCAGTCGGCACGGACGCTGTGAGTCTCCCACCGAGTTCTCTTCCTGCCATTAAAGTGTCTCCTTGTGCCGAGCTGCATCACAGCTACAGACATCAGCTTGCAGGGGAAGGCCAGGGTCTGAAGGGGGGGGGGGGTCCTGTTCTAGTGTCTGTGATGAAGGCTTTCACCATGAAATTACCCTGCTGCATAAATGGGTAAATCAGTGTATCCACATATAAAATTGCAAGTCACTTTAGAGAAAACTGTGAATAAATGAAACAGTACAAGGAAGCACAAATAAAAAGCAAATATTAATAAATATAACTAATGGTAAATCCATAAGACATAGCTGCATACAGAACACAGCAGATCCCCCTCAGCCAGGACCTTTATTCAGAGCTGCTCTAAGGATTGACCCACATCGAGTGTGGATGGGGTCACCTGCAGAAGTTCTGACGATCCGCAAGTGTCTGACTGCGGACTTTGTTTCAGGTGTCAGTCCAACCACCTCCAGCTCAGCTGCAGCAAAATGAAGCTGCTGGCTGATCTTCGCCCGCCACAGATGTGCTCGTGTGGAGCTGGACCAACCGTGCACGTACCTGGAGGTCAGCCGCAAGCTGGACCGATCCCATAGTATGGACGCGCTGTACAGAGCAGGACAGATCAGGCTCCATCGCCCTCGGGTTCTCCAGAGTGCAGTGATCTTCAGTGCGTTCTTCTACGCTGTGCTCAGCTGGGGCGGGCATTGCTTCCGCTGAGAAGCGCACACTCAACAAACTAAGAAGGAAAGCCGGTTTTGCTCTGATTTAGAAGCTGCAGCAGAGGCCGAGATGAGGAGGAAGCTGCAGTCCAGCATGGACGTTGGGTCACATCCAATACAAAGAAGTGCTGCTGGGGGTCCTTCTGCCCAACAGCTATCCGCCTCCATGAGGACGCACAAGGACCCGTCTACGATTAAACTGCATTCACTGCTCTTATTTTTGGTTATCTGTTTATTTTACTTCTCTGCTTTTTTATTTATTTATTGTTGCGAGCACCGCCTCGTAAACGCCTGTGTGTTCAGCTGCTTTTCGGCAAATTCCCCACAGCGATCAGTGGAGCCCAAGGCCACCCTGCATGACTCAGGATGGCTCGCAGGAAAAAACGGCCAGAAAACTCGAGAGCTTCTTGAAATTTGATTTCCTGAGAAAAAACATGCATGCAAAAAAGCTGGAAAGCAACATTTAAACAACACAACCGAACTTGGCGGGCGATTTAGAACACAGCTCACTTGCACTGCCGTTTCCATTGTACGCACGCAGTTTACCAGCAGACCTACACTCACTGGCCACTTTATTAGGTACACCCGTGCAGTAGGATCCTGTTTTGGCCCAAGAGGAGCCAGGATCCAGAAGAAGGCGCCGGACTTTTCCCCTCAGGGTTCTTTGTCCGTGACGGTCTGTCGGCTTTGCTGGTTCTGCACATTTTCTCATGGCCCATTCATTCTGTAGACATCGCATTCCAGCTCATCGCAAAGAGAGGTGGGACAGTGCAGGCTGCTGTAGTAAAGTAAGGTAAAGTACTGCCATGTCTGTGGGACCGCAGGGTGTAAAAATCCCACGAGGTCGGCCGTGTCTGCCATGCTGGAACCGGGGCGACCGGCACCGACGATCGAGCCGCGCTCACGGTCATATAGACCTCGGGTCTTGTCCGCTCCAATGGTCATCCGGACAGCAACTGCAGCCCTAGGCCTGGTCTGTGTGTTTATGCACGGAGTCACAACCCTGTGCAAAGTCACTGCGCAGGGTGAGCGGTGCGTAAACTCCCATGTGTACCTAATAAAGTGGCCGCCGAGTGGAACAACGTTGGTTTGGCCTCGGTCCCGCCGTCGAGGGGGAAATCGTGTTCCTGCTGCCAAAAGGGCTTGAACCCGAGCAGAAGTGCGGGGGACGCGAGGGCTGCGCCAGCCACGTAGATGCAAATAAAAGCTTATTTTTTATACCTGAACGCCAGCGCGCAAGAGGACGAAGCCGCGTTTCCGCGAATTAGAAGCGTCCTCCTCACGGCGGCGTCTGTGTAATCGGGTTACCGGCCTGGCAGGACGCAGCGGCTGGGAAATAAATCCCATTTCGTGTGGGAACATCCACAAGGAGGGCGGCCCGGAGGTCGAGCCGCCGCCGCAGACTGGCCGGTCGCTGGGCTGTTGACCGACCAAAACAAGAGCTGATGTGCGCTTAACAAAAGTGTTATTTTTATTTTTAAAAAAAATTTAAAAAATACACTCACACCCAGAAATAGTTTGGTCTGTGGTGCGGAAAACGGTGCTTTTTAAAAATGAGTTCCGCTCCGTGTTTAATGGGTTCGGAGCCGTTTGCCCTCTAAGCGCAAAATCACGTTAATCTTACCACGGCCACTAGATGGCAGCATTTACCAAATTAAAAAAAAACCCGTTAAAAACCACAACTATTTCATTTAGTTTTGTTTTTGCTGCCGATTTAAATACCAACGGGGAGGAAAACGCAAACGAAAAAGTAAATGGTGACAGCGCGGACCTGAAACCTTGCTTAATAAACACGAAAACTCGTTTGTTTGCACAGGTTTCGTAACTATTCGAAGCCACTACGTTTAAAGTGTTTGAGAAAAGTTTAAACAAAGATACCGATGTAGCAAACTGATTAAAAAAACAAGAGGCGAAGGGAAACGTCTGTATGAAAGGAAACCAAACAATGGGAACAAACGCAAGGCGGACACTCGTTAATTTTGCACCGAAATTTGGTGTAAAACTGCAATGCCAGACCGGCACATTGTGAAATATATATAGTTGTAAACATGGTTTTCTGAAGGTGTGACAAGTTGGCGAGAAAATGTCACCCTGCGCCGCTTGGAGACACCAAGGAATAAGAGTCCGTTGGGACAGCAGCTGATCGTCCCGTAGAGGAACCGCCCTGCTCCTGCCACTGGCTCGCCGCCTCTCAATCATTCCGAGTGACGTTGCTGCTGGCCAGTCGCTGTGAGGGTGGCGGGTGGGGGACGGGGCGCGGTCGAGCGCGACCAGCCAATCGGCTGTGAGGTGGGCTGGACTGCGCTGGGAGTCCCGAAAGAAGCCCCGTCCGAATGAGCCAAGTTGGTTCTCGGCTGAGGAGCCCAAGGCTGCGCTCCTGGTCCGCACCGGAGAGCACCGAGAACCGGGAGCCGCGTCCCGTCCTGCCGCGTCGCGCATCCCGCTGTAACGGAAGCAGCGCGGTGGAATCCCGTACCCGGTGGGCTCTCCTCAACTTTTCCGCTTTACTTGTCGGAGTTGCCGATGCTTTCGAGCCTTTTCTGGCGGGACTCGCTCTCTGAGGGCTGAGGGGAACATGGACTGTCCTCCTCCCAGGGACGTCTCCCGGCTCCCGCTGACGAGCTGAAGGCATCGCAGGTTCCTCCACCTGAGGATGCGCGCACAGACCAACGGTAAAAAGTAGTGCAAATAAATCGCGTCCTCCAGAGAGAAGCTCGCAGGAATTTTCCAGCCGGGAGCCCCGCAGGACGACCGATCGCGACCGCACAAAACTTCGCGGGCTCTGCGGACCATGCGCGTGGCCGCGCGCGCGCGCTCCTGAGCCCCCTTCCTCTCCCCCCCACGTTGATGCGCACGAGACCCGCGAGCCGTCCCCGCGCTTTCGGACCATGGCTCTCGTGGCGCTCGCGCTCGTGCTGTGCGGCGTGTGGGCGCGCGGCGGCGGCGCGAGCCAGGCGCGCCAGGACTTCCAGGTGGCGGAGGAGCAGCCCGTGGGCACCCTGGTGGGCGCCATCGAGACCAAAGCCGGCTTCACTTACCGCTTCAGCGAGACCCACCGGCTGTTCGCCATCAACGCCACCACGGGCACCATTCACACGAGGGCGGTGATCGACCGCGAGGCTCTGCAGAGCAGCGTGGTCAACGTGGTGGTGCTGTCCAGCCAGCCAACCTACCCGACGGAGGTGCGCATCCAGGTGCTGGACATCAACGACAACGCGCCCGTCTTCCCCGACCCGTCCATCCTGGTGTCCTTCAAGGAGGACACCGGCAGCGGCCGGCAGGTCATCCTGGACACGGCCACCGACTCGGACATCGGCACCAACGGCGTGGACCACACCACCTACCGGATCGTGGAGGGCAACGAGCAGGGCAAGTTCCGCCTGGACATCACGGTGAACCCCAGCGGGGAGGGTGCCTTCCTGCACCTGGTCTCCACCGGCGGGCTGGACAGGGAGCTTACGCCCTTCTACCAGCTCCTCATCGAGGTAGAGGACAAGGGCGAGCCCAAAAAGTTTGGCTACCTGCAGGTGAACGTCACGGTGCAGGACGTGAACGACAACCCGCCCGTGTTCGACGAGGACCACTACCGCGCGGCCGTCTTCGAGGATGCGGCCGTCGGCTTCAGCGTTCTGCAGATCACCGCAAAGGATCGGGACGAGGGGACCAATGCGGACATCAGGTACTACCTGGACGAGGGCACGCCTTTCCAGATCAACCCGGAATCGGGTACCATTACCATCAAAGAGCCGTTGGACTTTGAGACCAGGAGGGAGTATTCGCTCACTGTTCACGCCACAGACAGCGGGGTGCCCCCCCTCTCAGGCAGGTCAGAAGCCACCATTAAGCTTTTGGATGTGAATGACAATGATCCTGTGGTGAAGTTCAGGTATTTCCCCACCAGCTCCAAATATGCCTCTGTGGATGAAAATGCGCCGATCGGCACGGTCGTGGCCCTCTTGACCGTGTCAGATTCGGACTCCCCCTCTGCCAACGGGAATATATCCGTCTCAATTCTCGGGGGGAACGAGCAGAGACATTTTGAAGTTCACACGTCGCCGGTGCCGAATCTGAGCCTCATTAAAGTGGCCAGCGTGTTAGACAGGGAGCGCATCTCCGCTTACAACCTGACCGTCTCTGTGTCCGACAACGGGAAGCCCATAGCCAGGTCTTCTTTTGCCAGCTTGGTCATCTTTGTGAACGACATCAATGACCACCCGCCCGTATTCCAGGAGGCTCTGTACAGGGTGGACATCAGCGAGGACCTTCCCAAAGGCAGCTACATTAAAGGAGTCTCGGCGACAGATGGCGACTCTGGGCAGAATGCCAACCTGCGTTACTCTCTGGTGTCTGGAAACAGTTTGGGCTGGTTCGCCATCAGCGAGAACAGTGGCCTGGTCACCAGCGCCGCCCTGCTGGACAGGGAGGTGGCGTCGCAAGTGATGCTGAACATCAGCGCCAAAGACCAAGGAGTGCAGCCACGGGTCTCCTACACCACACTGATCGTGAACATAACGGACGTCAATGACCAGGTACCCACGTTCACGCAGAACTCGTACCACGCCTCCCTGGTGGAGCACTCCTCTGCCGGCACAGAGCTCCTGCTGCTGTCGGCCACCGACGGGGACCTGGGAGCCAACGGAACCGTGCGCTTCTCCTTTGACCCTGAGACAACGCCGGCTGTTAAGGGCGCGTTCCGCCTTAATGCCGTTTCGGGCCAGCTGAGCACAGCTGCAGAACTGGACAGGGAGGTCCAGGGCACGTACCTCCTCCGCATCCACGCAACGGATGGGGGCAAACCGCCGCTTCACTCCGTTGCCGAGGTGAATGTGACGCTCAAAGACATCAACGACAACCAGCCCGTCTTCTATCCGCTGCAGTACTTTGCCAACATCAAAGAAAACGAACCCCCCGGGTCTTACGTGACCACCGTATCTGCCACGGACCCCGACTTGGGCCGCAATGGGACGGTCAAGTACGCCATCACAGCAGGGGACACGTCTCGGTTCCAGGTGAGCAGCAGCACGGGTAAGATCACCACTCTGGTCTCGCTGGACAGGGAGGAGAAGACGGCCTACCAGCTGCAGGTGACTGCGGTGGATGGCGGCAATCTACATTCACACACACGGGCCATTGTCACCGTGACTGTCATAGACACCCAGGACAACCCGCCCTCCTTCACCCAGAACATCTACAGCTTTGTCATGTTTGAAAATATCGTTGTAAATACGGTCATTGGCACTGTGTCTGCATCCACACTTGATCTGAACACAAACATTACGTACTTAATAACCTCCGGGGACCAAAGGGGACTTTTTAACATGAATAGCGTCACAGGTCAGATTTCCACCTCAGGCCTTATAGACAGGGAGGAGCAGTCATTCTATCAGCTCAAAGTCATAGCGAGGGGTGGTGAGGTAACAGGCGAGGCACTTGTAAACATAACGGTTAAGGATCTGAACGACAACGCCCCCCGCTTTCCACATGCCGTCGAGCACGTCAGCGCGGTGGAGAGTTGGGGCGCTGGCCACCACATTTTCCAGGCCAAGGCCATGGACCCAGACGAGGGCTCAAATGGGGTGGTGTCCTACAGCCTCAGGCAGAACCCCAAGGGCCTGTTTCACATACATGAGAGACGGGGCCTCATCACGTTGACAGGGCCCCTGGAGGTTACAACCAGCTCCTACCAGGTGGAGGTGGTGGCGTCCGACATGGGGGTCCCGCAGCGGTCTTCCAACCTGGTTGTGATGGTCAGCGTGTATGACGTCAATGACAACCCCCCGGTGTTTGACCAGCTGTCCTACGAGGTCACCATTGTGGAGTCGGAACCTGTTAACAGTCGCTTCTTTAAAGTGGAGGCCACCGACAAAGACTCGGGTCCGAACGGAGAGATCACGTATGACATTGTTGGAGGGAACATGGGCGATGTTTTTGGTATTTTTCCAGACGGTCAGCTGTACATCAAAGACGAGTTAGACAGAGAGGTTCAGGATAGGTATGACTTGCTGGTTGTGGCATCAGACAGCGCTGTGGAACCCCTCAGCGCTGCGGTCAATGTCACGGTTATTCTGGACGACGTGAACGACAATCGACCGCTCTTTAACAGCACCAACTACGTGTTCTACTTCGAGGAAGAACAGAAAAGGGGGTCATTGGTAGGGCAGGTCTTTGCTGAGGACAAAGACTACGGGCCAAACAGTGAGGTCAGGTACACCTTTGAGACGCCACAACCAAATTTTGAGTTGAACGCCATCACAGGGGAGCTGACCAGCACATTGCAGCTGGACCGTGAATCGCTGATGAGACAGCGAGGTGCCGCCGTGTTCAGCTTCACCGTAGTGTCCTCAGATCAGGGACTGCCAAAGCCGCTGAAAGACCAGGCCAAGGTTCAAGTTTACATCGGGGACATCAACGACAACCCCCCGAAATTCACTAAAGACATTTATCGCGCCTCCATCTCTGAGTTGGCTCAAAACATGACACAGCTGCTGCGCGTGTCTGCCTCTGATGTCGATGAGGACAAAAATGGCCTTGTGCGCTACCACATTAAAGGAGGGAACGAGGAGAAGCAGTTTGCTATCGACAGCAGCTCTGGGCAACTCATGTTGGTGGGCAAGCTCGACTACGAGGCCACCTCTTCGTACTCCTTAAAGATCATAGCAGTTGATTCAGGTCTGGTACCTCTTTCATCCTCATGCCTATTGAGCATCAGAGTCCTGGATGAGAACGACAACTCCCCATCTTTCCCTAAGTCTGCACTGAACGTGGATGTTCTGGAGAACATGAGGATAGGAGAGCTGGTGGCCTCCGTGACGGCCACTGACTCGGACTCAGGGGACAATGCTGAGGTGACCTACAGCATCTCCTCCACGAACAACCACGGCATGTTCAGCATCAGCGCCAACACTGGGAGCATCTTTCTCATGAAGAAGCTGGATTTTGAAACTCAGTCTGTCTACAAATTGAATGTCACAGCTAAGGACAACGGGAGACCCCCAAGGTCCTCATCCATCCCAGTTACAATCCACGTCAGGGACTTTAATGATAACCCTCCAAGTTTTGCCCCTGGTGACATCTTTAAGTCTATCTCTGAGAACATTCCCCTGGGTACTTCGATCATGACCGTGACAGCACATGACACAGATGCGGACATTAATGGACAGCTAGAATATTCTATCATTCAGCAGATGCCACGAGGAAACCACTTCACTATCGACCCCCTCACCGGGGTGATTAATACAAACAAGGAGATCGACAGGGAGTTTTCCAACCTCTTTGAGCTGACAGTCAAGGCCACGGACCAGGCAGTTCCAGTGGAGTTCAGGCGCTTCGCTCTTAAAAACGTCACAGTTTGGGTGACTGATCAGAACGACAACATCCCGGTGTTTATCTCCCAAAATGCTCTTGTTGCTGAGTCTACCATTGTCATTGGTTCCATCCTCACAACCGTGGTGGCCTTTGACCCCGACGAGGGAGCCAACGGGGAAGTGGAGTACGAGCTGGTGAAAGGTGACTCTGACACATTCATCATGGACCGCTACAGCGGGGACATCCGGCTCGCCTCGCCCCTCGTGCCCTCGCGCCTCATCTACAGCCTCACCGTGTCGGCCACCGACCATGGGACGGAGAGGAAGACGTCCCGATCTGAGCTGACCATCATCCTCCAGGGAGCGGATGGGCCCGTTTTCTCGCAGGCCAAGTACATCACCATCCTGAAGGAGGGCCAGCCACCTGGGACCAACGTCATCTCCCTGGATGCGTCTAGCCCGCGCGGCTCCGCAACCAGGGTGGAATATTACATCGTGTCAGTGCGGTGCGATGGCAAGGCCGTGGGGCGCCTCTTCACCATCGGCCGGCACACGGGAGTGATCCAGACAGCCGCCGAGTTGGACCGCGAGCAGGGCTCCGACCTCTACCTGCTGGACGTGTACGCCATGGAGGCCGACTCAAGCCTTCCCCGCACCCAGCGAGCTGAGGTAGGCCCTTGCTCCTCTTATGCTTACTACGGTACTTTGCTGGTGCTGCTGGATGGAAACCTCATATCCAAGTGATTTATTTGACGTTTGTATTGTTGCCCATTTGTTCTGATGAAATGAAATAACCTTGGCATTGAATGACATGGCTGCAAGCGCAACGTCCAAGTGAGAAACACCTCCACCTAAGGCGTTTATATCTCCATTAATTAAATTCCTCCTTATATATTTTTGTAACACTGTGGTTTATTAAATATAAATTGCTTCACGTGTCTGAAGGAAGGTTTTGGCAGCACAACCTTATTGTCTCAGTTCCCAAATAAGTGCAGGCATAACAATATCCCAGGCAGTGGCCTGACTTTTCCGGGAAGGAGAGGGGAGCGCGGGGCGTCCCGGGTTCCGACAGGCGCTGCTGTTATTGGCTCACAGCTGCTTATTTGTGGCTATGAATCGCGTTCAGGAAAAGCAAAGGCGAGGGGCACCTCGGCTTGATTTAGGGTGTTTATCGTGGCGCTGCGTTCTGATGAGCGAGTGTGACAAAAGGGCACAAAAATAGGCAAATAAATTAAAGCAGTGCACGACGGAGCCTTAACCAGGAATGGCCTTTGC
Organism: Heterotis niloticus; assembly: GCA_018136845.1. Classification (NCBI taxonomy): domain Eukaryota; kingdom Metazoa; phylum Chordata; class Actinopteri; order Osteoglossiformes; family Osteoglossidae; genus Heterotis; species Heterotis niloticus. Next base: position 1,490,662 of record CM030888.1, read on the forward strand.
TTGGGAAAGAGGACAGAATGAAGCCGGATTGCATGGGGTCCGAGGCTCGAAGCGGCTGTGCTGGAACAGGGTGGTTGTGAGGGACGTTTCTCCTCTAAGTGACCGTAAAATTGTGTGACCTCTCTAGACTTAAGTGAATGAAACCTTGGAAAAAGAACAAGAAATGTAATTACCGAGGCTTAAGTCGCCTTTCGGCGTCCGTTTCGGGGCGGACTGCTCGCGTGTCCCTCAAAATGTTCCCAGTGGGATGGAAAATAGATTCTCTGAAATTCTAAACCCAGATTTGGTGGCAGAATCTTGGCCTCTCCCTAAATAAAAAGAAACAAATGCAGTTTAGGAAATTTGCACTGGATCCTGTGTTTTTGCATTATTACAGGCCCTGAGGTACTCATTCTGTAAAGCATTTCTTTTTTTTTTTCTGGTGAATTTAAATGATTTGATAAAAAGCTTAAGAAAAGCTTTTATATATTAAAAATGAATAATTTTTTCATGGGTTTTGCTATGTCGGTCTTTTTATGGGAAAGTTGAATTTAAAACATATTTGTACTGTGTTGTTTATTTGGTCTGTAGTTTATTTTGTAGAGACCCACTCCAGTTAAAATATAGAACCATTCAGCAACTTGCATGTTCATCTAGCTGTTGTTTGAAAAACTGTATAAATTTGTCACTTCAAATCATAACTGAGCACCTAACAGAAAAGAAAAGAGTCTGATGGTTTCATTATTACAGTAGTCTGTGGCTACTACACTCTATGGCCAATAGGGAGCGTAGCGGTTAGAGCCATTGTCTTGCAGTGAAAAGACTTCCATACTTTCCTGCCGTAGTATTTTTGATTTGAAGGTATTCACCATGAACCGATACAGTAAAAATTACCCAGCTGCATGGAAGGAGAATGTGTCCGTGGAACAAATGACCTGTTATTTTGCGCTCCTGTCCAACATTACAGCAGGACTTTCTTTTGGTTCAGTGAGAGATGACTTCAGCAAAGCAGGAGTCTGTTAGTCATTTTCTTCATTGTTCAAAGTTGCATTACAGCTTTTGCTTTGCTGTTTTCAGGCTGTGAAGTTACCTTTTCCTCAGTCGCTACAACCTCCTGTGTCAGTTACAGCCTGAATCACTTTTGAACCGAAGGCTCACAGTGCACACAAATCTCCTCTGATCCAGATAAACCTCCCTCTGGATGCTGTTCTCGGCAGAAGGTGGGACTGAGTAAAGTCACAAACGATTTTTTTACGCTTAAATAATAGGAAAAAGTGGGGCCGCTGACAGGAAGAGCCTGCCAATGAAAATGCTTTGCCCTTTTTCACTTCCTCTGTCGGAAAAGCCATGAGGAATGTCTCTTTTTCCTGTTGACTGCGCAGAAAAAGAGCAATAACTTATTTTTTGTACATCTAATAAGTTTGTGATATTTTTGGAAAGTTAATGAGTGCAAGAACTCCATTAATCTTGATGTGTCAGTGATAAACATGTTAAACTACTTAAAGCACACACTTGTTGTGGTAGCAGGTTTTTTTTTATGTTCTTATAGCAGATTTACTTGTCATAGTAAATACTTTTTACATGTTAAGCTGTCACTTCTTGAAGAACTCCCAGTTCATACAACTAAGAATTTTACTGGAGCATTCCATGTTTTTTACCCTTTCCCAAGAGTGCCACATCAAGGCACCTCTGGGACTTGAACCAACAGACCCCTGCTGAGAGATCTGAGAGATCTGGAATGGATGCTGGTCCACTCACTTCTTCTTCTTCTTCTTTCGGCTGCTCCCGTCAGGGGTCGCCACGGCGGATCAATTGTTTCCACTTCTTCCTGTCCCCTGCATCTTTCTCCGTCGCACCCACCACCTGCATGTCCTCCTTCACCACATCCATACATCTCCTCTTAGGCCTTCCTCTCTTCCTCTTGCCTGGCAGCTCCATTCCTAGCATCCTTCTCCCGATATATCCAGAATCTCTCCTCTGCACATGTCCAAACCAACGCCTCTCTGACTTTGTCCCCAAACCGTCTAACCTGGGCTGACCCTCTAATATACTCATTCCTAATCCTGTCCATCCTCGTCACACCCAATGCAAATCTTAACATCTTTAACTCTGCCACCTCCAGCTCTGCCTCCTGTCTTTTAGTCAGTGCCACCGTCTCCAACCCATAAAGCATAGACTCACTAAACATTTATTAACTAACCATTGTTAATGATTATTTATCGCACACTTTTCTGCAAGAACAGTTTAAATGTTAGGTTTTTACACTAAGCTACATGGATGTACCCAATTACATAGCTGGGTATTTTTTTTACTGTATCAGTTCAGGGTAAGTACCTTCACTATGGGCTCTACCGTAGGAAGTGGGATTAAAATCAGTGACTTTTCCTTGCAAAGTGAGGGCATCAACCACTGCCCCACCTGTTGTCTCACCAGGATTTTAGCTAGACAGCAGGGCACTGAACTTAATTTGTTCTGATAGTTGCCCTTTTGCCCCCTGTGAACTGGAGTGAACCTTCCCTACCACAGGAGAAGAGGCGTAGAACTTTTTGTTTTAGCCCATCAGCCGAGTTCTCCAGGGGAACAAGCCCAGGCCAGCTGCCAGGTCCATCATTTTGCTTAGAAGTCGTAGGTATCATCTCGGTCACCTCACATAGCTGTCTGCTGGTATTAACTGTTTACTTTTGCTGGCTGCATCCAAAGACAGATTTAAGACCTTCTATGCTGCTCAGTTTTTGACAGGGTCCCAAGGGGCACTCAGGACTCCCGCCAGCAGTCAAGGATGCTACAGGGCAGAGCACAGATGGTCAGGGCAGATAGAAGTGTCCTAGTATTGTTTGTTTTACTCTGCGCTGTCTAGCAGGGCCCCGAGGCCAAGGCCTCGGGGGAAGGCAGCCATGCACATCCCCTCACGTTCCCCCCACTATCCATCTTCGCCCGGGGAGAGGGAAGGACGGTTGCCAGAACCCCCGTGAGCAAAATGGATCGAGCAACATTGTTCTTGAACTCTTCTCTGGCGGGAAACGAGAGGCGGACAAAAAAAGGAAAACAGTTGAGTTTGAAAAAACGTGATGTGCCTGTATGAAGAGAACCGTTTCAGAGGGAGGAAGGAAGGGCAGCTCTTTCTCAGCCCCTGGGTCTTTTTAAATCTGTCCTGAAACGCTTTCCAGAGGTCCTCTGCCCGCCTGGCCTCCTGGAGGCGACCGTAACGGGACGCGTTAACTTGGACGACCTCACCCGCGCGAAACCTGATGAAGGCCCTAAAAGCGAAGCGAGGGGATAATGTGGCGTTTGGCGATGGAAAGCGGCGAAACCTGAAACCCGAGCAGGCAGCAGGGCACTGGGACGCGCCCCCGCCATGTGAAGTCAGGAGGAGGATCATGACCCCTCAGACTGTAAATTCACCCCGTAATTTCCCACAAGTGGGCGACAGGAGTGTGGAGACAGATGTGGAGGGTGTCTCAGTTTATCTCCAAAGTAGGTGGTCCTTCAGGGTCAAAGGTCACACAGTGCGGCAAGGTATTCTCCCCGTAGTCTCAGGGGTATTCTTATCTGTCTCGGTGAGTGAGAAGAACACCAGAAAGGGTCATATCACCCCGGACCACCGCAGACCACCCTGACCACCAGGCATACCACTGCATCCCGCTGGCTCTTCACAAGGGGAGTCTCGAACTGCTGTTTTCACAATTGTTCCCCTCTGCATGCAAAGTGCTAGCCTTGCCCTTCAGCTGAATACTACCACCGCTGGAGGGGCCAGTCAGGGGGGAGTCGGCGCCATGGCAGGGACTTATGGCTGTGCTTGTGTCTCTCCCCTCTCACGGGTTTTGCGCGCCATACGAACACAGTGGCTGCCGACAAGCTTCCGCCGCGCGTTTATTCGGCAACGCCGATGCCCTCGGGCTCCCTGACACCCTACGCTTATCGCTATTCAAGGGCCACATGTTTCAAAGAACCTTTTAGGGTGGGTCACAGCGACGCATCTGCAGTCAGAACCTGCTGCCTACCCCTCGAACCCCATCCCACTAACAGTACCACACATCAGAGAAGCGCACAGCCGCTTTTCTGTACATTGTGAACATGATGAACGTGCAGCTTTCTTTCAGCTGAATTAGACAGAGATGAAGGAAGAACAAACAGAGGGGAAGAATCGTCTCCTTCTTGTCCTTTAAAAGAGTAAACCTGACACTTTGCTTGATAATTTTGTCAGTGAGATTACTTAGTCCTGCCCTGTTTCTCTCTGTTTTGATCTCCAATCGTCCCTTTCTTTTCAGCCATGCCAGATGTGTGGGAGTCAAAGAAATTAATGACGTTGGCCCGAGTCACACGAGCTCCGTGCGTCCTGCACACCGTTTATTTTTACTCTGGAGATACATTTCTTTCTGCAGCGAGTGTGATTGTCGTGCCTCATTTGCAGCATGTTCGCCGCGTATGGGCCGCACGGTCGGTTGGGGGCCGAGCAGCGTGGGGCATACGGGATGTGGGGGGCGTCTCTGACGTTGGGAGGTGGGGGTTAGCAATTTGTCTCGAAGGATTTCACAGCAACACAACAGTCGCCCTTCGACCATGCGCTCCGTGTGCAACGGATGGCGAACCACTGCCAAGTGGAGAATTGGATTTGCAGGAGCAGGCTGAAGAATGTGGTATTTTTAATGTTCCTTTGGGAAACAAGTCCTGTGTTTTCCTCCATTCGGGCCTGCATCCCCCTGCCATCGACCAGTGTACTGCTGCGCTGTTAAGCTCTGATACCGGTTGGAGGACAAGTTCAGTAGTTCTGGGAGGGTGTGGGCTCTGGGTGGTGCTGAGGGGCCAGCAGGCGGCGTAGAGGTTAAAGTTTTTCCATTGCCATCTAGAAGTTGTTAGTTTGTTGCAGTACCCTTGACCAAGGTAATTACTCAGGAATAACACGGTAAAAATGAACCTGCTGCATAAATGGGTAAATCAGCACCAGTAGCTTAGTGTACAAACCTTGCACTGTTAGTCATTTTGGAGAAAAGTGTCAGCTGAGTGGAAATGGGTCCGTGGCACGCAAGTGTGGTGTAGATGGGGGCACACTGAGACCTGTTTAATTTATTCTTATTGAAAGACAAACTGCCAGATTGGAGTTTGTGGCCCTTGAGCTTTTCGACTCTTCTGTTCCGAATTGGCTGGAGACGTTCCGGGTTTATTTTAGCAGGCAAGTTCAATAAATCACGTGTGAGGAAAGAGGCTTTTGACGGGGGGTTTATTTATTGACAGGGTTTATTTTCTGAATTCCAGGGTGACATGAAGCAGGGTATCACTTACAACTGCAACCGTGTGTGCGCGTGCGTGTGTATGCGTGAGTGAGTGTGTGCGTGCGTGCGTGTGTGTGTGTCTGTTCCGGCTGCAAAAGCACAATACACGCACACATAGGCAACAGCAAGACGTGCAACACAGAGACTTGGCTTAAGCAAGCTTGGAATTTGCACATGACACTTGACAGAATATGAAAATGTTATTTTTAAGAAATTGAGATCTCGTCCTTGGCTGTTCCAAAATATTCTGAAATAAGTAAAACAGTGAAAAAATGCTCAGCAGCATCTTTTGCACTTCTGCATACAAATATACAGTAATTGTCTTTAAAAGTGCCTGTAGACCTGGTCAGTGGGCCTGTTTGTGTAATGGTTACTAGGACCATGTGCTTCTCTGGCTGCCGCGGGCATGGAACGCTGAAAGGTAACGGTGAGTTGTAATAAGCCCCAGATTCCTCAGCAGGTAACACTGGTGTCTCGCATCTCCTGGGCTGCAGGTTCGGATGTGGGTTCAAACCTGAGTCAGACTGTGGAGTTTGTGTGTTCACACTATGTTTATGTCGGTCCCCTCCACGTAATCTGGTTCCCTCCCACAGTCCAAAGATATGTTTCTGGTAAATTAAATTGCATGTAAATGCATCTAAATTGCCCTCGGGGTGTGTATATATGAGTGAATGAGTGTATGATTGCCTTGTGATAGACTGGCGTTCCAGCACAGGTTTATTGCTCCATCTCACACCCTATGGTTTGTAGAACAGTGGCTATCGATAACGAATGGATTTCCACCGTAATTGAGTTGTTTCCAGTCCTGTATCAGAACCAAGGCTGGGTTCCCAGTTACATCACTCAGCCTAGCCCACTGCTGTCTTTACACGCTGCCTGTAGTCAAGAGAGTCTACCATCTTCCACCAGAGTTAAATCAGCAACCTGTCTGGGATTTGGGGCTTCAGTAGTCTTAGAGTATGAGAACAACTTTTAGGGTTTGATCATAGCCCCGCAACTATCATTCCTGGCTGAATCTGCACTTTGTGTTGTACAGGCACTCTTGGCTTTTTGGCCATACCGTTTTACCCCCTCTGAGCCGTCATCGGCACCCCCTATGTCCCTGCTCCAGACAGACCAGTTTCAAACCCAGTGACCCTGGTGGCTTGGAAGAAAAGCAGAACGGGTCCCTGTGTGCTGTGGGGAGGGAGCAATGGGGCTGCTGAAGTTGATCCCCCCGCGCATGTGTGTGGAAACCTCCCCCCTTTGAATCCTGCTCCCCCTGACGCAGAGATGATTTAGGATGGTAGAAGCCGGGGTTGCAGCAGCATAACTGTGGGGGAGAAGGCTGGGTTTGGAGACGGAGGAGAGATAGACGATAGACTGGCACCAGGGAAGATGTTCCGCTGCTGTTATCACCAGTGTTTTATGACTGTTTCCGACACAAGAGCTCTCGCGGTGCTCAGACCAGGGCAGCCGGGTCCCATTTAGAGACAGCTGCATCCCTCGGGTCCATTTGGCATCACTGGCAATCGTGTCTTTCCAAGGGGGTTTCTGGAAGGGGGGCTTCACAGCGCAGTATGCTTTGAAGTAAACAGAAAGTGTAGTAAAAGTCTTTTGCCTTGTGTTCACCACCAATTAGAGCTGGAAAGATATGCAAACAGGTGGCACGCAGACATGGACGAAGCCGAGGGGCGGAAAGTGAATTCACGCCATCTGATTCCAGTATTGTGATGCTGCAGTGACCCGCTCGACCCTCACAGATGATAGCGATTGGATATTCAGCAATTGCAGTCATTAAAACAGGAAAAAAGTCCTGACATAAAGTACACGTTTGGAGAAAACAATACAAAACTGGCTACAAGTCTGACTCAGCTTACTGGTGACTGGTTTTAGTTGACAAAGTATTCGGTCAACAAGTTTGAAGAGAATTGAGGTAAACTCTGCCGACACTTGTTGATCGCATTGCTTTCACTCTTCTGTCCTGATGGTCCCATACAGGTGCTGCCCAGGTGTACTCAAAAAGTACCAGACATCTCCCTCAACTGCTACAGTATTCTATTTCTCTTTATTATTTTTTATTCATTAAGGTGAGGCCTTTCTCCAAAGGGTGCTTCGGGAATTTGTATACTAAGCTACTTTTTTTTTTTTAACCTTATACAGTACATAACAGTAATTTTTAGTTTATGTATTCAGAGAGAGTCGTGATTTAGTTTAGTTAAGCGTATGATAGTAGGAGTGGGATTTAACCTCAGGTTCATGGATTTTAAGACAGCAACTCTAACCACTTTTTTGCATGACCCCTGGCCTATTGGGTCCAAGGTGCCTACAGGGCTGTGTGTGGCGTTTGGTTAATTTTGTGTGTGTGTGTGTGTGTGTGTGTGATGTCATATGATGTGAAAGATGCGATGTAGACATGAGGATGTGTTTCTGTGTAACCTCTCAAAAGCTGATGTCGATGCTATGAAATGAAAAGAACTGTTGAGAAATAAAGGAAAGAAAACAAATCCCCTAATAAGATGCATTAAAATATAATCAAATGAAAGACCTGGAGAACATTTCCTGCTTCATGTTGAGCGTTGCTGTTGTGAAATGTAGGGTGAAGTACAGTAGTGCAGTAGTTTTGCATCACTAACTAATTAAAAATATAAACTGTGGCATCTGGATGTGATAAGATGGAGCAAACTGAGTCTGTTCACACACCAGCTCACCTTGTTTTAATGAGAGCGACTCGATGCGACGTTGAATTTACTGCCTTTCTTGTGACGGACGCTGTTTTCTGAGCGGGGGAGAGGAGCCGAGTTTGAATAGCTGGCCATTTTGGTGAGCTCGGCTTGTTTTTCCCCGCATTTCGCCGTCTAATTGAGAACATCTGGAGGGCAGATTATGTGTTGATGGTGAAGCCAACGTGACTTGAGCACCGGCTCCTCATTGGACCACCTGAGCTCCTCGCTCGGCCTCCTTGTGCTCCTGTTGTTCGGGAATCTGCCACAACTATTCCGAGCTGTACCGTTTTGCCCCTAACAGCAGCGAAAAAATGTGGCGGAGGTGTGATCTGGGTTTGATTAAACATCATAAAGTTGCACCGTTTTCAAGAAACATATTTATTTGGACTTTTCCAAAGCAAACTGCGCTGGATCCTCAGTGTGGTTGTAGAGTCACAACAATGTTCTTTTCTCCCCTTTGTTCGCAGCAGACACGGGTGACTATCAGTTCCTTTTTCAGTAAATTGATCCTAACCTCAGAAGTCGAAATAAAAGAATTATTAATGGACTGAAGGGAGCATTCGGTTTGTGCCGCTGAAAGTTGTGACATTGAGTTATTAGCACTAAAAGAGAGGCTTTTCTCTATTAGAACCAACATGAATGACTTTAATTCCTTGTGGATGGAAATGGAATGGAATTTACACGGACATGTCGGGAGATTTGTTGTAAAAGATGAAGCTGGAAAAACCGCACATGAAAAGCACTAACTGAAGTGATCCCGAAGTGTATTAGATAGACGGAGTGATAACCTTTGCTGTGTTTCTTTCTCACACAAAGTTATTGAATTAAAACTGCTTCCTGTGGAAGGGGCCTCTTTTAAAGGTGACCCCCAGGGTTAAATCACTCATTTGGCCTTGTTTAGGTTCAGAGCTGCTTTAATTTGTTTAAAAGGCCATTTTCTCCTTTCCTGAAACGGAGATGGTTCTTTTCCAGCTCAGCGCACGTCTCGCGAGCGGCGGTTAAAAGTTTATCGTCCCGAATCTAGGCAGACGGTTTGTGAGCTGAAGTCAGACAACAATGTGTGTTTAAGGCCTGCTGTTTAGTGTTACCTTTTCCTTACCCCAGTAGAAGGCCATTCCTAATGAAGTTTGCTCTTATTGGGAGTTGTTACCATGGATGGTTTGTCATAATATGCCAGGGAACACGGGAAGATTAATAACCCTGCTTTCTTAAAGATCTCTAAGTTTTTTTCCTAGAGATTATCTCCACGGCAGGAAAAACGATGAATGCGTACAAATGGAGACAACATAAGGCCGCGTCTAGGGATTCACATCATAAATCAGTCGTACCCATAGACCGGCTTCATTTGAATTCTCATTTGGAGCCAAGTAAGTGCTTGAACTGCACTTTCCTTCAAAGCTGGGGCTTGCTTTGTATGTTTGCCCTGGTGCCTTCAAGGTGAGGCAGTAAAAAGAAAACATGTTGTTTACAACTATTTATCTGACACTTTTCTAAAGCAACTTAATGATAAACTACTTAGAAAGATTTGCCCATGGATAGGAGGATAATTTTTCTGGAGCAATTGACTATATGTGGCTTCATCGGGGCACCACAGCAGGCCGTGGGGTCCGAAGCTGGGTCCTCAAATCCAAATCTGCTGCTGTATACGCTGTACCACCCATTGTCCTATAGTGATAGAATTCTGAAGAAAGGAAGAACAACGGGTTTGCCTTCATTTGCCAGAAATTTTTTTTTTTTTTTTACCAAAGTAATGTATAAGTCAGAGTAAACAGGCAAAGAGCTTTACACACAGAGACAGGATGATCAGAGCACAGTTTGTGTCTGATACCCACTATGTCGCTAGTTCACATCCCTCCAGCAGCTGCCAACATTCAAACAGCAACTACACAGATAATCATAGCAGATGGTGTTGGGCTGATTATGTGGCTGTGGAGAGAAATTGCCCTCAGAGAGATGGGTTTGGGACCTTTTTGAATGCCGGGAGGGATTCAACAGCTTTGAGGGACACCTTTGTGTCTGTGTGTGCATGTGTGTGTATGTCTACATCTGCATGCGTTGGACCGGCCAAGCGCAATCTCCACGTGTCATCTTTGTGTTTCTGACATTTAACAAGCCTGTGACATAGAGATAGTGATCCGGATGGCTCTTCCCATGGTGCCCCGCTGTAGGCTGGAACGCGACCCAATAGCCCGTCTCTCCCCTTTTGTCCTCATTAGGTGGCCTCCCCATCCAGGCCAGGCGACATCCTCTGTGCCATGTGACGGGCTCACACACTCGCTTTTCACTTCTGTGGCTGTCTTCCAACCAAAGAACGGCACTTTTATGGGCTTAAATGAAAATATTGGTCTCTTTCCATTCTTGCCTTTTTTTCTTTGTCAAGCTTGTCAAACAGTAGTAAACAACAGATCTTGCACTTTCCTGGTTTAACAGTACTGGGAGATGAGCTCCCTCTAAAATGAACTAAAAATGAGGGGTTTCTCAGTGTGTCACTCTGTGTGCAGTCATCAACCTGAACACCCAAGAAATTCCCCTAGACCCGTCCAGCCGTCTCCGCCTGGCCCCTTGATCAAGTTGCCTTCACCCTTGTGTTTTGGGTTGACCTTGTCCTCTTGGCCTGGGTGCATTCACATGCTGCGGAGCTCCAGCGGGTGCTGATGTGTTCGTTGTGCTAGTCATATGGAGTCAATCACGCAACCACGTTTTGATCTCCTGACTGCCGAATGACCCGTCTGCCCTCTGCATTAAGTTTCATTGCAATACCGAAGATAACCTGCTGTTTGGAATTAACAGAATTGTATTTCACTGCTGCCACAGGATGCTGTTTTGGACATTATATCCACAAAATGGAAAAACGGGGGGGGAGGGTTTTGCAGTAAAATGAATGCAAATGAGAGTTATCGATAAAGCGATCAAACAGTTTTAAATGATGACAGACTTGGGTGATTATGAATGCTAAATGATCCACTGTACATACAGTACATTAGTTTATGATCATATAAATGCTCAAATGTAAAAAAAAAAAAGAATATTTATATCTAGAATGATTCTTTACAACATCTTTACAAAATGAAAATAAAATCCAGACCATGACCCTGTGAAGGATTTGTGTTGCTTACACCCAGTAACTCCACAACAGGCTCCAGACAACCATGATCCTGACCAGGGCAAGCGGTGAAGGGTAATGGATGGGTGGATAAAATTATTATGCATCAATTTATACAGGTTATACAGTATATAGTGCACAGTATATAGGTTCTGATTCATTATGAATTGGAAGAAAGGAAACGTTCATGCTGATTTTACACTGGAAAATTGCAGTCAAACCCACTCCTTCATTCACCTGCTCCAACTTTTTTGAGCAGGCCATTGCCTCCTCATCATTTTCCGCTGAGGTAAAGATGTCTGAAACATACTGACCACTTGGGCTGTGATTGTCCAGTGTTGCTGGTGATGCCCTAGACAAAGGCAGCAAAACTGCACAGAAGAAGCAAGGCTGAAATAATGTTGAAATAAAAGAAAAATATGAAATCATCCAAGGTATACCCTTTGTATACAGTAAATATAACCTTGCTGCCTGAATGGATAAATTGCTGTTAGTATTTCAGTGTATAAAATTATCATTGAGTAAAGTTGGACAAATGCTTAACTGTACGTCTATACTGCTGTATCTCTCTTTGGAATGAGCGGAAAGGGGTTATGTCGGGGGGCAGTGGAATTCGGTCCATGGTTGTGTGTTTTTTTTTTTTTTATGGTAGAGGAAGGTGTCATATTTGTTTGGCTCTCGCTGACATTTGAGGTCACAACATATGAGTGAAGAATGGCAACCACGCACTTGGTGATGGACCCAAACCTCTGGAAGTGACTGTGGGATGCGTAAAAGTTACTGCTGCAGCAAAGTCCATTCCCATACCAAAGTGTTGGCTCTTGGACGAATTCCTGCAATTTTCGGGGTATTAATCTTTCTGGGGTGAGGGAGGAAGTTTTTTTCCTAAAAGCTTGCCATCAACAAGGCTTTTCAAAGTAATGCTCTTAGCAGGTCATTAAGCTTTCTGGGAGTTTTTCAGCAAGTTAGCCCAAACACTAAGACCCTGTGTCTTTCAGTTCTGATTAGTGACACTTTAATAAAGTCATTTGAAGTTCAGTGGACTGAATTTTCCACCTTTTCTAATGTTTCTATGGTCACAGAGAAACGACCTGTATTCAGGCCTGTATACAATCTTTTAAATGCAAATCCTTTAAAAGTAACTGTGTAATTCTGTGTCTCGCTCTCTTGGGCTGGCCGGAGGAGAAAGCACTTCTTATATACGTCCACAGCGCCGTTTTTCTTTCTGTCGTCCTGATCTGACAGCAATTGACTAAACCGACCCTTAAAGCATGACAAAAGGTTGGCAAAAACTTTGCACTTTTTTCTTTTTTTCGTTGCCGAGCCACTTTTTGATGGGCCAAAGTAGACAAAGACCGCATCTCTTCCACATGATTTGACCGCAAGGCTGGAGTAAAAGTTCAGTTTAAAATTTTAACATTCCCCACATACCCCCCCCCCCACCCTCTCCAAGTGGCAAAAAAAATACTATGTCGAATTGGGCACAATCAAATCGCTTACGGCAAGCTCCCACGGAAGGAATTAATGTGTTTTGTATTGGCCACCGAGGGGAGGGGACAGCCACTCCAACACGTGAGAAACCCCCGGTCAAAAAATTGCTGCTGTCACCTACTTCAGAGCCTACCCGGGAGGCGGGTCATTGACTGGGTTTCCTGACGAGGCAGCCTTTTGGGAGCCGATAGGTTGGGTACTGACAGCACCCTGGTGAAGGGGAGGAGAGTGTGCAGCCGCTTTGTACCACGGTTTGTTGGGGAAAAACAAGAGAGCCAGGAGACAAAGCTGTGAATGGGAACAGTGGCTCCTGTGTCCCACTTGTGACCGCTCTCCCCATTCCTTGTGGCTCTGCTTTGGTGAAGTGCTACCCTCCGCCCACCCTCAGTCCCTCTCACCACCCTTTCCTTTTCCCTTCAAGTGGTCCCAGTTGGGGTCCGTATTCTGCTCTCCATCGTTTGCTGGTTAGTTCACAGGGAGCCGGCGCACCATCGGAAATGATGTCAAAGAAAAGAGGAGACCCTCGCTAGACAGACACACACTTCTCGTCCTCAGAGGGCTGAACCATTTGCCAGCCTTTTTCCGCCAGAAGAGTCTTCTTCGAGTTCCCGCTGGCCTTGGGTGAAGGGGTGAGACGGGGTTTGGTCCTTGGGTTTGCTAATTTTCATCTGCTCTTCACTAAGCGTGAGATGCATGGGGGTGCTTGAGTTCCAGCTCATCCATGTTGTCCCAGGATCTGACATCTGACCTTGTTTACTCTCCAATGGCATTGCCAAAATCCCCTGCCTTTCATGCACACTTTAGCGCATGAGCATTTGTTTCAGTGACATCAGGAATGAGTTCCAGCATTTAGCTGGTTTGGGTGCAACAGCATAACATTTGTTAAAAATTTTTGAATGAGGTTTGGCCCACATTCATGCTTCCTTACAGATACACCCATAACCATTCGTGAAGAACTTACTTTTTGCTCTATTAAGGACCAAACCTCTTTGAAGTGTTAGTTTGTCCCAGCCGTGTGTTTTTCTCCCTTGCTTTCCCCTCGGTGTGTCAGGACCTCCTCTGAACTCTGAGCTCTTTACTGTAATCACCTTTGCCTGCGACTCCATCCCCAGCTATGCAGAAATTGTGAGCAATGGTCATATGCTGAGCTGATTTCAGTAAATGTAATGACTTGGGGTTAAACCCCTGGGGTTTTAATGGAAGAAGAAATCTGAGCTAAGATAGATCTTTGAAGATGCGGAGTAGTTCAGTATGAAGGAGTGCACAATGAAGGCATTAAACTTTACCGCATGGGTAGGTCTGCTATTGTATCATTTACTTGTGGCACCTTAGATTGGGAAAGTCCAGTGATTCGCTATTTCATGTACTGTGGCCTGCAAGAACATTTGCTGCATTATTGATACACAGCATACTACACCCATCATTTTTCAGTTCAACACCGAATATGTTGCTTGCTATGACCTTTACACCCTCCGGTTCCTCATGATAATCTACAAAAGATGGGACTCTCCTGCCTTAGATCGTCTCCATACGTTGCACTCCTCATAAAACTCAAACTAAGCATGAGATTTTTTAGTGTCTGAAAATCAGAAGTTAGAAATGTAAGTTTAGATTTAATGGCACGTGGTTTAGAATTGACCCAGGCTGAAGCTACCAGAACCCAGAGCTACAGTTAGGCTATCCCCTTGAAAACCATGTGTGTTTAAGCAAATTGCGCTACAATTTAGGTCACAAGTTTTTTTACGCTTTGAAAAAGGACTACAGTCATTTTTGGCTGTGGTATATTCTGATGAAGTCGTTCAGAAAAGCTTTCCCATGCAGTTGCCCTACAAGGAGGCCTCCAGTTTAGAGTGTGTGAGGAGCATCGGGCTGGTTGATGGGGCATGAGCAGTAGTCCATGACCAGCCCTGGTGGTGGCACTGCTTGGGACCAAGGAGATTATGTCTTACCAGGCTAAGATGTCACACGGTCATCTTTGTCTGCCTCAAAGGGACCTTACCATTCTTTTCCACCACTTATTATCATGTTCCATCAAGAATTAGAGGGTGGGGGGGGAACATACATGAAAGTGACCAGCAAGAATTTCCATGGATTAGATTAGTTCACTTACTTCTTCCCTTTTGTGTTTTTTCCCCCTTTTCCTTAACAAAAGTTTCTGCAAGACGCCTTTTTAAAGCACAAGGCTGTGATTTGGAATGTGTCTTTTCATGAGTTCTGGTAAATTTTGATGTTGGTTAATGAGGTTTTGGCTTCACTGGCAAAGAAATGATGCTAAGCAGCACTGACCCAGTTCTGTGGTTCAGCCTCTCCGCAGCGGAGGGGAGCGCGGCTGCATCTGCAATCAGCGCTCATGCCGTACGATGTTCAGTATGGAAACATCACCCTCATCGGTTTCCTGGGGCTCAGTAATGCATTGTACAAGCACAGGTATTAATTTCTGCACTGAATGTGATGAAATGGAGTGCCGTAAACTTTAATGAAATTCAGATAAAACACAGGTCTCACCCCCTCCCCCCCAATTACTCGCATCAATAATGTGATCACAATGATTTTTCCCCCACAATTAAAGGTTGACAAAACTTCTTGGTGCCATGTCCCAGGAATAAATGAAAGCCATATGGACTTAAAGGCAAAGAATATATTTACTGAATTGTTTGCTTTTGGTCCAGGTGTGTTTAGAATAGACAGATTGTCTGCTTCTCCCCAAAGTGTATAATCAATTAGCCTAAGCTAGCATCCACCATTATTTTATATTCTTTAGCATCCATTAGCACCCATTCATTCTGGTAGTTTGAGTCTCTGGGATTTTTGTTCTTTACTCTCTTTGGTGCAGGGGTGGTCAGGGTATGTTGAGAAGCAGGGTCCAAGTTAGCATACGTCAGCATTTATTACCAACTATTAGCTTTCGTTTGCACCTGTTGGCAGGTGTTGGCATCTTTTAGATTTAGAAAACATTAATGCCTGTCCATTCTGGCTAATCTCAGTCTCCAGGGTTTGTTCTCCTTGCAGTTTTCGGTCAAGGTGTGTCAGGTTATGGTGATATGCGTTCACCAGTTCTCTCCAAAGCATGGTTTCTGTTCGAACCTTTGGCATCCCACGGCATCTCTTAGCATTCATTAGCACCTGTTGGCATTTGTGTCCATCAGCACCCATTAGTGCCCAGCCGTGTCTGTTAGCGGCCGTCTTTAGGGCTTGTTTAACTTGGAGAAACCCAGAACTCTAGACCATCCATCGAATGTTTTAATCATCAGCAGACTCTGTGGTCGTCGTCCGACTAGCTCATCCTAATTGTCATTACTTCATTCACAAAAGATGTTTCCATTCTGGGAAATGTTTAAAACAAAGTAGCTAATAGCTGGAGTTTCTGTGTTTTTTGAAAGGATTACATATTGTACGTCATAACGGCAAAAAGCCATTTTTGCTACTCCATTTTCAAACCGGCACAATTATTTATTAAAATATGGGTAGAGAGAATATAATTTATTATTTACAAATTCATCCATTTGGAATCACAAAAAGTTTACATTTTCAAATAAAGTTTACTCTAGATACTGCTGAACGCTGCAGCAAAATGCATTAAAGGGGGAGGAAGATGCACTTCTACTTGAAAAGGGCTTGAAAATGTCTCTTAAATGCACTCATGATAAAATTATCAGTACCTCCCACTTTGAGTGCATAATTTTATTTGTCCGTTTGTAGTGAGGGTTTTTAGCGGAGATAGGAGGCCGCAGCCACCATCCAGGCTCAATGGGTCTGCAGAAAGGTGTCCATGTCTTCTGTCTGCAACTCTCCCCGGCGCCATCGCGCCTATCGCTTTCACATAGGCTCAGATTGACAGGGCCCCGAAAAGGTGATAAAAAGACCACTGCAGTCGGAGTCCTGTGACTGAGAGGCTTTAGAGGAGGTGCTGATAAAACTGGGCCGCTGGTGCTGTCTTGGTGGTCTCAGCGGTTTATCTCACCGCAGTAAAAATAGTAGTAATCAACAGGGAAGCCTGAACACTAGCGCCCCCAGTGGCAGCTGTCACCCAACTTTGTTAATAAACTCTAAGGAGATTAAAGCCTCATACTGGGGACACCTCTACACTTCCAGACACCAATTTGAAACAATTTAGCTTAATTTTGCTGTTAAAATATATGTTATTGTCACAAAGAAACCAGTTCAATTCAGCCTTCACCGCTTGTGACAGAGTGTCTTTTTTACTCATCGCCAATAGAACAGTTTGCGTAAATATGTGACTCATGATCTTGTGCAAGAAACTGAAATTTTTGTCTAGAATAAATTCATCAAAGCTATGGAAGATGGCCAAGGTAGCGTAAATCTGGGATGCGGTAGTTGTTTTTCAGTCTTCCTGTGGATAACTTCGATTAGCAGAAAACTACTCCATGATATGTTGCTCCATAAACAGCGTTCATCATTGTGACAGTAAGGTTACGATGATTCACAAGTTTATGGGAGATACTGAAATTTTGTTCTTCGAGGCATTAATTGTTAATGTGGGATTTAATTATAGCTCAATTTCCCAAGGGTTCCACATGGTTGGTGCTCACTGCTTTGGAGCCGCTGTCTCCACCCCACGCACAGACCCCAAGTCCCTGTTCGTGCTTCTCGTACCAAAACATTTCTGCTTGTGGACTGCGGCGCAGATGCCACTGGGCTCAAGCTGAGCTTTATGTGGAAAGGCGAAAGCCACCCACCGATTGCCAACTGCAGACCTGTTGCTCTCCTTCCTTTCTCACTCTGTTGTTCATGCAGGGCCGACAGGCAGCGAGTCGATCATCTCTGTTGCTGGCTAAATAAAGCCCCCACCCTCTGAATAAGTCCCGGAGGTTCCTTTTTCGGGATGCGTCTTGCGCAGCGCACCGTGGAACAATAAGGAGGCCCATTTTTCTTAGACGTGTAAAGAGCCCTGGTGAAGTCACTGTAAGGATGCTGATTATTCCCCAGACACCGGCTGTAATAGGAAACAGGGGATCCTTCCTTGGGCCTGCGGTGGGTTCGGGGGGCCAGAGGGGGGGGGGGCGAGGGGCAGGGATGACACATAAAGGCCGAGCCCGTCAATGGCAGAGTTCTGTTTGCAGCCTTCGATCACGGAGGCCATTGCTCTGCTGCCCGGGGGGCTGTCAGTTACTGATGGTGCTGTTGTTCAGGCTGGCTTGAAGGGGGTCGCGGAAGCCCCCACAGCGGCTGCTTGTTAAAACACATGAATTAATGAAGTGGTGGAGCTGGGAATGCCCCCCCCCCCCACAACCGCCTCGCCAACCCCACACAGCTTCCTTAGCATTTCTATGGGCCCCTCTTTTCATCCTGTCGGCATTTTCTTTTCTTTTTACCCTCCCCGGCCTAATTTAATCCCTGGGATTTATGCTGAGTCGGGAACCGCTACCGATGAGCACTTTTAAAAAGCAAAATTAAATTTGGGTTTGGGAAGTCACAAACAATGCTAATGGAAACAAGCAGAGTGGTGAAGGAGCAGATGCGCTTTTTCCCCCCAACTGCTTAATTTTCAATTTAATTTTTTCATTTATAGCATCCTTTCAAACAGGTTGACCCTGAGTTTGCTGTTGTTTTACTCTTAAGAAGTTAAGAACTTGTTAACGTTTAAGCAAGCATACTTTACACATGTCTGGTTAAATGCGATGCAAATATTTAAGAAGGTTTTAAATCACTGCTTTCCTCTCGTGGACCTCAGGCTGTCCGCTGCTGTGTACGCAGCCACGGAACAGATTGGTTTCTAAGGCTTATTGAGAGTACTGCTGGGCGCATTTTCAGAATGAGATAAGTTAAGGCCTGTAAGGTCCTCCACAGTGGACACTGCCTTTTGTTGCAGTTTCTTTTGTTTAATTTACTTCAAAATTTTCTGTCTTTTGTGTGAGCCGCTGACCTGGGTCGTGTCTGTTATACCTCTGACCCCTGGCGCCAGCTGGTTCGGACCGGCAGAAAATGTGAATTCCTCAATGGCTCGTGACGCAACATTGTTTTTCGGTGATTCGCGGTAAAAAAATCGAGGCCTGCAGAACGCCTTGCGTGTAGACGGAATGTCGACTGTTGCTCGTAGCCCTCAGTCGTTCCCTTTTGTAAAGTATTAGTTGATTATGATAAATCAGCACTGTAAATTTGAAGCTGAGCTCGAGATGCACAGAAGTCTAGCAGCGATCCATCTCGACGGGGAACACGCTGCTTCGTAGATAAAGGGGATCAGTTTGAGGGAACCTTTGGTGCGGCGCCAGCGCTTAATGGCGGCTCAGCTCATACTTTGCATTTATCAGCTGTTACGCTCCGGAGCCCGTCGGAGGCAAGAAGGTCCTCCCATGCACAGCCCTTCTGTTTCGCAGCAGAAGGATTTAAAAAAATGTGTCAGTTGCATCTGATTCTTTGTCGTGCAGACTCTATCGTACCGTTCCTCTTTGTGGCCTAGGAGGGCGGACAGCCCCATTATAGCGAGAAAGCACTAAACATGCCATCACACACAGATTAGGAAGCACGATAAGGCGGCGACAGCGTTTCTTGCGCAAAAGTGCTTCACGGCACTGCCTTATATCTGTACGTCCACGTAACTGATGCAGACATACAACTCTCTGGCTACCCCACTTTCTGAGGCATGCATTTAAGTGTTGCCATTTAGCAAATTATTTTTGAATTCTGCCCAGAGGAGGGATGACGTTTTGCTTTGTGAGGTTACTAAAATGAACTCAAACACTTAATTTTTTTGTTATTTCATTTTTCCAACACTTTTTGTACATCATTCTGCTATCTCTGATTTTTCCATTTCTACAGCTGGGAAATTTTTGTGTGCATAAATTCAGGGCTAGTACCTTGGTATTATAACAGTTTGCATATTCAGATGCTTATGGTTATTTATCCAGTTGGGCCATTCTTGCTGTAAATTCAGGGCAAGTACCTCAGTTAAGGGTGCTACAGAGGGTTCTCAGAGCCAAAGACCATTGCTTAACCACTAGGCCACCTTCTGGCTCCTTCCTCCCCTAAGCTCTATGCAGTGCTTGCGTATGGCCCGCACCTTGGGGTCCGCAAACTACAGGTATCGGAAATCCGCCAGCCCCGGGGCCTGTTTTTTACAACCCTTAAAGAGCTTCATTGAGTACAGTTTAAAAAGGTTATAAAATTAGCCAATTAGAAGGCACTGGAGAAATAGAGAGGGTGTGTGTGTGTGTGTGTGTGTGTGTGTGTGTGTGTGTGTGTGTGTGCGCGTGAGAGACAGAGAGAAAAGGAGATCCCACTCTGAAACCCAATGACAATTTATCATCCTGTCGAGGAAATGAATGGAGCCTTACATCCCACGACTATGTCTTACAATTAAGTAGCTGAACAATAGAACTCACATTGGTGGGTTTGGTCAATCCCCCCTCCACAGAGTTTTTTTGAGTATTTGTTTGTTTTTTTTCCTCGCAACCCTGGCCGCTGAGAAATAACAGAACTGTGGAACCAGATAATGACTAGGAATGCCCTGGCCCATTAAGTTTTGATGAGGTGGGGCAGACATGGGTACCTGTTACACGTTCCTGTTCAGTCGGAGCCCTGCGTCACATTTCCCCTATGGCAGCCCCAGGGGAGCATGGGAGACTGTTTTTAGACTCGACACAAGGCACCTTGACAGCTGACTAGACATGCCTTGTGCTTACACTTAAATAAATAACAAGACTGGTGCGGGTAACAAACTGTATTTATTCTTTGTTTTTTATTGTATCAACTGAGACAAATACATTGATCAAACATAATTTGGCAGAAGCTGAGATCCAAACTCAAGTTTTCTGACTGCATAGCCTCGCTCCACCCTATCTGTTTTAATGCATCTATTGTAGTGTCTATCTACGTATTATACACTGTATACTGTATATACACAGCAGGTTGTTAGAGCTACTGCAATGGGTTTGAACCCCACCACTTGCTGTAGTTCCCTTGATCACAGTTCCAGTAAAAATGTCCCTGCTGTCAAAATGGCCACATCACTGCAAGTTACAGTGGAAAAAAGTGTTAGAGGAACAAAAAAATGGAAAAGTGTGCTTTTGTTTGTTGTTTTTGCTGAGAAAAAGGCCAACTGGGTTCATATTACACACGCAGTGCCAAAGAGCCGGAGATGCACGTAAAAATAGCCGACGCATTACTCTACTTTTGTTTGTTAGTTAACAACGGACCCAAGCTTTCGAGTTCCTCCGGGCTGCGGGCAGTTCCTCCGACTGCGGCGAAGGGGCCTCGGACGCCCGAAAAGCTTTAATTAGCATCGATAGCAGTTTAATTGTCTCATTTGTTTTAATGGCAGATGCTGTGCGGAGCGCTGGGTAACATAAACAGGAATGTTATCCTTACTGTACGCGTGGAAAAGGACCAAGCTGTGAAACCATGTAATTTAAAATTGCCATTTTTCATGCAGTGTTTAATACTCTTCCTTGATTAACTGGCAAAAACAGACCTTTTCTGTGATGTTTTCTGTCGTTTCAGTTTTTAGACCCTTCGTATAAATTATTTTCCAAAATCGTGCCTTCTTGATGGATATGTGTCAGCGGCCAATTTTTGCAAAGGTTCCTTGGCTTTGAAGGGAGAGACGCTCGGAAAAGAAGGGGATCGCGTCTGGCAACTTGATTATAGGACCCAAAAACTGTCCAACAGTACATAAGACCAGAGATCTGACATATTCCACGTATAACATTTCAGAAAAAGAGAGAACGAAAATTATTCAACAGAAAATAGCATCAGTCTTTTCCATTGGCAGTCCAAGGATTCTGCCAAAAATAACAACTAAAAGGAGTCTGTAGTTAAGAAAGTTTACTCCATTTTGGAACAGAAATGCTTTGGCCTTTGTTGAACTCGACCAAAAAATTACTGTTGTCACGCTCACAAATTTTCTGGCTCTGCGGAGCAAATGTTCATGAAATCCGTGCGCATATCTTATCCGCTGAAGTGAGGTTGGCTGAACGTGCGCCCGTCTCCTGAAACACTCGGGGTAAACTGTCGAACTCACGAGTACACATCTCCTCGAGTTTGGCTCCTGCGAGATTATCGTATTCTCTAAACAACCAAGGGATGTTTACATCAGAAAGAGCGCCACTTTGAGGCCAAGCATGAATTGCAGTTGGCATTGCTTCTTTCTGTTATGGAGCTTTGTTTACAAATGCTTCAATTATTGAAAGACGAAACAAGATTCTGAGCAGATAATGTGACCCCTCCTTATACCCAAACGGCTGTTACAGACAAAGCAAAGATGTGATTGAAAAGCAGCAAAAGGGTTGTGAAAGTCTAGAGGACTGTGAGTTTTGAGACTAAAACAGTGACATGTGGACTTCTGTGCAGCTGCCGCTGAAGGACAATGGACTTCTATGTGTCTTGAGTTTCCTTTTGTAGCTGTTGGGGCAACAGGTGGTGCAGCGGTTAGAGGTGTCACCTTGAAATTGAAGCACACAGGTTTAAACCCCTCTCCTGCCCATTTTATGTTCGCGCAGCTAACATAGATAAAATTCTTTTACACGATGACCACAGAAGACAGCTCTACATCTCCATTTTAGAAATCGTTCAGTTATACCGCTTACTGTTACAACGCACACAGATATGGAGCTTCGTTTCGTAGATCAGAGAAAGGAATCCATCATGTAAAGCACATCTCTTTGCCTGCCATGCCAACGCATGGAGGAATTTGCATTGCGGTCTACGCTAAACTCTGAGACGAGTAAAGGAAACGCTTCAGTTATGGGGAGGTCTGCGGCGCCAATGACATTCCTGACTCGCCCGTCCGCGGGATACGGGCTCTTTGCCGAGGACCCCGACGGACGTGGTCCAAGGGTTCGAAGGAGGACTCGCCGGTTGTCGGTGTTGTTTTAACACTCGGCGCAAAGGGGCACAGCTGCCCTCCTCACCTCTCGGTCCGCACCGGGCCGGGCCGCAGCGCCAGGCAGCTTGCACTGATTAAAATCGACGACTTCACAGTTTTATGGAGAGCTTAAAACCCAGGGTGTCTAAGGAGGGCCCTCAATCATATTGCATCACCTTATCCGCTGCCTCGAAACGCACAGAGCCGTCTCTGGCCCGTATTTATGTCTCCCTGCGGCCTATTTCTTATTTGTGATTCGAAATTACAGATGGAAACTGGTTCAAAACGTTGCATTCCAACACAAAAGAGCCCGAGCGCTTGTAATTGCAGAAAGATAATGCGGCGTCCGCTCTAAGACTGGTGTGGCTACTTTAGGATTTCTGTAGGAAAGCGCATTGTTACTCATCTGACGCTGTTCTCAACTTACATCGGCACATTGTTTATCTGCTTAGAGCGAGTTGCTCATTTGTACAGCTGGGCAGCTTTTACTGTACCAGTTCAGGGTAAGCACCTCGGTCACGAGTACTACAGCGGGAGGGGGGATTCAAAATAAATGCTTTTGTTTGCAAGGTGACAGCTATGGCCACTACGCCACCTGCTGCCCAAGCAGTAAAACAACTCCCACAGCGACTTGTGAGCGCGTTTCTCCTCATCTCTGAAACAAAGCTGTCACTCTTATTTGCCCATCCAATGTTATCCATCACTTCAGCTGCTTTTAATTGTGCATCTGTCATCGCCACTTACATTAAGATGAGCCAAACACGATCTTAAAACTCAAACTGTCTGCATGTCCAGGAACGGCGCTGTCCTCGCGGAGGAAAGTTGCACGCTGTCTTGGTTTCCAATGGGCCACACTCAAGCTGTAGTTTTCTCACTGTAAAGAACTTTTCAGAAAATCCTTCATGCTGTACACACCATTTAAGGGGGTTTCTTTGGAACAGTGCAAGGATTACTTTTTGGTGACGGTCCATTTTACTAAGGTATGAATGTCCCCACTGCATGATAGAAATTATGACCCAGGCATTCCAGTTTCATTCTACCGTGGACTTTATTCTAAACAGAGCTGAGGGAATGAACTCGGGCCCTGTCCTTAATGTGGTTCACAGCTGCCGGAGCATTAATTGCCAGAGGCCTTTTGTACAGGATCGGTCACAGGGCCCGATGATGGATCTTGACATGGAGCGCTGACGAAACGCGCCGCCGTCGACCCAGCATTAAAAAAGACAGCAATATATATTACTCTCTGTTTAAAATCATTTTCCTTCTCCAAACACAGCTGTCCGACTGGAATCGGTCTCATTTTACCCTTTGTTAGAAAGTCAGGGCTGTAAATAAGCGCTCACTTTCAACCTGGGAGGAATTGTGGGAAACACGACTGCTCTTCACCTGGGCCACTCTCTATGACCACCGGACTCGTAAGTTACAGGACCGCAGCGTTTCGCCTGGCATGACGCTCCCTAATGTGACACGCAGGGAAAGAAGGGAAATCTGTCCGACACAGTCAGGGCAGGAGCACCCATGGGCTCTCCTCACACCTCTTCTGCCCATTCGCACATGTGCTCTGCGCATGTCATTGTGACTGGAGGTCCACAGCCACGGGTCACAGTCACAGTGTGTTGATAGCAGGTGGATGGAGGGCACGCTGCTGGTCCATCATGGTTAGGTGAGATTCTGTCACGTTGAATTTCTCCCCAACTCCATAAATTCAAAAGGCAGCATCTCCTACCCTCATGGGCCAAGTGTTCACAGCTGCCATAACTCCCATCACTAGTTCTGAATCCTGGGTCAACTTTTTTTTACCCAGAGACAGCCGTACGAGGCCAAGCTTTCAACTCAGTTTTAACAGGATCTCACAAATCCCTGTCATCACCAAGGTGTTCCTTTCTAAGTAACTTGTTTACCAGCAGGTCTAATGAGGATGCCTTAAAAGCAACCAGTGCAGCTTCCATGCCAAATGGCACAACTGCTGTCTGGCAGCAGCTAATCTGGATTAGCGATTTACGTCCTCGGATTAGTTGACCATTACTTAACAGCGTATCATTTAAACCCACTGAGGCCAAGTGTTACATGGATGCCAATACCTCTTTTCCCAGCGGAGATGTCTTTGAGCAACCGGTCCCCGTTCACTGGCTGTGTGGTTGGGGATCTGCTGTTTTGGAAGTGGGTGAGAGAATTCTTCCCGTGAAACCCAAGCCAGCGCCCAGGCGCAACAGAAGCCCGGGCCGTGTGCATTTCCTGTGGAGCATCCAGCTGGGTCGTTTCCCGTGCCAAGTGTAGGTTTCAGCTGTGCGCCCCAACCTGGTGTGTTGGGGGGGTGTTGACTGCTTGTGTCCCTGAGGAGATCGCATGTGATACCATAAGCCTTTTAACCTGTCCACGGCCCCACCCCGAAATCCTCCACCGTCCACCGACCAACAGCAGGCAGCCATTGCATTACATGTTGCCTTTTTTCTTCCACAGCATGAAGGGCCATTTGGCTGTCATATCACTTTTTTCAATTGGCACTTTATGCCAAATAAAGTTCAGGGTTAGTCCAGCACAGCTGTGAATTGTACCTTATGGCGACTCAGTACTGCGAACGCCACAAATGATATATTATATTATATAATATATTGTCTTATTTTCCCCTATATTTTTTTGTTTCTCTGGATCCCATATTTCTAATCATGTCCTCCGAGCAGTTAGACTAAACACAACTTATTTGCAGTCTATCCGTATAATCACAGCTTCTCTTCTCACCAGTTTATTATTTAAAATAACAGAATAAATGAATTTCCATAAAAAGTTATGAAAATAAAAATTTTAAATTTTAAATTTGATGCAAAATTTCTCCAACTCTATGTACAGTATGCTTCATATTATTTATTCGCAGTACTTTTGATATTCATCTAGTGTCTGCAGACTAAACACTTATTTTCTAAATGCCACGACGCTTATTTTTTAATCGCAATATCCATTTTGATCAGGATTTCCTGCCCAGACGCGTTTGTTTTCTCTTTCTTTTTCCTAAGTGTCTGTTTGAGCGGGACCGCTAAGCCGTGTACGTCAGGTTTGAGGAAAGTTGTTGGACAAACAGGCTCACGACCCTTGTGAAGAGTCCCAGCATTCACTGGGGTTAAGTAGTTTCAGTGCAGCTGGAGTGTCGGAGAGGAGGGATCGGAATCCCCATGGGAGCACGAGGTCCTGCGTGCAGTTTGTCCAACTGGCAGAAGAAAACAGCCTGGGGGAGAAAAGGGTCTGAAAAGCAATGGCCATCAACAACAGAGCGAGCTCCCCCTTCCGCAAACACCCGGCCCTGCCCCCAGTACCCTTCTCCCACCCGAAACCTCTTCAGCTTCCGACCGTTGACCAGGGAAGGGAGGAGCCGGGGGCTTCGAGGGACACAAAGTGGATGTCAGGCCAGAATTAGGGAGAAGGTAACAAATGGCACCGTTTTGTCAGACCGGGGAGATGACCCAGGAGCAGTCAGAAGCCAAAAGAAAGTCATCGCCCGGAAGGATTAATGGTGACCCGCCGCCCCCTCCGAGGCCCATCTTCAGAGGGTACGTGGGGTGCGCGCAGAAGAAGTCGTCTGGAGCGTTCAAATTCATCCGCAGTTGTTTTTCGTCGCTCTAGCCTCATTAATGGGTTTATGACCAGAAAATGAATCGCCGATAAGTCCTTGCATGAGAATTGAGATGGATTGTGTTATAAACTATTCAGCTGCGCTCAAGCATGCGCTGCACACAACACATTAGCCGTGAAATGGAATTACCATAAGGCTTTCTAAATGTTTCTTTTTGTCCCACTGAAAAGGCTGTGAAAAAAAACGGCCCCAGAGCTGTAGTTACCGGTCGATGCCAAAGATGTGCGAGACTCATTTAGTTAGTTGCCTGAAAAAAGAAACAAGAAATAATATTAAAAAAAAGCAGATGCTTTCCAAGGTTTCTTTGTATTAATGTTCTGTGTGAAAGTGTCGGTGGCGATTCAGAGGAACATCCGTCAAAAGTGGTGTCACGGAATCTCAAACGTATCATGTTGCCCCTCCATCGTGAATGTATGTCGCCTCTAATAAGATAAGACAGGAAACTAATTGCGATAATTTTTCTTTTGCGGCCGCTAGAAGGCACGGCTCTCTCGCCTCCTGCATGCTGTAAATCAAGCAGCGAACGGCAAAAGCGGGGTCCCCGTAGGACTGGACGGACGGAGGCGTAGGCGTGGACTGGGACCGCTTACAATCCATGTTCTGGATTTCATGTGACTCATAATGCTAAAAACTGCTACCTAACTATTATATCTTCATATACAGAACCGGTGAAAGTCTGAGTACACCTGGGAAACCTGGGCACCGCTCGTATGGGACAAACTGGAAAGACGTGCGAGACGTGCATGGGAACTGCTGCGGGAGAGATGGGCAGAGGTGTCGACTCATTTCCTGGTCAAACACGTCAACCAAATACTGAATATGAAAAAAATATATATATTTTCCAGCATATAATACTTAAAGTTTTCAGCGATACTGTGTATGAAAGGAGTTCAACGTCTTGGCGGCAATGAATTTTCCCACCAAGACCGGGTAGCTAAATAATGCTATCAAGAAATTTGTCGTAAAAAAACTTCAAGACGTCTTCTGCAAAGCGCAAGTCGTACTTGTATTTCAGCATTATTACAAAAAGAGGAAAAGAGTATATCAGAACCCGATCCAAGAAGGATGTGAAAACGCATGCATATGTTAATGAGGATGGACGGCTTTACAAGTGGAGCCATCCTGGCCATGAAAGAGGAGTGAAGCCCACAGACTCTCCTTGTGTAAAGCTTGCTGAAAGGCATCTTGGGTCTGCGCTCTGTCTCCCTGAATGGCCCCAGAGATGGGGAGCCGCTGCTTTTCTCTTGACTTCTTTGGCAGATATCTGTTAGGCGGCCGCATGCTAAACGCATCAGCTGCGTCCTCCTTCTTTTTTTTCCCGGCTCTCAGAAACTCTTCGAGTCAAATCGAGTTGCCAAACGTTTCCTGTCAGTTCCTAAATGAATGACACAGGCATATGGTACGTGAAATAAGTAATAGCGATGCTGTTTTTGAAGAAAAAAAAAACAGAAAGAAAAATGAAACGAGGGCCTTTTTTTGGATTAAGCAGCTGGATTTTTATGATAGAAACGGAGTTTAACTCATGCCAGACGAAATCAGTTCCATTCCCCCTTTTGCCTTCATAGGCCTTCAAATGAATATGTTTTTGCTTTTTTCCCTTGACTTTTCATTGGTTGGCCACAACAGTCTGGGGTCATAAAACTTTTACATTTCAATATTCTGCAATTACCCCCAGATCCCCGCTGCTGGCATCACAGTTAACGTAGCCCATCACCTACACAACTAGTAGGTCTACTGGCCAGCCTTGGGTGGAAGTTCTTGTGTTTTGTGAAACTCCCCAAAAAAATGTTGCACCAGCAGGGGGGATGTTAACATCATTCCAGATAACGTCTAACATCATCTCAGCGTGGCAACCGTGTTGTAGCAACATTTACTGTGTTGCTGCGTGATGTAAGCCCGTCATGTGTCAGGCTGGGATTAGAAATCAAGAAATGAGACACAGGAAGAAAGAAGTAAAGGAGAAACGAGACTGGGAGAGCGGCGCCCGTCGTCGAACGCTGGACGTACAACGGTGCGATTGTGGTTTTTGCACCCCCTGTCCCCCCCAAAGGCCGTTAAACAGTCGGAGCCTTGGACGCCCCTCTGTACCAGTCCCACTGATTGGGCGCCCACCGCTGCGATTCTCTTTCCCTCCATTGTTACTGTTTGCTGGATTTTCGCATAAACAGAAGCAGCGGGGTGTCTTGCACTCACAGAGACGGTCCTATTAAAGTTTTAATCGTATTTCCCCCCCCACCGCTCCACTCCCTCTTACTAATCCACCAGTCATTCAGAGAACAGGGGAGAAGGGGGGATGCAGATTCACCCTGACTCCCTTGTCCCCACTAGGGTACGGCTGAAGGGGCAGCACAGGAGAAGATGCTGCACCGCGTACATCTGATCAGGGGATCAGGTTCGAAAAGCTGGCGACAATGCAGGGATTAGGCAGCAGAGGGGGGCACCCCTTTACTTCACTGATCTCCATGGCCGTGCCGAGTCCCAGGGTCTCACGTTACAGCCATGTGCTGCACGCTCCCATCCGGAAAGATTTCTGCGGTTATGCTATAATGCGACACTGTCTGTGCCGAACGATGGAAACCTCGGCCTTGGTGCAAAGTCTGCTGCTGCTGGTCACTGGACAGTTGGTGCTGTTTATTCTAGCTTTGAAACGCAAGTGTAGGCAACCAAAAGGAAACGTGTTGTGAGGTGTGACAGTAATGCGATCTGTGTAATTTTCACTGCACAGGAGGTATGAATTCTGACAGTTTCGAGGCACGTGACCACAAGCCGAGACTCTCAGGTTTGATAATGGAAGCATTGTGCTTTGCCTTTTAAGAATTTACGCGGCTCGCACCGTGACCTTAACCGATAGCCAGCGGTGTCTGGTCACGAAGCCGTTTCGGAGCACTTGCGCTGTACGTGTGGAACTTCGGGGCTGGGCTAAAACAAATGTCATCTTGGACTCCGCAAAGTCTTTGTCCTATATTTTCCGAAAGTCTTCCGTTTTCACCGCTGCAATCACGGTGACGATTTTTACGATTACGCTTTTTGTTATTCAACTGCAAACCGGTCTTTTGTTTGCCTGGGTGTCTTATTTATCGAAGAGCACAGATTTTTCCTGGTGTTCTGCGGAGAGTTATGATCAGGCCTGTAACATGCGTACGGTATCAGTCTTTTTCCACTTACAGCCTGACAGGCGTTCTTCAGTAGCTTCTATCTTTGGCTCAGCTTTTTTCCCTCCTTTTTTCACTGTACATTTTATATTTAATCCTCTGCATTTACAGAAGTCCTATCTAAATGCTTAAGCTGTCTAGTAGAGCCCACTGTGCTTTATCCAAAGAAAAACAGGAGATAATTTTTCCCTTTGTGGCGAAAACGCAGTGAACTTTAGGCAAGACTATTACGCGTGTTTTCTTTCCTGCAAAATCGTGAGCATCAATCACAGGTCGACAGTGCCCATTAAATAGATTCCGAAACGATCTTTTAAAGCTGGAGAGCTCCTTCCTCCGTTCTTGGATGCCGACATTTCTGGCTTGAAAGAGACGTGCATCAAATCCCTCTGATTTACATGTTTTTTTGTTTGTATCCCAGGAGTGCTTATTCAAACTGAAGTGCACGGGCGCTGTGTATTATCTTCCACTCTTAAAACTTTACCTTTATATGTAGAAGTTACCAGCCATAACATCTCACAGCACGAGCACAGCACCGTCACAGTAATACAATTGTAATTGTGGCTTTTTAAGGTTAACAAAAAAATTTAACATTTGAAGTTTTATTTTGTAGCGTGCGCTTATTGGCTGTAGGATTATTTTTAAAAAGCATTTTGTTAATTTCTTTGGCAGCATAGGTAGCCTCTAAAAGAAGAAATCTTTGGTAATGGAAGAAAGCAGGGGTTGATAAGAGAACTTGCCTCACACAAGCATGCTGACCCGGGACTGCAGCCCGGCCCGTCTCGCTCCGCTTCCATATCAATGTGTGCGTTTTTTGCTAATGCTAATGATAAACTTTTTTTCTTCCTTATACATTCTTCTGCCAGTTATCTTCAAAGCATTGTTGGGAAAACGCTATCGTTCTTCATCTCAGGGGGAAACGGTGGGGTTGGTTTGATCTGTTTCAGCTATACCCTTTTATCTGGGGTCCCATGGTTTTAATAAAACAGTTTTAAATCCTCCAAACATTGTACCCTTACAGTGGGGAAAGTTCCATTTTAAGCATCAAATTATCCAATCTTCCAAGTAAAATGTGAAAAATCTTACAAGTGAACAACGTATCACACGTATCGATATCCATAGTAGCCGTGGGTAATACAGAATATGGATTTTTACAATTTATAATGTGACCTAGAGTGCATTAAGGATGTTCATAAAACAATGGTTGGATCTGAACAGACTGTGAGTATGAGTTTTACAGGATTATATATTCTTTCCAAATGTATTGAGAAAACATGGCTTGGCACAGGGCACCGGGTCTCCAAAAGGAAGCACAAGACAAGCAGTCTCTTAACAGCAAGTGAAGTGCTCCTTTGAGAGGATGGGGATCCCTTTTATTAAAACCACTTGTCCAGTGTTGACTCCTCTCTGCCTTCTTGGTTACATAAGACGAGGTGCTTTGTGATGGTCCCCAGGCTTTCGAGAGGCTTTTTTCTTTTTTTCTTTTTTTTTTTTTTGGATCTGGTCATGGAGACCCGTCCTCATCCTCTTGTTTGGCTGCCTCATATCAGCTTTGTCTGCATTCCGGGCTGCCGCTCGTGTCCCGGATCGGACAAGCCACGAACCGCAGGGCCACCCGCCTGAAAGCGCTCCGTGGTCGGAAGATTAACTCCCGTCACATCTTTTGTTTGACAGGTCGTGATCACGTACGTGGAAAAAAGGGCACGTAATTCGTCTCCGAAATGTGGCCATCATTATTTGCTTATGTTGCTTTTTTTTTTTTTTTTTTTTTTGTTTGCCCAAAAATGGAGCTTGAAGCTCTGCTTAGAAATTGCAAGGTTGACCTGCAAAAACTCACGGGTGCTTAAGCTAACATCTCCATAAATCTTCGGGCATCACATCCAAACATTTCAAATGAGTGCAGACGGAGAGATGGAGATGCGAAATAAAGACGGTTTTTGTGTGCGCCTCAACTCGCGGGAAATGAGTTATGTCGCAAATACAGCTCGCTGCAGCGCTCTGCTCTTAGCTTGTGTGTCAGGACATTCATCAAGTGTGCCGCTCTCTTGTCGTGATTTTTTTCTTTTATGAATAATGCAAACAAGAGAAGGGGTGGGTGTTGTTTTAGGGTAATTGGAGCCCATTAGCAAAGGGAAGAAAATCTGTTTTAGATGACAAAACACAATGTCAGAAGCGAGCCTTATCACATTATTCCATACCATATGCTATGAGCTGTTCCAGTCAGGATATACAGATTGATGAGCTGTAGAATTAGGCATCTGGTTGTGGCAGTTGGCGTCCCACTACCACATAATGACCAGCTTGTGCTTAT
Source organism: Heterotis niloticus (assembly GCA_018136845.1). NCBI lineage: Eukaryota > Metazoa > Chordata > Actinopteri > Osteoglossiformes > Osteoglossidae > Heterotis > Heterotis niloticus. The sequence goes on from CM030888.1 coordinate 1,522,115, forward strand.
AAGGCATGGCAACATTAGACAAACTTGGTGGACAAATGGGGGGCTGCGGGACATCCGCAGGGGCAGCATTTCCCGTTGGAGCGGCCGTGGCCTTGGCTCTGGCCGTGGCTCTGGCCATGCGTGTGGTTGACGTGGGCTCGGTCCTGGATGCGAAGGCAGTGGCAGCCCTGGAGTCCCAGAGGTAGAGGCTTGGAAACGAGGCTCCGGCAACCGTGGGCACAGGGCTCGGGTTATGTGGTCACATGGGCTGTTTTTGTAAATTGCACCCCAAATACCAAAAATCCCCATGGTTTCATTAATAAGAAAGCCTCATTCTTCTGCCATGACAAAGCTCTGCTCTTGACCAAAATTGGCTACAGATGCATATTCGCATCGCAAACAAACATTGTATTTTGCATCAACTTGTTATTTTTAATGAAATCTCCATTTTTTATTGTTTTACACCCAAATATGTTTTTTGCCTTTTACTTCATGCTTTGCCAGTACCTGACTCATTTTCTAGCACTTAAGGGGTTCGGCTTTTCTTTATAATGAAGTGTTATGTGCAAAATGGTCTATACGATCCAGGTTCTTCATATATTAATTCCGACACTGCTTCAAAACCGCTAAATAAATGAGCACGATCGAGCCATTGTTGGAGCACGTGTGCCGAGTACGTGTTCACGTGCAGTAAAATAATTCGTTCACTGGCTCCCTCCAAAGCGAGGATTACATTCATAATGGGCAGCAGGTGGCATAGTGCTTTGGGCTGTTGCCCTAAAATCAAAGGACTTGAGTACAAATATTCTGCTACAGCACCCCTGATCAGTACAGTAAGTTTTCCCAGCTGTAAATGAGTAAATTACTGCAAGTAGCACAGGCAAAGCCAAATTCCCAGTATGTCTGAGCGTACTTGGCCAGCAGGTCCAATTCTGATTCTGATGATGTGCTGGACTGGGTAGGCATCCTTAGAGAAAGGTGTTGACTAAGTAAATAATACTTTAAAAGGAACTGTAGTAACGCAGTTTGCCTCTGGCCTTTGACTTTGGGGAAGTGTCAGAAACGCCCAGGCTCTTGCTCATCTCACTGGTCGTTTATTAATAATTCCTTAAAGGTTTTGTGTTCGTGGGCAACGTAGCGCCTGTCCTTATGACCCTCCTGCTCACCTCTGCATTTGTAGGTTTATTGTGTAACTGATAAATTCGTTTATGGCTGAAGACAACTGTAAAACCTGGACGGTGGACACAAAACGGCCATGAATCACACACACATGACCATTTATCTGCCTCGATTTATTGTGCTGAGCATTATTCACAGCTGCAGCCAGGACCGTGGCTGAGCACAGGTCGATTTATGGCGCTTCTTTTTGGGCAAGAGCGAGCAGCACATGGGAGATGGACATTTGGACGGTGAGAACGGTGCTCTGGATTTCCTGCCCCCGCCAGTCCCACCGCCTCCTGGCTCCTCATGGCTGGGTCCCCAGCGTGTGGCACGTGGAGCTGAATTGCCTGCAACTGTTTTCTGCCTTTCTGAATTGAAGTTTTCCATTTATTTTTTCCCCCTTTTTCAGGGACACCCCAGAAACAAATTTCAACATCTACTTTATATTTGCTTAGGGACAAACTATAAGTGGAGTCGAGCAGTTTCCGAGGCCCTGCGATATCATTTTGTGCCGTTAAGCAGTTCTTGTTCCCAATATCCGATCTTTTACGTTCATTTTAAAAATAAAAGGTTTTGCCCTGGACGGACCTTCCGCGTTTCTGACCCGTAGGAGAGAGAGAAAGAAAGCAGCGTGGGGAAAATTGGTGCAGAAAGCTCAGTGTCCCTTTACAGGCCTTGTGGAAAGAGGAGGTTTCCGTAACAGCCGATGATAGGATAACCCAGGCAGTTGGGGTTCAGCGTGCACTGAGCTCAGCTGGAGGCGAGTTTCCCCGTTGGGTTCGGAACAGGAGACCTGCGCCACTCACACACATTTTCTGGAAATTTCTGTGCCTGAAAATGCACATCTACGGTACCGAAGTGCTTTTCAGCAGCTCAGTTTCAGGTAAAGCCATTTAACTGCACATTAAACACAATAAACAGTGGATGCGGTCACAGTAAATTATCTTGCATGTTCAATGTACAGCTGCGGTTCTGACATTAAGCAACAAAGAAGAGCGGCCGAGCTGCTCATAAGGGCAGCTCAAGCTACCATAAAAATATATGCAGCTCAGTTTAGACACGCACAGGCATGGCACACACAGTAACTCCCACCTTAATGGAATAATGATTAATAAAGCGATCACTATGAAACTCCACAACATGTGAAAGTTGATAATAAAGTAGTTTGTTTCAATTTTAAGTTAAACTTTAAAAAGGTCTTTTAGTCTGCACGATATTTATTTGTCATTTAGGGGACACTTTTGTCCAAAGTAGCTCATGCAATAGGGTATTTACACCGGAGCAGCTCAGGGCACACACGTCACTCAAAGGCAATAGAGTAATGGCAGGAGCAACATTTACACAATCCTTGACAATGCACTATTATCTTGGCAGTTCTGCTGCTGCACACACACACACACACACACTATGTCAATTAAATGTATGAGGTCAGAGTGGTGCCAATAAATAGCTTTTCTGTGTCCATAGATATGGTGGCATTCTAGGTGTTCTGTCAAGACAAATAAGTTGTCTATATAGGCTTGCACACTTTTTAAGGTATGATAAATGGCAGCTTTTGACGTATTGGCAGTGTGTTAATCATTTACGCACCATATCAATAATGGAGTTGAGCACTGGTGAACAGCTGCGGCCTGAAACCGTAGCAGGTGAAATGCTATAGTTTTCCTGTAAACTAATGTGTTTCACCTGCGCCAGGCTGACCGCGGGCCCTTGAGTGACAGGTATAGTATAAAGCGAGCCCTCTTCATCTTCTCTCCCCTTCTAACCTCAACCACGATGAATTTTTCACCAAGTGCTTTGAAAGAGGAGTGAATGAGTGAACGAACCTCCCTCACAGGAGCACCAGCAGCACCAGCAGCGCCAGTGAGGTTGCCCTCCATAGCCGCATCCTCTCGCCTAGCCGTGCGCCCGAGTTTGCCACATTATTTACATATCAAGAGGATGGGAGTGTAAGACAATTATTCATTGTTTATTGACATTAAAAGTCCTGCTGTATTTCTCAAGCGCAGCCTCCAGAGCACAGCTCACCAAAGTGATGCATCTGCTACTATCATCATGTTCTCTAAAGATCACCACATGCTTTTGTACTGGAAACTGGAAAAAAGGGCCGAGTTTGTTACCTTAGTGTCCGGGTTAAGGCTCTTTGTTACAACCATCAAACCCCTCTGATTATTTCTCCAACAGGACGACTATTTTAAGCATTTCTTCTGAGAATATGCAGCCAGCCTTGGTCTAGGAAAGCCTTGTTATTTTTTCTGTTTATTTTGACTTGCATTAGCAAAATCATTTTCACATGCATGAATTCATGTGGTTGCATCATTTATTTTGGCCGATCTGTGAAATGTCCTTATTGGATTGAGCACACCGTGTTTCGGATGCTATTTTGAAACCTTACCTGCTGAGGAGAAGATCACATCCTCCTATGTATAGTTGTTAATTAGATTCCTGGAGTTTCTATTTTCCACTCATCAGTAAAAGAAATGAAGTCCCATCTGTCCTTCTCCCTCTCTCACTCGCTATCATCCTTTCACCCTCTGTCAACCCGGTGGTCTGCTGGACCTTGTGCCTCTCGTGTTGACTTGTGTCATGGAGAACTTTGGATGCACTGTTGGTTAAAACATGGTTAGCGTGGACATCATTCAGCTGTGTCTGCTCCATGCATGTTCATATGAAGGGGATGCATGGTCTGAGGAAGAGGTGAAACATGTGTCTGGTTTGCTCACCCGGCAAAGGAGCGTCTGTAATCGCTGTCAACATGGTTGCTCTCTGACTTTTCAAACATTGCAATTTCATATTTATAGGATCCGTAAACATGGAGTGCCAAACGAATGTTTGTTTATGATTTGAATCTGAGGTTGTTTACTGCTTGTGAAACGCTTATTTACATCAGCAGACATTATGGGATCAAATTTGAATCACAGGATGAAATTGCAAATGTTGTCCTTCTGGATCAGGCGGGGATGGGTAAACAGTGGACAAGCACATTTTACACCATTTCGTCTTTGTGTCCCATGCTGTTTATTGGTATAGGAGTGCTGGATGAGTTGGATCCCAGAGACCTTGCTGGGACGTGGGGGGTGGGGGCTATGGAGCTTTTTAGGGGCCATTTAACTTGAGCTAGCTACCACTCCAACGAAACCCAATCCATGTCCCAGCCTGCCACTACAGATGGCTGGATAATGGAACATTTCAGCTAGAAAATGGAAATCGCATTAAAAAATACACTGTATTCCCCTTCTTTAGGAGCAAATCGCTTTGGGGTTCCTACGTAATAGTTGTTAACAGTAAGAGTTTATTACAATACCCGGCTAACATTGGCAAAGTGTGTGAAATTTTACAGCAGTTCATTGTCTGCTGCATAAAAGGCGTGAATGCATTAGGATGCTGTAATCGACTTTAGTGCCAAAGTGGGCATTGGAGAAACATTTACCAAAACTGCGAACATTTTATTCCCTCCAGGTGGAAATAACACTTCAGGACATCAACGACAACCCACCGGTTTTTCCCAGCGACATGCTCGATGTGACCATTGAGGAGAACGTCGGAGATGGATTCAAGATAATGCAACTAACAGCCACGGATGCTGACGAGGTACGATTTCCTTGTTCTCCTGTGCTTTCGGCTGGGGATTCTGTTTAAACTTTTCCAGACATCAGTGTGCTGCCTTTTGTTAAAGTGTCTCACAGCCAGGTGTCAATCAGGTGCCTGACATTTTACCTGTTCTCTTTGTGGACAAGAAACATTCAGGATTTTGAGCAGGTAAAGATAAATAGGCACAGGATAGCTGTGGTTCATATCTCAAAATGTGTTTTGATGCTTGAGTTGTCAAGGTAGAACCGACTCATTTCCACAAAACTGCCTGATATTCAAGGGACCGTTTCTGCAGATGTCATTAATGTCTGTGGGTGCCACAGAGCTTCACTTTTCGGTGGATGTTCATTGTAATGTACTGTGAAACATATAGTGGTACAGGGGCACAGCAGGTAGCCCTGGAGCTTTACAGCCCCTTGACTGGGGTTTTGGATCTGGGTTTCAATATATAGTTTGCATGTTCTGCCCGTGTTCATGTGTTTCTTACTACAGGCCAAAAGCATGCTTGGAAAAAGGCAATGGTGAACCACCGCTGTGCCCTTCCCTACCATGGAAACCATGTAAATGTTTGCCATAAGTCAACTTCACCTTCATGGCACTCACCCTTATTATCCCCTTACATTGAAACGGTCTTGAATTAGTTTCTTTGACATTTTGACATCTTAGAGTGTGGCATAATGAGACGAGAAAATTTGGTACCAAAGCGTCACTTTGAGAAATTAAGTAAGAAAGTCGGTTTCCGTTACCCGTCCACCCTATCATAGTCCAAGCTGTGCAGCTCTGAATTCGCTCACAAATTACCCCACCGCAAATATGGGTTGTTGGCCTGAGAAGCTGGATTTACTGAGTCCCTACAATTCTCCTGAACTTGTTACCTGAGAAGTCCGGAGGCCGTAGCTTCGAGGGCCATGAGGGTAACGCACACCAATTGATTCTTCACATTTTGCAGGCGCTCCCTGAGCGACCACTCTAGTTCACATTACATCACGGCCTTCACTCCTGATTATAAAAGGACTTAATCTTCCACAACTCCAAGTAGGAGGTGGACCTGAAACCCGCTGCTGCCTGAAACTCATTCGTCACCAGCATCTTGGAGGCATGCGGCTTTGAATAGGGCCCATGAAATGCAAACAGCGCTCGGCAGACAAGGGGCGCGGAGGCCGACATCAAAAAAGCTTTCTGAAAATCAGGTGGGGAAAATGGACAAAGTCATCACGCACAACTTAAAGATGTTAAGGAGCAGTTTGTTTAATGGCCCATCACCCAAATGCTTATTTAACACTAATGTGATAAACTGCAGGTATTACTTAATGCAAGTCTTGAATCGTCACTTCAGAGGAAAACGTCTCCGTGTGGGGAACTTCATCCTCCCAGTGGAAATGTTCCCCCTCATGAACCAGTATTCAACTCATATCGTGTGTCTCAGGCGGACAACATGAAAGCCTCGAACTGTGTAGAGTTTGAAAGGGATGGAGAGAGAATCTGATATCCCACCCCTGCATTTGTTGCAGCTGTTTTTACACACACACACACACATATATAAAATATCATATTTTCTAATTATTGAGCTGAGCTGTTTCAACCGCACCCATAGAGCCTACAAACACATTCTAGACAACTGTGTGCTTCCAGCTTTGTAGCCGCAACTTGGGGAAGCTCCTTTCCTGTTCCAGTGTTCTTGCGTGTGTGTGTGTGTGTGTGTGTGTGTGTGTGTGTGTGTGTGTGTGTGTACACTACATGGCCAGAAGTATGAAGATTGACCTAAGTATCACCCCCACATGTGCCTGTTGAACATCCAATTCCAATTGCATGGCCATTAATATGGAGCTGCTCCACCTTTGCTGCTTTAACACTCATCTCTTCTGGGAAGGCTTTCCACCAGATTTTGGGAATTTGTGCCCATTCGGCCACAAGAGCATCAGTGAGGTTAAGTGAGAAGGGCTGGCTCGCGGTCAGAGTTCCAGTTCATCCCAGAGGTGTTTGGTGGCGTTGAAGTCAAGGTTCTGCGCAGCCACTCAAGTTCTTCGACACCAACCTGGGCAAACCGTGTGTTTTTAGACCTATCTTTGTGCGTGGTCATGCAAAGTCATGCTGGAGCAGCAAAGGAGCTTCTTCTTCCCCAAACTGTGACCACAAAGCTGGAAGCACACAGTTGACTAAGATGTGTTTGTAGGCTATGAGGGTGCGGCTGAAACAGCTCAGCTCAGTCATTAGAAGGGGGGTCCTCATACTTTTGCCCATCAACTGCATGTCCAAGCTACTGTATATAATTATATATAATTTAAAAAGGACATCATAGCTTTACAAAGTGAAAAGATGGTGTAAAGTATGTTTTTAATAGATATTTTGCCCTCTTTCTACTTTTCATCATGTATCCCTCCAGTGTATTAATACATTTCCCAGAGAAATATGAAACAAGTGTGAACATTATGGTTTCTGATGCAAGAAGAAACAAATCCTTTGTGCTTGTTTTTTAAGTCAGTTTACTTATTACTTTCATGTACAGATTTATTTTAAAATCTGTAATTTGGCCGCCTGTGTTTTCTGAAGCTATTTTGCAGGTATATAAGTTTTGCTAAAGAAAGGAAAATCCAGGACATGGCTTTTCTCCAGAGGACGGTGTGTTCTTCTGCACTGTGCTGTTGCAGTAAGGAAAGTCGGTACAGTGTTTCGAGAAAAGATTTTGGGGCAGAAGAGCCACATATGCTGTAGTTAAGATCTATCCTGTGGAAAATAAGTATTTAAAGCAGCCACGTTGCTGATTTCAACCTTCCAGTTCATCTTTAGGAGATCTTTTTTGTCCGCGATCTTTGTTATTGTGATTTTTCTCATCGGTGGATGAGAAAATACCTTGCAACTGTGAAACTCAATTTTGGTGTTGGTCCTGGTGATTGCAGCCATGTACGCTGCTTTCTGTTCAGTCTCATCTAGTTTCAAATTCCCATGAACTGTTTATTTATCACAACTGCTGGCACTCTATGAGTCAAGTTGGCACGTGTAATTTTTTAAATATTAGAGGTAATGTGCAGCTAATGTACAGAAGTAGTCAAAAACTTAAACACATGGTCAATATTAGTGTTGGATGAGCTGGACAGAAGACTGAAAATAAAGCCTACATCTGTGGGAACTGCTGCACACATGGCCACTCATTTTGTGATCAGAGTTCTTAACCAAATGCCTCATAAATATAAAGTAGTCTCTGGCTATTTGTGCTCAACGTTTTGGCCGGTATTGAAGCTCGATTCAGCTTGGTTTGAGTGTTAATGAATAAGATGCATAGCTTAGGGTTAGGGTTAGATCCATAGGCGTCCAAGGGTATGACGGGAATGAGTCCTCCTCCATTCATACACTCGGCTCAGCTCAGCTCATGGGAGGAAAACTCATACCCTCATACCTTTAGACAGCTAGCTATAGATCTTATTCTAGTCACATGTGTTCCAGGAGTTACGCTTCATTTTAGGCACACCAAACTGTTTTATCATGGCAACACAAATGCCAGCAAATGCCCACACTGTAGCCCCGTCTGCCCACATCACTCGGCTATGGAACTGCAGAAGCATTCAAGCACTTCCAGAAGGCCACATGTGTGACATCCTGAAATGCTGCCAGACTCTCAAGTGTCTGGCAGAACCTCTTTGACTGAGTGAAAATCAAACATGATGGCTCTGGTTTTCTCCAAATGAGGAATATTTTGGCCCAAAATGTGTTTCGCTAATATAACTTTGCTTACACACAGATTAACAGCATATTCAGTCACCGCTGAGGATTGCCAGTTCAGATTACTCATTGTACCTTCATGCCAGGTCCCTTTTACATGAGCGTTCACAGAATAAATTCATGTTTGTGAGGCACTTGGTGCCCAGCGGACGTGTGGCAGCTTGAGGTCACACGGTCGGTCACTGCAGCATCTCAGCATAGGTGTAGCTCATTTGAGCATCATTTCCCTGCCATCTGAGATCATTTGCACGCCTGCCGCGTCCAAATTGGCTCATCTGCTAAAAGGCTTTTGCTCGGCCCTGGTTTGCCGTAGGACTTTTCATCATTTAATCGGATGCTTCTTCCTCCGCCAGGCTGTGGGAGGGTCATAAAACAAGGCAAGGTCTAAGTGAAGGTCATGTTGGTGACTCCTGGGACAGGGACCCCTCTCAGAGCCCCCTTCCCTCCATCCCTCGTCCTCCCGCCGAGCCCCATCAAATCATTCACTGGCAAGCAGGGGGTGTCGGGGGTCCGGAGTGCTGGCTGCCACAGTGGCAGTCCAGGTGGCTGATGGCTTTCCCAGAGACCCCTGGGCTGATTGATGACAGCTGGGCCGTCTCAGCGACAGTGCCCCATTTTTCCAGTAAAGAAAAACACCGGTGCACCATTCCTTTCCCGGTCAGACATTGTTGCTTCAGGGGAAAAAAATGCAAGAAATCAGGTACAGTCAGTTTGATTTCACAGCTGACAGCCCAAAATAACTGCAGCAGACGTCCTAATTGACAGAATCGGCATAATTTCTGCTGACATTATTTGCTTTCTGAAGTGTGCCCAGAGAGATCAGGAAGCCGACCAATGGACCTGGCTGCTGACCTTCTGCGATATGGGAAATCTTAATTTGGAGTTTTCTCAAATGTTTATTTATGTCGTGCGAGGATCAACACCTAAAAAAGGAACAAGGCCTTCTTTTTTCCCCCAAATGTTTCCATGTGCTGTTTGAGAAGTTTGGTCTGTTTGGTGGCTGTTAAAAATGTGGAGTTGCATCTTGAAGATGTTTGCCTGTCATCTTAGAGCCCAGTCTTTCATTTTCATGTGCATAACAGTCATATTTGTCTTCGTGACCAAAGGATTAATTTGTAGAGGACGGCTGTGGTGTCCTTAAAGTTTAAAGACTTCAAGACAGCTGGGGGGAAAAATACTGTTAACTGCACTCATTTTTTGCTTTCACCCTAACTAATAAATCAGTTTGAAGGTTTCAATCTGAGATGAGGTTTTAGAGAAATTTCTATCCTCATCCATTATCAGTAACCACTTGTCCAATGGCGGGTTGCAGTGGTCTGGAATCTGTCCCAGAAGCACGGCGCTTGAGGTAGGATGCACCCTAGATGGGACACCAGTTCATCACAGGGCAATGGGACGCACTCATGCACGCCCACGTTCAAACACACTAAAGGCAGTTTAGAGTCACCGGTTCTCTAGAAACACATGTTGTTGGACTGTGGAAGGAAACCAGAGCAGCTGGGAAAAACCACGCAAACACAGAGAGAACATGTGCCCTCCACATAGACTGAATAGTGTTTAAAGTGAAGCGTAAACCCATCGCACAGGAGCTGTGGAGTACCACCGCCTGCTGGGTCAAAGTGCTGCCCTCTGTTCTTTATGAATAAGCTACACATATGTTAAAAATGCAGTACACTTTTCTGTCTGTCCCTGCTAGGGGCCCAACGCTTTGGTGACCTACACCATCATCAGTGGTGCGGATGACAGCTTCCGCATCGACCCCGAGTCTGGAGACCTCATTGCCGCCAAGCGCTTGGACAGGGAGCGAAGGTCCAAGTACTCACTGCTGGTTCGGGCAGATGATGGCAAGCAGTCTTCAGACATGCGGGTGAACATCACAGTCAGCGATGTCAATGACCACACGCCCAAGTTCTCACGGCCTGTGTATTCGTTCGACCTTCCTGAGGACATGACGCCAGGTATGGGTTTGGAGTCGGTTGTGTGTGCCCGCTTTAGCATCCTTCTTGTACAGCTGTACGTTTCCTTGTTTTTGTGCGACTGTGGCAGACCGAACAAACTGCTTCCAGTGCTGCCAACCTCTCCAGCCAACGTGCAATGCTTCATGCTTGTTAGTGTTTGGCGAGCCTGTGCTCCAATGCCCACAAAAAACCATAATAACTGCTGTTGTTTTCAATGCTCTTATGGCGCTTGTGTGTCAAGTACTGGTGCATAAAAAAGGAAAAAAATTCCATGACATTATTTCATTTTATTTTCTAAAAGTCTAAACTTGCCTTACAACAGTCTGATGTTTTTAAAACCACTGTTTCTTGGCCTTGCCCTTCAGGCTCCATCGTAGCGGCCATTCTGGCCCGGGACGATGACTCGGGAGCCAATGGCGAGATCACGTACTCCCTGGAGGAAGAGGATGATGACATGGTGTTCCTGCTCAATCCAGTGACAGGCGTCTTCAATGTGACACGGCCACTGGATTACGAGGTGCAGCAGTTCTATGTGCTGACAGCACGAGCGGCAGACGGCGGTGGCCAGGCCAGCTCCGTAAGGGTCTACTTCAACGTGCTGGACATCAACGACAACCCGCCTATCTTCAACAGCAGTGTTTGCAGTGCCTCCATCATGGAGAATGTTCCTCCAGGTTCTAGCGTCATCTCTGTGAAGGCTAGCGACGCTGATGACGGTATGGTTCCAGTAGCATTAGCCGACTAAGCACTGGCGACAAAGCTCTGTGATCAATTGATGCATCCTGAACCTTTATGAGGTCACCAGGAACTGTTGTTTAAAATAGCTTTTATCGTGATGTATTAGTCAGCTTTTTGTCTTACAAAATATCTGCCAACTCAGTTAAGTGAGATGGTGCTCTGCTGCATTGTCTTTGTCCAAGGTGACATCTCCATATCTGACCTTCTGTACTATATCACTGAAGACCCTCCCTTCTAAGCAGCACAGTGTGCCCTTTTAGTCCCACGTCTGAGAAATGAACTGGACTTTAGCATCCGTCATCCCGTGGTGTGCATACTCTCTGACCTTGGGGCTCCATTTTTGATAGCCACACAATGAGCTTCATTGAGAAAGCCCCATTGTCAGAGTTTCCTTCACCTCGACATGTGCTGATGTAGGAGCAACTTGCTTTGTAAACAGAGACAGACTATATGTGTCCTTTGATAATGTACTGGCTGTCTGCAGGATATGCAGGGAGATATGACCATTGTGAAGCAGCCCTGTGAGAACGGGACTGTTTCTCTGTCTATCTCAGTACAACAAAACCGTATCCGCACAGTTCGTGCACATGCAGGATCGAGCAGTGTAATGACAAGAATCAGTCTTCCTGCTTACTGAATCCTACAGTGTGACTATACTAATGTGGTTCAGTCATTGCCATAAATATTAAAAACTTATGTTCTGCCCCTGTGAATAAAATGATACTGAGGATATGGTGACAGAATAATAACATATAGTACATGTGAACATGCAGGTGTTTTACATCTTTTTTTCTGTCTGCAAGACTGAAAGTTAATACACGTTAAGCAACTTCTGTAAGTAATGATATAGCCATCCTGATTTTCTGCTCGCAATCAAATCTCACATTTTAAAAATGATCTGTTTTGTTTGACTGTATTAATATACCTTCATGATATATTTTTTAAGGTAAAAGAATTTTTAAGTAAAAGAATATTTACATTCCAAGGTAGCAATATTAAAAAAAAGTTGTCAAGTCAAGGGCCGAGGAACACTATTTTCAGGTTACTGTGTTGCCTGTTTACGGTATTCTCTTATTAATGTAAAGCTGAAGAGTGGTGAGTTCAGTCAAAACAATATAGTAGGGAGACAACAAATGATAAATTAATACTTGTGTGTTTACTCGTATAATATATTTATAAATATCCTAATCAGTGTCTTAAACAGAGAGCAAAAGGCCAGCATATTTACGAATAAGTGTTGAAGTCACTGTTATTCTTAATGTTTAGCTGATTGTTCTTAGTCTTTATGAGTTAGCTGGTTTATAACTTGAGTTAGAGAACTAGTTAAAAGCAGACTGCCAGAATTGAGTGGTAATATACAGTCAGGTAGACAAGGAAACATGAAGAACCTGCATGAGTAATAAGTCCTTCTGGCTATTTTCCTGCTAGGTCCCAATGCACAGATGGCCTACAGCATTGCATCAGGAGACTCTCTTGGCCAGTTCACAATAGACAAGGACGGTGTTCTGAAAACCAAGCAAACCTTAGACAGGGAGACCCAGTCTTTCTATAACCTCGTGATCACTGTGAATGACCTGGCGCTCCCCCCTGCCAGCCGCTTTACCAGCACGGCCCAGGTGTCCATAATTCTGCTGGATGTCAATGACTGCCCACCCAGCTTCATCTCTCAGAAGATGACTTACATTCAAGAAAACACCCCTGTGGACACAGTGGTCTTCACTGCCCAGGCCACTGACTCTGACAGCGGCCCCAACAGCTATGTGGAGTACTCTCTGCGTAGTCCTTTCGGGAATAAGTTTAGCATTGGCACAGTTGACGGGAACGTTCGTCTTGTGGGGGAAATAGACCGAGAGGAGTTGTCTAACTACACGCTCAGCATTGTGGCCACAGACAAAGGGGAGCCCGCCCTGTCGGCCATTATGGATGTGACCGTGATCGTGCTGGATGTCAACGACAACACTCCAAGCTTCTCCCAGAACATATATGACATTGAGATCGAGGAGAACATCCTGACCAGCACCGATGTGATTCAAGTGTCTGCCACGGATGCAGATGAGGGCACCAATGGCCAGATACGCTTCTCCCTGAGCAGCGGCAATGCCAACGGAGACTTTCGCATTGACTCGGTGACTGGAATGATCTCTGTTGCCAAGCAGCTGGACCGGGAGACCAGGTCCTCCTACTCTCTGGTGGTCCAGGCTGCTGACCGTGGCAGCAGCCAGAGGACAGACCGAGCAACGGTCAACATCGTATTGCTGGATGTGAATGACTGCACTCCAGTGTTTGAGCTGTCTCCCTACACTGTGTCTGTGGAGGAGAACATGAGAAACCTCCCAGAGGCCATCCTGCAGGTTAGTAATGTGCTGCATTAACCTCACTCGTGTAAAAATTCTTTGCATTAAAGTGGTCTTTTGTTCTTTTTTAATGTACCCACAATCAACCATCAGTCAGTCAGGTTTTTCCATATAGCACCTTCTGTTCAGTATAACTTGGCAATATTTTGAACAACTGATTTCCTGTTCCTATTAAACTGAATATTTTCATGCTTAAATGGGATTTGGAATTTTGTAGACATTTACTGTGGAATTTTCCTCTAAAATATTGCCAGGTTATGTATACTCATCCCCAAACCATTGAATGTGTCAAAGCACTTCTCTTTAACCGTAATGTTAAATTAAAGAAGTGATTTTGCCCTTAGTAATTAACTGCTGATGGTTGGTAAACAATCCTAATGGGTGTCTAAATGATGGGCCATCTACCTACACCAGATGGATGGCAATTTTCTGGGGGCCAGGAGACATGAGGAATTCAGACCTAAAAAAATGACCTATTAAACTATTGAAGCAGCGTCAGAGGTAAGAGGGGATGGTAATAGCACTCAGGACCAGTAGGAAAACAAGGCCCAGCTGCCAGCTTGGGACATGGGCCAGCCAGAGCATTCTGCCACACAAGAACGCTGGCGGTGCCACTCGAGTATCTGAGCTCAAGAAGTGCGGCGGGTTCGAAAGCAGCCTTGAGTTTAGAGGTTGGAGGTGTGAAGAAAGGCCTTCAGGCGGGCAACACTGTGTCTTTTCTTTTATTTTGAGTCAGTCAGTGCCTCAGTATCTTGATCTCTCTATGCTGCAGGTGGTAGCCAGAGACGACGACCAGGGCGCCAACAGTCAGCTGAGCTACACCCTGAGCAAGGGGAACGAGGGTGGGGTGTTCAGTCTCTCCTCCAGCGGTCAGCTCAGCGTCACCCAGAGTCTGGACCGCGAGGCCCAGGAGAGATATACACTAATCGTCACGGCAACAGATTCGGGTATGACCACAAATATATGAAGTTTGTGTGCTTTGTTTTCTGTGAATATTTCTTTAAAATCAGCAGTAAAGCTGTGGGAAAGTTTAAAGGATCCTTGCACGATCAAATACAGCTCATAATTGAGTTTAATTTGGCTATAAACTAAAGGTGCTGGTTTCTATGTTTCATATGAGACATCTTTATTATCGGGGATTATCTTTAGGGCACTTATAATTTGACTAGCGCAGTATTTGTTAATACAGTCTTTACATGACCTAATGTGAATGTATTCCACATTAAGTGTTGTACTGTGTGTTATGTATTACATTTGACTTATGTCTATCATTTCCCGTAATTATTTAAAACATCTTGAAATCGTTATATCTGGTGAATGAGCTCCATTACTTACAGTATGTGTCTGGAAAATCTCAGAACCATAGTCACAGTTAAGCATCTGCAGGGAAGAGTTCATGCACGTCTATAATACTGAGTTATGTTGCTGGAAGAGAGGATGAACGAGAGCGTCACCAAATGAGTCTTGCCTATTTGCACTTTTGCTATCTTAATTAAAATAATACACCGAAGCAGCTGCCTAAAACTTGACACTCCAAAGAGCATCTCACCAGTCAGGAGCAAGGCCTTCGGTAACGGGAAGGACGCTGTCGATGGCTGGCTGCTGCGGAATGAAGGAAGCGAAGTGCTGTGATGCGTGTCAGACTCCGGGGAAGCGGTGAAGCAGTGTTGTGGATTATTTTCTGTCGTTCCGTTTTGAGTCTACAAATTTTAAGAATGAATGAAAGAACGCTGAAAATACCCGTTGACTTGGTTGCTGCGACCATCTGATCTCTAATGTAATGAATAGGAAGCAAATAGTTGGCTCTTATTTAAAGTTTGGAGTAAGTTATGGCACACAGGGGTCCTTTGACTCACTGCTTCCTGG
Organism: Heterotis niloticus; assembly: GCA_018136845.1. Taxonomy (NCBI): domain Eukaryota; kingdom Metazoa; phylum Chordata; class Actinopteri; order Osteoglossiformes; family Osteoglossidae; genus Heterotis; species Heterotis niloticus. The sequence goes on from CM030888.1 coordinate 1,537,479, forward strand.
TAGCACTACAGCTGATGTCATCTGACCCCGAAACTTCAGTCCCCCAATGCAAGATCCCTCCTTGGGTGCCTTCTGTGGCCTCTCTATTTTTGACATTACAGACCCTTGATATCTCCAGTATGTGATTTTGGTCCTTCTCTAATCCAGTGCATGCAATAAGTTCCTCACTAAGTAAACAGGACTGGAGCAGGGTTGTGGTGTATGCACCGGTGTAGCAGATAGGACTCCACTGGACTTATGGGGTTGTGGTTCCACTCCCATTCTGAACGGGACTCTACTGGAATTATGGGTAGCTCTCTGCTGGCATTATGGGTATGGCTCCAGTGGCATTATGAGTAGGACTGGCACGGCGGGTGTTAGAGGAGGAAAGGTTACATTTAAATCTGCGCTATTCCTCTTAAAAAGCACTCCCTTTAAGTTAAATGTTTCCTTTCTGCTGCTCTGCTTTTATTCTGCCATAGAGGAAGGCCCGTCTCCTGTTTAAGCCAACTTGTGTCACTTCACTATGCAGGAAAACACAAAATGTGAGTCAGCGTGTAGCCTCTGCAGCATTGTTTGATTTGTAAAAAGAAGTGGATCCGATGTGATGCAATGATTCCTGAATGCTCCCAGTCTGAGCGATGCAAAGCAGACACACTTGTCCGTCGCGGCTCCGTGTTTTGTCATGTTGTCAGTGTAGACGTTTGTACAAGTTAACGAAAATATCTGTAAATTCCAGCTGCCGTGAGTGATTATACATGGTAGATGTCTCTTATATTTTCCAGCTACTTTTTTGGTGCCAATAGCAGGGAAACTTATTCAGCTTTGTACCTGGCAAGGAAAATCCCCAATGTAGACGACAGAAGATGCTCGTCGGTCTGCTCTATCTGCAAACATTTATAATCGTGGAAATTTCATACTTGTCATCTCCCAGACCAGAGTTAAGCAAATAAAAAAAATGTAAATACACAGTTTGGTTTATAGGCTTTGACTTCCATTTAACAGGCTTAGTGAAGCATTAGCCTGGGTTCTCAAAAAAATCTTTTCATTATAGAAGGGACCTTTTTTTGTCAAGCTTATTTTTAAATCATATTTACATATTTTTTACACCTGGTTTGCTTTTTGCAAAAAAGAACATTTAAGATAGACAATTAGGTGCAGTAATGGCAAAAAAATAGGAATTTTAAAATATTTTTTTCAGTATGGATTGTGGGCTGAATTCCACTGGGTTTGGCAGGACACTGAACGAGGCCGTCTTTCACAACATTTTAAAGGTCTCGGTAACGTAAAACCCACTTCTTGTGGCGTTTGCGGCATTTCCAGTCTGGATCACTGAAAGAGTGCTCATGAAATGGGTGGAAACAAAGGAGCATTTCTGGTGCTGGTTCTCATAACGGTTCCTGGCCAAGGAGCAGGAATTTGGCAGGCCCTTTGTGTTATTTAGAAACGTGAGTTTTGGGCCAACCGTGGTACATGCAGCACTCGTGCAAAGGTGTTTTTTAGGGAGGGGTGTTGCTGGCAGCGAGGGGTTGGACCTTTGCTGTGGAAACTCGCTGGAAGACTCTCAGGAAAAGAAAGGGAGATAACAGGGTCCTGCACTCAGACGAAAGGAGCTACACAACATCTGGCCTCAGCTGTGGACAAATGAAGTTTTTAATCAGGACTCGCTATCGCGCGGCTGAAGTCTCCAGTGGAAAGGGCCTGGATCTCAGGGGGGTTCTTTTGTCCTCCACCTCCGTCCTGCAACCGTGTCCTGTTAGCAAGTCTTCTGTGCAACAATACAGCTGACTGTTTAGCTGTTTATTGAGTCTGCCTGTTTCTGCTAACAGTTTCCTCCCACTTCTGGTAAATGTTTTCACTCTGCCATGCTGTTTTTTTTCTGCATTGAGATAGATTGTATGTGTGTTCGTATCTCTGAACGTGGGGGTTGTATGGAGGACACGCAGTTCAAGGACTCTAGGGAGTAACCAGAAATGCTGCCAGTTCATATCCCTGTCACCACCTCGCTGTTATAACTTACAGGGATGTGTAGGGTGAGGTCTGAGACTTGTCGGTGTGGTAATGGGCTTTTGGGATTATTTATTAATGTGTCCGACCTCCTTTTTCTAGGCAACGTTCAATGTAATGTTTGCAAATGTGATACACCGGGCATAGTGGGGTTCGAGGAGAGACCAGGTTGGGGGCGGTATTGGCTGGACGTCTGGACTGTTTTCATCAAAAATGCTAGTACCGGGACTAACACATAAGAACACAACAGATCTGGACAGCTTGTGCATCCATATCGATGTTTGCTGCAACAAAATCCTGTCTTCCAACGGTCTGCTTATGTCACCTGATGCCGATCAGGCACACCTCTTAATGCTAGAAGTGAGCGTGGCTGTGCTCCTGCCTGCCACAGTGCAACAGAGAGATTGCAGTCATTTACACACTTATGGAGCTGGGTCACTTTACTGCAAGTACCTTGCTCACAGGTGCTACAATCGGAGTAAGGCCCGGAACCCCAGCCTTTTTTGAAGATGGCAGCTTCCACTGCTATGCCACCTGCTGCCCTTTTTATTCTGCCATTACACCACTTTGCTTCACATTTCCTAGTGAGCTTCAGTTCTAAGGATTCTGCTGAGAGGAATGAGGTTTCTCTATCTATGTGGGAGATGTTTTTATTTCTTCGTGCGACACACTTCTGGAACAGCTTTGGATCACGCCGGAGGCTCTGGACTCTGGCGAACCCCGTTGTATGATCGTGAGGCAGTTCCAGACAGAGCAGGAGGAAAACGTTTATTTCTCCTAGAGGACCACAAGCATCCTACATAAGGACAGTTTGCAATCTCATTTGGACTCTTGAACTCACAAGGGAGCAAGCAAGTATTGTACATAACGGCCATTAAGTCCTGCACGCCACTCAGTATGAACCGTTTCACTTCAGTCTGCTTTTTTTCTGCGAGATTTCCCCCCTTTTTATGCACCCTTGCATGCCCCTTGACACTGGTAAACTCCATGCTGTCCTCAAGCTTTGGGCAGGGTGTTTGGGAAACTTGGCCCTTTGGTATACTATGTCACAGAGGATATTGTGTCCAAGAAGCTAGTCAGAAAGCTGTATATTTTATTTAAAAAAGTCTCCCTTATGGCTTCTGGAGAACCTATTGCCTTCCCCACTGCCGTGGCGACTGTTATATTTATCGGTTGCATGGACACACAGCTGAGACTCGAGGCGGCTGATGGACCCCGACATCTCGAATGGAAATCATCTGTGTGTCATGTAATGAGACAGTGGGGTTTAGTTTTAAACAAGACACTGCAAACCCTTTTATTTGTTGCATTTTAAGCGACCGGGATGTCAGATTCCAATTTAAGGCACGTAACGGGTACAGCAGTCGGGGCAGACGTGTTTGCTGTCCACGTGACACGAAGTAGATGCACGGTCCACCGTTGAACTTGGAGCATTTGTTTCGAATGAATCACGGTAAAAAGGTGAAGAATTTTGTTTTATGGACTGTTTATCGCGTGTGTGTAAACCTTTTCATATCTGCCAGCAGAGCGTAAATCACAGGTTGTTGACCCGATGTGCAGCGTGTGACTGTATGAAAAACAGGCTTGTTTACTTGGTTCTAGAACTTTCCTCCCAAGTCTGCACGGAGATACGAGCCGGGTGAAACAGGGTCTGGACGACGAAGACACCTTGCAACTGCCGAATCCTTGGCCCGTGGCAGACCGGGAAGAAGCAGGCGTGCGTTTTCCCCCGCTGCCAATGTCGCAATCCTTACAGATCTCAGCTGAGTTGTTTATGCATCATCTGTGTCGTCCCATTATTTTATCTCATTACATTTTCATATGCACACCATCTGTGTTTGCTAAAGGATGTGTGCAAGAAATAAGAACATCTCCCTTCCATTAACCGGTATTGCTTCATAATACCCACCTCAATTGTCTATGATGGTTAAGAGATATCAGCGATTCTCCACCTTTCTAAGCAGTCCCAGGTTGCAACTGCAGACTATGGTAGAGAGGGTGAAACTGCAGGCATTCTGCAGGGCCGAGGCTGTCAATGTGGTCGGGGCTCAGATTTCTCAGGTCCACAAAAGCTTTTTCAATTCTGCTATAGTAGGATTAGCAGAGGAAGCAACTTGGGGAAAAGCCCACATGTGTCCCTGGTGAGAAAAAGGATGGATATGCTGAGAGTCCATGTAGGGAGCCCTTAGCTACAGAGCTGCGGAGGAAAATCCTCCTCCCTGGGTGCTTCTGTTGTCCCTTCCCTATAGAAAGGCATCCTTTCACGCCCCCGCTTAGGGCACCGTGTTTGCACTTCTACTTTTCAAAGGCTAAGTGACTGCTTAGCATATAAAGAATGATCAGTGACTACTCAGTTCAAAGTCTGGGCCTTTTAAACTGCACAATGGCCTCCTGGGTGCCCTTCCTCCACCATACATTACCAGTAGACTCCCTCTTGGGCCCAGCTGTGGTGAAGAGGCTCAAACACTGGTGAGGAATATAATTCCTGTCTGGAAAGTATTTAGTGAAGAATATATAACAGATTGATGCAGATAAGTTTGCTTTTCTCTAAGGTAATGCAGCCGCGTAAATGTCATTGTATCAATGCACGGTATTGATATTATGCAGGATTACAGGACTGAAACCCCAGTAGGATTCAAATCCAAGTTTTTTAATTATCAGAAGAGTTCCCAAACCACTGTGTTAACTGCCAACCCCCCATTTTCACCCCCTTTACTCCTCCTTGCTTGTGTGCATTCTTAGGATATTAAATGCATTCAATTGCAATACCAGTCAGATAAAATTTTAATAAATGGTTGCTAAAAAGGTAGCCGTTGCAAAATTACTTTCAGAAGTTGCCACGATGTACCGGTAATACAGTATATTTATGAAAACTACAGTCAGTTAATGTAGCCACAGCAAAATTCCAGCAAAACAGCATATGAGGTTCCTCAAGTGAACTTCTGCAGTCCTGCACCCTTTAGCTTTCACTCCGGGGCTTTTTAACGACAGCCTTTTTTCTGCCCTTGCTTTCTGGAGCCCTTAACAATGGCTGGAACGCAGCACAAGTGTAAATACTTTTACCGTGCTTAATAAGGGCTCTGAGAGTCAGTGTGGCCCCACACATGCCAAGGTTCGTGTGTTTCGAACCCAGACGTGCTCGCATGCTCGCCACGTGACCCTTGTCAATTTCATGTTATAGCGTCACCTGAATGTACCTCTGCTTCCATAATTTTAATGTCAGACTCAAGTTCTTGCTTGTTATTAGGACCACATTTTCTCATTTACAAAGGCACTTAAAAGTAGAAGCAGGTTTTTATTTTATGCCCCTTGGACAACATTTACAGGTTCCACTGGAATTACAGACACATTTTTGTTTGCTTTATACCCGCTTAATTTTAGTGAATGATATCATGGAAAATATGTTATGTGAAGTCTGACAGAGTCTCAATTTTGATATGCAGTTTGGATCTTTTAATTGTATATACACATGTGTATCATCTGTGTATTTCAGCATGTACTGTTCGTGTTCAGAATGCTGATGTGATCTGTGCTCTTTTTGAGGGCCATACAGAAACCCTCCCGCTCCAACCTTTGCAAGTGACAAAAAAATTGCAAACGTAATATTCTTCCAAGTCCACTATTTTCAAATTGTCGAGCTGAGTTTCCAGTTCTTGGCACTGGATCTTTCTTCTCCTCTGTCCGCTCTTTAATTGCAATTTGGTATATTCCGTTGGCCATATTGGCTCAATCTCTGTAAGAAGAAAACATTGTTTATTTCATTAGGTTTGGCAAACCGAAGTTCCTCTGCCCCTCCAGTTGCCATCTATTCAGCCATGTTTGACAGCACCATTAAAAGGGGCTTTGTCGCAAAGCAACGGTGACTAGGAGTGAGAAAAATGTCCATTTCTGCAAAAATGTGGGTGATTTTCCACGAGTAATGATGTGCTCAATTGGCAGGAACCCCCTCCCACCCCAAACACCAAGTTCATAAACTGCAATTAACAGTCCAGCATAAGCCTGCGAGTACAGATGGCTGTCCCATAAACGTATATGTTCATCCATCTCCCCGAGTCAACCTGTTGAACCGCAAGGCTTTAATGAACCCTGCGCTGCTCCTTAGAAACCACAATGCTGAATAGGAGTTAAAGAGAAGCGAAAAGAGTACGAGGATCAGTAATTCGCCGTACGACATAAAAAAAGTTGTTAAGATTTTATTATTAACCGTTATTTATCTAACACCTTTGTCCAAAGGTGACTTACAAGGTCGGCTTTGTGCACGATTCATACAGCTGGGCAACCTTTGCGGCATCTGTTAAGGAAAGTACCCCGATCGAGGTTACTCCAGCGGGAGGTGGTGTTGAAACCCGCATCACTCGACTACAGGGTTATGGTCCTAACCACTCTGCTCCCCGCTGCCCCGTGTAGATGGACAACATCTAATTGGGAAATACAGACGCTTATTGTCAGGCTGGTTCACAGCAAGAGGCACGCCTACGCTCACCTGAACCTTGAGTCGGGGAGATTATTCGAAAATGTGTCACTCATTGGTAAAATGTAGCTGTTCAGACAAAATACAGTAATAGATAAAAGTTGTGCTATTTCAGTTGACTGGGCTAAGCTGGCAAACAGATATGTAATGTAAGGTTACTTGTTTCTTCAGCTGTAAACATAACCTGCAATTTGGCCCAAGCGTCCCATATTTGATCAGTATAATTTAAAAAGCTGCATATAGTAATTACCCCTCCCACACACGCTCCCCTCTGTGGCCCAGAGATACGGTGAGATGCTAAGAGCTAATGTGCTTTGTCCCCAGCAATGTGTGCTAATCGGCTACTTAGACGCTGCCATATGGTTATGGGAGACAATGCTTTGCTGCGCGCGACTTAGGGTTCGTCTTAGCAGGAGAGCTGTCTATGTGTGTTTAAGATGAAGCAGAGGAACAGATGGCGAAACACCGGGCCAGCGGTTATTGCGGACACGCACCCGTATCGATGTCTTTTCCGTTCTGTTCGGCTAAAAGTGCATGCGTGACGAACCCATCGGCCGTCGGCGCTATCGCCGTGCGATCGGATCTAAGGTGCAGAGGCCGCGACACGACCCGTGCGAAAGAGTGTTTGTCTAAGGTCTGGGGTATATCTGGTGTTGAGGAGTTAAGCGGTTCATTTTTCGGGCCTCTGTGGCTGCCTGCGACATTTCTGAATTTATCTGAATACCATCAGTGTGTTGTACTCCTTAGAATGATGAGGACGACTCCTCAAGTTCTCATCAGGACAGACCCTTGGCTCGGAGAGCATCAGCACGCATGTGGAGCAGCCGATTTCAGGCCCGGGCCTCTTGAGTAATGCGGGCCTCCAAGCGGGAGAGCCGCATCATAAAATACTTCCAGCGGTGATGGGAAAAGCACATTTCCCGGGCTTGGATTCACCTCTCTCCTGCTTCTTCAAGTGAAAGCTTTGTGTACATGTTCACCAGCGTTGCCTACGTCTGTTGGCAAAACAGTTTATAATCAAAACAAGGCCAGTTTTGTAACATATACAGTTTATGCGGAGAGGGATGAGTAAGTGTGTCGATACATGAAGAACACGCATATGAAAGCAAGTGACGCTCAAAGAGGTTTGAGACGTTAAAGGCGCCCTAGAGTGACCACAGGTGTGGCTGTGCACACACAGGTACGCATAAGAGATTGTTAGGGTGAACGCGTGCGAAAGCTCACAATTATATGAGGGCTTGCCTTTGTGTAAGTACTCAAGTGTTTCAGGCGGTGGGGGTGATGGGGGTGGTAAGGGTGGGGTAAGGCAGAGCCACTTAAAAGGCCCCTTCTCTCTTGGTGAAAATTTGAAACGTAAACACAGTAAGTGAGGATGCTCTGACCACTCGGTCCCAGAGCACTTGATCTGCTTGCTGGAGTTTACCGAGTAAGAGTGATGGCACAGTGGTTTATTTACCCGATCCCAGTCCCCCCGCTGAGGGACTGCCCGAGGTCCGGGTGACACACACTTGCACCGATGCAAGCCCGAGCTCCAGATGTGCGCACTGCAATCAGGGTCGTCATTCCCATGGAATTCAGAATAAAACTGCACGCTGCGGGTGCTCCTCCGAAATGTCACTGTGGATTTCGCACCACGCCGTGGGGGATGGGGGTGCTGCTAGGGGAGCTGAGATTTACCGGTAGCTCCTGCCTGGTCCCAGGATTGCCCGAGGGGGTGGTGGGAGTTGGTACGACAGCCCTGCGGTTTTCTCTTGGCTCGTAAATAGAAGCAGCTCACCAAGAACTGCTGGGAAGGCAAGAAAGAGGCATTCTGGGAACGCAGCCTGCCTATGGAAACAGTATTTTTCACCACAGAGCATGGCGGTGCACGGGGGCCAGAGCTGCAGGCGAGCTGTGCAGATTTCCACCCAGCTCCTTTTGCGGTGGGATGATGTCACGCGGACATCTCGGATCCCTCTGCTTTGTCCCCCCATTGCTGTCGGTGGTGTCCGCTGACGCAACCAGGCAACGGCCGCTGATTTAGTGTCCGTGACACTTCTTCTGCTGGACTTTAGCCAAAAAATTAGGAGAAAGTGAGGCTGGGGACAGAGTTTTCGTCTTTGGTGCACTCCTGAATTTGACTAGTGAGTAAAAGTCACGGTAGACGAATAGGTGCAGTCGCGCTGTCCTTTCTCTAAGTTACGGATGTTATTTCAAACGTGTCCCGTGTTACTCCAAAATCTATCACTGAAGTCTTCTGGCAAGAGAAAACACAGAAACTATTTATAAGACAAAGTCTTAGGATGAAGTCATCAAGTCCTTCCAGCCCCGTGCTTGCAGTTGACTCCCTGAACCCTAAACCATCCAAGTTGTTTTCCAGTTCAGTTTGGCCTTAAAGATGTCTTGAAAGATGCTAAGCGCTAATGTGAGGGTCGTAGCCAGCTTAAAAAGACCTGCAGAAAGGCAAGTCTTTCCACACTGTAAAACACCATGTGACCAGGTCAGTGCCGCTTTGGAGAGGTTCTGCAGACTCATGCTGGTTTCCTACAGAAAGATGCATCATTTATGCAGGTTGATTCCAGATTCTTGCAGAACGATCCTGCATTTCCTGAGACCAATGCCAGATTCTTGCAGACGGGTTTCCGCAGATCATTGTAGGAATCCTGCAGAACAGTGCAGATTTCGGACCAGTATCGGATTATCAGGATGCTCACAGGGGAAGGAAAGCAGTAGCAGCAGGAGGAGGTTCATGGACGGTCATCCAAGTGCACAGCCACTTGCTCCTTGGCCTGAGCAGCTGCGTTGTCCTCAACTCCCTTTCTCTGTTGGTCGTGATGTCACATCCCCCTGAGAAGCAAAATGGTTGGATGGGGGCCAAACATTTCAAAACATTAAAAGTCACTCCAACAATAAAATGAACACAGTTCACAACGGTGGAGAACAAAAATTTGAAAATAAAGTTTATAAACAAATCATGAAAGGTTGACGCTATCAGTCATCCCGGATGAGGTTGCATGCAACTCGGTGACCTGTTTGGTCACCTTGGGCATAAAGGTTTGGACATGGATCTAAAGTCTTGAGCAAAAACCTGAACAGGCTGTAAACGTAGACTGTCTGCTGTTTACCTGGAATGCACCCAACACGTCAGCTATGTGCTCACATCGGTTACTATAACTGTAACAGCCACGCCTGAAGAAAACGGATTTGAAACTGTAAGAGGATTATTATTATTATTGTTCTTGTTGAAGTTGAGCTGCAGATGAGTGTGCTGCGTTCGAGTGCCGGAACAATGACACACACCTCACTTGTCACATTGGAGGCCACTGGTGCCCCAAATTGTCCTGCAACGTGACCGCGCTCCGTTTCTGCAAACTTGCAGGCAGCTACTTACTTACTTTTGGTTTAATGCACGCATTGACAACGTGCATGTGTGAGGGAGCATTAGCGCGTGCGCAACAATTTATACTGTAGGTGAACTGTAATAAATAAAGCTTATATGTAAGTAATGTAGCTCTCACAGAGCACAAGGTGAGGTCTTTGAGAAAATATAAGTGGATATGCATTATTAATAACTGCAAATGGTGTCAGTAACAGTTCAGGTATTCAGCTTTCTACAGATAAAAACAAGTCTTGGGGAGGAAAGATTTGAAAGACAGGAAACAACTGCAGCAATGAGTCTGGAGAAGCAAGTACTGCAGTTGCTAGAGCTCCTGCTTTGCACACAGCCGTCCTCCCGCTTTAATTCCATTGGTGGGTATGTCACTGTAAGTAGCTTAGTGCTGTATAAAACACTGAAAGTGCAAAAAAATAGTGCTGTCTTTACACTAGTTGAGAGGAAATATTAGTCCTGTGGCAGCAGATTCCAAAGAAATGTGTGTGTTTTCTGGGCAACCCATACTGTATGAATGCAGGCGGTGGTGTTCACAGTGTTAAATATACACGTCAGCATATACATGTACTGCGTGTATGTATGTTTTGTAGTTATGCTTCTCCCGGAATGCCAGACTTGAGGATGTTGTACATAAAACACACAGTACATCCTCATCTTACCATGAGACTGCAAGGTTGCCTTCATATCTGGAGTCCTGTTCAGGATCACAGAGTCCTCATCCTCCATGTAATCGATAGCTGCGATACTGTACCCGCATTTGCACGGAACTCATCAAAGGAGGCTTGTGAATTTCGTGTTGCTGAGGCAGAGTCTCTGTTAAATGCTATCAGCTGGACATTGTCCTGTGCTGAGCTCCCCAAGCAACTTTTCAGCGTTGTTAGTTGCTTTTGGGTCCGAAAGGCCTCAACCTGAGTTTGGTCGAAGGAGACGCTGCTCAGAAAAAGATGTTATATGCAGGAGAAAGCAAAATGAGAACATAGCATGATTCATCTTCTTTTTTGCCTTCGCAGAAGAAAAGTTGGAGGCTTGCGGTTTTTGGGGCTGGTATTTTTGGACATCACTTGGATCTTACTTTTTGCTGTTTGTGTGTTTGAGTGTTTATGTTTAACAGCGCAGGAATGCGCTCCGAACGCTTTGTTTATACACTTACGCAGAATTACATTAGCTGTTCCCGCTTCCAAGCCAGCCTTAGATGTACGTGTAAATGCAAAAAAACAAATGTTCTCGTCCTCACCCGTGTGCTCCTCGCTTCAAATGGGTTCCGCCGTCACCCGTCCTTCGATTCAGCTCCTCCTCCTTGGTCTTTCCTTAATCGGATCGGTCAAAAGAAAGGCCCCGAGCGAAGCCTCTCCTCCACATTAATGGCTCTGTGACCGTGACAAACGGACGATGAGAAGCACATGCTGTCGATTATTCCTCCTTTTACCGCGGCTGGACCTGACCTCAGTAAGCAGCCCTGTGTGTTCCTCCTGCAAGACTCATATTTTCCCCCCGGATCCTGCAGGACTCAAGTTCAACGTGGATTAAAGTGTAGTGTCTTTTGCCAACTTTTCATTGTTATTCTTTTCTTATGTTATGTTAGCGCTCCACCGTTTGCAAGTTAAAGCGTTTGATGTTATCTGGGAGCCCGATATAACGTTAAGTGCAAATGAATTTTAATCATCTTCTAAAGTAACATAATGGAACAGATGTGATTTTTTTGTTATTATGCTAAGCTATTATTTCTCATCTGCTCTTGATTTGAATCCAGGCCCTCTGAGCTTTGGGAGCTTTTCGCTTTTTTTCAGCCTGTGTGTCACAGAGCGAAGCAGTCGTTTGATTTTGACTCGAAATGGCTCTTTCTCTGTACTCTCTCGAATTCCAGCATATAACTTGGACAGTGCTCTTTTTCCCTAACCCATCTCATCGGCCATGGTTGGAAACACAAAAACACTGGAAAACACCCCACCCGGACCTCTTTGTAGGGGACCTTCTTTGCAGAGCGTAACTTTTTATAGCTCCAACAGAGGCTACAGAACACTTTAAGCACCCTATGAAATGACATTCACACTCCAGGTACATAGATAATCCTAGCAGATGGTGCCGGACTCATGTATGCAGCAGGAGAGCAGCGAGTCTGAAAGAGACGCTTCTTGAGTGCAGGGAGGGACAGATTCGGCTGCTGTAAAGGAAATGGGGGCACTCGTTCTTCTAAATCAGGGCCAAAAATAAGTACATGCACGCTCGATTTTGAGGCGAGAGCGAGTCCACCGACCGGCCAGACACGGAGGAGCGTGGAGTTCCAGGTGTGATCGGCTCTGCGAATTTGACCCTTTTCGATTTGCTCCGTTCGCCTGACAGGTTCCCCATCACTCAGCGGTACAGGCACTGTCGTCATTGAAGTGGAGGACATCAATGACAACGTCCCACTCTTCGCAGCCGCTTCCTTCCACACCACGGTGCCGGAGGACGCCCCCACAGGGACAGACGTCCTGCTTGTCAACAGCTCAGACGCAGACGCCGGCCTCAACGGCGTGATCAGGTGCAGGTCATGGGCTGGGCTTTTTTGTTTCCACGAGGTGGGGGGCTTGTGCCACAGCCCCACCCCTCCACACTCGCTCATCGGTCACCCCCTGGGACTAAAGCAGAGGGTCAGAGCAGAAAATCTCCTGCATGGTAAACATAGTAATGAGGACGTTAATTGGTGGTGACAGAACTAGAGATCCCATCGTGCGCTGACTAGCATGAAACCGCGCACACAACCAAACCCTAGCAGCTAGTTTCCGTTCTCACAGGCTGCAGATGAAGTCCGTTTCATTTAACACACTCTGTGTTAGATGGTCATATAGGTTTTTCTTACTTTGCTCTGTAACTACCTCGGATTCTTAACTCGCACGGTTTTGGGAGGGACACCTATGTGAAAGAGTCGTGTGAACTACACGCATTTGGACTGGTGCAGTCGTCAGAAGTGCTTTATTTCTGGGTTTTGCTGGAAAGTTCTGAAAAAATGTATGAAACCCGATGCCATTCTGCAAGCCAAAAGTATGACTTTCTGGTCAAGAAGAATTCTGGGATTTGTCCAGCTCTTTAACTACAGAAGAGGATGGTTTTATTTAAATGTCGCATGCTCTGGAATAAAAACAAACCTTTAGGATTCAGCATCTCCGACATAAATTTTACAGACAGCTTTTTACGGATGTCTTAAAAAATAGTAAATCTATTATTTATTTTGACCACATAAAGAAACGTACATCCACTCTCACTTGTTAGACCTTAAGTTTCTGCTTACCTAAATGTTAACAACAGTGCCCTCTTCAGGATTCCCTTGGCATTGCCAGGATGACAAACGCCTAAATGGATCCAAACGTTTGAAGCGACATATACTTATGATTCACTTTGTTAGCACCATTCCCACTGCTTTTTTTTTTTTTTGTTTAGTGGATCTTGCCTTTTTTTTTTTTGGGTCCTCTAGTTACAGCCTCACTGGGGGCAATGGCCAGTTCTCCATCAACCCTGCCACGGGGCAGATCATCACCAGCTCCTACCTTGACCGGGAGAGGCGAAGTAGCTACCAGCTGCTGGTGCTGGCATCTGATGGAGGGCAACCGGTGGGGCTGTCCAGTTCTGCCACAGTGTCTGTGGTGGTGACAGATGTCAACGACAACCCACCCCGCTTCCACCACCACCCCTATGTCACCCATGTCCCAGCATCCACCCCAGCTGGTAGGCCCAAGGCTGGGGGTCTAAGCCCGGCGCGTTATGTTTGTTCATACACATCTTCAAAACTGTTGTAATGTTTCTACTTCAATTTTAAAGGTTTGCTTAAAGTTTTCAAAATCTTAATGGCAGAAGCATGTAAATTGAAATGCTATGTTTAAAGCTATTTACAGCCCGCTGAGAATGTGCAGTTAATGTTTTCTCAAAAAAATGTCATTAGATGGAAATTATTTCACTCTTCAATACCTGTTTTCCTTGTCATGGCCTTTCGAAATTTTGTTGACCTGTCATTGTTGACAGCGCCAGATAGGAGATTTGATGCTTTCTGCAGATCCTTTATGGTCTTCTCTTTGTCTTTCCTGGGTTAGGGTCTCTAGTCTTTGCAGTGACAGTGACTGATGAGGACACTGGCCAAAATGCTCAGCTGCACTACTCCCTAATGGGCAGGAACTCAGAGAAGTTCAAAATCGACCCAGTAAGAGGGGCCATCACAGCCAGCGAGAAACTGATGGGCACCTCAGAGGTAACCTTCACTGTGCGGGTCAAAGATGGTGGTCCCACTCCCAAGACCGACACCACAACTGTGACTGTCAGATTTGTGACCGGAGCCAACTTCCCAGTCATCAGAATGGAACAGACAACTTTCACCTTCCCTGAGAGTCAAGCCACAAACACTCTTGTGACCAAAGTTTCTGGATCCTCACCCCGAGGGGGCTCCTTGTCGTACTACATCGCCAGCGGGAACCTCGACGGAGCATTTCATGTGGACCAGCAAACTGGAGAGCTTTCCATCAGGAAGGACCTTGATTTTGAAAACATACAGAAGTATGTTCTTTGGATCGAGGCCAGGGACCAAGGATTTCCTCCCTATTCATCCTACGAGAAAGTGGAAATAACCATACTGGACGTCAACGACAACCATCCTGTTTTTGAACGAGAACCATTCCGAGCTGAGATCTTAGAAAACCTCTCTCCTCAGAGAGTGCTTGTGGTTTCAGCTGTCGATCAAGACAGCGGGCTAAACGGGCAGCTGGAGTACACGATTGTGGATGGAAACAAGGAAAATAGCTTCAGTATCAACCGGGCAACGGGAGAAATTCGTACTACCAGGCCTCTCGACAGAGAGAAAGTGCCACAGTATGAGCTGCAAGTGCGGGCAACTGATCGAGGCGCTCCACCAAAAAGCACACTTGTTAAAGTTTTAATCGGCGTCCTAGACGTCAATGACAACGCCCCCAGGTTTTCCCAGATATTCAGCTCCACGGTTCCAGAAAATGCACCCATAGGCTACACCGTGGCACGCGTCACAACTTCAGATGAGGACACCGGTGCCAACGCTGTAAGCCGGTACTCTATTGCCGACACAAGTCTTCCCTTCACGATTAATTCCGACACCGGAGACATCAGCATCAGCAGACCTCTCAACAGAGAAGATACCGACCGCTACATTGTAAAAGTTTCTGCCCACGACTCAGGTTGGACTGTCAGTACAGACGTGACCATATTCGTGACAGACGTAAATGACAATGCCCCTCGTTTCAGCCGCCCGTCCTATTACCTGGACTACCCTGAAATGACTGAAATCGGTTCCGTTGTGACCCGTGTGTCAGCAACAGATCCAGACGAAGGCATCAACGGCCAGATTTTCTACTTCATAAGATCGCAGTCGGAATTCTTCAGGATCAACTCCAGCTCTGGGGAAATATACATTAAGCAGCAACTGAGGTATCAGAACTCCAGCAGACACAGCAACGTTAACATCAACCGACACAGTTTCATCGTCACCGCCTCGGACCGAGGGGCCCGACCTCTGATGAGCGAGACAACCGTCATCGTGAATATCGTGGACAGCAACGATAATCCGCCCGAATTTCAGTCTGCTGGCTATTTTACCCCAGTCACTAAGAGTGTCAAAGTGGGCACGAAGCTTCTGAGAGTGGTGGCCACAGACGGGAAAGACTTTGGCGTAAACTCAGAAGTGGAATATTTAGTGTCAGGAGGAAACAGCTCAGGCAAGTTTCGCCTGGATAAACAAAGCGGGTGGCTCACAGTGGCCACACCTCTGACGTCGGATATGAATAAGATTTTTTTCCTTGAAGTCACCGCTAAAGACAAAGGGAGCCCCCCACTCTCATCCAGGACCACAGTGCGTGTGGCGGTAACAGAGGAGAACCACCACACACCAGAGTTTTCCCAGAGCCACATCACTGCCACGGTCCAGGAGAGCCTCAGTGTGGGCACCACCATAAGGACTTTGTCTGCCAGGGACAAGGACAGGGAAATGAATGGCCACATCACATACAACATTACCTCAGGCAACGAGGCTGGCCTCTTTGCGCTCAACAGCAAGACAGGGGCTCTGATATTGGCTAAGTCGCTGGACTATGAACAAAACCAAATTCATGAACTCAGAGTTACAGCCACAGACGGAGGGTGGATTGCAAAGACTGGTTACATCACGGTCACGATTCACGTGAGCGACGTGAATGATAACCCACCCGTGTTTCATCCAAACGAGTACTTCCCAACCGTTCAGGAGAATGTCCCCAGCGGTACGGTCGTGGTGCGCATGAACGCCACCGACAAGGACTCGGGGTCAAATGCGGTCATCGCCTATGCAATACAGTCCTCTGACAGCGATCTGTTTGTTATCGACCCCAACACAGGCACAATCACCACACAGGGTTTCCTGGATTATGAGGCAAAGCAGGCCTACCACCTCACGGTGAAGGCCTTCAACGTCCCAGATGAGGAGCGCTGCAGCTTTGCCAACGTCAACATCCAGCTGAAGGGAGCCAACGAGTATGTCCCCCGCTTCGTCTCCAAGCAGTACTACTTCGAAGTGTCTGAGGCTGCCCCCAAAGGCACGGTGGTGGGTGAAGTCTTTGCAAGTGACCGTGACCTTGGACCAGATGGAGAAGTCCATTATTTGATTTTTGGGAGGAGTAGGAAGAAGGGGTTCAGCATCAACAAGAAGACGGGCCAGGTTTATGTGACGGGTCCCCTTGATCGCGAAAAAGAGGACAAAATATCACTCAGGGTTCTTGCAAAGAATGCTGGGAGCATTAGGGGGGCAGACATTGACGAGGTTTTTGTGAACATCACCATTCTGGATGCCAATGATCCCCCTGTCTTCTCCATGGACCTGTATGATGTGCAGATCAGCGAGGGTCTGTCTCCAGGAAGCCTGGTTACCTTTGTCAGCGCTGAAGACTCAGACTCCGTCCCCAGCTGGAGCAGGTTCTCCTATTCCATAGCCCCCAATAACGAGAAAAATGCCTTCACAATTAATCCTCAGACGGGTCAAGTTTCAGTAGCTGCTGAGCTTGACAGGGAGTCCACACCTGTTTACAATCTGACCCTGCTGGCGGTAGATGCTGGATCGCCCTCCGCTACAGGGAGCGCAGTTCTGCTTGTGACTCTGGAGGACATTAATGACAACGGCCCCACTCTGGTTACCACAAAGGGGGAGGTGATGGAGAACCAGCGTGCAGGCACCCTTGTCATGACCTTGAGCTCTACTGACCCGGATCTTCCTCCCAACCAGGGCCCGTTCACATACAGCCTGCTCAGCGGGAGCTCTGCCACGAGCTATTTTAGCCTGAGCACTGCTGGAGTTTTGACCACCAGCAGGGAGATCGACAGAGAGCAGATTAGCGACTTTTACCTGTCCGTGGTGATTCGGGACTCGGGCGTCCCGCAGATGTCCTCAACAGGGACAGTCCATGTTCAGATCAGCGACCAGAACGACAACCCCTCGGAGCCACGAACAGTAGAGGTCTTCGTGCACTACTTTGGGAACATGTTCTCTGGTGGTTCCCTGGGCAGCGTGAGACCGCGGGATCCGGACGTGCAGGACACCTTCCGCTGCTCCCTCACCTCCACTGTGCCCAGTCTCTTCAGCCTCACTCCGGGCACCTGTGACCTGCATTCGCATGCCCGCTCCACGGACGGCACGTTTGACTTCAGCGTGCGCAGCAGCGACGGGATCCACGGTGCAGTCGACAGCAACATACGCGTCTTCTTCATGGGTTTTAACAATGCCACCGTGGACAACAGCATCTTGATCCGCCTCCGTGTCCAGGGTGTGAGGGACTTCCTCACCAACCATTACTTGAGTTTCCTGGGCATCGCTAACTCGCAGTTGGCCGGCCTGGGCACCGCTGTGCAGCTATATGGCGCTTTTGAGCTCAACAACGAGACTTTCCTGATGGCAGCCGTCAAACGGGGCCACGGCCAGTACGTGAACCCTAGTGGCGTGGCTACCTTCTTCCAGAGCATCAAGGATGTCCTCCAGCGGCAAAGTGGAGCACGGATCGATGCGGTGGACCATGACCCCTGTACGCACAACCCCTGCCAAAACGGGGGCAGCTGTAAGAGGCGACTGGCAGTGGGGCAGGAAGTGAAAACGGAGGAGAGCATGCCTGTCATCCTGGTCTCCAACCAGCCCTTGCCGCCCTATGCCTGCAGCTGCCTGCCAGGCTACGCTGGGGCACTGTGCGAAGCTGACATCGACGAGTGTCTGCCGGCTCCCTGCCACAACGGAGGCACTTGCCATAACTTAGTGGGGGGCTTCTCCTGCACCTGCCCCGAGGGCTTCACCGGCACTGCCTGCGAGCGGGACGTCAATGAGTGTCTGTCCAACCCCTGCAAGAACGGGGCGCTCTGCCAGAACTTCCCCGGGGGCTTCAACTGCCTTTGCAAGTCCGGATTCACAGGTATCCTTTGGTGCCATGCAGCTAACACGATCCCCACACGCCATGCAGACGCAGATGTTAGAAACAAGTACAAACTTTTGCACACGGCTGCAGATTTAGTCCAACAAAAATATTTGCTTCCAATTGATTGCAGAAGTGTTTTAACCTCAGCCCAGTTGCGATGCCATAAACGGTTTGTTTTCAGGATTACAAGTTGGGGGTATCGGCTTTAGTGCACATCGGCTTGTCCTGTTTATTTTAATAAAAGGGATGATGCAAAATCAACCCAAGTAAGGGCTTCGGAGTGCTCACGGTTCACCGTTCTCATTTTTCACCGCATGGCCCGCTTCCTGCAACTCTTGAGCATATTTACACTTCCAGAGCTCTGTTTGCAGCAGCCCAGGAATGCCCCCCCTGTGACCGGGCTTGCAAATGGGGTAATACAGCACCTCATGTGGCTCATCCTCGTCCATGAAATGCATTTATTATTCATGCTCCCAGCCACACAGAGGTAGAAGCTGCAAAGTTCTTCCTGCTTCAGTTCCCTGTCGTGTGACTTTATTAAAATCCTAAAATCATACAAGCGATGTGCGTAAATCAGTGAATTAATAGTAACGTCTTCTGAGGAGGTCAAGATGAATTTTTGACTATTTGCACAGCTCAACGTGTCTTGTTTGCGCAGCTGCTCTCCAGTTTTTGGTCTTTACTGGCGTTTCTAAATGGGACTTGCTTGCACGTTTCTCCTCGGCGTGAAAGTCACCGCCGTCCTTTTTCGTCTTGACCGTAACACATGAGTGCTGCTGGAACACGAGTGGCCTTCTTAGCTCACTATACCTGCTTGACTTACAGTAGATTGTATGCCCCATCGGTGAACTTTTTATTTCCTGTTTTGCCGGCTTAGGTTATGACAAAGGAATGCGCCCCCATTAAGTTATTTGTTTTATGTTTTAGAAATCAGGAGCTTAAATGCTGTAAAAATAAACCACATGGTAGAGCACTCTTACACTCCCGACGGGTACATGCCCAGCATCATCTCTTCATAGTTTATCAAAGTGGACTGTCTGTTATTTTTTGCGTGTCCATTATATGTTTGTCATGCAGACTGTTTTATGGGGGGACTCCTGGATCCAGGTAAACAGACTTCATCCGACACTCTGCGTTAGCTCCAAGAGAACATGCGTACTTTAAACGCGCCGCTAAGAGCGGCGTCACTTTACACGGCAGAAGACTGCCTTTTTGTGATCGACTTCAGCGTTGAAAAATGCACAAGTCAAATACAGGTGGATCCCGGAGACCCCCGAGTGCTTCTGCGTGACCGCTTGTCCCTGTGTGTCTCCCTCATCCATTTTCATGTGTTGTTTTGTGAACCCAGGGAAGTCGTGTGAGTCTGCCATCGATTACTGTGAGTGTAATCCATGTTTTAATGGCGGGTCCTGTCAGAGTGGCGTGGATGGATATGGCTGTCATTGCCCATTCGGTGAGTGAACAATGGCCCTGTCTGTTGAAGCCAGCGTCCGCAGAAGCCCTTTCTTACCGCATTGGTTCTAGACCACAACTGCGGACACCGCCCTTACGGGTCTGTGCACCACAGTAAAACCAGTTTGCAGAATAAAGTTACGTCTTCACGGCATCTAGAAGTTCATGGCAAATGACTGATTGTCTTTCAGGATCCTTCTTTTTAATAATGAGGCTTCATACTGGGCCCGTTTTCGTTTTCACTATGCACACGCTTATTCTTTCTCATTCTGTTCAATTTTGAACGGTGTTGTACAGCTTATTCATATCTTATTGTAATTACAGCACCCTTGAAGTCAAAAGCAGATGTTGTCTCGTATGAAGATCCAAGTTATTTAGAGTAACTTTGAACCGCGAGATAGCTGCTCTTTATCGCGCTCGATGTATGAAGCCTCGCTGATGGCTGCGGGTTTCTTATTCATTAATTCATTAATTACATCCCCCCAGGCGTCTTTGGCAAACACTGCGAACTGAACAGCTACGGCTTCGAGGAGCTGTCGTACATGGAGTTTCCGAGCCTGGACCCTAACAACAACTACATCTACATCAAGTTTGCCACGATCAAGAAAGATGCTCTCCTCATATATAACCATGACAACCAGACCGGGGAAAAAGCGGAGTTCTTGGCTCTGGAGATTGTTGACGGCCAACTGCGATTCTCCTTTAACTTGGGAAGCGGGACCTATAAACTGATGACCACAAAGAAAGTCTCGGATGGAGAGTTTCATACAGTGATAGCAAGAAGAGCTGGAATGGTGAGTTGTGTCTCTGTTTTCGTATGAATTCGGTCATTCCACAAGACTCCCGAGCCACTTTGAGCCTTACCTACAGCAGACATTTTCTATGTAATAAAAACACACCACAGGGAAGGTTGTCTTTGTCTTATACAGAGCAGAGGCTGCAGCAGTAGAATCTTGACTTTTGCAGCAGTTTTATGCCCAGGCAGTGTGCCTTTGTTTTGTAGTTTTTCTAAGATAAATGCCTGCTTCTTGAGAGTTTATTGCTGGAAGCAGCATCCAGAGCAGCACTTCATTTGAAACGCGTTTTCGAGCCTCGGACCTATAATTAAACTGCCCACACGGATAGTTTTGCTTGTGGCTTCCGCAGTTTATAATTTCGTTTGAAAACTTTGGCTGTTGTGATTTGCATTTGAGACTCCTTGTTATGTCTTCGAGCAGATTCCTTGCTTTCCGCTCAGGATTTGTTCTCTCCTCCACCATTTTACGAATGGGCCGGGAAAAGAATCACCAACTTGTCAGGAGTTTTATAACGGCGAGTCCCCAGCAGGGCTTCAAATCTGTCATTTCCCACAGTCTCACGGGATTTCACAGGAAGCTGCTAAAGTCATTAAATTGTCAGCGTGGAGATGGTGGGGAGTGACACGACGGAAAGGAGCACAGCGCGCAATGCGAGAGTTTTGATCATACCTTTGGCGTCGCAAGCACGCCAGGAAAACTGCGATCCTGCTGCATCACGAAGTGCAACCCTAAAGCTGCGCAAAGTAAGAGTAGAGCAGTCTTGTGGTGAGCTTCAAACCATCTATTCCCTCTGGCTGTGTAAAGCAAACCTGGCGGCTGCACTTGGTACAGCGGCTGTGAGCCATCAGCTAGTCCTGCGAAGGTATTTTTGGTTCCTCTACCTGGTTTCTCAGCAGATGTTAAATCCATGAGTGTGCTCTGGGCCTCCCCGGTGGCATATGAAATTACTTAACAAACACGAACGCTGAAGTTTGCAGGCGCTGCGGTCGGGGTCACTTGAAAAGTAAAAAGAACAAATCAAAAACCACAGCAACATGTCTGCCGTTTGCATGTCCTACATGGCGGAGTCGCTGTGT
This sequence comes from Heterotis niloticus, assembly GCA_018136845.1. Lineage (NCBI taxonomy): Eukaryota > Metazoa > Chordata > Actinopteri > Osteoglossiformes > Osteoglossidae > Heterotis > Heterotis niloticus. The sequence continues at coordinate 1,559,048 of CM030888.1, forward strand.
GCAGCAGCTCTTGTTTGTCAGATTTCCGTCTTAGGTTTTGTGAAATTAATATCCAAACGAAAAACATGTTATAAACTGAATGAAAATCCAAGCATGACTTCACTGTTAGTCGTAGCCCAACATCTTTAAAAAATGATAAAAACAACTGCGGTTCTGGTCTCTCAAGACTGTTATCCGTGCAACTTGGCCTCTGTCGACAGCCTGCCTGTTCTCTGCTGCTTCGTGATGCCATTTGGCAAAATGTTAATCGAGTTTTAGCCAAAGGGAGGTGAGTTTTGCAGAAACGTCCGCTGCTGTCGGACCCATTTTACACTTTGCTTGTTTCTACCAGGACCTGCTGGCATGGCCATTTGCTCAACTTACTTGCTCACTTACTTGCTCCCTGAAAGCACCTCTCCTCAGCCTTAGTCGGGGGCTTGGCTTGGGACGTTTTTCAGCTGAATTCAGCGCTGATACCCGTATAAGTGTTTATCTTGCTTCCGGATGGCTAACCAAACACTAACACACCCCTTGTGTTCGGTGACTGGGAGGGCGGTTTAACGTGGCTTTAGGAAGCACTGCAGAGCCGCAATCTGCTCCCAAGATGGACTTAGCTGCGACCGCACGCTGTGCCTTTGTGTCAGCCCACTTGACCATAACGATACATTAACTCTCTGTCCATATGGCCTCGGGTCAGAGCTGCTTGTCTGCCTTTGTGTTTTTGTGCGTTTCGCCCACCGGTCTGGTGTACCTGTGTTTTCGCTCGGGCCATTGAAGGTTTCGCGAGGAAATCATGTGGTTTTCTTCTCGGCATCTTCAGATCTTATGCCTGATAAGGCCGATGTTTTGGAATATAAAATATAAATTGAAGAAAAATTTATGGTGACAGGTGATGCAGCCACACACAGTGGCACGGTGCCTTCACCTGGCACTCGAAAGGATGCTGGATCAAATCTCACTCCTGTAGTACCTTTGATCAGGGTACTTACCTGAATCGATAGAGCAAGTGCATCCTGCTGTGCAGAAGTTAGCACTGTATGTCACCTTGGACATGGGTGTGGGATGACTAATGGTAGTAATAGAAATAAAAGGTGTCAGATCAATACTTAGTTCTAGTTATTGTACATAGCTCTGAGTCTCCTAAATGAATAAATGAAATCCAAATAAAGTTCTGGCCATGGGGTCCAGGAATGACTCAGATTTTGGTTTTGCTGCCATTCTTACTTCACTGTTAGTCATGGTAATGGAAAACTACCTGGTTTCACCTTTTACTTCTTTTCCTGTTTACACTGTGCAGCATATCCTGGGATCCGAAAGCTGAGAATGACCCATGTGCGCTCTTGCCGTGTATTTCAGGCGGCGTCCTTGACTGTGGACGTGTGTAATGAGGACCAGGAGCCTGGTTACTGTACAGTGAGCAACGTGGCCGTCCATGCGGACTGGTGAGTGCCAGAGCCGTGATTGGCCGCTGCTTCGAGAGCCCTTTTACAGACTGCTCTCTGCAGCAAAGAAAACTCCAGAGAAGCTTTCTGTTTTGTTTGCCTGTCCCAAACCGCCACAAAAGATCTCCAAAAAGCCTGCCTGACTCTATTGTATGTTCAGGGAGGCATGCTGTTGCACTGGTTGGCGGGGAGGCGTCTGAAAGCGATTTTGCAGATGACGGCCACCGGCTGCGTCAGTTCGCCACAGTTTATTTGCAGAGGGGAGGTGGTCAGTGGGCCGTGGTGCTGTGAAAGGCACTGACCCCCGGTAACCCCCCCGCCCTTGTGCCGGTAGGATCTTGGACGTGCAGCCTAACCGCATCTCTGTCGGGGGAGTCCGGTCCTTCGAAGACATCCTCCAGCGCCCGGGCCAGGTCGCCACCCACGACTTTGTGGGCTGCATCATGGAGTTTGCTGTCAACGGTCGCCCGCTCGAGCCTGGCCAGGCCTTGGCCTCCCAGGGGATCTTGGACAGGTCAGATGCCCCCGGGGGAAATATGTATCTTTGGCCATCTACAGTACACACGCGGAGGCCTGCTTATGCACATATCTTGTTCAAGTGCCACCATCTGATGAAGACTGATCTGTCTCTCTCCTGCAGATGCCCCCGACTGGAAGGAGCCTGCACCGTCAGCCCCTGCCGGCATGGTGCCACTTGCGTGGATCACTGGTCCTGGCAGCAGTGTAGATGCCCGGAAGGATTCACTGGGAAGTACTGTGAAAAATGTAAGTGCTGACAAGGAAGCCAAAGCTGCAGCAACTGTGCAGTTGTACTGCTTTTATTCACAGTTGTTTCAAAAAATGCTGCTCCATTAAATGCGTCTGGGAATGTTTCTGACTGAGTGCCAGGCCACGGCGACTCGGGGAAAGAAGGGTGTGTCCTCACTGAGCTCCACTGTTCCCTCGGACAGACATGACTGCAGACACGGCGCTGTCCATGGACGGAAGCGGACGCCTGGATTATACCATGAGCCAGAGCCGAAGGCGTGACCTCCTTCTTGCGAGGAACTTGCAGGGAACTTTGCGAGACCCACCGGGCAAGACCAGCCTGGAGGTCCGCTTCCGCACCCGCAGCAAGAGTGGGACTTTGCTTCATGTTCAGGAGAGCAGCAACTACACCACAGTGAAGGTGAGGCTCAGCAGCCAGGACTGAAGCCAGACCCAAGGGTCTAGCACCTCCTCCAACAGCAACCCTCGCTGTTCCTGTACGGTGTCCTGGCTCTGACGCATACCGGGCCCGCTTCCAGGGACTGAGGACTCATTCATCTCCTTAACTGTTCCCTCCCACAGGAGAATGAAGGGCCTCTTCAGTTTAGTTTTCCGGATTTGACCCGCCTCCAGAAACACCACTACCGTAAGGACGTGAGGAGTAATATCCGACGTCTTGGTCAATAAATATCGGAACAAGAGGCCAAGTTACTACTATCCAAATCAGTTTTCCAGATCTGGTTCCAAAAAGTTTTGGTCAGGGATTTTCCATCGTCAGATAGGAGTTTTGCAACACGTCAACCTCCAAAGTACTGTGCCCATTTGATAGTGTACATTCATGCCTTCTTTGCTAAATTCTTTGGCAGCAATACAATGAGAAGCGTAAGTGAAGTACAGTTGGTTATATTCGCTGCTGTCTCATCGAAAGCACAATACAGGCTTAAGGGCAAAATGTTTTATTTCGTAGTGCTAGTTTTCATTTTTATTTGTTTTGCTCAATTTCACCCATCATAAATGCTGGGACAAATAAGCAAAGCAAGTTAAAGTTATGTAAAAGTACTGTTTGGTTGCGTAGCCACCGCTTGGCAACCAATGACTCATTTCCCCGAAAGCCACTCATAGTTTTCAGTTACTTACACTCATTTACCCGTTTAAACGGCTGGGCAGTTCAGGGTCGCTACCTTGCTCAAAGGTAATACAGCAGCAGACAGGAGCTGAAGCCGGAGTTCCAGAGTCCAGAGGCAGAGGACACACCACCTTCCGCTCCGGCTTCTTGCCATCTTCTTTTGAGATGCTCTGCCTAGCGTTAAAGGCGACATTTTCAGGTGCCACTTGTTTTGTGGGGGTTTCCCACTTCAGTTTCCTCTTCAGCAAGTTAAATGCCTGCCTGGCTCAACTTAAGTAAGGACACTTGGCCAGTTTGAAAGTCTCCCATTTTTTGCCAAGCCCCCTGGTCAAGTGTGTAGTATGTTTTGGATTGTTGTTTTGCTCCATTTTGAAGAAGACAAAATGTTTCTGTTCACGGCACAATTCAGTCTGCTGCTGCCATCTTCATTTACCTCAACAGTAAAGAGCAGTGAGCCCTGTCTAGCGGTGGTCACGCGTGCCCAAGCCATGACACTGCCTCCTCCATGCTTCACACATGAGGTGGAGTGCAGTCCCCCTCTTTCCCCATACTTTTTCCTCTCCTTCGCTTGCTAAAAGTCTATCCTCACTTCTTCAGTCCATGAAGGTGTTCCAGAACTTGTTTGGCTCATCTTTGTTCTTCTTTGCAGTCTAGCCTTTCTGTTCTTGGGACTGCTTTGCCTCTTAAAGAGCAGCTTCTGTATTTCTCCTCCTTAAGTGAACGGTGAATCGCGATACCTTCACCTTTGCACTCTACAGATTGTGTGTGATTTCTTTGGCTGTGATTTTGGGGTTTTCCTTCGCAGCTCTAACGTCGTCGCTGGCTGTGATCTTCCTCGGCCAACTCGATCGTCTCAAACTGCTTCCCTGGGAGTCGCCTTCTTCTCCAACAACTTCCACGGTGCCGATTTTGCAGTGCCCGGTTGCTCTGCAGCAGTTCCAGCAGGCAATTTCCTTGAATCTCTGTCTTGAGAGTTGCTCGCTTTTCCATCATCGTTGTTTCTGTCCATCAAAATGCTCAACTTTTCATCTTGGTTTATACCTTTTACCCCAAATTGAAACTGAAAGGGTTCAAACCTTCCTGGCTACAACCAGTCCTACTAATTGTCCCGGCTTTTTTGTTTATGTGTAGTTTAGGGACCACGAAACGTCTGAGCAGGTTTGAAACACCGGTAACCCTTTTGTCCCAATACTTGCGCTCAGCTGGGGGGGGGGGGGTTTCAACAAATGCCATTGTTCCAGCATGGCTGTTCCTCTACACAAAGCCTTTCTTAGAAATAAAAGATGACATTTTGTACTCCAGCCTTTTGATCTGAAGTACAAATTTCATTAGGATCCAACAAAAATAACCAATTTTACTTCACTGGCCCAAAATGTCTGCTTCTCTATGTATCAATAAATACTTTCTGGTTATACAAAACAAAATACTCCCTTATAAAGCTGATAAATGGTTCAGTTAACAGAGGTTTCTAACCCAATATAGCAGGAAATCCCTAGGTGACCCCAGCATTTTCTCATAAATTAAAAAAGTGTTTAAGTTGGAATCAAAAGCAAAAACATTCTCCAAAGCCATAAAAATCATACCCTGTATTTCTTAGCTACATTTGTTGTAAGATATGTAAGTGAAAATCATTCATTATAATGTAAAGCGACTTTACCAGGCATAGCTCAGAAATTACATCAAGATAAGGAGCTCTTGTAAACTTTGCAGTGTAAAATGCAGTACAGTTGGGAAAGAATGAGGTAAGCAACAGAAATCGGTGTACATTTAACCCCAATCCACCTCCCCAAGGGGTTTGAATCCCACCCCCTGCTGTATTGGCCTCCATAAGGTACTATTTGTAACCTGGAAGTTAAAGTAAAAACTACCCTGCTGTATAAATGCCTGAATCACTGTAAGAGCCTTAGTACACAAACGGAAACGGAATTTCCTTTTGGAGGAAAGCATCCCTGGGCAACGTTTTTGATCCTGTATGCAAAAGTCAGATTAACAGGTGAAATTTAATTGTGTTTCCTTGTAAGGGCCAAAGGTTAAGGTTCTCCTGTTTGTGTTGATTCCTGCTTGCCATTAAACTGTTACCCTGCCTGGAGAACCAGGAGACTCACAAGGTGACCTGGCTCTTCTCAGTAGCAGCGTCTGACAGTAACGCTCCGGTCCACCCCCTTCCTGTCTCTCCAGCTGAAGAACGGAAACCTCCACTATGTGTCAGACGCTGGCGTCGGGGGGAAGGTGGAGAGGACCCTTACGGAGGTTTCCTTTGCGGACGGACAGTGGCACACAGTCCTGCTTCAGAGAAACAGGACGACCACCTCCCTCCTGGCTGACGGCACCCACCTGAAGGAGATTTTGCATCGCACCCAGGATTTCGGCGGGATAAATGTCCTGACCCTGTCCCTTGGGGGGACGCCCTCGGGACCCACCCAGCAGAAATCCTCTTCAGGTGCGTTGGCATCGTTCGGCTAAGTGCAGCGCACAACTTTTCCAGCCGTTACGGCTCATCGGCGTACAGCAAGCTGGCAATTTTGTTAGTAATAAGCTGTAATTTTCTTGGCTTAATACAGAACAACCGAGGAATGAAGCTTGGGTCGGGATGCTGCTATAAGATATTTTAATGGCTTGATGAGCATAATTGCTTAAGATTGTTTCCTGGGTAAAATGAAAAATTGCTCAGCTCATTCCGACGGATGTGTGAGTTACATTTGCCGTCCTCTGAGTTTAACAGTAATGCAAGAAGTAGTCTGATGCTCACTAAACGTGTGTCGGTTCCCCAAGTGGCCCTGTTGTCCAAGTGCTGCGCCATCAGCCTGCGACTGCAATGCCTTAATGTCCATGTGCTCAACTGCATTTAATTGACATGCGGGTGGCAAAGACCCAGGGGGCATCGACCAGTGGTTGCCAGTCACGTCAGTCTGACTTGATCCCCAGAGAGCTGATGCAGGCGGTGTTGGCGCAGCCTCAAGAAACCACTGGAACCAACATCACAGAGAAAGAGAACAACACGTTTTGAGAATAGTTTCCAACATAGCGCAAGCAAACGTTCGCACACGTCCATTTTTGGACTTCTGTGTGACCTAAGCACTTTGGCAAATGGACAAGTTCTTATTTCTACACGGTATCAGTAGTCAGTCCCGCAGTCCCAGGCAAGCATACAGATGTTTTCAGTGACAGAAGCAGCCATTTCTCTTCCTGTTTGCAGGGTTTGATGGCTGCATCGCCTATGTGAAGTATAATGGGGAGAGCCTGCCCTTCAGTGGGGAGCACAGCGCTGTCACCATCTCCAAGACTCACCCTTCTGTCCAGGTGGGCTGCCGGGGACCCAACATTTGCGCGAGCAGCCCCTGCTGGGACGGCCTCCTGTGTGTCAACCAGTGGTACGACTACCAGTGCGTGCCCCCGGGCGACTGCTCGTCCAGCCCCTGTCAGCATGGGGGCAGCTGCGAGCCTGACCCCCGCTCCGGGTTCACGTGCACCTGTCCAGAGTTCTACACCGGAAAGACCTGTGAGACCCTAGTGGCATGCCTGGGCATTTTCTGCCCCCCGGGCACCGTGTGCAAGATGTCCAGCAACGGGGGGTCTGTGTGCAGCCCCGCACCGGTAGAAGGGCCAACGTTGCCGATCTGGGCCGTGCCGGCCATTGTGGGCAGCTGCGCCACAGTGCTGGCCCTGATTGTGCTTAGCCTCATCCTATGCAACCACTGCAAGGGCCGGCGCACCAGAGTTCCCAAAGAGGAGAAGAAGCCCAAGGAGAAGAAGAAGAAGAAGAAAGGCAGCGAGAACGTGGCCTTCGACGACCCCGACAACATCCCGCCATACGGGGACGACATGGCGGTGCGCAAGCAGCCTGAGGGAAACCCCAAGCCCGACATCATCGAGAGAGAGAACCCCTACCTGATTTACGACGAAACAGACCTTCCGCACAGCAACGAGACGATCCCGAGTGCACCGTGTGCCCCCTGCGTGGGCCCTGAGGCCGACATCGAGCACTACGACATCGACAATGCCAGCAGCATCGCTCCCTCTGATGCCGACATCGTCCAGCACTACAAGCAGTTCCGCAGCCACACACCCAAGTTCTCCATCCAGAGGCACAGCCCGCTGGGTTTTGCCCGTCAGTCTCCTTTGCCCCTGGGAGCCAGTAGCTACACTTACCAGCCCACCTATGCCCAAGGTCTGCGCTCGACCCCACTGAGCCACTCCACCTGCCCAACGCCAAACCCCCTCTCCCGACACAGCCCGGCTCCCTTCACCAAGCCGTCATCCTTCTATCGCAGCAGCCCGGCGCGGGATTTGAGCCTAGCTCGCAGAGAGGCCAGCCCCCTGGACCTGCACAACGAGGCGTGCCAGCCGGCTATGTTCAATTATGCCACCCGCCTGGGCCGGAGGAGCAAGAGCCCCCAGACTATGGCGGGCCACGGTTCGAGACCAGGTAGCCGTCTCAAGCAGCCCATCGAGCAGATCCCGTTGGAGACAGGGCCCCCTGTAGGGCTTTCCATTGAGGAGGTGGAGCGCCTCAACACGCCGAGGCCCCGCAACCCGAGTATCTGTAGCGCCGACCACGGCCGCTCTTCGTCTGAGGAGGATTGCCGTCGGCCCCTGTCGCGGGTGCGGAACCCAGCCGACGGGATCCCCGCCCCAGAGTCCTCCTCCGAGAGCGACTCGCACGACTCCTTCACATGCTCTGAGATGGAGTACGACAGGGAGAAGCCGGCTGCCTACGGCTCCCGCGTGCCCAAGCTTTCCCAAGTGAACGAGTCGGATGCCGACGACGAGGAGTACAGCGGCCGATTCAAACAGCGCCGCTACTCCAGCCGGCGGGCCGAGGGGGGGCCCAGCAGCCCCCAGGTTCCCTTAACTGACCACTACACCCTGCCCCATAAACTGGGTCAGCCGGCTGGAGGCTTCAACTGGGACAACTTGTTGAACTGGGGTCCTGGCTTCGGCCATTATGTCGACGTCTTCAAGGACCTGGCCCTGCTTCCTGAAAACGCAGCTGCGAAAGACATTGAAATGAACAGCGGGGACGGATCTGTAACCATCCTGAACGAAGGGGAGGCCGAGCAATATGTATAGGACTTTATTTATATAAACTGTTTTGATTGTGTACCGCTTTATCCATACATAAGATTTAAATACTGAGCAAAAATCCGTGAATGATTCATTTTCTCCTTTGATGTTCAGACCTGACGAACTTAAATGCGGTAAGGCAGACGTGACAAGCGAACTTGTTACCCGCCAAGCTCTTCGATGCCGCCTCCGCGGCACAGTCGCTCTTGGCGAACGGCGGTCTATCGGATGCCTTCGCGTGCCGACTCCATTCGATGTGAATTCGTTTCGAGAAATGCACAGGGGCAGCCTTTTTAACGTGCGTGCGAGGACTTTTCGGGCTCGACATCGGATTCCTGTTAACCGAGATGAGCGTCCTCCTTTTCGCTAGCACCAATCGCGTGAATGCAGCTTTCATAGGAAGAAAGGTGAACGCGCAGATAAGCGATGCGCGCAGGGGTCGCCGGGGCTGTTTGTCGTTCGGAAGAGCAGGTGGTTTTGATCGGTCTCTCCTGAGAGAGCATCGCGCCCGGTTCACATGGAGGGAAGTGGCTTTGCTCATCGGGCCTCAGCGACACGAAGCAAAGCGATGCAGCTGCCCCCCCCGCGTTAGGTGTGTTTCCACTCAGAAGGCTGGCAAAGCGCTTTAAGAGCTCAGATTAACAAATCGCTGCCTTACGGACATTTGAGGATTTGCTTGAAAACGAGAGAAACGTTCTGCTTGGCTTGTGTTTTTTTTCTTTCATTATTCCTTTGGAGTTGAGCATTTGGCAAATGTTGCCGCCCCTGTCGGCTGGCCGGTGCTTTCTGTCGACCAGCTAAAGGGAACTCTGGACTGCGCCTGGAGGATTCTGGACAAGTTCCCCGCTCCACAGAGACGATGAAGTCATGTACAGTTTTACTTAAGTCAAAGTCTTGAAGGGACTTTTTTTTTTTTTGTTTTTTTTTTTTGAAGGAACAGAAAAGTGTACGGTTTATACGTTTGTACTGTTTAATAACTTAAATGACTCAAGCTGTGTTTTTATGGATATTTTCATATGCTGAAAATAATGTTCTTACTTTCAGGGAAAGTAAGATGAATTACTTATTTTTTACATTTGTTACTTATGTAACGCCGGTATTTTCCACTTTTGATAAAACTGTAACATACTGTATGCTTTATACATGTAAAAGCCAATAACAGAATAAAAAAGTATTTATTTAAGTTCTGTCATTTCTAACACGTGGTCACAGCTGAAGTGAGAGTAGCTGCGTAGAAAGCATTTTTGTCCCTCATGGGCCTCTGTAATAAACCTGACTTGAAAGTTCCCTTTTTCCCAGATTTTTCTTCAATAATGCGAGCAGCAAGGTTCTTTGCTCCTTTATGATTGGAGATTAAATGGAGCCCCTGCTGAACAAGCATCTGAAGCGGCCGAAGTGAAACGGAGCCACGATGGCGCGGGCCAAGCACAACATGGACGGGACCCTGCGATGCACGCCCTGTCCGGCTTTTACCGCGTATTTACATCTGGCTCGTTGGGCAGAGCGTATTTTTTGGAGCCCCGGTGGCTCAGAGGCCATGCGGCACTTATCTTTCTCCCCATCGGGAGCCCGGGCCTGGGGAAGCGGGATGCTGGGAGCTGCCGTGGAGTGACAGCCCAGCTTAGCGGCCTCTGGCAGACAGGGAAACGATAACACGGCTCTCCGGCCACCCCCAACCCAAGCTGGAGGTAGAATAACAACAGTGGCATGGTTGAGAGGGAAAGGACGTCAAATTTAAACGTGAAAGGTAAGGGATTCAAATGAAGTCCGCGCTCCACACCCATCAATCTCGGTTGTTCGTGCGACTGAAGGAGGAAACAAAATGGTGGTTGTTTAGTCAACTGAGAAATGAGGAGGATTTTGTTTTACTGTGCGTTTGTGGAGGCAGCGGAGGCTGTGACAGAGAGAGGACTTCACCCCCAGCAATACGACTTCCTAAACTTTGGTGCATGTGTTGACTTTTAGAAATGCCTCTTCATGTTGATGCTGCCCGCCAAATTATTGCTGGAATATTCTGAACTTCACACTTAAATATCTGTTGTAGTCACATAAAAGCATGAATATGAGAAACCAGATGAAGGTCTGAGCACAGTTGGTGGGAAAAGGTTTTCTTTTTTTTCTTTTTATTTTTTTGCATCGTTGACAACGTTTTACGTACAGGTAGATAATACACTTCAAAAGTTGTCCTTTGCTTTTCTTTTGCCCATTTCACCTTACTGAGGGTGAAGGCCTGCCAAGCTCTGAAGTGCACCACGATAGCCTGGCTGGCTGACACTGCCGTGAACTTAGTAAAGATCAACAACAACTGTGTGGCTAGCAATGCAGCCCCGCACCATGATGCTGCCACCACCGTGCTGGATAAGAGGCACAACACCTGCACAACTCAATCCCTTACCTTCTCTGGGTCTTAAGAACATTCAGTGGTTGAACGCAGATGCTTCCCATTTTCACTCTTCTGTCCCTAAGACAAACTTGCACTCTTCCACATTGTTTCAGTCTGGTTTCAAGTCGGTGTTTTCTTCTTTATTGCGTTTTACGCACATGTGATGCGCTATCTCTCTCAGTATGTAAGGACTGTTCGGTCAGGCCACTAAGTTAACCCACAATAAAGTTACACAAATTATTTGACTAAAATAGTTTTATGCTGTGCTGTGTGAAACGCCAGCATTTTTTTTAAAGGGGTTCAGCGCTGTCTCCCAGCAGTCATGCTTTAGCGCACTTCTTTGCCGATGCTCCCAGTTTTTCTGATCTGCAACAAGCATTTACGTTCAACCCAGAAAAACCCCAGTAAATTGCGTTTACTGCATGTATAAAAGCAAAAATTTCAGCCAGCGTAAGTGATGCAGCCTTTAATCAATACGTCGGTTAATCGACGCTAACACTACAGACAAAGCTCACTTTTATATCTGGCAGCACTTGATGATGGTTCATATATTCGGATACACTATGAAGTGGCTTCTTTCAAGACACGAAGTCTACCAAAATAAATGGATGCACGCGCTGAGGGTATGAATCAGTTGGCAGCAGTCGGCGATGACGGCCGACTTTCCATCTTTCCCGGAGTTCCGCAGCCACTCATACGCTTGTGATGAAAATCATGGTGAACCTTCTCAATCGGCATTCATGTTATGGATATTTCACTGCACGCAAAAACCTTTCTGTGTGGTATTTCGGTAGAGGAGTTTTATTTGGGGAATGTGGATACTGTTTGTATTAACTTATAATGGACAGCAAATACTGTAAAAACAAAGTGTTAATGCTGCATAAATTTATTGGGGGGGGGGCTGCAGGAAACGGCGCGCTTCCTCACCTTGGAATTGAAGCAGTGGGATTCGAATTTTGCCTCTGCTGCCCCACAGTGCGAAAGAGCAGCCGTTTTAGCACAACACACTTGACTGTAAGCTGGCTTGAACCTGGGCATCAGTTAAGGGCATGAGCGCACACATTGCAAGCGAGCAACGCAGCGGCAGTGCAAGTCGTGACGGTCGCCCGCCCCCAGGGCTCCATTTTTGTTCCGCGTGGACCTTTCTTCTCTTGCGAGCAAATGCATTCATTCAGCTTGCGTGGCTTCCGAAAGAGGTCAGCGGGGGAAACGGACTTTGAGCTACCAGTAGCCACGCGGAATTTTGAGCCATGTTAATGGGAGACAAATGTCGGAGAGGACACACATTCGCCTGTTAAGTGCTTACATCTGAAACAACAGCAGATCTACAAATTATCACCCGATCTTAAAGGGTGCTTAAAAAGTCACATCTGTCTAAAAGCTGTGGGATTGCTTTGGATAGTTGCGCGTTCTGTGCCGAACACGCTGGGGCCAAGTGATGCCTTTCAACAGACATGAAAGCGTTGGGGAACCGAACCGTGGGAATTCGAAAACAAACACTCGCACTTGTGTACCACTGCCAGTCGTTTGAATTGTTTTCTCTCCAAACATGGCTGCGGCGTTTGGGGCGCGTGCGGGAGAAGACCGGGGTCCCTTCTGCTCCGAGCCGCCACCGGGACCGGAGACGCACGCGGCTTTAAATCTCTCGCGCCGCTGGGATCCCGGGGCCCAAATGTCCATGCCGTAATAAAGAGGTGTTGCTAAGTGCAGGTGAGCGACTGTGGCCCCGCTGCCGGGCTTTCTCGTCTCTGCTCAACAGTAGGCCCCAGCATCACAGGCTGAAGACTACTCGCGTACATCTGCTTTCAATTCGTGCGTGATGTACTGCTGCCTCAGCATTTTTCCTTCATTCGGGAGAATGCTGACTTAAGGGTCGCCCCGTTCTTTGGTTTGGCAGCGCATGACAGCGCATCGGTGGGAGGCTGCAGAGTCGTTACCATGGAATCTCTCTTATCCACAAGTCTGAGAATAAAATATTTCCTTTGTGCGTTCTTGATCACTGACAGAGGACATCATTTGAAGGCTGCAGTGAGATCCTCTGTTTCACATTAAATCCTCATATGAAGGTTTAATCAGCTTAGTTACTGCTAGATGATTAAAACAGAAAATATTGCAAAGATCTCTGCCCCGCACTAATGTGTTCCTTCTGCCATTTGCTTTTTCACTTGAAGAGTTTTCTCTTGCTACCCGAAGTGAAAAAGCATCGCAGCGAAACCTTTCGATGGTTACGCGTCAGCCTCTAGCTTTCGTTTTGGCGTCCGCCCGTCCGCCCGTCCGTCCGTCCGTCCTCGAAAGGACCGCGGCCGCACCGGAACTCAGTGGGACCCGAGCCGCGGCAGTCTGGGCGAATTAGGAGCTTCTCTGGATGAGTGAGACGACACGCAGGGAAAAATAAACCGAACATCATCAAAAGACAGAACAGCTCATTGATCCCCGGATGTTAACACGTGTGTTGTATTTGACAGCTGCTTACACTGATTTACGGTTTTTGCGGCAGGGCAACTATTTTTGGGCAAACACCATGACCGAGGGCACTGCAGAAGGCGGAATTGGAACCCGCATCCTTCAAGGAAACAGCCCTGCTTACTGCACTGCCTTCTGGCTCAACAACCTCCTACCGGGAGGAGAGTTCTGGAACACTTTTGCGCTGGATGTGAGTCACTAGCTGTCACGGTCACCTTCCAGCACACAGATGGCTGAAATCAGCGTCCCTCAAGCGTCAGCCTCGTCCGTCATGAAACCCCGAGTCGGACAAATGAAAGGCGTCAGACCTTCTTTCCCTTTGAGAGTCCTGGGAGGAGAAGGCGGGGGTGGGCAGGGGGGTCTCAGCTTTACCAGGGGTTCGGGGAACACGGCTCTCAGTTCACACAGAAATGTTCTCATTAGAAGTAAAAGTTGTTTCATTTAAATAAAAAATGCCATGAAATAAACGTGTTCCTTATTTACTACAGTTTTGAACTAAATGTTTAATTTAATTCCCCCGCATGAGAACTGACCGATCAGGCCGACACACGTTTATCAGTGACAGAAAAGACGGCTTTTCGTCTGTGTTTCCACTCGGTGATCATGGCGATTCCTTATTTTTTTGCTAAAGTCGCTCTAAAATCTAAACTGCGCATCTTTGCTGCCCCAACTTCTATATATAAATTGTTTTTCAAACAATGAAATGACAAAGCCATGTTGGTGTGCTTCTTTTTCAAGTGTTTCTCTGCACAAGCGCCGCAAAACATCAAAAACACATCGAAAAACAAAGAACAAATAACACAGTCTCAGCGCGAATATGTACATCGGCATTATTTGCCCGTTTGACAAAAGCAACCCCGACCATACGCAGCCTTGCGGCGCCGCATCGGTACGAAATGAGCTTCGGCGCAGTAGCGGGCTTCTTTCCTCGAAATAACGCGCGCTTGTCGGCGCGGTTATCGCTTTAGCCGATAATAGGGGCCCGGGTTTCGCTCGGCGGCCGGAACATCTGCCACGTAAGAGCATTTCTTTAGGTCTGCGAACGGACGCTCGCAGCCCTTCAACTTGTCATTCTGCGAGGGGCTTCCCCGGCCGCACTTTCATTAGCATGCGTGCACGCCTATTTAGCGGTGAATAAATCACACACAAATAAATGCCATTCCTTTGCTGGGAGGAATGTGCTGTTTTGGCAGCTGTTTAAAGCAAATTAATTTTCACAATAACGCTCATTGACTAATCGTCCTGCCGCTCGCCGGGGGCCCGAATCGGCCGTATAATTCCGCCGTGCGGCTTTTTCCCATGCCCTGCTATCTTTTCCGCGGCGCTGGGGCTTTTCATTGAGCCAGACTGCTTCTCTGTACCCTCAATGCTATTTCCAAGGTCTGGTCTTCATGCTAATTGTGGCTCAATGCTGCCGTTTCCTCCCACCTACATAATGCACCTTGTTTCCTCGGCTCAATCGGCGCCCGGCCATTCAGGCCCATTAAAGCGCTGTGGAACCAACAGAATGAGGGGGCCCGTTGGACTGAGGCTCGCATCGTGGCCCTGGGCGGCCGAGCGCTTACGATGATGACGACGACGGCGGCGATGATGGGTTTTCAAAATGTCCAGGTTTCCGGGCGGCCGGATGCCGAGTACCGCGCTCCCATTTCATCGGGCGGCTGAGCGACTCCGCCAACGGGACTCCGAGCGCCCGTTTCCAGCTCGATCCAAGGCGAAATTCTCACGGATTCGGGAGGCGTTAAATGAGGGAAGTCGAAGGCCCACGCTTTAGTGAACATGCATTCAACCTCACCTTTGTTTTGGCCTAATGTGTTTGGATTGGGATGCATTTCCACTCGCCATGCGCTTCACACACAGACCTACGGCAGGAAGTCATAAACACTGCAAACGGGCGACATTCCTTCTAATGGGAACTGCTGGAAGCAGCATTCTCTGAACCAAAAGGTTTGCGTCCAAAAATGTTACAGGACTACAGGTGGCAGCGCATTATTTTGCTGCGTTTCATTTTCTTTCCTGAGGGCCTTTTGTTCCGTACATATTCATGCAATTCTTATTGTTGAGTCCTTACCTTTTTTGCAGGATCCCTTTGCTCAGCAAAGAAGCACTGAAAATGGAATGCAGGGATTTTTATTTTGTGCTTCGTTTTCGCAAACGCAGATATCAGTTCTCCTCGTTCCAAGCTGGTTTGGACTCCGACCGGACCTCTGCCAACCTGCCGTTTCCACGTGGCTCGATGGAGGAGTTCGTCGGCATCACACGGCACGCAGAGCTTGGCTTAGCGCGATTTCGTAATAAAATATTAAATCTGTTTTGCGTTCATTCAGACTGCGACGGATCCATTGCGACAGCGGCCATTGGCGTCCGCGATAGCCTCTGCGCCGCCACGATCAGGATAAATGGCTAGGAAAATGGAGGGATGGGTTGCGGATCAGAGGTAGTGCTATGCAAAATAAGAGAAAAAGGTGCAAACAAAGTAAAAGCAGTTATTTCAATGGCTCACAGCTGTCTCCTTGCAACCTGAAGGAATCTGCTGCGGCGCCCTTGCTGATGCAGTAAAAAATGACCTGGTTGTGCAAATGAGTAAACTGCTGTAAATTCAATTGCGTAACATTATCGGCTACTTTGGACAGAAGCTTTGGCTAAATGAAGACCCTAATGAAAGCCCTAAGTTCACGGTGGTCCACATACGCGGAGACCCTCGATGTCCTTACGCACCAAAACGGGGGGGTTCGCAGCTGCGCCGACTGCCGCGAACCGCTCTCCCGTCCCAGGGAAACGCCGGGGCTTTCGAAAGGAAGCCACAGCCTCTGGGGTGGCAGGAAAGTGGTCCTCGCAGAAAAGAGCGCGTAAATTGCGATAACCGTGTCCGAGCCGAGCCCGCGCCGGCTGTCTCCGGCCCAGTCGGGGATGCGGCGGATGCACTGGGAGCCAAGAGACCCGAAAACACGGCCCATTAACATCCATTCGGCTGCGGAGCCTTTGATCTTCCCAGAAAAGTGGAGCAACTCGTATGAAAAGGAAAATTCGGAAAAACATCATCAACAATTCAAATGCAGCCAATTATTAGGCCATAAATAAAAGTCTAATGAACAGAAATTGCTTCCATACAGTTGCTATTTTTACGTCCCATTATTTCTGTGCGTACGCTTTCAAGAATTCAGCCTTCGCTCAGTGTTTGCCCGAGTTATGATGTAAATGCTTAATTTCAGACTTGACTTTGGCAGCAATTAAGATTATGGGTAAATATTTACTTTTTGGTGAAATCGCGACATCTGTTTTTGTTTATGAGGATCGCACTGCGCGTTAAAATCCGAGTCACGAAGGCCACTTCCATTTCTACAGCCTAATAAATTACCGGGATTTGTTCGATTCGTTTTTACGTTGAGCGTTTAATATTTGTCGGGGAAATGGTTTTGGTTACACAGGACTGTGTGTAGTTTGCTTAAAGTAACTGCTACATGCTGTCAAAAGATGTTCATCGCTTAAACTCATTCTTAGCATAATCTTCTCCAGTATAATAATAATAATAATAATAATAATAATAATAATAATAATAATAATATATTCTCATGTCACACAGCAAGCATAGCCAGCAGAGAGGAAGCAAAAGCTGAGCTGACACAGCACAGAACTTCATCTCTTTGTGAGCTGGTGGGCAGAGTCACCCCGACTTGACGGACAGCTCGTCCTGCCCTCTCCGGCCCGCTCTCCGTCGGTGCCGCTCGCCATGGCCTCGGCGAGCGCAGGACTTCGGAGGCTGTTTGTAGAGCTGTGAGGAGCAGCAGGAGGACTCGGTAACCGCGGCCCGGTCTGCTGCTGAGGGCTGCACTCCTGCTGCTGTGCTGTTTTGTTCTTGGTGCTTCTCTCTCACTCACTTATTTTAGAAGAGTCTTTTGGGTGTTGAAGTCTGTTGTCCTGCACCTCCATCCTGCCCACGTGGCTGCTTGTCCCCCCATAACAGGCCACACCCGTGGAACGTGGAAGCGAAATATTCGGCCTGGTATACACTTCCTACTTTTCAACTATTGTCTAAAATGTATTTAAACAGCACTATATTGGAACAATGGCACAACTCTGCTTTGAAAAAAATCCAGTGAAAATCCTTTTCAACCCTGCAAGCATCAGAAAAAAAGCGGTGGAAGTGAGCGGTGAAAACAGTTAGCTGTTGACTCCGATCCACTTTTGAAATTTGAAATCGGTCATACACAATGTTGAGTCCCATCAGCTTCTGGAATTCGGCTTTGTTCTTGCTTGGGACCCCCAGGACAGTCCTTCTGCTGATCTTTCCTGCCGTACCCGTGGTTGGGGACCTGGAGATGCGGTCGAATCTCCCTGCTTGGCTGCGGTCGTATTCAAACCGGTGCCATTTGTCTCCACTTTCTGGGGTTGTTCACCAAGAGCTTCTACACTCTAGCAGCGCTGATCCTTTTATGCAAGCCTTCTGGGAAATAAAAATGATGAAGCTTTTCGAACCTGTCGTCCACAAACTGCTGCCACTGCTCCGCAGCTGTGGGCGCTGTGACCGAACACATAAAAAGTCTTCATTTTGTACTTCTATGACAAATTAGAATGACCTCAAGCCTTCTTTGAACTCTTCGAGCCAAGAGCTGTTTGAACTTCTTCAGATGATTCCTCCGTGTCTTTTTTCCATCTCGTCTTGGTCCCAGTTCTTGTCCGGAGTTTTTCAACTTTGTCCTCCAAGCATGATAAATTTCCCTTTTGTGGCACACGCTGTTGTTTGTTGCTTCTTCAGCAGCCGCTTTTCGCCGCATGGTTTAAATAATACGCTCTTGTCTTTGGGACCATGATCACAGCGAGCGGATCGCAGAGCTCCTGCTACCATCCGTGTTATATTTTTCACTCGTCCATTACCGGTTATTGCCAGTGCGGGGTTGGATGGAGCCGACCCACAGCCTGGAGGGCGCGTGCAGGCCAGGGTGGCAGCCCCTTGCGGCACAAGCCCGCACCACCACAAATGTAGGACAAAAATGCTGAGAATGCTGTCCTTTAACTCAGTCATCGCTCTTTGTTTTCAATGACAAGCAAAAAAGCAAGAAGTCGCCCTATGACTCATTCCTTCCTCATCCCATAAGGTTCAACCTGGAGCAAACGTCTGAGATGGCCAAAAATCTGCACACGTGTGAGGAGCACGAGTCTTTGTCTGATGGCCTTTCAAGAAATATGAAGGGCCTGACACGGGCACGTAAACACAGGCCCGCTGGATTGTCATCACCAGCGTTGCTCGGCTTGAGAGGCGGAAGACAAGCGAAGGCAGCTGAGCCTGGGAGGCACCCAGCTAAGATGTTTTCAGTATGGAAGGCAAAGTTCACGCAGATTCAGAGTGACTCCTCAGAACGGCATCTCGACTGCGGCTGTGACTGGGAATGGGACCGGCCTGCGTACCGCGCACTTTGTGCCATTTGCGGGCTCTGCGCCTCGGCTTCAGCTGCGAATGAAGAAGGCAAACTGACCGATTATCGATGCGAAAACAAGCGGCAAAATTGCTGATCTGAGGTTCAGGGGCCATGTGGCCGAGGAGTACGGAGCAAATGGTTTCTCCCTTCTGCTCCCATTGTGCACCTCTGAAAAGGAACGAAAGCACACAAACGCGACGTAAAGTGATAACTGCAAGAGCGGTAATTCCTCGCAAGGATGTGCCTCTACGAGCCATTAATCCAAACCGTGGATGGAACACCAAGGCATCGAGGGGCATTTTATTAGCGCGTGCATCCAGCAATATCGGCGCCCCGGCATTCCAGAAGAGTCCCGAAAACACCTCTTACAGACCCATTTCCTTCCTCATTTCGGATCTGGCCCATAAAGTTTCACTGCGTGGTGTGTTTTTTAAAACAATATTCCGCCTATAAACGCCAGCGTGCGGCTACTGGGGCAGCATCGGCGTCCGCTGCCCTCGTCCTACGTGGCTGTGCTCTCCGCTCTGCGTTCCTCCATCCGTTGGCGAACCGCGTTTTTGCTCCCCGTGAGCCGTCCGCTGCTTCGGAGAAAAGCATCTGCTAAATGAATGAATTAGAAATGTGCGATAATCACGGCACTCGCGGCGAATCGGCGCTGGATGCCATCCGTGTCCCGAATACACAAGCAAAGCACGTGAGTAAAATACCGGGGTAACAGCGGAAAACGCCGGTGAGTCCCTTGCAACGAACCAGCGACACGATGAGAGCTGTTGTGAATCTTTATGCCTTTGAAACGTAGTAGTGATTTCATGTATGAGTGTCTGAGGAAAGGCAGTTTAGTTGAAGGAAGAAATTATGCACTTCTTGTGAATCTCTGCTGGATATTGAAATTGTTGTTTTGTCAAATCTCTTCCGCTCGAAATCTGGACGTTCTCCTTGACGGCTTTGAGGAGAAGTGCGCGAAAACAATGTTAAATTTGAAGGCCGCCCTCAAGGTTCAGACAAGAAGCGTCCTTTGTTCTGAGTCGCGGGCTCGGCTGTGGGTTCCGCGCATGTTTTCGTTCAAACGGTTCCCATTTATAATTGCCCGTCTTAGGGCCGAGGTTACAAAAATAAGCTTTGATTTCTCGTTCGAGTTGTAATGTTTCCCTTGGTCACTGCTGATGTCATCATGGCATTAGAAAGCCAAAAATGACTCAATTGTACTTTCCATCCCTTTTAAAAGGGTTGCCGTTACCGACCGCTCTTCTTCTCTGCTGATATTTCAGGTGGTTCGCGCGCTGGGACTCTCCGGGGCGTTAATGGCCGAATGCCGCGGCCACAAGCCTTCGAGCGATGTTATGGCTTCCCCCGAAAAGGCAACTAAAGAAAACGAAGAATGCGAGTGCTGCGAAAGCAACCCATCCGTTCAAAACCGCGCGTATAAAACGGAACCTGGAGGTTGGCGGTAACCGCTCTCCTTTTCCCGCGAACGCAAAGCCGGGAAGAAGGCGAAGGCTCCGCCAGCGGTTGTGTTGCAAATGAGCCCCTTATCAAGTGTCAGTCACAGCAAAGTAAATATTAGTCCACTTTCCCTGCGTCTTTCCAGCACGGCTCCGTCCTTCCCGGGGCACTCGGTTCCCCGACCGTGAAGCGCACTTGGATAAAAGTTTTTCCTCCCGTGTCCATTTAAAGCTGAACTACGGATGAACTTTCTGTTCCACAGCCACTGCAGCCCCTCTCAAGCGCTCGAAGGCTTCGAAGGAGCCATTTAAACAGCTGCTGGACTCTTACGCATTTCCATGATTTGCGAGGGATGGGACACGGCCGAGCTTCTTATGAGCACGATTACGGCTATGACTGGAACCCATACGTACGCACGGGTCTCCCCAGAGCACCTTAACCACCTCCACCGTCTGCAGCAACCAGCGGCGGACGACTGGATAATACAGCCGTCATAAACATGTCAATATCCACGCATTCCTGAGCCGGAGGGAGCCAGATAGGTCGGCCACTGCGGGAACTTGGGTGGAAAATCGACTCCGACTTATCGGATTTCATACGGTAACCCAGAAAAAGGTTAAATTTTAAGGTCGAAATGTATATAAAAGAGCGCGTTACCGATAATGGCATATTTACAAAAGCTTTTACGGTTTTTTTTCTCAAATACGTCACATGACTTTTGTGACTTTACTCTTATTTAACCCTTTTATCGAAGACTCGAAGGTCTGCAGACTCAGCTCCGTACTCCCATTTACTCGTTCACGGCCCGATCAAGGGTACTGCAGCGGGAGGTGGGATTCAACCCACTAGACAGCATCTGCTGCCTCGTTCTGTTTACCATTTTTAAAACTGCTTCTTCGATGTTCCAAGACGACCAGCTGCTGTGAAGAGCGTGCTTTGCGGATCGTGGTAACCACTTACGGGCCCGTTGAGGGAGGAGCTATGGTCATCGGTGGCAGGAAAAGCAAAGAAGCAGACAAAATTCAGGAAGTTATTGCAAGGCACTCCTCGAGTCGTGTGCGTAACTTCTCAGCTAAAAATACGCACTGCGCCAAATTAAGGGAAAAATGTCTCCATCTTAAACAGCGGCCGCAATGATGAATTAAGTGTCTGCACGGAGGGTTCCCCCATCGGAATGTGTGTGGAGTTACCTAGAGCGGAAAGGCAGACATGGCAGAGATCGCGTTCCAGGAATTTAATGTGAGCCGAAGAGCCGAGCCGAGGAGATGCGAACGCACGCGGTCGTCTGGTCCGCTGGCCCATCATCAGCAATGGGGAAATGTTTGCCTGACCCTTGCTCTCATTTCCGCTACCTGCGGCAGCAATCCGCCAGCCAACAGGAGACACGCCTGTGCTCGGTCACCTTAGCAACAAATGAAAACCCCATGGATGCTGAGCAGTGCTGCAAAAACCGAAGACAGCAATATTAACAGATCGCAGCTGTATGTTACGGGCAAACTCTCTTCCAGCGGATCCACTGATCATCCAGCGGTCACAATATTTACAGCTGCACCCCAAACTGCTGAGTTTTGTTCTGAAATGTTGTGTATTTGCTGGGGTTGGGAAAGATCTGGGGGCACAAAGTGACAGTTGTTGAAACTGCGAGAAGAGTTTGGTGTTTGCTCTCATGTTTCAAATTGTAAATAAGTGCACTCATGGGCTTCCTTCCACAGTCACTGCACGCAGTCATTTTCAGCGTAGCCAAAACTTGCAATGCATTGTGGTGCACATTTCAGAGCAGCCACTTATCCTTAAGTGACACAGTAGAAATGGCCCAGCTGTTTAAATGGGTGAATCCTTGTAAGCTGCTTAGCGTACAAACCTCATTGTAAGCTCCTTTGGACAAAGGAATTGGCTAAATGGATAAGCGTAACATAAATGTTCGCGAAGCAGCCCACCAGCACCAGGTCTGGGAGCGCCAGAGACCTGCAGGCCACGACTGCAAAAACCACTCACAGGGAAACGTGTTTTCCCAGGCTTTTTTTTTTTATATTTTATGGATGAACCCTGAGAAGAATTCATGCAGGTCATATTGCACACAGTGAAAATGTGCTGCACGTCAAAGACTGCACACCCGACCGCAGTTGTATTCGTTTCTATTCTGTGAGAAAATCTGTGAAAGGCCTCCATCGTAATGAGGTAACAACAGGAAAAGTGTCTGTCTGTACCTCTGCAACTGCAGCTCGCATTAGCAGCCGTCCCGACTATAAAGACATATGCGAATGCAATTCACGAGGAAAATATCAGCGTGTGTTTGACAGTTATATTGGGCCAGCAGGCTGGAGGGAATAGCGCCGAATGTGGGACAGTCGGTCCACACCTGCTGGTGAGCAGAGCAGCACCTGGTGTGGCCTCCGATGTGTCCTTCAAACCCCAGGATGAAGGTCTCAGCCAAACCGTTAAACGCGGCAAAGACAGCTCTGGTTTCTACATTGTTTACAGCGCATAAGTGTAAAGGTCCCATACACAGATGCAGAATCTGGCACTGCAAGGCTGAAAACATCTGCAGTAAATCATTAAGTGAGAGTCACATTTCAGGGGCAGCATTCTATCTATCTATCTATCTATCTATCTATCTATCTATCTATCTATCTATCTATCTATCTATCTATCATAAAAGGTAAGGCGAAACTTTATTGATTCCTAGGGAAATTCCTATGCCTACAACATTAAATTAAAGAATATTAAATTATATAAGTTATACATAAGTTATATAAGTAATTATCTCTCTCTCTCTCCCCCACCTCTCTCTCTCTCTTTCCCTCTCCTTCTCCCTGTCTGTCTGTCTGAATCTGAGATCTTTGCTGTTTGGAAAAAGACAAAAAGAAAAAAGAAAAAGAAGAAGTCGAAGAAGTACATCAGGCCCGACGGGTGGTCAGTTGTTTTTGCTTGCGGTCTCAGGTCTGAGATCTGTGCTCCTGTGGTGGTCTGGACAGCAGAGGCCCATAATCCTCTGTGAAGAAGCAAACCTGCTTATTCCTGGGGGGACAAACCAAGTGTTATTGTTGTTGGAGGAGAAGAACAAAAGAACACAGGTTAATAAATGCAGGTTGTCTAACTTGTGACTTAAATGCATGTCTCAGGCTGTGTTTGTGAAGAAGGGTAGTAAACCCGAAAAAAAATAGAAGTTGTGGACATGTCTTTATGGAATAAAATCTCTTTCAAGTTCTCAAGATTTACTGACAAAGGATTAGAATAATTTATTACATTAAAGCTGGAATCAGGCTGAAATATCTACAATGAGAGCTACAGATCACTGCGCTGTCTGGAAAAGACCAGAGGAAGGTGTACAGTCCAGGTCCCGTGGTGCACATGCAAGAAGAAGAAGAAATTATTTATCTACACAAAGATGCTTGAAATTATTTGCACTTTTATTATTTAATGGAGGAGTCTGGGGCAGCCACGTAACTTAAAGGTGGACAAGGGCCAGGGTTTGAACCAGCGCTGTTCACATTAAGAAGGCAATGGTCTGGCACAGTATGGACCGCCACCTGCTGTCCCAGTCACACGTTTGCCAAAGTAGTCCACTGACTGATGGAGACAGTGAACCTGTGTCCTTAGCGACTAAAGACATAGGGCTGTGATTAGAACCTAGTTTGTGTATCTTGAGGAGATGCTGTTGTGCCCATGAAAAGACATGCACATGGTGTAGGGGTTACAGGTGCTGCCTTGTACCCAGAAGAACCCACATTTCAGTCCCATCTCCTGCTCTCATGCCCTCAATCACAGTCCTTACCCTGAACCGATGTAGTAAAAATTACCCATCTTTAAAAATGTTCGAATCATTGTTTAGGCATTAATATTATAAGCTGCTGTGAACAAAAGTATTAACTAAAGGATTAAATTTAAGCCTTTCATTTAAACAATGGGAGATGTGGAGGCACAGCAGGGTGGCTTGCTTGCCTCATGTGAGCTTCAAGCCCAGCTCAGGGGTGTGTGTGTGTGTGTGTGTGTGTGTGTGTGTGTGTGTGTGTGTGTGTGTGTGTGTGTGTGTTGAGTTTGCCTGTTCTCCTCCATGTCTGCACCCCTCTAAGGAGAAAATTTGCCTGAAGAAGGCATTGGCAAACCTCTTCCTTCCCTCCTTGCCAAGAAAAACCATGCCAGCCTGTTGCCTAGGAGTCAGACATAACTTGATGGCACTTTCCATTCCAATATAAAGAATCCTAATAGAATTGTTAGGTTTTCAACAAATCCCAGTGTTTTAAACAATTCATTCTTAAAATAACTTAAAACAGTGGAAAGGTGCTGCTCAAGCTGGAGTGACAGAGCTGGGCAGTGGTCAAAAGGCAGCTTTCCGTACAGGGGACCACCTCCCCTCACGGCCAGTTTGCCACCTCGAGCAGCCGCTAAGACATCTCACCGCATTTTCCAGCCCTTCGCCTCACTAAACCCCGTGCACTCAAATACAAATTACAAAGTCACTCTAAATCATAGCAACATTCCCAAGTGCGTGCTGTTCTGCCAGCGCACACGGTTTGTTTTCCCCAGTAAGCGCTGTACGTTTCAAACTGATTTGCTATCTTGTCTGGGTTAGGGCAACTTTAACCGTCCTCAGAAGATGCCCGATGGCTTTTTGCCGGAGTGGCAAAACGGTCGACTCGGTCTGTGATGCTGGAGGGATGCGGGGCATTACGGTGAACTTTAAAGCCGATGATGAGTCTGGAAAGCATCCAGGTGTGTTAGCTACACTCTGCTTACATTTGCAAAGTTACAGGGACCTCTGGGATGTATATGTGATGGAACACATGGCCGGGCAATTGGACATTCACCTTCAGTTAGACAAAGCAATTGTGCTAAAAGACACGCATCGCGGGGCCCCCACTATTGACACACAGTGAGAGCAGATCCCCCCCAAAATCTGGCTTCTTCCACCAGCACGCTGTGCCATGGTGGCTCATTGGAAAAATGTCTCTTTTTCAATGTTTTCAGGGGGCCAAGAAGTGCAGGAAAGTCTCCGGGATGCCAGCAATGTGCTCCAGTCGAATCGGAGGCCCTCGGCTGCACATCGGATCACCGGCTGCCGAAAAAAAGGATGGGGCAGGGTGGCAGATCCTTCCCCGAGGAGCTTTCACGTGCGTTTGTGTGTGTTTGGTGCAGCCCTTTCCTCCCACCGATTCTCTGTAAGAAACAGACCTTTATGCCTGTTCGGCCAGGCAACATTACAACTTTCTCTTCCTGTTAATTTAACCAGCTATAAACCGCGTTCCACCGATGAGGGTGGAGGGCTCGAGAAGCAGGAGGGCTGGGCCTTCCTGGTCTTTCCTGGCACACAATGGCAGGAAAGACTGCTTCACTATAAATGGAATGTCCCTGTGAACTCAAACAAAGGCCTCCCCGATACCACGGCGTATTTACAGGTTTTGCTCTCCTATTTTTTCTCTTGCGAGAAGTCAGGCGTTCCTTGACCATGATGAAAGGAGAATACCAGCAAATACTGCGTTCGTGGCCCGCGCTATGTGCGCGCTTTTTGCTTACACACGTACGTCCTTTCGGTAAGGGGGCAATCGGCTGTTGCTGCGGGGCCGCAAAGAGCGACAAGGGTGGGAAATGAGGAATTACCGCGTCGGATGTGATTTTTCTCAGTTGTACGTTTATGCTTTTCGGTTTTGGACAGAATTGGCTGGAACAGGCACTGCCGCCTTTGCGACCTCAAACCTGCAGCGTGTTGTGTCACTTCCGCCCCCCGTGGTCTTCCAAGGTCGAAAATGCCCCTCGCTGGGTGCCCACAAAGATGACACTGCAGTCAGCAGCGCGCCGTTGGTGTCACCAAGCTGTGTCAGATTGGCGGAAGAGGCGCGATTGGCGGCGCAGAGAGGCCTGAAAGCAATTTCGGAGGTCACTTCTTGCCAGCTGGTCTCGCAAGTCTCTGGAGATGCATGGTTGCGAATAAAAAGTAAAACGGAATTTGTTTGTTTTGCTCGCATGCTCTTACGTCAGGGCTTTTGGAATGGAAGATGACAGAGCTGAGTGTCAAGGCTGTTAATGTTTTCCCGGCTTTTCCCCCTTTTCTTTTCCACCACATGTTGGGTGATGAGGCCATTCATGCAGGGCGCATTTTGGTGAATAAGCAGGAACTGCCAAAGGTCTTACTCACGTACATTTATTCATTTTCTGTAGCTGGTGCTTGCCTCTGTGGTGCCTTGCAATTTTTATCACTTGCAGTGATTTATAGAGCTGGGTAAGCGTCTCCATCGGGGGTAGCAGAGGAGGAGCTGGGATTCCAGCTTGGGTCCTGCAGATCCAAAGTCAGCAGCTCCAGCCACTGCACAGCGGGACGCCATGTTGGTCCACTTGACTGGTTAATCTGAGTAGCCATTTTGCTTCTTCCGCAGGGAACCTTAAAGGCACATTTTTTCACAGAAATGTATGCGTTGTGAGTTATCCTAAAGGATTACAAGGTTTGTAATATAACACAGGTTTATTTTGTGTGTATTTGTACAGGCTAGTTGGAGAAGGATTCAAGAAGAATTCAGCAGTTTCATAAATGTATTACTCAGTAACCAAGTTACTGCGGTGGATGCATATAATTTTCAAAGGCAAAAAATCTGGCAACTGCAAGCTGGTCGCGTACACTTTCGTATGACAGCTACCGAATAATATAGCTCTGTTCGGTTCTTTTTGGTCTCCCCTTTATTTTCAGATGTTCACGTTCTTTAGCCCATGTTGGTGGTTTTAGGATACCCTACGGATTTACCTGTGAGTTTCCGAAAATTATCCTGAAAAAGAGTGAAATCCAAGAAAAGCTGAATTTGAGGTCCAATGTTAACATGAAAGTAAATCAATCGTGAGTTGTTCAGCTGAATTTGCTTTTAACGGTCACACCATTTTGCAAATGCTTATGATTTATTTCCCCCATTTTTCAACTTTTTGTGGTTTGTTCTCCAGTTTGGGCTCCGGTGACATAACTGTGACTCATCAATCCTTTATCACTGACCACTTCGTCCAAGTCAGGGTCAGAAGCCGATCTCAGAACCATCTGGCACCATCTGGAGCCCCCAGAGGATGCCCTTGCAGACACAGAGAGGACAGGTGGACTCCACCCAGACTGGGCTGGATTCAAAGCCACACCTGAACAGCCCAGGTGCTCTGAGGGAACAGCGCTACTTGCCGAGCCAGCGTCCCCCCGATCGTGGAATGAATACATGAACATGCTGCAGGCACCTTTTGCTGACTGGGCCTTCGTCTGAGCTGAAGACAAACACAGGCTGCAGGAAAGTCCCGTGAGCTGTGTATATTTAACTGGTTGGCCATCCTGCCAAGTTTCCTTTGGACATCATTCAGGATTTCATCTGTTGTAAAATTAATTACGGTGAGCACGGTCCAGCACACTGCACACATACCTGTAGTCAGAGAGTGGCAGCCTGCACACCTTAGCAATGGCAAGGAAGCACGTTGTGTTGGCTGCATTCTTGCACACACACATTAAGAGGGTTTGTGATCAGTAAGAATATATGAATAAATACAGTACCAGTAAAAAAGAATCAAAGCAAAGTAGCTCACAGGTGTTTTGCTATGGAAGTGCCTACAGAAGAGTAGGGAAGACATGGCAGCTCATTTCCTGACCAAAATTGGTAACCAAATGCTGGCAGTCCTGAGGTGAAAAAAGCAACAGCTGCTGCCTTGAAGACAACATCCAAAAAATCACTGCCACGCCGTTGAGAAGTTTGGCGAGAACTGCGAGAAGTGTACAGCCTCCAGCTGAAGAGATCTCACCTTATGAACTGTTAACCCAGGGACGCTTAATGCTAATAAGTGGGGGTACCTATGTTTTGAAGAAGGAAATGTCCCTGACCTTGATGGAAACTCCAGCCCAGGTACAGACCCAGAACTTTTCAATGAACCCTCACAGGTTCCTATCAGCTGTGGAAAACTGCCAAATGACTTTGCATCCAAGCTCCGTCCCTGGATGTCGGTGCAGTGCAGAAAGCTTAGAGAAACTAAGCCAAACGTCACAGCAACAGATAGACGCAGCAGGCCAACCTAACTGTGATGTCATAACGCCGTTGACCCTGTGTCACGGCAAAACCACCTCATATTTTATGCCCCCCACTTCCAAACGGAAGACTTTCAGCGGCCATTTAATTGATTCCTCATCTTATTGCATGCAGTCAGTCAAGATGTCAGCCTCCGATGGAGGCCTTTGAGCCCGCTGTGCTTTTTGGCCTCTCCAAATTGCAGCATCGCCCAGTTGCAACCAATTACTGGCTCTTGCCGTTGCAGACGACTGCACAGACATCAGCACTTGTGTCAGGGAATCAAAGGCGCTATCTGTGCTGGAGTTCAGCAGGCTTCCTGCGCAGGACACAGCGGGGTTTGCCGTGTGATCTTGTTGGGTCTGCTGCCCAGCTGGCGCTCCCATGTGGCCCACTCTTATCAACCCGCTTTGGGATCATGGCAGCCGAGTAACTCCTAGCCTCCCTGGTAAAAGGGGTTGGCACCGACAGATGAGTGCCAGCTCTCTTTCAGGAAGACCACAACGATTACCCATATGGTCCATCCAGGAGGAAGAGATTTGGTTGTTCTAAATCTGCAGAGGAGAGAAAGAACAGCATTAATCCTCGGGTTGTGCTGGAGACAACTTTCTACTTTTTGGATGATCCCACCCAAAAATGGGTGGCTCATTATTATGTCTTTATATTTTTGCTATGACAAATACAGTAATGTCCATATAACGCTGTGTTACTTCTAATTTTCAATTTCATTCTTAGTCATTATCCCAAGTTGTACACTTCCTTTTGGAATTTGTGTGTGTGTGTGCGTGCGTGCGTGCGTGCGTGCGTGCGTGCGTGCGTGCGTGTGTGTGCATTTGCTTGTTGTTATGCTCTGTCTCATTGATTTCTTATAGCTGGCCAGATCCCAGATGCAACTGGACACATGACAAATGTCCAAAATTTGAAGGAGACGTACATTTCAATTTGTAAGTACTATGTACTGAGATGGACTGGAGTTCCACTGCAGCCTAGTGAACCTGACAAAGACAAGCAGTTAGCAGATGTGAGTGACAGTAATTTCATGTGTTCACATGTTGTGGAGTATGTCATGAAATTTTATGTGAGTCAAATGAAAGAAACCGTATCTAAAACATAATAGATAAGAGCTATGGGAAAAAAAATCGACTAGAACACAAACTGAGGGTTAAGTAACAAACTCAGTCACCAGTGCAGTTCAAAAGACTTTGCCCCCCACTATGGACGTCTGGTGCGACTTGATAAACCTGTGCCTCGGTCACAGCTGGGGATGACTGAACGTGGATGTCAGCAAGACCGATAAAGGGAAAAGCGAAACAAAGGCTAATGTGTCGCTGGCATATTTAGCGGGACCTTGCAACGGCGAGTGAGACGCCTTTTTGAGGCCTTCAATCGGGGACCCTTGAACTACCTGAGTTCTATTTCCAGATGAGAGCTGCGTTCCTCCCGCTTGAAAGAGAAGCGGCCCAGCCACATAAAGGCCTTCGTAAATCAGCTCATAGTGCCGAGAAGGCAGCCAAATGCACGCGTGGTTTTTTGGTCAGTGGGTCACGTTGCCAAGTAGTCTGTTGCTCTGTTTTGAGATAATGCCAGACAGTCAAGGTATTCGAGGACACAAAGTTGGCTCTGGGCTCCAACCTCCAAAAATGTTCCCCGTCACATTTCCAAAAACTGATAAGATGGCTCGTATGGTTTTATTTACCCTACACCCACCCTTGTCACGCTTACCCTCTGGCCATGCTGAAGTTTCATAAGGGCTGCTTGTAAACGAAGTAAAACTGCAAGGAGAAGCCAGATAGCAGCTACACCACCCTGGGGTTGCAAAGTGCTTCCTCAGACATCGCCTGCTAAACGCATCCCACAATCCCCTGTTTCTTAAAACAAGTCGTATCGTTTTACGGACACGCCAAGAAGAAATCTCCACTCTGATCAGCAATTTCCTCTCTATTGGCAGGCCTCACTAAACGTCTCCCCAAATTGGCTGGGATCGTGGCCATACTGTTGAGGTGGGTTTCAATGACCAGTTAAGGTGGAAGAATGTTCTAGAAGCTGTTCCTTGTAAGACAAAGGTCATTTCAGTTCATCTGTGGGGGTTTATAACATGGATGTTGCACTATGGATGTTGACATTTCAATAGACAACCAGTAAGAAGGACATCATGTACGACTGATGCAGCAGAACGCTGATCCTTAAGATGTTTATGCAAACCAAGTAACACAGCCTTTTTCAGCAAGTTTTCTGTTCAAGAATAAGAAAGCAGGGCCCCCTCGGAAGCAGAATGGCAAAACTCCATAACCTTAACCACAAC
Organism: Heterotis niloticus; assembly: GCA_018136845.1. Classification (NCBI taxonomy): domain Eukaryota; kingdom Metazoa; phylum Chordata; class Actinopteri; order Osteoglossiformes; family Osteoglossidae; genus Heterotis; species Heterotis niloticus. The sequence continues at coordinate 1,589,426 of CM030888.1, forward strand.
ACTGCCATTGTATCCCCATCTTGTACGTCTACGGATGCAGTTCTCATTTCTGTTAAAAACATTGACGCTCAAGTCAGTTAAGTGACTTTTCTGTATGAAATCCCAGGAATATGCAATAAGTCACTGTGGTTTGAAGTTGCTTTAGCTAAAAGTTCATAACTGAATTAATTTTCCGAAACATTTACCACATTTGGCTTTTTATTTAACAAAAAGAAAGTAACGTTTATCTGCAATAAAACTGTTCTCTTACAAAAGCCCAATGACAGATTTGTGGGGTTTATTCACAATAGCACATAAATAAGAAACACAATAAATACTTACTTGGTATTATTTAATGCATTCTTTGTCAATGTTTTCAAGTTCCAGTGCAGCGGACAACTAAACTGGTCTCCTATTTTAGTTGAAATTATATCTTCTGTCAACAAAAAATGTGTTATATTTTTTATTTTGAAAAGGTAAGGGTTTGGTTGGAAACTCTTAACACATAAAACTTTTGACATTTAAGCGAAACATTTTTGCGCTCAACGCTTTTGTGCCGCTCACTGGTCTTGTTTTAGAAGCAAAGCTCCGATGTAGTGCGACAATAAATCTATGTAAATCTGTGCAGACCAGGTTCCTTATTTGTACAAAAAGCACAAATGTCACAGTTGACTACAACGTAGATGTTTAGCATTAGCAAATGGTGAGAGAATTTTGGCAACGTACTGTACCGTTGGCTAAAGTGGCTCAAGTGAACGTCATTGTAATGAGACCGAAGGCAGAGTCACGGTCACCTAAACAGCCAAACACAGGAACAGAGACAGAGGGACAGATGAGCACTTTTAGGGTCAGGCTGTTTCCCCGCCTGCTGCCTGCTGCCTGCACCACCATTCTGAGTCTGAATTAAGGGCTGGAATTGATATTCACGTGTTTGTTAATTCGGTGCATTTATTGCAACTTTAATGTTTTGAAATTTCAGAACATAAATAGCAATTTTGTATCTTTGGTTTGAATTTATTTTAAGTATTTCAACAGTGTGTTGTTTCAGTGTTTCATTGCAGGATTAAGGGACATTGGCTTTCAGTCTGGTGACAGCTGCATGTGCATGTTGGAAATAAATGTATTTTCTTCGGTTATGCTGATCTGTTATTTTAATAGGAAATACATAAACCATGGAATATTTTTCGAGGTTGATTATTTTTGTAATTTGTCCCATTCGTACGTCATCCTGCTTTGGCTTCAGACTCCCACCGAATGGGAAGTTTTTTTCCCTATGAGGAAAGCAATGTAACAAGGTTGCTTGGTGCACGTAGGATGGAGTAGCCAGAAAAATTTTGCATATAAAAAGATATTAAACTTTTTAACAGAGAGATAAACCCTTCATGAGCTTGATATTGTGAACAAATAAAGAAGAGGGCCAAGAAGAGTGCGTTGGATTGCACCTGAAACTAAAGGAAAAGGGGCTGAAATGAGGAAGTCTGCACCTGGAATTAGTCTAAGATCCACAGTTCAAGTGGCCTCTAATGTAAGAAGCCCTAAAGGGAGTCTGAGGATGAGTGCTCGGCTGAAGGTGTGTTAATCGGTGGCAGGAAGTCTGTGGAGCCTCAGACTCAGTAGCTAGCCCACATGTTGGAGCAATCGAGGAAAGAATGGTATTAGTATTCCAAACACATTTTTTGGACCTTTCATGGCAACACTGCTCACAAATGGTGGAAGGTGTGTGTGTGTGTGTGTGTGTGTGTGTGTGTGTGTGTGTGTGTGTGTCTGCATCACTTAACATTCACAAAATATTCACATTCACTTTAAACGGGCAAAATCCTTGTGTGAATACTTCAGTATGTCTGTGAAATTAAAAGTCGTGTGCTAAAGATTAAATGGGGGGATTAAAAGTTTATATAGTGAGTTTAATTTAGAAAATAGATAGGATTTGACAGCCATGTTGCAAATGAACTCTGCAGAGCTGAATATCTATTCTTGGCTGACACTCTGAGCTTGTCTGTGATTCATCTCAGAGAAAAAGACATGGTTCACCTAATTGGTGCAAGGCTTTGTTGCACGGTGAGGATTACACACATCTTGGCTATTCAGCAAATGCAAATCCTCCTCCATTTACCGAGAGAGAAAAAAAAAAAAATTAAAGGCATGAGCCCAGCAGGGTACAAAGTTCCTTCCCAAATTTAGAGCGTTGGATCAGCCACTTTGAGTAAAACTGGTCTGATCGGGGTGAATGACATGGCGATTGAATTCTGCAATTCAAGGGTGACCCCTCAAAGAGGAAATCAAATAAAAAATTCTCTTGGTGCAGAAGACATGTCTTTGTGCTTTGTTCAACGGGACCACACAGGTTTTTGTGGGATGAGAAAAACACCCATCTCTTTTTGTACAGCACGTTCGGATTTAATTATCCAGTATCGAATCGGCGCCATCTTTAGTTCGAGTGTCTATTCACACGCGGGGGGCCGCGCTCCGTCAGACTCGCATGTTAAGGGGGTCGTGTGCATTGCGATTTCCCATCGTCCTCTGGCCGGTTACCTCCATAACACATGTTGTCCACAGAAGCCTGGTTTAGTGCAAGCTCTCCCAAATGGATACTTTAACATCCTTAAAAACGACAGCTTATAACTCAGCCATTGACTTGCAGATGCACTGCTGCTGAAACACTTCTCCGTTTTATTTCCAGTTGCCGAATGCTGAAAAACAGTATTTCTCAGACTTTATTTATGCATAAAAACCACAGTTCCTTGGCTATGATTATGTATTCTCCTTTGTTTGTAATGTAGCTACTTTAGCCTGTGAGGAACAGGAGCTGGCCAGAGAAAATTCAGTCGTTCATGAACCCCTTGCAGCTGCCAGTACTCCAGATGTTTTTAAGATCTGCTGCGCGTTTGAAATGGGTTTAGCCCACTTAAGATTCGTGACTCTTCAGCAACTATGAAATCTGGAGAAATTTGCGACGAGCACAACCCAAAGTTTGAAGTAATGATGTGTTGCGTGGATCACAAAGCTTTTAAAAAGAGAAACTTTTAGACACCTGCCCGCTGACCTCATCTGTTTCAACAGAATAACAACAACAAGGTGTAAATATGATCATATTTCAGCTAACTGCCTCCCTGTTGCTTACACCGTAAGAGGACACTTTTGGTGAAAAATGCACTTCGCCCAGTGTTTCTTCATTCATCCTTTATGATACTTACAAGGTTTTTTTTTTTAAAAAAAACCACAAAGTAACGCAACACCGGCTAAAGAATGCATCGAGGGACCTCAGAATTAACATGACTGAAGATAGCAACGGAGCCCATTTAACCGAAGATTCAGACATTGATTTAGACCCCACGTTTCTACAAGTTCTAGCCTTGACTGTTTGAGAAGCTGCCGTGTGCTGCACAGCCATTAAACACCGAATAGAAGGGGCTCGTACGAATGAATACAACTTTGTGACTTGGATCATCTCGAAAGTTCAGCTCTTGAGTTTAAAGCTGCAGAAGACCACAGAGCACGGAGGTCCCAACGTTCCCTTCCGCCAGCATGGGAAACGTTTCACGTGCAGCATTTTTCACTTTGCTAATAAATGACAAAAAGTCATGCTCTTTTCTTAGAAGGAAAATGTTTTAACTATTCTAATATTACTCATCGGAATGCTACCGTATGCTGTACAATCTTCTATCGCCCTAACATATCTGAGGAATTTAGGGCCTATATTGCTGTCAGAAAAATAGGGGAATTCAGTGTAGAATGCACGGTTGGCAATGGATTCATACCAGGGCACACGTACAACGGTGCAATTTTTCTTTTTCTGCAGTGTCCCCATTAAAATCCAACTGGACTCCTGCAGGGTTATGAAAATGCCTTTTCAGCAAAAGACAGTGCTGTGAATCTCAGTTATGACTGCAGTTTGAATTAAGTGCTGCAAGCAGTTTTACCTGACATTGAAATTCGAGGGCTAAGAACAGTGAAAATCTCTGGATTTCAGTGACAGATGGAAATGGGGCCACTGGAACATCATTCAGGTCTGGGGTGCAGAGATATACACAGTTTAACCGTGCCTTGAGCATTATATTAGCAGAACCCAATCACGCTGACATCCGATCTTTGTTGACATGCCAAGTTTTGAGGAAAGGAGGAGTTTGCAGCGATGGCTACTTTTTCCCACAAATTTGCCAGGTCTGTTACCGGTTTAAATACATTTTTAGTGTCAGTTATGGTCTCCTTTTGAGCATCATCTAACACTAAATACCTGTTTCCCTTCTTCAGAATCACTCCCGAATCCTGGGAGAACCTCCTCCTGCCATTATATCAGTTCATTATAACTTTTATTACTTATTCATTTTGGGGTGCTTGTTTCCAAAAGCAACTTAGAGCATTAGTTTGATGTGCAATGGTTTATCTCCAGTACTTACGCAACCGGACATATTTAACTGCTTCAGTGCTGGCAAAGCACTTAACTCAAGGCCCTCTGCAGTAGGAGTCAGACCTCCTTCCTGCAAGTTTAAAGAGACAGCTCTGACTGCTATGCAACCTGCTGTCTTCCATTGGCTAAAGCCATACAGAGGAGTGTTTTTGCCATGGGGTGGATGGATAATTTACGCACTTTAAGCTTTTCGCTGCATTTCTGTAAACTTCCACAACACATGTAAAGCGAAGTGCACCTGTTTTGCATGCCACTGACCAGTTCATAACTTCTCCATGCTCTGAAATGCTACGCAGGGAACCAATCTGACTGGTAAGTCAAACCAGATGTTTATGCGGAGAGCAGACAACACCTTCATGAAGTCAAGTCACATCTGCGTGCTTTCCGTTTGCTTTACTGCACCAAGTATAGATTTAAGACTGTCCACATAGTCAAAAGAAACTTTTTATGTTGTGTCCAACCATTTAAACACTGGGGTAGTACAGAATAAAAGAACAATTTAACACGTCTCACAAATATGCTTTTGATTGTTCTAAAACATTTGAAAATGGCCTGAACTAATGTAGCTCTTTTTCACCAGTCTACAGTATGTATGAATAATGAAATGTATTGCTTCACCATGTGAGGTACCTACAGTTTTATTAAAAGGATTGCTTCTACAACCCATTCAGACATTCATCTGTTAAAAGCATCAAATGGAGCCCTGCTTTTTTAACCATGTGTGAATACTTTTCATTTAGTCATGTCCTGCCTGCCCTATAATGGTCTATTGTAAAAGGATTACGGTGCTTTAAATCTTCAGCAATTTCATTTTCAATACTTTTCCACACTGTGTCTGGGACCTGTCTGCATTATTATGCTTTCCATAACAATTGCATGCGCTGTAAAGTTCTGGACAGCCTGGGATATGTTTGTTCCAGACTAAACATGAATACATTTCAGGTACAGCTGATGTGCAGCTCATTTTCCATGTTTGTCGACCGCTTGCAGTCGTTCTGTGTGCCTTCTGCATTCCCGCTCCAGGTGGTGGACGAGCCTGTGGGAGAAGGACGTGACCGGGTTCAAAACCGGGTGTCCTGGCTGAAGGCGACAGCCTTTGGAAGCGCTCGCAAGGGCCGAGGCTCCGCATTTACTCTACTTTACACGAGGGCTGGCTGGGGATTAAGCGCATTGTCCGACTAAAACAAACTCATTATTTCAATTTCCCATTGAGCCCTGTTACAGGACAAAGACAGCCCAGCGGGATCCATTATTTGAATATGTTCCTGCTTAATAACGGGTGGCTACGCGCTAATTATTGGGGGACAGTACACCGGCACTTACTTTTACACATGAATAAGCATGTCATGGCAATGGTTCTCAGCCCATTTGCTCTGTAAAATGCAACCAGGTTGAAGACAATGGGCCCTCCTTCAGTAACCACTTTGAACTTTCAAAACAAGTCTGGGATGCTGGTTCTCACACGCAGCCGTTTCGGAAGGTGAGACCCGAGTGAATCGAGGTTCACCTCATAAAACTGGACAGTCCTGCAGTTTCTCTCGGTTCATCTGATGAGGAAAAGCTGCACTTTTCTTGGGAAATGAACACGCCACTTCTAAGGAGACGCGGTGGTTTTAATTTTTCGCAGAAGGGGGGTGTCTACAACATAACAATGCAATTTGACACTCACGGGCCACTTTATTAGGTACACATGGCCAGTCCTCATTGGCGATGGTGATGTAATGGGGAGGGGAACAATTTCTTGCCACACAAAATAGGTTATAGACTTTTTAGCATCATTATAGTGCCATTTGAATGCCACCAAGTACCCTTGCACCACTCACACTCACCAGGTGCCTCCATCTCTTCATGGACAGTCCAGACTTTGTCAAACTGACACTTCCAGCAGGAAAATGTGACATGTCGCAAAACACACATCTCAGGAGGACTCTACCAACATGACCATCCCTTCCCTTTACCTTCGTGGTCTGCACAGCCACCACCTCTCAATCCAGTGAACCATTTCTAATGATGTTGGGGTATTAGTAGAATGAATACTAAACTGAAAAAAAGATGCAGGAACAATGTGAAGGCATCGGTCCAACATGGAGCAGGAATCCTGCTGCTGAATTTCAAACTATGCTGGGGTCAGTAGAGGTCCACCCATCTGCTTCATACATGCACCTAATAAAATGGCCAATGAATATAGTTAAATTTATTCAAAGATGCCATGACAAGGTGCTAGAGCCATCACTGTGGTACCTTTGAACAAGGTACTTTCACTGCAGAGGTAAAAATGACCCAACTACAGTAGGTATAGAAAAGAATCACCCCCTCTTCAAAATATTCACATTTTGTTGCTTTGCAGCCTTGAAATGAAGACACACACCAAAAATTATTTCTCCAGCTGTATTTACTCAATGCAACTTATAACAGCCAATTGAAAGATATAATAGAAACAGTTCAGGGAAAAATTAAAAAAATAAAAAAATAAATATATAAATAAATAACTGAGATGGTTAAAGGATCACCCCCCTTGTGTCAGTATTTTGTGGAACCACCTTTTGCTTTGATTACAGCCATGAGTCTGTTGGGATACTTCTCTACCAACTTTGCACATCTAGACTGTGCAATATTTGCCCACTCTTCTTTACAGAACTGTTGAAGCTCAGTCAAATTGGACAGTGACTGCTGATGGACCTCAATCTTCAAATCATGTCACAGATTTTTCAATAGGGTTTGGGCTCTGACTAGGCCATGCAAGGACATTCACCTTTTTCTCCTTCAGCCAATGTGTTGTCAACTTTGCTGTGTGCTTCGGGTCATTGTCATGTTGGAAGGTGAACTTTCTTCCCATTGACAACTTTCCGGCAGAGGGCAGCAGGTTTTCCTCAAGTATTTGATGGTATTTCGCCCCATCCATTTTTCCTTCTATCTTGACAAGTACCCCAGTCCCTGCTGGAGAGAAAAACCCCCACAACAGGATGCTACCACCTCCATGCTTTACTGAAGGTATTGTGTTCTTTGAATGGTAAGTTGTATTGGCTTTCCACCAGATATACAGTTTGGCATTGAGGCTAAATAGTTTGATTTTGGTCTCACCTGACCATAACACCTTTTTCCATTTGGCCTCAGAATCTTCAAGGTGTGTTTTGACAATGCTCACTCAAGACTTAATGTGCCCTTTCTTGAGGAATGGCTTTTTTCTTGCAACCCTCCCATACAAGCCCCATTTGTGGAGTATTTCTGATATTGTTGTCACATGCATACAATGACCACTCTTTGCCAGAAATTCCTGTAACCATTTCAAAGTTGCCATAGGCCTCTTGGTAGCCTCTCTGACCAGTTTCCTCCTCGCTCTTCCATCCAGTTTGGGGGGACGGCCTGATCCGGGAGGGGTCCTAGTAGTACCAAACACTTTCCACTTCTTGATTATGGACTTTACTGTGCTCCTAGGGATTGATAAAGCCTTTGAATTTTTATTGTATCCATCTCCTGACTTGTGCCTGTGCACAACTTTATCCCTGAGATCTTTTGACAGTGCCTTGCCACCCATATTTGATTGTTTGCTTTCACTTGCACTTCCAAGCACTGGAATGCTATAGGAAGAGCTGTTTTTATGCTGAACTCATCAGAATGAATGATTATAGTTGGCCACAGGTGGAAACCCATTAGCTTGGTGTGCAGTGGAGAAGGCGACCAGTTACACCTCATGGAGTTTACAGGTATTTTTTAGGAGCGGGGGTGATCCTTTAACCATCACAGTGATTCTGGTTTTTATTTTTTTTTTTTAACTGTTGCTTTTGCATCTTTCGCTTGGCTGTTATAAGTTGCATTGAGTAAATACAGCTGGAGAAATCATTTTTGGTGTGTGTCTTCATTTCCGGCTGCAAAGCAAGAAAATGTGAATATTTTGAAGGGGGGGGGGTCATTATTTTCTATACACAATGTACACACAAGTACACATTCTTTTAACAGGTTCAGTATAGAAATCAAACATTGTAAGTCACCTTGAAGAAAAGTGTCTGCTTACAGAACAGTAATCAATACGCAAGCATATAAAAATATTACAGTAAAAAAATAAATAAATAAAACCAGAACGCATGCTGTAGCGAGCGCCGATCTGGGCTCGGATGGACGGAAGGAGGACGCCACGCTGATGTCTTTTACTGAACACTGAAGCCGGTTCAGCAGCACAGTCCCCTTCTTCAACACCCTGGAACCGGGCGAACCCCAGCAGCGCAAGACGTCATCTCAGCTACGTTTTGACACCGATTAACTATTCGTACGTGTAATGTCGACACCCACCGCTAGGGGCGCCTACCCGTAGCGTCCGACTGTGGTGGAACACTGGATATGATTGGTCCGCACGCATCCAATAATGACCAATAAGTGGCCGTGGTCTATAATCGCTGCGGAAAGGCGCCACTTTTGGTCAGGAAATTTCTATATAAAACGCTGACAAACGGCGCGTTAATGTCCATAAAGTCCTCTACACGTTATTCGATTCCTATGTAAGCGGTTACCTGCAGAATAAGTGAATTTAAAACAATGAAATGATAAGAAACACACGGCAAAGTGTGAATTTTGCAAAGCATCAGTCCCTGAGGCGAGGAGGACGATCTTCCAACTTTTACCGCCATGTCGAGATGTCGAGCGAGGTAAGAACTCGTGGTTTCCCAGTGTTTAGCCATTTTCACATATTATAAATTTGCGTTTGCGTGCATACGGACGCCATAAAGGTGCAGAATTGCGACACGGGCGACAAGGAATGTTTTCCTTCGTCCTTACGTTGTTCGTCATGTTAAGCCCACCTCCCCCACCAGTAAGGAATCCATTTATCAGCTGGATGAGGCCGGTTGCGTTCCGACAGGTTCGGTGTTCAATCTTGGATCTTGAACGATGCTGACAACCCCAGAGTCATGACGCTATGTCACAGCAAAACCATGCAGATGCTTTTGTGTTTAGTGCTGGACGTGGAAAATGGTGGTGAAATGCTTTTCTCAGCAAGGTAGGTGTTTTGCACGCAATCCCTGCGCATTAACTCTTTCGGGAGTTACGTGTTTATGAGCCCATGTGAGCCGTTATATTTATTTGTGTCATTTCAAGTTATAGGAAAAGTCACCATGTAGCTGCTTAGGTATGGGGGTCATTCTAGGTGCTGTGCAAATCTTGCCATGTGCAAATAATGAACGACTTCCTCCCCATTTCTGATCTGGAGATGTGCGACTCTTTGAGCATAAAGATTATGGCCCCACCCAGCACCAAAGAAGGTTTAACCGTAACTTTGTACCGAGTCTGCGTGGGTAACACGTTGGTCTCTGGCCTTTTGTTTTCAAAAAGAATCCATGCCCTGCTGTTATTGTTGAGAACTGGGTAGGACCACCAAACATTGTATGATCGGACTGTGAATCAGTGATGAATGTAGTCTTTAGTCCAGTACTGTTTAGCTTCTTTCCATTAAAGTGACCAAATATGATAACTTGGCTTAAAAGGAAAGGAAGCTAACAGTGCACAAAAGCTGTGACCATGGTGAAGACACAAAGTCCCATGGGTTGACTGACGTGATTAGAATCTATGATGTTTTTGTGGGTTCGTTCTCCACCCGACACTTTGTTTGAACTGTCTTGACTTAGCTTTATTCCATCACTGTGATAGACCACTGTCCCATCATGGGTGTAGTTTCATAGCCTAGGACCCAGTGATTCCAGGATATGCTTCAAGCTGCCAAGGCCCTGACCAGGATAAAGCGGTTGAGGATAATGGATGGGTGGTTTGTTTTATTCCAAATATTTCCTCTTGAAACTTAAGTAACCTAGCATGGATTTGTCCTCACACACTATTAGCAATTGTATGTCATCCTTGTAATAAAATTTTATACACAAAAGTTAAGATGATTAGCTGCTTATATTGCTTGACCTAGCATGAGCCTAGTAAATAATAATAATAATAATAATAATAATAATAATAATAATGAGATGTATTTGATATCTGAGTTAAGGTTTGCATTGGGTGTGACGAGGATGGACAGGATTAGAAATGAGTATATTAGAGGGTCAGCACAGGTTGGACGGTTTGGAGACAAAGTCAGAGAGGCGAGATTGCTTTGGTTTGGCCATGTGCAGAGGAGCGATCCTGGATATATCAGGAGAAGGATGCTAGGGATGGAGCTGCCAGGCAAGAGGAAGAGAGGAAGGCCTAAGAGGAGATTTATGGATGTGGTGAAGGAGGACATGCAGGTGGTGGGGGTGACGGAGAGAGATGCAGAGGACAGGAAGAAGTGGAAGCTTTTGATCCGCTGTGGCGACCCCTAACGGGAGCGGCCGAAAGAAGAAGAAGAAGAAGATTTGATATCTGAGTTCCCAACTTTTGTTGCTGTTTAGGCTGTTCATAATGCTTCTTGTTTACTTTGTTGATGATGGCATTGTGTAAGTATTTAAGAGCCAGTGTTGAGGTAGTCTCATATTACATAGGTTTTGACCTTGTCTTGGATTCACCCCCACTAAGCTGTTACTGGATTCAGTTTTATCTCAGACTCAAACCTTTCTGGTGTCCATCTTGTCTTGGACATGAGCCACTGTGGTCTTGGGCTGCACTTGTACTCAGATTACGTGGTTTTCACTGCATAACAGGAAATGAAAATTCCCCTCAAAACATTCTGTACTTGCAGTCTTGTTTTTTAAAAGGCACTGTACATTGGATCTGTATTTAAAGAATCTTATTTATATTGTTTATTCTGAAGATGCAGAAAAAATTCCATAAAACACATTATTAAATAGCAGACCTTGCTTGTTTTCAATTGGCTGGTTTATGTTGCTTTATATACAAAAACACATGTGGCACAAAATGTTTAAAATAATGGTCCACTTGCAAAGTATATCTATGAAGTTGGTACTTGCGGTTAATTTGGGTTTTGATCATATACATGGCTTAGAGGAGTGTTGGTCCAACACAGCACTCATGTCCATATGGCCTTGAGGGCTTAAAAGTTATCTGTTGTGATGCTGCCATCAGCCCTTTTGTGTGCAGTGATCTGTTGTGTGTATGCTGTCTGCACAATGCTCATGGGTACTGGCATGCCAACACTGACTCTAGAAGTGAAAGTGCAGAGCCAGGCTTCCAAATGAGCTGGGCGGGACTGATGCTGAGAAGGTCATCACGGAGATCCTCATGAGCTCCCTATTGAATGCTGATTTGCCAACCCTCTGCATGTGAAAACCACAATGGTGTCATAGTCATCATTTACAGAGCATTTACAAAATATTGCCATAAAAATGTTAAGAAAGGGTACTATCAAATTTATATGATGGAAGCCATAGCTATAGTGGTGAAAAGGTTAAGGCTTATAAAATCTCAATCCATGGTGAAAAGAATAGGGTGTTTTCTGTTTTCTTTTCTATTTAATGAAAGTTTTCTGGGAACATAGCCAAGCCTGTTTGGCTAGTTGCTTTATTTAAGAGATACTACAGCCCCCCACAGACAAAAACAGTATGCTTATTGGTTGTGTGTCCATCACTTCTAAATCACCCAACCACGCCACACTGCGGTCATTGGCGTGTCCCAGTGTGCTCCACCAAGCAAGTTTAAAGAGAAACCCAGCATCTAATTAAAACTTAATACTCATTAGGAAAACAGCTTTAAGTCTGAAGTTGGTTTTGTGCTAAAACAGAGCTTAAAAAATGGATGTCATCCGAAACAAAATAACAGCATCAAAGATTTAATATCAACTCAAAACACCCTCTTGTTCCAAATAATGTTTTTTTTTTTATGTAGATTACATTGTCTCCAGCAGATGTAGCACTAATATGGCTGAAAATAAGTTCTAGTGTGCCTAAGAATATAGAAACACTAAGAAAGACAACTTACCCTAAGCTTATCCGATATCGAATATACAGTAGCATTCACTTTTATAACAACGCTAGAATAATATTCAAATAAACTGAATGCTTATTATGCTGATAATTGTCCTATCCAAAAAAAACTGTGTAAATTGATTGCCGCGTTTCTTTGCTTTATAAAGTTGTTAGTATAAATTAACCTGAAAGACTGCATATCTGAAAACCCTGAGGATCACATTCATGTAGCGCATTGCTGTATTTGCAATAAATCAAAGTAATGTTACATTGCACAGACCATGGTACTGTAACTCCTGCAGGAACGGATTTAGCATTTTTTAATTGCATTGATACGATTATTTTAAAGCCATTCAGATGGTGATGTTCCTTTGAAGTTCAGCATCAAAAAACAGAGGTGCCAATTAAAATAATAATCATAAAACTGGTATCTTACCCATTTGATAGGGAAGGAAAAAAAAACATTAACATGCGTTAAGTGTCAGCATGTTGTCGGTGAAAAATATCATGGGTGATGTGGACACGATATTGTGAAGCTGGCTTGCATTTTGTTGAAAACTGACAGCACCTCTTAGTTTTTCCCACCTCTTAACGTCATAACAGAAATCTGCCTTCATTTCTCCCAGTGCAGTGTACATGTCTTGTCTGACTTGGGTTTTGTGTCTTATTTTCTGTTTCTGAGGGTATTTGAATGAATAAAGAGCTCTTTGGCTGTTTGAGCAACTATAACATTTACAGATGATATATTGCCGAGCAAGTTGCTATTCCGGAAAAGAGATATCTGTCATTAATGTATTATACACTTATCAGGGACAGTGATCTCATCTCTGTGTACATGTTGAAGATGAGGAGAGGTAGCTGCTTGGCCATGCGGCCAGCCTGTGGTTCAGCATGTAGCTCTTCAGTCCACATGTCCATTCATCAGATGACTTTTTCAGGTCTGGCTTGATCAGCTTTTGGGGACTTCAGCATCCCAGTCTGTGCAGGATGTCAAATTATGAACTTCTGTCTCTAGACTGTACATATGATGGCTTTCATCTTCTGGATGGGATTTTCCATCTCTTGCAGATCCAGTGTTCTCCATGCTTCATTTAAACTAGGGAATGCACTTTTTAAGCATACTAGAAAGGTATCAACATTTATTGTCCTATAAAATGAGTAAATCAGATTGCAGCAATGTTTAAAAAAAAAAAAAAAAAAAAACCATGACTCACTGCCTGTTAAGAGTACTTGCTCTTAACTCCACATGTAATTTCAGGTTATGATTATGGAAAACTAAAATGCTTCATCTGATGAGAGCATGGTGGCATAACAGCTACATTAGTTAAAGCAATTCACTGGTCAGCAGCCAATACTACTAAGGGTTGGCTAGCAGCATGAAGTATAACCCATGGACTGAAAGAGTTCTATGCTGATCTTGATTTACAGTACATTAAGATGTATTGATTAAGTCATGCAGCCAAGAGGATGACTAGAGGTATTAATTCTTGTTCCAAGTCCCCAGTTTCAACAAGCAAATAAATACCCAGATTTTATTAAGTCTCGGGAGGCTGTGTGTAATTCTCTGGATCAAAATTCAATTACAAAGCAATACTGTTCATTGGTGCTGATAAAGATAGGAAACATGTGGAGCTCAGATCAATAAAACCAGAGCTATATGCACATGCAAGCCTGTTTGACAAAGGGAGAAGCTGACTTGTTGCTGGCAGTGGCTGCAGAGTAGGCACTTGCCCAAGAAATCTGTTGCAGACAACTGTTTCCCACCAGCAGAGCACACTAGGAGTGGGTCAGACTGAGTGTCCCACAGAATTTACCTTGCCTCAGTTTAAATGAATGGCCAGGAACTGACTTAACTGTGCTGCATATCGATCTGGTACGCTGCTGTGTATATAGAAGGGATGCCTTACAAGTAAAAATTGGGCACTCTTGTTGAAAAGGGATCCTTTTTGGAACTGATAAAGGGGTAAAGCGGCATTAGTGTCACTGGGTCAGTTCCACTTCCTTCCTCATGTCATCTTGGCTGCTGCTATTGCTTTCAGGCTCTAAGATCTCTTCTGGCTCACAGAGCTGTGGTCCTGCTGTGGGCAGTCTGGACTGTGCTTACAGTTTTTAAACAGAGCACACGCATGTGTTAATCAAGAAACACAGCTACCAGGGGGAACACTTTAACCCCCTTCCGCAATGTCACGTCATTATTTGCTGAAATAAGTAGGCTTATGACCGTATTGTCTCATTTTTCTCGTCTACTGTTTCTTTCTTATTGTTGTCTCTTTCACCTTGTGGTACAGACCACTGTATGAAAGGTGCTATCCAAATAAATGTTGTTGTGAAAGTGGCACAGTAGTGGTGCCACATGCGGGTTTGGAAAAGGGTTTGGATTCAGCTCAGTCTGTGTGTTGTCTAGTTTGCCTACTGTAAATGTTGTAATGTAATTGTGTTTTTAGGCAAACTCTAAATTGCCCTGTGTGTGGGAGAGGTTGCCCTGTCATAAACTGATGTCTCACACTTATACTCTGCACTTCCTCAATAGACACAAGATGACTGCAGCCCTGACTTGGAGAAACAGTTATTGATATTGAATGAATAAATGGAGGAATAGTTTGAAAGTTGTGCAGAAAATACTTTCTGTTGTTTAGACATTAATCTAAGCCCAAATCTAAAAGTACAACAGTGATCAGGATCTTTAATCCTGTCGGTGTTTGGATGTGATTTGTAGTTTATTAGTGACAAGACGCACTTTACATGGACACGATTTCCCAGAACTAAAAAATTGAGCTGGTCAGTGCTCCAGTTTATTTAATGAAATGTCAGTTTTACAGCTAAGCTAATTAATGATCAATTTTTCTATTTTACTTAACAAGTTTCTGCTCACACAGGCCAGAAACATTCTTTAAATGCATTTTTATTGCCAAACTAATAGGCTGTTTTTTTCAGGATCTTTATAGTCGCCTGTGTTTGCAAGTTCATGAACTTGAGGAAGTAACATTTTACGGATTATTCGAGCCACATGCAAACGTTTACGATTGGACACACATTAAAAGTATTTGACAATCTACTGGATTTTTCACCATCAGAAATATATCATATTTGTTAAGCTCCATAAAGTCATGCATTGCACATTTGTCACTGCGCACAAAGCTCAGCGGAGATGACAGTATTAAGATAGTGAGTTCATCGTTGGCACAGCGTAAATTTGGTTACATTATGCAGAATTTATTCATGCATTCCAGAAGACTCTGTGCTGTGTGCAGACTGCCTTGTTGAAAAATAAGTTTGTACTTCTGTTATAGCAAGGTTGGCATCTAATGTTGCTGACCTGGTGTTATAGCAGTGTACCTTAGTAACATTTTTTTTTTTTTTTTTTAGCATCATGCAAACAAAATATTTATGTCCACCAAGGAAAAACTGTAGAATCGTGATAACAAATAAACGATTTGTGGATGGGTAGATCCCTTCCATCTTATGGAATCAAATTTTCATTCATTTATTTATTTATTTATTTTTTGCCTGCTGTGTAAGCTTTTTTAATTGTCATTCTGCACTTATACAGATGAACCAGAGAGAATGAAATATAGTTTTTTTTCCTGGACCAAAGTGTGGGGGTGGTGGTGGTGGAGGGACAACACAGATGAATTAGGGTAAATAAGTAGATAAATATAGATAATAAATGAACAGACAAGATGATAAACAGATGAATTGTGCAAACAGTCAGTGGTGGTGGTGATCAGTCCATGTGCAGTCCAGGATTCAGCAGTCTGACAGCCTGCAGGAAAAAGCTGTTGGCCTGCAAACTGAGTCTTGCAGATGACATTGATGAAAACAGATGCACTTACAGTAGGTACTCGTATATGTTTGGGTAATTTTAACTGTAAAACTCAGACTAAGTTCCTTGCTTAAGGATATCGCAGCAGACAGGATCGTAAAGCTGGTATTTCAAGTCCAAGGCAGTGGCTGTAACCACACCACTACTTCTTGCTCATAAAATTATTAATATAATGTTAGAATCAGTCTTAGTCTGTCTGAATAAATAAACAATCACATTGGCAACATCTACTGTGTAAAATATGGAGGGTAGTGATGAAAAAAAATGAAAGCCAAAGAAACTTTCCTTTCATCTGATCTGATGTGACGCTGTATACATTTATCACAGTTTTTACAAGAGGGGTTCTATAATCCTGGTAAAAGGGTAATGAATTTTACTTTGAGGTATTTTTTTACTATATTGCAAGGCATTTAAACATCTTATTTACAATGGATTTTGCTTCACTTTGCTTTGAAGTTACATCCTTCATATGGTTTGTGGCCAGTTCAGTCAGAATGTACTGTGTATTACTAAGGAAAATTGTGTTGCATTCTTTTTTGAATTAAATCAACACTTAGACATAGTAATCACTCCCATATTATAGTGTCGGTTGGAAAACAAGTTTCATATTTAAAAATGCAGGAATTCTTGGGGAAAAGTGTTTTACATCCTCAACTCATGAGCCTTAGGTTACCTGGTGTAGTGGTTAAAGATGAGGTTACATATTCCAGCACTTTGTGTTTGGCCATTTTGAAATGCAGTACATTTAAAACTTGCTCAGAGAATTTTTATTCAACTTTTTAAACTAAAAGAACTGAGGGAGAGAACGTGATTTGTTCCACACAGGAAGTAGATGTACCACATGCCGTGGAACATTCATTCAGTGTCTATGCTGTCTACAGGTCAACATTTTGTCAAACTTCCCCTTGTCAGGTCTGTACAGCGCTCTGTGTCACTGCAGTGAGAAGAGCGCTATATAAAAATAAAATTGGATTTATTTGATGCAGTATAGCATACAAATGTTTTAATTTGTCAAGACGAGATGGTCATTATTAATAGACTGGAAACAGGCAAAACTGCTGTATTTGCTGCTTGGTAAAGCGACCAAATCTGACATAAAGAGCAGAAAAAGTGAAATTTTGAAAGTTTGCTTGAAAATTAGTGAAGATGACTCAAAAAAGGATAACTATGAAGAAAGTCAGCGATGAGAACTTCGAAGATGCAGTTTATTTACGGTTTCTGCAAAGGAGAAGTCGAGACAAACCTATTTCTGCACCTCTGTTATACAAGAAAGCGTTAAGCTGAATTACACTCGGTTTCATATGAACTGGCTTTTCTCATGTATGTATGATTATCCAAAGTATCTGAATAACTGAGCCAACCTTGGTCCCAATTACTTTGGATAATCCACCTTCTACCATAACAGAAAGAATGCGGTAGAGTGCAGCAGCAGGTAACTCAACACTTAAGTACATACAGTTATATGCTGACAGTTGTTAGTTCAAGTCCCTCTTCTGCTATGGCTGTAGTTACCTGAGCAAGATGCTTAGGGCAGGTTGTTGAGGGGAAAATACCTGGTTATATACCTGGATAAAGGTTTGCAAGTTCCTTTGAAATAAGAAGAGAGAATAGATGTATCAGCTTTTTGACAAATGAATAAAAGGCTTCTCAGCTGTGGATTGTGCTAAATTATGGAGTGAAATCATGTTCTGGAGGAGCATAACATGTACATTAAGTGGATCCTGGAAGTTTAGTTATCTTGGTGTATTTAAAAAAAAAAAAAACAAAAAAAAAACACCTTGATTTGGAAATCTCCATGTCGTGGGAACTTCGTGACTTTGAGATCTTGGGACAAAGCTGCCAGTAGAAGCAATCTGTTCCACTCCATGGATCTCCTCTTCCCACAGACCTGTCTCTTCAGTTCATGAGAATTTGCACAGCTGATGAAGTTGTTCCTGGGGAATTAATATTGTGCTTTCATGGCTGCCAAAAGAGTTCGGCCTGCATTAGTCTGCAAAAAAATGTCCACAGCTTTGAAAGTCTGTGCGTGTGTAAGCCTGGCTCAGGGTTTCTCCATCTCTTAAAAGTTACGCATGTGCATTGGTGATCACTTTTTTTTTAAAATTTTTTTAAGTTAGACCATTTTTTTATTTTGAATGACATCTGATGACTTTGGTGTTGGTAAGTAATAATTGAATGGATGAGCACATTCTTGGCTGTTGTAAAAAAAAAATGCTAAAACAAGTACACTTTTATATTAAAATTTAACCATTGGTCCTTGGCTCTTTTTTCCTTTTGGAGAGCTGTTATTATAGGCAAAAAATCTGCCAGCTGTCTTTCTTTGTGTAGTCATATGTTTAGTGCAGTTAGGCATCTAACAGAAATATTTTCCTAGAACCATTTTACCATTAAAGTACCACTGTTAGGGGGTTTGTGAATGTGAATGCTTTTATGTAGTATACAATGACATGAATGCCTATCCAATATGCACACTTATCAGCATTAATAAAATAGTATTAAATTCAAATTAATACATCATCCAAATAAGGGCTAGAGTTTCAAAGGTAGACATAAAGGTCTGTATAAAATGTTCACCTTTGTCCCATTTATATGCATTTTTCTTGAGATCCTTCATCCTTCTTGTGAACATGTAGACAGCAGCAGGTCTCTTCACGGGAGACCAATCTTTCTCATCCATCAAACTAATGAGCACCATTAAATCACTAAATGCACTGCCATAGATGAAGTGATCAAGGCAAATGCAACAGAAATACAGAAATACTCCCCATTTCTGCTCACCACCTTATTCCAGATGTGCAAAATTTATATTCCCAGAAGTGTTAATAGTTGCTTAAGTTATATAGTAAAGAGGTGGTAAACAATGAAAATGAGGATTTCATAATGTTGAAAGTGCTGGAGGTGACTGAGGTGAATTTTTTCTCATGGAAATGATTCCCTACAATATTAATGAAGTGTATTTGGATGAGGTTTGAAGTGGAAAACTATATACCTCATTATATATATTTTTTTATTCATTTATTTTCGATTTGAATTTATGCTGCCATTACTATACTTAAAAAGTAAGACTTTGTGATGCTGTAACACCATGGTGACTTGTTACAATGGAACATGAACAATTTTAAATGAAAATGGACCATGAGAAATGCCTCATAGTGTGTGTTATGTATGTATTTTTTTTTTCCTTTAAAGTTTTATGATGCTGTAATATGCCCCTGCACTTGAGGCAAAGAACTGATAAACATCCTCAAATGTACTGGATATCAGCAAAACTACAAGGGAAGAAAAACAAAATGTTAGGCATTAAGGTCTGCAACATACAGTGCATCACAACTTTTTTTTTTTTTTTTTTTTTTTGGGACAGGTGTTCCTCCTTGCTTCAGATTTATTCATTTTCTATGGATCTCTTCCTTCCTGCATCAAGTAAGTTGTTCCCAGGCCTCCAGCAGAAGTTACGCATTTGCCTCAGTTCAGCCATTGTGGCCCAACAGGAGCAAAATGCTGGCAAACCCACACTCCTGTAAGACAATTGATCATTTAACGCACAAAACACAAATTAAAACATGAAAAACACATAGCTAATATCTGTGAGTCCTATGTGATAAATACAATCCTTTTTTTTTCTTCAGTAACATGTAGTTTATGCGGTTGCATTTTCACTCCAGTAGATGTAGAAGTAAAAATTTGTGGTGCAATATCAGGTCTGTCTCAGGGGTTCCACACTTCCTCCTGTTTGTTGTGATAAATGCATGGAAGAACCCAACACATTGTGCTTTGTGTTTTGTAGCTGCGACACAATGGTAGTTCCCACCAGTAGCTAAACTTCAGCTTTATTCAGTAAGAACCTGTGGCAGCGGTAAAATCCAGAGTCAGCAAACACACTTATATAAATCCACCCATTCCTCTGTGTTGCATGCAGGTACAGTTTCAGAGTCCTCCGTTGGTTTGATTTAGGAGCTCCACACATGAGGCTGATTCTAATTTAGCTAAACACAGAGGAGCACCTGATCAGCACCCATTTCAGAACCTACAGCGAGACCTTCAGTTCTGGCTAGGATGTGCTAAGCAGCCAAAATAGCCCACACATAGCTTTTTAATGGTCTGAGGACTGAAGGAGTCTGTTGGAAAGGCCTACATTTCCTGTGAACTCAAAAAAACCTTTTCTTACATAACAAATTTGCAATAATCCACAGCCATGGCTTGGATTAGGAAAAATATACAAAGAAAATATATTGGCTTTGCTACTGTATGCTAGGCACGAACATACAGGATTCTGCTGTCTCTGCAACTGCTGTGAAGACAGAACACTGTGATATGGTGGAGCAAATCAGTCAGCCCCCTTTTTCAAATGTTTTAAATAAAAGTTCTACTGAAGGGATACTGTAGATGAGGACATATGGCTTTGGATTCAGGGCCTAGTCCACCTGTGAATTGGCACTGCTATTTGGCATGCTAGGTCTAGGGAGGGAGCAAATGTCAGGGAATTTGTGGCTCTCACTTTCCTTCCCGTATGTAAACAAATTATTACAGACAAACATATGATAATGCAAGTGAGCCAGGCACAAAATAAATGGAAAGTGAGGCAATAATAACAAATGTATACCAAACTAGAGACAATAAGTTAAACCACCGTAATTGTCAAATTCCACATTACTTTCTTCTCTCCCAGCTTCCTACATTCTGGGGTTTCAGAGAGTCTCTTATAGGGCTGGCTGCACCTAAACTTATCCCAACTAATAGGCTGCTCCCAGGTGCACATCTTGGTCTAATGGGGTGAGCATGGCTAAGCGTTGGCTTGCAAACAGTAATGTGAAGCAGCGGAACAGCCATCTTTTAAGAATGAATTCAACCAGGGGTTGTGTTTAAGGGGCCTGCAGTCTCTCTGCTTTGCAAAATGCAAAAGTGCTGACCTTGAGCAAGGTACTTACTCTGAGCAGAGTTGAGAAGTTCCCCTTTGCTTTCACATGTTAAACAATACAAATTCTTCAAAATGGTTTACTGCTGTTGCTTTTTTCTGTCATGTTTTACTACCACCCTGAGGTGCAATGTCTTTAAGTGCACCTGCTGGTCTGCTGTGGTAGTTTGAAACAGGTCTGCAGAATGATATAGGTGTGGCCATCGACTACTTTGGCCTCAGATTACCTCTTCACTCTCAAAACTTTTGAAGTGGAGCTCACCACCCCATAAGTAATGTGTGGGGATGAGCAGAAAGCATTTCTGTGCTTTGGTTATAGATGTAATAAATGTGCTTAAAATTACTTTTAAATCGGCTAGGTTTTTCCCCTCAACCATGGGACACTTTGTTTCCAATGCTGTTTCAAGTCTCAGTTGGAAATCATGTGTTTCACATTCTTTGTCCTCATTCACTTTTCCCTTTAGCTTTTTTCTTCTGGAAAATGTCTTATTCCAACTTAAGTAAATCAGAAATGATAATTTTTCAAGTTACTGAAAATACTTACCAAGCCTGTGTTCTCGTGCTGACTTAGCTGACAAAGAATATAGTAGACAGTTTGTATAAGTTGCCCAAATTGCCGTTGTCTCAAGTGTCAAACCCAATGCCAGGACACAATTATGTGAAAACTGTAAACACAACCAGTAGGAAATTGTTAATAGAAAAAATCTGCACAAGTTCTCTACAAAACAATATTTGTAAAATCCAAATGTATTTTTGGTCATTGTGTTGGGCATTGTGTTTTGGCCGTTCTGCAGTGGAAAATGGCTCCTATTTACAAGTCATTGCACAGCAAATTATTGCATCAGGGCAGGGACACAGTACACATACATTGATGTGAAACATTTTTTCAGTGTAATAAAGAATGAATGAAATGAGTAGAGTTGAAAATAAACATTATATTGTAAAACAACTATTATTTAAGTTGAAGCTTCCAGGCTTCTTCAGAGTATTTTCTTCCACTTAAAATTAACTTGATATTAACATGAATAGCGTTACCTCAAAAATCTGTTGTATTCATTGATTCAGGTGATCAGTAACCCTTTAAAGCAAGCATGGTTTCAAATCGGAATTTATTGGCCAAGTGTGCTTGCACATACATGGAATTTGGCTTTGATCTTCAAAGGCTCGCAGTGCACAAGTTGAAGTGGGGGTGCTCAAACTTTTGACTAGTACTTGATGAGTACTTTTAAGTACTTTACCGCTGACTTTCTCACACTTGTGTTTTAATTGAAACGTATCTCCACATTTATGGGTAAGTGTGTGCTTTGGCAGGGAACGTGTAAGCTGAAGACTGTCTTTTCATATGAAAGAAGGTTTAATATGGTTGCCACTTCCTGCGCTACCATACTTTTCCCGTGTTGCTTTTTGAGAGTGAATCGAATGAATGCAAATGCAAAGTATTCTGTTCTGAGGGACCTACTAAACCAGCTCAAATGTTCCGGTGTTTGTTGAGATTTGTTGCTAGCTGTGACAGTTTAGATGCTGTGGAATGGTTGCCCAAATGTGGACCTAAAACGCAATGTGTTTCAACTTGGCGCAAATGTGACTCCCAGCCTTTGCTAGTAGCCAAACCGGTCCTTGAGTTGGGATTTAATTACTGATGACACACCACTGCAGTAGTTTATTGCAGAAAAATAATTTTGCTAATTTCTTTTCTCATGAACAGGCTCGTGCGGACAAAGAACTTCTTTGTGCGGTACATTGTCTGTTCACATGTGTTTTAGTTACTCTGTTCTATTTCACTACGAAGAACAGGCGCATCGAAAGGCATGCAAGAGGATTCACACAATTCTCAATTTTAGCTGGGTAAGCCACTGAGACATAATATTTTTATTTTTGTAGCAAAAAGAATTCAGAAGCTTTGTAGCAGCAACAGCCATGTACGCTACGTATGAAGAATAACTGCAACCATCTTTGCTTCAGTGTTCTACATTCCGAACCTACTGAAGAACCCCTAGCAGCAGAAACGAGAACACAAACACAAATCTAGTATCTTGAAAGCAGGAGAAACCGCAGCCACAGTGCCAGTGATTTAAAGTGCGGGTACTCCTTGGCCCAACATGCTGACGGTGAGATGCCAAGCATGAGTAACATTAATATCCAGCAGCTGTTTCATCTAGGAGAGCGACGCTCATCTGGTGGTGTGATTCAGGCACTCGGCCTATGGGTGGTGGGGGGGTGAGACACGTGGAGGCTGGGTGATGGTACTGTGCCACGGGTTCAGCCAAAAAAAAAAAAAAAAGATAACTGCTTGCCTGAGGTGGCAGAGATTTAAGATCATCCCACTACAGACGAGCAAGAGTCACACTTTGCAGATTTATGGTAGATTTCGGCTACAAAAAAGCAGTCTGTTCAGTTCGCTCCTCAGGTATCGAGTTTCAGGCACGAAATGCAGCCGTTTGCCACAGTCTGGCTTGGACTCTGACAGCTGCAGCAATCAGCACATTTCACATCCAAGAACATATTAAAAACATACTCCGTTTAAATCTGCAAAGATCAGTGGCTCTTATCCTCAGCTTGCAGAAGGGGAAAAAGGTTTGACAAAAATGTGCTCGAGATGATTAAAAAAAAAAAAAGATTTATGTATGACCAAAGAGAGAATATAATACAAAGAAAATATGCGGCACTTTGGCTGCCATGTAAACAGTACGTGTGCTGTGAAAAAGAAGGCAGACATGTAATGTTGTCGCCGTTGCTATGTTTGTGTCTGCAGAAAGGTTGAAAAAGAAAGAAATTGCTTGAATCGCACATGACGTGCTGTTTATTTTCTCATAATTCTTTGTGACACTGCTCGAGATATGAACTGAACAATTCAAGAAAAGTCAATCTTATTAATCTTTGTTACAAAATTACAAGTGTAATTTTAAGTATAAATGCATATAGTAGAAGAGGGGGTCAGTTCTGTGGGAAATTCGTCCAGAAACACACTGTGCATGTAGACTGACCCGTGATTACCTTCCACATGGCAAGCTATCATGCAACAAAACTCAAGTTTCCATCCAACATCTCCAGACAGGAAGTTTGCAGATAATTAATAAATAACTCATTAGTTCTTATCTCACAAACTGACAGGGATCTTAAGAAGTTTTTTTTTTTTTTTTTTTTAATTAATAAAAAAAAAAACCCTTTGCTTTGTGGTTAAAGTGCAGCGTAAGGAAGTTCCACTGCCATTTTGACATCTTTACTTCAGGATGGTAAAAAAAGATCAGTGAGGCAATAGATCTCAAAATTACATGCATGGAGAACAAAAATATTTATGAGCAGCTGACCAGATACTTCATGTTGCATGAAATGGGACGTAATAGAGCGTAGCCTCTTTCAGCAGCATCCCTTTTGATATTTTATACTCTCAGTTTCTCTGTTTCTGTTGTCATGCTGATGGGTAGATGTCTGAAAAGGAGAGCTGCTGAGTTCCTATTAAAGATTATGAGATGGGCAAGAGTGGTGCAGGCTGCTGTCTGGGTGCATTGTGGGAATTGCAGAGTATATCAAACTTTGCATTGTGACTCTCTCTCAGCTGCCCAGCCCATGCGTCTCAAGCAAAGGCACAACAGATGCAATCGCACAGCTCCTGAAACCAGCAGCAGTCAGTCGCAGAGAGCTAAGGGGGAAACATTGACACTGTGATGGAAAAAGGTGAGGTATCTTGTGTGGTCTGGACAGACAACAGTTAAATTGCCTAGAGCTGCAATTTGCCTCTAATCCAAGTACAAGTGAGTGTTTTTTTTTTTTTTTTTTTTTTTTTTTTTTTTTTTTTTAAACCAGGCTAACAAATTAAGGGGCATCATATTGCTTTTGGAGCAACCATGGTTCTTCTTGGATAACAGAGAAGATATGCCTGAGCGATCACCTTACTAAACACCTGTTTTAGAACCCATGGGATTGGCAGTGATACCTTCATTTTTCAAACCCAAAAAGTTTCATTTTTCACTTAGTCGGTATCAAGATGGCATCTGTTTTAGCCAAGATAACGTGAGATCCAAGAGATGGAAACTAGAATTCACCCTGACAGCCGAGATAATCTTGTTCTGGATCAAGAACTGCACTGCAATTCTAATGCCTTTGCTTAATTTTTCAAAGCAAGACACACATCTTGATAGCAAGACGTCACAGATCTCTGTACAAAAAGCTCCAATTAGAAAGTAATCTGCTCCTTGGCTCCGTACCGCTGAATGCAGCAGCTTTTGTTGGCAAGACACGGAGGGCAATTATTAAGCAAATTGATACTTAAAAGTTGTGTGAACTGTGACTACATAAAGTCCTTGTCTGGGACCACAGTGGGGTCCTTTATTGTGTGTGGAAAATCAAATTATATAATTTTGCTTGTTTATTGTTATACAGATATCGTTTCAAAATTCCACATTTGTTTATAGACATCCAGTAGGTGCATCTGGACTAATGCATTCATGGAACTCAACCCACCTGGTTGATATGACTTCAGTGTACTGTCACCAAGTGTGCGTTACAGTCTATAGGCAAGGACCTCCAAAAGCTTTAGTGTGCATCAGTGTCAGACTTAGTTTCTATATATATATATATATATATATATATATATATATATATATATATATAATACATACACACACACACTGCCATTAACAGCCCTCCTTGCTGCATCAATTCTCCCCCTTTTGATGTAGTGAGATCAGTGCATTTCTATGAAATGTCAACTGAAGGTCAGACCCCTCCACATTTCTCCTGTTGCATTTCTGTTGTGCCAGACTAAGCATGTGCGCATCTACCTCAAGAGACCAATTTAGTCAGACACACTTTCACAAAGCAGGAAAAGTGAACCTCTTCTGTAAGTATAATAATGAAAAGACCACAAGCTCACGCCTCGTATTACTACTTCACTGTAGTTTGTATACAAGTGCAACTGCTCTTGAGTCTTTGAATCACCTGCATTTCTTCAACAGCAGCAAAGCTTGTAATGGGCCTTGACCCTTGGCTTGAGCTACACACAGGGGAGAACTCTTGGACTTCTGGTGGGCGGCCTCCATCCAACCGCACAGACAGAACTCATCTGACTCAGGTGCTTTGCTTTTCTGTCTTCCTTCCAGCCTTCTACATCCTCTCATTCTGATAATTGTTCTTTCAGGCCCCTACATGGCCTGAATTGCTGGACTGACCCCAAGTAATGGTACAAACCTTGTCCTCACAAGGATTCTCTTTGGGAGCGTTGGAAAAGGTGCACAGCATGTGAAATTCTGTCAGAATATGCCTTTAGCCAGCCGCTTTATCAAGAGTACCCCAAAAATGGTGATTTAGTGGGGGGGGGGGGGGGCTTACAGCTACCACATGCAGTGGACAAAGTCCAAGCCAAACACTCCCACCAGTGTACACTAAGACAGATGAGTATAAGCTTCAGGCTTGGCCAACACAATGTGGTCCTATTCAGTATTTATTTTTATAGTTCAAAGCCCTGGCAGAGTCCCATTTGATGTCTGCAGCTCGGACCTATGTACTTCTGATTGCTACAGTGAGATTTTACGGCCCACAAAGGCCCACTCTGTGCCTTACGCCAGCAACCAATGCGCCATCCACTGAGAAGAAAACAAGGAAGGGGGAGACTTCTAACCACACTATGAATAGGGCAATGGCAGGCTGCTGGTCTTCCGTACCTTGCTGTAATCACAGTAACCACATCAGAGCAGACGTCTGTAATTCCCAGGCAGTGATATGTAATGTCTCGCAGACCTTTCTATCTACCGCCGTTAGATTTACCCCCTCTGCAGCTGTGCAGCACTTCATATGGCTTTATGAAACACGGAACTGATATATAGGTTCCTTCAGAGAATAAAGAGAAAATTCAAGTTATCTCAAATGATAATTATAATAAGTAAAAACACAGGAGAATGACCAACAGATCAGATACTTGTCAGTAAATGCTCTGCAGTCTGGGATTTCCTTTTTGATGTTGGGCGGTCCTGGTCCTAACAGACAGCAGTGGAAATTTTCTTCAAGCTTTAAACTTTAATTTTAACCTGCACTTCAAATGGTGAAATTAAGGAGCTGTACGTAATACCTGAATCATATTTGCGGTTTGATGATTATAAATATAGAATTATTATTACAAGCATAGAGTCCGCTTTTTACTTTGAGCTTTATTTAATATGATGTTTTTAAGTGATTTTAGGAATGTTCCCTAGCTCAGCAAATGTCAAAAAGTACCCTCCCTGAATGGGTGTTTTCTTTGGAAAGTTTCACCAGATTTTGCACCACAATGTCATGCAAATATTCTATAAAACCTTACAGGCTTAACGTAACTGTCTTTGCTCCTTTTTAGCCTTGGGCTCAAATGCATTTAAGTGGAAATGGAGAAAAACACAGCAACATTCAGTTTAACACTGACTTTAGTACTGAACTTGATGTGAAATTCTTAGAATGTAAAAATGTTGATGTAAAATGTTGAATCTCTACACCTGGGTACTTCATCAGTGGAGATCTAATATCCATTATTGAAATTTTTGGATTTAGAGGATTTTAGACATCACTATTTTGTTGATAACCAAGCAGTATTCTTGAAATGTTTGAAAATAATGCTTCAGTGGTACTTGGTCATTCTTACACCAGGGTGCCCTGTTGGATCCATTGTCAGACTACCTTTCTGGCCATCCTTCACTTCCTTCTCACAAAGGCATTTTGTTTCTAGAAGTCAGAACACGTGCAGCTCCTCTGGGAGCGATTTTATATGTTCACCACAGAGCCACACCTCAGCCAACAAAATCCTTGAACATGAGACACAAACTATGACCGTTTTTTGTGAGTTCCTGATTGACTTAACAAATTCATACTCATCTCAAAGAAAATATTAAGTGGTTTTCAAAGAACAAATACCCTTCAGACTGGGTGTCAACATCCACAAAGAGTCGAGGATAAAGGAAGCTTTATATTATTGCCAGGTGGTCCAATGGAAACCTCTACATTGGATGAAGGCATTCTCCTTCCTGAAAACTGCTTAAGACAAGGGCAGTTCTGTCAAGCCTTAATACCAGTTGGAGACACAGCTGCTGGGTATGTTTTCTATATTCAGTGGGTATGGACGATTGTTGCATGGATAATAACTTGTATTAATGCACATTATTCCACACAAAGAAATATCAATTCAAGAAATACTGTATCTCAAGGTGTGAGCACATCCATAGTTCTTCTTTACATAACCTCCAATCTCCAGCTTTAAGACAGTACAGACAAGAGACCCAACGAGGAGCCATAACCATTCATGATGTGATCAAGGGTTTTCCTCACCCAGGCCTCCCACAGCTGTAGCAATTTCACTGTGTGAAGAGTCTGCAGGAAAGTTTGGAAGAGTAGTCACCATATGCAAGATGGAAGTCACCAGATGGAGTCAAAATGATTGATGAGACAAGGGATGAGCAAAGTGGATGCTGTGCATTTTCACCCCACTTTCTTCTTCAAGGCTACATTCTTGCGCCTGGTGTCATTCTTGAATCTTAGGACAATGGGGGCAACCCTGACGTGGAGTGGATGGTCAGTGAATCACCCTGCCATCTGTGAAAAGGAGAAAGCCTTTAATGTGAAAAATAAGTGTTAGCTGGCTTGGAATATTTTCTTTACCCTCCACAGCGGTTGATATTTCCACTGAGAGGATCCAAAAGGATCCAAAGAGTCGCCATGGCCCCTGCTAATTATAAACAGCTATTGCATGTCCCAACAACTTGCTGCCAGCCTCAAACCATTAAAAACTCTTCACATGCGACACTGACAGCAAAAGCTGAGATTAAAAGACAATCCCTTGTGTCCACTGCATTTTTGCTCAAATGTTTGGGGAAAAAGTGCAATGCCAGAAAGAGTAATCCTGCGGATAAAATCCTAATAAATGCGAGATTGCGAGTATGCGTTCTCATGGCAGAAAAAACGGAAGTAGAACTTCCCGTCATCTGGAAAAACAGAAGAACAGAAAGCCCTGAACGGTAATATCCTTCCATCGAGGCTGTGTAAAATCACAGCCTCTGTTCCTGGATGTCATGTCAATCCCATGAGTGGAAGCGGTTTACACGCTCCTGCTCAGTGTTTATGTCTAAAGAAGGAAACATGTTTAGGTTAAAAAAAATTTTAATAACACTTCGGACCAACAAAAATATCGTAATTTCTAAGCAATTTAGCAGGAACCAGGGCTTAGAAATCTATTGCACTGCCGTGCGCATTTTTACAAAATGCATGTGTCTTTAGGAAGTGCGGATTTTTTTTTTTTTTTGAGTAGACATTTTTCACATACTGTATACCTCACGGTGCTGTTAAAGTAAGCATTCAAGTACAGCTTGATACCATGTAGTGCATTTAGCATTATTGTTTAAATGACCTGCGAGTGACAGATTGTTTGTTTCAAATAGAAAAGTTTCTGTTTATAGAAATCGGGAAGAAAGACCCAGTATCACGTTTGCATTTGTAAAAGCCACAAACCGTTGTGAATTTGCAGTTTTACTATTTTGCAAAATGGTTACATGGTCAGATCTGACTCATAGTTGGACTTTGAGGGACAGATCCACATTCCTCAATGCTGGCCTTTAAAACTGCACAAGGTCTTGTGGTCATTGGCTTTTCGGCAGATTTAGAAGTCAGTGCGCAATTTATAAATTAAGTTGAAATATTACTCTCATAAATAACCATCCGCACCTCTTGTCAGTTCTGGGTAGAAATTATTGCATTTCAAACAAGGTTTAATGAATGTCAGACTTCAGGTAGTTATCTGATTTTGACTCTGAGACATTAAAGCCTTCCAACACGAGATGAAATTCCTTCCAAGATCCATGGGACAGCCCTAGTGAGATCCAAACCGTCATTTTCCGAACTAAGGGCAGCAGGTTCAACTGCCGTCACTGAAGCAATCTCAACAAGGAATGTCCAGGAGGTTCAACTTCAAATAGCTTCTTCATGCATTGGACTGACATGTATTCATTTGTGAAACATTTTTCTCCAAAGGGAAATGCAACTTGGAGTAAAATAAGAGATCAATAATAAAGAGCTTTAGCTGCAGTAGCACGACAGTTATGTGACCTGCGTAGGTAACTAGGAGTTGCTAGGGGTTACTTACACACACTATTTTTCTTTGCTGAATAGTTAAAGTATCGCGGACTGAATAGCAACAGAGTAGATGGGCCAATGAGCGTTATTTAAAAAAATTCATTTTGTAGTAGGTACACAACAGCAACTGATGGAAATTGTCAGAATGCATGTTTTCCGTTATCTGCTCCACGCCCCCATGGGAATAGGTCCTTTAGTGTGTGTGCACTTTACACTTGACGGTGAAACGCTTCACAGGGGGGGGGGGGGAGAAAGAAAGAAAGAAAAGGGTCTATTACAAACCATAATTTTTTCTACTATTGATTATTTAGCAGTGTAAGTGTACTTAATATGGAAGGTGGTGACACCAATATATCAGAGGAACAAGACCGATTTAAAAAAAATAAAAAACAGATAATTCAATTTCTTGATTTATAGTCCTTCTTTGGCACATATGGAAGAGCTTTTAGATCAAAGTGCCGTTTAATTGGTTGCAAACAACTTGGCTCGTGTTCTGAACAGCATTGTCCTGTACAATGCATTCACCTCCCTAATGTCTGGCTGACGTCAGCAGTTATTTCACACTTGTGCGGCACGCTCACGTGCACAACATATTGTACATCGGGTGCATTTATTTAAACAAATGGCGTGTGCCAAAAACAACTGTTTCCAACATGCCGAAGTACCCAGGTCTTACTTTAAAGGACTGCAGCATGTTGATCTTGCCTTGTGACAGTAAATTCGGAACTGATTTGTGAGACATGAGGATGCAGGATACCGTGAAAGCTAATGGTTCTCCTAAAGTTATTACAAGGAACCGGTTTCATTTATTTGCATTTAGGCTCCTTGTTTGCTAATGTAAATATGATGTGAGAAGGGATTTGTCTACTGAAATTTATTGCTCCTTTGACTGCTTTTGTTGTCATGGGCCCAGGCCTGTGTCATTCCAAACGCTGACCTAACAGTCCGAAACTTCACGCTGATGGAAATATGTCAGAACATATTTTTTGAACATATAGCTCTTGGGCTGTATGTAATGCTCCAACCCATCGACTGAAAGGTCAACATTTACTCACGAAACAGGTTCATGAAAGCAATAAAACTAATTGGGGAATCTGGGAGCCTAAAGGAATATTATTTACTTCTGACTGGGAGGTGGGATATAATTTGAAATCCTTACTTTAAATCCTGAGTGGACACCAGGTTAAAAAACACACTGCGTGTTCCTCTGTCTGGGACAAGAGTGTCTGGGTAAATGCATGGACTCCTCCCTCAGGTGTTTCGCTCAGTGTTTAGTTTGGCTGCTCGTAAATGCTGTACTCATGGAGCACGCTTTTCAACAACGTAAGCGGCGGTGTCATTTTTGACCACCAAGAACTTTCCAAAAACACACCTATGAAATAAAATCATTAACTGGCAGTTATCTTGGTTATTTATTGCGCAATAAATGTCATTTATGTGTAACTTTTCTCCATAGACAGATGGTAAACAATATGATGTAATAATCCAATTTAAGTGGCCTAACAATCTGAGAAAGGACCGTTTCTTCATGGCAAAAGGATCCTCATTTTGAGAGACACAGCATATTAAATTTCACTGTCATTTTTCACGTGAGAATGTGAATTGTATTGCCCTTATGTAGCTGGGTTTGTAAACCTTTGAGAGTTAAATTGCATGCCCGTTCCACGTTCATCTGGAAGCAAACGCACAAACTCCGAGTGTTTGTATACTTATGCTGATGTACTTCTAGCGGCAAACTACCACCTCGCTGCCTCCTGTGAATGTCTTCTGCTTTGGATCTTGTTGGAGTTGCCGAAATTGTTCCCGACTCTGAAGACCGTCCAGCCTTAGTGCCTTCTGTGCTGATGAAAGTGGGCTAATTGAAGAAATGAGGAAGAAAAGTGTTTTTCAAATAAATAACAATGGCAAAGGCTTGATATATAGATTCTTAGTCAAGCTGAAGGGGCTGTGGTTATGACTTCAACTCTGAAGCCCAATTACTGGCCACGTAAATCCATGGCACTGTGTAATGGCCTCTGATCTCACACCGAGAAAGCGTCATACAGCACATGGATCACATTAGACTTCACCAACTACGGGGGGAGCATTATTGCTAGCCCCGATGTAGCCTTGAAGGATAACTTTGGTTCCACGGCCTTCTTCCTCCTCACCGCCGTTCACTTCAGCTCTGTTAAGACTTTTGAAGGGAATGTGGCTCCTTTTAGTCGTGTTTATGAAATGCAAGATGTCTCATTGCCTGGGTAAACCTCACCTATACACACATCCCATGTCCTGCGTCTCCTCTTCACACTGGGCCTTGTGGGTAAATCCGGGTGTCCCGCTTAATTAGGACTACACAGCGGCACGGCGAATGTGGAAAGAGAGAATAAATGGCTCTATGAGAGTGACAGCTGTTATTGTAGATGAAATCAAACGTATTGTGTTTAACAGGCGTGCCTGTTGGTGACCGTGGAAGTGGAAGCTCAAGTCGGGGAATTGAAGGAACAGGAGGAGCCGTGTGGTAAGGTGTGTGAGAATGGCCCCTGCTTCTGTGCACATGGTAAATTTAGCCACGCACATCCTGCAGGGTGCGCACTGAGAGCCACCCGCCTCTTTTAACTGAGCAAAGTGACACAGCGAGGAAAGGACTTTGATGTACCAACCGCGTCACCGTGACCACTTCTTCATGTTTCAAGTTATAGGCAGCGTATGGTTATTCCTCATTGTAACCCTTACAACTGTGCTGTAGCTTACTGGCAAACCACTTGTTTCTGCATAGTGCATTCGCGTTTCATACAGATGTTTGATATTTTGTGCCCGTCCGTGGCTGAACTTAATTTGTGCATAATAATGGAATCGGAAAGTATTTGGTGGCAATTCGGTGGAGTTCAACTGGTGGTTTACACACACTGAATCGTGTCTTTTTAGATATTGAGTTCCACACTCGTCCATATGTTACACATTGTGTGTAATATTCCAGATGGGTATGGTTTGCCAGACAAGAGGACACCATCTCAGGTCTCTGCATTCAGTGAGGCTTTATTTTTTAACCTTTCTGCTGAGTATAATATTGGGGAGAAGGGAATGTGAGCAGTAGGCATAGACTGCGCAGGATGGCATCTCAGTGCTTCTCTGTGTCTCATTCCAGTCAAAGATTTCCCACTGTGAACATAAGGTGCTTAAATAGGGGTGTCATGGCAATCTGACATTCATTAACTGAAGTTTTGTGTTGCAATAGGGTGGCACAGTAAGCAGCTTGGTAAACAGGTGTTTGTATGCACTGCTCCATAGCGGAACGTGGAAGTGTTAAGTCCACGCGCTCTGTTTCCTGTTAAAGATTACAGAGAAACTCGGGCTAGGGTTGTTAATACTGGTTCGCTGGTGTTTGGTGCAAAGAAGGAGACAATGGCTTTCAGCTGGGAATTCACGCAAGCATTTATTCTCCCCATCAGAGCCGTCCCCCATAATGGGATCAATGCAGACAAGTGAGCCAATCTGCAAATCTATGGTCATTTTGGGATTACTCTGCTCTTTGTCTCCTGCTGAGGGTGGCTGGTACATTTGGTAATCTCTTGCAGTTGAACCCCGTCCACCTCCCCAGTTTTATCTTAGCATGAGGTAAACTTTCCATTTACAGCCATTCACCAGGCAAAGCAGCCAGACACCTCCGAGTGGAAGAGATACGCAAGAAAAGAGTGACCTTTGAGTGGTCTTGCTGAGCACAGCCAGCATGTCCACGGCTGAAATTCGTTGGCCTTCTACCAAAACTGTACATTCCTACTGAAATAATTCACTTTTGTGCAACTGAGTGGGATCCTTGTACAGGGACACTGGCCAAATACCCATCAGGATAATCCTCCCATTAGGCTGTGTGCTTCATTACCAGTCAGCCATGTCAAACAAGCAGATTAACATACATGAATTTACTGAACTTGAAAATCACCTAATCCAGTTAATAAGGACATGAAAACAAATAATTCAGAGAAGGTAAAAAAGACAAGAAATCCCTAGGCAATGCTTACCAAATATCTTAACAGTGCACAGTAAGCATACTGTATACATGCAGGAGTGGAGGTGTCAGGGTGAAATATATGAAGTGGCAGTATATCCTGTCCTTTAGTTAATGAAATACATTTTCTAAATGTTTTTTTTTTATTGGTAGTAGTTAAAGTATTCATATTATTTCCTGCAAATAGTGTAAAGTACATATTCAGTGCCGTCACAAACCTGTAGCTCTTGTTCCCTCCAGTAATTAGTTGGAAAGAAGATGACTGTATTTTATTTCAGTTGTTTGTAAGATCATCCTATTCAAAGCCCATGGTCTTTGCAGTTCATTGTTTCAGCTTAGCTGTTCCCCCTTAGAAGTTGAATGTCCATCATTTAGTTCTAAATAGAGTCAGTCAGCTACTTGTCTGGCAGCGTTCTCATGGTCTCCTTTATGACATGTTGACTGTCTGAATGCCTGTGTTCCTCTGTGAGTCCTCAGATACTCAGACTTTCCATCATTATTCTGACCAAAGAACTGTGACACGCAGACGGGGCAGGTTGGAAATCCCTGTATTCAGTTTCAGTATTAGTTGTAATTATTAAACTTTAACATACAAAATTGAGTTTTTCTTAGATACTGTTTTTCCAGTCCTAACACATGCATCTCAGGTTATTTGGTTACCGAATTGCGTGCGTGCGTGCGTGCGCTTATTCTGTGGTGGACTGGAGTCCCATGCAGGGTGTAGTCTCCTTGTCCTTTACCCAGGATAGGTTCCAGATCACCACGACTTGGTTCCAACCAGGAAAAAAGGGTAATTGAGATGGATGGATGAGGAATTTTTCTGTTGATTACAAGCTGTCTTTGTAATTCATAATACATTTTTCCATTCTGTGAACCTCACTTTATATACTAATAGACACTGAGGCCAAGAAGTTCCAGATTTGACCAGGAGCTGCTGGAATTTTTTTTAATAATATCCTTTTCCTGTAGCAACAATGTCAGAAGCTGCATGTAAAGTTGGCAGTGATTTTTGCAAAACAGTTAAAAAAAAAAAAAAAAATCATTTTGCAACATGTCAAATGTGGACTACGGTTACCACATGTGTGACTATTATATATGATAACTGATAAATACAGATTCGATATCACTATATATTTTTTTTTTACATGAATAGCTGCTTATAAACTTGAGCCTGATAGAAAAGACAAAGCTGATAGTTATTTCTTGATTTACATATCTAAATAGTTCTTGAAAAAGTATAAATCAAGACAGCTATTTCCTCTGTTTCTTAAGGGAAAAATAATGTGTTCCAGCTCATCTGAATACACTCAAGCCACCTTTCCCAAATATGACTAAAACACTGTAAAACACCTTATTGCATGGTACTCAGGAATCGCCATGCACATGCAGGGATCGTGCTGCTCATCTACTCACATTTACAACAAGCAAAACCAAGTTTATTGTGGGTGTCATGTCCTTCGGGAACACCGGTAGATGGAAAGTTTTAAAGAGATGTGCCCGGGAGTCAGCGGTAGGAACATGTAGAACAAGTTGACTTTTATTATGAGGTGCATAACACATTCACTGTGCAAGAAAGCCATAACATAACCACTCAGCAGCGGTGCTATGAGAGTGACAGAACTTCCTGGCACATTTTGCTTTCGTATACAAAGACATCATCCGCTGACCAATCATGAACAATATGTTTACATGTACATTTCCTTTTAAAAACAACAGCGGGAGCTCATTTTAGCATAACTTCCACTAGGCGCTTGTACATGAACATTAAATCTGCCTTTCCCAGGATCCAACACCCTTTGTCATAAAGCTGTCTGCCCTCCTGAAGGCTTATACAGTTTATACATAATGTCACTACAGAACACACAGAAGACAACATACAGGGGTTTTGCATGTAAATTTTTTTTAAAACATTTTTTACAGGTTTGCATGAAATTGTAATGTGAGAATTATTTCATTGTATCAAGCAGATCAGCACATAAATCAAGTAACAGTGTAAAAAATGAAATTATGTTCTAGCAAAGACACGTGTGAGTGCACGTAAATCAAGGGGTGACTAGTGTGCTGCAAATTTATATAAATGTCTGGAGAGCAGGAGAGCGTTGGGTCTGAAAGAAATGTATTTTAACCCTTTTTCAGCACTAAGAGCGATTCAGTGGTACTGAGGGACAGAAAGAGTTCCTTCCAAAACATCAGATCTAAAACCTATAGCCTTTCAATTTTGGACCTCTCAGGCATTTCAGCTGATGTTTTGTCATGTAAAATCAAAGGCAGTGGCAGTGTGGGATATGGCTGTGACCTTTGTTCCAGATGGAGTCGAAGACTATGAAAAAAAAATCCCGTTACTGTCATAGTCCATGTCCAGCAAGTAAAAGAAAGTTATTAGAAGGATAATGAGGATGAATCACATGAAATGGGATAAAAACGGGTGTTTTGTTTCCCAGGATCCATGCACAGTCATTCAAGCTCAAATGGAGACCAGAGCACAGCGGTGACTCTTGTTGCACCCGGGGTTCAACACGTTACCAGCAGCTCTGCGGAGCTCGGCCAAATCCTGCGGAAACAAACAAACTCGTGGAGCTCTTCCAGGAGCTACGAGCTCTGCCATGAGAGGGACCTCCTCGGAGCCTGGCCCTGGCCCCAGTGCATCCAGATGTTGTAGAGAAGCCTTGGAGCCCATGGAGCGCTTTGCACCATTGAAGCTGGTGTGCTGTGGGTGGTGAGAGGAGCACATCCTTCACCTCCTCTTTCTAGAAGCATTGAACTGCTGTAGGGAGTGACTCTTGCAATTCGTCCCATCTGTGACCTTTCTGAAAAAAGGACTCAGTGTTGCGTTAATATTCATTTTTCCTGTATATATATATATATATATACTGTATATGTATAATTTGTAGATTAAGTTGAGCTTTGGCAGTTAAGCAGCCTCAAAGTAAAATTCTGTAAAATTATTCAATAACTCAGGTGAAATGATCTGAAAAGAAAACAAAAAAGCAGAAAGATTATATTATCTTTTTTGTCAAGTTTTCTTGATAGGTTTCATCAAAAAGGTCAAAAGCAGCTCCTTGTGCACAGGAGGGTCCTCCGTTATGTTGACGTGTTTTCTGCGAGCCGGGGCTTTTCGCAGTGATAAGGCCAGGAATGGATGATCCACGTGTTTTATGCTGACTTACAGGGATTAAAGTGGGGGAACGAGAAGAGAAATATGCAGCCCATAACCACCAATATCTTCAATATGTGCAGTGTCTGCTGGGTTTTCGTGCCACCAACTTTTCAATAGCAAAAATTAGAACAAATGGAAGATAAACAAACAATGCTTGCATTTAGATGAGAGTTTCTTTGACTTTTTTCGTTCTACGGAGGAAATGTTAGATATACTGTGATTGTAAGTGTAGTCGTGTTGTACAAATGTGCAAAAGACAGCATTGGCAGCACTTTAAGGAGACCGCTAACTTATCAGGCTTTTAAGCTACAGCAGATAAGTGAGCGTAAGAAAAATGCATCAGAGGGTACAGTTATGGGTCTATAATCCGTTAAAGAACGGTGCCTTTGATGGAGCTAAAAATAAGCATGCAGTGCCTGCAACCTCCATGTGCTAATGAAGAAGGCATCTCGCCATCGATCATGCAATAAAGCGATGCCCCTCGCAGTGTAATCTTGAGCTCTTCCTCTGAACAAACCTCACTGCCATAATTCACTTAACACACGAATAGTTTCAGGGGGTGACTTCTTCCTTCTTGGTCCATGGACTTGGTTGCCGGCCAAGTGTTTCCAGTTTCACTCTGTTTGTTTGTAAATTTTGTTCAGAGCACAAGGATTTGTTGTAGATCTGCTTGAGCCTTCTGTGATATTTAATGCAACGCAGGCCTTTGGAGGCAAACAAGCTGTAGAGCCAAAAAAGGCGAAGGGGCTCCTCTCGCTTCTCAGCTATAGATAGAGGAAAATGTGCTGAAAAATGGCACACTGGTGTCTGGGATTGTGCGTGTTTTTCCAGAAAAGTTATCAGTGACACGCATGTTTGGCCAGTTGTCGCATGGTTCGGGCATTGAGCTCAGTTGTCCCAGTTTTGAAAGAGAAGATGTTTTTAATTGCACAAGTTTCTCAACTTCTCACAAGTTATCATACCCAGGAGGGGTGGGCAGCCAGTTGGCCCTGGACCCATGGAAGGTTTTTACTCATACTAGCTTTGGGAGTTTTGTTTCCTTTTCTTTGCTGCCTTCTAGGTTTTGCCCCATTCTTGTTTTTAATTGTTAATAACTTGTTTTTCCTGTATGTGACAATCTGTTCCTAAAACCAGTTGTTATGTTGTTCCTTACTTTCTTCTGTTTTCTGAGCATATTTACGTGCTGAGAGGCAACCGTACTGTAAGGATGTTTTAAAGCCATACAGTCGGTTGGAAAAATTAATCGGAACAAATAAAATAATGCATTAGAATGAAACCCTGCATAAATGAAACCGTAGCGCAAACGAACATTCTACCACCAGTGGTATTTTCATCATTTCTAGATGATGGCAAATGGAAATGTATGCAAAACACTATAGGAGAAGAGATTCCATATGGCGCGACAGATTAAAGGGCCCTGGTTTTAGTTGCCTAATCTGGAGCAGGTTGGGCTGAGTACGCTGAACCATCCCGTGAAAACTGGTGAGAGTACAGCCCCCGCAACTTCCTCTGTACAGCGATCGTGTACATCTAATCCACTCGGCATATTGGGAATGGAATAAGGAGATGGAAGAAGTCCTTTAAGGTTAAGGATGGACAGTTGGGAAAGCCAACTATACGCACCTTTGCCAGACTAAACTGCCATAGAACTGGGATTGGAAGTGGAACCGAGGAGGAAAGAAACAGCGGTGCCCAGAACTCATTGCCTCATTGCAAGCGAACCTCAACATACCCATGGCCTCTTACCTGAGGGTGCAGTAAAAACTTTGGATGATGTTAATGGCAAAAAAAATTTGAATGACTTTCCCCTTGTTGCAAACAGCCATGGTGCATATAACCTCATATGCAAATGATCCTTCAGAAATTAGCATGGTTGCTACAAGGAATATCTCCTAGGAGTTATTAATGATATTATCTACTACTTTGTAGCTTCAGGGATATGGCAGAAGCACACTGATATCTCATGACCATAAATGCTTCATGAGAACAGACAATATTTTTGTAATTTTCACCTGAAAAAGCTTTGTAAGAAATCCGTAATACAACACCCATCCTAAATATTTTATTTATGACTTTAGAGAGATTTTCATTATTTGTGCTTGGAGAGCTTAGGAAGAGGGTAGTTTAAAGCATTCTTCCACTGTGACTGACTTTGAATGTTATTTTCCAGATACACTGTCACAACAGCGGGATCTGAGATTGTTCTTCCAGTTCCGTATAAAATGAAGCTCCGGGTTCAGTGTTGCAAACAGAGTTTCTCCAAATTGCGTTGAACAATGTGCCGATTCATGCCTGTAATGACATGTTTATCCTGACTTTATTTACAGATTAGTAAGCAAGCATAAAGTTGATTTTGAATGTCATTCCACATCAAGTGCAGTCAAATGCCCAGCAAAATAAGATAAGATAAAACTTTATTGATCCCTAGGGAAATTCTTAAGCCAACATGCTCAGTGCTACAATACAAAAAGAAAGATAGTCAATGAATAATTAAATTACATTATATTATATAAGTATGTACAGGGGGGAAAAAAACTTGACAGAAATAACCAATATGGATGTTAAGCACCTCCCTTTCAGCCTGTGCCTTGTTTATTTCACACAATAACATAAACACAATGTTTTTTTTGTTTTTTTTTTTTTAATCCTCTACCCGGTAGGTTTGAGAATACGACCAACAGCTCTGCAATGACTGCGTTATGCGATTCCACTCGTCCGCAAGGCTTCTGTAAAGACTTTTAAAGTAAAAGCTAGAAAAAAACGGTTAGTTTTTCACAGGCAAACATGGGATCACACAGTAATGCCTAATCCTTTCTGAGTTGTGACGTGTTTCTCTCCAGAATTAATGGCCATGAAAGGTGACATTTTACATGTCTACAAGCCACACTTATTTAAGAAAGGGGAAGCTTCAAAACATCAGAAAGGTGCTAAGAAGCTCAGCTGTAGGTGGTGTAGTGGCTGTAGCTGCCACCTTCGTGTCAAAGTCCCATCTTAAAATCCCACCTTGTGTATCACCAAAGTGCTTCCCCCAAATTGGCAATTGATGTTAAAAAAGCCCCGCTGTATGGATGGATAAAACACTGGAAGTTGCTGAGCAGCAGCTGGAGGGATAAATAATTTGTTATGTATCAGAAAGCAAAGCTAAAACAAACATTCAGCAAACAAGGAATTTAAGGGCAGGATTTAGCTGCTGGGTGATATTTATGAGCAGAACATTGCAGGTTGGGTTTGTCGCCAACAAAATGCAATGCAGATGTTCAGCAGTGTGTACAAATGTTCCGTCAAACCGTATTTACGTGTTTGCCTGCCGAACAGGAATCCTTCGTTTGCCAACCGTCATGAAGATGTCGACATACAGAAACTTCTAGAAAAAAAGGATCCTAGAAATTCTGTGTACAAAGTGCTCTTTTAGACAAATCACCCCGAAAACTTTCTAAAGAAAAATCATAACCCAGGTGATTTATTGTGGATTTGATGAAGTTGTGCTTCTAGAATATCGGAGTCATTTGTTTAAGATTATATTAAAAAAAGATATATTTTCTGTCTTGTTCAAATTCAATACATCAGACCCTCTAGGAGTGTAGCTGCACAGGTTAGTTGAGGATTAAAAAATAAATGCGTGGAAATATTGCTGGACTGCCACTGAGGACTTTGCCCTTTCTGACCAGTGTCACTGGAGATAGGATTTGAATTCTTTTAGTGCTTTATCCATTTGTCATTTTACACATTAAATGATACCACAGTAACTTTGACCAAGGTACCTGAATTGATGCAGCAAAAATGCCGAATAAATCGGGAAATAGATCGGCAAATGTCGGCCGAACGTAACTTCTTTTTTTGTTTAGCTGCTTTGTAAGTACTCAGTGGACAGCGAGTGAGTTTGGGGAAAGGGGGCAACCGCAGGGTGGAAAGTGGAGCAGATTATGCAGCCGCAGACGGAGTCGGCAGCCCCCCAGAAGGCAGGGGTTGGCCACGGGGGTCAAAGTGCTGCCGCTGAAAGGCGCGTACGCCATGGTCTGCTGCGTCCAGGGGTGCACGCCATTAAACATCTCAGTCAGCGGGGTCCGGCGGGAGGCTGCCTTCCCAGCTCCTAATTCTACATTCTTTCCGCTTTAATGCTCATGTACAGCATATTTGGCCTGATGCTCGCGCTGCTGCGGTAGTAAAAGCCTGGGCATCACAGATGTTGTCTAAGAATAATACGACGAACATTTGCGTCGGTGTGACGACAGGGCGAGTTCTTTCACGGAGACCCATGATCTTAGATCAAGAGTTATTCCACATAGGCCATCAGTTATGAAAGCCTTATTGCTGCTGGCTGATCTCCATTTGCTTACTGGCCTTTTAAGTAGGGATGGTACAGCAATACCGTCCTCCAGTTATTACTGACCTGTTTTAGAGCAAAACGGTGTTTTTTATTTTCTTATTCCCTTGTAGTTTTCCTTTAGGGCGTGAGGGAGTACAAGGAGCTGCTTGTATGTGCTCCCGTGGTACTTTGAGCGAAAGTACAGTGTTTCTTTCGCTCTCCTGTTTCTCCCTCGCTTTCGCCTGATGAGAATAATGTGGGGGAAAGTAATCTGGTTACAGGAAACATCAGCGAAGCCGCAGCTCTGCCGAGTTCCTCCTCTCTAAATCCCAGCTTCTGTGCGCGCAGCATGAAAGCGATAGGGCTGGGCAGTTCACCCTGCATTCCTGAGGTATCGAAACCATACACACACATACACGCACCCAACCCCCAACGGGCACTCTTGAAAAATAATGCAAAACAGGATTTCGGGGGGGGCGATACCGCATGACCCGGAGAGACCAACTCAAAGATAAACTGTGCGATGTTACGTGGAGGCGCCTTCGGTGAAGTTACAAAATGCTAAAATGGCACTCACTCGCTGGAGGACGGTGTTTCTCAATACATAATGGGAAAATGAGATTTTCAAAAGTAAACACTCAGAGACGTACACAAAAAATGGCCTTGGCGCTTTTCGACAGACATAGCATCTTTCTCGGCCCAATTCTTTAGAGGTTCGCGAGGGGGCTTTGTTAAAGCACTTTCTCTCTTCGACATCCACTCCTGATTTACTGGGAAACACCCATCACCTCTCCCACACGGACAATATTTCATATTTCACGACACTCAGCACAGGTGACTTAAGGTTGTTCACCGTGGAACTGCCACTTAGGAACATCTCATCTGTCAAAAAATATTGCGGATCAGGACAGCCTGCAAAATGTGCTATTAACTGCATCATTTAAACTGATATAATGTGCTGTGAAACAATCACACTTCACAAAGTGCTCTGTTTGTTTAAACCCTCTGACATGAAGTGTGCATTATGCTGTCAGAAGCGTAATGTACAGTAAGACTTGCTGTAATCTGATATAGGCACTTAAAGTAAGATTCTGTCAGAATGAGAAAGACTCCAATGAATTATTATGGTATGGATGTTTACACAGATTTTCAATTCTGTGCCATAAGCTCCATTGTACATTTATGCTTGTTTTTAAGTATGGAGGGACCCAGAAAGGGGCTTTTGTTCTGGTGGTTTCACGCAGCAACACCACAGTCGGCGCAGACAGGAGGTCTCTTAATCAGACCTGGGTTCTGTCACAGTTCGGGCCTGCTGGAAAGCCTAGGCGTTGCACACATCCTCCAGTCGGCAGCGTCATGTGGATCAAACGACGGTGGTCTGCACAAAGGGCTGAGAAGACAGGTGCGGCCGCATGGCGGCAAGCAGGGCCGGGGCCCGAGAGCCAGATTGGGCTACAGGCTTCAGTTTGACCAACGCCAGGGGAGGTTGGCGAGGTGTCAGGGCAGAGCGCGTCGAACAGAAACAGTGCCAGCCCATGACTAGCAGGGCTCGGCAGGTGCGTCTCATTACCTATAAATGACCAAAATGTCACCTGAAGCGTAGATCCTCTTTTAAATTCATGTTGTGTAGATGTTGTCATACCAACAGCATGTAAAAATACACACGGTGTAGAAACAACTTTATTTATGCAGGTTGCAGAAGGTCAACCTCCCATCATTGCATCGCATCGCATAGCCATACAATTATTTATTTATTTTTTTTTTAGCAGCTTTAATTTAGCCTTTTCGGTTGTTAGCCTTGTTTTATTGTTATTTCCACAAAACTGAATGTGAGGGATTGTTCGGGACAACACAGACGAATTGAGGTAAATGGGAGTAGGTGGATAAATAGAGAAATGAAAGGTTGCAAAAAAGATAAGTACAATGATAAGTGTGTATTTACTGAAAATGAGGTAAGATGTCATGGTAACACAGTAGGAGGGCGCAGAGTCTGTTTTCAACAGGGTGCAGTGCCTGAATAAATTGTACCATAATTGTAAATGTATATCTTACTGGGTGCAAATAATGTAAACGTGTGAGTATAGCACTTAGAGATCAACAAGGCGCTATAAATTCGGCTTAAATAAACTGTCAGCATAAATAAATATTGTGGATTGCGAAGAGGTCTGCTAAAATTTACCTGAAGTTTAGTTCTCACAAATTCTTTAGAGCGGTCTAATCCATAACTGAAGCCAAACTTTTTTTGGATCCTGTGAACAAATAGGCAGGATTTTGACTGCGATCGCTCAGAAACAGGAGCTTCACCTTTGCTTTTCAGTCCAGCTGAAAGCAGCTCACCTTCACTGCTGCGGGAGAGCGATACCGAACGCTGCGTATACGGGGAGACACTTTGTCCGTCCGCTTTGCACAACTTAACTTTCGCTTCATTATAGGCTGACTTTATCTCCACCTACCAGCGGTCTGTATGGATTTACTCTGAGAAGCTTGGGAAGTGCCGTTTTCAGCAGCATTGGAAAAGGAGCTTAGTAAATGGATCAAATGTAGGCAAACTGCGTGCAAATGAGCTCAGGTGAGGTTTCCCCGTTGGTGTCCCATTGCCACATATGAGCACCCACTTTATTTACCACTGAAGGACCGGATTTAGTTTGGCTGCTTTCATGGTGATAAGGTTCAGGTAATCTCAGGTGACTCTCAGCGTGGTAGACTTTGCACTTTTGTCGAGTTTCAGA
Source organism: Heterotis niloticus (assembly GCA_018136845.1). Lineage (NCBI taxonomy): Eukaryota > Metazoa > Chordata > Actinopteri > Osteoglossiformes > Osteoglossidae > Heterotis > Heterotis niloticus. The sequence goes on from CM030888.1 coordinate 1,633,644, forward strand.
CACTCAGGCAAAGTTTTTTTTTTTTTTTTTTTTTTTTTTTTTTTTTTTTTTTTTTTTAAAGAACATTTTATTAAATATTTAAATTGTTCATATTATTAATACTAAACTGTTTTCAGTGAAACCTCATGCAACTCTGCACCATAAATATATGCAGCATTTGTGAAAAATACCTTAATTGAAATAAGGGTTTGAAATGATAGATCTGAAAATAAATTATACCAGTAAAGCAGTCATAAAGTAGTCCAGCAGTTTTACGGTGGACCTGGGCTTGCTTGTATTGTACAAAAACGTGTGTAAATGATACATAAGTTGGCACACGGGAGCAAATTTGGTCTCTCGGTAAGTGCTGTTGCTGTTAGGTCTGTCACATCTTCATCAAAGGTTGGGGGTGCATCTCCTCGCTGCAGTACTTAGCCTGTAGAGATGCAGTAAAAATTACCCTGGTGCATAAATGGGTAAAACAGTGCAAGTAGCTTAGTTGTGCAGTCCTCACCCTGTGATTTATTTTGAAGACAGAGGTCAGATTTTGTACTGTACTCTAAGTAATGATAATAAGCCAAAAAAATCAACAAGTCTTTTATTGTCAGCACTGACAATGGTTTGCAAAAGTGTGTGATGAATGAGAGTTGCATCCACCCAAGTCCGCAGCCTTCATCCCCTCTCTGTCATCTAACATGTCAAAACAGAGGCGGGAAGCCTGAATTCTCACCAAGTGGTGACTCCACCATCAGTCTCCTCATGAGCTGTTAACAGGGAATGGGAACCAAGATCCGATCCTGGGCTGAGCCGTCGTTGGATCGTTCGCAACCATATCCAGCATCTGAGGATTAAAAATGCCGCTGCTTATTTCATTTATGGAAGGATGTCTGTATCATGGGATTGACCCTGAGGCAGAACTGAAACTGAAGCTTTATATTAGGACAGCATTATTTTATTTCTTTCTTTCTTTCTTTAAGTAGGGAGGAAATTAGTTTTCACACAAAACCTGAAAAATTTTCCATTTTCATCAACTGCTTGATCAATGCCCAGAGTCTACTTAGGAGAAATGTACAGCCTGAATGCACGTCGAAGAAAAACTGTACACACACAGATGCAGCCCCGAGCCCAAATCTGAACCGACAGTTCAGGAGGTGTGAGGCCCCGGCTCACCATATCACCGTGCCACCCCAAACCTGTAAATATTGTATTGCGATGAATTTGCTCGGAATTTCGTTGACAGTTTGGCCCAGTGGCTCTCTATGCCCAGGTGTGCTGGGCTGTGTCTCTGTGAGGAAACAAGAGCCAACGTGTGAAAATAGTTTTTAATGCTATTAATAGATAATTTAATAAATGAGGGCTGTGGATGTGTTCTGCTTATATCTCCATCTTTAGTCCAAATCTGTAAAATTCAGAATCAGAGTCAGATTTATTTGGCCAGGTATGTTCATACATGGTGGGAATTTGGCTTTGTGCAAGTGCAAGATGTATGACAGCATCGGAGAATAAGACAAAATAATGAGGGATGGAATAATTGTATAGAGTAACAAACAAGTCAGCTGTACATGGACATAACAGCATGGGGAAGGAAACCATTTTTGTATCTGCTTGTGTTCATGCACACCGATCTGTTCTCCTGCTGGGTAGGAGAAGTTCAAAAGCGCTGTGGCCCAGGTGAGAGGGATCCGTCGCGATTTTGCCTTGCCTTGGTGGCTCATCCGAAGCAGACTGTGAGTTTGGAACAGATTCAGTGACTGCTGTGTAGAACTGGATCAGCAGCTCCTGTGGCAGTCTGAGCTTCCTCAACTGCTACAGGAGGTAACATCCTCTGTCGGGGCTTTTTTTTTTTTTTTTTTTTTACTTCAATGGACACCAAGTTGGTTTCCCACTTTAGGTCCCAGGAACTTAAAGATGTCTACCACAGATACAGCACTGTTGAGAATGAAGAGAGGGGGCAACACTGGGGGGGTTCCTCCTGAAATCCACTGTCATCTCCACAGTTTTCAGTGTATTCAGCTCCAGGTTGTTCCTTTTGCACCGTTGTTCAGCCTTGCCTTTTCTTGTGAGTCCTGCGGGTTGTGTCGCCTGCATGTATAAGGAGCTTGACAGAGGGATCCTTCTGAAGTGCAGCTCATGGTGTCGAGGGAGAAGAGCAATGGGGAGAGAACACATCCCTGGGGAGCACCACCATTTAAATGAGATTTAAGAAAACCGAAGCAACAAAAAGAACAGGAATTGCATTAATATACTTTTTTTAAAGAAACAAACAGCGTCATCATATTTGGTACAGAAAGACCCATGTGCGATAGAAACACAATCTACGTTCTTAGTGATAATTTTGGGGGTTTTTTGGGAAGCCCTGATAAGGTCATGTGAATCATTGCTTCATCAGACAATGATTCTTGTATTTGTCTTGCATGTATTTGTACTGGAATCAGTGACCTAACTGAATGTGCTAGTTTCCATGTTTATTTATGGAATTGGCAGCATGGCCCTTTTTGAATTTTTATTTTGCCCTGAAATCCAGTATATCTTTACCAACATACTTAAAGCCCATTGCAAGTCATATAGCATTTTAATGCAGTACAGAACCATGTCATTATGTTAATGATGGGCAGGTATTCCGTAGCGGCAGAGTCCAATGTGAAGAAGTGGGTTCTTTTGCAGTAGTCGACCACAGAGCAGCATCGCACGGCGCGTTACGCCACATCTGGTGTGTGACCCTCAGGTGCAAGAGAAGGCGCTTGACCCTTGAAGCCCTCCTACATGCTGGATGAAAGCAGCGCGCCCATGGATTCCGCAAGTGTGTCTCATTGTATGGCCGCGTGTATTATATTATGAAACCTCATTAAATTAAAGAAAGGAAAGGCAGCGGAAGCCAACATTTGATGAAATGCACGAGGAATTACCTTTGAAATGGTGTATGAAGCGGACAAGCAATAACAGCCTGAGCCACATGTGTAATTCCTCCCGCTGGCTCCCAATGAGCTAATAATGGTCTGACATTAAGGTCATGATGGATCATCTGCCTTAAAGTGCATCAGGAGCTCCTTTCACCTTTCGCTCTCTTAAATGCACGTTTAAGATGGTCAACTGTTGGAGACCTGCGGCAGTACATTGTGAATAGAGGAAAGGCCACTATGTTGACAGTGTCTTTCATATTAGTGTTTGATTTCGTTGCCTTGGACCCTTCCTGCCACGGTGTCTCCTGCTGTTGTTGGTGTTTTTTTCTGTACTTTACCCCGCTATTAATTCGTACCCCTTTTTCTAAGCTTCTACGTATTGCGCAGTAACAATGCTGCTGCACGAAGCTAAAATTGCACCGTGGGTGTGAACGTCGGTTGAAAAGCGATGACTTCGTGCTTCGTGATGCTGGATCTGAAAGCAGCCTTTGACTACTGCTGATCAAAAAAGGAAGAGAGCAGAAAAACATATTTCATTCCTATATACACCAATTATTGGCTTGTCCTACTGCCAAAGCATGAGGCCGAACTTGAGGCGGAGGTAATAAAAGTAATTGTAACCATCGATGCTGAGGCAACTAAAAACTGCAGGTGCGTTGGCCAGAAAACTGATGAGCGGCGACAGTTTCTCTCGAGGTTCAAAGCCGAAGGTTCTGCGTGAAAGTCTTGTTTATCCCACTATAACAAATCATTTAATGTGGCCGGGCTGCGTGAGGACGTATTGGAGCGAGGGCGCTTTTTACTGGGGCTGATTTATGGAATCTGAAAAGGAAAAACAAAGAGCGTGGAGGTTTCACATCCCGACTGGACTGGGAGCTGAGAAGACCCATCAGTGACCCGTGGAGAATTCCCCTCCACCTTGGCAACCCTGCTGACACGGCGACCCCTCTAGGTCACAGCAGTTCTGGCCCTTTGAAAAAAAACAACCATACCACACAGGTTGACGGGGGGGAGCTGCCACACGGCGAAACGCGAGCCCCGAACGTTACAAATCCGTTCATAAAGCTTTCACCCATGCTGACATGCACAACCAGTCAACTCATGGCACCGTCAGGCCTTAGGAATGAGTGAGCGAGCGAGCGAGCACCTACTTGGTAAAGGCAACTCCTCGAAAATGATGAGTGTGAGTGTGGTGTCCGCCATTCGTTTTATATCAGCAATAAAATGTATTTGATTTAAAACAAAAGCAGCTTTTATTTGTTTCTAATCTATACGCAGCGCAAGCCACTTAAAAGAATTTATAGACGTAATATCCCAGCAGACGGCCAAGTTAAATAGTACCTTTTATTTTTATTGACATGGAAAAATTGAAAGTTATGCATTCATTTAAATTTTCCAAAGTGACTGACAGTGTTTAGCTGCTTGCAGTGTTTGGCGAATTTGCACAGCCTGGAAATTTTTCTTATGTCATTTCATTGTACCTTGATACGGAGGTAGGATTCAAACCCAGTTTCTTTGCGGCTACTTTGGAAGATTTAGGGATGTAAAGGTTTTCAGCAAGTATGTTTGGTATCTGTTCTGGTTTTGTTTATAACTTGTTTTGCGCGATCGAGTCAAAGTCTCATACACCGCATACTTTCTCGTGCAACCAATTTTCTTCGCTTCACGACTCTGCAGCTGGGTTTGGGAGCCACTCCCAGTTAAAGGAGGAGTGTGTTTTCGGCCCTTCTTACCATCGCCGGCCCTCGCCGTGCCTCTGCTCGAGCAATAACATCAGCTGTAACGAAGATCAGAATGAACCTCACGTGAAATCCAGGAGTGCAAGCTGTTAAAATAAAAACAATTTTTTAAAGACAACTTATCCTCTTCATATAAACAAGAACATGTGTTTGCTTTAACGTGTAATCCTGCCGTTCCTGTCCAAGAGGTGCACAATTTAAAGGCCAAACCCTCAGTGTCCCTGACCCTGCATATCTGTCTGCTTTTGCAGTTGTTCTCTTTCCAAAAAGCAATTTCAGGGCAACATCTACTGATGTTTCAGCAAAGTACCATACATGTCCCTTGCAGATGCATACATGCATGTATTTATGCAGGTCAGTGGTCCTGAATCTGAAAATGGTTTAAACCACTAATATACAGTGAATACTAAAAAGGCCACAGTGGCTGACACGGTAGATTTAAAAGATGTATTGAATTATGGGTTTTTAAGATGATGCATTGGTTACAAACACTGCAATTTGTCTTTCCTCTTTTCAGACCCAGAATCCCCTTGTAATGAAATCTCCAGCATAAATGGAAGCTCCGCTGGCATACAGAGAGGCACCACCGAACTCCTCATGGATGGATGTTGGAGCAGTCCATAGCATGTACGGTATTTAAAGTCCATTTGTCTCCTGGCCCACAGTGTGGAGGTGCAGGGGAGGGGGAAGTTTACTGTTAACGTTTTACATAATGTGGTCAAAAAGGTATACTTTGACAAGTAGTCATCAAACTCCAACTGCTTTGTGTGTGTAGGATGCAGACACTTACAGTAAGTGCAGCTCAGAAATGTTTCCTGTGGTTGCCCTCTGAAAACATTGGACTTGTATATGGTGAAGGCTTCTTGGGGGGAAGTGAGGTAAACAAATAAGTGTGGCAGCTGGAATTTGATATTTGTGTTACTGAGATGCATGTTTTCTCACCAGGAGTGACCTTAAAAAAATAAAAATAAAAAAAAAAACCAGGGGGTCATCCCAGAGGAGTAGTTAAGGCACAGCTCCAGTGGCAGCGGGGAAGACAGTTCATGCAACGTGCGGTAAAAACAGGAGCTCTTTTTCTTTTTAAATTTAAATTTGGATGTGCATAATTTTGAGGAAACCCTTTTGGGACTTCATCTTGCAACTGATGGTGCAGCTTAAACAAAGGCCTTCAAGTCTTCAAAGCATGCAAATGAGGCTGTGAATCGTTCTCTAACTACTTTGTTTGATGCAGCATCCTTGATAAATTATGAATCTGCGGGCAGAATCGGGTTCCTGACCCATTTCCCGTGTATCGTGTTTGCCGCTTATATGTATGTGCAGTAATTGAAACGTAAAGCACGGCCCCCACCCCGATATAATATTTACACAACATATCTTACATCTGTTCTGAATTGTAGACAGCTGCTTTCAATCGCAGGAGCTGAGCAAAAGACACACTTTGAAATGAATTTAAATAAAGAATAGAAATAAATGAAAATTTTCTGCTACTTTAAAGGGTGTTTTGTCCTGACATGAAATCACGTTCGACGAAATCAGCAGCGCTGCTGAGGGTTCGGTTTCGGGAGAACTCCCCTTTGACTCTAAGGACGTCCCTGGATCTGCAAATTTGCGAGGTGGTGACTCGCGTGCCCGTTAAACACAGCTTGCCAGCAGCGAGATGATGGAACCTAACACTGCTTGAAGAAACGTGGTGGATGAACTTGAATCATATTTCTGTTATGGCTGAACGAAACAAAAGAAAATCACCGTCAGTACTGCTGTAAGAGGACACTGCTGTCTGTCTTGCAGCTTTTGGCAGCTAAATTGTGGAGTTTCACCCGAGTGGCCTTGCATCCTAAATTGTTTATGAGGCGCACGTTTCGTTTATGTATGGCTGACCTTAAAACCAGGTACTGCTCCGTTTGTCGTGGTAGCGGTCCCATCTGGCTGTTTTTTTTTAACCAGCGATGAGCCACTGTGTCAGGAATCAGCACGGCATCGGCTGGGATCCCTTGGCTAAAGCCGCATCCCCAGAGGTGGGACTGGACGTAGTCGCTGGCGAGATGCTCTTAGACATCGAGCTGGATCACGTTTTTATTTTCCTTTTTCCTCCAGTGAGATTTTGCAAGAGTTCCAACAGTTTATGGCACCTTCAGGGAGTCTGAGCGCCTGTCTCACACCACCCAGGGGAGCATGAGTGGGTCTGCAGAGGCTGCCTTGCTGAATTGAAGCACATTCTCCAGGATTGCTGGCCTCAGCCATACACGACTTGGCCAAACTTGATGTGTTCTTTCCTAGTCTTTCCTCCCATAAATGCAACCAGTGCAGAAGAAATCTCCAAAAAGCACACGTATGTTTTATTTCATACATGCGGTTTAGTCGTCGATGCGGTCCGGTCTGAAGTTTGACTTTCTTTCCAACTTTTTTCCCAGTTTAGCCAATAGTAAAATTAAACGTTTTTGTCTGTGTGCAGTAGCAGTCAAATTTGTGTTCGTGCAGAAATGCCATAGTGACAGTTCCTCTAAAAGTAGAGTAATTTGCATAAAACTCAAGACCTGACACTTTGGACTGGGGTTTAATATTAACATAATCTGGGGCTCCACATTTTTCCCCTTCTGAAGCACATTTAGAATCTGAGTGACAGCTTTCATCTGAGACCTCCAGGTTTATCGAAAGCCACAGGTAATCCTTCAGCCAGATGAAGCACCTGAAATTAAGTGTGAGACAGCGTGATAAGATATTCTTATGAAACCATGAATAGCACTGCATAATTTAAGCATCCTCGCCTCAGTAAATGTCAAGATGAAAGTGAGGTGGCATGGAGTTGGACCTCTTTGGCAGTTAGGAGGTCTACATGAGTTCAGGGAACATCTGCAGAACCTGGGTAATAAAGAGACTCTCCAAGATAGAAATGTGCGGGAAACTGAGACAGAAATTTAGAAGTTAAGTAGAAAAACCTGCATTCTGATGCATGTAAACAGCTTGCATGTCTGCGAGGGTGGAAATCGATGCTGACTTGATTGCTCTCCTTTACGTACATATTTCTCTCGAGCCGTCTACATTGTCTGAGCAGCTGTAGGCAAAGTAGGAAATGATCTCACGCTTTGGGTCCAACGGCAGACCAAATGCTGGAATAAAACCACATTGTGATGTTTTTTTTTTTTTTTTTTTTTTTGTATGTCAAGCTTTTTGTGTTCAACAATAACAGTGCAAGACAGTTTAAAATTATGAAACAGAAACTGCTGTTCCATATGGGAGGGCATTTTTTTATGAAATATGAATTACAAAAATTCCTTCTGGGTCATTTACAAGTAATGGAAAGGACAGCAGATATCATAGACCTCAGCTCCATTACCTTGCAATCGATGGGCCTGGATCCCTGATCATGCTGTGGTACCTTTGATCAAAGTCCATACCCTGAACCGACACGGTAAAAATTACCTAGCAGTACAAATGGGTAAATCACCGTAGGTAACTTAGTACACGAGTCACATTGTAAGAAAGGGTTTGCATAAATGTAACCCAAATGAAATTACAGATGGTCCCCGAGTTACGATGGTCCCACTTATGATTTTTTTGACTTCACGACGGTGCGATAGTGATGCCAATTCAGCAGAAACCATACTTGGTAATTTGAATTTTTGCCAGGCAACCGATATGCAATACAATACTCTCTGATAATGCTGGGCAGCGGCAGCAATCCGCATCTTCCAGTATTCCAGGCGGTTGCCAGCGTATACAACCGGTTGAGGCCAGCAGAAGACTGAGCACTGACAGGAAGTCTGGGTAGGAACTAAATGTCGTCCACAATTGGTTCCTATGAATGAGTCATTCCTCAGTCTGAAGATGGGGTCGGAGAGACTGCCTACGTTGCGTTTCTGAAGCGGCCACAGGCGTGACAGTGGATTGGGTGAATTAAATGCATTTTCCACTTACGATGGGTTTATTTGAACAGAGGACAATCTGTACTTTATTTATCTAAATTGTGAGGCTGACCCTCTTCCATAAGCTAGCAGCTACCAAAGTTTTGGTGCTTCATCTTACTGTAGATACGATATTTGGTGTTTGGGCCATGGAGCAGTATTTATGGCCACCTGTCAAATCTACAAACACACTAGGAGTATTAAAGCGTTGTGGCTGTAGCCTCCAGAGTTGCCTATGAAAGGAGGATTACATCTGCTCCTGTGTGATTTATCGTGGGAGCTGTGTAATGCATGGGTATGACACCCTTATACTGTTCTTACATTGAGATAATCCAAGGCGGGACTCCCTTTTCCTCTTGTAGGCCATATGAGTGCAATGCATGGGGGCAAGTAGCCTTGTAAATGTACCTTTTACGATTGTGTAGGTGAAGCCAGGGGGTCTTGGTGAAACGAGACTAAGAGTGCTGCACAATGGAACAAAACTCTTCTTGGAGTTCTTGCAGTCTGTTGGTCCAATAACAGGTTCTTATGTGGCCATGTGTGATGGGATTGTTTGGGAAAAAGGCACTGGCACTGAAAGACAACTTTTTGTGTGTTTTCAAATGTTTTTTTCTTCAGATACTTAAAACGTTTATTTAGATTTTGTTTTAAAGTCAGGACTGTAAATCCCACTGGAAGAGATGGATGCAAGGCCCTTTTGCTCATCTCAGGGATTACATTAATTTATAAGGGAAGCAGCCCAGGGCAGACACTGCACTGACTTAAAAATGACAAAAGCTATAAAGTTGTGTCAAACAGGAACCTAATTCTGGGTTTTTCCGGTCAAATCAAAACATTGCAAGGATGCCTTTCTAAGACGTTTTAAATTGCGGTGGCAATAAGCCACTTCCCCAAACTGCCCATTTTGCCTCTTTAGCTCCTTTCTGTACTTGAATCTCCTCATTTTTTAGTTGTTTAACTATCCAAACATGCCTCATGGTGCAATGTGAATGTAGATGCAAGGGGTTGATTCTAAAAACGTGAATATAGAGATCAGACATGAAGTTCTCAGTCTTTCCCACTCCCTCATGTGCACTGAGAAATTTTCTAGTTATGGCCTACACATTCTACAAACATGTAAGTCAGTGCCAAAAAGAAACAGCAGATGCTCCTGAGGAATTTGCACAACCTGGAGCCAAATGCATATTGGAGACGCGTGAAACCATCAGTGAGACTGAAGGTGCTTGCTGGCACTTCATGGTGAACCATCTACTTGAAACCAGTTTTGCCATCGCAAGAGATGCGATTCTGTCCCCCTGGCTAGATGATGGCCTTCTGGCAGGTTGTTTGCACAGCTGTTATTGTGCACACACCTCAATAACAGATATACTGGCCACACAGGAGGACTGCTGCATGTATGAAGGTCTGAAAGCAGTAATGACCCCTTGTTGGAACTGGCCCCTCTAAATATCCTACTCAGGGAGTCCAGACCAGTTTTGCTGCAGACTTGAAGGCTGCAACCAGAGACCCTGGAGGTCTTTCTTCCTGAAAGCACTGGACAAGATGAACATGGGGGGGGGGGGTGGAGAGATGCAGATCACCCGGTGCACACAAAGCAAGCAAGCAAAGTGCTCTCTGTATACATTATAAGATGCAAATGCTGATGTCATCTCTCGGTCACCCTCCTTGTGATATCAGTCTCAGCTTTACGCCGCATCTCTTAGGCAATTTCAGATGATAGACGTGAATCATGGATCAAATGGGGGGAAGGGGTCGGCACCTGTGGTTCATGGTCCGTGGTGCTTGACTTGCTGAAAGACACCAGTAATAAAAAATCTTTTACTTATCTGATCGTAATTATTCAGTTTTCATCTCGGCAGTCGAATGGCCGGAAATACGAAGGGTCGGATGTTCCTGGATGCACAGGAATGTGCTGTGAGGAATCAAGATCCGATCCTCCCGCATCCAGGGCCTCAGCCCACAGACGTCGTGTTTGCGAGCTTTGCGATCCCTTTAGGAAAGCGCGACAAAAATAAGAAGGGCAGCTGGCTCCTGGGGACGACCCGCTGCCTCTCTCTGTGTCCCTCAGCCCTTGTTTTTATGCCCTGTGACCAAATTGTCCATTGGATTTTACCTTGAGGAGCACAAGCAGATTTGCGGCAACAATTAGCGACATCTGGTCCATGGGGTTTTGGGTTATTAGAAACTGCAGCACGCTTGGCTGGCAGAAAATTGCTTTTGTATGGTATCAAGCCCATTTCCCCCATCATCAGTGTAGTTTTTTTAATTCTTCTGTTTTGGGTGAAAAAATAACTATTATGCCACTTCTCGTCTTGGCTTAGGAGACAAGGACAGCGACTATGTGTTTGTTTTTAAAAATGAAACATGGAAAAACAAGTTGTGTTTTTCATACAAATAAATCAACTGAGGTTAGTTACATACTGTAAAAAAATGCAAGAAATCAAATCCACAAAAGCTGGAAACATCTTCCAAGCTGAAAACATGTTGCGTGCCCAAAACCCATGTTGGCCCCCCACCTCTGCCAAGGAAAAATTTTAACCCCTTGGGGCACAAATGTGCCCCAGTCGGTGGCGGGTGGATAGCAGCCATCCACAGCTCATTATTTACTTTACACCCCATGGTGATTTCACCAAACAGAATCGTAATCCATCAGCAAGGCTGATCTTGCTTTCAATAACTGTCTTTGTCGAAACCTCCATCCCGATCACAAGTGGATGCAGCTTGTAAATCAGGCGCTGCCGGGCCTCCCACAGTCTGCGCCTTCGCCCCCAGCCCGTCACGGAAATCTGGTACCAATCATCCCGGCTTCTTCCATTTATTTATTTACGCTGTAATCTTAAACATGATTCGGAGACGTTTCCAGCCCGGATCCTGGACAAAAGCTAAGGTTATGTTCCATTTTCTATGCAAATGAAGCCCCCCACCCATCCCCACGCTTTCTCAACACCAGCAGAGATGCCCTCGCTGCACTGTCGCTGACGTTCATGGACATCAAACACAAAAGGGAGATTAATCTTGTGCGACGGACATGACAAAGGATTCGGGTCTCCTCCTCTCCCTCGCTCTGGCCTTTGTGTCCCGGACAAAATGTCTCGCTGCCGGGTATCATCGAAATGGCGAGATGAGCCGATACTTTTTTGCCGATGCGAAAATGAAGAGTTTTCGTACGAGCCACTTGTTGCGAGAGCTCCAGTATGAGTGAGGCGCATGTGAACTGGTTCATATGGAAATGGGAGGTATTCTTGTGCAGGGACCCATAAAGAAAAAGGGCAGAGAAGGAACGCAGAGTAAACACGACAATCCCAGTGCCAGTGTCCCTGTCCCGTGGGGGAAGCCGCGCAGCGCTGTGCTTCATGATGGACAGCTGAACCTTTTTACTGGTGGAAAAATCAGACAACCATCATGAAGACTCCGTGGAACTTTGAGGGTGTCCAGCGCAATATTAATTTGATGAAAAAAGTGTTTTCCGGCTCTCGTGACCTTTTCATTACGAACGGCGGCTCACCCGAACGCGCTTTCCCATCATGCACTTTGGTGATGCTTATAGCAGTGACGGTTCTTCTTGATGACAACCTTTACAGTTGTTGTTCATCTCTTTGGCCTCAGCCCACGACTGGAAAGCCAAAGAGCAGCAGTTTCCAATCATGCTGTTTGGCAAAAAGCATTTGAAGGGGAAAAGGATTGAAAAGTTTACTAAAAGGCTCCTTTGCTGCCCTGCAGCCCTGTTCGGAGATAATAATAATAAATAGTTATTATAAAGTTAGGTCAGGTTACCCTAAGGGACACCAATTACCGTCATTTTAAAATAATAATTACATTCGGTAGGACATCTGGCATCTACTAGATGTTTGTACTTCCATAAGTTCCAGTACGGGGCCTTTGTGCCTCGAGCCATTGTGCAGAAACAACAGAGGACTTCAGTGCAATGAACCTTGTGTCCCCGTGATTAAAGCGCGGTAAACACCACGGTGCGGTACCATAACAGATAAAGAAGTGGCGCAGTGCAAATGGGCTACTGACTACAGTGGGAACCACGGAAACTGTTTGCAGATTTGCTAACCGGGAACGGTCCATGCTGAAGGGCGAATGCGGAGCATTTGTTGTTGTGAATTTTCAAGTTGCAAGCACACAAAATAGCGAATGCGGAAATTGCTGATCCCTTAATCCGGCATTTCGCAGTTTTTGACAAAGAATCATAAAGTACGTTTTATAAATATTAAAATAAAACACCCCGTGTGCTTCATTTCTGCCACTTAGCCTGTAGGTAAAACGCGTGTTTCTGTGAGCTCCCACGGTTCGGTCGAAGTTCAGTCCTCACGGAGACGACACGCTGTGAAATAACTAGAAATTTAAATGTACAAACAGTAGTAACTGTGGCAAAAAATACCCTCGTGAATCAGAAGCACTCAGTCGGGGACCCCAAATCCGCTCCACATCTACGGGGGCTTCTATTCAGAATGACCTCGCGATTAAATAGTAGCCTTAATTTGCCCGATGAAACGCTGAACGAATGAGGCGACGGCTCATGTTCAACAATAATTTCAGTTAGACATAATTTGCCCTCATGGACCTAAAAATAAAAGTAAAAAATTTCACAGGCATTGTTTTGCCTATTAAAATGCATCATCAATTGCAGAAAAATCGTTGAGATTTCAGTTAATCAAAACCAATGCACAATGGATGTCTTCAACATCGTGACAGGGCCTGGGTGGGTGAGTGAGGTGATGGGGCGAAGACTGAAATATGACCAAACGTCTTATTTGCACGAACATGCCTGCATAACTTCAATATCTTTCTTTTTATGGTTGTGTCTTAAAACGTTTCTGCGCATCCGCGCCGATGAAGTGACGTGGTCTTTGTAGCCTAAATCTGCAAACGGGGGGGATTGAGAATCAGAATTCAGAAGATTTGAGATTACTGTTAATCTTAATAATAAGTAGCTGAGTTACCAGGAGCTGCCTGGGCCGTGTGCGTGAGGGAATGTGTGTTTGTGGGTCTGCAGAGCATGCGCAGAGGCCATGTACGTGTGTGTGTGGGTGGGTGGGTGGTATGTGCTGACGCTTTTGGCCAAACAGTCTACTTCGGGGCATGACAGTGCTGTAGCAGAACGCATTGATGCTTCACAGCTCCTGGGTGTGAGGAGCTTTTAAGTTCCTTCTGTGCTTGTGTAGGTTTTGTCCCAGCGCTCCTGTTTCTTTTCAAAAGTCCAGAACGGGTTTTAGAGGTTGAAAGGGGCAACATGTGGCTCTAAACCGTCCTTTGTGTGTATACATTTATTAACACGTATGCATGATCATCCTCTGATGTGCTGGCATCCAGTGTGTGTGATGTTTGCAGGCCAGACTCTGGACCAGCATAACCCTGAACTGAACAAATGGTTACAGACAATGAATGGAAGAATTAACCTCATGATATCTATTTCCCATCATCCATGTTGCCATGGAACCCTTTTGTCAGTTGAAGAAGATTTTCAGACTGATTGGAAATGACTGCAAGCAGGACTGGAACTCATGTGTTTTAGACTCAAGCTGTCATTTTTGAGACACATCTTTCTTCCAGGACAGCAGAAACCTGACTGCAGTGCTTACCAAGATGGTTAAAGATCCATTTTATGGCTAAGGTGAGCACCAGACAACCGCCACATTGATGTCCACTGTAAATGGATGCAAAGCGCAAAATGAATCACCTAGAATCGCGTGGACGTAGGAAGCACAAATATTGTTATATACCAGTTATGTGAAGTTAAAGAATAAATGGCAGCAACATAATTAATATGTGGATGCATAAGAAGGCCAGCATCTGTGATATACAATATGGAAATGTTTAAAAAAGTCAAGTTGTGCACCATACATTGAATTTCAGCTTTAACCACATGGCAAGTGTGTTCAAACTTTATTTACAAGAGGTTCATGAAATGCAAACATATTTTGGAACGGTAAAGCACAAGCAAACAAATGTCTCCCAGTAACTGAAGCCACGTGGTTTGGGTAGGGTTACTGTGTGCCAGTGAAAGGTAAACGCGTTTTGTTAGTGGTTTTGTCAGCAGATGTCTAAGTGTGTTTTTAAGGTGAAAGATTCAGAAAAGCAACAAATTGAATGCGATCATTTTGGGACTGCAGTAGAAAAAAGCTGCAAAAAGTGTCAGTACTGAGCTGTGGTCTTCGGCCAGAGGTGCTGCTTTGATGGATGGGCAACCTTTTCGACAGCTCGCCCATTTTTAATGGCGCCTTGCAGATCACTGCTCACGCTGGCCGTGACCTCTGGGTTGATGACCCGTGAAACCAGGTCAGAGGTCAACTATACTGTTAAAATGGTGCAAGCCGTAACAGCGAGATAGCTGCCCAGCCGAGGTGTCTGTCAGAATAAGGGGACTCATTCAGTGGAATGCAATTCTCTGTAGGAGATGAGCATTGCTTTGTGTTCAAACATTTTCTAAAGGGTTTCATGTATAATTTACATTAATGCTGTGTCACACAGACCAGATATATTTTAGTGGTGCATACACAGGTGCTTAATCATTAAAAAATGTTTGAACATCATACACACTGAGTCAGATTCAAACATTCACATCCACAGCCCAGGAGCTATGAGGCACCAGCACTAGTTGCTGTACTACTGTGCTGCCCCTACACTGTACAGATGGTCCTCGACTTATGATGGTCAGACTTAGGATTTTTCGATTTTACGATGGTGCGATATCAATGTACGTTCAGTAGAAACCGAATTTTGAATTTAGATTTTTTTTTTTTCCTGGGCAAGCGATATGTGGTACGATACTCTCTCATGATGCTGGGCAGCGGCAGCGATCCGCATCTCCCAGACTGCCACGCGATCGCTGGTGTATTTAACCGATACTGTGTAATATTCTGTGTTGCCAGCGTTGTTTTTTTTTTTTTTTTTTTTTTTAAATCTCCCCCATATCTACATTGTGTTTTGTGCATCCATCATGTCTATGAAACACCTACCTGTGTCTCCTGCTACTGCTAAGAAGAGGAAGGCAATTACTCTTGAGGAGAAACATGAAGGCGAAAAGCCCATAATGACTTTTAAGGTAGTCTAGGCTAGGCATGGTGTTATGGCATGGGTTGGTGGAAGCAATCACGCCACAGTAATAAGTTTAAGTTCTGTTAAACTCTTTACCGAGTGTTGTTTCCGACAAAGAATGTTACCGTAAGCCGGGAGCTATCTATTAGCAATTGGCAGTAAACAAAAACGGAATACGATTGCTAGAATTCAAATTAAATAAAATAAAAGGTCTTAGCAAGACGGCACTCGCAGGAGAGTTCACAAGGAACAGAGGAAACTCAGCACTGACGGGAAGTCCGGGTAGGAACTAAATCCCGTCCACAATTGGTTCCTACACCAATCAGTCATCCAGTTAGTGCTCAGTCTGAAGACAGGGGCAAAGAGACCACCTACGTTCCATTGCTGAAGCTTCCACAGGCATGACGGTAGGTTGGGTTATTAAATGCATTTTCGACTTATGATGGGTTTATCGAAATGGAACCCCATCTTCAGTCGGGGATCACCTGTATATATACATTTTGCAGCTGCATTTGACTGGAAGATCTGTTTTGTCTGTGATGACTCATGGCATTTAAACTGCGTTAAAGTGCTGCAAACACAAAGAGGCTGTAGATGAAACCATGATGGAGAGCCGGTGTCTCGCAAGCTGCTGCAATCAAATCTGAGTCTGAGGCTGAAAGAAAAGGGAATATCTTTTAAAGCATCTTTTATTGGATATCATGAAACAGGGGTGAGATGAGCTGTGCTTCAGGGTCAGATGAAATTGGGGATAGAGGTTTCGGAACATCCACGGAGGAAAAACGACATTGCATGCCTCTTGGGAAACCTGTAAAGTTTCAGGACAGAGAAACTGGTTGTCTTCCTTCGAAAGCACATTGATTTGATTTGTTCATTTTGCTTTGCTCGATGCAGATCTTTTACTTGCTGCTTCTTTATCTTATTGCCCCAAAGAATTGCTTCATTCCACTGTGGATTTACAGTCCTTTTCCATCCCCCAGGATGTTTAGCGTTGGCCGTTTCTTCAACTTTCTCTGCTGCGCATTTCAGGCCGAGTGGCTGTAAGTATCGGTTCAATATGGGGAGAGGAAGCTGCGGAGCCCCAGCCCTCTGCTGCGCCTCCATAGCCGACGTAATCACATTCAGGAGGCTTCGCATGATGAAAACCAGGCGTGATGTTCCACCTTATCATTCCCATTCGCAAAGTCGGCTAAAAGTGTCGCAAAGGCAGGAAAAGCTGGAGTTTCTTCTATCTCCTTTCAGCCGTTGCACTAGGCGCAGTCCTGGTGGACACTTCTGTGCCCGGCAGGACGTGACCTAATGGCCTAGGGTGCGTTGACATCTCGACAGGGAACTTCGCTGTCGTTCTCCGAGGACCCTGGGTAACTACGTCGTGGTCATTCGCTTGCAGGTACCATGGCTTTGTTAGCTTCACAGGCACAAAGTGCAGGGGGGAGAAGTTCTGGAATTTCTATTGTCTATTCTTTGGCCTCTGACGTTCTCCATGTCATACAAAAGGAATGACCATGGAAAACAGAGTAACTCTGCCATACACTGCTGCCATCTGGTGGAGGACAAACTTTACATTTGGGAGAAGTTTTTATTTCTTCCTTTAGCCAACGTGTTTCTGTTAAAAAAAAAAAAAAAAAAAAAAAAAAGTACCGTGAGGTTTGTACACAGCCATTTGGACAGCTGGGTAATTTTTGCTGTATCAGTTCTGTGTAAGACCTTGATTGAGGGTATTACAGCCAAACCTGAGGTTCAAGCCCAGGTCCTTCACCAGGAAGCCAATAGTTCAAACCACTACGCCCCCTCCTGGCCTAGTTTCTCTTTTTTATCCATAGGTGTGACCTGGGTCCCAGCAACATGGACAAAGCATGAATACATATGCATATAGAAATGCAAGTAAATGCAGAATGAGGGCAAAAGTTTATTATTTATTACTTAGCATTGTTGGTCATGTTCCTTAGTGTCATTACATCTTTTATTTCATAGTCAACAGTACAAATTCTAACACGTGCCCAAATGTTGCATTCCTGTGGCTTTTGTACAATTTTGTACAGGATGATAGCAACCGAACGTTAATCTATGTACAGTTTAAAATAGTTTTTCTGTTTACTACGACTGACTTGCGATGATCCGTTATTACAGCGCTTCAGTTTTACTCGCAGGCTTTTGTTTTACGCAGCTCTGACAGCAGGACATGTACCCGTCGCAGGAGGGTTACAACCTCGGTATCTTTCCGAACAACAGCTCTGAGTCATGTGCAACCCGGAATGGAGTTGTTTTCCAAGGCAGCAAATTTAAACTCCAGTGAGCGAAGCAGATGTGCGCTTTCTCCCCTTCCTCTCATTCCTGTGACCGCAGCACTGCTGTATTCTGGATGAGCAAAAACAAAAATAATCCTTCCACATCTTTCTCTGCCGGTGCTGGGTTTTCTTACATTTTAACTCTCTTTTCACTTCAAACACAAGATAACAGTATATAAAGATGTTCATTCTGGCAGAGAGACTTCTAATGATTCACACTGTGCTGTGGAAACATGAAGCTGTTTTTGACCATTAATGTAAAGTGCCACATCGAATCAGTTCAATATCTGCTGGGAGCTGACACATGGAAAAGATGTGAATTTCAAGGACGTTAAAACAACGAATGTGCATCAAACTTCTCCGTTGACTTTCCTAACAAAAAGTTCTCTTCGGTTGTAGTGGACAGAGCTGTTCCTGTGAAAAGTGCCTCTTTCAGGTGATGCAGGGGTCATTTATGTTAGGGGCGGAAGGGTTGCTGCCTGTGGACCTGAGGGACCCGAGCTAAAATGCTGCCTTCTGCTGAAGAAGCCTTGAATCAACATGCTTACCTTGAAGTGATGCAGTAAAAGTTACCCTGGTGTATTAATGGGTAAATTCCTGCAAACAGCTTAACATTGCAGTGCAACAGCTGAGAATGACAGAAAAAAGTTCAGTTAAACACTGACAGTTCAAAACTTTATCAATGTGTAATATTCAGCTAGAACATTCCCAGGGGCTGCCGTTTCATTCCTGTCATTGTGTGATATTTGGTGGTGTTCTTTCAAAGTCATTGCCGAAAGTCAGAAACCGTGCATTAGTTGTGCCTGCCGGTCACCAAATTGAAACCCAGGACCTGCAGTTCCCACACCCGCAATTTCTAAATTGCCTCTCCTACCGAAATCGTTCGCCATGAGACCTCTTCACCCCTGTCCATCATAGCTGCATGCGTAAAAGCAAAGCCAAGGAGTTTTTTACCTTCTGGAGAAACATCCAGGATTGACCAGTCTCCCGTATAGCCTCACATACCCCTCCCGTTTCAAGTACACCTGTAAAACATGTTTATAGACCTTTAAATCATTTACATTCAACGTAAATCTTTATGCTGCCCTCCCAGTCTGAGACACAGCAACGTTTATACATTTCCATTGCTGGGATTCCTCCAGGGGCAAAATTAAGTCTTTTTCAAATGTGAGAAGCAAAACAAAAATGTTTATGGAGTTCGGGCTTTGGTGAGACTCCTTCTTGCAGATGGGGCTGCACCTGATAAATCAGTATGTTTATAGATATTTTCTCAGCATTTCAGCTCCTTACACATCCATTTTGCTTTGTCAGGCATAGTGTCTGGCTTCAGAACAGTTGACTCTGGTGGTGTGAGGGCCGCACAGCTGTGGCATGGCAAGGCAACCATTAGCCGCGGTGAAAGACCACCGAAGACCACCTGCTATGTGTTGGACCCCAGACAACTGTAATCATAAACTACGTAGCAGCTGGATGCTATCTGATGTGGCCTTAGACGTGGATTCTTGGTCAGGTTTGTAGTCAAGTGGACATTGCCAGGGTCAAAGTCTGTGAGGTTATTACCAAAACATGTTTATTTTCTGTCACTTCTCTCCAAAATGAAAAATGTTCAGCTGCCTGAATTGATCTTAACAATTTGTACAGCAGGGTGTTTTTAAGTACCGTAATCATGACTCCTGTAAAGGAAGTGGGATTCAAACCCAGGTTCTTAGAGTTCAGGATAACAACTCTATCCACTTCCCGTATTCCAGAGATGTAAAGAGGAACTTGGTCATTTCAGAGCTTCGTTTTGTTCTCTTAGGTTACGTAAATGCGAGGTTTAATCTCGTTCTTCCAGAAGGCAAACAGCATTGTTAGCGTCAGTGCAGTGTTTCAGGTCATGGGTGAAAAAAGGGAAAGGGTGTGCAAGTGTTGCTACGCGATGGCATAAGCCAGATGTCGACTTTTGGAACCCAGGTAGATAAAAGGTCCTCCAGAATGTCCGATTCTCTATTTGCATGTTTAGGACTCAAAGAGCTGCATGAGTTGAATGTTTTCCACCGTCATTCAGATGGAGTTCATCCTGCAAGGGTTACCATATTTTTGAGAAAGTCTGCCCATTCCAAGACCCTACAAGCACAAATCTGACTCACGACGTTTGTGGTTCAGTCCTTCCGTGTGAGCCAACGCCGCTGCTCGGTGCGCTGCCAGTAAGAGCCGTCGTTGGGGATTACCAGTTCAGACTTGATGGGTCCCTATGGGCCACTAGGCTGGGTTACCTGGAGCACGAGAGGAATTTACAACCCAGGGTCACGGTGGGAAAGTGCGCAGGGGTGATGTTTGTAATTGTAGGCAAAGCAGCAGCCGCAAGAACTTGAATGATCCCTGGAAAGAGGCTGAGAAGAGGGGAGTGACAGTTTAATCATTTAAAACAAGGAAACCATGGAAGTCAAACAAATATTAGTTATGAGCTTTTTATACGCTATGAAACGCTGCCAGTGTTTATTGTCAAATACCAAGGCGATTGCTCCTGTAATTGCTCACCCAGGGCCATCGAACCTAAAAATAGATGAGGACCAACCTGGCCAAAGAGCCTAAATTTGGGTTATGTCTGGTAATCCACTGCCCTGCCGTCCCAGTGTGGATTGGAGAGGGTGCGGGAGGACAAGAAAGGTGCAGACAGAAACCGGGTGGAAATGAAGGAGAACAATGGCAGGATGAAATGTAAAAGGGAGGAAGTAAATGAGAACTTGAAAACAAAGCACAACTCAAGTAGCCCCTTTTTGCCTGGGGGGGGTTCTCAGCAATCGGCTCAACCCTCGGACTGCAGAAATCTGGCCTGCCAGCTTTTGCAGTTTGCCCCTAAGATTACAAATGTTTCCTCATCATTCGGTTTCGCTGAGGTTATAAAGCTCTCATATGGGACTCAGCCCAGGTTTTAGTTTTAAAGCAGTTCATGAAGTGTGGCTGCGGCGAAAAAAGCAAGACACAAAGGCAAATCGGACCGTAGCAGCCGTCAATGTTTTTGTTGGGCTTGTTGAACTTGAGCTGCACGGGCTGTGTGGCTACCATTGCAATGGACTCACATTCCATCTACGTTGTAGTTTCATAGTCTGGTGCCCATCCTGTAAGATGGATGGATGGAGGAATCACTTTTAAAACCTTGGTTGGAGCCAACATGTTGAAAAGTAGTTGGACTTAATAAGGGATTCAAACCCACATCCTCTGAAAAGTCCAACCTTTTTTTTTTTTCCTTATAATGCTAGTACTACTGATGATGATGATGATAATAATAATAATAATAGGTAAAGTGTAGCACCATCGTGGCTGGTGACAGCCAGCTTGATATTGAGCTCTAATGGACCATCATAAAAGCCAGAAAAGAAAACTAGAACCAGAACCAGAGGAACGAAGGCAAAAGAGGGTGGGAGCCAGACTACAATAATTTTGTCTTTTTTGCCATATTTCTTTCCATCAGATATATTGTAATTTATTCACACTATTTTGACATTGTCTTAAACAGTTGAAGTCCCAAGTATAAGTAAGAGCCAATTTGGGGCTCTGTAGAAGCTATCCTATGCGGCTATGGAAATGGTGGTTGTACTGATAATTTTTTACCCATGTAATTGTGCTGAGTCACTTGTCTGAGGAAATTGTCTTGAGTTGAAGAGTCACCATGACGGAAAGGCGGTTATTATTTCACTTTTTGTTTGCAGGAAACAAGGATCCACCCACCGCTGTTTGTTTTTGCAAAGAGCAGACCAGTCCTGGGTTTCACTCGCATGGGAGCCTTGCATGGCCGAGCAAGGAGCCTCTTTAGAAAGCAGCAGTCCAAACGTATCGCCTCTAAATGGACCGGACCTCACTTGTAAACCCACGCACCCTGACACAAATAAACCTGGATTGTAGAGCAGTGCAGCCAGCACTTTCCTGGGAATTTTCTCTCTATTTCTCTCTCTCTCGGGTGGCTTCCCCAACAGCCGCTTCTATAAACAAGCGCAAACAAGGAAGAAGTTGAAGGAAATTGCATTACTGAGGCTGTGGTAAAACACTGTACGAAAGGCCAAAAGTTCAGCGTGCATCATCAAAAGAAGTTCGAGTTTCTTTTTAATATTAATGAACATTATATTTGTCTACTTATTTATTTGAACAGACAGATGTAATGCCAGATGGTAGACAGAAGCACAAAGTAGCACAAAGTGTCAAGGGCAATGAGCTGTGCGCAGGGCTCTGGGCTTCATGGCCTGGCTCTGCCTCTGAAGTCACCGTGAGGTTTAAATAAAATGTAAAGCAGAGCGGAAACGCACAAAATGAGCAGCTGATGAAAGCGCAGAAAGGGGCGCTCAGTATTAGTCAAATGCCTTCATGTCGAGCGCTCTTTCCGTTCCCAGGGAGGTAGATTCCCCTCCGCCGAGCGGTGGGCAGGGCAGCCTGCTCTCCACAGCCCGGCCTGGTGCTCGCCTTGTGGGCGCTGCCCTCCGTCTAGAAGGGAGCCCATTTGTGTTATGGCTGGAGAGGCTCATTGGAGCTGTGGGTCCGATCCAAGTTCAAATTGTTTTAACTGACGCTACAGTAGGCTCTTGTTTGGGCTGAGGGAGGAGGGCTCTTTGTTTTTATTAGATGTAAAACAAGTGGTGTTGAATAGCTGCACACACCGTGTTCTTCACGCCAGTGTGTTCAGACGTGTGTGCACCAGCCTGTCTGACCTGGCGCCACCGTTTTTTAAATTATTATTATTATTATTATTATTATTATTATTATTATCATCACCTTGCTAGCATGAATGCAGTGTATAAGTAACACTCGTGCTCTGTAAAACAAAACAAAAAAAACACTTATGGGGATGTTGTTCACTGCATGTCAGATATTTTTTAGACTTAACTGCCGCCTTTCTCATGGCTGACCTAGCAATGATGTTACTGTTGATTCATTTAATGCACTCTTTTCTCCAGAGACTTTCAACATGAAGTTCGTTCAGGGTATTTTTTTTACCTGTGTTAATTCTGGGGAAGTGCTTGGATGGATTCAAACCTGTGTCCTTCAGTTCCCATCCAACAGCTCTTTTCTCTGCACCACCTGCTGCTCCCATGTTGAACTTTTTGTTGAACTTTGCTCCCTCCAGATTTATAGGGTTTGTTTTTCCCCAGACTGAATTATTCAGAATTATTTAGAATTCATTGTTTTGGGTGCTAGCGCACAGCAGTTGCACAGTACATACAGTTTAGGCCTTGGTCATTTTAGAAGGGTGCTTTTCCACGAAGCTCAGCTCTGGTTTTTATAACTAGGAAGACATTTGCTTTGAGAAACCTGAGCCACTGGATTTAAAAGAGCATGTGTGACATTTATTTGGTCATTCAGAGTTTGTTCTGTATCACACTCAGTATTCAGTACAGTTCAAATCCTCTGTGTGTAATGAATAAGCTGAGAAAATACAAATAGAATATTTTTAATGGTCCTTTTGTGCCATCTCTTTAACAGGTGCAGGGTATGGTACCCTGGCGGGACTTGCCTGCAGACAAAATTGATATACGTAACACAAATGTCATTGCTCCTTTTTCAGCTTTGAATTTCACACACACACACACACACACACACACACACACACACACTACTGTAGTACATTGAAAAGGCTGGATTATCTGAAAACCATGGTGATGTTTGAAAAAGTTGGAGGACCAGCAGTCAGGTGGATAGGCTCAATCATTCCAACAATGAACAAGAACAGTTTTGTGTGCCAAGTCCAATAAAGGTTTTTATTGAATGTAATGGTGTAAAAATACTTGTATACAAGGTAAACCTTTTGTTTAGGCTTCACCCAGCGACATGGTGTGCAATGGGCTTTAACAACAGCAATGCTGTATTACTGGCTATGTTTCTCAATCCATGCATCCATGGGGTCCCCGAGTGCGTCAAGTTCACATCCCTAAGACACCCAGATGCTCTCCTTTACAATATTAAAACGTGCAGATTTAGGAAAATGAGAAAAGGCGCAACTTTTTACTCCAAAGCCAAAGCGTTTTGACAGAAGTGTCTATATTAAGTTCAGAACTGAGGGCTGCCTTATAGCCGTGTTGAAAGCACATCATTTGCGAACAGGCCTTGTGCTGTCTGTAATGATGCTGAGCGAGGCAGCGGCACGGCCGTTGTCATCAAGACCAATTACAAGAAAACAAGCGGCAGCTACATCTCCTTACGGTGGAAACTGGGAGCAAATGAGCTCAGGCAGCCTGAAACCGGAGGCCAGGAAGACAAATTGTCCAAGTCAAACATCTCTCTCAGGTAAGGAAAAGGTGGGAAAAATGCAAATAACCTTTCCTGGCTGGGCTACAAATATTTTTCAGTTCAAATGCAATTAAATGTTAAATTAAAAGTTAAAAATAGCTTTTATGCTTAAAAAAAAAAAAAAAGTCATGTAAACTGACATGTCTACAAAATGCGTACCATTAAGAGTGACATTCCCAGATTTATATTATATTGTACGCTTAGGTGGGCCTGGCCTTCCATCTGTCAGCATGGGGTTAATAACTCACGAAAAGCGACCACGCTGAAATATTCTACACTTTGTACCCTGGCTCTCAGTCACAGCACGAACCGTCCAAACAGCCGGACCGCAGCAACACCCTTTAGCAGACGTGCCAATTTCAAGTCAGTAAACCCACCTATAAATGACGTTTTTACGGTCGTTTGACCATTAAAAGTGACAATGACAAATTATCACGAATATAAAGCGCTGTAAAATTAACACGGTATGTATTTTAATGCCCTGCAGTTATTGGTTTTTGAAAGCCAATGTAATCAAAAGATTATTTTGCTTGGTACACTTCATGGTCTTTTACACCCATTGTGTGGTGTTTAGCGGAGATACGTGAATGCCTTCACTGTGTATTAGCGGTTATGTTTTCAGAAGGGGTGGAGGTTTGGCATCGGGGGGAATTTTACAGGCAGGGCTGCCGTCTCTTTAAGTCTTTGTGAATTTTCATCATTTGATCTTATTCAAACAAACCAGCCTTTTTGTGTTGCAGTATACAAAGCTAAAGTGGATTAATTTCAAGTGCAATTTGTAACTTCGAGTTTGGGTTTGGCAGAACGGTTCAAAACGCCAACTGCTATCGATTACTGGGAGAACATCGGCTCCATTGTTGGGGAATGCGCAGCGCTCGTAAAATGGCTTTGTTCACAAATCCCGTATAAATCCTTTGGCGAAAACAAATGTTTATAAGTTGCAGGACAAACGTTACATTTCTCCTTTATTTTCCATTTCATGACTGTGTTGCATAATATGGTTACGTAGTTTTATTGGTCATTTGCCATTTGCCAAAATTTGCCAGATCAAAATTCATAATGGGATTGGATCACGAACAGTTTCCAGTGATTTTCCAGTTTACACGGTAGTAGCAGCATTTTTATATCAGTTCAAAGTAAGTGCCCTTCTCAGGGGCAATGCAGCTAATTTGGGATTCAATCCAGAAACCTTCTGGACAAAAAGCTGAATCACTGCAGTATCCCATTCCAAAGCTAAGGAATTTGCAATAAAATCTAAAATTAATAATAATCATAATCAAAATAATAATAGTAATAATGAACAAATTCTTTTTAATGCATTTGAAGGATTTGACCAAGTGCCATATGTGTGCTTTACTAATGTCTGTTTGGTGTTTTCAGAAAACTTAAACTTCTCAGAGACTAATTCAACAAAAGCTTTGCAGAGGAGCATGACGGAGGACTGAGTACATTATTTTTAGAAACCCTGTAAACTTGCTGTTCTTTGAATCCATAAAAAGTAAATATTTTACCAGGAGGGCATTTACGATGTTTTTTGGTAGCCGAGAGAACCAGATCCACGATAGCACGTGCGTCCCGTCGGCTTATTATCCCCCTCGGCAGTTTGGGTAACAAAATGTCCCGACGCTAATGTGTTTACAGAAGCAGGATGTGTGGACAGCACGGAGCCAAAAATGTTGGTTCTTTGTCTGCACTGTGGACGATGTTGGCGTTTAGAGTCTGTTGGGCTTGGCCCTTGGCAAGAAAACCTTTCATTTGAAAGCAAGACACTGAATATGCAATAAAGGAACTCATTGTTAAACTGTGGTGCAGGCGTACAGTCACGGTGATTCCACATGTACATCTAGCAGCTCCCGTGTCTTTCAGGATTCAGTTATGGCAAAGCATATACATTTAGGAAAATATTGTGAAATAAAATAAAACTGCGCGTAGAAGCCGTATTAATGACAATCACGGTAAATATGAACCTTGCTTCATGATATTATTAGAGGTGCTCTTCAGTGAAGACTGCCGTTTGGAGAGCTAAGGTCATAAAAACCCTACAGTATTTCGTCCACTCAAGATTTATGAACTATTATGACAGTCTTCCCTACATTCATGGGGGGTCTTACCCAGCGGAGCAATAAACTCTCCCCATCCGCTCTAACCAAAGATGTATTGCTCACGTATGGTCAATGACATCAAACAAATGCAAATAAAAGTACAGTTCAGATATAATTTGGACACATGGAGGGCCGCTGTTGCACAATCATTTTTCTGCTCTTTTGCCAGTAACAGGAACCACATTAGAAAAAAGTGCAAGGCCAAAAGTGGCTGCCGCTGGACTCACGATGAGTCTTGATAATAAGCTGTGGTCATTTGTCATCATTCAAATAGGTAGTGAGGTCATATTTCATAAATTTACTAAGCGCTGTCATTGAAAGTAGACACCAGGAGACCAACGGAGTAAACACAGCACGGAAAAATAACATTGGTTATGACTGTCTGTATGGACATTGCTGCCTCTTCCCAGAATTTCATGGATTTGATTAAGTTTTTCGCATTTGGACCCATTTTCATCCTGAATGGCAGGAAAATGAGGACTGAATTGCTTTTAGTCTGTGACTGTGGTAGTGAATGGGTGTCTGAGAATATGGCTGTACCTGTGCTTGCGTGCGAGCCCTGCCATGGACTGGCCGTGCAGGGTCTCCGTCTTCCCAACTTTGGGTCCAGGTGACTTTAATCCTACCTGGAAACGTCTTTCAAGATGGACAGATGGGTATGTGACATTCTCTGCTGTTGGTGAATTTCCTTGGCTCCAAGTTTAAATGCCCAAATTAATCTAAATGTACAGTATATTGACATCAGCAATTCTAGTGTAACTGAAACTGGGGAGATGTTGTCATTCCTCAAGGACACATGCACGGTCTTCCAGAACATAGCAGTCCAAACATGACCATCTGAGCAGCTCTGCAATGTCATGCTGTAAGTGAAACCAGCAGGAGTGCAGAGGGTGCCGAGGTGCTGTCTACACTCAGCACAGTCCCTGTCCCCTATGTATAGTTCCCTTGGGAAAGCAGGGAGCCCACCCAGAATTCCATTGCTCTGTGCGTGCGTGCGTGCGTGCGTGCGTGCGTGTGTGCATGTGCGTGTGCGCTCACTGCACTCAGCCCTCTTTGTCAGGTGGAACAGCTCTGTTTGCTCCAGCCTCATGGAAAAGCTGTTTTCCTACAGCTCCCAGAGTGTCTGGCCAGGAATCCCATTGCAGCCCCATTTCATTCCTTCATATTCATGTTATTTTTTGCTAAGCCTTCACTTTACAGTCTGCTCATATAGGGTTACAGGACTACAAAATAATTAGAATCAGGCTCACACCAAGTCTGAGGAATTCTTTGTTTTGTCCTCTTACTGTGGACACAGGGCAGCAGGTTTGTGGGACGAGCACAGGCTCGACTCAGACCTCTCCGAGGAGAGTCCACATGGGAGCCAGGTAGTTGTCTCACGTTGGCCTTGATGGTCCCGCACCGCTAAGCTGCAGCCTAGAAACACCTGTAGACAGTCGTTTTGATATGATACCCTGCAGGCAAAGAAACAGTGATGCAAGTGTTCCTTTTTTCTCTGTTTTAAGGAATCTGTCGTAAAATTGTTTGCTGTCCCATTGCCACGGGTACTCTGACATACCGCTGTACCAAACACACTGCAGCGAGACACCACTTACTGGCGGGTCAGTGTAAGTTTAAGTGAAAGGGAGGTGTCGTACCGCATTAGAGTATGTGAATGGAAGACGTAATGTCACCCTGACATATTATTCACGCTGTTCGTCACTCTTTATGACTGTTTTTAAATGGATGATCTCCCGGTTAACTGATTTACACGCCTTTCAGAACTCCACTTGCATGCCTCATTCCTGGAAAATCAAATCTCGGCAATGTTTGACATCACCTCCGTGGAAGTGATCTCATGGGTGATAACCACCACCCAAGCATTTACAATACAAGTCATCGCTAAAAACACTATGCCGTGCTTAATAAAAAAGTAACTCTCGGGAGTGTTAAAAAACAAAATAGGTTATTTGATTAATTTGGTCTGCCTGAAAGATGGGATTATAGGTTTAATATAAGCAGTGGAGGTAGGAGTGCTGACCCTGCTGAAGTCATGTTGTTTAATCCCCAAACATTATGAATACAGACTAAACAAATAAGTGTTTAGACTCTGTAAATATGTGGAAAATATGCTGACTGTTCAACAAGAAACAAAAATGTGCATTATTCTTGCTGGACATTCCTGACTTCTGTCAACATGCTTATGGAAGTTAGTTTGATAATCGAGCTGTTCTGCCTGGGAAAACAGGTCTCTTATCCCATATATGTGACTGACCGAATTACCTCGGGTCAGAAAGGTGTAGTGTTGGAAAGGTAGAAAATAATAAATTATGTCACAAAACTGTTTTACCATCAAAGTGGTTGTATTTACTATGAAAATACCGTTAGTGTTGTCAGACAGTCAAACACCGCAGGGAGAGATGCGTGTGCCTGTTATAATCAAATGGAAAGGAAAAAATACATATAGCCAAACTTTATTACCCATGCATGTGTGTCAGGAACTTGGCCATTTAAAAACCTCACCTAGTGCATCAGTACCTGTGTGCCGAATATCAAGTGAAAGACAAAGCCATGCATAAAGGCTGTACAGAGACTGGGCTTTACAGATATGGAGATAAATGCAATAAACCAAAAATCACTTCCATAGATTGTCCAAAAACCCAACATGCTGAAAAGCTTGCACATAAAATTTTGTGGTTTTTGAAAAGTGCTTAATATTCGGTAAATATTTTAATTTTAATGTAGGGGCATGAAAAACTCCTTGTGTTATCAATATAGCTTGGAATATACAGATGTACAAACGCGTAAAAATATCCCAGTTTATCTGTCAGTAGCTGAACAGTCATGAAAATGGGGAATTTAAATGTTTACACAGTGTCTATAAATCTCGCTGTGCGATTTTTTTTTTTTTTTGTTGAACAGCCAGTCCTCTGATCGCAGTCCATTTGATCATGTCAGTCTACGACACGTTTATGACTCTGGATGTTTTTGCATTTCCACCTTTATGAATCTTTCATTTTTGTTGGGCAACCATGACCCGTTCCCCGCATCCATCCTGAGGACACCCTCTCTTCTTCAAAAATAATGCAGGTCTACAAAGATCATCATTTGCGTCCCAGATGTTCAAACTTGACTCTGGCTGGCAAAATCCAACTGCAGACTCTGCACCCTGCTGTTGTGTGGCAGTAGCACAACCTTGGATTTGTAGCAAAATACAGACCTTATTTTGGTATATACTGCATATATAATTTTATATTTCTGCGCACCCAGTTTTACAGGATGTCTGGTCTTGGAAGTGCAAGGTAGGAAGTTGTATTCTAAGCCTGTGATGTATGTGATAATTTCCTGTCTGTGGTTTCTCATAATGCCTTTTTCTGTGCATGTTCTTATTCGGAATATTTTCAAGCAGAAAGCATGCAGACTGCATGCTGGATTTATGTTGCCTCTGTTTTTTGGCCTTTATTTCAGGCTTCATGGCTTCAATTGCATTGGGTTTGTGTTGATATGCAAATAATAAGAAGGAACGGCAAGGTTTTTGTCCCGATTCTCATTTCCGTTGCCGGATTTAAGTATTAGACCTGTCAGGTGAGGCCGTTTTATTCTTGGGTGTTCTTTGAAAACCGTGTGCCAATTTAGCTCAGTCAACAATGTTTAATATTCAAGTAACACTTCTATTGCTTTTACCCCCTCATCCTCTTTTGTCATCTTTCCCAGAATGGAAAGCAGCTATACTTCATCCTGACATCCAGTTAAGAAGATGAGTTTCGAGAATTACCTTAGAGGAACCAGGCATGTATGGTCAGCTTCTTTCATCTGAAATATATATGCTCAGACTATTGTTTTATAGCAGACATTAACATTTTCCTTTCAGAGAAGTTAAGGAACTAAGGCATTCCTTTTAAAATAAAAATACAAAGGAAATGGCATAAATAACGCTTACAGGTTAGGATGATGGACGAACACTCAAAAGACTCAAGAGATGGTTTTGGAGAAGCAAAGTGACGAGGGAATATCTTATTTTTTTTCAGTGGCATACAGCTTACGTCCTTCCGTTGCCTTTTTGTCCATACTTCTTTCCATCCCCCTCTCGACTGCCCTGTGTCTCCGATTTTTTAGGTGCCCTATGAGCAGTGGGAATTTGTGCCCATCGAGCCACAAGAGCATCAGTGAGGTTGGGCACCAATGTCGGACAAGAAGGCCCGGCTTGCGGTTGGCGGTCCAGTTCATCCCAAAGGTGTTTGGTGGGGTTGAGGTCAGGGTTCTGTGCAGCAACTCAAGTTCTTTGACACCAAATGTGCAGCTGAAACAGCTCAACTCAGCCCAGGCATTAAAAGGGAGGTCCACGCACTTTTGGCCATGCACCATACAAAAAAATGCAAAGATCACTGTTGTTTTTGAAAATATAAACTCTTTTCTTCATGTTCCTCGATTTTTACTTTGTATAAAAGCATTTCTGCTCATTAGGTTCTTAGCAGCAACATTGGAACGCACTACAGTGCAATGTGGTTAGACTTAAATTTTTAAATCAGATTTGCTACTGTATGGAGAGCTGTGCTCTTGTATGGTTACACCCTCAGCTGGGTTCAGATTATTAAGTTTCCAAAGCTCATTTAACTCAAAAGTTTTGCTGGAGTTGTGATTCTGGTGAGCCAAAAGGCTCAGAGTTTGGCTGGTAAAAATACTGACATCAGATGTCTTTACATTGGAGCTAGGCTGGGGCTGCACAGGTTACAGCCTGGGTTAGCATTAGCATTACGGTAACTGTTAAGGCTCCCAAACATCTTTCACTTAAAAACTAATCCAGAGTCAGGATTAGGAAGTGGACCATATCCATTTTGGTTCAAACCAAATTTTAGATTGAAGCCTCCTGCTGTGTTCCTGCTAGCACAAAGCTGAAGCTCATGACACCTGTAAGGGTTCTGAAAGGGATTCCCCCCAAATTATTGCAGGACACAAATCATCTGACTGAGGGAAAAGTGTCAAAGTTTAGCTCAAACAAACTGTCAATGTCAGGCTTTTTCTGCCTGAGTTATATGGTTACACTCTGAACTGGGCAAGATTATGCCAACTGTCGGGCCTCCAAAGGTCATTTAACGCAATGACTGTGCCAGAGATGTGATTCTACTGAGCCAAAAGGCATTTAATGCATTTAATAAACCCAACCTACTGTCAGGCCTGTGGCTGCTTGAGCAATGGAACGTAGGCGGTCTCTCTGCCCCCATTGTCAGACTGAGCACTGATTGATTGACTGATTGGCATAGGAACCAATCGTGGACGAAATTTAGTTCCTACCTGGACTTCCTGTCAGTGCTCAGTTTCCGCTTCCCCTTCTGAACTTTCCTGCAACCTCTGTCTTCCTACAACATTTTTTGTTGTTTATTTTTAATTGTGGCCTCTTACATTTTCGCTTACTGCCAATCACTAAAGCTCCTGGCTAACGGCAACGCTCTTTGTCAGAAACAATACTCAATAAAGAGTTTAACGGAACTTGAACTTATTACCGTGGTGTCTCGCGATCGCTTCCACCCACCCATGCCATAACACCTACCAAACACCATAGCCTAGCCTAGCCTAGCCTACCTTAAAAGTCATTACGGGCTTTCTGCTTTCAGGAGACACAGACACAGATGGGTGTTTTGTAGACATGATGGATGCACAAAACGCAACGTAGATGCGAGGGGAGGGGTATCCAAAAAAATGCTGCCAACACAGAGCACTGTAAAGTATTGGTTGTAAACACTATCTGCTTGACCTGCTGAAATCAGGCAAACGCTTCAGAAGCATTATGGCCAGAACAGAGAGGCTCAGGAGGAGCTTCTACCCACAGGCCATAAGACTTCTGAACCCAGACATGCCATCACAATCCTCACAAACCAGGGTCTACAATATCCTTTGACCGCTCCCCTCACTGTCACTGTCCCTACAGTGCACCTTAAGATTTTATTTAGTGTTTTATCTATCTATTTATTTATTTACTTATTTATCTATTTACTGTTTGTTTCTTGTCTTCTTGGTGTTTGGTTGGTTGTTTGTTTTATTCATTGTAAATTTTTTTTCTGGTATGTAGCCACACACAGTCTCCTGTTGAATCAGAGCACATTTCACTACATGGTATATTCAGTAACCATGTACGTGACAAATAAAATAAACTCAACTCAACTCACTAGCGACTGCGTGGCAGACTGGTTGATGTGGATCACTCCTGCTACCCAGCATCATGAGAGAGTATCATACTGTATATCACTTACTGGGGAAAAAAAATCAAATTTAAAATTCAAAGTTCGGGTCTACTGAATGCGCATTGCTATCGCACCATCATAAAGTTGAAAAATCCTAAACTGGACCGCCGTAACTCAGGGACCATCTGTACTGATGTACAGCTGAGCTAGGGCTACGTGCAGGGCTAGGGTTAGTTTTGTGGTAACTGTTAGGCCAAGAAGGCTTGGCATCATGATTAGCACAAGTATTTGAATGGCAGAAATAGACAAAAAGAAGAAATATCATTAAAGGATAATATATAAATCACATTCCGTAGTAGTAATGCTAATCATGCCACAGTATAAATTTGCTTAACAGGGTGATTTTGTGGGATGAATTTCATGCCTTTGTATTAGCGATTTTTTTGTGTTGAGCTCTGGAGGAGGTGAGGTTTCCTTTGCTAAACAAAGTGTGTTAAGGTTATTCCACTGTCTGAGCTTTAGTGTGGTTTTGATTATAAAAACAAAATGTGGTTTAATGTCTTATTTGCTTCCCAGCTGGGAAGACAACAAAAATTTGCTAAATTTTGCAAGCAAAAATTAAATCATTTGGAAAGCGGTCACTTTCTGAAACATCTTAGGCTTAACAGACGCTGCACGCAATAAATAAATTTGGTAAATGCTGCTGGAACGACGGAGGCGTTTTTTATCGTGCAAACAGAACCGAGAACTCATCAGAGGATTTTGTCAAAGAGGTCACGCCGACAAGGAGGGATTTTAAGAGGCTAGCACGAGGCGACTGCAGTTGTTCTTCCTGGAAGCAGAACCCAGGTGCTGCACACAAGGTTTGCTCTTTCTTGACAAACTGGGCGAGCAGCTGAAAGCAAACCAGCCCACAAGAGATGTGCAGTGCATCGCTGGAATCTGCTGCTGTAAAAGAGCGTGAGAGTTGTAGACTGATCGGTTTCTTGATCAAATGGGTTTGCCAAGTCTAAAATTTCCACCACGTGTACTCAGATTTTAGACTGGTACTGTAGGCCTCGCAGATCTGAAACTGAAATCTGATCACAGTCACAAAAGCTCAAAGCACGTGTGTTTGGGCAGCAGGGAGTGCAGCCAAAACGGCACCGATCAGAGCGTTCAGTACAGCATGGTTATGACTCCGGGACTGGAAAGTGTTGTCAAACAGGACCAGAGGCCCTCGGGTCCGTCGCCACCGAAACGTCCGAAATGAAAAATTAGTATTGCACCTCGGAAACCTCAATCCACCTCAGACAAAACGGAAAAAGGATTTCACAGCCAGAGAAAGAATCCAAAAGTGGTTTAATACTACATCAGGAGAAATACTGTACATTCTGTATTGTTTACACCGTTGTTCCAGGAACTGGGGTATAAATCAAATGCCTTCTGACAGTCCCTTAATATGGAGATTATTTCTCCTCGTGTCTTTTACTGCCATTTGTGTTTTCCTTCAAAGAACAGAAACACTTCTTTGTTTTGTGTCCCTGCACCAGCATCACAGCACTGTTGCAAACTGCAAAGTCGTTCCTGCAAAGCAAATGGCCGAATTTTTGAATGTGGGCGCACTGAGCAGCTTGAATTGGGTTCGGGAGCGCTAAGTCTGCGAATGAGCTCGACGCTACCGTGAGTCTGCCCTTTGCAGGTGGATGCTGAATAGCGGACAGTCGGGTGCGCGCTATCAGGTGTCACCCAACACGCAGTTCGGACTCCATCAGTCGGCTGCCGTGTGTGCGCTTCTGGTGTCTGGTGTACATTTTCTCTGAGATCTGATATCTCAACTCTCGAAACGACTTCTCTTCTCCCAGAAGGGTGAATGTACAAGAAAGAAAACTGGAGCTCTGCCCACCCTGAATGAGCACCATTATTT
Organism: Heterotis niloticus; assembly: GCA_018136845.1. Classification (NCBI taxonomy): domain Eukaryota; kingdom Metazoa; phylum Chordata; class Actinopteri; order Osteoglossiformes; family Osteoglossidae; genus Heterotis; species Heterotis niloticus. Next base: position 1,667,920 of record CM030888.1, read on the forward strand.
ATTATTTAACTTATTATCCGTTTTTCTATCTGTCCGAAAAGCTGGGTGAGAAAAAGGATCTAATTTAGATATTTTTCATTTCTAAAAAGTCTAGAAGTTTTAGTCTAAGGCTAAAAAGTCTTCATCCTTTAGTTAAAATGGTGCATTTGTGACCTCACACATTCAGATTTTCATTGAGAAAATTGTCTCAGTGTTATTTTTCTTATTTGTTCTATGGCAATCGCTTCACTTTTTCTGCATCTTAATTCACGGCGCTGACCGTTTGATGCTGCTTTCGTGACCGCATTCCTTGCGCGTCAGTCAGATGTTCTAGCAAAAAGCACAGAAAGCTAAGAGCAAGGCAGCGCAGATACAGGCATGTCCACACGAATATGTCCACGCTGGGGTGTCCTATACTGTTTTCCATTGTTTCTCTGGCAATTACACTGCCTGTTACAGGCATGTCAGTTTCAATAGCACAAAGCTTATCAAATGATAAATCCAGGAATTTTTTACATGTTTTATTTGTTTTATTTGTTTTATTTTATAACAGCCACAGGGGACAGGATTAGCAAAAGTCTAATTAGTTCAAATAAATATATGTTAAAGAATCCAGCGGTCTTTCCAAAGCAAATGGTCTCCGAAAGCCAGGAGCCGGCGTGTCAGAGAGCGTCTGCTGAAAGAAGTGTGGACGTTTATTTTTCTTGCTCTTGTTCTGGGCATGCAGGGCAAAGAGATGTCTGAAGAACGTGAAATCAGAGCCGGCGGGAAAATTTGTTTTACTTCACGCAAGTCCGTGACTCCGGGTGACAGACAACATGTGACTGAGACGCAGTGACAAACACACGAGTCCTCGGCTGCGGCTGCCGCTCAGGTAGGAAGAATAATAACCGCTGTGCAAACACTAGAAGCAGCTGCATGTCCGATATTTCGTGTATTCATTACTTCAACGTGTGCTCAAATGGAATGACCCCAAGCAAAAACATTCTGATCTCCGGGAAGTTTTATTGCTCCTCCGTAAATGGATGTTGATTTTGCCGCTCTCGCCGAATGCGGTTTGCATGGGCAAATTATTTTACATTTGCAATAAAACAGTGCAATGCAAATATACGTTCTGATACGCTGAGCACTCTGTACACAACGCCAACATGCTCCTCATCTCATTTATTAAACAAGTCCAAGTTATTGTTCATTTATAAACGCCCACCTTGGCACATCGTACAAAATTTTCCTAGAATAAAATCTTAGCAGATAAAGCTGAGCTTCAAAGATTGAACTGATGTGAAGTTCAAGCCTATGAACGAAGACCTGTGGGAAAGAAAACCGATGTGTTGTAGCGACGTTTAAGAGAAAAATATTTTCAGGAAAATCTTACTTGTGCGTGCTGCAAGGTAACGGACACGAATGACCGGACATGGGGCGGAGGGTCTGTAGGAGCAGGACAACGGCACGAGACACTTGGGTTCAGAGACAAAAACACGGTTTATTAAGGCGAAAAATGGGATTGTGGTTGTTTTATGCAAGGCCTAGGCAGAAGCAGCTGAACCAATGTCCTCGTACCACACCTGGTCCTGGGGGGACCATCCTCTCCCACCCGATCCTTCCCAAAAGCTCCCCTCCCAGAGTTCACGCACCAGCTGCGTAAAACCAGGTTCATACGCTAGGTGGTCCACATCACTCAGGCAGGACGGGGCAGACCGCAAGGGACTGTCAATCATAGTCTGCTCTGCCCCCTACAAGGGTTTCTCCGCCCACCGTGTCACAAAGCCCGAGAGCCCCTGGATCACAGCTTCGGGATATCAGCACTGCCTGTGACAAATTTAGAAAAGAAAAGGAAAGGAAAGAGTTCAATTGTCAAGGTGGGCCAACTTAATGGAATCATCAGCAGTCCTATGAGGACTTCCTACAGCAGCGATGCTTTAGAAAATGACAGCTGATCTGTTATCATTAACAACATCGTGGAAAAGTCTAGAACCTAATAAGGAGAGACTGGGCAGAGGGCACACAGCCCCCAGACAATGTGCGAATGTTCAAGTGGTTTCTGCTGAAAGCAGCTTTGTCATTTTTACGTAAAATTGTGTGTCGAGTTAAAGCTGAGCTTTGGTTTCGCACCAGAAAAGTTATCGAAAGTCTGCAAGAAACGGGAAACGGCACCACATACCCACATGCGGAAGCCATAACCTCAGTGAAACACAATCAGGTTCCTCAGTTTCTGAGCACTTTGTTTCTTGGGCAAAATTCTTCCCTGAAGGTGCAAGGGCATAAAAATACACCATTGTGTCACGTTAAAGGTGCAACTGAGGCATGAAAAGGCAAAAAAAATTAGAGCGGATGTAATTCAATGAAGGAAATTTTTGTTCTCAGGTTGGCCGACCATTAAATCCGTGAGCCCTACCGGGTGCTAAGCGAAATCTGTCAAAGCCCCTTTTTTTATCAGTTTTAATTACAACTGAGGTTTGACTCTAAATACTAACAGGTCCTAAGGCGCCGTGGGTGGCCGAAGGCCCGAGGAGATTTGAAATAGCACAACGCAGTCTAGAACTGAAACCAAATCTTAACTCGGTCATTGCTTTCCCTCTCCATGGAATCGTTTAAATGTCAAGCAAAAAATAATGGAAACGGGTGGCATGGATTTCATTACGGAATTGCTAATTATTTTAGCCAGCACAGCCTTTCCAACAAATAAAGAACCGGGACCAAAAAAAACGGCTGACTTGCACGTTCGCATTTTTGAACTTGAAAAATATTGTAAATATCTATCAGTTTATGATTCCCACTCGCTGTACATGAGTATGTTGTTAATCTCATGACATGCAAGGGCTTGCCTGTAGAAATGAACAAGGCGCAGTTATTGACCTACCAGCTGCTCAGCAACTTATTGTGCTGACATTTTGATTTATTATTATTCAGTGATGGTATTGCAGTACTGAGACCAAAAAAATGGTGTTGTTAGAACATTAAAGATGAATCATGTCATCGTCCTGGCATTGACGGAGCAGTTACTCTCACGGTTAACTTTGGAATTCAGTTTCCAGAGCTGTGAACGGAGAAATCCCACTTCTGCCCCGAACGTCTGTAGGAAACAATTTTATCTGTGCAGTTGCCCCGTCCTGGGTTCCGCGTAGCAGGAATAGGCGCAAATGAGGAGAACAAGAGAGCTGTGCTGATGTACGCACGGCTCATGGCCAACCAGGGTTAGGCAGCTGATGCGTGTTTGCGCTGATGGAAAGCACAGGCCCATGGACCCAGCTGGTCTGCTTCTGGTGGGCAGCTCTGCTTCCTGAGAGCTTCTTATCAACCCCATGCGGCACACCGGTACGTATCTGGCAATTCCCTGCGCTTGGTCAGGAGAGAGCAGCGAGAATGTAAACGGAATAGATGGGAAACACAGCAGCGAATGCACACGCAAACTCGTGTTGAAAGCAGGCAAGGATTCAGCAGATGGAGTTCATTCTTCCGCATCAGGACCAAGACTGCAAAGCAGCACGCTTTCAGTTTTGGAACTGATATGTGAGTTGGGCCACTACGCTGCCAGAAATGGTGCAGCAGGCGTGTTAAGGAGTCATGACCTCCTGTAGATACCGAGGTGAAGATCTTCCGATCATCTCGTACGTCATAGAAGCTTGACAGTGGGAGCCAGAAGACCAGACAAGGAAGAATAAATGGCCTTCTGTTGAATAAGGATGTTGTTTCCTTCTCAAGGTTCAAGGTTCATTTTACTGTCATTTACAAAGAAAGCTAAATTTTATTTCCTCTGGACCACTGGGCACACCACAGTAAACAGACAGCGTGATGGCACAAAAAAGATGAATGCATCAATATTAATATTAATATGAATTGGTCAATAAATACAAATAGATTGACAGTGAATAAATAAGAAGAATAGCGAATAAGGCAAAAAATGAAGGGTCAGTGCCAACAGTGCTAATGTTGATGTACAGTGGTGGTCAATGGTGGCAGCCATCAGTCCCTGTGCTTTCCGGAATTTAGCAGCCTGACAGCCAGCTGGGAAAAGCCCGGTGGTTCTGACCCGCAGGCTCATAGCTTCTGGATGGCGGAAGTGAGAACAGATTGCGGACAGCGTGAGGGGGGGTCCGTGGGGATGAGATGAGTCCCACTATAGTCTGGATGGTGGGTACTTAAGTCCTGGTGAGGGACTCTATATTTCCTAATTAAACAAAAAATTTTAAAACTGCACAATTCGGTGGCTTTTGTCTATTTTTAGCGTTTTTTTTTTCCTGTTATGTCTGTGCTTTTTTTGGAAAAACAAGCACAGTCGCTCTTGCAAATTGATAGCGAATACTTTCTGGAAAATGCTGACGTTCTGTCAGTGTGATATATGGAAAGCAAGAGGAAATAATTTGTGGAAATTTCTGGAAATGCGAAAGTCACACGGCCATCAAAACCATCGCCAGCGTTTGAAAAACCCGTCTATGACCAATTCTGCATCAGCACAACTGCAAGATTAATGCCGTCCATATTATTTTATTACACAGCTCAGTTCGCATTGTTCAGAAGCTCATACGGCTGCAATTTGTGTGCACCCTAGCGGAGGAGCGGATGGGGAAACAACAGCGGTTATTCTTAATCTGCGTCATTGCTAATCCCAGTCTATCTGAATTGCATGTCAGTATACAGAATTTTGTATGGCTGGAACATCAGCGCTTCAGGCCGCTCATTTTGATTTGTTTGACTTTCGAAGGACGACGGCAAAGTCCTTCTCGGGTGCAGAAATGGCCCAGCACGTACAGAGAAAAGGGAGACGCTTCACCGAGCGAAGGATGGCGGCCGGGCGCAGCGCATCTCACCTGCCGTCGCATTGGGCCGTCTGGGAAGACTCTTAGCAAAGGGAGGCGAGGAGTTTGTATTCCAGAATGCGGTCCCGCCATTTCCATTGCAAGTCCGGTGGGAGCAGCTGCTCGTGTCCCTGCCTCACACCGGTTGTCCTACTCAGCCTTCGGCTATAAAAATACAGTGACCTCAAAAACTGCAGAAGCCATTCAAATGGCATCAGATTGCAAGAACTTGCACCTTTCGCCGAAATCTATATTGTAGGGCAAACTGCTGCAAAGGCTGTTGAAAGTATTTCAGATTTCCCACTTGTGTTTGCACCAGCAAAACAGGCTGACTGTAGCAATAACCGCTCAACATGAGAGACGTTAACCACGCACGCTGGCAAGGCGCTCTGTTTCTGGGCTCCGAGGACGTCTAAAAGCAGTTCCTTGTGTTAACTGCATCAATCTCCACCTGCAATTCTTCTGCCGTGAAGTCACGTCTGAATCGCACGGCTCTCAGCGGAGCGAAGGAAACTTGCGCCGCAGCGGTCAAGCCGCTGCTCACGGACGCACAAACCGGCACGCTGCTTTATTCATTTCTATCTGAATGTGTTGCGTATCTGATACTTTTGGTCATTTTTACAGCGATTTACAGTCATTTTTAAACTCATGTTAAATCGCAGATGAAAGCGTACAAGAGCAAGACCCCTCCTGGCATTTCAAAAGCTGTTCGTTCAAAGGCACAGTGGCACAGCAGGTAGCACTGGTGCTTCACTGCTCAGGTGAAGTAGTGACTTGAGGCTGCCTTTATTGTGTGTGTGTGTGTGTGTGTGTCCTGTGACGGACCGGTTTCCCATCCAAGGTTCAGGCTTCATGCCCTATGCTTCTGCAATAGAATCTGGACCACCAAGACCCTTAATATGACAAATGCATGGATAAAGTTGTAAAACTGCCAGGTCCGCGGTCCCTGGATCGCTTGCAACCGCTTACTTCATAGCCGTAAGAGGATAAGCTGGTCATTCTTTCAAGCCGGGAACCAAAGATGCTTTGAAACGGTGAAACACGGTGAACAAAAGCTGAGGCTGCTGCTTTCAACCGGTCACTTTTTTCCCCACTTCTGTCATGAGATTGGAGACGTGGAGGAGGGAGTAAAGCTGGCAGGATGTAGCAGTGCAACTGTGAACCACACTGAAAACAGTTCCCCAGATCAGGTACCGGCGTTGTTACTCCAGCAGCGTCAAAAGTGAACAACTGCACTCAACCGTGGGTCAACCGGCCCAGCTCTACCTACAGTGCAACAGTCGTCTGTTTTTTTGCTTGTTTAGCCGTTTTTTCCTTTTCTTTTCTCCTTCCTCAGCTGGTTGCTGGTTTCTGGCACTCAGCAGTTGTGGATGTGGAGAGATTTCCAGCCAGAGCGAGGCTTTCGTGGAGCTACCAGCAGGCCGACCTTTTGATTTGAGCAGAGTACATGTGGTTGAAATATGAAGCACGGACCGTGGCCAAGCCGCAGGTCTGTAACGCAGCGCCGCATTTGGAAAATGAGCCATTGTTCGGGGCGCAGAGCAGGCAGACATGGCGGCCACTTTCCGGGCACATCTTGCAGGTCAAAGTGCAGATGTCTGACCTCCTAGGGCCAGTTTCTTGGCCAAGGTGTCTCACCCTACCACATATTTTGTACCACTCACTCAGCTAAACACCTTTTACAGTGTGGTTGGGCCAGAAATCTCCTTCATCTATGATGCCATCACATGAAGAGGTACAGCTTGAAAGAGAATGGGGAGCAAGAGCAACAATTTCGTCTTCAAATGCATCCACGGCAGCCACTGCGCATCGCAAGCTCGGGGGGATTTCTTCTCTGCAGCTCCTCCTTTAGCTTTCAAAGAAAAAAGGGTTGTCATGGTGGAACATGACAGATTGCGTCTGTAGTGACTTCTTAAAACCGCTCTTGGGAGAGGAAAAAGATCAAAATCACATTTACGCTGCTGTCTTATCACTCAGATGCCCCTAGCAGAACATTTCAATAAGTTATGTATGAGAGAGAATTAAGAAGTCACATTCCCTCATTATTATGGTGGTCAAGTGTAAATTTTGCTCACATGTGCACTACTGGACCAGGAGTTCGCACCCCTCCTGCTTCCTCATATGACCGTAGGAGGAGACTCAGTCATGTTCATAAAAATAGGTTTTTTTTCAGTGTTTAGCCGGTCTTTTTTCCAAAGCAAGTCATCTCCCCATCACCCTTAACCGCTTATCTTGGTCAGGGTCTTCTTGAAAGCAGAAGAGAAACTCCATCACCCTCTGCCGCCCGCATGGTCAGGAAGGTGGGCGGGTGTGCAAATGTTAAGCTTCGTGCAATTGTTCACCAATTTATAGATAGAGCTGAGTAATTTTTTACCTTTTAAATTCAAATTATCCTCATTAACCTGTTTTGAAGCCCAGAGTCATGCCAGGTCACATTACCTTGCTGCAGCATCACTTCTGCCCCCCCCCCCCCCGTCCTGCCCCTTGGAAGTAAAAATGATTTTGTAGAGTTTATTTTCTAACCTTGTTTGTGTTTGTTTTTTTTTTCACCTTGTTGCAAAATTGCAAAGATATTCACCAAAGGTATTTATTGCCTTATGACAACCTTAAAGGATTTTTGTTGCAAAGACAGTTGTGTAGATGTTGTTCAGCCCCTTGTCTATGATGGCCTGGGCATTACTTGCACACTTGAGACCTAGTCATTTTCTTGCTAAGAAGTTGTGGTGCGTGCTGTTTTACATCGCACATCTTTGATCGCCGTTTTACTTTACTCTCTCAAGCTTATCTCTCTATTTTGGAGTATAGAGAACAAAGCAGATAAGGGCTCTGTCGCAGTGCCAGTTGTCCTAAACCCACGGGCAGTCTGGTGGATCACTATGGCGGAAACGGAAAATGACCTGGAAGGGAGGGTGGGTGTACAATGAATGTTTTTCAGAATTGTTGTTAAGATATGGCATCATGAGCAAATAATCCTGTAAGTGTCATCTGTCATTCTCCGTGAATGTAGAAACATCTGGATTAAATTGTCCGGTTAAATGCCGGAGTCTAGCGGCGAAGCACAGCCGGCTAAGGCTCGGCGCTGCCCCTAGCGAATGGGCTTCCAGCCTTATTAAAATTTATTTCATGTGCAAGAAAGGGTGGTGGTGTAAATATTGCTTAGCTGCCATATTAGCCACTGTCAGAATGTTCTTATGGGCCGGAAAATGTTTGGTTGAACAGTTTGTTGCCATTAAAAGCTGAAGTTCCTGGCAAACTTGGAGATGCTGCTTTCAAAGTCCATTGCTTGCCTTTGGGAAATGGAGCAGCCGCAGAAATGGGCTGTTGGTTGCAGTCTTGTTGTTAAAACCAGCAATGCCGTGCGTGGAAAAACTGGGACTGCAGCGAATTTATTTTCTCGTTCGGTTTCCGCTCGTCTTTCCCTAAGTTTTGGTTTTTGCTGCCAAAGCACTTTTTCTCATTTTTTTAGTTCCTCAGATTTTCAGACCCAGGCTGAAGACACGAGCAAAATTGTACTCTAATTCGAGATCTCATTGGTTCCGTTTTGCAAACACTGCACGGCTATTAAATTTTGTGCTAAAGTTTCCACTTTAGCGCTTAATATATTTCCATGTTAAAGAATTTTGTCAGTATGGTATCCATTAAAATATGGCATGTTGGGAGAAGTGTTACTGCAGACTACTATTAATATAATATTTAGTTCTCAACGGCAGTCTGTGATTCTGTTTTCAAGCGCGAATGCACGTTTGTGTCCTTTCATCTGACGCATCTTGGGAAATGCGTGTGTGTTCGTGCGCCAGTTTTTCCCATGCAACTGCGGTCTGTAACCCCCCGCACGCAGACTGTAATGGCAAACAGCTCTGGGACATTTGAGAATGTGAAACAGTGTTGTAGTCACCTGTAGTCTATTCCCCGTAAATTATTATTTTTAAGGTCCTAAAATCGAATTCGAGAGTCTTCTTCACGCATCGCCTTGCTCACCTTGCGGTCATCACTTTTTTAGACCGACATACTTGTCCTGCAGCCACCAACCTTGGTGTATTTGCTCCGCTTAATGTAATCCCATGTTTTTAATTTATACCTTTCCACTTTTCCGCTTTCTGGCCGGGTGAGTCTGCTAGTGAGACAGTAAATGCTGAGTCACATAATGCAGTGAAAATAATACTGGCAATGGGATCAAGGAGCCATGTTTCACAGATAAGAAAGTGACCGTGCGCGACAAACTCGCCCCATTCGGTCAAGCAAGACTTGGAGTGGTGGTCCAGAAAGGTGGCTGCTGAATCGGTGTCGATTTGCACTTTGCTCCCGGAGCGGAGCTGCTGCGAATCCCGGCATGACTTACGTCACGATTTATGATGTCTTTTGTTTCGGTCGCATTACCTACCAGCGTCCTTACCTACCATTACCTTCCACTGTCCTTCCTCAGCAGGCTGCTGGTCCGTGGGCAGATCAGCAGTACGGCAGGCGGTCGGCCGTGGCCCCGCCGGCGGCAAAAGAAGCTTGAGGTTAGAGGCTCCCCCGGAGACGTTCGTGGTGTACGTACGCAGGTGTCGGCAGGGAGCGGAACGGTGCGGACAAATCCGAGGGACCGAAGAGCTGCGGTGTCCTGTTCTCAACAGTAGTGAGAGCTGGAGATTAACTTATTAGGCAGATGCCAACGTAAACGCTGTGGTTTGTGAGCCTTCTCCCGCGCTCGTATTTGGCTGACGGTTGCACCCGGCAAAGCCCGGTCTCCGCGGCTCATCATCGCGGCCTTGTTTCGGATTTGGGATTTAGGATCAAACGCAGGCAAAACTTATCCTCGACCGGAGCACAAGCGCACGATAAAAGCAGACGCGCAGGCGGGCAGGTTCAGATGCTGAGGAAGATGCTCGTATCATTAGCAGATGTAGTATTTCAGGTGACATTTCTGTGCTTCGGGTTGGCTCTGCTGAAGCACCGCGGCAGAACTAATAATTCAGTTCAATTGCTTCCATCGGGGCTGCAAAGGGTGGGCTTTTTCTGCTCGTGTGAGGCTATGAATTATGTACTCTAGGTTACCTTTGCAGTCCAGATAAGTTGTTCACTTAGAGGGAGAGACCACCGCGGCACCGTCTCCCAGGGCTATTACAGCAAATGGCCGTCTGGCACCCGCACAAGTAACACAGTGTGCGCCTAATGTCCGCCTGGAATAAAGAGCTGCCTGTGCTCCCGGGTTTAATTGCCAGCGCGCCCCCCACCGAAGCAATCTGTGCCTCTGCGAGTTCCTCCGAAATTGCAGGGTGGGTGAAGCACGGTGGCGAAGCAGAAGAAAAGTCATAACTGGCGGAGGAAAAGGGCAGGAGGCGTCCGGAGATGCAGTGAACTTTTGGAAAAGGACGCAAAGAAATTGCTCCTGCAGTCTTTATGTCTTCGTGCAACCTGTAATTCGTCAAACATTGACGTGGACAGACAGACAAACACGCCGATGTTTACGATAGCCTGCGTTCCAGGGACACTTTTTTACGGTAATGCATTGCTCTCAGGCAGCTCTTTTTCAGCGTTGTTCTACAGTATCTTGCATGGACCCAAAACAGAGCCACCGTTTCGTATAGCTTGGATTTTTTTTCTCACGCCTGACGCCGTGTTTCCTTGTGCTAAATTTGCTGCGACGTAAAGAAAAAACGTGCTGTTTACAGCAAAAACATACAAAGTTGGGTGGGCTGCTGAGTTTGACTCCTGCTCAGTCTGCGTGGACTTTGCACGTTCTCCTCATGTCCGCATCCGTTTCCTTCAGGCGCTCTGGTTTCCTCCCACACTTTAAAGGCAAGCGTTTCGGTTTGACTGCTTGCTGTAAATTGCCACTTGTGTGCATGTGGGAGAGACCACACTGAGATGGGCTGGCATCCCATCCACATGTTATTGCATAGCCTGGTCCCCAGTGATTCCGGGTTAGACATTGGACCGCGGCAACCCCGATGTGTTCACGTGGTTAGCAACGATGGATGGATGGATAGATGGACAAATAAAATTCCTTCACGTGCGAGTATGCACGCCGTGGACTGTATATGATCTGACTTTAAAACAAAAGATGTAAACGCGGGGTCTTTTAGAACTTAATGATGTCATTGGGAGACAAACAGCTTTGAATCCTTTGACTTGGATCCACAATGTAAGTAGTCCATTTTCTGCTATTATCATAAAAGCAGCTCTACGATTATTCTCGATTTATACCAGCAGTTTGTCTTCTTAATTGTTTGCGGGCCAGCGTCTGCAGTTCACCTTGCCAAAGCTAAAAGCTAAACAACGTCCATATAAATCAGTTGAATGAACATCCTTGCACCGTGTGCCGAATACTGCAGCCCTAACTATTTACTGTCAGTGGCCGGCTCTGTCCGCAGGCCATGTTGTTCCTGGTATCTACAGCAACTCCACTTAAACAAAATAGTTGCTCTCATTGTTTATTTGGGGGATTTCTGAAAATCGGTTGCTGTTTTTGTGCGCCCCTCCCCCGATCGCCCCGTAATTCTAAATAATTATTCATGTGCATGCTTTTAAACTGTACATGGTTTACGGAAAGGTTAACCCTTCTGATTATTCTGATAATGGTTGGATATAGAAAGAGTAAACCGTGTCTGTGTTTAATCAATGTAATGGCCAAAGGGGTGCTCTGAAAGAACGAAAGGGGTCACGGTCAGTTTAAAGCAAGGAAAGCACAGACGTTTAACTCCCTGTGTGTCATCATTGTGGACCGCGTTGTGCGACTGTGATCCCACCGTGTAGTGACAATCTGCTCAGACAAATACAAGTCCTTATCAGCAGGAGGCTCTCAATGGCAGAGTGCAAACAAGCGAACAATACCCTGGCCCCTCGACTTGATGAACACAATGGGGCAGGGAAGTCTGTTTGAAATTTGCTTTGTTCGAACACCAAAGTCATTTTTGTCATCGAGTCACAATGCACGAAAGCTTCACAATACAGACAGCAGCTGGTTTGTTCGCTAGTTACGCTTGGTAAAAATATTGGATGTAGCCATTAGAAGTCAAAATAAAATAAATAAAAATGCAGACGGTCGCCATACTTACAATGGGGTTACATTCCGGTAAACCCATCTTAAGTTGAATTAATACCCCCAGCCTACTGTCAAACCTGTGACTGACTGGCGTAGGAACCAATCGTACACGAAATTTAGTTCCTACCTGGATTTCCTGTCGGTGCTCAGTTTCCGCTTCCCCTTGCGAACTCTCGTGCAACTGCCGTCTTGCTAAGACCTTGTATTTTCTTCATTTTCAATTGTGGCAGTTGTGTTCCGTTTTTGTTTCCTGCCAATCGCTGATGTTTAGTGCTAGCTCCCAGCTAATGGTAACACTTTTTATTGGAAACAACACTCAGTAAAGAGTTTAACAGAACTTTAACTTATTACCGTGGTGTCTCGCGATTGCTTCCACCAACCCACGCCATAACACCTAACGCACATCATAGCCTAACCTAGCTTAGACAATATAGATACGGGGAGGTATCCAAAAAACACTGGCAACACAGAACACCTTAGAGTATTGGTTGTATACGCTACTGACTGCATGGCAGACTGGGAGCTGCGGTCTCTGCCGCCGCCCAGCATCATGAGAGAGTATCGTACCGCATATCACTCGCCTGGGGGAAAAAAATCAAAAGTACAGTTTCTGCTGAATGTGCATCGCTATAATACCATCGTAAAGTCGAAAACTCATAAGTCAGACCATTATAACTCGGGGACCATCTGCACTTTGTAATGCTTTTGTTATTATTTCTCATTTAATTGCATCTATTTATGTAATTAAAAAGAAAATGTGGTCGTATAACTGAAAGAGGCACTGAGCATCCAGTCCTCTGGTCTGAAAGAGAATAAATTGTGTGCAGAAGGGATGCAGCTCCTCAGGCTCTCGTTTCTCAGTCTCACGAATGTATCAGCACGTGGTCCCAAGCAGAGCTTCACTTCATGCCTGCCGATTCGCTCAGGTGTTCTGGCCAGAAGACAAAGCGGTCCAGCATGTTCGTGTTAAGATAAAGACGCAGTTTTAAATGACTGTATTCATTTTCTTCAAGTGTCGTGCTTGGCAGACCTTGGGCAGTGCATACACATCTGGGACATGAATTAACGGCTGAAAATCAGACCGAATCTGTTGCAGACCAGACGCAGAACCTGCTGTAGAACTAAGCCTTGAAAACGGTGTATTAGATAATACTTTTTAATTAGGAGTCCAACAAGGGCTCTACATTCCTGATCTAAGACAGAAGTGTTCTCAAGACGTGGCCAGAACAGAACCAGAGCTGCAGGCTGGACACCTGCCAGGTCCTTTGGCTTGTCTACGTCTGCCCCCTCGCCCCTGGCTCCAGCTCTGTGTGGAGCATCATCTGGCCAGACCTGAGCACCGTGCTTCCCACCCACAGCTCGTGTTTAGCCTTCTCGCTATGTTTCACATTGTCACAGTACGGAACTTGCATAGGGTGTTTGTCACTACCCAGTTCCTGTTATTCATGCTTTTGTTCCAGAACAATAAAAACAAATATGTAAAAATCCTGCCAAATTCACAGATCGTCCAAAAATCCAAAAAGCTGAATTCCGCATCGTACAACAGTACAATAATGTGATGCAAAATGTTGAAAACGGCTGTTTAATCTGAACTTGTGCCAGGAGTGGAGGCTGACAGGGAAGCATCTGCATCTGGTTGAGCAGCATCTGACCAAGGGTAGAGGAAAAACCACGGGTTCAGCAGACCTGGTCCAGGGATGCAATTCAACGTAAGCCATCCTCTCACCCTGGGAAATGTTAGGAGCGGCACTGGAACAGCTGGAGAAGAGGAGCCGTTTACTCCAGCGGTGCACAGCCTTCTCATTTGCTCCCGACGCAAACGCAACCGCGACCGAGCATTCCCGCACGCAGAGAAGTGCTGGTATCAGCAGCCTGCTCATGTCCAGAAGTACTTAGCTAACAGAAAAACAAAGCTGGGCCGCCTGGCAGCACGGGTGGGGGCGGTGTGTTAATTGAAAGGCAGTCAGACACGTAAACTCCTGGGCCACACATGCGTTTAAGCCTACCTGGGGGGATATTCGGCAGGGAGACCCCCCCTCGTTCCCAGGGCGCCACCCTGGGACACCCAGAGTCTCGGACTTACGATGCAGCCGACCGGCTGCTCCCTGAATGGAAACGGCACCGGTGGAACAGAGCGAAAGCGCGGCTGCGGCCCTCCTCTTGCAGGCCAAAACCGCAACCGAGCGCCGGGCACACACAGACGTGATTAGCAGTCGGGGGGAAAAGGAGCGCAAAACAAACGCAGTAACAGCGGTGGCCTTGCCGCGTTGGTGCGGGTCACCGTGCTGCAATGAGGCCTGAGGTTTGCGTACGGGGATGGATTTCCATGGTGACCGCTTGTGCGTGGGTCTGTTGTTTTGCCTGCGACCTCCAATAAATCCCTGGGGTTTACAGAAGGATGAAAAGACAGCTAAGGTGGGGGCTGTTGAGGGCAATCCTTTGCTTTCAAGTTGTTTAAAAGAAATAAAAATAATGATGAGGGTCATTAGCATTAATTATTTTAGGGACTGCAATAAATCTCTCGAGCCTTTGTTTGCATTATGTACACCATCGGCATATTTTTCATAATGTCCGTATTGTTTTTGTGCATATTATTTTCACCTAGGATGTATTTGGTGCCAAATCAGCTTCTCCGGGAACCAAAACTTAATTCTAACCGCAGGAGCCCATCTGTACAAGTCTGACCGGTAGAACCCAAAACATAGAACCCAGACCGTAGGAATGTACCCATGTTGAGTCTGACTGTAGGATTTTCGCCATAATTCACCTTTTGTATTACCCTGCAGCCCATCTGCAAAACAAATACACAATAAATTGTAGCTTGGCCGGCAGCAGCCCAGATTTCCGGCCCGCTCGGCCCGCCAGATACAGACCTACCTGTCGTGTCCCGGCCTGGCCCACGCCTCCCTGTGGGTCAGCCTGGGCTGTAAAGACTCCTCCGAGCTTCCTCCGCTGGGGGTGGGTGGTGGGGGGCGCCAGATCAGTCAACTGTCTTCTCTTTGGAAGAGGATTTCCATAAATTTACATGATGGCGCCAGAGGAAGAGCAAGAATCTGGGGGAGTTATGGGCTCTGAGAAAGATGGTGGGACGAGGGAGTTGGGGGGTTGTCGCCTTCCATCCTGAACATTTTGTCTTGCACAAAGTCAGATCTTTTAAATTAGACATCCTCCATGTGACCGATCTTTATTTCCTTTGTGCTGCAACACTGACACTGAAATAATGTACGTACATGTTTTCCAAGCAGTACATCACGAGCGGCAAACCTCTGAATGCTTTCCCTGCTCGCTCCCCACGTGTTTATTCATCTCACTGCTTCTTCCCCCCAAATGGCTGCTGACAATTAGGCCTCCCCGTGGCTCCAGCGGATGCTTATGGAGAAGCCCAGTTCCACCAACTCCTCAGAATGAGCTGTTAACAGCGATTCTCGGCAATGAGCTTTCTGATTTCCAGATGCGCTTTGATGGGGTCAGTAAAAGACCCAAGGAAGGGTCCGGTACGTTCAGAAACAGAACAACAGAAAGTGAGCTTGACGCCTGGGCAGTTGGCGCTGGTGGCTCCTTTGTAGGTACACGTGGGAGTGAAAATGGCTCAGTCTGCAAGGACTTTGCACGTTCTCTTTGTTTTCCCAAGGGTTTACTCCCACAATCCAAACACATGCGATGCTTGAGCACTACTGTACCCTCCACCACCGCAAACACCAAGAGGCTCGACAGTTCTGCCCCCCCTCCCAAAAAAAAAGGAATTCACTGTTAAAAGATGTTTGGCTTCTGCGTTGGACACCATTTATTTGGTGCGTACATACAAATGAAGGAAGCATATTTATGCAAGCCAAACACTGCTGAGAGACACTGATTTCCAGAAAGCCTTTTTCATGCTGTGTGTACAGAACCCTCACACAGGGCGACTCCCCAAAGCGAATGTTTCACGTCTGCTCCTCTGTTGATGTTCTCTGGGGGCCCATGAATCCTCAGCCAAGATCTACCAACCTCAAACAGTTGTTAAGCTGTGCGTTGCCCATCGACCTGCCCCTGTCTGCTGCCAGAATAAAGTTATAAAGGGTTGTGACTGCCGAGGAAATGGGTTTTCCCTTCAATCGGTGATCAGAAGCCAGAGAGTCGACTCGGGGCCCAGGAGACAGAGGAGAATGCGGGATGTCTTTCAGCATCCGGCCAAGATGTTCTTTCAGGAAATTTACAGCACTTCAAAAACAGATGAGTCACCGGCATCCTCGGAATAGAACGCACAGTAAACAAATCGCTGTCACTACACACTTTCTGCGGGCTCCCACTCGTATAAACATGCTGGAAAGACACCCTTTCAAGTGTGCAAAGATGACCTCTGCCTGCCGCTCATTTCATCTGAACCAATGGCTCATTGCCCAAGTTTGCTCCTGACATCGGCACTGTAGGCAGCGGCATGCCATTTTCATGCAAGCAGACCGTTGGCGCCGTCGAATCGGAGGAACGATGCAGCCCTTGGGAAACCCTCTCGGTGAATGGTAATCCAGCAGAGCTGCACCCCAAGCAACTCCGGTCCTCCACGTAATGAGACGTACACCATATTTACCCGTGAAATGCTTAGCAGAACCACACTGAGTACAAAGACCCAGCCATATACGTGGTCCTAATTTCACATATAGATTCGAAAGACAAAACAAAGTTAATTCTGCTTAACCCGGAAGAGAAAAGAACATTTCTTACAGGCCATCCACCCTTTATCATGCAGCAGTAATGTCACGAGTCCTGTATTTGAACCGATGCTCAGCCCAGGATTGGAGTTGGGTCGCAGGGGTTCTTCAAAGCCAGTCGTTCAAAAGTTTTGCTGCGTTTCACACTGCCATGCATACGGGTTCCTTTTCATCCCTCACAAACTCGTAATTTTCACTTAATTCCTCAGAAATGCACATTTATGGCGGAGGTTACAGGCAGTGTGTAGCTTGAGGGATTGCGACATATCGGTGCATCTGGTCATAACTTTGGACAGATGAACTCACTAGAACATTTTTTTAAAAAGTGCTTTGTTTGGAGGGTGGCTCGTTCGGCTTTAGTAGACGTCTGATTTTTTTTGCCATGGTTCTATTAGCTTAACAAATTTAATGCGTTCATTTCTTAATAGCATTCCTGTGGAGAAGGTAAAAAATGTCTTGCGGTCTGATGTGTTGTTTGAGTAATAATTTCAATAAATAATTTTGTCAGCGTGGATACAAAGCAAAACAAATTAAAGGCCAGTTCCTTATATGGCGCTTTTCCTTAAAGTGGCAATATTAAGCTGCTCAGAGATAACCTACTTTTTAACCATAGGAATGGAGGGTAAATACCTTGCTCAAGGGCGCTGCAGCAGGATGTGGGATTCAAACCAGTGCTTCGAGTGGACGGTGACTACAGCGATAACCGGCAATCCTACGTCGAGCATCGGTTTAAATTGCTACCATCCCGACTCGACGACGTGTTCATCTCACCCTTTATACCATGGCTAACTTTACGGATCCAACAGCATCCAGCAAGATCTGCTGGGTTCAAACCCCCTGTTTGTGAACTTTTTAATGCTGTCATGTTAGTCACTCTTTTTTATTTACACGGGGAGAGTAATAGAAAATTAACTGACTGGAAATGCTGTCAACTGCTTCCTGGCCTCAACCTGCCCCCACCCCCCTTCATTTTGGGGCAAAATTGCTTCCATCGGTGCAGCAGAGACACTATCTTGACAGCAAGCTGCAGCTAAGTTAAATTTATACCCCCACTCCTCAAAGCAAAATGTCGAGAATTCCCCAAAGGGACCGTAAAAGAGGGATGTGGTCGAGGCTTCTGGAAGCAGACCGTTTAATGATGTCATGAAATCCGCCACATCCGCGGCTTCCACTCGGACGACACCCCTCCACGATGAGGACAGACACTGGATCACAGGCGAAGCGCCAGAAGGCAGCCGCAGGGACCAAAGCGTTGCCGAAACCAGTGCGCGGGGAAGGGGGCAAGAGGAAAGGGGAGTGGGCAACGGCGCTTCTTGGTGGTTTCTACACACAACCCTAAGATGAACACATCTCCGAATCACAGCATTTAGAGGAATGTTTATGTAGTAAAACGTTGACTTCATCTTTTATTCGCCATTGTAAAGATTTCTTAAACGTATAATATTGCTGATTTTCTCTGAGGACACAGTTTGCAGGCATCACAGGGCTTATTTTTGCAGGTGCACTTTGCACGCAGTCTGTTAAGCAATGATTATTCCTTTTTCAAGCTGGAAATCGAAACGTATGAGATGTCCACATTTGCCTTCTCTCACACTCAAACATCAGGGAACCGATTGTTGTAGGGCAGCCGAATTTCTGTGCCACACAAGTTCTCACACAGGGATCACGTCGGGGTCTCTCCGAGTAAATCGGTACTGAAAGAAAAAAGCTGTGCACCAGATGCCCCCTCTATGGAGGGAGGGGGCAGAAAAGGATTATGGAAATACCAAAAAAATGACCTTGAAGGAAATGCAAATCTTTCTAAAGAAAAGCATTCTTCACAACACCGTGTGGCCACAGCACCCCTCGAGCAAACAGGGACTGTTTCTCAGGTTGAAAAAACAACCAGTCACTTGGATCATCCATGCTGTCTTAAACCACCATCCTTTTTGGCAACCTTTGCACTCGGTCAACTCCCACTGCCTCCTGCCGCATCCCTTTTCCCGGACCTCTGACCCCCTGGACCCTGAGATGGATTTACTTTGCTTCTCGTCTCTGTCTCCGGATGCAGGTCAAACAGGTTGTCTCAAACCCACTGATGGGTTGTTTCCCTTA
Organism: Heterotis niloticus; assembly: GCA_018136845.1. Classification (NCBI taxonomy): domain Eukaryota; kingdom Metazoa; phylum Chordata; class Actinopteri; order Osteoglossiformes; family Osteoglossidae; genus Heterotis; species Heterotis niloticus. The sequence continues at coordinate 1,686,504 of CM030888.1, forward strand.
TGAAGTACACGGACAGGGCCCTAAGCTACAGTAAAGATCTCATTTATAAGATTATTATAAGGTAATGCATGAAAGAACAAGATTACGTATGCGGGAGCCCAAAATGAGGTTTCTGTACAGGATTGCAGGATGCATCTCATGTGAAAAGTTGAGGAGCCTGGTGATCTGGGAGAGCCTTGCAGTAGAAGTTCTGCCCTTACGGACTGAGAGGAGGCAGCTGAAGGGCTTCGGGCTTGTTGTAAGAATGCTCTTCGGGCAGCTCCTGCCTATATATTGGGCACCTGAGATTGGAGGAAAACCCATGGTGGACCCAGCACATATAGGAAAGGTTATACAGTACATGTGCTCTGGCCTGAGAATGCATGGGGCCACCCCAACAGGGGCTGGAGACCATCGCCATCAGCTTTCTCAGCCCTCTTCCACCACTGTCTTCTTCAGGGCACATAGATGGAAACTGAACTGAAATCATTTTTTTGGAAATGCATTTTCATCCCTGTTCATGGGGTGCACTATATTATATTAGACAAACACATTATATGAACCTGAATAATGGGCCTGTTAAGTGCAGTATGGTTGATGGGGTCCGGCGATCTACGAGAACATCCCGAAAGACTTGTTTTGTGGGGATAGGTCCCTGCATTTGAGACAGATATGAGAAGGCAAACTTTATGAAGCATTCCATGAACTTCTGGCCAAGTCCACGTGGTGCCAGACCGCGACGTGTCCACGGAAAGTCAAAATGCACGAGAGGTGAGGTCACACTTGGGTCCTCAAAATGCTGAATCATAAAGTTGTGAGCAACGTAGAACAAAATCACCCAAGCTGCTCAACTGCACTTTTGTTCACCCTGCAGAAAAAGACATTGAATAACGCTGACCGAGCGGTTCTGCAGCGTCCATTTGCCCTTTAGGGTTCATTAAAACCGCAAGTCGAAAATGCAGGTAACGGCAACACATGACTGCTTTATTGGATGTAATAAATATCTGTGGACTATTTCTGTGGGTTGACTCACGCTAACACTCACAGTTTACTGAGATACAAGATAACCATTGCTATGCAAAGCTATAACGTTCTTTTTATAGTTGGAGGACTGTGAACGTTAAGAATATGAGGTAATCGAATTTTGGCCCTGCAGTCATGAAACAAACACAAGATCTCAACATCTCAACTGCGAATGCACTGTTAACAAGGAAACAAACATCACAGATCCAAGGGGGCCAAGCAGATATGATTCAGGCTCAGCAGTTTCCTCCACAAATTCACTTCCGAGCCTTCCTGCAGCGCGGGGGGACTGCGATCATCGAATCGTCTGCGCAAACCGGCACCGCAAGACGGACGACCGGGGAAATGCGATCTGCAGACCGGGAAGGAGATGAGAGCGACTGCTGCTTGCTGCGGTTAGATGCTGGTGTTGAGCTTTCCGGAATGATCCCCTTGACCGTTGCCAGGTGTGTTAAAGTGTCACGAGAACTGTGTGGCAGGCTTGGAGTCGAAGCAACGTTTTTTGCAAAGATCAAAGTCTCCATAATCCCCCCCCCACCTGCATCCTGCACGCAAGACTTGGGCATCTCTTGTCCATCACCCGCTTATGAACTGCGTGTAGGAAGCTCACCCACAAGGGAGTGAGCAATGGAAGTTGGCACAGAGGCAAAACACACGGTGTCAACGTGGGCTTAGCGACCGGCATGCCAACCTCGGGTCCGTTTCACATGTTTCCAGGCCACCGACCCAGAGCGAATCCAATATTTGTGTTTATGTTCGCTCTTGCAGTATGGGTAGCTTCCCGGTGCAGACCTCTGACATTTCTCACTACGGCCCCCACAAACACAGTTTTACTTGGAATCAAATATTTGGCGTAACACGATTTCTGTCTGATATGGGCTTCAACTTTAACTCCTGCCTCCAGTTATGTTTCTGGACCTTTGACCATGAGAAACTTAAAGAAAGTCGTGAGACACAAAAATTATTTTCTATGAGAAGCAGGCATGAAAACCAGAGTGCACCCGCAGGATGAACCAGTTCTGCGGTGCGTGGGGTAGCGAAGCGCTCAAAGCGAACCTCAATGCACAGCTGCCCTTTATGTTGTATTGACTACTGTAATTTATTACATAGCTTTGCTCTTTTTGTGTCTGGTACTGATTTTTTATGCCTTTGCTTTCTTGTACCGTACTGGTGTCGAGCAAAATGCGAATCGTGTGAAAGTATTTTTCGTTTGCCTGTCCAGCGCAGGGCCCCGGTGGTCGCATAGGGCGTGAGGCAGGGGACACTCCGGCGGGACGCCGGCTCCACCACAGCTGAAACAATATTCCATGTGAAAATAAAAAATTAAAAATGCTATCATGCGCCGCTTTGCCGGATATCTAAGGCCGCATTTACGTATTAGTGTATCTGCGAGTCCATATGTAGGAGCGCATTTAGCATTTCGGCCGTTCCCCTTTCGGACCCCTTTTAATTGCCGCATTTAGGGATAAAACAAAAACAACCCGGTGCTTGTAGAATGCTTATCTTTCACAATGTAAAGGCTGAAACTGAGTTTAAGAAGCGATAAAGCCAAACCGAATAAGGCCGGAATCCAGCGCTGCGGTTATCTTTCTTGAGTCTCGCAATGTCAGACTCGGGAGCTTTTATCAAGTGACCGATAGGAGGTTTCTGTGGATATTTCTCAGCCCGGGACTGCAGCTGGAAGCCATTGCAGAGCTGGGGGGTTTAATTGCTTTATTCTAAAATAGCTCCAGAATGAGCGTGAAGGAGGCCATGGGATGGAGAGGTCAAAGAAAGCAGCTATTGGGCGTTTTGTTTTCGCTCTCGATTCACTCGGAGCTTTTCATGGCATCGCCGCAACACCGGTGCCGTTCGGGCGGCCTCGGACGATGCGGCTTCGGCCATTTCACACTACGTTAGTAATCGCGTTAGCTCGTGAAAATCCTACAAGAGGCAGGCAGCCATCCCCCGCGCTCCCTCCACGGGGGCTCTGAGCGTTGGCAGAGCCGGACGCCGTCCCCGTTGCCGCTACCGACGACGGCCGCCCCCCTGCGGAGCGTCCGCCCCCTTCGGAACCCAGACAGTTGACTGGTTGCCCCGAGCTGTCGGAGCGCATTAGGCTGAGCTTCTTTCACACGGGTTGTGGGTTGAGGAACAGACTAGCTATTCAGCCTCTGTTTCAAAGGGGGGTTTAACGCTGCCCTGCCCTTCTCCTCATGGGAGCCTTCCTCTTCTCGGTTTTATTGCGTTCTCTAGAAACTATGAAACATAAACAGGTGACAGGGACGATCGCCGCGGTACAAACACGTTCGCGGCATTCAGAGATCTCAGCTCTTCTCAGAGTCTTCCGTGTTAAGCTGCTCTGCAAAGACGACCTTGTCTAAACCTGCGTTTTAACGTAAAGATCCAAAACTTCACAGCCAACAAACCACGTGGTGAGGGGATTTGAATGTCCCCGAGGCCTCTGAGATCAGAGGGCTGGAACATCCCCATCGGCGGGGCTGGCTTGTCGGAGGAGCGTTTGCGTTGGCCGTGCTTCAAGTCACCTCATGTTCGGCATTTTCCGAAAACCACCCATGGAGAAATATCCCTCAGAATGTGCAGCGCATTTGTTGAGCACATTTGATGTTGATGCCGGTTCAAGTTTTGAGCGAAAACACGCATTCGTTGTTATTGCTTGAATCTTTATTAATACGGTCACATCGGAGCGCGTAAACACAATGCGTCTTTGTGCATCTGTTTGCTGTTTTTCTGCCCGATTTGCTGGAAAGCTTACATTCTGCATCCTTCAGCGCTCGGGACTGAGCGCTGCATGACCTGTGAAGATTTACAGCTAATTCTTTACTTATGAGTTAATAATCGAGTTTATTGTTGGAGTCTGTGCAGTTAAACTTGTGTTTTAAAAAGGACAAAACAATTGCGGTGAAACAAAACAACTTGTTTTAACAGCCCAGCTATCGAAAGCCTTGCAATAATTAAGATGTAACTTGACAGCGTATAGTAATTCATTTTGAAAGAATATAAGCTGTGTAATGGCTCCGTGGTCCAACAGACAGCGCTGGTCAATTCTGCTTGGAGTTCGCATGCGCCGTCTGTGTTTGCGTGGGGTTTTCCTCGCAGTGCGAAGCCATGTTTTTCCAGCGGCTGCGTGACTCTGAATCGCCCGTTGTGTGCGAGGCAGGGAGTGCTGCATAGCCCTGGTGCGCGCACAGGTGAGGGGCTACAGGTAGGGTAGCCTAACTCGACCGGCAGAAAAGCATTAGCTAATGGGAGCGCGAACGCCACAGCGGAGCCTAAAAAACTGCCACGCAAGGAACAGCAGACAAGCACCAGCACCTGCAACTGCTTGCCACGACTCCCCTGTTAAAGCCCCTGGCATTCCCCGTAAGACAAAGGACCTTGCGGTGAGAGACTAAAAGGAGAGGAGACCAAGGATTCAACAGTCTCGGCCCAGCGTCTATGTTCCCTTCCCCCTGACACCTCGCCCAGCCCGAGTTCACAAGTAAAGCCTCGCTGAATCCACACGGCTCTTGCCCAGCAGTCTGGCAAACCAGGCCATTTGTCCCGAATTTAAAGTCGGCCGTATTTCATACGCACGAGTGACTGTCGTGAGTTTGCCAGCTCTTGCGTTGGTGTCAGTCGAAGACCGGCCAGTAATTATTGTCCGTTGCTGTGGAGAAAAAGCCCCTTCTGTAACAATATGAAGAAACAGAGGAGGCCAGGGCAGAAGGTAGCATAGGGGTTAGCGCCGCTGAACCGCAGCTAAAAGGCCCGGCCTTGAGTCGGCGCTTCTGCCGTCGTACCTGTGATCGAGGTGCTGAATACAGTTTGGCCTCTGTGAGTCACCTTGGAGAAATCTGGCGGATGAACGAGCAAAGAGAAATAATGAAACAGTGTTCTGTGGTGGACGTAAGCAGCGGGGAAAACACTGTGTTCGGTCCCCTCTGTTGACTTTGAATAAGACGGCACCGCTAGCCTGAGGCTCCCAGGATCTCCAGGTTGTTTGTGTGTGGACTTGGGTCGGATTTGAAAGGTTGACTTAAATGCAAAAAGTTTTGGGGCATAAATCTGCCTCATATGAGAGCAGCAATCTGCGCCTTCATGGGAACGGGGTCCTTTCTGCCCAACGGAGACTAAACACTGCAGAATCAAGCATCTCGCGTTAAGAGGCTGGGCCGCTAGGAAAGCACCGTGACTTAATCCGGCTGGATGAAACCAAAGCCTCGTGTGGGTGGCCGTGCATACCTGCTGCACTGGAACAGGTAGTGTGTAAATCTTACCTAACCCCTACCTTCTGTGAAAACACTCCTGCTGCGTGAGGTGCTGCATCAAGCCAGGAACTCCTTTCAACACGGTTTTTTGGCTGTCTTGGACCATTGCTGTTTACATCCCTTTGGAGGCCCAAGTTCTGTTTTCTTACTTCCAAAAATTTTGTCTTTATCAAACAGAAGCCGATGCGCTTACCGGGTAAACCTGAACATGGGGTATGGCCGTATTCAGGGAGCGATGCGTTGCGGTTTGTGCTTCCTCACACAGAGTTCCCTCGTAACCCCCGCTGTGACAGTGGCCTGCTTCTTTTTACAAGATGACATGGAGACAGGAGCTCTGATTTCAATCGAGCTTTATTCTGGAGCTCTTTCAGATGGATGTAGTACACCAGCAAACATCATCCCATAACAAATGGGAAAACGTACCGGTTGGTGACAGGCTAAATCTTGATAATCTTATTTTAAGTTCAGCAGTCAAAATGAGGCCTTGCACTCCATTTGTTTCTGCCGAACTCCAAGCAGTGCTGACCCAGGAGATCATATCCACCTGTAAAAATGACCCCCCCCCCCCCCCAACAACAAGTCTTTTCCTTATTTTGCTAAAACATTGTGTTATGAAAACATGCGCGGGCTGAGGAAGAGATGCAAGTCATCTGCCGGCCACCTGTCTTGACCATTTAGACCCTTGCATCTCCGGCTTTATCGCTTTTCCAGATTGCATGTGAAGCATCTTCTATTGGAAATGTGAGCCCTTTCCCAATTACATGCTCTTCTATCGGCACTAAAGCCTTGACAGTCCGGCTAAGTGTGGTACGGCTGTAGTCATGAAGAAAAATAATGCAAGCTTTTTCGTGCGGACCTTACATGCCTTCAGTTAATACACTTTTTACTGCTTTAGTTTATAACCCTCTGCGCTCATCCAGCTCCAGCTTTAGGATGATGTGTTTAAATGTATCTCAGCATGCGGGACGGATTATGTTGTCCGGCGATGGAAAACATGAGGGTGCACTCGGGGATTTACCTTGACAAGGGTGAGGCGCGTAGCCCTGGAAGGGGAAACTATTTTGATGCAAATACTCATGGCTCGTGGCCTTTAAAATGTTCTCCAGGCGGAAGATAAATCGCAAACACGATTGCAAATGCTGTACGGTTTGACAGTAATGGTGAAAGACATTTTATATTTTATTATCATCTTCTTTTGGCCAGCAAATTAGGGTTTAGCAGCGACTATTGCTGGGCTCTGTGTACAGGAGCAATGAATGAATGAACCCTTTTTGAAGTTTGTCAAAACTTGCACCGCTGAGCCCTTTGGCATTTGGTTTGTTCTGGCCGAAGACACGGTGAAATAAAAGCTTACGTCGGCGCCGTTAAGGTTATTCGCCACTTAATGTCAAATTCCGACAGGCATTTCTTCTTTTCCGAGCAAGCACTGCAGGTAATGGGACCTGCGTTTTCTGTGTTTCAGGTGTGGGATATTTGGGCAACTCCAGCAGATGATAGCGAGTTCCTCTTTGCATGCATACACGTGCGTCAGAAAAATGTACGTGACCTTGGTATCTGCCTAGAACCCAAACCAGTGAAGAAGAGGAATGCGTTCTTATATTTAACGTCTTAGGGTTAGTGGGGCTGAGTAGGTGAATATTTAGTGTACTTTACATCTGGGCTTAGGGTCCACTGGAGAACTTGCACTCCAGTTCACACCCCACCGTACTCAGACAGGTGTTGGACACCGTACGGAGGGTTCCTGACTTACAGTGGGTTCATGTTCCGATAAACCCAACTTAAGTCGAAAATTTGTTTAATGCACCCAACCTACTATCATGCTTGTGGCTGCTTCAGCAGCGGAACGTAGGCGACCATCTGTAGTGGAGTTATTGATCCCCGATAGATGGACTGACGTATCAACCTGACATTAAAACCTACGACATTATGGCATAATACAGTATGCCATCAATGTGGGGCAATTCAAGCATACAGAATCGTGTGTCTTCTAACAACCAACTTGTGCATAAGATGGACTACGTTTCTGGGTGTTATGGGAGCAGTGTCAACTAAATTTACTTGTTCAGAACTGACAGCACAGTTCCGTGTTTCTTTCAGAAATGACAAACGGCATCAGCGAGTTTCCCACCAGGAGGCCCAGCACAAATCTCGCTGACCTCCTCAGATGAGCAGAGGAGTTTTTCACCTGAACTCACAGTCCAGTCCCACGTGCGACCAACATATCCTTCCGCGCAGAACGGATTCAAAAGTGGACTACCGAAAAAACACTGATCGGGAGTCCATTAAGGTGCCAATAAGAGGCTTTAGTCAATTCTTAAGCGCACACAAAGGATTGTAAAATCGAAACTGCCTGGTAAGCAGCGGCAGTAAGAGGAAAAAATAAAATCCAGCATGAACCTTTGTTAAACCTTTGTTAAAAATGTAAGAAAGACTATAAAAAAAACTGGGAAAACAGATAATTTGGAAAAAATGGTTTTAAAAACGCAACCGTTAGTTTTCCCGTGGGAAATGACTTTACAGTTTCTGGGGACAAAAACGTCTGCGTCTGCACTGCACATTTTAACTGTTGCATAAGAGAGGGAAACCTTCATTGCAGGTCCGGCTGCTCATTTCTGAGGGGTTTGCCGGCACGGATCAGCTTTTCCTTTGTTTCCACAACCATGTGTGTTGTTTCCAAGGCTGCGTCACACGGTTTTGGAACAAGCGACACAAGATTTTGTAGAACAACATTTACCTCAGAACCTGAAGTTATTTACAAAACATCTTTGACGGATGCTCATTTTAGAATCACGCAAACGTCCCCTATGCCATTAAGTTGTTTTTCTGCGGCTTTAGCCGAGTCGTCTGGGTCCGGCGACCCGGAGTCGCCAAGTCGGCCCGGTCCTCAGCTGGGCGTTCGCGTGATCGAAAACTGCACGGTTCCTCAGGGTCAAACACAGGAGAGGAACGGGTCCACATGTGCGCCTCCCGCTGTCTTGCTGCGTTCGCCATGCGGAAGAACGAACGGGCTTTGTTGTAAGAAACCTCTCGCTTACGAGACTACGGGAACCCCCTTGTTTACCTAACAACGCATGCACACGAAACAATGCAAGCATCACTGCCCTCGGGGGGTCCATGTACTGTGGTTAAAATGCAGTTAAGACCCAGAAGAAATACTTACTAACTGGAAAAATGATATCTTAACATAGTTCATTTTTTACCGTGGAAACCAGCACCTAGAAGAGCTCCACTAAGATTTACTAAAGATGGACAGGTTAGAATTTGACGCTGACTTTTCTAGTATGCTGCGTGACCTCATTGGATCGTGGAAAAAAGTTGCAGTCACGCTTGAAAATGAATTTTGGAATGACATTAATCCGAACTTAACTCCTTGGGCTGTGCAAATGCTTATGGGAAACAAGCAAGAAGCCCATGTTTAAGGCACCGGAGGAGATTTGCAGACCGTTAGTCAATGTTAGTGTAGCACGGCTGCCCTTGTTGTGTTTGGCATGGCGAACATAAACAAACGTATTCTTTTTTTTGCAACAAAGCCGACATATACAAAACCAATGGACATATTCAACTGGGAAATTGGCTCCGACCAGACTAAATAGCCTTTTACTATTTAGTAAGCCGATATCGCAAAATTACGAAAGGCTCGCGGCTTCTATTTTGTCCGAGGCGCGGGCGAACAGTGATGTGGTGTGACTTTGCGTGTTTACGTCGACATTTTTCCCCGCGTTGCTGGGTGGCAGCTACCATAAAATTGACTTTCTATAAAAGGCAACCAGTCAAGCCTCGTGTTGCACGGGGTCGGTTCTCGCAGCGTTGCGTGTTAGTGCTCCGTCAACAGCACAGTTAAAGATCTGCTAGATATTCATCACGATTCACGAGAGAGACACTTAAAGCTCATAATTGCCACAATTTCCTCTGTGCATTCATTTGGACTTTTTTGGGTTCAACAAAATTATTTGCTAGTTCAGCTCCAAAAAGAGGCAAACAGACTGAGATCATTTTCTTTTGCCCATTATTGGCTGCGGTCAAAAATGCATCATGCAGCGGTGACGGAGCCGCACTGGAAGTTCATCCCCGTCGCTCAGGTTGTTCCTCAACGTAAGCAGGCTTGGCCGTTTTAGCTGAGCGGTTTGTACGCAGCACGAGCACCGCAGATTACCCGTAGCCTCTCAAAGGGAGAGGCATCCAAGGCTGAACAGTAACTGGGGGGCAAACCCCCATGGCTGTGGGCGATAGCTTCCACATTTGAAGAAGAAAACACCTATTGAACCAGTGAACTCCACAGTCCTCGAGGCCATCATCTTGATCCACTTGCCTTTGGTTTGTGGTCTGTCTTTAATTTATTGCATTTTTGAAAGCGCCCCACACAGATATTAAAGCCGTGCTGCTCCGCAGCGGTGTTGTGCTCAAGTTGGCCAAAGCCGCTTTGTTCCTCCCCAACAACAGTTCAATAGACACTGATACATAAATATCTTCACTATAGACAGTGGAGAATTATGAGCTGCATTGCATCGGGGCAGATGGGGGGGTGGCTGTCTGGGAGCATCCTGTCTCCCCCTCACCCCTTCCCCATATGTTTTGTATAACTTTTCCAGGTCTGGGAACATGGTGACTCCTTCAGCAGGGGTTCCAAAAGTGCTTGGGTTTCAGTCACTGCTCAACATCCCTCCCCGACCTAATAAAGCAATCCTGATAGCCTCTTCTTCTTGTTCATATCAGCATGCTTTTCTGCTTTTACCTCATTTTATTTTTATTTTTATGTTATTTTATTTCTCCATAATTGCTTCTTCATATTGCATTTTTTAACAATATCTGGGGTCTTGGCACTGCTGCATCACAGCCCCTGGAGAGTGGGTTCGAATCCCCCTTAGTCTGTGTGGAGCATCCATGCTCTCCTTGCGTTCACATGGGTTTATCCTTGCACTCCGATCTCTCATGGCCCAAACACATGTGTCTAAATTGCCCGTTGCGTGTGTGTGACTGTGATGTACTGGCAGCCCTGGTTGACACTGACCCTGTGGTTCTGGGATAGCCCTGCACCACGGCAACCCCACATTAGACACTTGAGTATTTACGGAGGATGCGTTTATTGTCTTTACTTTAAATTGTTGGACTCACTGGACATGAAGATGTGTACTAGCGCATGGGATAGAACCCGCCCCACTATTTCTTACAGTCAAAAGTGGCCAAAGAATTGGTAGAACGAATAGAACAGCAAAAATCGGTGCACCCTCTTGACTGCCCTTAATGATATCGGCTAATACAAATATTTCTTTGCTGCAAGCAAGGATGTGTGGCTGCAGTTCCCTGCGGGAGAGGATATGGAGGAACGGAGAAAGTGCTCTTGCGAATGACACTCCTGTAAAAGTGACTCTCACGGTAGCTACTGTACATGTCCATAGCCATGGGCCCCAACAGCACCTTGGAATAAAAACACAAAATTTAGGGATTTTTAATGCTGAGATTCGACGTGAAAGCACACTTTGCCGTTTCAAACAAAATAGTCCTGTCCTCGCACGACACTGGTGAAGCGCAGTGATCCGGAGATCCTAAAATGTTTGAATTAACAGCCCATTAGCTTTGAAATGACAAAATGAGAGCATTTCAAAAAGGCCTTGTGATACAAGCCAGATACAGAAGCATTAAAATTGCTTTATGGGGTTCTGCAGGCCTGCTGACTGAGTCAAACGTTAAATGGTCATGACAGAGAAAGCGAAGCTTTGCCATTCTCTCTGAGTGCTTTCCTCTGAGCCCAGCAGGCCAGGAAAGCAAGAGAAGTTCCGATGGAGAAGCAGGATGAGCACAATAACCTTCACGGGACACAAAAGTTTAACTTTCGCTTGTTGTGGAGCTTTTCACCTCTATGTCATTAAGCTAAGAAGGACATTTTGCAGATTTTAAATGTACGTCATGTGGTTATTCTGTAATGCCATTATTATTTTTATTATGCAATAATAAAATAATTTATTGTTATGCGATCGCTATTATTGTCACTATTATTATAGTTTTACTCAGAAAATGTTACTTTAAAAGATTAAACATCAAATGGTCAATAATTACCACTGAAACAGAAAATGTAATATGTAATAATACAAGTATGGAACACAGCTGATATCATTTGTCATCGATGCTGCACAGTTTTGATGCGTCCTTTGGCAAAAAAAACTAAATGTGTTTGCGTGAATAATTTTGCCTTGTTTTGCCTTCCTCTGCGTTGCAAGCGCTGCAAAAAGCTGGCAACCAAAATTCGCGCTGCCCCAGATAAGAAAATGCTAGAAAGAATGAAAGCTGTTGCTTACGAAAAACGGTTCGTTCACACTTAGCTATCAAAGCAAATCAAATATGTCTGAATGTTTTTTAGCGTTTTTGTCGACATGTGCGATGAATCATCGCCACAAAGCCAGTTTAGACAATTTGTTCATAAGTAATCCCTTCCAGGCCTCACAGAGTCCTCAGTATTGGATTGGTTTACATGCAGGGTGGGGTGAATAAAATGCACTATTTTCCTTACAGACTGCGCTCTGCGCCAGAACAAAAGGACGAAATTGCTAACATTTGCAGGGCCGGCCTATAAATAGCTGTCATTTTACTGTCGCTGACTTGCAATTGCCAAGGTACCGTAGATGCAATTCACAGAGCGAAAGAGATCATGTATGTTTCATAGCAAAATGTGATTTATTAGGTGGAATAAAAGACCGGGGTCCCACGAATGGCTCCCATTGGGACCAGAAGTTTCCAGGAGGACATCTGAAGCAGAGCTAATGAACGTTGCCGGTAGATCCCAGTCCTCTTGGTCAACGCTGGCTGCCTTGAATGCGCTGCAACCTGAGCTCAAGTCTGTCAGGATTGCTGTAGCTTCATCACTCTTCCTTACGCTTAGATTTCAAGCTAAATTGGAGCCTCCGAGGCAAGCAACCAATGGCGTTTGAGTGTTATTCCACGAATTTCCAATAAGACCATTTAAAGCGTTGTTAAATGCCAAAAACAATACAAAAAGATGCGCAATGTAATTTAAACCGCAGTTGCACCGGTACCGCAGTCCACTTGGGCTGAAATTCAAAGTGCATATTTTGTCTTAAATCACAAAATACTTACATGTATGGGAGTCATATATCCATCTGCTTCTTTAAATGTGTCTTACCTATCATGAAGCTGCAGTGGCATGCAGGAAATATATATATATTTTTTTTGTAAAAACCCATATTAATGTTCAGCAGTGAATCACCGCTTGGGACGAAGCGGCTAAAGAAGAACTGCACAGAGGTGCTGACTGGGACTCAGCCATCACCCTGACCAGCCCCGAGCCAGATCGGGCAGTCCAAGCAGCATAAATCTCGGGAAAACGGAACCAACTTGAGGGGAAACCTACCCGTTGCTGCTTCATAACTCTTCCTGTTCCTCGCGGTTTTATTTTTTATTTCCTGCTTCTACGGTGATTGCACGAGCAGATGCAACGTGGCCTTGGAAGAGGAAAGCAATGGCGAACCCCTCTACCTGTCACACCACGGGGCAGCTCTGAGCCACGGGCCAGATTTCCCAGAAGGGGGTCTCGTGTTCTACTAAGATGTCAAAACAGGGGGAGCGGACGTCTTCCGCAGAGGTTGGAGTTGTAACTTCAACCCTCAAAGGCCGGCACGGCGCAGCACTGCAGGAGCCATTACGGCCTCGGGCAGTCGTGCCTTTGCGGCGTTACGTCGAGTTACTGTGATCTGCGTGGGTCTGAATGGACCCATTGGGTCATGTGATCAGTATGTCTGCCTGGTCAAGGGGTATTTAGAATCCAAGCCCATGGATTTAGCTGCGATTTAGCTCGGCGAGCGTCTTCGTGGGACATTTCCTTAAATACGTCGGCTCCATCCGTTGCGAAAAACACGCGATGATGTGTAAGCGTGCGTAACTGTTTCAGAAGGGTTTTCATTAACGGCGTTCCTGCTCCGTGGGGACCGAGCTGTAGTCCTGCCCTTTGTTTACAACCCAGAGGCCTTTGTGTTGTTTCCAGCAACGGGAAGAGATGGAGAAGAAAATGAACGTGGTTTGCATTACGGCAAAGAGATATAACAGGAAATCAGCGCTAACCGGTTACAGAGAATACACAGACATGAGGGAATGGCCAGACATTTTACTAATAATGCAGAAAGTTCATGCCTTGCTCACAACCGCCTATGACGATGGGACAACTTTTCAAATTCTTTCAGCCGTCTACAAATTTTAGGGAAATCCATTTTCCAGTTTGCCTTTACTGTATATTCATATATAAACTTATTTGTTTACTTTTGATGACCTATAACATCTTATGCAAGTATGTATGCGTGTGCTGGTCTGTGTTTTGCGTTCTCACTGGCTGTTTGTACGCATTCTAAGCTTGTCTTGAGCGCTGCCATAAACACATACTGGGTTGTAATTGTTTGTGTGCGGGGTTCTCCTATGGTTTCCCATGGAGATGCGTAGAAAGTGAACGCCGTGACTTTTTCTCCAAGGACAGCAAAACAGCAACGCCTGTTGATCGGTGTTTGTTTTCCAAGCCTCTCTGTATTAAACGCAACCCCCAAACAAAGTAAACATTCATGCAGCACTTTTAAAAAAAGCAGTGCTCAGCACCTCATTTCATTTGTTTTTATCACTCAAAGATCAAACGGGACTGTGTTCTGCACTCAGGCGTAATTGTTTATTATTATTATAATAATAATAATAATAATAATAATAATAATAATAATAATAATAATAATAATAATAATAATAATAAAAACCACCAGTAAATGCTGGCTACCGATCTAGCAACAATAGCTAATCGAGCAGGTCAACTTGGCAGCAACCTGGCACAAACTGCGGCCAGGTCCCCCGTTGCCATGGTCACCCTCGGAGACGGACTCCATTCTTTGAGATTTCCTGAGAGCAGCTCGATGCCACAAAGCAGCTCCAGTTTGGCTAAATGTGCTGACTTTACACTTCGGACGGGCAATTATTAGACGGCTGGCAGCCCGAGTCGGACCTCGAGGTGGAAATTAATTCATTTTTCCACTTTGTTCTTTGTGGGATTACTCGGGCCATATCGGAGCCTTCCCAGATGAAAGATGCTCGTCCCCCTGCCCGACATCCACATCACTCCAACAACAACAGGAACATCTCAGAAATCCTTACATGCCCTGTCATCCGCAATTTAAACATGCATTTATTTCTCACTGTTTTCCCCAGCTGCCCCGAGGACTCGTGCTCGCACTGGGCCATGGGGTTGCTTATTTTACTACCACTGAGCAACAGTTATTTGCGGGTTGTGCATGAAAGAGACAGCTGTATATTTTCAAAGTTTATGAAACAAAACACACTCTGAAGGAGCCTTATTTGATCCCCTCCGCCGTTTGCACACTCATTGTGGGAAGACCATTACTTGTGTTCACGGATACCAGGGCGAGCCTAGTGTTTTTGGCACTGCAAAAGGCATATTTAATAATTCAATTTACTGTCGATGCCATTTTTCGAGATTCCATCAATATATCCTGGGGTAATAAACATTTACAATACATGACTTAAAGTTGCAGATCGGCTGTTTGCAGAATATTGGAAGAGCTGTACGAGCTGAACACAAGAGTTGACCTTCTCTTCTAGTGTGAGAACCGAGCATGTTTACAGGCCCACTGAGATGAAGCCAGCAAATGAGTTCCAGTCTCATAGCACTTGCAGTCCATGTCTGGTCGATGGTTCAAGTCTCAGACTTAGTATCCATCCATCCATCCAGGCACCCTGGGAGGGACACAGGTTCTTCACAGTCAGGATTGACAGGCGAAACAAATTTTACCAAATTTCACCATAACAGTGGTTTATGGTGTCACAGTATGGATGTGGCAGTGGGTGCTGGATTTTGCTGGGTGTTAAAACTTGTCATTTACAATGAAACGTAAGGTAGTCGATATTTGCAGTTAAACGCAAAGAACGCAATCTATGTTTTTCAGTCTAGACAAAATGGTTTCCTTCTACAAGACCGATTTACAGAGAACTAAAAACCAACAAACGGCTTAAATCCAGGTAAACAAGACTCGCAAGCTGAGCTGAGATAAGTGCATATTTTCTCAACATATTGTTAGTGTCTGAGTTACACAGGTCATGTAGGAATATTAAACAAATCCTAAAGCAAATGCAAAGGTTTGTTGTTATCATTTCACTCTAATTCAATATTTTCAGGAAAAAAGCTGTGGGCAAATTCTGGTCCCTTCCATGCTTTTCTGAGTAAAGCTTCACTGAAACGGTTCACTGTGTACATCCTTGGGAGATCGATTTCCCCAAGTCCGCCTCCATGGGAAGTCAGATGGCTGCCAAAGGAGAGGCCATCTTAACTTTTGAGATTTGTTGGTCTGGGAGACGGCGTTCACGGTGCCAAGTCGCAGGACCGAAGCCAGCCTGCGCAAGACCACACAGTTCTGGAAACCAAGGGAAGGTACACAGTGAAACATTTGCTTCTGCGGCACCAAAAACCTCAGGCTTTCCCAATAAGCGGTCTTGTTTTTTAAGAGCACTGTTTTCTTGGGTCCATATCATAGAGAGCGGCACGGGCCGACTCTCTGGCATAAAATGAGACGCGGGGGACGGGAGGACCGTTGTGTCCCCTTGAATGTGACTTGCGTTGGACTCTGAGTGACATTTATTAGCTCAGGCGAGAGAAGCACCCAAATCCAGCCGCTGCAGATGTGGCAGATCAGTCTTCGAGAAAGAACGGATGAGACGGGACTCGGTTATGACGGCGCCGAGAGTCGGCAGTTACCGTAGACGAGAAGAGGAACGGAGCTGCAGCCTTTGCGCTTATCATTGCATCAACTTGTGTTTTGGCACGCACAAAAAACCCACATCTTACAGCAGAACTGCTGAATCTCAACAAAATGACACCCGTGCACAACCGGATGCGTTCATAAAGATGTGCCGCAGATAAGATATTAGAGGAATTAGAGGAATATTTGACAACAATGTACAACAGTGCGCTGTGGAACAAAAGAAGCAAGACCGAAGGCTCTGGTGTGCATTAGGAATAAAGCTTGTCAGCATTTTTATAGAAATAATTGGACTAATTTGCATCTCTCCCTGTTTTTGGATTTTTGCTGAACTGGATTCTTCAAAATTCCCCAGACTTTCTTACTCTGCGCTTGCTCCTTTGCTCTGCTGTTGTTATGTTGACTGCGTCTGTGAACATCTAACACCTTCACGTCTTACTATGTGCAACAAGCCTGGCCAAGACTTTCTCTCATCTTAAGACAGCGCTGGTGAATGGGTTGTACGAGCTGTCGTTGTCAAGAATCGCGGGCCAGCGGGGCAAATGCATGCAACGGAATCTAGAAAGATCTTTAAATATTTAAAAACGAAATGAAACGTTCGTGCAGAAGTTTATACTGGAGGATGCTGACATTAAAAGGTACTTAGTGTTGTGTTTAATGTGTTGACATGTCGTTCTTGTCCCTTTATGAAGGATTTGGGTATCCAGGGACTCTACGCAAGGTGAGAGGCAACTGCACTCTAAGGCAGAAATGCTGAGAACCGTGAAGAGAAATGGGAACCTTGAAAAGATGATTATGAAGGCATTCCAAGCCAAACAGACAGGTTGCCAGCGCTCTGGCCTCGAACGCCTAATTCATCACTTGGCCTGGATTTTATTATTAACATCTTTCTGACATTTGCTTCGAGACACGCAGGACCTCTTCTTGGACATCGTGGCAGCCGGCGCTCACCGTAACGGGAAGCAGGGTGGAGGAGCGCGGCCACGTCGTATGGCTTCCCTCGGCCCGGTGGCCGGTCTGGTGCGAAAAGGGTCATTTTTCGGGACTGAACGATGCCACTGTTTCAGGCAGGCGGCGTCGCGGTCAGGGTGGTCAGAGCTGCCGCCTTTGGCCTCCTGCTGCAGGACCTTCGATGAAGGTTTTCACCCTGAAAAATTGCCCAGCAGCATAAATGGGTAAATGACTGCAATTCGCTTAACAGCACAAGAAAAGTGTCAGCTAAATAAATAAAAATATACACGTGTGAAATGTTCCAGAAAACCTCAGTGCGCTCCTTGCGGGAGGCTGCCTTGCTCTCCTCTCCAGTGCCTCTGGGGGCACACGAATTCCTTTTTGGAGGTTCCTTAATAAAGTGGCTCCTTGCAGTGTAGCAGACAGCAGTGTTTTAAGCACTGTACATGGAAACAATTCCGTCTCTTGCGCGTTCCGCTCGGAAAATGGCCGGCACGTTTCGGCAGAGGTTTGAACCCCCAGAGTTCACGCGAAGGACTGCAACTGGGCCGTGTTAAGAGTCCGGGACGTGAACTCAACTTTACGCGGACCGACAGGACTCCTTTCCTTTGTGCATCGCTCTGGGCTCCGGTCCATGCAGATTTGATGACCAAATTATTACTTTGTTAAGAGCGCTGTGGGAAAATTACCTCCAAACTGTCATTATGGCATCGAGCATACGATGTATGAGCAGAAAAATGCACGCTGGGAGTAAACATCCGCAGGAGACCGCAGGCCATGTGCGAAGGAGTAATTTCTCCACACCTGCGCCGTCACAATGCCGTGAGCCTTGGTTTTGTCTGTCGACTGTTTGGAACCAAAAAGCCGAGAGAATGTCCACCTGTGTGTGTTGACTTGTGCACCCAGGACACGGGGGAACCTGGGGTGACCCCAGCTGCATCCGTCCATCAGCGAAGCTCCCATGGCTCTTACATCGCAGTCACCTTGGGGATTTATCTGCTCTGTCCTTCCTGGAGATTCCTGTCAGTGTGGGTCACCCCCTTCCCTGCTTGCGTGTCCTCAACTCTGCAAAAAAAACCAAACGTGTCGTAAAAAAAGGAACGCGGTCTCAGACACAGCATGTTTCTGTTTTCCACGGCTACTTGGGTCAAAAGGCTGCTGGGGAGCTCTGTTTCTCCTCTCACTTCGTGGCTCGGTGAGTCACGGTGCCCCCCGCGCGGCAGTCGGCCACGTGGCCGTCCGACGTCGGAGCAGGAATCCCCTGCAGCTTGGCAGCCGCAGGATCCTTGGCGCTTGACCCACGTAGCTGTCTGGCAGTGAATCTGCAACAGGGACACCGCCAGGGTGCCGTCTTTTACTTGCAGTCAGCACCCCCGGAGACCCCCCGCTCGCCACCCACCCACTACGCCACCGTGGCTCTCGCTCTCCCGCGTGCCTCCGTTTGATTCCTTGGGGAAAATAGCGCACACCATAATGTCATGCCACATATTGCTGTCCCATGTTGTCCTATCTGGCAACTCGTGGCCTCGAAAACAGACCTCGCCATGATCTTCCCTCTGTTTGTAAGTTTCTGTTTGTGCCATCAGAGAAGCCGTACGTTCATGTTGCATTTGCTCTCGCATACTCACGTGCTCTTCTCACTTACTAGGGCCAATACTTATGAATAAACTCCAGAACGTGGTCTTAGCGCAACACTTAACACTGGCGACTCCTCTGGATGCAGTTTGCCCCCCGTTTCCCCCGAGGCTCTCCTCGCCGGCCGTGTGGGAATGACGGCCACCAGTGGGTCTGAGCTGTGGCAGCAGGAGGGATGAATCACCCCGGGCCACGTGGCAAGTCGACGCAAAGGACACGGTGGCTCCGTCGGCTGCGGGCCGCAGACCGGGCCCCTGAGAGAGGGAGGGGGTCGGTCTCACATGCCTACACGTGGTGTCTGGGTGCTTGGAGCGCGCAGACGGGCGCCTGACCCTGCTGTGGTCTCACTGGCTGCCCGAAAAGCCTCTGCCAGACTGGCCTGTATCTCCCGTAGGCAAACCCACGTAAAACTCACTTTTTCATTATTTTACTTTATTAATACTGTAATTTACTCCTTACTCTTATTTACTCAATGTACTGTATATTCCTCATTATATTGTCCATTTGTTCATTACATGACTTTTGTTGTATTTCCTCATTGTACGATTTGCATGCCTTTTGTTTTTCCTTGTATATATCATGGTGAACCTCTGTTGCTAGTAAAATTCCACAAGCTGGGGCTGCAGACTGAGAGACCTTGGATAGTTCTTGTTTTTGGGATAT
Organism: Heterotis niloticus; assembly: GCA_018136845.1. NCBI lineage: Eukaryota > Metazoa > Chordata > Actinopteri > Osteoglossiformes > Osteoglossidae > Heterotis > Heterotis niloticus. The sequence goes on from CM030888.1 coordinate 1,705,756, forward strand.
TAGTTTCATTGTGTTTTAAAAGATGGAACAGATGTGCATTAATAGAAAACACGGTAATAAACCATTTTTACGCTGCATTGTGCTGAGTTCCAGATTCGGCCGCTTGATGGTCCCACTCAGAAGGGGTTCAGAACTGAAAGTATGGGCTATTGAACTGGCTCTGTACCTCAGAGCTGCTGAATTCCTCCCAACGTCCAAGATGGGTCTCATCCTTCTGAGTGCCATTTCCCTCCTGACAGCCACACAAATGAGCCCGACACCATCTGCTGTGATTCTCTGTGTATTTGCTCTTTGACTGCCACTCACACGGGCGGCTGCTGGAGGGATGCGACCCAGCAACGTGCTGGTCAGGCACACAAGCTGTGCTCTGGTCCTCTTGTGTCTGAAGCTCTTCATCTGCTGCTGATGCACTTTTGTTCCCTCTGAGCTGGATGTGAACACCTGTAACTGTAAATTACTTGGCAGCATGCAGTTTGTCGCCCAAGATGTCTTAAAGATGCAAATATCAAGGGAAAAACTTAAGCTATACTTAATATTTAAAGCGGCTGCGATGCTATACCGTAACATTAAATCTTACTGAAATGTTTACCTCCCAGAAAACTTGAACTGTCGCTATCAGTAGTGAGCAGAAGTGTAGACATATTAACAAGAAACCAAAAAATCTCCTTCACCATCCTGTCGTGCTGGAGGATGTCTTTCTGTTGCCGAGACTTCCTTTTAAAACAAACGGGCGAAAAAAATCCATTTCTGTTCCAGGGATTCGTTTTTCTCCCTCAGCCATTGTGACTTTGTTTAGCAGCATTGTGAAGGGAACAGACGCTGGAAACACACAGAAATGACAGGGTTTATATCAACTTAATGATGGAAGCATAAATCTCACTCAGTATTTACAGCAAAAGAGGGAACCCAACAATGAGAAACGGATTCTCATATCTAATTTTTCACCGATGAGAATAAAGCGCGCCACTGTCAAGCATCCCTTTTTCTTCATCCCAAATGGGTTGAGGCCGCTGTGTTGTGCAATGTCATTTTAACACAAGCAGGGTTCCAAAATGATTTAATTCTATTATGTGCAAACGGTTAAAAACAGCAAAGTAGCCTGCGTGCAAAATGCGAACGAACGCATGCCTGCGTCATAGTAAATTTGCGCTACGAGCGGTGGGACGAGCGTCCCTGACCTGCGAAAGCCGATCCTCAAACTCGAATAAAACATCTTGCGTTACCTTTAACTGTCTCATTGACGCAGACCCCCCAGGGGCAGGAAGAATGTGGTTCTCCTTAACAGGACCGCCGTCTTCCCAAAAGTCCCCAAAGGATGCATGACGCTAGGAGCGGAGAGAGTGTGGTGGAGAGGAACATTTTTTACAAGTTTAATTATGAACTGAGCCACAGTTTTTTTTTTTGCTTTGGTTAACTTTCTCTTTCATTTCACGCGGCGCTCCAAGGTGACCCCTCACGACCTGGCAGAAGAAATGAGAAAAATGGCAGACGCAAAACGATGTTACGCGCAAAAACAAGGGTAGTGTTAACCTCTGAAAACTGGCGGGCAAGTGGGATTATAGGACATGGTTTTAAATTTTTTTTGGGGGGGGGGGGGGGGGGGCAAAAAAGAGCTACTGAGTTTCAGGCCCATTTCTCAACTGTGCAGTTCTCAGCGGGGGTCAAAGGTGAATACCAGCTCAGGCAACTTGGGAGTCGTTCAAGAGCCCAGGTCAGTGGGAAGAGAGCGTCTTTTTGTGCATGGGTGCAGCAGGATGCTTGAGTAAATGGCAGATTGAAGTAACAGTACTATTTAATTTGGACGGTTCAGAATAATCCACGATAGCTGTCGTTCCTGGAATCTCATCCGCTGGTCTCAGAAACACTGCTAGTAAAACTGTCGGGAGGATTTACGTCTTTGGTGCGCCGGCATCTGTGGTTTTCGCAGGAACGGCTATGAGCAAATGCAGCAGAAACAAACTTTGTCCTTCCAGTTCATAAAGAGCTTTACAAAACAAAATCTGTGTTCTGCACAAATTCCCTGGTACAGCCGCCGCCCGTCTTTGCACATTGAGCATTACAACAAGGCTCCACAAGCGTCTTTCTAGATTGATCGATTATGGATTATGGATTATGGATTGTTGTGCTTTTGTGTAAAGTTGATCTCAAGCTACAGTGGATTATCGCTGCCCTGTGATGACTGTGGCCTTCAAAACAGAGACAAAAGGTGCTCGACGGCAATGTTTATCCTTCAAATTGCCAGTAAGTGCCACTTTGTTATCCTACACCGAAGGTGGAGAGGCCTGGTGTCGGAGACAGTGTTTGTGAAAGGAACTGGGTTAACTCTGGTGTCACCTGCCTCGAGGCCAGGGCCACGGTACAAGGTGTACGTTTCACTCTCATTATTTCACACACACTGATTCCATTATCAGCGCTCTGGGTCATTCTGTGAAACTTACTTCACGAGTGGGTGAGGTTCTATAAGCAACATCCTTTAAATGTTCTCGTGTTCTTTATTCAAATCAATTTCCCCGCCAAGACTTGGGGATTAACCGCAAAGCTGAATGGGGCCTAAGTTGGGGGTCCAAAGTCAGGGTCCCAGCTGGGGGGCTCAAGAGTGTCCTGCGGTGTCTAGATTTGTTTTTGTCTTCCTCCTCGTGCGTTTCACCCCTTTGCTCGGGGGACTTTGCACATTAAAAGGTTAATTCGTTCCACCAGCATCGGTTCGCACTGTCTGGGGTCTCCACCAACACTCGGGATCCACAGACGCGTGGCGGGTCGCGTGAAGAGGTGCCGGCCTTGTGCCGGACCACACAACCACCGGCGCCTCTGGAGAAATCACGGGGTATGAAATTGAGTTTTGGGCTCTGTGAATTTACGGTCCCTGTTTAATTTAGCCCAACCACGGCTACAGGAAGTACGAGGAGACCCCCTTGTGCTGTGTATTTTTCAAAGGAAGCTTTCGTACAAAAGCGGGAATTACGAATCCGAATATATTGTGGCCGCAGAGCCCGGCTGAAACTAAATAAATGCGGCCGAGCGGTCCCTAAAAAGTGGTGGTCACCACAGAAGAATAATAAGATTATTTTAGTCTGGATGTCAATATTCCCAACAGGTGGTTAAAAATAGATTCCTTTCGTTTTGTTTGGACGACAGAAAACGAAGACTCCAGGACTCGGTTTTGAAACGCAAGGAAGCCCAGGCTTTCGCGTAGGAAGCGAGGGCAATGACATCGCTAATCACGCAGCATGCGAGGTCCTTGTTTTTACAGCAAGTTCTGCTTCATTTGCTGCGAGGTCCTTGCGACTTGGTCGGATCTGGAATTTTCTGTGCAATGAAGCCACGTGCGTGAAGCACTCACCAATGCCAAAGCGGTGTGTATGAGTAAAAAGGAACGATTATGACTATGAGCAAGGAACGTGCGGCCGACCTCCTCGTGGAAAGCGTGGAGGCGCAGCAGCCGATGCGGGGGTCGGGGCCGAAACATCTGGCCTTGCTCCCTGCTCTTTCTGTAGCGCCACAGAGCAAGCATTTACCCTGGACCGATGCGGTAAATAGTGTACAACTCGAAAAATAATGTATAGCAGCAAAGCTTAGCGTGCAACCCTGTTGCTGTAGGTCGCTTTGAAGACAAAGCTCAGCCCAAACAAATTTTACCAGAATTTAATAACCTCCTGAGCCCAACTGCTCAGTGTGTCCTCTCTGAAAGATGCTTACTTTTCCCAAACTGTGTGCGCTTACAGTGCTGACTCCTAGTACACTTTACAGAGAATTTCAGCATGCACTGTGGTATAAATGGGTAAATCGGTGTAAGTACAAACCCACACCTTTACTCTGAACAAAAGCCTCAGCCTCGGCGAGTTAATGAAAAAGTTAAATGATCCATCTCTTGACACCCAACTTATGAGACGCAAGTCCTTCCACACCTGGGGACAGGTGACCCTGGCTGCAGTCTGGAAGAAGCCTTCCGCCCCCTGGATCCCCTGCTTCCAGCCTCTCCGATGTGCTGCTCGGCCTCTGCCAATGAAGACAAATGCTTGCGGCCCTGCCGCTAATTCGGCCTCCGATTCAAACGTTTTGCTACGCGGGAACCAGAACGGAGCGAGTCCCCTCGTCCTCCCAGTTTCCCGGGTAAAGCCGATTTGTTTCCGCCGTCCACCCCTGGAAGCGGCAGCGCAGGATGTTAGGAGAAGGTCGGTTTCACCACGCCCATGGCTGCCCCATGACTTCTCATCAGCATTTATCTCTCAGAGGAAAACCCACCTAAAACCAACTGTAGATCAAGAACCTGCAGGAAGCGCAGCTTTGCTCATTTTAATCTTTGAGCAGCGCATTCATCTCTTTCAAACCACACTGCATTATGATTTAAAAATTATATATTTATAGCCTTGCAAGCCAATGGTAAACTAAACCCCGTGCTGAAGTGAAAGTATAGACATGTATTGTGTTCTTTCTTTTTGATAATTGCTTCCATATTCCTGGCCCCTCTGGTTAGTATCGAGCTGTATTGTTTATTGCTTTTGAAACGAGAAGAAATGTTTCCCCGGTATGAAAACAGCAGCTGTTGGTTCAAATTCAGATTCCCTTGCCATGAGAGGCTTAGGAATATTAGCCTTGTCTCAGGTTTATGTCAGAGAAACCCAGGTTGCGCAGGGACAGCACACGCTCATTATTTTGGGGCTGTTTTTGTCCTCTCTCTTATTCTCTCAAAGTGCTCGGTCAGTGCCCCCCCCCCCCAATGCATCCCCGTGCCTTTGGTTTGGGTGCCACTTAAGAAGTTTGCCACCTGGACCAAATTTCCTTATTTTATTTAATTTTTTCCATTTTAAAGAAACCCTCTCAGCAGAACTGACCCAGGTACCGAATGTTAAGCGGTGTTTTGGAAGGAAACCTGCGTTCGACAGACTGACCCATGGTTCGGTGTGCCGTTATGGGGCTCCGTGCAGAAGACGCTGGGCTGTTTGTATATTTGGTCAAACTGTGCACTTAGAATATTGGGGTCCATCTTGTTGCAGTGCTATGGTGATCCATTACCGCTGCTGTCGCACCTTCTTTCCATCTGCTGGTCAGAGGAGTTCCACGCCCCGGATCCCCCTTTGCTCAGTTTACTTCTCCCTCACATCCAGGTTTCCCGCGTCTCCGTCCACAGGGATGCCGATCGCTCTGCACAGCTTTACCCTGTGCTCCCATTTGGTTTATTATTGCTGCTTAAAAACCCATTGCTCACGGTCATTCTGCTGTTGCCGCAGATCCTAGGATGTCTTAACTTTAGCTTACAGATTTAAACTAACTTAAACTTACAGGTTTAAAACCTTTTTGTGGTTCTGCAGCCCTGGCCAACAACTCAAAGACCTCAGTTTCCGGAAACAGTGAATATTTACAACGGCGATTTCCTTCCTCGATTTCAAACCTGCGTTCTCTGTTCACAGATCCCGTTCATTTGTACCCAGATTCCACATCAGCCGACTGCGCAGAGGCATCCCATGACAGAGGGTTATTTGTTCTTCATCTGTTTATTGTTTCTTTTATTTATTTTTATTTAGTTTGTACGCTCAGCTACTTGCAGTGATTTACCCATTTAAATGGCTGGGTAATTTCAGTTGTATAGGTTCAATAGGTAGGAACCTCATTCGGTGGAACTACAACAGAAGTCGCGATTCAATCCCGGGTCCTCTGAGTGCAAGGTGATGCCTCTAATTACTGCGCCCCCCGGTGGCCCCCAAAAGTGCCTACGAGACCCATCCATTCCTTGAAAAAGGTCCAACAACTCTGTAACCGGGGAGCCCAGCCAGTAGATGTCCCCTGGCAAAGGCGAACCGTCCGGCCGGTACTCATATTGCCGATTATTATTTCGACCATTTAAAAAAATCGCGCATCCTGGATTTTTTGGCAACTTTTGTTTTTCCAAAACTGTTTCTTGGTAACCGCACAACAATTTACACGGGCATGTGTAGTATGAACATTAGGACATGTATGCGTTCGGCCTTCCTCTTTTTCGCAACTTATTTCGCCGAACATATGGTGTGGAAGACAACAGATGCTTCAGCCCGCTTAAGAATAAACCATTTCGTGTTATTAATGTTATTTATTTTCTTTGCAGACACGTTTATCCAAAGCACAGCAATTTCAGTTGTATAGTTTATTATTTGTAGTGCGGGATATTTACTGAAGTAATTCCTGGTAAGTACCATGCTCAAGGGTTCAACAGATGTTGCGGTGAGGCAGCGAGGTTCTAGTTCAGTTGGCAGTAAAACACAACATTGTTGGTAAGGCCCTCGAATTAAGAGCTATTTGTTGCAGATGTTCCTCCAGTTGAAACCCACGGGCAGAGCGATAATAGTTCACCTCTGATCTCGTCTTCAGCACATTTTACGTTTGCGTTGCATCTTCAGAAGCTCTCACCGTGGCTTCATTTGCATTGTTACGAACGTCTTTAAGGGTTAGAATCGGTCGTCTTCTCCATAACCCATTTATCATGTTTAAAACGTGACGTCAGACCGCACTCTGTCTGGTGTCAAATGTGCTATTTTTTTTACTTTTGTTTACCGGATGCTTTTCTTCAAGGCGACCAACAACATTGCAGTCATTCACCTTTCATACGAGATTTTGCTATGTGAGCGCAGAGTGCTGCAGCCTAGAGAGGACGTGCCAATGTGGCTCTTGGGTGACAGCTCTGACCGCTGCTGCCCTCCCCGTTATCTGTGTACTTTTTTCACACGAAAGGGCGTGGGGTTGAATCTTGGCTCGCGCTGGCTTACTCCTTAGTTGTGTGGAATAATTCAGGTCGACTGTAGATGATCTGGGTTCGACGACGGCCTGGTTTGTTTTTCAGAGCGAGCCATGTGCCTGCGCACGCAACCCACAGCATCGCGTAGCTTTGCGCCGAGTTCCCGAGACCTTCGAGTTGTTTTTCAAAGCCCGGGGGGCCGCGTTTGTTACAACCTCATTTGCCATTTTCTGTTTTGCGTGGGCACCGGGCACCTTTGCCGTGGCATCTCGGCAAGGATGCGTCCAGGCCCGAGGAGTGAGAAAGCGGCGCAAGCGGTAAACAACGCTCGACACAGACAGCCCCCTGGCAGACGTGCGTCATCGAGATTTTCGGTTACTGAATTTTCCATGCCCAACAGCTGCTCTAACTCACAGCCTCGTGGCGTGTGTGGACAGCCATCACTCTCATCTCAGATGAGTCAGGCCTCAGTCACCGTGGGCCAGCTGAGGATTAACACGCTGCCACAAGCGCACGCACTTTTTTGCGCTGCAAGGACTGCTGAGCTCCCACACCGGGTTGTGCTCGTGATATCTGTACACGCAAGGCAGTTCCTGGCCCGGACCGTCATGGGACAAACATTGCGGGAGCGTTACGAGTTTGGATGTGCGCCACGTTTGCTTCCCGGCTGTTGCCCCCAACACGGTTAGGTGGCATCGCGAAATTCGGAACGTTTTTCTCCGCCGCTGAAGATAACAGAGACGACAGATTCGACCGCCAAACCTGCTGGCATACTGACTACGTGCAGAAGCGTGGCTGAGGGAAGTGCGAAGCGCTCAGTTTACCGGCATCAATAAAATGGGTCAAGTCAACATAACCCGCGGTATAATGGGGACCTCTGGTGGACATTTATCGGGCCTAATGATGGGCTCGCTCGGAAAATCCGCATTTCGGCGAACGCTGAACGCGCGTTCCACCAGGTTCCCCTTTATTAGCGTATGTTAAGTTGTTTGAAGTGGGATTTGTCTTACTGAGTACAGTAGAGCAATTGTCTTCATAAAATAAACCCGATATGCAGTATCTGCTAATAAGATGATGGAGGATTAGCTACTTCATGAGGGTTACGTATTTTAAAATCAGAATCGCTGCTTAATTCTTTCAGCATGTTCTTTCAGTCAGCGACCAAACTGGAGCTGATCTCTTTTGGATTGACCATCTGCTGCTGGTTTATTGACTCGCGGGCTAGAATTCGACTCGACGGCCAAGTGCGAGCTGCGCTTGAGAAAGAGTCGAAGCAGCAGGTGTTTCCCAAGTTTGCGGTCCGATTGTTTACGTCCCGAAGGCATCCCAAGCATTTGTGTGACTCTGGGGTGTTTTGTTGAACTCACGCGCTCCTTCATTATTTATTTCATCATTCAAACAAAAGAGTTTACCTTTGTCTGAATTTTTATTTAGTTCCTCCAAATCTTAGACGGCCATCTACAACGTAGGTCCTTAACCTTTTCTCGGTCAAACACCCCTGTAAGAATGTCGGGAACCTAATGACCCCTCCTAGCAAAAAAAGTCTGGAAACAAATTGAGAAAAATCTTGCGCGTAGTTTATTAATGACATTTATATAGAATTTTATAGTAGACAATAATAGTGTAGTAATGTAATGCAGTTTAATTTTTGCTTATGTTCCATTTATGTCATTTTTTGAAGCAAGCCTGCGCTTCGCCGATCGCTTGATGTTCATCCATGGACCCCCCACCGGGACTCCACAGGCCTCAGGATAAAAACGCCTGGGCAGCGATGCAGGACACGGATGAACTGTTGTATTAGCCGAATCACGTGGAACCCTCATTGCGTGCATGCATGTCACTGCGACGAGAGCGATTTTTGCACTAATATGGGAAATCAGACTCCAAAATTTTTTGGAAAAGTTAACACTAAGGTAAAATATTGCAAAATACACATCTCCACCAAGAACAAAATGAACTTAGTTCCCAAGAGAGAAATGAACGCGCCCGATCGTTTCTGCTCTGACAGAGGAGATATGGCCGTAGGCCTCCCGGCATCCTGAGATAGAGCAGGCCTGCAGCAGGGGGCCAAGTGTTCAGCCCTGGGGAACACCCAACAGGCTGTTAGAGAAACCACTGTAGCCTGTGGAAACACTCTTTGACAGGGGGTCAGGGGCAGGTCAGCACCTCGCCGTGACCACCTCATCCTTCCCAGCTTTTCTTTTCAGAGGCCTCGCTGGCACCAGCCAGGAGGGCGGAGTCTATGGGGAGGGCGATGTGTGATGTGCTTAATGTCAGTGTGGACGGTCCCGACTGTGCGGAGCGTAGGTTTCCCTTTCGTGCTTTGCATCGACCTCACCGCGAACCTGAAAGATCCACAAATAATCCTTTTCCTGTGTTATGAAGTCCCGCGCAAGGGCGGTGTCGTGCGTGTGGGAGACAGGATCGGGCGAAAGCGACAGCCAGATGTGCCCTCCGAGTGCCGACATCTCGCCTTCCCGTGTGTTTACTCACAACATGGGCAAACATTTACAAACCTCTGTAAACACATGTCCAAGGAAACACGTGACAGCACCTTCCACATGTTTGGTGCAATAAAACACTCTCATCAGGGCCGGGTGAACCCTGGAGTGTGAGAGAGAAGTTCCATAAGTGTTCCAGCTCCACTGTGGCTCAATACCAAGAGTCTTAATGCGATTTTTCTCGCCTGGCATAAACCTGTCCTCTTCTTTGCAAAGTTCCAGCTTTGTCAGTTTTTCCTCCGTGCCATCTGTGGACCTGGGACTGCCGTGCGTTCGAGGGATAGCAGCCTCCCTACGGCCTCACACGTAAACATCCGGCTTTGTCCCAACACAAAACCTTTGCATAAGCGCCACACAACCTGCAAAAACTTGCAGAGTCGCAAAATCCAACTTCTGTTCTGCAGGTGAGTCAATGGATGGAATGCGAACACTGATCACGGAGCCACAATATTTGCTTGTTTTTTAAACAAATATTTGGTGTTTCTTCCTGTCTGCTGTTAAGGTTAACCGAACACGCGAAAAACAGTGCCGTCTTGAGAACGGAGACACGTTAGCCGTCTCGCAGCGTCCTTGGCCTGGCTGCATTTGTAGCAGATGGTGCGTTGCGGCAGTCGAGAGAGCGTCCGCACTGTGCGGCCACTCGGGCCCGATCCGCCAGAGGTGGTTCTTATCAGCAAGTACACAAACAGTCCCATTCAAACAAACATCTGCGTATCCCTTCATCCTGGGTCATCAGAGAACAAGATGGAGCTCTGGAAAAGAAAACATAGTAAATGGTGCTGCACTGCATAGTCCATAGAGTACCTTCAAGCAAGGCAGTAAAAATAGCCCCGCTGTTTAAATGGGTAAAAACAGTTAAGTTTAAAAATTCAACACCGGAGAAAAAGGTGTAAACTAAATGAATACAAATAGTGAGCAGTATTAGAGCAAATTTTAAAAGGTTCACAACCCGATATAATTTGCTTTGGCTTGTGGATTCACCAGTCCAGCGCAGAAAAAGGCGATTTTATGTGCCAACACTCCTCCTCAGCTCAAGAGCACAATTGGGCCCAGTAGTCTGTTGGAAACTTGATTTGTTCATAGATTTAAAGTAACTTTAATCACAAAGTCACAATGAGTAAAAATTGTCATGCTTCAGACTTTATGTATTTACAGGCAGGTATCTGTACAGTTTCAGATATAGCTGTAATAAATATATACTTTTTAAGTACTTTAAAAGCAAAGTAAAAAAGTTTTCAATGAACTCTTGTATACCAGAGACAAGCTGTAAACATTGTGGAACTGAGTTGTATAAAGGCAGTCCGACACGCCGATTCTTTTTTGATGCACTCTACTGCCATCTATTGCCTGGGCAGGTAAACACAGCTCACGTTCCCTGTAGCAAACAAACTTCAGAGAACAAATAAGCTAAGAAAATATGATTAAAAGTAAATAAATAAACTGGAGCACGTCTATATTTTTGAAAGTCCGTAACCCAACCGTTTGTTATGTGAACGGCAAATGTAGTTAGAAAAAATATTACTCTTCACTTTGAGTGACTGACAGTGATCAGACAAGGATACCGCAGTAAAACAGTGGAGATCAAATTTGTCTACATCTCTAGTGTAATTCAGTTTGACTGTTTATTTCTTTTGGACTCCAGCAGCAGACAGCTCAGACATAGGTGCAGAGTGAAAGAGCAAGAGTGTTTCTACAGTGTCTTCGACATACAAAAACACGCAATTTCCATCAAAAGCCCTCGCCGCAAAGGGTCGCACGCCCACCCCTGCGGTGTCTATATGATGTTTGACTTCCAAATGAAACCTTTTCACCTCATGATCAAATTCATATTGCTTTGCTTCAACAAAACAAACATGAGCTGTGCTGTAAAGGAGGGAAAGTGTCTGAGTTTTGAAGACAGTTAGGGGCCCTTTTAACACACTTTGTAGCCAGGGCCTACAGTATTTTCACCAGAACGCATCAGACCAGGATCCAGTTCACAGAGGGTGAACGATGACAGGAGGAGATGTCTGTCAGATAGCCACCATTTTTGTGGCTTCCCACAGTCGCCGAGCCCAGACAGATGGTCCAGAGGTGGTAACAGTTCCCGCTGCACCGAAAGGAGGGACCAGGCTCCAATCCTGGGGTCTTCACAGAGGCTTCTGGGACCCTTTGGGTGGCCACACCTCCTGAAAACACAAAATGAATCAATGACAAAGTGGAGAGCTACAGCCAATGAACACATCCCACCCAGGCCACAATTTACAACCTGGGAAAATGAAGAAGTTCTGGCAGATTCTACATTTGTTCCTTCCAACCATTCTAAGGTGAAAAGTTGTATCATAACCAGTGTCAGATTTAATTCAGACGTACAGTAATTAAAGTCTATCTTTTGTGGACTGAACAGCGGCTTAATGCCCGGGGAAAAGAGAATCTATTTTGACGTTTCTGGATATCTCTGGCAAGACTAACCAAGGTCATTTGAAACACGGCAGCTTTTACCCTCTGTGCAATAAATTGTTTTATTAGGACTGGTGACCGTCAGGAGCTCCTCCTTCAGCCTTTTATGGGTTTCTTTCTGTGATGTTCAGCGAAAGGAAGCCTAAAGATATTTATATGGTATTTACACTTCCTCTGTGCACTCTGGTTTACTCCTACAGTTCAGTGATTTGTATTTTAGGTCCATTAGTGACTCTGAATTGCCTTTGGTTGTATGTGTGTGTGTGTGTGTGTGTGTGTGTGTGTGTGTGTGTGTGTGTGCACGTGCGCATGCAGTGTTGATAATGGGATAGAAGTGTGGCTGTGGTTTTATTGCCCTTACACCAGTGTTGTTGGTAATGTTTGTGATCACCGGGGGTCTAAAGTACCACCGTGATGTCTTACTGGAAGAGGTGACACTTTACTGCTGAGCTCTTTGTACGGATGTCAACGCTTGACCACCTCGGATGTAACACCGGCCATTAAATCCAGACCCCTGTCGGTCGATCTGTGTTTGGGAAAGGCAGGATGAACTTAGAGGGCCATCATCTGGCCAGCTGTAGAACTTCATCTTCTCCTTAAGCGGACTCAAATTACGTGATGAACAGATTCTGTGGGTTGCTCTGCGCTGTCATGGCCACTAACTGGAAATTGAAATCTGGGAGTAGAAGTTGGGGGAGGTCTCTGTGACACAGTGGGCTGGAACACAGCTGATTGAAAGCCACACCCACCTGTGGTTCCTTCTTTGGTGTTGGGTGTCACTCTTGGCCGGAGCTCCATCCTCCGCTCGGTTCCGCAGCTCCATCAGCTCCACCTCCATTGTGCCTATCTGCTGTAGCAGGGCTTCCTTCTCCTCTGACATGGACTGTTTAAACCTTGGAAAAGGTACCAACACTTCTTCTTATAAAGGATCCTGTTTTTGGGGCATTGATTTGTAGCTCAGTAACTGTATTGTGAGATCATGTGCTTAGTACTAAAGGTGTAGGGCAGAGGCAGGTAGTAATCATTTACATTTACTTATTACCTGTAGTCAGGTAAACATTTTGGACAATCTGTACTGTTCAGAGAAGTTTGTTCAATGTGTCATACAGTTTTGGAATCACGCAGACATGTTTTCCTAAACGTATAACAAATCTGCACAGTATCTAATGTATAACTCACCATAAGCAAATACACTGCCCGGCCAAAAAAAGTCAGAGACTCTAATATTTCATTATTGCAAGAGCGCCTTTAGCTTCGATTACGGCACGCATTCGCCGTGGCATCGTTTCAATAAGGTTTTGCAACGTCACAACATTTATTTCCGTCCAGAGTTGCATTCATTTTTCGCCAAGATCTTGTATTGATGATGGGAGAGTCGTAGGGCTGCGTAAAGCCTTCTCCAGCACATCCCAAAGATTTGACTCTGTGGTGACCAATCCATGTGTGAAAATGATGTCTCTCTGAAGCACTCTTTCACAACTTGAGCCCCATGAGTCCTGGCATTGTCATCTTTGAAGAAAAAATCCTTTGCTGGAAAAACCTGCTCATTCAGTATATTCAGGTAGTCAGCTGAGCTCATTTTTTGGGCACATAACGTTGCTGAACCTACACTTGACCAACTAAGTTCAATCCATTTGCTGACTTTTTTTTTTGACCGGTCAGTGTATAAGCTGCACATCTACACCACTGCCTACAGCTGATGTGTGTCAGAGTCGGTGTCCATGAGTTCCATAGCCATTCAGAAACCCATCGCAGTAGCTGATTGTGTCGGTGCATTGCTAAACTGTTCCTTAATTCGGTAAACAGCCTTGAGTGCTTAAAAATAAAGAACCAAGGGGAGCTTCATACTGTTATAAGTCAACAGCAATGTGGACATCTACCAAACACTTCTTTAGTTAAGTAAATGTTTGTGTGGAGACTCTTGCTTGTGTACTGTGTCTGGCTACTCTACCCGGCCCTGGATGGACAACAGGTGGCACAGTGGTTACAGCTTTCACTTTTTAATCTAAATGTGCTTGGCTGAAACCCCACTTCTGTTCCACAGTCCTCGATAAAGACATTTCACCTCGGTAAAAAATTACCCAGCGGTATAAATGGGTAAATCACTGTAAATAGTTTGGCGTGTTAAGCTGCTATGGAGCAAATCATTAATGGCATAAATAAAGTGAATCCACAGAGTTTGCCTTGAATGCATGGGGTTGAGGGGTTGCAAGGGTGGACCTTTTGACGCAGTCGTTCCAGTTGCGCTGCTGCTCGCACAGCCCCTCAAACTGCTCTGCTATCTCATGCAGCTTCTGCAGGCTGCCCTCCTCCTGCTGCAGCTGTTCCACTGCCACCTGGTGGTGGCATCGCAGCTCCTCCAGCTCCTTGGATCGACTGTAAATTTAAGAAAAAAAAGCTGGATACACAGTTGGCCAGAGAGCAACACAGAAGACTACAAATCCCACAATCCTCTTCATCAGAGACCAGTAGGGGTCAATACAGGGCATCTAATTGCAAGATGTCCACAGTCACAAAGACAATAGATTAAATTAAATCTATCCAATAATTTTTAACAAGTGCTTGTTCAATGCAAATTCAGAGTGTTTTATAGTTTATCCTGGAAACATGGGGTATGAAATAGCATACAGATGTGCTTTATTACAACTGTCCTCCACATTTGGGTTTGGACTTTGGGCATAAACCCATGAGAATGCAGGGGAAATAAACTACACAGAATGAGCTGGAACCGAGGTTGCACCAAAATAAAGTGAAATTAAACTGATTTGCCTGTATTGCGTGTATAAGTGCATGAACCATTAAAAGAGGCTTAAGAATTCTATACTTGCTAAAGTTGGTGGAGGAATTAGTGGTGCAGACACCTCTGAATTCCCCCTTTTTTTTTTAACCACCATGGTGGTGAAAATTCTCTGGGTCAAGTCTGAAATAGCACTTTTATAAACTGAGGGTGTAAAGTTCTCTTTTAACCAACATTTTTTTCTTTAAGGCTGAAACAAGTTTTTCAGTGAGTTTAGAAGTTCGCTGTCAATATTTAAATGAAAAGGTGTCCAACTGGGTCACCTTTAGGATTTTTTAGCATTAAGTTTTAAAGAAAAACTCATTCTGCTTTCTTTTTCCTGCTGGATCCAGCACCTGTCCAGCTGAGCCTGCAGCTCTTCCACCTGCTCAGCTCTCTGCAGACTCTCCTCCCGCAGCTGATCCACCAGCTCTTCCAGCTGTGCCTCCGAAGCCTGCAGCTGCTGCAGCTCTGTGCCCACCTGCGCCAGTTGTCGCGCCAACAACTCTACAACCCAGGAGCCCCCACGTCCAGCTCTGTACAGCTGCTGCTGCAGCAATTCTACCTGCACCTGCACGCATACAACACACACAATCGTGGAGGTAACACGGCATGCGCTGCACTACAGCACACACGCACAGAAATAGGCATGCTCATGCAAGTGCAGAAGTATGCGACATAACAGACAAGAAGACACACACAAGTGCATATTTTCAAGCATGATTGTCATATTTAAAAAAGAAAATAACAGCAAGTTCACAGCAAGACACATACAGTACTATAACAGTACAGTAATTCTCACTTTTGTAAAGACCTTAATTTAGTACATAAGGATGTATAAAAATATATGTAGTATTATTGTGTTCATAATGTATTCATACCCTCTCTCTCACACACACACACACACACACACACACAGAGAGAGAGAAGGGCAGAGAATTCTGTTATGAAATTATGAAACCTTTGTGATGCTACCAGTGACAAAAGATAAATCTTTGCTACCTGCTGATGCCACTTTTGCTCAAGCAGCTGCTGCTGTTCCACGCACAGCTGAATGTTGATTTTTTCCTGCTGGCTCAGACGCTCAGACAGGGTCTTCAGCTGCATCCTCATGGTCCTTTCCCTGCTTCCAGCCATCAGAATCTCCCTCTCCAGCAGCACTGCAGCAGCAAACAGGTAAGGAGTGAGATATAATTACCTGTTCATGTCCAGTGATGGTCCTTAGTCCTAGACAACTACATCCCAATTTCAACTTTTTCTCATTTTTCCCAACCACTGCAGTCACAGTGGTCTAGAATCTATCCTGCCAGCAAAGGGCATGACCATAAACCTTTCTGAATTTAACAAATTATAATAGTAAATGCTCTAAATGCAATAAATGATAAATAGCACCAATAATGGCAGTAATGCCAAAAACTGATACTTAAATATAATTCAGATCAGGTGAAAAGGAATTTCATTAAATCATACCAGTTTAAATAGAAAACAAAGGAGTTTTATAAAAATTAACATTTTAAATGATAAAATCCAAGTAAACAATTCACCTCCAATCATAAACACAGTATAATGGCTGAGAATGCTCTCCGAGGTGTTAGTCAGGTTTGAACTTTGAGCCCAATATGTGGAGGCTTTTTCAGGATTTAAAGCCGAATGTTCATCCCTGCGGTTTACCTGTTCAGTGCTGCTTGTTTTACAGTAACTGTGGTAAAAGGCTGTGACTGTTGCTGCCTGCGACAGACTCACTGGATGATGCAGGATTACACCGTCTGGAAGTTTGCCGTCTCTAATACGCACATTAGTTTTAAAAACTCATCTTGAAAAAATATGACAGGTCTTTGGTTAACAAAGTTCATTTTTGAGTTTTTACTCTAAGCACCTAAAGAATGTGTCATCAAGCTGTGACTTCCCAGCATGCAGTGCACCAGCAATCCAGCAGACATACAGCATGTACCTTTCTCCCACGTGAGTTGGGTGCATTTTGCCGTGAGGGTCTCCACCCGCCTGTGCTCCTCATCGCCGTGCATCTGAAGGGACCTCCTCATGTCCTCCTGAGTGTCTCACACAACATCTGCTCAGTGCTTCACCTCCTTTACCATGTAGGAGAAAGGTATGCTAAATCTTATTACCTGTTCAAAGTCAAGCCACTCCTACTTGATACCGAGCGCAACAACACCACACCCGAACTGATGTTCCCAAACGGTTGATACACAGGAGTTCAAATCATTCTTGTAGCAGGAAACATAAGGAAGGGATACTTTACAACTTATCTTACAGGTATTAAGGGTAAATCCCTTCTCTAAATAAGCTTTTTTTAATAGTTTTGCAGCAACGGCAGCTTCATTAGTGAAGTGTGTGTGATTTAAAGCCTTGCTGTTATTTTTATTCAGACTGGGGCAAATGCCATTTACTGTGTTTGCATGGCTCTGTACTTGGGAAACTGCCAATTTGAGGACATAGTGCCAGTCAAAAGTTTGAGCAACTGCTGGGTGTGATCATTTCATCAAATTTTCATTTAAAATGTATGCTTTGGAGAAAGTTGTACACTTTTAAACAGTCAATCATAGAAAACTGTGAAGTACTTCTGACTTTTGAGTGGAATGATATGTAAAAATAGGTATATTAGATGTTGACCTTTGGAGCTGAATGAAGGGTACTGGTCAGTGACAAGCAGGTCCTGGCAGGCTGAGTGAGTGCCTGTGTTCAGGATGCTGGTCATACAGCTTAAATTAGAGCTGCAGAGCTTGCAATCTGAACCCCCCCAGCACTACCGATTATAATGCTTGTTCATGTGTGCTGGTCTACTGCAATGCCATTTATTTCACAGTGAAAATTTAAAGAAAAACTGCAGGTGTGACTGTGGTAGCCCAAACCCCTCAGGTTCCAATGCAGAATGACCCCACCTCCAATACACACCTTCTTAGTTAGCTTAGTCCACTTAGCCCCCTGCTGTGTGAAGTATACACACTCACGAGAAAACATTCTGTTTTTCTCAGCTGCGTAGCTTTTTAAGGAAACAAAAACACAAGATCCTCTCATTTGCAGCTTGAAAGTGCCACAGTACAGCCATGAAGGTAGTCAGTGGCGGCTGTGGCTGGTATCTGCTCACAGTCCTGTGTGCTATTCCCTAAACAGATCCAGCAGATCATATGGCAAGATTTTCATCAGTTTTATTTAAAAAAAAATTTCAACCTGTTACACTACAACTTAAAATCTATTCACTTTACATCATACACACTTTTTCTAATAAGGGGATGTTGCTGTTTACATTTCCCATAATCGTATGGTGTGCACTATCAAGCCATATGTTCACAGTACTATACAAATATAAAATGAATTTTCTAATTAAGTAATACATTTTCTTTGACCTTTAGGTTAGAAAATGACGACAACTTTCTTTCATATAGAAACCATACTCAGTGTACATTAGCAAAAATAAAACCACATCAGCAAACTGAACAATTATCAATTATAAAACTTCCATCCTAAAATAAGTGGTACTATTTTGCACAGCTCACATTAGACTTGGTATGCATTGGTTTTGAGTACACAAAGCAAAGAGCTGAAGCTGCTATATAAATCAAACCCTTATATCCATAAATATTACAACTGCATAGATGCTGAGCCCTCACATGTATACAGTGCAAAGAAATTCAGTTCAAACCACAGCAATGTTTTATTCTAACACTACCCCACCCCCCCACACACAAAATCCACCAACACCAATTTACCATCAGTTCCTCTGTGTATATGGAATAGGTTAATGTCCACTGGAGAAAAGGACAGCAGCCAGTGACAACAGCAGACGGTCGAGCTTGGGGAGCATCTGCATCTTCATCTGTTTATCTTCTCTTTGTCCCTCCAAACCCTTAAAAAGAGGTTATATGAGCTCAAAAGGGAAAGACTTCCAAATAATCTGCATTTACTATTAAATTAACAGTTTGAGTTTTAATGCACTATTGTCTTTATTGAGTGACATCATTAGATTTTAAAGTCATTAATGTGAAGCAGACAACTTCAGTCAATAAACTTTAACTTGTTTTTCCACACAGGTAAAGGACAGCAAAAGCCTACTGAGGTACATAAATGATTGGAAACCATGAAACCCTTCCCATCTGCTTCAGCTCCATCACCTGAGGCTGTTCTTGTTCCTGTGCTACCCGATGATGCTTTGGGGGTAGAATTCCATGAGTTCCAATTTGACGTGCGTGGCTGCTGGCGTCTACAGAAAACACATACAGGCAAGTGTTACAACCTTTGAAAATGTGTTTTTCCCCTTCCCAAATACCGCAGAAGGGGCTACTGGTAAAGTCATTAACAATCAAAACAAAAATCACTATTCTCAGTGAATCACTGTCCAATTGTCCACACTCACCTATTCTGATTTCCAAACAAGTATCCCAAGACTCCTCCTACACCCATTCCAGGCCAAAACCCGGTGCCTGTTCTGGAACTATGGCTGGCAGTCCCAGGTCCCGTGAACTCATTCCTAAAGCCATACTGAGGCCCTGATCCTGGGTGGCTTGTGTGGCTTCCGTAATCTGAAGCCTCTTCTAAACAAACAGGCATGAAAATTAAAACAATTCACAATGAATAAAAAGGTACACAAAATTACAGCAAAGCCTGAATTGCATTGTCTCTAATTTATGCATCATGAAATATAAATTTGTCATTTAGTGTTAATTCCTGTACTTTGGTCATCATCTAGTGTGTACACTATCAAGAAACAAAGTTTTTTTTCTGTCATAATTCAACAAGCAGAAAGACAAGCACATGCATGGAACACAAATGTATTCACGTGATTTATTTTACAAGAGGAATTCAAGTTAAGTACAATCTTCCACATTCAAGTCATTTTTGGGACAAAAAATTTTTTTAAACCCACATTGAGACCTTTATATATTGTACCACCCTAGGTATCTGCAGTACCTACCAGTGTAGTCAGGCTTGAATCCTGGTGGGGGAGGACCTGAGCTGTGGGGATCCCTAGGGTAACTGGGATCTCCAGGGAAGCGGTCCTGACCATGTGTGGGGTTGCAAAGGAACATCTTGTACACACCATAGGCCAGAAGTAGAAAGAGGGCGACCACTATCAGACCGCTGGCTTCACCCCCTGAGGAACTCTGATGGTAGGTCCCACCACCCTGTTGGTACCTGTTGCCACCACCGCTGCTCTGGAAGAAGCTGGATGCAAAACCTGCAAAACCATCGAAAGCTCCAGAACCCCTGTAGCCATGTCCCTGTTGCCGGCCTTGTTCTGTCAGCTCCAGCGTGTACTCCAGCCCGCACGAGCCTTTCAGGATGTACGGGTCATCAGGCTGGTTGAAGCCCTCACAGCTCACCTCAATCCTCCCAAAGCGATATGCATTGTCCATGTCAGTCTTACATTCCCACTGCAGAAAATTGGGAAGGGGACCCAAAGAAATGAAACACAGGTATATGACAAGCTGAACATTCAAATAGAAATGTAAACAACGCAAATCTCATTACAGTAACATAAAGTAAGAAACACAAAACTACAATCATATCGGTGTTGTCTTACAGTAATATCAGCGTTCTGAACCGATTGCTGACTGACTTCTTGAGTGTGCTTCTACAAGTGTAACGTTACATGATCTCATTACTTGTCTCAAGTACACAAAGCATTGGTAGAGGTGTCATAATTCTGGCTTCCTCTACAATGTAGCACTGATCATGTTCTCTTGTGAATTTGACAATGTGAGTTGAGAACCACCCAAGAAGCTGTATATACTTCATATATTGTACATTTACTGTTGGGCTGTGGGTTTACATAAGGGTTTGTAGCTTGTTCCCTTCGTAAAAACTTGGCATGTTCTCCAGATTATGTGGGTTTCCTCTCACAAGCCAATGGTGTTTTCAGGTGAGCTGTAACCTGACAGTAATCTGTGTGTGTGTGTGTGTGTGACTGCCCTGCAATAGATTAGCACCCTGTTCAATGCGCACCCTCCCTCACAAACTAAGCTCCAGAGCACAATGAATTTGTAATGGCAAAGCAGTTAGTGGCAGTGAACAGGTGGGTCTACCATTCTGCCACAGAAAGAAGTCATTGAGTGCCCCCAGCAAAATGTATTAAGACACTCTCACAGCGAAGGGTCACTGATACACACCTGAACATCAACGCCGTCCCAGCCCTTGTTCTGACACTGAACAACCTCTGGAACAAAGGCCCCACAGCCAGCCGTGCCCCCCACACACTGGAGCTGGGGAACGGGGCTTGTCCGCCGGGCAGTGGTGTAGCGGCCCCTATACAGAGTGAGAGCCTGGACATCTCGCAGGAGGACAGACCCTGGAAAAGAGTCAGCAAGCAGTTTTGTACAAAACATGTATTCAGAATTTTTTTTTTCCCCCCATAACGTAATTCCCACATTGATGTACCACGTGAATCCCACGCCAGTTTACATGCTGTCAAGTATATTCACTGTCGATATGCTTATGTACTTATGCTTGTTTATGCACTTCTGAAACACACACCTGTTGACAGCAATTCAATCAAACGACACATTTTGCGTACGAACAAAATAAACATTGATAATTTATTACAACGAAATGTTAGCAAAAAAATTACGTCTATTTAAACTTTACAACTTTCACATACAGATACCGACCAGGTTGGGTTTAAATAAAGAGTTAAGCGTTGTTCCACTGACCATCGTTCCAGCTTTCCGCTTTGTAGACGGACAGGAAGAGCAGCGCCACAACAAACCCTCTCATGGCCACACCGCGGGGTAGTTCACTGTAAACTGCTCTTCCCCAGACCAACGAGACAGATGTTCCCCACGGAGTCTGCAACAGCTCGAGTGCCTTTCAGGTCCTTTTGGCTACGCGCGTTTGACAACCTCGTATGGCGTCGCAAAGCTTTCCTCGGCTTTCATCATGTTTTCAGCTCTCTTCCGGTTCCGCTTCTGCTCACTTTCGTCTGAAACGCGAGCGGTGCGGAATATCGAGGAAGCCGTGGGCAAAATAACTCTTTTGAACTGTCGCAAACGTGTACGTGAACTTTGACTGTACTCTTGCTACACACAAAGAAGAAAAACAGACACCAAAAGCTTTAAATCGGCAATATCGTGGCCCACATTTCTGCGCATGCGCTTTTTGTACGCCTTAAAGTGAAACTGCGTGTGCGTCGTCCGCGATGCGTGGCGAGGACGGCTCGCGCTGCGCGCTCCCGTCTCTCTCTATACGTCGCATTGTTTCGCACGACAGTGTGCGCGCTGCGCGCCGCCGCGGACCGAGGACGTAAAGAGGCGCCGCGACCAAGAATCGAAAGTGGGGCGAACCGAAGGAGACGTTGTTTCGCCGCAATGGCCGGGATTAAATGTAAGGATATCTATATATATATATATGTATATTCTTTTTTTAAACTGCATTTTTGTGTACACGCACAAGTGTGCGCTGTCTTCTTTAATGCGGAAAAAATGACCTGTTACCAGTTAACAAGTTTGCAGGACATCATAGTCTCAGCTAGCAGACAATAACCGACTCGGTGTTGCGAGGTTAGCATAACATGTGTGTTTTATTATCGATTTGTTACAGTTCCTGCATGTAGTTTCTTTGTGTGGAAACAGTTGTGCAGACTTTGGGTGGGAAACAGTTTCGGTGGGTTGTTTGTGTAACCACGTTGTTTTAGCTATAACCCCGAAAGTAATCGTTGTGGCCAGCGTGCTGCTTCGTTCAACTAACCAAACCTCCAAGATGACTAAATGACGCTACGTAGCATTGCTCATTTCAAAAAATAATCTTGGGTGAAGAGTGCTATCGTAACAGTTGTTATTAATTTATTACTTAGATGAGGTGTTTATCTAAAGGAGCTTAACCATACCTGACCTGGGTATTCTTACTACAGTAATTTGTGGTGAGTACTTTGCTCAAGGGTACTAATACAAGTAGTGGCTTGAACCAGCAGCCTTCAGCCCGAGACCTTAACCACTGTGCCACCTGCTGCCCTCTGTATCTAACTGCATGCAGTGGTCCTTTGTGTAGCTCTTGTGTTTGATCCTAGTTCCTAATGCCCACCATCCCCTACCCCTGGTCTCTCAGCTATGCATGGTGAATCAGGTGATGAATCACATGGGGTTGCCAACCCCCCAGCCATGGATTATGTGAGTGGTCACATGGGAACACCCCCTGTAAGCACAAGCATGGGTCCATGAGTAGTTGCTGCTGCACAAAGACCTGAGAGAAGGGTTCCTGTCTTAGGGGTCATGTTTGCTCCCCTTTGTGTGCACACTGACTGCCCTGCCCCATAGAATGCCTCTTCCTTTCTTAATGAATATTCATTTATTGGTTTATTACTTGTCTCCAAAGTGGCTTAGAGTATGAGTTTTGTGCACTTTAGATAGTTTTCTTAAAGTAAATAGGATGCTGGTTGATATTTTATTCTACCTGTTTAGTCTACAGCTGCTCTCTACCAGCTGATCACTTCTCCGCTTGGAAACTAGACTACAAGCATATGTAGGAGGCACTTTACCTGGTTTTATTGATAACAAATTTAAATTGACTGAGTTACATAATTTTGTGTCCCCCTCCTTATGAGTGTAATGCATTCATGGAAGTTATTTTGTAAGTCAGACACAATTGCCATTAATTGAATTTTCTGGGTCCACAAGGTGACATCCGTGTTTGCTCAATTAATTCCAAAATCCATCGAAATGGAGATGAAATGTATGTTTAATATAAATATTATTTCTTTCATTAATAATATCCAGCAAAGTAATAATAATAATACAGATCCAGCACATAAATTTGAGGTGAGATCACAAGATGCACCTGAGCATCACAGAGCACAACTTGAAATGAAGGTGTGGAGACCATACTTTACAAATTCCCAAACTCTCAACTCTTGCAGTATCATATTTGGTTTTAACTTGAAGAGTGTTAAATAATTTCCATTATACATTAAAAGTTGTACGGCAAAGACTCGTATCCCAGAGTTTACCTGCACAGTTTGTCTGGTTTAGTGGATTTTATTTATCTGTTCATTCATCCATCTGTCAATGAATTTGTTGTCAGTAAATACTGAGGGTGCAGTGTCAGCAGTTAGCATCTACAGGGTGTGAGATGGTAGAACCTGGCTAGGACCCGAGTCCATCACAGACACACAATTGCATGTTTTCTGTTTATGCCTCAATTTTGTCAATGGTGTACCACTGTAAATTGTGAATATTGTCCAAACTCGTTTCTTTGTAGCGCTTCTAATCCTGTCCTTCGGAGCGGCAGTTGGACTCACGTTTCTCACCTTGGGCTGTGCACTTCCCGTGTACAAGTAAGTTTTAAATGTTTCTGCTTCTTCGTTGGCACCATTACTCCCGTTGTGATCTGAGAGTGGCATTTTAAGATCTCACTTCCAGTACTGTTTGGAGAAACTTTGATGCTGGTCAGCAATAAGACTGTAGTAATTAGATTGATATGAATTCGTAGAAACTGAAACAGCGACTTTATGCCCTGTAACTGACAAAGGATGCGCATGCTTTTATGATGGTTCTAATGCAGGTGGAAATATTATGTCAAGTCTTCTCCAGTCCAGGGCTGATCGTGTGTCATCTTCTCTCTCCTACAGTGCATATTGGCCCTTGTTTGTCCTGTTCTTCTACATCCTGTGTCCCATCCCTTACTGCATCTCCCAGAGGGTTGCGGACAACCTGGATGGAGGCAGCAACGCCTGCAAGGAGCTTGCGATTTTTCTGACTACAGGGATAGTGGTCTCAGCTTTTGGGCTACCGGTTATCTTAGCAAGAGCCTCAGTGGTAAATTCCATAACATCCATGCCCTCTCATGCCTAATAAGAACATAGGCTTTTCTCACATAACAACTGTAATTCATTGCTAAATGTCTGGGTGAATTCTCATAATACAAACTTAATTACTATTGATCTAAATGGAAGGGGAATTGGTACATTCCTGATGTGCAGATGGTTCACCAAATATGTAAAATGGCTGACTTCCCAATACCCAGAAAATCGTGTTCAAACCCAGGGTCAGAATATTAGAATAGTAAATTATGAGACAGTTCTAATAATGTGACTACTGTAGCAATGCATGCAACTCTTCCCTGCTGAGCTGTTCATTAAGTATCATTTGTGGCATATAAAAAATAAATCTCATGAAGCTTTAAACTAGGAGGTGAGGTCGTATAGGAGAAGACCATACATCAAAATCAAATTCATATGAAGTCATTCTGTGTTGTTACCTTCATGGTATTTGTATACACAAACATAATACATGAATATGTTTTTTGTTATTGAACTTGGTGGCTATGTGTAATTTCTGAATGGTTTTTTCTGTTCTCTGGCAGATTGCATGGGGAGCCTGTGCTCTAGTGCTAGCTGGCAACACCGTCATATTTGCAACGATACTGGGATTCTTTGTTGTCTTTGGGTCAAATGACGATTTTGGATGGTAGAGCACAATGTGGAGGATCAACTGCCAAACTTTTGGGAAGTGCATCAGCTTTGGGATGGGTACTTTTATAATTATTGTTACTGCTGCATGTGATTTTATTATAGACTGACAAGCAGATCATTGTACTTAAAATCAGTGCAATAAGTTGAACTTCAGTTGTCACTCAAAATGTGTAACAATTTGAATTTTTAGAATTTTTAAAGGAGACATTTTTCATTTTTATACATAAATTACCAATGAATGTAAAGATGACTTCAGCTGGAAAAGCAGTGAATTCTGAGATATAAATAACATAAGATGGAACCTGAGATGTATCTTGATTTAAAGTTAAAAACTGACATTCAGGGTCAGTTACTGATCATATTATAAGGCCTCAGTTGGCAAAATGGAAGAAATGCTGGAGTAAATTTAATTTTACTGGAAATTAAAATATGCAGTGTAAATCATGTGACCTTGGGGACATGCTGGATAATATTTTTATCACACTTGTAGCAAAAACTTTATGTTCTTTACTATTCATTGACATCACTGACAGCCTACTGTTATGCAACTTTTACAGCCATTTAAGAATTACATTTTCATTTAATGTCTTTTTTTTTTCTTTTTTTTTCTTTTTTTTTTTGCAATTTCAATACACATAGCACCAAAATAAATATAATTTTCAGGTTCTTCAAGCTTTTATGTGTACTCGGACTATGTATGATGGTTATTGTGTTTTTCCTTTGTTAGGTGTTTGTTTATGTCACTTGCTAAACACTGATCGTAAATACTGCTCTGTTACACGCTGCTTGCTTGATGTCACCTGTGGAATATGTCTGAATGTCCGCATATTCCATCACTTGCCCTGTCCAAACTTAATATAGGTTTGGTTGCATGTGGCAGGATACCTATTTTTTTTTTTTTTTTTTTTTTAACTTTTAATTTGGAGTTTAGTCAAATTATCTGAACCGGTGTAAACATTGACTTTTTTTTTTTTTTTTTTCCCCTCCCCCCTTACTATGTGTCTCTTTTATTTATTACATTGTCTTTTTGGTTGTAAAGCCCTTTCAGTTTTTGTAACAAATTTTGGTAAGTATATATAGTGGTCATTCTTTTTTAATTTAAAATGTGCAAAACTGGATTTATAGCTTTTATTTTGAAATGCACATTATATGCAGTTATCCTGCTGTAAACTTCTCTAATCGGTGGTTTTGATCAGACATATTTATTCCTTTTCTAGTCTTCATCTCAATGTTTGCAACAAGCAGCTGCACATGTCTGTAGAACTTCTGTTTCAGGGGAAATCCCAGCATATGAGTGTATAACCTAATATATAATTTTCCATTTTGCTTATATTGTTTTTAAAGTTATGTGTGCAGGATGCAGTTTTTTTTTTTTTTTTTTATTCCATTGTAAGAGCTTTACAAATGTTCCCTTTGAATTTCAAGTTTAATCGTATCCTGGAAATGGATAATATTGATACAATGAACTGTATTTATAAATTACAGTAGATAAGGACACGAGATCTGTATATATTCGTGTTTTGTGTGCATATTCTGTTTGCCTTTTTGTAAAATTACGTGAGCAATATCACTGTGACAGGTGGGATTTCTTTCGGGGGGAAATAAAGGCACTATTTTTAAATGCATCGTGGTAGGAATGAATGAAATTAACGCGTGGGAGCACGTATGTGCTTTTATTTTAAACCTGTAACTATGCTATGATCTTGCTTTTTCCATGAGCAACGGGTACAGACTGCTGGGATTGTTGTCCATCATGTTGGGCTCTCTTTCAAAGTAATTGTTTATAACGACCATAATAATCCGGAAGGAAAACAACCATTTGTTCTCTCCAGCGGAAGTTAAAAAAAAAAAAAAAAAAAAAAAAAACCCTTAAACCGGAAGAAATACACAACTGTTTCCGAGTGCTCGAATGCAGCAAAGATGGCGAGTGGTGGGCTGTCTGTGGCAGCGCTGTGGACCGAAGCGAATCGTTTCGGACAGAATGGAGATTACACCCGGGCGCTGAAATCCATCAATAAAAGTAATCCTCGTTTGGTCGTTGTGTCAGCACTGGTTAAAGTGTTTCTAACTCCATGTTACAGCCGCTAAGGTGTAGCCAGTTAGCAACTCCCATGTTAAAGCTGTAGTAATGAGCAGTAAATGGGGGGGTTGTATCCATGGGATTTTTGTCAGTGAAAGAGGGAAGTGAGATGTCGACAGGAACGCGATTATTTTGGATAAAACTCCGTGTGATGGTTGTTGCCTGGTGTTAAAATTTTTTATGCTGGTGCGGGCATGGGACCAGAGTCCGAGGGGAGTGATTACGTGTCCAGATGCAAATTTAGCCCCGGTCACTATGAAGCCGTTTCTGACTGCCGTGCTTCCACAAGAAGAAACTTTTTTAAACAACGGAAATGTTTAAAGTACGGTGTTGCGGGAAAAAGAAAACTATAATCATTAAATTATGAAAGTGAAAAAGAAATTTGACTGGTGGGTGCAATATCTTGTCATGCGAAATGTTTGCAATTCTGTATTTGTTTCCCAGTTCTTCAGGAATGTAAGGATGATGTGACCGCGCTGCAGTGTAAAGTGGTTTGTCTGATACAGAGTGGAAGCTTCAAAGAGGCTCTGAACTTGATCAACACCCACACTAAGGTGCTGGGCAAGTGAGTTCTCCTTCACTCACCCATGTGGAAGGGAAATACACGCTGAGGTTTCAAAATGCACCACACAACTTATATTTTGATTGATTTTTTTTTTTTTTTTCTAAGGGCTATTTTTACTTTTTAGAAGATGAGGTGTCTACACTACGCTGCTTGCACTGATTTAGCCATTTGTACAGTAGGGTAATTTCTTTCTGTATCAATTCAGGATAAGTATCTTGGTCCACAGTACAACAATAGAGAATGGAATTTGGGATTTATAGCGCTACACTACTTACTACCACTACTTTGGGGTATTTTGTATTATTTTTCCTGAGTCATTATACGACTGAAAAAGAAATTTGACTCATGGGTACAATGTCTTTTAGTAGTATAGTATATAGTATACTGGCTGTACAAACAGTATGTAGAGACTGTTACCAGATATGCTTTCAGGTGTGTGCTCTACAGTCATTGTTGTTACCAATTACCCTTTCGCTAGTGATGTCATCGTTTTCGAGAAGGCCTACTGCGAGTACCGCCTCAACCGTGTGGAAAATGCATTGAAGACCATCGAAAGTGCTTCTGAACAGACTGACAAACTGAAGGAACTCTACGGCCAAGTCGTAACTATTTCCCTCTTTTGTTTTACAGTGATTAAGTCTGAGATTTGGTATGTGGGTATCCTCTTAGACCATGGTTATTGTACTGGTAATTTTTGCAATTTGATGTGTCATGGATTATAGGTGTCCACAATATCTTAGCCGAATCCCTTGGGGCCAAATGTGTTTTGGAATTTAAGTTTTTTGGATTTCAGAAATGTAATACAGTGCAAATCCCTTATGTTACGTAATATTCCCAGCAGGGTCTGAGGCAGGACCTTGAAATCAAACACATTGATTTCTGTAGCTAAACATACGAATATTCACACTAAGTGGGCTAAGTAACAATGGTAAATATTATTACAGTTTATTTATAAAGCCTGGTATACTTGGGATCAACAGTCCAGAATAACAGGGAGTGTGGAAGAGAGGTGAAGAAGAGAGTGCAGGCAGGGTGGAGTGGGTGGAGAAGAGTGTCAGGAGTGATTTGTGACAGAAGGGTACCAGCAAGAGTGAAAGGGAAGATCTACAAGATGGTAGTGAGACCAGCTATACTTTATGGGTTGGAGACGCTGGCACTAACCAAAAGACAGGAGGCAGAGCTGGAGGTAGCAGAGTTAAAGATGTTAAGATTTGCACTGGGTGTGACGAGGATGGACAGGATTAGGAATGAGTATATTAGAGGGTCAGCACAGATTAGATGGTTTGAAGACAAAGTCAGAGAGGCGAGATTGCGTTGGTTTGGACATGTACAGAGGAGAGATGCTGGATATATCGGGAGAAGGATGCTGGGGATGGAGCTGCCAGGCAAGAGAAAGAGAGGAAGACCTAAGAGGAGATTTATGGATGTGGTGAAGGAGGACATGCAGGTGGTGGGTGCGACGGCGAAAGATGCAGAGGACAGGAAGAAGTCTAAACAATTGATCCGCTGTGGCGACCCCTAACGGGAGCAGCCGAAAGATGAAGAAGATTTATAAAGCCTGGTGCCTGGGATATTTTGGCATCAAACTTTAGAAGAAACTTTTGGTTTTTATAGCCTTTTGGATAAGAGATTTTAGACCTGTGTTAAGCATGGCCAAATCCAGTGCTTTGGGTTTACAGTATTAACTGTGAGTTGTGTTCAGCTGTATAGGCTGGAGCGCTACAGCGAATGCCAGGCCGTGTACCGGGACTTGATCAGGAACTCCCAGGACGAGTACGAGGAGGAGCGCAAGACCAACCTGTCCGCTGTGATGGCAGCCCTCAGCACCTGGGAGAAGGCTTCCCTGGTGAGCACTCAGCACCGTCTCTACACTCAGCTAGGTTAAGAGACATAGACACAAAATGGACATCATGTTTAATAGTACTATAGTTTTTTAATGGAGCCTCTGGTTGTTACTCTCCCAAAAATCACGCCCAGCCTTGTTGAAAGGCAATTTTTTTTTTTATGAACAATTATACAGTGATGTATGTGCATAGCTTTAGTTCATTTCAGCCAAACTGACACTTAGTAGTATTTTTCTTGATGAAAATTACTTGAAAGTTTCCTTGAGATACTTTGTTTTTGTTTAAACAAAGCAAAATAGATAGTAGATTTTGGGTTCAACTGAAGCTTTGTTCGTTAACAGAAAGTTTCTGATTTTAAAATTCATCAGTTTTGATCAGATGCCTGTAAAAATAGAACTTTGCCATAGCCACCCATACAGTCCTGTTGTTTCCTCAGGAGGACCTGGGGCTGATAGAGACAACATATGAGCTGTGTTACAATGCCGCGTGCACCCTCATAGGCCAGGGCCAACTAGCAGAAGCCATGAAGAAGCTGAGGAAGGCCGAGGGTAAGCGTAGTCGAGAGCTGTTTCGTGGTGTAGCCAAGGTCAGGCCTTTGGAAGAAGTGACCATTTGTTACTGTTGGTTATTTCAGAGCTCTGCAGACTGTCCTTGTCGGAGGATTCGGTAAGTACTTTCACACTTACTGTGTGACTACTGTTAAAAAAAGGGCAGAGAGTATCCAGAGCTCAGTTTGTGGTTGATCTCCAAAGGACATGACAGAGGAAGACATCGAGTTGGAGCTCGCCGTCATCCATTCTCAGATGGCATACATCATGCAGCTAGAGGGTCGTACAGAGGATGCGTTACAGCTCTACAACCAAGTGATTAAACTGAAGTGAGTTTCACTCACATTTTCTTTAAAAAATAACTTAATGCAGAAAATTGTATTTTTAACACTGTGTCTCAATAAAGAACCATGCAGCAGTCTCCCTTGCGTTTGATGAAAGCACCACAGTGCCCTCCCCCAGTCCCCCTGTAGTGCTGCTCTTATTCAGCCATATCTGCACCTTAATTACTGCTGCTTGCATATAATTCACTATACTGTATGCATGTTTCAGTTATAGTGCTGACTATTTAAATGTATTATTCACATTTCATTAGGGTATAAAAGTGTTACTGTAGTACACAGTAGTGTACAGCACTGTTGTAAAAAATATTAATTACATTTTTGATTTACTGGACACTCCTTCTCTTTATAGTCTAGAAAATAGAGCGTGACAGTCAAGTTTATTTCTGCTTTAATACTTTTATCTTTGGGGACAGACCTTCTGATGTGGGCCTGCTGGCTGTTACTGCCAACAACATCATCACAATAAACAAGGTAAGTGGGCAGGCTGGGCACAGCCAGCTGTTTGCAGTGAATACCAGCATGCACATTCAGTTCACATCTCTTCCTGTGATTCACTTTGAAGATGTTCTTTTCTGGGGGTCTCTTTTTCACCAGGACCAAAATGTGTTTGACTCCAAGAAGAAGGTGAAGTTGACAAACGCAGAGGGCGTTGAGCACAAACTGACCAAGAAGCAGCTGCAGTCCATTGAGTTCAACAAAGCTTTGCTGGCTATGTACACCAATCAGGTAGCCTGTGATCATGCGCACGCACTTCTCTGTCCGCTAATATAACCAGTGCTTTTAATGGGTGGCTTTGTTTCGGTTTGGTTTTGGTTCTGTTATGCTTTGTGGTTCACTTGTTTGTAGAGATCATGGAAAATGTCATCAATGGTTAAAACTGACACACGTTTCCCACCACCATTGGCAATTCTGTTTGACCACTGGCTGTTTTTTGCAGGCTGACCAGTGCAGAAAGCTCTCCTCCAGTCTTCAGACCCAGAACCCGGGCCACCCTCGCCCCGTGCTCATTCAGGTGGCCCAGCTGTGTAGGGAGAAACAGCACACAAAGGCCATTGAACTGCTGCAGGTGCTGCACAACTTTCTTCATAATGGAAATGTATAGAAATCCTGTGAACTGGGTTTAGTAGACTCCTGGTTTTTTATGAAATAAAATATTATTAAACTGAAGGATGATCTACATCCATTTTGAAGCATCACCAGTCAATGAGCTGATACTACTGTCTTATTTCTATTGCAGCGTTTCTCAGAGCAGCACCCTGAAAGTGCCTCTGGAATCAGACTAACTATGGCACAACTCTATCTTGTTCAAGGTACCATTCTGGGTTTTTCTAGATTGTTCTTTTTCTGCACTTTCTGACCTCCTTTGTAAGATGCTTTGTGATGCAGATAATATAAATGGTTCTACTACAGATAGCAACTGCGAAGTTCCAGAGAAGGAACTGTGAATATTAAGACTTTTCTGTATAGGTGCAGATTTGAAACATACATTTGGAATCTTAATAAAAACCTGTGGTGTTTTGTTTTTCTCTGGCAAAATAAGTACAATTAAATTAAAAATACTTCTAACTTTTAATTTTTGTTATAGGACATGTGACAAAAGCATGTGACATTTTGAGGTCTATAGAAGAGTTTAAGCACAAGCCAGGAATGGTAAGCATGATTCATTCTTTTAAATATTTAATAAACATAAGCAGGCGGTGTACACGATATTTGAGCTGGTGTATAAATATCAAATATGGGTTTTTTTTGTGTGTGGAATGTAGGAAAAAAGTTTATTTAAAAAAAAAGGCCTCATCTGTGTGTAGTGACATACTGGGCCATTTTTCAAACTGCCAGGCTTTCAGGCTGCAGGATGTGGGATTCTACTGCACATTGTGGAACTTTCCGTGGAGCCTCAGTGATCAATTGCCTGATGTTCATGAGCAAACTCTTTAACCTATTCATCAGTGTGCATTTTGTATTTGTACGGTGCATTACAGTTTAATCATCTCATGTTCCAGGTGTCTGCTTTGGTCACAATGTACAGTCATGAAGAAGACATTGATAGTGCGATAGATGTCTTAACTCAAGCCATTCGGCACTACCGCATGGAACAGGTGAGTTGAATTTATTTTTTTTCAATTTTTATAAAAAGTATAGTTTTAACCGTTTTTAAGGGAAGAAAAGGTGGATGCTTGTTTTCCCAGCATGTAACTCTAGACTGTACAATTTGGGAAAGCAGGGTGGCTGTTTCTGTAGGACAGGTTCATTCACGGCTTTACATGTGTCTGCACGCTCTGATATTTCCTCCTCCTCCAGCCAGGGTCGTCTGCTCATCTATCGTTGGTTCGTGAGGCTGCCAACTTCAAGTTAAAGTATGGCAGGAAAAAGGAAGCCATCAGCGACTTGGAACAGCTGTGGAAGTAAGACCCCTAAAGGCCCCGTTGTTGTGTTTCTTTTCTGAACAACAGCTATACACACGTTTTCAGGAGTAAACTGACTGTGATCTTTCTGTTTGCAGTCAGAA
Source organism: Heterotis niloticus (assembly GCA_018136845.1). Lineage (NCBI taxonomy): Eukaryota > Metazoa > Chordata > Actinopteri > Osteoglossiformes > Osteoglossidae > Heterotis > Heterotis niloticus. The sequence goes on from CM030888.1 coordinate 1,738,482, forward strand.
CCCCAAAGACATCCATACCCTGGCTCAGCTGATCTCAGCCTACTCTTTGGTTGATCAAGAAAAAGCAAAGTCGTATCTTTGTGCTGCATCTAAGTTATGGATATTGTGACAAAAGCATATTGCCGTGTGTGTGTGAGAAAGAGAGAGAGACATGTTCTGAAGCTGTGTTCATTGTAAGCATCACATCATTGCACATTAACTTCTCTGGCGACTAAAACTGGCCTCACTTGTCTGCATTTTTTTAAACCTTCAGTGATATGCAGAAGACCCTTAACCACTTCCCTTAGCTTAAGCAAGCACCTCCCCTCCCCTGACACCATGTCCTTCAATGTTGACGTGGACGAGCTGGAGAACTCGCACGGGGCGACATACGTCAGGAAGAAGGCGGCCAAAGTTGTGGGCGACAGTGCAGCTAAAGAACCTTTGTAAGATTTATACTTCAGTCCACTGTAGTCACTTGGGAGTCAAGTTTCTGTAAGAGCTAAAACCATGTCCTCTTTGCCTACAGGCAAGGGGATTTGAAGAAAAAGAAGAAGAAAAAGAAAGGTATTTTGCAAACGAGACCACAGTGTACATGTGAATCATTTTTATGTAACTATAGGATTTTTAACCCCTTTCAATCACCATTTAGGTAAACTGCCAAAGAACTGCGATCCCAAAGCAACACCAGACCCCGAGCGCTGGCTCCCCATGCGGGAGCGCTCTTACTACCGAGGCAGGAAGAAGGGCAAGAAGAAGGAACAAGTGGGCAAGGGGACACAAGGCACAACATCTGGGGCCTCCGCCGACCTGTGAGTCAAAAGGCTTGTCACATGAAATAAAATCATGGTAGACAAAAAAAAAATGATCACCGGTACCATTTGAACATTTTATTGTCCATTCTACTTATCCAGTGGAGGCTCACTAAGTCCAGTGTGACCAAGCTGATGTGTCTGAACGCATTCTCTCTTTTTATCCACTCAGGGATGCGAGTAAGACTGCCAGCAGCCCACCTACCTCTCCACGGCCTGGCTCCACGACAACAGCTCCCAGTGGGGTTGTGCCACCACGGCAGCAGAAGCCAGCTGCCCCAGGGGCGACACGCAAGAAGCCCCAACAGAAGAAGAAGAAGGGTGGAAAGGGGAGTTGGTAGAGTGTAAGTGGGGTCTCCCAGTTGGATCCACAGCAACACAGATGAAGGAAATGTCAGTCATAAGCCACCCAGATAACCTTATTACCAAACAGAGTTTAGAGTATATAACACCATCACTTCCCACATCTTTGTGGACACAATGTACTATTACATAGAAAACCTAAAATGTCATTTGTATTTTTTTTTTTTTAAATGCAGTCTATTTTTACCAGGTATAAAATGTATTTTGGACTTGGGTGTATCAAATTGTCTCCCAACCTTTCAAAGCCTCCATTAAACACCTGCAGTCAGAATATAAATCTTTATTGTTATGAATGGTCCCTTTTATTTGTTTAGTGTTAGAAATGTTGATCTTCTGAAACAGCTTTTTTTTACCCAATGTAAAAAAGCTATGATGTCAAGATAGAAATGTTTCTTTTTTATTCCTGTCTTGCAGTCTCCCCTGAGAATAACATTGGAAATATAACATCTTACAGGATTGTGCTCTGCAGTTTGTACTAGGAACAAAACCTTATGAACTGGAAGGTTAGAAAACAAAGGTAACTCCTGGGCTGAACTTTCAGCTCAGAGATAATAAAACTGGATCCTTGAGAAACCACCTGGCCTTGTCTTTATTCAGAGTTTTAATGTGTGCTGCACTGCTCTCTCCACTGTAGTGCTGTCTGCCTTTTTCAGACATTTGCAGTAAACTCCAGTAAAATTAACATATTTACGAAGTGACAAAACAGTTAAAAATTCTGCTGTTTGTTTCCTTTCAGTAAATGAATGCCCAGTTGCTGGATTAAAGTTAACACCGCAGGGCTTTTCAGCGCATCACTAACACCCTACATGAGTCTGTACGAGCACTGAGTCGCTCGTTCAGCAGCAGACTCTTACATCCCCAGTGTAGGAAGGAGCGCTACCGCAGGTCATTCTTACCAGCAGCTGTCAGACTGCACAACGCAGTCTAACTTGGTTAATTTATTTATAACTTATTTATGTATATAGGGTTATTTTGTGTATATAGATTACTAACTTATTTGTCCTTGTCCTTCGTACTAACTTACTTGTTCATCTCCTATATTCCCTTTGTGATAAGAGCTCTGTAACACCTAAATTTCTCATTCGTGGGATAATAAAGGTTTATTCTATTCTATTCTACACTGTATCCTTCCGCGCGAAGCTGACTTTCCACATTGCTAAACTGTATCCTTCCGCCGTGTTTCGGACGCTACACTTGAGGTTTGCGCTTCTCCGTATATCCCTCCGCGGTGTCGCAGGGCTGCACACTTGTAACCCCGAGTTGCACGCCGATCCACTGTGTCCTTCCGCCCCGTTGCGTCAGGACGGCGCTCGTCCGAGTGCGTAGGCGCGTGCTTGTGTGCCGCTGGCGGAGGACGAGACCGGGCTTCACTTTTGCTCCATTAATCGGAAGTCTTCGAGTGTTTGCGACGATTCGGTTCGTTCGTCTCGAAAGTAACCGAGGACCTAGTGCAAAAGGAGCTGAAGTTCTGACCAAGTTCTCCTAGCTTTCGGTTGCGGAGAAGCGCACTGAGATGCACTGAAGTGAGCGGCGTTTCTGGACTTTTTGCGTGTGCGCTCGGGACCATGTCCGTGTGGAGGGGAGCGGCTCTGTTGGGCGCCGCGGTCACCCTGTCCGGCGGACTCGCCTTCCTCCTCTACACTCTGTCCTCCTCGCCGTCGCCCTCGCACAAGAAGCAGCGGCGGCGAGAGCGCGCCGAGCGGCCCGCGGAGAAACTCGGCGCGGCCCCGGGGCCCAGCGCGCGCTCCCAGGTCCGTACAGTCCGCCGCGTGCCTGTGGCAAAACGAGGACAAAATAGAGTCAACGTTTAACTGAAACAAACTCTCGATACGTCGTGATAACCTGTGCGATGTGGCGAAAAGCTTACAGCGTGTAAAAACATTGTTCCGTGTGTTTGCAATTTCAGATCTCATGTCGTAACAGAACTAATGCTGCCGAACATTCAACAGCCCCTTTTATCGTTCCGTTTTGTTGTTCGCTCATTTTTGCAAAAAACTTTTTTGCCTCAGACGTTTGCAGTGTCACCGCGATTTGCCCTTCTATACGTCTGAGTAATTTTTGCTGCGTTGGTTCAAGGCAAGAATCTTCATGGAAGGTCCTGTTGAGTGCAGCTCTAACAGTTCTTATGCCACCTTTTGATTCTAACACTGTGTTAAGTTTTAGGCGTTAAGTCATCCCACCCGTGCCTGTCTGTTTGGTGTCCGAGCCCCTTTGAACACAGGTGTGTGCCCTGTAGGCGCGGTCAGCCAAGGGTCAGGTCCTGGTCCTGGGTTTGGATGGGGCCGGGAAGACCAGTCTGCTCCGCTGCATCGCCGGCAGCAGCCTGGATGAGGACGTGACCCCGACCGAGGGGTTCAACGCCGTGTCCATCAACAAGGAGGACATCCACGTCGAGTTCCTCGAGAGTAAGAGCACCTTAGTTGAAATGAACCACCGGTTTGATCATTAAATAATATTAAATTATTTGCAGAAGGTGCAAACAAGGAAGGACAGTATCTGTCTGTGGGATTGATGTGCGACGTGAGTGGATTTCTGCTACCTCTTTCAGTCAGCTGCTTTCTCGCAGCATTTTTGATGTCCCCCAGAAAACAAATCATTTCCGTACGGTAGCCGGTGTTTTACGGGGTTTGTTCAAGCCCTGCCCCAAACATCTCATGTCTTATAACAACACGCAGTGTCTTCTACGAGGTGCACATGTGCGTACACTTAGGAGAGGAACTTAATCTTCTGGAGAGAGGACAAAAGGATGTCTGGGACTTCATGGAGGCTATTAATTAAATACAGTTTTACTCAAGCTGTCACCTTTTCTTTACAGTGACTTAGTGTTATGGTTGTACACTGAGTTTTTTTAATATTTTTTCAAAAATGCTCTGTTTGTTAGTTTTAATGCCAACACAGGTCACAGATGGCCTGCTTCGTGCATTACTGCTCATAGTTTATTGTCTGAAATGTATGGTTAATTGCAGTTCAACCGTTTTACTCATTTTAAGCTATATTGGCAGATGTTATTCCCTCTGCTTACTTTGTGTTGGATCAATTTTTGTTTGCCGCTCCTGCTTTGACACCTTATTTTGTCTTGGCTGTGCAGTCGGAGGCACTGAGAAGCTCAGGTGCTACTGGAGGAACTACGTGTGCAAGGCTCAGCTTCTCGTGTACGTGGTGGACTGCTCTGATGCAACACGCTTCCCCCTGGCCAAAAAGCAGCTCCATGAGCTGATTGCAGAAGACCCCTACCTTGCGCTTGTCATCCTGGCCAACAAGCAGGTGAGAAACAAAAAAACAGGCCCAGGTGGTTTTTAATGACCCCGAACTGAACCCCTGCTGGGGATCTGTGGTGATTTCAGGGGATTTGCATGCTGGGCTGGCGTGTCACATGTGCTCTTCCTAAACGGTCTAGACTGACTGGTGGTACAGATGGCATTTTAAACACCTCTCTGCTGTCTGGGTCACAAGCTTCATTACCACAGTATTGTGTACAGAGGTTTTAGTGCTGATTTGATGTCATTCCTACTTGAGGTTTTATTGTCACGTTTTGTACTCTAAACCTCCTGTCCACTGGCTTGTTGGGAAAAGTCACTGTCATCTCACACTCTCTTCATACATGTCAAGGTGCACATACAGAATATGGTTGGCTGAAGGTGGTGTGGTAGTTAAGGAGTTGTCCAAAGGACCCATAAATTGTTGGCTCATGTTTTAGGAACAGCTTTTCTGTTAAGTTCAGCATCTTGCAGTTGGTGAAAGAGTCTGAACCCCATAGAAAAATGCATCTCTCCCTGCACCACAGGAAGAATGTTGTGCTGCGCCATATCTGTTGCTCAGTGCGCTGTCTTACTCACTCACTCATATTTATGCAATTTCTGTTTGAATGTCACTTCTATAGGCAACTGCTTGAGGGATATAAACCAGCAACATGGTGGTATCAAACAAACAAGCTCCGCTCTGATTATCCTGTGTCTAAAGCTCTTCATCTCTTCATGCACTTGGTTTACTCTCAGCTGTACATCGCTTTGGAGAAAAATAAATTTAAATGTTGCTTCATTTAGGTAGAGCAAAATAATGGTGCTTTTGGAGGCAAATAAATGTTTTTTTTTTTTTTTTTTTTTTCCTGTTCCTGTAGGATGTTGAGGGAGCCTGTGGAATCACTGACCTCCATGAAGCTCTGAACTTGGCTGAAGCCGGAGAAGAGCGGAAGCTCTTCCTCATTGGGACACACGTGACAAAGGGCAACTCCGAGATCTCCTCCAGTGTCCAGGACGCCCGAGACCTGATCTTCCAGATGGTTTCTGACAGCAGATGAGGAGCATCTCAGTCCTTACATGTGCTTATTTACACATTGATGTTCAAGTTTACCAAATGTCTGCTTCAAAGAGCAGGGCTGTACTTATCTGCCTGGAAGTCTCATGTTTAGTCAGGTGGTGATATTATTACAGTAGAAGCATAAATGTTGCAAGTCAGTTGAGGTCATTTGAAATGTGTTAGCACATTTTTCTAACGATAAAAACTAAACAGTTTGTTTCATTAAGAGATAAAAAAAAATGTTACATGAGCTGGAAAGTAAACATTTTGCAGTTATAGCAAATCTGGCACGCAGAGTGGAATTCCGTGTAATAACGTTTATTGACGGCTCCCGATTAGCCAGGACGACGACACAGCCAGCAGTAGCTGCTGTTTGGGGTCTGAGCTGTGCCAGTGTCCTCCTGGTCAAGAAAATCTTCAAACCAATGTAAAGGTCACTTTTTACAAGAAACTGTAGGGAAAAGCATCAAATTAAAATTGGGTAAAATGGGATAAGTCTTGTCTATCACATGCTGCAATGTTGAATATGAACTGGCATGTCTTAAGTGTAGATACTGCTGCGCTATAACTGCTTTAAACAAGGAAATATCTGACATTTTTCTGTGTACTATAAATATATTGGCACCAAAGGATTAACTTTGTAAACAGCTTTACAGTAAACAGCAGTGTGTGATGTTAATGTCAGGGCGAAGGAAAACCATTTTTCACACATTTGTTTTTTTTTGCAGCGGTGACGAGGGATCGGGGCCATGTGCTGGCATTGTTCATACAAACTGAACAGTATTGCAGATGTTTCCGCTCTTCAGAATTGGATTTGAATGTTAACGTGTTGACCCACAGTATGTTTCAAATAAACGTTTTACATTTGGATCCACTTCCCGCACAGTTTGTATCATTACGGAAGTTTTCAAACGGCTAATTTCAGTTTTCAAACATTGCATCTCAATGAAAAATAGGAAAAAAGTTTTGCATTAATCCTGTTTCTACTGCTGAAAATAGTTTGATATTTGAAAATGTTTGACTTCAGTCAGTAATGCTTAAGTAAAAATAAAAAATGTAGTCATTATCACAAAGTACTAAGAATAATATTTTGTCCATCAATTTGGAATAATACAGCTGGCTGTCCTTGTTTTATAAATCTTTTGAACAGGTTTGTGTAAATAATTGAGCTAAAGCTTGTATCTGAGCTCTCGTCACGTTCTGACTGGCATTCAGCATGGACAGTGAGTGGCATCCCACATTGCTGTTACTGTTTAACATGTTACTATTAAAAACTGTTACGGGTCTCCTCCATGTGTCTGTGTCAGAAATGCCCCCACTCTGATGTCCCTGCAGGTGGTGCCAGTAGGTGGCGGAGTGGTTAGAGCCATCTCCTGCAATCTAGATGTCCAGGGTTCAAATCCTGTTCCTACTCTCCTGTCCCGAGTTCCAGCATCAGGGACCCCCAGCAGTGTGCAAAGTATCCTGGCCTATGTGATCCAGTAACCTAGCAACATCAGTGACCATGGTAACCGAGGCTACCTGAGTGAGTGTGTGAGGGCTCATACAATGATGTCTAGAAAAGGAGGCGAGTTCAGACCAAAAAGGAACATCACGGTGGAAAATTATTATATTTGAAGTATTTTTATATTAATTACTGCTATGAATATGTGGACTCTGCTGGATTCTTTGTGTCTTTGAAAGGTAGATAATCCACATTTTATCCATCTACCAGGTAGAACGCTTCAGCTGTTTTGTTTCCCAGCAACTGTTTTATGAGTGTGTTGGTCAGAGAACTTCACATTAAACCCAGTGTACAAAAGGCTTGTTGAATATTTTTGTAGGGTTCCTGTAAGCTGCCCAAGTGACACCCCAAACATGTGGTATCACCTAAAGGCATAAACTGTCCTCGATAAGGTATGTCAGGACTCCTCAGCACTGTAGAACGACAGTTTTGGAGATGCACTGCAATACTGTGTCCTCTATAATAGACAAATTGAACAGCTGAGCCTCAGGTGCTTCGTGCAAGCACCTGTTTGTAAGAATATGTCCTACAGCGGGGTATCAGCAGACAGGTTTGGGCACTGCTGGATGTGATGTCTCATCACAAAGAATCCTTCAACTTGCCAGGCATAAAGAGGGAAAAGTAGGGCCACTACTACTCAGTAAGGTCATGATCCGATTATTGCGGAACGGTCACCCTCAAGTAGTCAGCATTAAAATTCAGCATTTTGATGAAACTCTTTTTATAGGACATCATTCCTGTTTTGAGCATCAGTCACTGTCAGCGGTGCACCAGGTGACCTTTCAGAGAGAAATGTCCAGGATTTGAACCGCTGCTCCTTGTTCAAGGCACTGGCCCTAAACACAGTAAAAATGACTGTGCTGTATAAATGGGTAAATACAAACCTCACATTGTGGGTCTGCTGGGAGAAAGGTGTCAGACGCATGAAATAAATCTGAATTTATTGTAGCTTTAGGGATGCTTAGAAAATCAGACTGAAAAAGGTTCTCATTTATTGTGTTCACAGTACTGACTGGATGTGTTTATGATCTTTTAATGTGTTTATGAGGGAGGTGATGTGGTGGAACCAGGAGTCCATGTGGCCACTGTCCTGTGCAGTGCTCATCTCTGTTCCTATCACAAGGATCCACGGTTTGGCTTAGTCCAAAGGAGACGTTTCTGCATGTGACAACCTGTCCGGGTAACTGTCCTGTACTGTCCTACCTGAACCAAAAACACTGAAGCACAGAGTCCTGCTTCCCAAATGGTTGCCCAAGTAAACACGTTTAACACAAATCCATCACAGTTTAAACCATGTGCATGTTGTGTAATTTACTGTTACTGTAATAGCCAAAGGGTTTTGTGTGTAAAATGCCCAGGCACATTCATCTACAACAATTCGCTTTGAAAGTTGTTTTTTTCCAGTAAGTGTGAGTGCAAAGGACAGTAACTGACTGAGGTGTAATTCAACAAAAGATAACAACCGATAAAGGAAATCTCTATCATATTAGGAAGTCTAGTTTATTAGATTTCAAAGGAACAATAAAAGAAGGCAGTATACAATAAGGAGGACAACACTGAACTGCTGCAATACACGCACAGAGAAAGTGTATTTTACACCCAGTTTTTACTGCGTTTCTGCCAGGGCACTGAGCTAAAGCTCTACAGTACTGTTGTTGTGACTCACCATTCATTACCATTCACTTCTGAGTGCTAAAATGTTAGAAGCTGTATATATTTATTTTAAATTGTTTATTTAAATGGACAGAATTTTGTCAATGTGTGTGTAGTGCATTCAAAAATGCTTAACTTACTTAAAACAATGAATGCATTTTTGCATGGAGGTCGCCAGGGTGGACACTAACGTACGCACGCAGTGAGGACAGCAGGTGGCGCACTTGCCAACAACAAAACTTGTAATGTGACGTTTCCTGGCCAACAGAGGGCGCTGCTACGGGACCCTGAGGAGGTGAGCTGTACTTTACTGTACTTTACTGTACTTTGCCGAAGTCTCTGCAAGAAAACATTGTGCTCCACTTCAGGTGAAATTGTCAGCTTTGCAGGCAAAAGCCCAAACCCCGCCTGTCATTCACAAGGATGTAGATGCTTGACAAACGTAAGATTCTTTGCATTTAAATTTAAATTAAGTTGTGTGAAAGGCAACACAAATAAATCTGATATCTGACATTTTGTCTTTCCACACTGTTCCCAGCAACATCATTTATTTCAGTTAAAATACAGTTAACTCATTGTCCATTACCTACTGAAGGATTTCCTTTAATTTCCTTTCATTATTGAAGAATTAACTTGATATGGTTTGGAGACAAAGTCAGAGAGGCAAGATTGCGTTGGTTTGGACATGTGCGGAGGAGAGATTCGGGATATATCGGGAGAAGGATGCTAGGGATGGAGCTGCCAGGCAAGAGAAAGAGAGGAAGGCCTAAGAGGAGATTTATGGATGTGGTGAAGGAGGAAATGCAGGTGGTGGGTGCGACGGAGAAAGATGCAGGAGACAAGAAGAAGTGGAAACAGTTGATCCGCCGTGGCGACCCCTGATGGGAGCGGCCGAAAGAAGAAGAAGATGAATTAACTTGATCTAAATAATTGATCTACCAGTTGCTGTACCTTGATTTTACACTATAAATGGCCATCCTCCCAGGCAAGGGTCGCAACTTGCTTCCACAGCAGTGTGGTATACGTTGCTCATACGCCTGTCAACCCGTAGGACCAGGCCCAGTGACCACCAGAACATCAGGTGCAGGGGGTTGGGATGGGATAGGAGGGGAGGAGTGTCACATCGCAAAGACGACAACAGCAACGGGACGCATCCGGCAGCAGCACGAGGCCTCGATAAACGCCTCACTTCTGTTGTTGCAGTAGCTTCTCTGCACACACAATGGAGCCCATTGTCTGAGCTTGAGGCTCTGGGGACATTTTCAGCCCCGAGCGGAAGTCTTTTTTTAAACCTGAAATCATGTTTTATTTTGGTTCTTACATATTTGGGGTCAAGACTCACTGAAAGAGACAAGTCAGACAATAGAGACTTTTTTGGCAAGCTCTGCTGACAGACACTTTGTTTTGTCTAGAGTTAAACGTTCAGATGTTTGTAAGGCCGTTCGTGTCAAAACCCGTAGGTTGTCACTGGTCAGGTGGCATGGCCAGGACCGTGACTCCACAGTGAAGACCATGGCCTCCTGCAGCTGGCCAGTCCTAAAAAACTGCACCCAGACATCAGGGGGCAGCTGGGAAGTGAGTAGGCGTGATTCCGGGCCCGGTCCGCAATAATTACACGTGAAAGAGTATGAGCATTGGGAGCGCTGGTGGTGAAGACGATAACAAGCAGAACATTAACACAACAGGGAGTGTCGCAAAAATTTGTTGAATTTTTGCCTTGGGCTGGATATCTAGAAGCTTCAGCCTTGAGGTCAGACTCTTCAGGCTTCCAAACTACCTGACTTTAAAGTCAGCATCAGTCATCTGCCAGATTCTAGGTGAGATATCAAAGTCATCTTCTCTTCACTCTTCTCCATTTCCATCTCCACACCAGCTGGGGGAGAAGCTCTTGTCCTGTCCAGCATGGAGAGTCCCCATCACACCCAGGTTGGAGCAGCTCTTGTGGCCCAAGACAAGGACAGGTGATGTGTGCCTTGAGCCGGAACCCCCAGAGTAGAACATTAAGCCAGCAAAAGCTGGTCCAGACCCACGTGGAACTGTTGCTGCGGTTTCTTGCAGCATTGCTGAGGGTCAAGTCACACTGTGTGATGTATGCTCATGTGATTCAACATAGTTCATGCTGTTAATGTGTAAAACGTCAAGAGTTTAGTTTCAGGTTCAAGATAAAACAACATGACTGGGAAGTTAAAAAGTCACAATTTTAATACGTATTATTTCACTGTCTGCTCTGAGCGGGTTTCCAAAAATGCCAAGAAGGCCCCAGTGAACAATAGGATTAAAAGACCAGTGTTGCCAGTTTGGGGCAACGAAAGAGAACAACTGAGCAACACTGGCACAGAGCTGAAGCCTGCATGGAGCCAGAAGACTTATTCACATGGCAGACGCTTTTATCCAAAGGAACGTGTTTCTCAGAGTAAACAAAGTACAAAAATAGCAGACAAAGAGCTTTAAACACAGGATGGTCAGAGCACAGCTTGCGTGTCCGATATCACCGCGTTGCTGGTTCGCGTCCCTATAGTACCTGTCTGTAGAAGTGACATTCAAACAACAAATAGTACGTAGATAATCACACCACACGGTGCTGGACTCTTATGTAAGAGGAGGTGGTTTTTAGACCCTCTGTGAAAGGGCGCACCGGGCGGCTGGAGGTGGAGGAGCACAGTGCTCTCGCCGGGCCGGAGAGGGCGATCAAGAGCTGCGCCTGTCTGCTGACATGAAGTTTCCTACAGAAGCATCGAAGCTGACAGTCTGCGGTGGTCACTGTTGCCGGCCGTTTTCCTCAGACCCGACGACGTCAGATGCGCCGGAGCGCCTGCTGGCTTTAATCTGGGACCCACACACGGTGCTTGAAGAGGAAGTCAGCAGGGGTCTGTTTTGCATCTGACTAAGAGCTTCAAGCTCCCATAATGCATCTGGCCTCAGTAAAAGGCTATTATCAAGTGGCACGGCTCCAACAGAACTAAGAGTCTCGCTGTAATTGCTGCTATGTTCCTATAATGGCTGCTGTTTGTTGCATCGGAATGATTTGGGTTTCCACTTCATGTTGCATTATTGGCAAATTTTGCATGAATGCGTATTCATGGCAACAGCCAGAAAGAAATGGATGAGACCGTTTTCCAACGAGACGAAAAGGAACAACCGAACTGGCAACGTGGTTTCCGAAGCGTCGCGCTGACACCTGCTTTGCATTAACCCCCATCTAAAAACGTGGACGTCAGAAGGAAATGCTGGAGCAGGAAGGAGAGCTGAGTTTCAGAGCAGTCACTGCCGCGTCTCGAGCTCCACTTTGGTCCCGATGTTTAGTCTGGGAATCCGGGTTCTTGTTTTTATTGCACCGTTTGTCCGCTCATCTGCTTATTGTCATTGTTGTGTTCATTGTAAATCATTGCTTCACACTGTATGTGCTACTTGTGCTGTGTCAGCCAGCACTCCTACTGACACCAGTACAGGGTTTGAAATGGGAGTTGAATTAAGCTGGAAAACATCTTAATCGGACACAAATTTCATTAAAGCCCCACCCTCTGTTTGTTGCTTAGTGTGGAGCCAAGCTGAACGGCAGCAGACAAACCATCTGTTGCCTTAAACTCGTCCGTCCCCAGCGCCTTCTGCTGTTTTTGTCCTGCCGAATGTGGAGGCCGTAAGCAAATGAGCAGTGAGAAGCAGCGTTTGTCTGGAGAACAAGTCTGACAACCTGTGGGGTTACAAACTTCATGTACATGATGCCAAAAACAACATTCGCCGCATTTCTTTGTTAGAAGCCACAACAGCTCTTTTAAATGCTAAAACATTTTTAAAGTTCTGCATTTGTTTTTTCCCAGATATATTAGTACAGCTGCCCCCCAATACACAGGGCATGATATTTCGCTGGGGATTTTATTTCAGCCTATTCTACCGGGTACATACTGCACAGATCCATCACGACCTTTGGCCACTTTGTTTTTTACAGCAGGTTTCCAGTTTGGTTTCTGTTCTCTCTCCTCCTGCAGGTCAGACATTTGTTTAAACATCCGGGGACGTTACAATCCCCATGCAAATGTGGTGCTTAAATGAGGCCGTGGGCTCGGCTCACGCGTGGGACAGCAGGGCGACGCGTCCGCAGCAAAGGCCACATCGGATGAGGACCAGGAGACGCCGAGCAGACAGCGGGTGCGGGGTGAGTAAAAGAGCCTCGCTGTGTCGCTTTACCCTGATCTACATGCTCCACTTCATTTTACCTCCTTTCCCTTGCAACACACACACACACACACACACACACTTCTAGTAGCTTTCCTGTTCGCTTTCCCCACTGAGGCTTCAGGGGGCAAAGCTGCACCTTATCACACCTGCATGGCCTTTGTGCGAGGCATCTGATCGCCTTGGCGACGCTTCTTCTCTCGGAGTCTTCATGTGTCAGCGAGACCCGCAAACCGGGCTCCACACCGCAACCCAGAGGCGCGGCGCCCATGGCAACGGTTTACTGTAGTAAAACCGCGCAGTCCGGGCCGGCTTGCGTGCGTGCGTGCGTAAAAATGAGTGCGGCTCGTAAGATGCAGAAAAACCCGTTTTGCGGGTTACGAGCCCGCATACAGCATCCCAGAACAAACGTGGAAGCGCTTTCATTCGTACTTGTTTGTTTTATTTGCTGCACAACAGGCTCGCATCGGCAGCTCCAGTGGAGAGGAAAATCGTGCAATAAATTACGTTTTAACGCGCACTTTAGCGGCACAGGCAGACGCGGCGGTTACGTCCGCGAAAACGCGCGCACAAGGCGATGGAGGAGCGGCGGTCCGGTCCCGGACGGCAGGGTGTTGGGTCGAGGCCCCCGTTCTCCGTCGGGGTGGCCTCTTAGTCCTTCACAGAGCCCAGTTCGGCAGGGAGGCCCTCGGAGCGTCTCCACTCGGCGTTGCGGAGCCGGAACCACGACTGTAAAACGGGGACAGAGCGTCAGTATTAAAAGCTCCGGCTGACCGACAGACGGGGTAAAAAAAAATACCCTATTCGCTTAACTGGGGGCATTTATGCCTTAAACTCAAAACGTGCTGCTACCTGGGGAGATCCAGTCACCTGGGTTCGAATCCCAGCTCCCGCTGTTCTGACCGTGAATTGATGGTTAAATGCCAAGCCCACATTTAGGTTGCGTTAAACCTTACTTGCGTTAAATCTACGGGTTCTCGGCGTTCACGGCCCGGCTTCCATGTAGGGAAATATGAGTGGCAGCTAAGAAAATTTCCCGAAATGCGGTGCAGTGAAGGCGCCAAACGGAGCCGCGCTTCACGCCAAAGATCTTCCAAGTTCGTCTCTCCGCCCGAGGCGACTGCGTGGACGGGACGGGGAAGCCCTTACCGCTGTGTCCTCCACGCTGAGCCCGCACTCGGCCGCGATCAGCATCAGGGTTGCCTGGTCGGGGTTCCTGCTCGTCTTCTGGAAGTTCTCCTCCAGCGTCTTGAGCTGCTGCTCCTCGAGCTGCAGGGCCCCCGCGGGACTCTCATGCGAAGACATCGCGCTCCGTGTCTGAGTCAAACCCCCGCGACCGCGACCGGTGCGCTTCCAACTCTCGCCGCTTCACAGCTGCGCGGAGCCCACGGGACGGGACACGCCCCCTCGCCGTGGGAGGGACGGCAGTTAAAGGTACAAAACGCGCGCGCGCACGCACCTGGCGGCAGGTGCTCCGACGACGTCATCGATCGGCAAATGACGTGACCCCCCAGCAGGCGAAAAATGTCTCATTTGCTCCTTATAATTCTTTATTTGTCATACGACATGTAGTGAAATGTGCCCTGAATCGGCCATGAGACTGTGTGCAATAGAACAAACACTAAACACAGAATAAGTATCTGTGTGGCTATTTCACGGGTTAAGGTAAGAACCCCAAAATGCCGTGGCGGCAGCTGAGATGCATTGAGGTGGACCTAAGCGTCTATTATAATGGACAGTTAAAAGATTTGCGCTGGGAAGTCCAGGTTCAGAAGTCTCAAGGCCTGCGGACGGAAGCTCCTCCCGAGCCTCTCTGTTTCGGCCACAAAACCCCCGAAACGTCTGCCCGATTTCAGCAGCTCAAACGGATGATTTCTCGGGTGAGATGAGTCTCCGATGGTCCTAGTCGCTCCGGTCCTGCATCTCCTGCAGAGACGGCAGATCGGATCCGGTGCAGCGTTGATGTAAAAATGCAGTTTGAAAGCAAAAAATGAGATGACGCAAACTTATTTCATGGTCTTTTCCCAGGAGGACAGACTGTGGAGCAGAACCCAGAGCTTCTGGCACCATTAGAGGGGAGTGGACCTCTGTGACATCAGCGGCAGACTCTAGGTTGCGCGCGCACACACACACACTCTCAGCTTAGAGTCACTATTTCACCTGAGCTATGAGGCCCCAGTGCGACCTGCTGTGCCACCCCAGAAAGCAGTTATATTTTGATGCACTTCCCTTCCTTCAAACAGACAGTTTTTGTCTTGCCATTGTGATCTTTTAATGCGTGCACACACAGAGCGCTGAGCAGCTCTCAACTTCACCTGCTTTGTCACCAACATCTCCAGTGACTTTGTGCTGTGTCACTGCAAAGGGAAAATCCAGTCAACTGGACATGACTGCAGCGAAAAGGAGCCCCTATCGGCCTCTCTCTCACGCACACTCACAGAGGTCCTGCGCAGCCCCATGTTTCAAGCACAGTTAGCAGAGTAAACGTGCGGGCGAGCTAACACAACGGCCGCTGTTGTTGCTCCGATCCTCACAAGAGTCCCCCATCGTTTCCATGACATCTGGGTGCAGTGGGCGAGCCGCCTATTTCGGGAGGCCAACAGTCACACGGCCTTTACATAAGACCTCTGGCTGTTCCCCCAGGATTGAAAATATCTGAGACAAAGGTTGTGTGGACCCCAAAGCAAAAAGGAGTCCCTCCCCCTCCCCCCCCCAGGTCGGGGCATGCCAGCACGACTGTGCCAGGAGTCCACAGCTCACCGCTGTCTGCCCGGACCTGGCGTTCGGCCCTGGAAGCCCCATGCGAAGTGCGCAAGAAGGAAGCGTTTGTGCGGTTAGAACAGCAGGATGGCACACAGAGCGGCGCGTGGCCCTGAGCCGCTCACCGGCGCAAACGCGGGCAAATTGAAGGGCACGAATGGTCCCGCACATGCAATTTGTAAAACTTTAGGAGCCGCTCGCACAGTGCGCGGCCACCCTGGACCCATATTGGCTGCATAAAATTGTGTATCTTTTTAAAATTTAAACCCTACAGTCAAAACCCTTAAAAAAGCATTTTTGTCTTCGTTCGCCGAGACATTTTCTGCTTGGGAAAAGCTTTACGTCTCGAGGGACAAAAAGCCTGCAAGTGACCCCCCGTGGTACGCAGCTATATTTTGCTTCCGACCTGCTGCCATCTAAAGAGCTTCTGCACATGTTTCAAGGTTCAAGCTCATGAGTCAGAGATGATCCAAACCAGCGAGGGATACCGGCAGCGGGATTTTTTCCACGGTTGTGTTCGGATGCAGCCTGAGAGGAGCGGCGATGCTACGCTAACTCACGGCGTGTGGAGGAGGCCTTTGTTCGGAATTGTGTAAACACAGAGGAGGGGTTGAAGGAGGCGCCCGCGGCAGCTGTTACAGCGGACAGACAGGGAGTGCCAACAAGCACAAACCGCACCGCCGGTCTATTAATCCCCCCCAATCCTCCTTTTGCAAGAAGCCATGAGTCATTCCAAAATGCTCCTTCAGGTAACCCCTGCGGTCACCGCTTCCCTTCCGGCGACAGAAACCAGCAGGAGCGCTTCCGGCACATCTCGAGAAAACAGAGCTGTACTTTCAGTCACGTCTGGTGCCTCGCAGCTCAGGGGTTCAAATCCAGTTTGATCTGCTGAGGGCGTGTGTGTGCGTGTGTGAGAGAGAGAGAGACTCAGGGCTGTTGTCACCAGTGGCGGGAGCTGCACCCAAAATTCTGAGGTTTTGGAAAAAGATGGGCGTGCGAGACCCTGGCTTAATGCAGCTTAGGCGGCTCAAAGACCCCGCGGCAAGGAAAAAAGTGTTTTTCAACCTGGGGAAATGTAGTGAGGCAACAAGGCAAAAGGGCTCTGCATGACGACATGCGAATGGAAATTTCGAACGTGAACCGGAGCTCAGAGGGTGGAGCAGGAAACGGGGCAGCAGCTGGATGGGGACCGAATGGCCGAAATGTGAGCTGTCAATCACAAAATCCCAACAGATGCTGAAAACACACTGACGAACTGGGAGGATGCTGGCTTCAGTGCTGTCATCACTTTTGCAATTGTGGGTCACTCAGCTGCTGGGTCATGGCTTTGGATGCGGGTTCGAACGTGCCTGCCTGTGTGGAGCTTGCATGTTTCAGGTGAATCTGTCACACGGTTACCTGCGGTGCGTGCGTGTGTCCAGCGTGCACTCCGCCTCACACCCTGCGCCTCCGGGCCACCGCGACTGTGCTGAAAAAGCCGTTGGCGATGACGGATTTACGGGCCGACGAGCAGGAAAGCAAAAGCTGGATCGGTTTTGGCTGATTCGCAACTCGCTAACTGGCAAACTTGCAGCTTGTGGTCGAGGAGCGGCAGGGCGAGCGCACCGCCAAGGCAGAGGGGCTGAGGAACGCTTTCCCAGAATGCAACAGCCCTCCGTCCAGAAACCCGAGAGCCCATTGCTCGGGCCAAGCATGTGGTTCTGCTCAGTTCTACAACTGACAGAGCCACTGCGCAAACGGTCCCAACAAGGAGGCAGGAGCACTGTTTTAACAAGAAAACAACCTGGACCCCAGCAGACCTCGGGCCTTCTGCCAGTTGGGCAACAAAAATCTAATTTTGAACTTTCAGTTACAGGCAAAACGTTTGCAGAACATAAGAAAAGCGTACGTTTGCTTTGGCTGCGCTTTGTTAGCCGACTGATCCTACGTTAGTCAAAGGTTTTCTTTATCGGTCACTCATATTCATTTAAACATTTTAAAGTTAGATTTTGTTTACTGGTTACAAATTAAGGAGGATGGTGATGCTCGGCGCTCTTGGCCTTCCGCACACGATGGGCGTCGGCATAAAAGGAGGCGGGAGGCTGCTCTCGGGATGTGAGGGACGACCGCGTTTTCCTCTATTTTTGGCCGCAGAAACACCCCTGGGGCAGAACTGGTCACTGACAATGTCATCCCTCAAATTTTAAAGAAAAACTTCATTCTGGTGAGAATGATTTGTTACCCAGGGGCTGGGAGGGACTTTGCCGCGCGTGTCTGAGTGTTTCTAATCGGTAATAAAGGGCTACCAGGATGCCAGCACTTTCTGATTAATTCTCTTTTTGCCCAGTGGAGGAGAAACAAACCTCACGAAGGCAACCTGCACTGGGCTGTGGGTCAGAGGCTGCACTCCGGGACAGGAGTTTCAGTCCAGCTCAGTCTGCGTGGGTCTTGTATGTCCTGCCACCGTCCAAAGACGTGTGTTTCAGGTGAACTGGCAACTCCAAACTCCCCAAACTGTGTTCCTGTAAAAGCAGCCCTGGACAAAGGTTTTAGCTGAACTCGAGTTGATAATGACGGTTCAGGTGGAGAGCTGTGCCTTTTAAGATGAAAAAGTGCACATAAAACAGGCAAAAGGCAACGCTTTTGTTTATGATTGACTGGAAAGTGCACGATGATTCTGTCTGGTTGTTCCATTTTCCATTACGGCGATGCAACATCGAGGCTGCCGGAAATCTAGTGGAAGCGTAAAGCTTCAATGTAATTCTCAGCTTTGGTGTGAAGTAGGTAATCTTGACCCCAAACCATACTGCCGCCATCACCATCCTCCTCCTCCTCTTCACTCCGCCCGCTACACTGTTAGCCACAATAAAGCCAAAGGGAATCGCGCACATCCTTTTACGCTGTAAATGGGGCTCAAACAGCAGAGCATCTGGGCAACCGGGCAGCATAACGCAGTTTACAGGTGTGCGTGTCACTAAATTCGGACTTCTGCTTGAATTACGACGGGCCGAAGATGCAAAAATCAAAAGAGCCACGATGCAGCCGTACGCAACAAAACCCGGCAGCCTCATTTCAGAATTCCTTAAGTGTCACCCTTTGAATATTAATGCATAGAAGATAAACGGTCTGAGCTGCATCTGACAACAATTCGAGCACAAATGCATCCAAAGTGCCAGCTCATCTCTCTTTTCTGCCCCCCGCCAGTTAAAATGTGTGCCGAAACGCAGCAAAGGTCCGTTTGTACTGAAGACGAACGCAGATGTTTATCTGCTGTTGGCACTGCAAACAACAAGGCCCCGCGAGTGCCCCGTCAGCAGCAATGTGATCGTACGGGCGAGACAGAACACCCTGTGCTGAACCCTCATGGGTTTTTGCTAACTTAACGGCATCCAAGTGCAAGCAAAGCCATCCAGGTCCCGGACGTGAATGGATGGGCAGAACCCGCTGACGCGAGCCACCACTACAGAGCCGTCTGTCCGCATCCCGCCGTCCACCCACCTAGCAGTTATCGGGCTGAACTGCGTTTGACTGCTAGGATACCTCAGACAGCCAGGAGTCGCACCAGGCCAGCACCATTCCAGACCTCAGCCAACGGCAAGCGGCAGAAGCAGCAAAGTCAGGGAGCTGAGCCTTTGTGTGCTCCCCCTTTCCGGCTGAGCTGTTGACACATCTTTGCTGAGCTGTTTTAACCAGAAGTGCAGCCAAGGCCGTTTGCTTACAGACGGCACACCAGGGGTTTGTTGGATCAATATATTCGTGCAACTCCCTCACTTCTGCACCTTAAACATGAGAATTTAAAGAGAGAGAACATACAGTATGAAGCCCAAGACTCGACCCGTTTGATGCGAGATGCAACATGGCCTCGGAATGACAAACGCTGCGGTACGTGGACTGCACACCGGCAATTGCGATTCCCTGTGTCACGCTTGCACCGAACAAAATGCACAAATATTCAAAGTAAACATCAAGCAAAATACCTTTGTTTTATTCGACAAGCGGATCATAAATAACCTTACATAAAAGATCTGCGAAAGAATTACAAAGTGGAGAATGACTGCTGTTATTGCCCAAAAAAAGAGGAGGATGTAACATCAACTGAAGATCTGTCCGACCACATAGGTTCGAGTGGGTGGGAAAGGAGGGGAGGGCAGGGCACCACTACTCTTGAGCTCCATCTGCTGGGGTGAAATCCACCAGAGCCAAGCGCACAGAAAAGTCAAACGCATGTTCGGGAACACGATGGCTGACATGTCCGGTATGTACGGTGGTGCGGGAGGGGACGGACGGCTTTGGGACAAAGTGGGAGAACATGCAACGGTGGCTCTCCGCTCCGGTTGACAGTTTCCTGCGGGGAAACCAGACAACTAGACACTTCTTGCCCCCAGTGCAGATCCAGTCATGTGAAGGAGGGTGCAAAAGGGGCAGGAAACCAGCAGCAGCGGTCATTCAGGGAAGCGCCCTCCTTGGCTGCGGTGGGAGGGATAAAGACGCTTGTGCGGAAAACCACACATCGTCAGTTCTTCCTTGCTACCATCATGTGGCGCTTGCAGCACCACAACCCAATCCACACCCTGGCCGCCATCACCTCTGTGGTCCTAGCCTACAAAGTCAGGTGGAGGCGGGGCTGCGGGTCTCCTGCTACAGGTGTGCCAGCGCCTACTTGCTGTCCGCCATGGGAGCCGTGTGCTCATATCTGCCTACTTGGACATTTGCTGCTGGATGTGGATGAGAAACTCATAGTAGGAGAAGGCTGATTCCGTGCGGTCCTCCACCAAGTGCTGGAAGAAGCTGATCTTGGCAGAAGCATCGTCCCTACAAGCAGAAGAGCATTGAGCAGCACAGTATTGCTGTAAATGAGTCGGACCAGCGTGCATGCATTTGCAAACGCAGTAAAGATACCACCACAGACTCCTGGGCTGCAGGGTACTTACTTGACAATATAAAGAACTGGCCAGAAGGGGCGGGACTCCTGCAGCCAGGTTAGGAAAGCTCTCATCCTCTCTGAAGAAGTGTTGTCCAGCTCGGGGAGGTGAGTCTGGCAGTGAACAAATGGAAAATGCATTAAAAACATTGATCTCACGTTCATAAACTAAGCAGAGAGAGGAGCTTTGGGGAGACAGCGCCGATTGCCCAACTCCACCCCCACCCGTTGGCAGACTCCCCCCCCCCTTACCATATTTTGGGGAATGGAAGCGTGGTTGGGGCAGCCGAGAACCTCTCTTATGAAGAGTTCGCTGCAGGACCTCCCCACCCACAGGTACAGCACCTGAAGGAGAGCGAACAGAAGACGATCACCACGGACATTCCCACAGAGAGGAGTGCGCATGCACTGCCGGGGGGTGGAAGGGGTCACGACTCACGCTGCCACAGTCCATGAGGAAGGCTCCCTCTCTGGTCAGCTTCTCTGCTGTCAGCTGGAGAAGCTGAGGCTGGGGAACTATGCACTCGTTTAGGTGGAGTGCCCCCTGGAGGCGAAAAAGAGAGAAAGGCATTGTGGGAAGAACATCAGGCAAAACAAGATTATATCACCTAGCACTGAATTCACTCTCACACACACACGCACACACACACAACTGCAGCACAGCCTGTAAGCACAAAAGCCATCTCTTGTTATCCACAATCTGGAAATTTGTACGCAAAATCCACAATCAGAACAAAAAAAAAAATCCACTACAACGAATCTGGAAAAAAATCCAAAGCGCACAGACCGCTGAAAACTGAAAGCCTGGGCGAGAGGATGTAGAGTGCTAGGAACATGAATGTGTTACTTTAACAGTGCGTTGCAGTCGTATCTCTGTAATTCTCTCGTCAGGATCACATATCATGCTCTCGTGGTTTAAACATGTTGCACATTATTGCTGTTGTCTTCTAAGAAAGCGGAAAAGCTTGTGAAGAAATTCTTGGTAAGCCACCATACAGGTGTTTGAGTGTTAAGCGACATTTGTGAAATTGCTTGGGGGATTTGGAATGTGCACATTAAAATTCTCCCATTAAAAATAACGGAACACAAGCTCCCACACTGCAAAAAATTGCCTTCAGAAACATATGAGATTTGGATACCAAGGGATGGCTGGATGGTGATATGCAGTAGCTGGCAGAAGGCACCCACCTGCTCAGACAGGCTGTCAACCCGGTACAGATCGGGGTGCACCATGTGCATGATGTGCCGCAGTGGTTGGCTCTTGAATTCGCACATGGCAAAAACGCGGTCATCCAGACGGGTACTGGTTCCGGTGCGGAGAGCTTTCTGTGTGCCAGGGAGAGGGGCGGTCAGAGCCTTTTGAGGAGCAACGGTTTACTTCGAGAACAGCATCATGGTATTCAAAAGAAAGAAGTATTACAAGGAGCTGTATGGTTTTCACACAAAAGAAAACAAAAACACAGCAATTCCAGCTACATTCCAACACAGGGCCAGGCAGACACACAACTGCCTACAGCCAACATAATGGGAGGCTGAATTCAGTGGTTAAAGGCCTGTAGGAAACAAAGGCCCTCACAGAGCATTTCAGGAGCAGCAGTAAGCCAACAGGCTGAGCACCAAAAAAGAAAAAGCAATAATTCTGTGTCAACATAAATGCAGTCTTATCCCAACATCACACCCAATGTACCAGCAGCCCAAAGGAGAATGGAGTGGAGAAAGAGAGGTTGTTCACGCACACATGCATGCAGTCTAGGCTCAGCTCTGGTGTGATGGGGGCCTCACCTGTTTGAGCAATGCCAATACGTATAAAGGGAAGAGGCGCAGGGCAGCGGGGGCAGTCAGTCCAGCGGGCTGCAGGCCCGAGACACCATTGCGGTATGCAGTCAGTGAGTCCACTACAGCATTGACCAGAGCATCCCGCGCGTCCGACAAACTAGAGGACACGGCGCGGTCAATGGCTAAAAAGAAAGGCCCCCGTTAGTGCTGACTGGACACATTGGAAAGGGTAACAAAGCAACAACCACACAATTTTTTAAAACAATGTATCATATTTTTAATATATTTCCTTTATCACAGCAAAATAGAAAGTATAAAATACTGTTTCCCCTACTGCAGGTTGCCTACTCTTATATGGAAAAAAATCTGCCATCCTAAAACACTTCAGTTCAATGTATTGGGCCATTTAATTAGCAAACAGTCTATAATAATAATAATAATAATAATAATAATAATAAGAATAATAATAATAAAGCCCAAACTCAGTCTGAAAAGAAAGCCATTACACACAGAGGACCTTCCAGCTCCGGTGCTGAAAAACTTTGACGAAAACTATTGCAGCCAGGTGGCACCCCCTGCTGCCACTCACCCATGTTTGCCAGCAGGCAGGTGATGGCCTGTACGTCAGCCCCAGCAAACACGTCGCTCAGCTGGCTAACAACAGGCAAACATAGCGTATGAACTCGAATCCTCCGCTTTCCTGCAGACAGGGAAAAACCAACTCAGTGGCCCAAGGCCTATGGGACCTGATGTCATATTGGGCAATGAAAACCTACAGTTGCTTTAATTTTTTCTTTTCGGGAGTTTGTTTTTGCTAAAGCAAGAAGGCAGCAACACGCAAGTACAGAAGTGATAACAACTCAAACAAGTTTTGACAAGGCAAGTTTACCACAACTTTTCTTCATACTCCAGATGCGATGGTTTCTGAATTTGCATGTGAAGTTTCCATTATGCCAAAACTGTAGCTGAATGACGCCCCTCACCTTTGCTGGAGGTGTAGAGCAGTGCTGCCTGGAAGCACGCCAGCGACGTGTCAGCCAGGCTCTCGTCTATTGACATCTGTACGGCAAACCCAGAATCAGGGTTCACGTTGGCCAGAGACAACAGGTCTGTTGAGCGAACAAAGAAGTTCCCATGGAAGGTGTGGATGGACAAGCCTGTGAAGCAGTCACAGTGGTCATGTTAATGGTCAAGCTAAAAATCATTTTGGGCCAGCAGCTCATGAACACCCAGCTATGCAATGCTAACTCACTGTGCTACTGCTTTAATACTATCTTCTCCAAAACTGAGACTTACTATAAATCTAGTGGCAAACGAGTAGTGGGCAGACAGGGTGCTGTGACTGACCTTTGGTACATCTTATCCTCATCACAGCCTCAAAGCCAATCTTCCTTGTTAGGTATCGCTGCAGGTCCTTCTGGAACTTGCCCAGTAGTGGCAGGTTGTGGATGTGATGGAATGCTGGATAGTAGTAGATGCTTCCGGCCGAATACTTTGATATGCAGGCTGGACAGAGAAAAACGCAGACTCAAACATCCTTGCAGGGCATTTCCAGCTTCAGTAGGTGTTGGTGGGCAGGAGGTGTTTGAACTAAGCCAAAGTTCTCCAAATGCAGAAACGCCCAGACCACAGCATGTAGTAACATAATGGATGCCAGTACTGTTCATCATCACACATCCATAGCTATCTTTCTACGAGAAAACCCAAAACCATTCATGTGCAATATCCCCCCCCATCAAAATCCTTGCTGACAGTAACAGTTTTTTCCCCCCTCAAGGTGCTGCCACTAAGGAGGTTGCAGAGAGGAGCTGTGGACTCTAAGGACTGGGGAGATGATCAGGTTTCCTTACCTAGAGAGGCGAGGTCTGAGTACTGGGAGCTCAGGAGGAAGAGGTCCACAGCGACCTGCTGGCCAGAACAATCCAGTGCCAGCTTTTTGTAGAAGTCAGTCGCCGGACCCAAGTGCTGGACGCCCTGTGACGAGGAGACAGTTCAGCAACCAAAACCACACCGTTTACACGAAGGCACTGAGGGATTCGTACAGTGGACCTCATTTAACCACAACCACAATGCAGCTTAATTCATGTTTCACAGTCTGGCTGCAGCTTGAGTTGGACAAAAGGAAAACCAGATGCACAAATGGTGTTTCCATGGTCACTGCAACAGCGGTCCAACTGACAGTGCACTGTTATTAACATTTTTCAACCAGATCCTTGTGCTACAATTTGAGTTACAATTTCTGATTTTAATTTGAAGTAATTTTTATAAAACTTCTGTTTATTGCAAAGTGAAAATGAACCATCTCTTCCACGACAGTTATTAGCAACGGTAGCAATAAAACACATATAAACATAGTATGAGGTTCAGTGATCATTAGGGACATGAACATTTTTTTTAATGTTATAACTTTTTTAAAATTTTATAGAACATAAGCCATACATACATCCAAGTACATCTGTATTAAGGTTTTATTGGTTGTGACTTAATAGTAAAAGTGCCTCTAGACACCCAGTTCCAGTTGTGTTTGTACGGTAAGAAGCCAGTCTATTGCTTTTGTTGCTTAGCTACAGCTTTAAACCAAAGAGAGAGCTGGATATTTTCCTGGAGCAATTTGGACCAACTGCTTTATCAACATCACTACAGCAAGGCCCCAGAGGATGCAAGTTCCTGACTTCAACCACCAACACCCCTACAGATGGGCCTCACACTGAGCTCAACCCTGTGATATGCCACACACAGAAGAGTTTTTGGAAGTCTACCAAAATCCAAAAGCAGCCCAACGTGCACTTATTTCATTACCTTGGTGCTGGATCTCTGGTTGGGGTCTTCCCGCGACTGCAGGACCCCAGCACCCACAGTGGGCAGCTGGGTCTGGAAGACTGACACGCGACCCCCGGTTGGGGACATGAGCTTGTAGGCAACCTGCAGGGCGGGGCCCAGGGCACTGTGAGTCTCCCTGGTGTTGGTGAACATGGCAGGCAAAGCATTCAGAAGGTCCTTCACCAGCTGCACAGAGAGAGAACAAATCAGTATAGTGGACCTCCGTGAATACCAGAGTCCAAAACTGAGGTCAAAGGGCAACTCACCTCTTTGCTTTCCTTCAGATTGACCATCAGACTATCGGGAGTAGGGATGAAGACATCTGAGGGGGGAAAAAAAGGGACATGAACTAGATTTCCCAATTTCTTCTGCTTATGTATGTATATAAATATCATGTTTCACTGAAGATATACTGAAATATGAGTCACATTACACTCCCCATTAAAATTAATGAAAAGTTTTGATTCTTTTGAAACACTAAATCTAGCGCCAATCTAAAATATGTGCTTGTTCTCTCTGCCTCTGACAGAAACATGGAGATCCAGCTGGGAATGAAAAAGTTCACAAGCAGAAGGTGGGTAAAGGACAGCAAGCATATGGACGTACCATCAATGTCAGAGACTACGAGCATCTGTGGCTGGGAGAGGCCGTCCTGCAAGTTGTAGAAGTGGATGGTGCTGTCGAATGTGACAAATCCCACCCGTGTGCGCGTGTCCCCCGGCAACCTGCAAAAGAAACCAAAAAGGGAGGTCATGGCTTGAATGTTCGCCAGGAACAGCTTCAGATTCCACAGCCACATCATCCCCCACTGTGCCCACCCATCCTTTAGAAAACAAGATAATTAAGAAAGAGAACTGAAACTGAAATAGCTGGAGTTACAGACAGCATGGCGCACGCTGCTCAGCAAAGTTAAGACATTCTTTAAAGGGGATGTTTTCCACATAGGCAAGATAAATTGAGTTTAACATTCTTAATATTTCAAAACTCCTCTATGTTCACGGTGAGATGTCAGGGCAAACTGTACTTGTAAATAAAGCATGTGTGGCATAAAGCACTCCCACTAATAACCACTGAAAAATATATTGTTTATATATAAATAAAAAGCCCCAAATTTTTTTTTTTTTTAATTTAAAGAAACCACCCAACTTAGGCCTGTTGTGAGACTTTTATCACTCACTTGTCAAGGTTCTCTAGCAAGGACTGGCAGAAGACGTTCAGGTAGCCAGTTTCTACTGCATTATGAGACACGTCCAAAACAAACAGGTAAACTGCAGGCTGAGGAGGCCGAAGCTGCCGAGAGAAAAGAGAAAGAGATGTGCAAAGCTGATGCGATGCCCTGCCACCAACAGCTGTGCTCCAAGCGCAGCTGGAAAGCAGGTCTCACAGCACACACCTGTGTGCCAGCTAACCTCAGTGTTAACCACAACAGATAAGGAAATGCTACCTCTGAAATGGGGCTGCACCGTGCTCAATAGGTCTGCTCACCATGTAATCAGAGGAAGCAATGAACTCCACCGTGGAGTTCTGCACCTCTGGCCTCTTGTGCGGCTCTCCATATGAGCGGGTCACTGGGTTGTACATGAACTCATCAGGAACTGAAAAAGGGGAAAATGCACAAACTCAGTTAAATTGCCATTGTACATCTGTCTATATTTCAGTTTCAGAATGTTTCTGTATCTCTGGCTTCCTCAGACACAGAAAAATAAAGATTTCAAAAGAAACTTGCCATCATTGACCCTGTAACACAGGTTACACTTCCAGTGCCTCTGGTCCAGAAATGACACAAATGGGTTGATGTAGGTCCGGCAGGTGCGACAGCGCACAATAGTGTTGGACGTTATAACTGGTAGCTGCTGCAGGGAGGAACGTGCAAATTGGCTAAATTAAACACTGAAGGCAGCTACAGTACCTGGGCTTTAAATGATGTGGTGAAACAAACTCCATAAGACCCTCAGAACTAGTGAATCCTTCTCAGCATTCAGTGAGGGTCTCAAAACCCATCTCTTTCAGACCACATTCTCTCCTGATCTCCTAAAAGCTACATAAGATTGCATTGCGCCATCTCCTACAGTCATCTTCATAGCTCCTATCTGAATCTCGGTTCTGTAGGTTTCTACTAATGTATGCTATGAAAACAGTGGTATGAAACAGCCTGTGATTTCATAAACGTGTTTCTATCTTTTGTGAAAGGCATTTTTGTTTTCTCTGCCGTGTATGTCACTTTTATAAAAACATCTGCCAAACACATGAATGTCATGTAACAAAGATACCGTAAGGTCTCTGAAGGGGTGCAGTAGCAAGCCCAGAGGTAGCTTGGCCTTGTTGAGCAGTGCCTGGGTCTGGGGGATGTTGGTCAGGGTGCATCGAAACGTGCTAGGGAGAAGCGACGAACAAGGGGATCTTCAAAAGTTACTCATAGCTTTCAACCAAACAGAACCTGCTGTAAAGGTGAAAAGGAAGAAGCACAGCTTCCACAGGGCACTGAAATTCATCTCTGTCAGGAACAGAAGCTGGTACTTCAAGCGGAGACCTTTCTGCTGCGCACTTAAGCCAGGTGTTGAACCTTCAATAAGTAGGTAAGCCATGAAATGATGACAGCATCCACAAGGTCACAGTAACTATACTACACCTGCATCCACAGCAGTTTGTATGTAGGCAACGAAGCCAAGGATATAAAGATGCTAGGCTGGTTAGTGTAGCTGCACTTGTAAAGATGCAGAGAAAATACACAGATACAGACACACTTACTCCGGGCTGCAGTTGACCTTTCGCAGGTCGGCGCTTAGGTTGGGCTCTGGAGGCAACACAGGCCTGGAGGGTAGAATGTTCCTCTCCTGCAGCAGGTTTACCGGTCGTAGACCCTCCACCTCCAGCTCAGGGACACCACCAATTCCCCCCAGTGCAGCAGAGAGCTGGGACATGGTGGGGAACGGCTGCACAGACCATAGCAAAGGGCCAGGTACAAGGCAAGGCAGATAGTGAAACATGAAGAAAGGTACCGGTCACACAAGCTGCAAACCCCCCACAAACCTCTAGCTGGTTACTAACAGGACAGAACAACGCTGCAGATTTTCCCAAACTGACATGAACTGACCATAAAATGCTTTACCTGTGAGAACTGCTGGTATCCAGGTGTGTTGTATCCACCATAAGAGGGGGTAGAGTCATTTTTGGTGGCTGGACTTTGCTGATAGGCCGGCTGCAGACTGGGATACCCAAAACCAAAAGCCGGGGCTGCTTTGGGTGTGTCAGAGGTCGCCGGAACTGAAGGGGTATCTGAAAATATATATGTATACAATAATCAATGAAGAAAATACTAAAAATTCAGCACAGGCCAACAAAACTCTGACGGAGATATTTTAGCGTATTATAAACATTGAACGCTAATACCTTCCTGGACAATATTTTACAGTAGGAGTCAAAGGTCATTATGCAATAAGTGGAGGTACCTGGGTAGCTTCCACCTTCCAGTGAATCGTAGTTGTTGGGGACGGGAGATACGCTGCTGCCAGTGGAGGAGCTCTCCACACCTGTAAGGACGAGAGGAAAAAAAACCATTGGCTTCAGAGTAGTCAAGCTTGTGCTCCAGTGCCACACTCATTACCAGAGGGTGGCGCGTTAAACAGCAGGGAGTGTGGGCTCCTCAAAAAATAATCGTACACACACCAGCCTGCTTCAAGTCGTTCAACTGAGACACCGTCGTTGGCAACCCATTGGGAATCTTCTCTGACTGTGCAGGGGACTGGGGGGGGGGGGGGATCCTAAACTGGGTTGGCTAATCCCTAAGGGGTGCAGATATGAGTGTGTACCAAGATAGCACAGATATCCCCAGGTGAGCACCGTTGTCCCACCCTAAATCACCCAGCCTAGCAGATTAACAGCACTGGCTGAAAAACACAGATAACACAATAAATTTTTCACCTGGGACTTTTCACCTCATCCCTACCCTGTAGGTTAAATCACAAGGGCGGTGTCAAGGGGACCAGTTTGGGGAGGGTATGCTCCAGCAGGACCCACCCCTGGGGCTGAACCAGGATCTGTTTCCAGGAAGAATACAGATGGGACAACGAAGGTTCATCCGTGGGGCCACAGGGAACCGTAATCACGGCAGTGAGATTCGTGGGAGAGCAGGACACACGGCTCTGCCCCTCCCTATTGACACGCTCCGTGCTCATTAGCATCAAGCAGTTTAAGGAGCTATTTTTAAAACATGTTATACAGAAGTAGGAGCTGAAAAGGGGTGGGGATAATTTCGAAGAGGAGAGGAAGCAGACAGAAACCTAGTCAGAAAGCCTCGGACCCGGCCACAATCAAAGGACGGGCCAGAGATAAAACAGCACAGCGCCTACTTCCATACATACAGCTGGAAAAGAAACATGACAGGAAGGACTGGCATCTCACAGGACTGCAAAGAAACAAGATCACTGATCAGTGACGAAATCAAAGGCCAAGAAAGCAGCTCAATGACTGTTAAATATACAACTATTCATATGAACATGGAAACGTGTTGCATTTCAACTTTTCAGAGTAACTCACTCATGAGAGATTATCTTCTTGACTATGAATTCATTCACCCACACATCTTTTCCGTTTTACCCAGCAAACATATTGTGGAGAAAAAAAAACTGATTCCAGCCAAATTAGTTGGTCAGGTGAATGTAACCAGGCCACTCCTTCAGTAAAATTATTTCAGCTTCCAAAATTCACCTGAAGAGATTTACGCAGTTTTATTGCCAGCGTAGCTCTTTAGATGAGTCTTCTTTCTCATCTATTTGTGTCACTGAATTTGGCTCCCTTCATTTGTCTAGTTTATACTGTACATGTCACGGTTTTTAAAGTAGTTGTACACACCTTTGGTTTAGCGACTGCTCATCCTCAAAGCAACTTACTACGTTAGGTTTGTATACTAAGCTACTTACAGTGATTCATCTTATACATTGCAAGGTATTTTTTTGCACATTTTATATATAAAATGTACACAATATGTTGCCACAGTTCTGAAATGTATATTTCAAAGTAAGTTTTCTCTTGTGGAATAAAACTCAGTTGAGGCAAAGTGCGAGGATCATGATGAAAGGGAATGAAAAAAGGATGGAATAAATGGGGAGGGCAAGCTGTGGGGAACCAAGGCCTCGGAGGCGGAATCTGAGGACGTGAAAGTGTCCGACGAGATGGGTCTTAGAAAGTTACAGAAGAAGGGAGGTGACGGCAAGTCCAAATGACAGCTAAAGTAAGGCTGACTGAGGGGATGGGGTGAGGTACAGGTTGGTACAGGTGGTAGGGAGCGAGCAAAAGCAGACCTGCTTCCTCATCCTCCTCCTCATCGTCGTCATCATCGGAGCTCGACAACGAGGGGGCGGTGGCGGCAGAGCTAACCCCACTATTAGTGACATAGCCGCGCAGCGTGCCTGTGGGTGAAGAAGCACAAACTGCCGTCAGGTGCAACACAGGAGGGGTCACAGGCCGCATGTCAGGACTTGCAGCTGGACTCCTCCAACACTATAGTCCACTTCCAGGCACCAGAATCCCCTTGTACCTCAGTCCGTTTGTGTCAGTTTTCAGTCTCAGTCAACAATAGTACAATGACAACGACTGCAGTTAAACGCTCTCAATTGTTTGAGCCCATGCCACATCTCCCAAGTAATCTGCCGTTTGCCAAAGATCACTATCAATACAGTTTCTTCACTCACTTTGACCACAGCTTCAACATCTTATTGCACAAACTTTCTAAAGGAAGCAAGTCCAGACTGCAAAGCTAATGTTAAATCAAATTTAGTAAATTATATTTCCTGATAATGGAAGCAGTCCATTAAAAATAAAAATACAGGCAAGGCAACCAAACTTCTACTGCACTAAACTGCAATGATTTCAAATTAAAGGCTGAATATTTCCAGTGTTTGACTGTGATTACAATTAGAAATCTTTAATTTTTCACTACTTGCAGACTTAACATGCTTCAGAAATCACAAGTGAATTAGGAGATTTTACTTAAATTTTTTAAATATCTTTTGGCTTTACCCAAAATAAATAAATAAAACTGCACACCACCAGATCAAAATCGGCTCAGAGGAAGATGAACCTTAAAAAAAAAAAAAACAAACACAGCCTGAAGATTGTAAGGAAAATGGATACAAAAACGAAAAATATGCAAACTCTTTACATTAAACAATGACAGGAAGATGTATTTGAACGGTTGACCATTTCACAATAAACCAACTGTCAATCACTCTGAATGGGGTATTTATGAGCCTAAGGCTCAGCTTACCAAGACCTGATTGGGTTTTCAATTCCTAGTAAAAAGGACACTTATGTGAAGGGTTGCATTCTAAAACAGGAGGCCTTTGGTACATGTGAAGAAATGGTTGACGGAAATAAAAACAGGAAAGATTTTCGGGATCGTACATAACATGGGGATTCTAAGGTGAATGCTGGTGGTTTCATCTTTTCAGTACTGTTTCACAATGGCAGACTGTGGTGAAAACCTGCCTGTGCACAGAGTGACTCTGGTCTCAACACCAAAACAGCCATGTACAGCTATAGCTCCAGAGGCCTAATGGGCAGCACACACGGGTTTCTATTCCAAACCGCATTTTCATTGGATATGAACTGACCTCAAGTTGAATTCTGACTGCTTTCTAGTTACTACTGTTGAAAAATTCTCAGGTCTAGCCTTATAAGCAAATATTTGCAGTTGTAGACATGACACAAACCATTTCTAAACCTCAGCCAGTTTCATAAAAAAATTTGAATGGGTCATGATGAAAACAATGATTCACAGATGCACAGAGACAGAAGTCAGAATGACCACAACCAACACACAATTCCCAAAGCAAACACTTCTTCCTCCAACACTGCAATGGAAGCTTACTGTGGATTACTGAGGCACAGTCTTACCTTGCTGATGGCCAGGAGAGGAATGGACTGAGGTGGACGGAGTGAGAGAGGGTGGTCTGCCCTTGATATGTCCCCCAGTGTCAGACTGAACTCCTATGTAGGGATGGGCTGAAGCTGGTCGATTCTGGTCATAGTGCTGAAGACTAGGAAGCGAAGCTGCAGAGGAGAGATTCAAACATGCTTTTATCCCTGTTGTGCTGCCATCTTACTTCATTTTCTTAGTCAAACTGTTTCCTATTCTATGTCCAAGATTTCTATTCAAATCCTAAATGGTATCTATCTGTTGCAAAGGGGCCCAAGGCTATAAAAATGCCCTCTGTTGCTTTTCAATAGGTGCCATAACTGAAATATGTCCCCTTCGTATCTCACGGAGCCACCTTACAATAACTTGTGGCCTGAAAACAGGTCTACTCAAAACATGTTGTTATTTGAAGACAGCTGTGGCAACCAGAATTAAAAATGCCCTCATGGAAGGAGGTGTGTACCTGTGTTCACCACTCAAACTTGTGCAAACTTCATTTTTCATATTTAAGGGTTTGTGATCCATACTTTCCCAATCATTGTCAGTACTGAATCAGGTGGCTCATGGTTACATGACACTAAGAATATGTCTGTGTAATAAAGGTCCCGCAAGCCAGGAAGACATAAAAATCTCCAACCCAAAAAGCGTACCTGCATTAACTTGGCCATTAACTGCCACCAAAGGGCCAGTTGGGGGTGCATTGTAGTTGGTAGGAGCTGTTGTCGTTGGAGCACGGACGGTTCCATTTCCTGGGGGGACCTGCTGCAGTAAGGCCTGCGAGGAAAGCTGCGTGCTGTACTGACTGCCCTCCAGCGCACAGGGGTAGGACACAGCTGGGTAATGTGAGGGCCCCTGAGAGGCTGTGTAAGGTCCGCAATAGGCACCCGGATAGCCTGGGTGCTGCTGGAACTGTGGAGGATGCTGATTTCCACGGACACCAGAGGAAGTGGGTGGAGCAGCAGTGCTGTAAGGCTGAGGAGGTGGAGCCTGGACTTGTGCCCCTCCATAGTGAGCATGTCCTGACACAGAACTGGACTGTGCCACCTGAGGGTGGCTGTTCTGGTAGTAGTTGGGGTGATACTGACTGTTCACTATTTGGGCTTTGCTGGAGGCTGGGGTACCAGGGTTCGACACTGGGTAGTAGCTTTGTGGTGGGTTGCTATAGTAACCCGCAGCAGGATATGCATTGGGGTACATCTGTGCCGGACCTGAAATAAGACCCAATACCATTCCATTACAAAAATGAAACATGTCGAATTGCACAGTGATGCTTGTTCTAATTTTAATCATGACAACAAAAAATATATTTCATACAAGATTTACTATAAATTGCACAATATGGAGACCTCAGGTTATGACAGGTAATTAGTAGATAATAAATAAACTGTGCGGTTTACTGTTGACATTAAAAAAACAAGCACTACAGGGCAAACAAAAAACCACTTGTGATAAAACCAGATACACTGCCCAATTCAACCAAAACTACATTTTAAAATGGAAAATCACATCTGGGTCCTAAACTGTATAAACATTCCTTAGCCTTGTTTTAGCCTGCGCAAAAATCATTTGAGCACATCTATATCCAGTGTTAAGGGCAGTTAAATTAAGTCATTTAAATCAGGGGAGGAATTTGACTGTCTAACATGTCATGACATCATTCTTATAGTTTATATTCTTATAGTTCATGTTCATCCTTCACATAAAGGCTTTTTTCCAGTTGCTCGAGTCATAAATATTGACACCACGTAACCAAAGAAAACTAGGGTCATAAACAGTATCAATTATTTTGTTTTGCTTGCTTAATATTTCAGGATTGAGCTTCTCAAAAAATCTGTACTTTGGGGGGGGGGGGCATTACTGATCACCAAATAAACACACCTTGAGGTCAACCACACCACCAAAGGTTATTTAAAAATCCCAGTACCGTTTATTTAGAGTGAAAACTTTTCAGTTACATCATGGGGAAAAACCAAGATAAGATTGCACAGGTGCCTTGCAAACAGGATGTTCTTCCTGTTGTAGGTCTGACATCAGAACTACACATTACTGCCTATATTAACTGAGGCAAGGATGATGCTGAGGATAAGACTGCTGATACTAGAGGTGATATCCAACATCACAATGATGCTGCTTATGGCAAGGTGGTGCAGTGATACACATTGGTGCCTCTCATGTTCTTGCCTATGGGTTCTGTCGTAGATTCAAATCCAGCTCAGTCTATGCAGGGTTTGCACACTCTCCCCATGCTTGTCTGGGTTTACTCCCACAGTCCAAAGCCTAGTGTTAGCATGTGTCTGTTCTGCAATAGACCAGCGACTTGTACGGGGTGCACCCTGTCTCTCACCCAGTGCTTCTGGGATAGACTCCGGTCAAGTTTAAGTTCCAGGCTGCTGTGATACTGCACTGGGAAAAGTGCTCGATGAAAGTGGGAAAAAAAGGATTAAAAAGGGTTCTGCTAGTATTGATAAGCATGATGAAGATGAGGACAACACTGTCACTAATACTACTTATGCTATGTAACCTGTTGCGATTGGGAAGAAGGCAATGATTTTGAAAATGTTGCCTACGGTGAATATAATGATCATCAAGAAAATCATATTGATGATAATCCTGCAGTTTATAAAATGTAACGGTGTGGGTGGAATAATAAGATCATCCCTGTATCTATTCAGTGAGTCATATTCTGGGTTTTTATAACGGTGGGAATGATGATCACAAATCAGAGGTCAGTTTAAAAACACGCAGAAATTCGCAATAAATGTCATTCAAGTTGCTATGATGCCCGGGTTACCAGGTGACGAACCAAACCGCAATAACTGCCCTTCTCAAAGAGGCATCGTTTTCTAAATGCTCTCCATGTTATACACATGCGACACATAAAAGTCCGCGTCAAAATGTCGAAAACCACGATTTTATTAGTGCTAATTTCTGGGATTCCCCAATTAGCATCGCTAGTTAGCCGGTCCTCCGTTAGGGCGCCAGCTTTTTTACGAATTTTTTTTTTAAAAATGAATGAGAAACCTGGCTCATGTCGGTGCTCACTCGTGTGAAGATTAAAATTCGCTTTATTTAAAGGGCTCCAAAACCCTTCGCTGAACGCAGCCGAAAGGGTAAGGCTGGGTAGGCCTCTTATCCCCGACCCTTCCTAACGCTCTGAGGCTCAAGCTCTGCATCGACAGCCGGTCGAGCGACATCAAACCAGCCGCCCTCTTCTATTCCCAAGCGGTTTAGCCCAGGATAAGCCTGTAATCCCCGTGTTTTCTCACAGCCCTCCAGGTGATGCTACTCCATGTGGCGGCGAGTGAAATGAAGACAACTCCCTCCCACCGGCTCAGCCCAGAGTAGGCCCTTAAGCCTCGGCATTTCTTACCCGTCTGAAGGGGCGCCGCTGCTCCCCCGTGCGACACCGAGCCGACGCCATGCCCGACGGAAGAACCGAAACCCTGGTACCCCGGCGCGGACATCCCTACGTCCGACCCTCCGCGCTCATAAAAAGACATTCATACGGCAAGCGCGGTGCGGAAGCCACCGGTGGCCAATAATTTTGGCAGCAAACGGCTGCTTTGCGGAGCCTCCGCGGAAACCGTACGCTCACCCGCAAGATTAAAACGACCCTCTCGCGTCCGCCGAGGCTCGGAAGGTTGGCGAAGCGCACAGCGCCACCTGTGCGCCCGACACGAACTGCAGCCACCGTGCAGCTTTGCGCTCACTACCGTATTACTGCTAACATTACCATTGTACCACATATCCAGTAAATATCTACAATAAATCTATCTAGTATAGATTATTACCGTCGTATCCTACCATCTAAAACAAATATACACATTACTACTCTGTGCAGCCAGCATATGTTCACCATAAATCAGCTAATCACTTTTCTACTGTATAGCCAACATATTTCCACCATGTGCTATTACACTATTGCATAGTAGTTTCAACCACATATCCAACATGCATTCCCATTAAACGCTCTGCCTTGTATCCATCATAAATTCAACATGTGCCTACCATAAATCTGTATTATATCCAACATGTTGTCAACATATCTTTGCACTTGTTCTATGTACAGTATGTATGCGGTTGTCTACTGTACACTATGAGCCACTAGGAGTCAAAGACAAATTCTCTGCATGTGTATGTATACTTGGCCAAATAAACCAGATTCTAATTCTGATATTTACACTGCGTACAGTCTTTTTATACATTAGCGGATATTCATGGTTTTAAAAGCAACGCCGTAAGATTTGCTTGCAGGATTTCTCCTTATTCTTTGTCCAGCTGTGTGTAAAATGCCTGTCTCGTAATAAAGGGCTTGGATCCCCAGGGTTTGGATCTGAAAACAACCTGTACACCACCATGTTAAATTGGAGGAGATGTTCAGGGAGTTCGGCTTTACAGCATATGGAATAAATCACATACTTTACTGTAGGGTAACAAATACGTACCCACATACCACAGCATTTTACATAGAAAGGGTGTTTTAAGTTTAAGGCTTGTCTTAAAAGTATTTTGTTTATTGTTCCATTGATTTTAGGACTAAAACATGACTTCTATACAACTTGTAATCTCAAAAGGTGTTTGAGGGAATAAAATACAAAGTTTAAAAACTGACTTTTTGTGTGTTAAAAGGTCTTAGAAATGTGCCATTCTCAAATGTTCCATTGTTCACAGAGAGAGCAGGACAGCACACACCCAACGTCTTCCCTTAAAGCCCTTCAAGTGTGTGACAGCAGTGTGTATGATGAGGACGTTTGGGGACAGAGCAAGTAGGGATATCCTGGGGGACCCGCAGCCTCTCGGCCGTGCAGTCGCATTCCTCCTTCTGTCCCATGGTGGAACCCTGCTCGCACCCTTGCCCCTTGGCTTGGCAGGTGGGGCAACAGGACGTGAGGCCCTGAGCCCGACACGAGGGGCAGGACAGTACCAGCTGGCAGCAGAAGTATGTGGAGCACAGCTGGTAGTGGTCCCACGGGGCAGCACAGTATCTGCACTCTGCAGGAGGCAGAAGGAGCACAGGTGTGAAACAACATTCTCATTCAGGGGCATTAGGCTGCACTGTGGGTTGGTCTGTTCCATGTAATCTATAAGTCCTGAGTTTAAATTCCACCTCACACTGTAGGACCCTTAAGCAAGGTGCTCACACTGAAATAATGCAGTAAAAATTACTCAGCTGTATAAATGATTAAATGTTTACAAATACCTCACTGTACAAACCTAATAAGGCATCAGACTAAAACAAAACAGGATTTATTCTGCATGATTCACCTGCTACTCGAGAATAACTGCTCAAAGAAAATGTCAACAAGTGAAGACAATTTCCTTGTTTGACATCCAAGAATATAACAGCATCAGAGATCTCCTCATTTTTAAAGAAACACAACGTGCTGAGATGTCAAGAGGAACTTGGAGGCTTTGCCAAGAACACACCTGAAATGACATCATTGTTGAAGGCAAGTGCATAGCGTTCATCAAACACAAACAGCTTTCCCCGGTAGAAACCCTCAGGGTACTGCTCAAGGTATTTATGAATGCCTCCTTTCAGCTGGTACACTTCCTTACACACCTCCTGGGGAAACCACACAGCAACATTCATGTAATGTATGTCCAGGTACTGACTGTTTATACAACGGTATCATGATATACAGAAATGGTTTTGGTCCAAAAAAAAAAAAAAAAGTGTCACCTTTGAACGGAGGTAAGCTGAGCCCCGCTCACAGCGAATGCCACCAGTGCAGTACATTAACACCTTCTTGTCCCGGAACAGCTCCAGGTTCTTGTCCACGTAGTCAGGAAAGTAACTGAATTTACGAATGTCAGGAGCCAAACACTTACTGAACTGCCCCTAGAAGTAAAATATTGACTTTTATCAATTTCCCTTTTTTAGCTCACAAACAAAACTTTCTAGGATTATGTTCATGTAAAGATTTGAGTATAACAATTTCACTACTAACTGGCAGGTAATTTACATATTATAGGTTTAAAAAACAAATCAAGTTTGAATGAGATGCAACAGAGAAGTTATTCCTTCAAAAAAATGTTTCATACTCACAATTTTACTTTCATAGAAGTTTCGGCAGTCCAACAGTATAGTGTCTGTGCAAGAATTGCCTTTTGCCAAAAACATTTCTAATTCCTTGTGAAATTCTTCAGGTTCCAAGTGTGTTCCTAAGAAAATAAATTACAGTATCACTGTTTTAGAATCTAGGATCCCTTATAAGGTCCATCACATTGCAAAATTTAGGGCTGTACAGTCGTACCCTTGTGATTCCTCAGTAAAATGTACATGGTTAGCACACACTCACCTGCCTGTCGATAGGACAGGATGTCTGGGTTGACACCCATGGGAACAATTTCCCTATAAACACCCACTCTCAAGTCTGCAAAACAGTCTGCATCTCCTTCGCTCCTCTGTCAGGAAGCAATACAGCATGGTATCATTTTAGAAAACAGAATTCATTAATACTGTCAGTTGACATGACTACTAACCAAAACCTCTTAACTGTATTTGCTACATATAAATGGTGAGCACTCTGAGGTAACAATAATTTACAAATAGCCACCATTCAGCTGATGAACAATTAAACAAATGTTATAAATAAAACAAAACAAAAAAGACATCTGAGGTGTCCCCACAGGGGTATCTTTACCTTGAAGTCCTCCAGTACCATAGAACTGAATGATGGATGTGAAAGTATTGCTTCAATGTATAAAGCAGTAGCCAGTTTGGTACCTCCCACAGTTCCATTTATCCCCTCTGTTGCCACGCGGATCTGCAGGAGATCATGAAGATGAGTCTCAGTGGTTTACAGGAGATCCGGTTGATGCTGAGTCTACTGGTTACACTTTCTTATCTCCATCAACTTCACTACAGTGGTCAATGAGATGCTGAGTTATTCCATACTTTTTATCTGGATCATAGCTGATTCATACCAGTTTGATCAGGCTTGTTAACCTCTAAATCATACCAGGGGCAATAGGTTACATTTCCTGGGGTTCACCTTTGATGAAGGTACGTACCCTGAATTTGCACAATGCTACACATAACTTATACAGTCCAGTTATTTATCTGCTCTATTTATTTACCAATCCTGCAAACTACCTCATTTTGTCTGTCTTGTCCTGTGTTGCCATGCTGTCAGTTTAGTATATTGTACACTGTGGTCTGAGATGAACAAAATTTCGTTCTCTCTTGTATATATGTGTAAGGCAGAATAACAATAAAATCAACATCAAACCCTGAAAAATTCTAAATTCAGCTGTGCTTTCAATTAAATATTTATAAGGAGTTTAGCGTTTAAACCTAACGACACTTTCGGGATAAGAGCCAACTAAACAAATTAATAACACAAATAATTTGATTTAATAAACAGAAGAAAATAAGAAGTCTTCTCGCCACCTTGCCAGTCAGATGTAGTTTTTCACACAGTGCCTTCTGCCAAGTACAGATGACTTGGGGGTCTTGCAGTGGGCAGTAGCAGTAATATAAGAGGACTTCGCCTGGGCCTCTGCAATGAAGAAGGACAGGCACAAATATTCATATATACAAATTTTACATACTGAAATGTAAGAAAATGGCTTGAGACCTGTTGAAAGGCAAGACAAACAGCATCTGACATGGAAATACATATACCATACTTGACTAGTTGCTCTTCTTGAAGGTGGCTGGTGTCTGGTATCCAGCAAGACACATCCACTGGTTCCTCCTTATCCAAGGTGCTTCGTGCTGTAAATTCATTCTTGGAGCTGTTGAGCACAGTCTGCAAGGCAAATTCAGCGTGCTGCGAGATCTCAGCATCATGACTCCTGGCAATGTGTTTGTGGATACAAGCCAAGTCTGTGAAGGTCTGGCCACAGCAGTGCCACTGTTTGAGAGACCCTTCTACAGCAGATGTGGCAACCTTCCTGGATTCCACAAATGTTGCAAAGACCTATATGGGCAAAGGGGTACTTGTTACAATCACCTGATTTCTGAATGTAGATGTATCTATATTATTCAGTCCAGTCAATTCACCTTCTTCTTCTCATGTGTGTAATGGCGGCGCAGAGCTGTTGATAATGCGGGTTTTCTTTGCTTATGGGTGCAAGAGGTGAGGCTCTTCACATCCAGGTGGTCATATTCCATGCCATCAATGCTATCAGCTGACATGTTAGGTGTGAAGAGGCACAAAATTCAGAGATTTCTGTGGACAAAGACAAACAAAACAATGTTCACCAGTGAAAGCAGTACACTATACAGCTTAGATATTTCATTGCGGTAGCAGAATAACAACCTCTCAGATGCTAGACTATCATCAATAAAATCAGTTGTTGGCAGTTAGACTTGAACAAGTGGAAAAACAGGCAAAAGTAATCTCAGTAACCTCAGTAATCTCAAGCACCATAATAAAAACAATTAGTTAATTTTAACAAGATCTACATATGGTACACCCACAAGAGCCCACGGTTGTGGGTTTGGATTAACTGTTACAAAGGTCAAAGGAGTTCAAAGATTGCACAACATTATTAGTTAGCTGACAGTTTTGTCCAAGGCAACTTAAAAGGATAGCTTTATACAAGGCAAAAGTACAAACTGTATCAATGAAATATGGCTGAAAACAGTTTATTATCTGACGATCAATGAAAATAATGTCGGTTGAAAAACGACTAGAGCATGAAGGTTCCGTGTTCGTCGCGCTATTCTGTGTTTGTTTTAAATAGCCATGTTTACCCCGTCCCTGCACAATTCTCCTCTTACACTGCATCAGTTTTGTGATTTTTACTGGACAACTGTAACATGCGTAATATTTTATTACCATGAATGAGATCGAATCGCGGAGCAGCGCTCCCCCACCCCACCTCGTTCAGAGTGGCTGCCCCGGAAGCACAACGTGCGACAACCGGGCAGGAAGGAGTTCGCTACCGGTGCCGTGACCCCGGAAGTAGTTCCTCGCAGTAGTCGCTAGCTCTACCCCCCATTACACACGCCTCTCTTCACCACACTGCGGCATTTTGTTTGCGGCGTGCCTGGACGTGCGTGCAGTTGACAGGAGCCGCTTGAACGTTGCCGTTTGCGTTCCGGTTCTGCTCGCTTCCTGTGTCACGGCTACGCGAACATGTCGCGGAGACGGCACGCGGACGAGAACGACGGTGAGGGCGCTCGCCCGCCCGCCCGCCCGCGCAGCGCTTCCCGCTTCCCGCTTCGTGCATTCATTCGCTTCTGTACTTTATCGCTTAATAACAGTAACTGCTTAAAAACTCTCAACTTCCTGCATTTTCCAGCCACAAGTTCAACTGCAGCGCCGCGTTGCTGTTGCAGTGGCTCTGTCTGCGAGGATGCCGGTCGGCATCGCACCATAACAAAGGAAATAGCCACAACACCGCTACGCGCCTTTTCCCGCTACCCGTACTTTCTCTGTGTCCCGAGCGATCGCGGAGTGTGTCGGTGGCCAAGGGGCATCACTCCTGTTTTTGGTCTGTGTGTGTGTGCGTTCGCAGGAGGTCAGCCCCACAAACGGCGGCGCACGTCGGAGCCCGTGGAGATCGAGGACCGCCTCGAGTCGCTCATCTGCAGAGTGGGAGAGAAGGTGAAGCGCTGGGGGACGGGGATGTCCGCTGTGTTGAGCGAGGATGTCTGCTTGTCCATGCAGCGGTCATCCAGGCATCGGCAGCCACCAATGTGCCTTCTTGACCCTGACACCTGCCGGTTCCCCTTGTCCACAACCCTACACTGAGCCGGATATCATTGTGACGTAGCTGTTTAGTGGACACGCTCATTTACAATATACTTATTTTGTGTACAGTATGTATAGTCATTCATATAGTTGGCGCTATCCACAAGTATTAACATACTTATTGTATTTTATGTGGACTAGTTTAGTTCATTTTCAGTATTCGTTTGTTATTGGTTGTTTTCTTTAAGTTCTGTTACGTTTTTGATCACATACACCAGAGTTTGCCATTTAGTCCATCCGCACGGTCCGCTTTTTCTCTCATCATCTTTTACAAACTTTAATATTCTCACGTCACATCCAGGTGACCGCAGTCTCATTGCTTGTTGTCATTATTTTTTCACTGGTCCTCTCCAGAGCACATCGTCCCTCGAAAGCAACCTGGAGGGCCTCGCCGGTGTTCTGGAGGCCGACCTCCCCAACTACAAGAACAAGATACTGCGCATTTTGTGTGCCGTGTACGTTTTTACTCTCATCATCTCTTCCTGTTTATTTGTGTCTTATTAATGGAAAATGTTTAGTCCGGTGTGCAGAGTTTTTCTTCTGCATTAGCTGTGTTCCTATAAATGCGCTCATTTGTATGTAAAAGTTTTTATGGCGAGAATGGGCTAGAAGGAGAGCACTTGAAGTATAATAATCACTACATAACTTGTTGTGCCCCCACAGTTAAAATAGGAAAAACCTACCCAGATGTAGTTAATGCAGTTAAAGTCATAGACCAAGGGAGGATGGTCAAAGAATATGCAAGTTTTTTCTGGAATATACCTGTGTTGTATTTGGTTGGAACGAGGCTCATTGTTCATTGCCTTAGACCTGTTGCGTGTTTTCATCTCTTTCAAAGTGCATAATAACTGTTCTTAGAAAGAACTTGAAGATCCAACCCAGTGGTTTTCAACTAGGCTACCCCTGACTAGGCCTGTGTAGGCACAAGAATTCCAGCAACTTAACCTTGACTTAGTCATGTCAGTTATCATCATAAATTTATTAGACAAGTACAATAACAAGGATTTAATAATGTGCATGAATAAACATAACTTCTTTTACAATGGTAAACGTACATGGTTAACGATTAAGCTAAAAGAATATAATGGTCACCGTGTGCTTTATTTTGCCTACTCTGTTTAATGTTTCGTGATCGGTTTTTCTGAGTTGAATTGAGAGACAGATGTTGCGTAATGAATTATTACAGTTTTGATTGCGACTAAATATTGTTGAGGAAACTGCAGTCAAAAATTGGCCAGGCATGCCACAGAGAAGGATATGTAACCTGTGGGTGCCGTTGACTACGAAAAAAGGTTGAATCCAACTTGGTCTATCCATTCGGCGAACCTCCAGGACATGCTGGGAACAGGGTGTAGGCTGATGTCTCGCGCTGATGTCCACAGGGCCAGGCTGCTTCCGGAGAAGCTGACCATTTACACAACGCTAGTGGGTCTGCTCAACGCCCGCAACTACAATTTTGGTGGCGAGTTTGTGGAGGCCATGATACGGCAACTCAAAGAGACACTCAAGTCCAACTTGTTCAACGAAGCTGTTTATCTGGTACTCATCAGTTTTCTCCATCATATTTTTTGTCTTCACCGAAAAGACATTTTCAGATGTTTCCGCTTTTGTTGTTGCTTTTTAATAAGTGCTTTTCTCCTCCTATCTTTTCTCCAAGGTCCGTTTCCTGTGCGATCTGGTGAACTGCCACGTCATTGCTGCACCTTCCGTGGTTGCCTTGTTTGAGAATTTTGTGTGCGTTACGCAGGAGGACGATGTCCCACAGGTGATCATACAAAAATACAAAATGTTGACAGTGCAACATATGCAGTGGCTGTACAATGGGGTCTACACCCTTTATCTTATTTATACTTTGCTGATGTAGAGAACTGAAATCAAGAGATCTTGAAGTGAACTGTAATTTTCATAAAAATTGAAGGGTGATTTCAGTCTAAAATTTCATTAAGGGGTTCGTCAACTTTTGACGTCAACTGCATGTAATAATGATGACACACTTACATGTATACGGTCTGCAGTATGAGAAGTCCAGTGGCTTCTTTGCCGTCAGACACAGTGAGATGAGAAGCCTGTCCATAACTCATGTTGTTCATAATCCCTAAGTCATTTTTACCACTACAGTACAGTCAATAAAAGCAGACTGTCCTCGATTTATTCACAAGTTGTGTTCTGTGTTGGACATAAACAAAAAAGTACTTTGTGAGACTTTAACTGCTATTGGGCTACATTAGGAAGTAGCAAATTTAAAATGATTTAAGAATATGTTGTTGCCACCAACATTCCATATTGATTGTTTAATGATTAATGCCATAAATGTCCAGAATTCCGCCTGTTGTTTTAGGTCACCAACACCAGACATAATCTGCAAACACGGTGGTAGTCAGTGGAATTAAGGTGGTTCCATATTGTTTGGGTACTATTTACTCCCCTCTGGATCGGTGGTTTAAAAGAGGAAAAAACCGAGTTCTAGTGTTTGACTGGACCTTCTGCACTACAGGTGCGCTGTGACTGGTACGTCTATGCTGTCCTGTCCTCGCTGCCCTGGGTCGGAAAGGAACTCTATGAGAAGAAGGACGTTGAGATGGATCGGCTGCTCAACCAGATTGATGGTTACCTGAAGTACGTTGGTTGCCTTTTGTCCTCCCCCCCCCTCCCCATCAAGCAGCCATCCCACCATCAGCTTTTACTGTGTGCAGTAAGAACCGCATGTCTGTTTCAGGAGGCGCCAGAAGACTCACGTGGTA
Source organism: Heterotis niloticus (assembly GCA_018136845.1). Taxonomy (NCBI): domain Eukaryota; kingdom Metazoa; phylum Chordata; class Actinopteri; order Osteoglossiformes; family Osteoglossidae; genus Heterotis; species Heterotis niloticus. The sequence continues at coordinate 1,782,885 of CM030888.1, forward strand.
ATGCTGCAGGTGTGGACAGCGGACAAGCCTCATCCGCAGGAGGAGGTACGACGCAAAACTCTCCCGAGGCTCTTTCCTTGCTCAGGATCTCATTTGGTTTCACTTCATTTCCCTGCATGCTTTGACATCAGTGAGATTTATAAATAAATCCCGCTTCTTAACAGAGAGCAATGAATGGAATGGAAAGCAGCGAGCGTGTTGCCGCTAACTGGCAGTTGTTATCACTGAGGGGCTCAGCGGCGCCCCCGATCTGGTTCAGTCTAATTAAGTGCTTTATCTGCCGTAGCTGAGTTGATGAGGTATGGCGTTTTGCGGGGCATTACTTGTATTTACAAACCGATTAAGGGAGGTCTCTAATTCACTTCCTCTGTCATAATGAAGTAGAAATAAATTGCCAGGAGCTTTTTCTTTGCTTGGTTCTTCATCGGATTGCCCAGAAATGCTGATTTGGATCCAGTTCAGATGCAAAGTAATTAATAAATTCTTTGATTCACCTTTTCGGGACCCCACTCCATCTCAAAACAGTAACTTTGAGATCTGAATGTGGGATTACTTGTTTTTGTTTAATACAGTTTTATACAAGTCAAAATTATATATAAATATTTGTGACATTTCAACATTGTCTTCGGTTATATCCAAATTTTGTATAAAAGTGACTCAAGACAGTTTTGAAACGTTTGGGATGTTTTTATTCGTGTGTTAATGAGACGTGACAGGTGGTCTGTATAGTGTGTGTGTGTGTTTGGGGTTCTTCACCTGTGACATTTTTGTAAAGCAATGCCTCATTTGTGTTGGTGCTCAAAGCTTTACCTCACCGTTCTCCCCTCAGTATCTGGACTGCCTGTGGGCCCAGATTCAGAAGCTGAAGAAGGACCGCTGGCAGGAGCGCCACATCCTGCGGCCCTACGTTGCCTTTGACAGCGTCCTATGCGAGGCTCTGCAGCACAACCTGCCCCCCTTCACACCACCGCCTCACTCAGACAGCGCCATCTACCCGATGCCTCGCGTCATCTTCCGCATGTTCGACTACACGGATGCCCCTGAGGTCTGTTCGTGTGGGAGTCAATAATTCAGTAATTTCTCTTCTACCTTTAGACAACCTTTAGTTTACTTTTTAATAAAATTACCACATAATGGATTGAATTAACTTTGTGAAATGCAGCAGTTTATCTTATTGTTTGTATCTTTCCGATTGTCTTACTGCATTGTATGTTGCAGTGTAACAGTTGACTCTGAGTTACGGTCTTTGTGTTAAATCTATTATGGTAACATAAAAGTTTGAAATTGTATTTAATGCTGCATGCTGTGGTTCAGGCGTGTGGTGCCTGCAGGTTTGCAATTTTTGTTGGTGCCTGTTTTTGTCCCTGTGTACAATTGATCTGAGACAACCCTAACCCCAGGGCCCCGTCATGCCTGGAAGCCACTCTGTCGAGAGGTTCGTCATTGAGGAGAACCTCCACTGCATCATCAAGTCCCACTGGAAAGAGAGGAAGACATGGTGAGTGACCTACTGTCCACCAGTGGACTCTGTGATGAACGAGGAACAATGCCTTTTGAAACTTCGCCCATTGCCACTGCACTGAGGGTCACTTCTTGTTACTGTTGTAACATCATGCCTCCTAAATATTTATTTAACTGCACAATGTAACTTAGCTTTGAATCCCCACCTCCTGCTGTAGTACCACAGTTGATCAAGGTATTTGCCCGGAACTGATGTAGTAAAAATTATCCAGATTTATAAATGTGTACATTCCAACAATTTAGAACACCAATCTTACATTGTATGTCTTGTTGGATAAAGGCATCAGCTAAATAATAGTTAATAACAATAAAGCAAAAAGAAAATATAAATGCTATTTTGTGTTTTAATGCAGTGCTGCTCAGCTCCTGAGCTATCCAGGGAAAAGCAAGATCCCTCTGAACTATCACATTGTGGAGGTAGGTGGAAGGAGGCTGGTGGTATCCATGCTCTTGTGGTCTGATAAGAATCCATGTGCTCTGTCATCCCCTCTCACTGGAACTCTCATCCTGACCAGGTCATCTTTGGGGATCTCTTCCAATTGCCTGCCCCCCCTCATGTGGAAGTTTTGTACACCACTCTGCTCATAGAGCTGTGCAAGCTGCAGCCTGGTTCTCTGCCCCAGGTCGTATCCTTACCAGTTTGAACCCAGAGCCAACTTGTCCCTCCAACGGCCAGGAAACCAGCCGCTCGGTGTTCACTGTATTTACTGCAGCTTCACACGTCCACAGTGAGCGCAGTTTGTACACAACAGTTATGATTCACTGCAAGAAGCCGATGTCCAGCTCCTCTCTGGAAGGTTGTCCTTAATTGTTCTCTCCCAGCTGGCTCAAGCAACAGAGATGATGTACATGCGTCTGGACACCATGAACACCACCTGTGTAGACCGGTGAGTCTCGGCGGGTCGTCAGCATAAAGGCGGCTCTTGTTTAAAGTTGCTGTAAATTGACAGGGTGCACAGTCCAGTGAAAGAATGTTTATTACAGAACATTAACCAGATTTTCCCCAACCGTCTGAGCTGTTTTCAGTGTCATGTTAAGTCTCGTTTTGTTACTTACAGATTTGTCAACTGGTTTTCCCACCATCTGAGCAACTTTCAGTTTCGGTGGAGCTGGGATGATTGGTGAGCACAGAAATATTGCTCAGTTTGCAACCTTTTTGTTTAGGTTTTTGTCTGTAAAGTGGACAAATAAGTAAATAAAATGTGTGTGCAATGCATTTGTCCCCATAAAGTATAGTTTTCTAATCCATCTTTGCTAAAAATGTTGAAATTGAGGAAGGAAATAATGAACGGATTACATTTTTGTGTCGAAACAAAGCCCAGTGACTTGAATTTTGCTTTAGTTCAGAAATGTGTGCTTGTTTTAATAAGTTCTGTTTTTGACTCCAGGGCTGACTGTCTGACAGTAGATCTTGAAAAACCAAAGCCAAAGTTTGTCAAGGAAGTTCTGGAAAAGTGCATGAGGTACCTGGTTAATGACCTTGATCTGCTTAGAATCACACAAGTCATCCAGCTGCACACACACATATCCTCTTTCATTTGGAAGGAAGGTGGTTTGAAATCTTGTTGACTTTGTCTCCTGTTTTCATATTTTTACTGTAGGCTTTCCTACCACCAGCGCATAGTGGACCTTGTACCGCCCAGTTTTTCTGCCCTGATCCCAGCCAATCCAATTTTTATCTATAAGTATGAGGAAGAAAATAACAGTAAGTGCAGGGTTTCACTGAGCAGACATAGGGCTGACTGGCATGATTTATTTAAAATATTTCTATTTCACCATCTTGTTGTAACGTCGTCATTGGTGTTTATACAGGTGCACTACCCGGTTCCGCCATGGCTATATCCGTCGGCAACGCCATTAAAAACCGAGCCTCCAATGAAGAGATCCTGACCCTCCTGAAGGATGTACCAAACCCGAACCATGAGGATGATGATGGTTGGTCCAGATTTCTCATTAATAGACTCAGTTTGAAATAATGTGAGAATACGGGACACCGTTTTGCATATTCAGGCCATCAGTGAAGCTTTGCATTCTTTTGTCTGAAAGCACTGCAGTGATTTGTTGGACAGCAGCATCCTGTTGACCTCTGCTGCTTATGAGATGTGTGATGGGTTTTGAAAATGCACATATCATTTGGACACTGGTCACTTGTACACTTCTGGAGGGCAAAGCGGCAGGGTGTGTCTCGCTCTCACACACATCTCTTCTTTCCCCTCAGACGAGGGTGAGAGCTTCAACCCCCTCAAGATAGATGTGTTTCTGCAGACTCTGCTCCACTTGGCTGCCAAGTCCTTCAGCCATTCCTTTAGCGCCTTGGCTAAGTAAGTCCTCCTTTCATTTGCTCGCTTTGTTATTTTTCATGCTGGCGCCACAGCAGTGGTTTTATAAGCTTCAAAAAGCAGCTTTTTATTTTGCTGTCATCATACGACGACGTGTAAGTATTTGGATGGTTTTTGTTGTTTTGGCTCTTTATTCCACTACATTGACAGTGACACACAGCTCCTACTGTTTCATTAATTTTGGTTCCCTAAAACGGGTGTACTGTGCATAAAAAGGGCTGTAACCTTACACGCTTCATCTGGTATAGTTGTCCAGAAAGCTTTTCATCAATTTTAGGACAAGCTTCACACACATTGTATATGTCCATTCATCACACCTTTATTTTCAGATTCATTTCTGAATGTATTTTCTTTCACTTGTTCTTTAATGCAAAACCAGAGCACTCGCTTATTTGCCTTGGAACCATTGTAAATGAAAAAAATCTTTACAGGGAATCACAAAGAAACAGTTTTGTTTTAAAAAGCAATCACTTCTACATACCCAAACACTGACTGAGGCTCAAACAATAACAAATATGGCCGCTAGCCAATGTTATCATACAGCAGATGGTTAGACCACTGTTATAACCAGAAATAATATAATAAAGTTAACGGGGCGGTTGTCATAGTCCCACCTGTGCCCTCAAATTAAACCTGGCAGTCTGCACTTTAATCTCAAAGTTGTTTAGTTTCAAATCCAGTGTGGGGGAGTAGAGTGAGCTCAACAGAAATTGTGTCCCTGTTCAAACACTGCGCTGTATGCACCATCAAGCCCTTCATCTCCCTGTTGATAATCCTCGTGAAAGCAAGGTTTCTGGTGCTGCCCACAGGTTTCACGAAGTGCTCAAGACTTTGTCGGACAGCGATGAGGGCAAGCTGCACGTCCTGCGGGTGGTCTACGACGCGTGGAAGAACCATGCGCAGGTAGTGAAGCCCCGTAGCTGTGCGGGACACTTTCCCACTTAGCATTTTCTGTACATTTTTTACGTTATACAATGCAGTGTGGCACGTTAGCAGCCCATTTCCCTCCCAAATGTGGAATATAAAGCTACTTGGAAATAATGCGTGTGCTCTTGTTCAACAGATGATTTCTGTCCTCGTGGACAAGATGATCCGCACTCAGGTTGTGGACTGTGTGGCTGTGGCGAATTGGATCTTCTCTCAAGACATGAGTCACGAGTTCACCAGGTGAGCCCGTTGTCGAATGCACCTCTGACAGGTTATTAATGCTAGAAAAGGGGCAGTTTTGGCAGCCAGAACCTCTCCATTGCTGCTCATGCTTGACAGGTTCTACGTGTGGGAGATCCTGCATTCCACCATCAGGAAGATGAACAAGCATGTTCAGAAGATCCAGAAGGAGCTGGAGGATTCCAAAGAGAAGCTGGAGAAGCAGCATCAGAAGGTAAACAAATCTTGCGCCTGTGGTGCAACGCCCCTTGGAGGCACCGAGTTGCATTGTGCCGGCTTTAAAAACCCACATGTGATGCGTCACAGAAGGACAGTGGGGACGAAGATGAAATGGAGGAGGACAGCCAGCTGGAGGAGCAGATTGAGCGGCTCCAAGAGAAGGTTGAGTCGGCCCAGAGCGAGCAGAAGAACCTCTTTCTTGTCATCTTCCAGGTGAGCGGGATCCCCACGCTCCCATGGTCTTTGTATGCTTTCTGTTGGTACACAGGACCAAAGTTGGTCGTTCTTTGAGGAAAGGAAGTGGCTGCACAGCCACTTGTATGAAGTGAAAGTGTGAAAATGAGCTTTGATGAGCCACCTAGACAGGGATGCATAAGAGGGTGAGAACGACAATTGTCAGCATTGGTGAAATCTGGGTGAATTAAAGGAAATGAGCGGACCTGTGGACCTGTGCCGAGAGTAGACGTGAGCAAGCAAAGCCAGAGAAACAGGAATGACAAGTTTTCACATCTTCATGATGATCCCATGTAACAGCGCCATTAGCGATGCTGCTTTTAGTGCGTGACGATGCAAGGGGTGCATTTCCCAACTCAGAGGCTTTTCTCCTCCTGTCCGGCAGCGCTTCATCATGATGCTGACGGAGCATGTGGCGCGGTGCGAAACGGCCGGCACGGACCTCAACACCCCCTGGTACAAGAACTGCATTGAAAGGCTGCAGCAGATCTTCCTCATGGTACTGCTCATCCGTTGCCCTATTGTGCTGTAATGTGCTGTCGTACCGGGGTTTTTGCCAAAACGGGGTGAGAACAGCACTTCCAGTATCATTATTGCCTCCCATACTGCGCTGCTGAGCCCTTAAGTGCATCTTCTGATTCGGCTCTGTATTGAATGCCTTTACTACAACAGTCGGAGACAGGCATCCTACATTGGCTGGATTTTCTGTGTTTACTCCACATTTACATCCTGGTTGTGCATTTCCCAATGTTTAGCTCTGATGGCTAGAAAATCCCTAATATTTATGAGTATGGGGACTCAAGTTGTTTGAAATTTGGTTTGTCGATAAAGAGCTTTCATATGAGTTTGGTCTTGGAAACCTTGACTATAGTTAAAGTAAATTAAAAAGCTGGTACAGTAGCCCCCCCCCCCTGTCTGTGAGGGATACATTGCAAGACTCTCAGTGGATGCATAAAACCACAGATAGTGCCAAACCATATACAGATGGTTCCCATGTTCCGATAAACCCATTCTAAGTTGAAACTATCGTAAGTCGAAAAGCATTTAATACACCTAACCTTCCCAAGCCACAACGCCTACCGAACATCATAACCTAACCTAGCCTGGCTTAAAAGTCATTACAGACTTTCCACTTTCAGAAGATGCAGACACAGATGGGCGTTATCCAAATTGCTTGCTCGGGGAAAAAATTCTAAATTCAAAGTACGGTTTCTGCTGAATGCACATTGCTATCGCGCCATCGTAAAGTCGAAAAATCCCAAGTCGGACCATCGTAACTCAGGCACCATCTGTATATGAAGTTTAATTGAATGTTATTTCTGAAAGTTTTAATTTATATTCATTGCCGATTGTTGACCGGCGTGCAGCATCGGCCACCTCCTTACTGAGCAGAGGAACAGAGCTGTAAACACTGTTGGAGAGAGCTGCATTAATGCAGTCCCAGACTCCCGTTTGGTGGCCGTTGCCTGGGAATGTAAAAGCGAGCCGCCGGTGCCGCTCGCCCGCAGTCCTCGGGGTGCAGTTTCGTGTGCCACCTATGCACCTGACGAGAGCCTCCTGTCCCCATGCAGCATCACGCCACCATCCAGCAGTACATGGGGACCCTCGAGAACCTGCTGTTCACCGCGGAGCTGGACCATCACATCCTGGCCGTGTACCAGCAGTTCTGCTCCCTGCAGGCATGAGGACCCCCCAGCAAGACGGAGAGCCCAGCCCACCACCCAAAAGCAGAATTTCTTGTATCAAGATTTCTACTATTAGACGGCAGCCATTCATTTTTATTTTTTTACGTGCCATGACGGGTCTTAACTTAAAATTAAAAAAACTGGGTTTGGCATTCAAAGCAATATTACAATTAATAAATTTGGGATGCAGTTCACTTTGGTTTTGTAGTTCGATGCTTTGCAGAAGCCCCATCATCATATGAAACTGGATTTTCCTGAGTGTCGGTTTCGCCCCGTTCAAACGAAGACTAGTTTTGTTTTTTGTTTTTTTTATAAATGGATAGATTTTCAAAATGTAGAACTTTTTAAAAGTATTATTTGTGTTAACCTGGCGTAAAACTGCAAAAAGAGAATAAAGAATGACGTGCATCTTTCCCAGCAGCGTGGGCTCGTGTGTGGTATTGAGCCGTTTTCTGTCTTTTTGGCCGTTTGGAGCTCCGTGTTCTGCTGTGGCTTTTGCATTTTCAGAGAACTTTGCTTAAAATGCACAGGAGGAGCAGTTTGTGTGTCCGACGCCACCTATCGGAGTGACGATGGCGTTGGGCTCGGAGCGCAGGGGACAAAAGGTTCTGCAAAAGATGGGTTTAGGAGCTTATGCCAGCGCATTGAGGCCCTTTCGAGGTGCGAGTGGCACAACCGGATCCCCAGAGGTGGAGGAGCACAGCACTGTTGCTGGGATGTCTGGGAGACCCTGTGTCCATCTTCTCGGCCATTACTGCGGTCACGCTGCAGGCAGCTCCTGGGATCTGGTGGAGACAAACAGAGGGAGGCCCTCTTCCACCATCATCAGCAGTAGTTTGGATTCGCACAGCAGTTCCCCATCATGGCAGCAGAATATCTGAAAGAGATAAAGTGGGCCTGGCAGGGTGAGCTGCCATGCGCTGCCCAAGGCCGATGACATTACGGTGACGATTTGGTCCATCTCAGCCCCAACTGTGGGACCGGAAGCTGCGGAGGAGGAGGACCCATGGAAGCTGCAGAGTGGCAGGGCTTCGTCATTCTTCCGCTTCACCCATTCTGCACTGGTTGCACCCCTCAGCGCTGTCCATTTGACCCCTAATTTGCCAGCTGAAAATATTTTCAGCACACAGACAGATTATACACAAATGCATTGTGAGTGTTTGGAAAAATATTTAGCAAAATGTAGCATTTTTGGGTGTGATCTGAAAAAGTACACACACGCTGTTACAGCAATGTTTTATTAAAAGTTTTACAGAAATTCTTACATTACTAATAATGACAAATTACTTCAGTGAACTGCTCAAATAATTTGTATTTTTACAATGTGCAATTTATTGACTGTTGCTCCAGCTGGTCATTGTGCGGTCGACCTCTGCCCATACAGAACACTACACAAAACGCATTTCATTTAAAAATATTTTTGATCCTGGAAATTAAATGTGGAAGTTGAGCTTTGGACAATTTTCAAGTTAAAATAATGCAGTAAAATTTGGCATTTAAAGCAGGAAGTGGAACTTTAGAAACAACACTGCTGTACATTTGCTTTCTGATGGGAACAATGAACCCCTTTTTTGACCCGTTTGGCAGTGACTCCTTAAAATCCTGATTTGATCAACATCTCTGCAACTTTGCTCTCTCAGTGACCCAGATGCACGCTTTACTGCCACACCCTGTAAACTGCGGTGCAGCTTCCCGTACAAATGGCTGTCGCAGTGCCAGGGGGGCATCTCCATTTTCACAGAACATACAGTGCATGAATCAAAATGCAATGCTAAATCCACATGTTGTGGATCAATTGTGTTTTTTACTGTGATTTCAAGTTTACTCAAATTCTTCAACTTATTTAGCAGACAGCAGGCACTGCTCCCTCTGTGCCTGTTGCTGGGGAAAAGTTAAGACCATTTCAATTTCCCCTGCAGCAAACCGAGGTAATGGGAGGGAACCGTCTGTTAACCATACACACAGAGGAAGAGAAGAAAAAAAAAAAAAAAACTCACTTCCCTGAGAGAAACAGCAGTAAACATAGACTGACAGTACCTGACTTTGTGTTCCATGTTCATTATCCAGTCACAAAATGACAAACACAAAACCATCGGAATGTGTGCATTATTTAAGGTCAAGCGCCAAGCTGTCCATTAGTCTGTAAACAGTGTGTATCACTTGGCAGCCTGTGTACCGTGTTAGACAACCACACTAAGCTAAGCAGTACGTTGTTAGCAGCTTTGTCACCACTGCCCAACATCGTCACGGCGATCAGGCAGCCAGAATTGCTTTCTGCGGTACCTGTCCATCGTTCCCCTCGGCCTGGAGCCGCCTGTAGTCCGTATAGAAGAAGAGCAGGAAGCAACAGGAGTTCAAGCTGCAGATGCCGGCCATCACCAACAGGGATGCTGCACAGCAGGTAGAAATGACACATCAGCAAATGGAGCCAAAGACTGAGGTCACCACTAGTGCTTCAGATCCCCTATAATTGCACTGATTCTGGTCTGGATTCCATTCTTATTTCTCAAAGGATTTTTTGGTGCAGCGCACAGACGTGACCTAATCATCAACATAGAAGCTCAACGATAGTGAGGACCTACATCTCCCTGAAAGATCTACAGGAGTATTTTTTAGGAGAAAATGCCAACATTGAATTGCACTGTGTTCCTCATCAGCAGGAACGGGAGGAATACCAGCTAACGGCAAGTAAAAGACATGAGATCGATTGGAGGTTTTGGCCTGTGGTGTAACCAACAAATCAACACATTAATGGCAGGGGCATGGGCTCAGCAGTAAGGACATGGGGTCAGCTCAGGGGCCATGGTCTCAGTGCTACAGGGAGTGACTGAGACAGCCCTGCCTTGTGTTATAGGTATTCCAATGTGGTCTGAACTGGTATAGGACTTTGTCCTCATGACCTCAGGTAGACCTTTCCACCCCCAGGCCCTCCGTACCTCTCCAGCTCTGGGCCTCACAGGTGGAAATGGGAAAATCTGCCAGTCTCTGGGTCAACGCCTGGAAGACCACCATGTAGATAATGGACTGGACCTGTCTGATGATTTGTACACATCCAAAGTTTAGGATTCAGCCAAGTGTCTCCAAAAGCTTGTTGTCAATGTGTGAAATATGAACAAACATGGTCACCAGAACATCATTAAAGACCAACAGTACACCTGCCTCAGCCAGAACAGAAGCCCTGTCTACTTAGTGCATCACTTGTACAAATCATAAAACTGTAGTACTGCTGCTACTACTACTACTACTACTAATAATAATAATAATAATAATAATTTAGGTGACAGTGACTTATACAGCTGCTTACAATGATTTACCCATTTATACAATGAAAATTACTATCTGACCTGCAGGTTCCCATACAAATGATGTAATTTATAATGTTATTTTTCACTTAAATGGTCTTTAATTCTTCCCATTCACAAATATTCAAATTGATTCACATATAGGTAGATACTTTACCTGTTTAAAGAGGTAAATTACTGGAGAAAAGGTGTACCTGTGGCTGCTGTTAAATGAGAACGTTTTTTTTCATACAAAACATGAATGATGTACCCAGATATGAAGATAAGTCCAGCCGATGATGCTTCCCCAACCGGGTAGGAGCATTCCACAGACAGCTCCATGGCAATGGGATACACAGCAAAACCAAAAAACCCAAGCAGCGAGCAGGTGGTTGCCACAGCGACCTTCTGGCCCTGCATCTGAGACACCTGGAGGACAGAGCAACACAGAAGACACTGCCCTGACCGAACTGAATATCCTTTGTCATCTATATCACAGAGTGACCCTTTGCTGCCGCTCACCACTGCGAATGCGATCAATGCCAGCGTCGACAGGGACATGTTGACCTTGGTGGCCTCAGTGAACTGCTTTGTCCGGTCAACGCAGAATCCCACGAGTGCAGCACCCAGCACACCACAGAAGATGAAGAGTGCCCCACAGAGGCCAGCAAAGTCCTGCAAAAGGAGGTCGTTTTCCACAGGTCAAAGTGTGAACTGCTGTCCATCAACACCAAGTTCCAACGTGTGTGAGGGATAGGAGACTCACATCTGTGTATCCCTTGACACAGAGGATCTGTTCCAGCAGGCTGGAGAAAGCAGTGATGGCGCCAGTACCACAGCCAAGGCATAGCAGCAGGATCACGTACGGCCGGTTCCTCAGCAGCTGGGCATAGTGGTGGATGGAGCAGACAGGTGGTCACAGCCTCACCAAACACACACTGTCACACATGACCGCCAGGATGTTTACAACAGTGTCATTTTTACTGCATGTATTGTCTTGATCATGGGTACTACAGCAAGGGGTAGGATTTCAGCCCAGACCCTTTGAGTCCAAAAGCAGTCTGTCTAACCACTACACCATCTGCTGGAGTGACCTGTGTAACCAATTAGTCCAGGCTCCTCACCAGCTTAATTCCCTTGAAGAAGGGCTCAGAGTTGGAGGTCTCAGCGCTGGCAGAAGGGGGTGACGGGGGGACACTCCTCTGGATACCCAGTGTTGCTAGGAGACAAGCTGCAGCTGGCAGCGTGGCATAAATTCCCAACTGCAGAAGAGAAACAACTCAGTAAGATGAGGGTACAGAAGGTGGTGTCACAGGGCAGCAGTGTCCCATCTTTGCTATTATCTTTAGTTAGTGACTTTCCTGATGCTTTTATTCAGAGACAACTAAAGCAATAACTGATTCCCTTGAGCAAAGCATTTATAGAATAGAATAAACCTTTATTATCCCACGAATGGGAAATTTCGGTGTTACAGGGCTCATCAGAAGGGGAATATAGAAGAACAAGTAAGTTAGTATTAAAGAAGGACAAGAACAATTAGATTAGTAATGTACACAAGTACAATAAAATAAAAATAACCCTATATACATCAATAAGTTATAAATAAATACATTTATCAATTCAGGCTGCGTTGTGCAGTCTGACAGCTGCTGGTAGAATCCTGAACTGATGAGTAAAAATTACCCTGCTGTATGAATGAATAAACCTCTAAGTAGCTTAGTGTACAAACCTCACACTCTAAGTTTATTTGGGGGGGGGGACATCATCTAAGTTGATGCTAATAATAATAATAATAATAATAATAATAATAATAATAAAGTATCCATTTATAGCACTGAAGGTTTCAGTACTTTCCTCAACAATCCAACAGCAGGGTTGGTCTTGACATTTGAACCAGTAGCTTTCAGATTATAAAATTACCATTTTATTATTAACCATACAGTTCACCGGATGAGCCGTTTATGAAAATGGGGGGAAAAAAAATTGTGCAATACAGCTGCATAACAGCAAATCAGTGCACATTAGTATGAATTTCCATGACTGGATGAGTAGAATCAATGAGATACAAGTTTGACAAATAGGTGGGTGGTAAATATTAAAATACTAGCTAGTTACTTTGCGTTCCATGGCATCAAAAAGTGTAACTGTAGAAAAAGTATTAATACTTTCTATAGTACATCAACTGTATAACCCTTGAGTCATTAATGTGTAATGCCGTGTACGTGCTTGAGAGACACACGCACGTATGCACGGAAAAACCTCAGTAAGGGTGGAGAGTACCACTGTGAAAAATGTCAAGTCTGTGGCTTGAAAAACAAAGCTGTGCATAGAGAACAGATAGATACTGAGCTTTACAGGTACGGAGATAAAGACATCTGGTGTAAAATGACAATGGCCCTCAAAATAAAGAAGCCATGTGACATGAATGACTATCACCTGCAATTTCAGTTTAAAAATCATTTTCTCCCTAAAACCAACCCAAATCTGTCAAAAAATAAATAAATAAGCAAAACAGTATCTCCAATATTTTGCTATTTTGATAACTCTTTTTTTCTTCCTTTTACCTGATACGCTCATCTCCTCACTTTAGTTACAGTTTATAAGGATATTTTAAACCAATATGTTTACTTTTTTCTCTCCAATGTGTTCCAGAATTGGATAGGTGCACAATCTGATAGGACAAGTATAAAACATAATTTTTGTTTTGTTGTTCCCACAAGTTAATGCCAAACCCTGGGTCTTAAAAATCAGCATGAAACTCAATTAAATGCAATCCAATTTATTTTTTACTTTAACTGAATAAGCAGAGTAACACAGAGTGCTGAACAGAAGCTTTAAGTACTTAAGTGTTTCCCAGTGATGTGTCAGGGACCCCCCCCAAACAGCCTTACCATTAGTGGCAGGTTGTTTGCGCTCCCAACCGTGAGGGGGGAGAGAATGTTGGCAAACAGCAGTCCCACAGGGTTCGCTGTGGGTCAGAAAGGCAAACCACAGCCAAATTAGGTCCCCCATTAGCCTTAAACCCACTTATTCCCTGCTATGAAAGAAGGAATCACATCATTTGCCACCAGACTTCACCAGTGAGACCATCACTGAGTTTTGGTATTACAAAGAAACTGCTCCAGCTCTCTTTATTCCCCCCACTTGACATGTAGGGCCTTTAAATGCCCCCCCATTTGATACTATAACTTTAATGGCAGTTGGCTACCCCACACCACCCCCAAAACCCTACAGTAATTATGGTGCTGAGACTCACACATGGAGGCAAGCGTGTTGGCGGTGGCCCTCTGGTGTGCAGGGAACCAGAGCGCAGCCAGCTTGGTGGGGGAGAAAATGATCAGTGGCTGAGCCAGGGCACACAGGGTCTGGCCGAGCATCAGCATGGGGAAGCCCCGTATGGGCGCTGGAAAGATCTTCAGTATTCCCACGTAGCGCAAAATGTTCCCCACCATATTAAGCCAGGAACCTAGCACCAGCTGTGGAAGTGGGGGGGGGGATAACATCTTTCATATCAAGAACCATTAAACTAACATCACTCAACTGCTGCCTCAGTTCTGTATAATAGAACCCCTAAGTTGAGCATATTTAACATGCATTAACAAGTAACTTCTACCTACAGAACAAACTGATCACCAAAACAGTTCTCTGGTGTACTTTTGACACCGATGTATTTTATAGACACTATTAACTTTATATAAATAAATAAATAGAAGAAGAAGAAACAAAACCCTTACGGAGACACGGAGGCCCCATGTATCCAGCATCCATGTGGTCACGGGGCTTACGAGGACAGCCACCACCATATAGACAATGGAGAACCAGTTGACTTGATCCAGTGAGACACGCAGGTACTGGGCCGTCTGGTCCGCCACCGGGGCAAAACTTAGCCATGACTGTGGAAATAAGCACACCCTGAGATGTATGGCTAACATTATTCAAAACTTACGAGCACCTTAACAAAACTTAAGCAGCTTTCAATGCCCACTAAACGTTACAGAATAACTTGATAGGAACATCAAGAATGCTACTTTGAGGACTGACTCTGAACCCCTGTGACCCTGCAATGGAAAAAGCAGTTATTGATAATGGATGGCTGGATCATCAGAACCAGCTCACCGAGTAAATTTCTCCACGGACACAGAACCTGTCCATTCGGATGTAAATGTTACAGGTCTCTGTGGAGGGGCCAGGGTAAGAGTTTCTGACCCATAAAAACAGGTTTAAAAGGCGAGGTGGGAGATGACCGCTTGTGGCTCCAGGTTTCCTCTCAAACTGTTCACTGACTCACAGATGGAGTCTCTGGTCACAAGCCAGAACTTATGTGCTTTACACAAAAGAGTTCTTCCTTTGACTGAATATTTGACACACAAAGGTACGTAAGCATAACAATTGTTACACAACTGCACAACACGCTCAGATCCACAGTGAATACTTCGACAGCACAGCTCAGTACATCTTTCTAGCACCTTCAGAATGGAAGCTTCCAGCAAACTCCGTTCAGTCCAATAATGTGGCTCAACACAAATGCCCTTCAAATTATTGCACATTTGTGCAACCCGGCTTAACCGAAGCGCATCTAATATTAAGCAAAACAAAATAACAGCAAATGCTTACGATTAAACACGAACAGGACAGCTCAATAAACTCTTTTGACTCTTAAAAAGTGTTCATGAAACGTTTTACAGAATCTTCGTTCCTTTGTCACAGTGAAAAATGTGCAAGAGTTTACGAAGCAAACTTTGTTCATAAAATAAGAACAGCTTAAGTTTTAGGGAGCCCTCTGAATCCTTACCAAGTTATAGCGCTTAATAAAATGCAAAAACAGTTCAAAAAGCGAGTCGCCACAGGCAGGTTTGAAGCTTCGGGTTCGTCTCAAACTGAGAGAAATTTCCTTCTTCGACGATCTGTAAACTGACGGCACGGCCGCCCTCCTGCGCCCCCTACTGGCAGCAGCGCTCTCTTAAATGCAAGTGACAGCGCTTGGAGGACCAAACCGCAAACGCGGGCAGAGGCTGCGCTTTACAACTGCAGGTTCACGCAAAACGCGGTACATCAAGGTAAACAAAACACGTGCACGGAACATAGATCCACTGCAGCCAACGATGCTAACCTTTATCACGATCGGATCATGACATTCAGTTAAATCGTGGAAATTTTAAACAAAACTTCCCACTTTGAGATGAAATTACTCACTGTTGCCATGGTGAAGAGAAGACAACAAACCTGTTTCCCTCGTGATCAT
Organism: Heterotis niloticus; assembly: GCA_018136845.1. Classification (NCBI taxonomy): domain Eukaryota; kingdom Metazoa; phylum Chordata; class Actinopteri; order Osteoglossiformes; family Osteoglossidae; genus Heterotis; species Heterotis niloticus. The sequence goes on from CM030888.1 coordinate 1,798,573, forward strand.
ATTACTGTGACAGAAAGAAAGTCTGCTGTGTCAGCAGAAAAGTGGAGTTGTGTTACAGCCCAGACGGTGATTTCCTGAATGAAGATAAAGGTTGGCCATTATGAAGACAAGCTTTGGCATGAGGCATGATCTGGTGAAACCTCATCATCCTATGATGGGCTGTGAAGTAACAAAGTAAACTATTAACTACCTGCAGATCACATTATTCAATGTTCAAACAGTCAAACACAACTGCAAAGACAGAAGATCTTGTGATTCGGCCACACCATGGCTTGGAGGTGCTATGGCATTCTGTAGGAGGCCTTCTACTGAGGATGTAAGGCAGTGATTCCCCTCCAAAAATAAAAAAAACACGACTTCAACCAGCATGAAGGAGAAGAGATGTTGATTTTGAAGATATATGTTTGCATTTGAGCTATGGAAGATAGCAGAAGATGATATAACGAAGTGGTTACACATCACTCTCTCATTACTACAACTTCCCTGGATGCAATTTCTCTTCAGTGCCCTCTGTGCATGTCTTCACTTTCGCCCTGGTGTAATAAAGATTAAGCCATTTCAAGCCAAGACTTTGAGGGGTGTTCAAACGTCCAGAATGCTCTCATGCTGATGGTCTACTTAGTTAGCTCATTCCCATTCTTTATGTTCAAACACCGCTGGAAGCATCGGGAGGAGAAAGGAGGGTTTCTGGTGGGGAGACAGAACTGTGTGAAGTGCTTGGATGACATAGGAGGAGATCCTGCAACATGCGTACCATCTTCTCGACGTTTCACGATGGCAGCAAACATCACAAAGCTTTTACTATTAGCTATAAAATGAGAGGGCGAAGGGAGAGAAGGCACTGCAATAGCAACAGCGGCAGCAAAACAGCCAGCAGGCGGCGTAGTGGTTAGAGCTGTCCCCTTGAGGTTGAAAAACAAAGGTTAAGATCCCACCTGTCGCTGTAGCCGACATTAAACCCCTTGTTGTGGCACAATCTCAAGTTTTCCTTAGGAATAATAATAATCATTTTTACGAAGTCCAGAAAGAGTATTAGGTACAGGTTTCTACTGAATGAACACGGGTCAACGTCAGCAAGTGAAGCTGTGTGTGTGTGTGTGTGTGTGTGTGTGTGTGTGAGAGAGAGAGAGAGAGAGAGAGAGAGAGAGAGAGAGAGAGAGAGAGAGAGAGAGAGAGAGGAACACACACCATGGCGTTGGAGCAGTTGAGGAGACACAGGACGAACAGGACGAACCACCTGCGCCGGAACAGCTGGAAGTGCGACACTTGGGCAGCATCTTCGTCACCGTCAACCTCAGCACGGCGGTCTCTTTCGGCCCGCGCTTCGGACAGAAGCCGGACTCCGTCGGAGCAGAAGGCTGTTTGTTCCTCCATTGCACCACTGTAACACACACACACACACTTCCGCGTCTACACGGTTCGGCGAAACGCAACGACCGCGCCGACTCCAGTGGGAGCGACGGTAAAGCAGGCGGAGCGGCGGATTCCCATTGAAAAGTTGGCGAAAAAAATGTCGTCGGCAGCAGAACCCCCCCCAGGCCGGAATCACAAGATCCGCCGGCGGAGCCGCTACGCGACCGGCACCGCAGTCCGTTGTGACTCCGAATTATTCGTAAGGACGGCGAATCACGAGACGACGCCCGGCGCTTCAACCGCTGCCGCGTTAAAGACACAGAATCCCTAAAAAAGTAAAAAATGATAGTGCATAAATATAATTAAATAAACATATATAAAGTTCTTAAACAGAGAGCCTTTCAAAAGTTGTGCATTTCACTGGATCACGACGGATGATTTTAAGAAGACTCGAACTTGTTCATGACTTTTTATTTAGTTGCACGCGACCTGCGCTTAATTTATATATATATTTAATTACGCAAATAAGTAAAAATGACGTTTAAAAAGTTCATTGTTACATAAATGTGGCATAATTCAAAGTCTTAATATGGAAAAGCTTTATTTTGGGGAGAATTAAGGACGCATTTATGTATATATACAGTATGTGTATATAATATATACACACATATATTATATTTATAATATATACATATACTGTGTATAATATATATGCATACTGTATATATTTACAGTGTGAACGAGAACACGCGACCCCCTGCTTGTTAATGCTACTGTACACAAACTGCGTCGCGTGCTTCCATTCAGACTATCAGTCAACCATCATCATCATCTGTGAGCAGCCTGTATGTATCCAACAGGGCCAAATAAGGAACTTTACAGTAAATTTATACTTCATTTATACCCTGTATTGCTAAAAATACTTTGGATATTATCACCCCTCAAGTAAATTTATTATTATTCTTTATTTACATGACAGCTTTTCCCAAGCTTACTTTATTAAACAAGCAAGTCTGCAGTGATTTTGCCATTTTTTTCGCACACATGCTTACTGGGTAATTTTTACTATATCAACTCGGTAAGTACTTTGGTCAACATTATCAGAAGAAATGTATTTATTTACCTACTTTTTGTGCCATAATGATCATGACAGTTCGGACTTTACCACAAATACCGCAATGTTGGGGAGAATTTTGTTTTCCTTTGTTGACAGCACAAGGCCACCTCACCCAAGGGTCCATTACAACCCTCCCCACTGGATTGTAATTGCAGATGCTGGGCTTTAGAGGTGCTTATCAGGCCTAAGCCTTTGCCCTTGAGGTGACATGAGCAGCACTTGCAAATGCGCTGTGCTGTGACTGCACTGTGACCACAACTCCTTCCAGTCAACACTGAGCATGGAAACAGACTCCCTGGTCATACATATAAACGGAACAGCCACCCACCCATTATCCTTAACTGCTTTCTCCTGGTTAGGATCATGGTGGTCTGAAACCTATTCTAGAATCGCTGGGCAGCAGGATTAGAAACCATTCACAGGGGGGCTACATACACAGGCCCTACCGGCAACACGTAGTGACCAGTTGACTTAAAACCTCCCCCTTAAGATTGTGGTAGGAAAGCGGAGCACAAGGAGGGAACCCTCACAGACACTGAAAGAACATTTAAACTACACACACAGACTGAGTCAGATTCAAACCCACAGCCAAACAGCCTAGGTACTATGAGGCAGCAGCTCTACCCACTGGGCCACCTATAAATAGAACATTTGTTCGTATTTCGTCCAGTGCTACCATATTATGATGTGTAACGTTTGTGTGCTTTTTACCTCGCCGCTCCGATCTGGTTTTTCCCTGCCAAGTATTGTGTCAGCAAATGAGTCCTTCAAAGAAATGCTTTGCAATTCAGTTCCCCAGAGCAGCATAAAGGATGCACTTCTCCATCTCATTCAGAAATTCAAAAATAGCCAAAACTGACTGGGAAAGAATGAAACTTTAAAAGCCAAAGTATTTTGTCTCATTGAGACTTTGGAGAGCCTTAAAATGTCTTGCAAGCTTTCAAGTGAAGATTTCAGCACGTACACCTTTCTCCAGCTTCAGGAACATTAAAATCAGGTGGGCTGAGAAGAAGAAAACAACTTTACAGCACATTTGTATAAAGAATTTTATGACCATCGTGATGACTGATAGTTCAAACTGACACTTTCCACAAGACAGTTTTTAAAGAGTAAACACAAAACAGCTTCTGTATAGACTATCGTAAGAGGCATTGTATACTGAAAACCGAGGAGCTTACAAAAGGTACCTGTCGATATTTATTTAAGTCACTCACGCCACAGCACCTGACTCTTCAGTCTCAGATATTTTTCCATTTCCTCAGTCACCATATTTATCTTGCTATAGATTCACCTTCTTTATTTATTTTGTCTTTGCCCTCTTTTATCACTTACTATGTGTAACTTTGTTATGAATAGTGCTATAGGAAAAATGCATTTAATTGTTTACTAATTGTTTATTTGTGTACTTGTGTTGGGTTTAGGTCTGCTGAAACGTGATTTTTTTCATGCTAGCGTGTCGAGTTGCTGCTCTTGTGTTACCCTGTACATCTTTTTTTTTCAGGCTGCAGTTTTTCTAAGTCACATTGGACCAACTAAAGAAATAAAAAAGCAGCAAAAACGTTATAAGAAATCATATCTAATGAATATAAAAAATGTATAATGTGTGACAAAGTCCTATAAAACCAGAACACCATATTGCAGTATCTGAAAAGTTACAAAAACCTTCAGAAAGCTTCTTATCTGCCACTAGAGTTTGTCTCAGAATTAAAAACCAACCAATTTTTTCAGCAACATTTCCGACATAAAAAAGATTTGCCATTTTTTGGCTTTTCGTGTGATAGAATCTGACTTCTGGAAACACTTTGAAGGAATAAATGATCAATGTCATTATAACAGGATGCTAAATAATGGTTGGCTATGGAAAAAAAAAGTTTAAAAATAGTTCAATAATTAATGCGGTGTACTAAAATGCTTATATAAAAGTAAGCATTTATTTGAATATTTGAAATAAAAATATGATCATATTTAACTGCCAGACAACCAGACAATTAAGCATATCAAGGGGTTTTCTGCACATTTTAAGGTTTTTCCGAGAAAAAAAGACATTTGACATATTTTAAATTAAACTAAATGTTTTGAAAATGAAACCGCAAGCTGAATGATTTAAGGATGGGAGCATTTTAAACATTTTCAAGCCATTTGTACCTCTGGTTCTACTCAGTGGTCTGTGTGCTTTTATTAGGTGATTTTCCAGTTCTAACAGTCTAGTTGCACAGTTGTTCATACAAGACAACGATAAATTACTACATAGGAAAAAACGTTTAAAAAGTGGAAAAATCTAAATCGGCTTTACAACGCAGAAAGGCAGTTAATGCACATGGCTTCATGAGATGAAGAGAGCAAAACCCGGGCCGTGGTCTCAGCCAGTCAGTCGGTCCTTTTATAATAGGAATAAAAATGCGCATGTTGGGGGCGGGGGGCGGCCTTGGTGATGCAAAGAACTTAACTTTTTTATTAGGAGCGCAATCTGCGTTCATTTCGCTTGAAATGAGCCCTGGCCCTCCTAGCGTGCAGAGACACAGTGTAACCAACAGATGAGCAATACAGTACAAGCGAGAGCAATGAAACACAGAGTAAGTGGGGAAAGCGAAATAGAGTGTAACCGGGGGAGTAAAATTCGGTGTAACTGACACACTGTACGCACGTCGCCTCCTCCTCTTCCTCCTCCTCCTCCTCTCCTCTCCCCTCCCCTCCACAGCTTCGCTCAGCGCATGCGCAGCCGCTCTCCCCGACTGCCCGTTCGGTCTCTTTCGGCACTGGCCGGACATTTTCGCCTCTTTGTTTTACAGAAAGTAGCTTTAACTCGGATTCGAACCACATCCAGCGGACCCTCGTCCCCACGAGCAGGTCAGTGTTGTGGGAGTCGCGATCGCGCGGCCCGAGGGGCTTCCTGTCGGTCGCCGGGTCGCGGGGATCTGGGTGGCGTTCGGGTCTCCTCATTGTGTGTGTCTTTTCCGCTGGCTGCCTCCGCTGTGCATGCTGTGTGTGTGTATATGTGTGTGTGTGTGTGTGTGTGTTGTGTGCGTGTATTTGTTGTGTGACGGCGCGGTGCGCACCCGTGTGTCTATGTGTGTGCGTGTGCGTGTGTGCGTGTGCGTGTGTCGTGTGTGTAGTGTTTCTGTGTACGGCGACGCCGGGCCCTGCACGATCACACCGGCCTCGTCTTTTGGGCCCAGAAGTGCACTTTGTTGGGGTGGGGGGAACGTCCTGGGGGTGGGCTCGTACTGCAGTGTGGGAATGCGCTCAGATGGGCTCCACGCTCACGTGCACGCGCACGGGGCCCCGGGTCCCAGCAGTCCGGGATGCGCGCGCACGCACGCCGGGGTGAAGGTAGGGGTCCGGGCCCTTTAACGGGGACAAAAGAAAGTTGGGGTTCTGGGTGGCCCCGAGTGGTCAACCCTCGCCAGGTGGATTTTACCAGGGTATTACTACAGCCTGCAGTGCTGGGAGGTGGGAATGCGAAGATGTTGGCCACACACACACACACACACACACACACACACACACACTACCAATGACATTCAGCTGCTCAATTGTGCCAGGCTTGACTCTGACATCCTGCCAAGTGCTACAAAATGACCTGTACACCCCAGTTCTGTGTGTGTGTGTGTGTGTGTGTGTGTGTGTGTGTGTCTGTCTGTCTGTCTGTCTGTCTGTCTGTCTGTGTGTGTGTGTGTGTGTGTGTGTGTGTGTGTGGAGAGGACATGACACCGTGTTAAATACCCATGAGGTGGCCTGTGGATGAGCTGCCTGGTGTGGGAGAGCCAAGGTCGTCCTCTGCTGTGCACCTCACACACCTCCAAACCACAGCGGTGCATGAGTGTGTGTAATATCTGAGATTGCTTCACACTCATAATGCACTTACTGATACATTTTGATAGACACACATTCCATTTGTGTTGTGGCCACATCATGCTGTAAGGATTTTTTAAGTAGGGAGGTGAAGCAGCTGTGGCGTGTGTGTGTGTGTGTGTTGTGTGTGTGTGTGTGTGTGTGTGTGTGTGTGTGTGTGCGGGCGCGCACAGAAATATGACCTCTTTGCAATATAATTGTACTGGAAACGAGATGATTTTTGACTTCACTCACAGCTGTTTATTCTCCTGTTATTATTTATTACCTCGGTTGACCCTCGTCTCCAAGGCGACTTACTTATTGTACACTAAGCTGCTTACCTTGACTTACCCACTAGGGTAATTTTTACCGCATCCTTTCCAGGTCAGTACCTTGAGTGAGGGTAGTTCAACAGAAATGGGGTTTGGATCCCAGGTCTTTGGTTGCGGAGTGCCCGCAGTAGCCGCTACCCCACCTGCTGGATGTGTTTGAAATGATAGAACTTGGATAAGCGGTTCTATGCTATGATTTTTATTTTCAGTATTTAGGCAGCTTTTGCATGCTTTACTGTAACACTGTGAAGTAGTGCTTTCATCGTACCTACTCAGGTTGGACAGGCGTGGCGATTTGGTGTCCTAGGTTCCAATTTGCCTTCTGCTGTCTCTAATTTTGCTGCTATAATGGCAGTCTGGGGGAGTCTTGTTCTCTGTCCTCTGAAAACAGCAGAACTATTTGTTATGCATTATAAAAGAATATGACAAAAGGAGAAGGAAACATTTTTTCACCTGTTGGTGGCGGAGTCGGGGTGAGGGACAGAACACTACCTTGGGGGTCCCCACCCAACATTCAGACTTGATGATCTGGTGCAACTGGTTATCAACATGTTATTTTATGATGCTAATTTCTCATTTATATCTGTTTCCTTATTGATTTTATTCAGTTTTAGTTTCTGTTTTGTCTTCCAGCTCTGAGGCGGCAGGTGGCATAGCAGTTAAAGCTGTCAGCTTCCTGTTGAAGGACCCGTGTTCAAATCCTTCTGTCCCTGTACACTTGATTGAGGTCCATCCCTGAACTGATCCAGTAAAAATGACCCTTTTTTTAATAAATGGGTAAATCAGTGCAAGTAGCTCAGTGCACAAACTAAACACAGTAAGTCACCCCATAGTTCAGGTGACCTTTCACCCCTCGTCCCCTCCACAGCCGCCTAAACTGGGCGTAATAAGCAAAAGTGATGACCAGCTTGTGGTGGTGAGCGTGAGGACCACGGTCAGGCTGATTTGGTGCTGCAACACAAACGTTTGTGTTTATTTCACCGTCATCTGTTACAGGTTGTGGGACTTGTGGCTTCTTTTTGTTTCTAAAGGTGTGCAAGCTGATGGAATCAGAAACGTAGGTGTGCGGCTCTTCTGCTCATTGTGTCAGCTTGTAGTAGTTCATTAGCGGCAGCAGGTGGCATAGCGGTCAAAGGTCCAGGGTTCGAATCCCAGCTCATACTTCTGTACCCTTGATCAAGGCATTCTCCCTGAATTGACACAGTGAAAAATTTCCTATTGTATTAATCACCACCAGTGACTTTGGAGAAATGTCTCAGATGAAAGAATAAATGATAATAATGTTGGCTGATTTCTGGGATTGTTCACCATGAGGCCACCTGTTGTTGGCACTGTCACTAGGATGCAGAAGGAAACGGAGAACCGATCGCAACCTCCCGTCTGAATTACGGAGAGGCTGTGTTTGATGTCACCTGTGTTGGTAACCCTGCTATATATCCCAGGCGTTGCTACCCAACTTAGGGGTCATGCATATCCCAATTTGGGGACGAGCGAGTGGAGTGGGAAATGTGCCTCAAAGACAGCGAGGCATGGGCATGGGCAGGTCTGCATTTATGAATGTGTTTCTGAAGTGGTGGCTGTGCATGGCTCTCGATGTGTAGAAATTAAATGCAAAAGTGTGTGTGTGTGTGTGTGTGTGCATTATAGGATCTAAATGAAATACTGCATCCTGGAACTGTACAAATATCACAGAAGTGTAAAAAAATCAATTTTATTTCCTTTCTCTGGGCACCGTATCTTGTGTTCTCTGCATCCTGCAGGACATTTCTGAGGTGATCGTGTCGACCGTAGTTCATGTGTGTGTGACTCGAACCCCTCCCTCTGCGTCTACACTCTGGAAAGTATTTCCCCAATCTGAATGAATACTTTTTAACACGAGGAGGAAAACCAGTGCTGAGGAAAAAACACAACTTTTGCGCATGCCATCTCCACGGCGACCACGGAGTCTGAGATTGCATTGCACGCTCAGCGCTGTGAGGCAAACGGGTGGTTTTCGCTGTGTTTGGAACGCCCCTCTGGCTGCCTTTTTCTCTGCGGCGCCAACAAGGACCTGCTTCTAATATAATATAAACAGTTTGGGCCTTTTTCTGCTTCTCTGGCCCTCTTCTTGTGTATTGAATTCTGTGGCAGTGGCAGCTCCTGCCTGCTTTTAGGCCGCCGTCATTGAATTTAGGCCCTTTATCTGGGGTGGGGGTCCTCATCTGGTTTGCCAAGGAGTAAACACTGCTTGTGTTGGTGTTTTGTTTGTCTCTTTCTGTCTCTGTCCTCTGTGAACTATCTGTCTGTGCTTATCTGTCATTCGTCTTTCTGTTCATCTTCCTATAATGTACCTGTCTATCAGTCATCAGTCTGTCTGTCTGTTTGTCTGTATCTATTTGTCTATTTTAAAATATCCTAATGTGCCCCAGTGGAGGCCCCGGCGCAGTTGTCTAGTAGCTTAGCTTAGCAGACTGTGTGCTCATAGAGCGCCTTCGAGGATGATGTAAGAAAGCGATTGTGAAACTGAGAGACGATCTCCTACCTGTCGGCCGGAACGCACAGGGTGGGTACGGCGTCGGTGTTGACAGTTGCCCTAAAGCAACAGTTTGAAATAAATTCCTTCGGCTTTTTTTTTGTAGGATCTAGAATTGTTGCTGGGCCAATAACTTCAGTCTTCATATTTTTAAGTATCCCTCCAACTGAAGGCCTCCACCCACCAGATGCGGAGGCTTACATTTACATTTATTATTTTATTGTCCATAGTGCCTTAGACTGTTAAGCTGCTTACACTGATTTACCCCTTTATATACAGGGTAAACTTTAGTGTATCAACTCAGCGTAGGTACCTTGATCAAGGGTAGGAGATGGAATGCAAACTTTGGTCCTTCAAGTGCAGCCTGTCTGAGTTCGGATTCCATCGTTGTAGCCTGTCAGTAATAAACGTGTGTGTCTTTCGGGCACCAGGTGCCCAGGTAGTGGTACTGATTCCCACGAACCTGCTTGACATGTGTTGTGTCACTTTAAGTCTTAGGGCTTGCGTGTCCTTGTGCCCAGGGCTGTGGTGTGAGCAGCAGTTGACTTACCAAGCGCTGTTCTTCTTATTCACTTAATCCAGCATTTATTGCATGGTGATGATGAGTTCATAACCAAGCAACTGGTCAGAAGTGCTAGCTCTGCGTTGTGTCCTCCTGGGCTAGATGTCTCCTTGCGCTCTCCAAGTTGCCGAGGACACGATGAAGTTTTTGAGAACATATCTTGCAGCCGCATGTGAGCACAGCCAGGTGGTGGTTATGCTGTTGCTGGATGCTGGTTCTGGACCCTGACCCTGGTGGCCTCACTGTGTTTCACAGGAACCTTTAAACCGCTAACCGCCTGGGTTCTTAGAGAGAAGCTTCAATTACACCAGACAGGGTAATAATTACTTTGGTCCAGCACCGTGTTTCAGTCAGGGTTGGACAACAATTTTTTTTTTCTTTCAACCACAGAAAAGGCCACACCATTATTAAAAGAAAACCTGCGTGAAATAAATTTACTTCAAAATTGTATTAACATGCAAACTCAAATATACACACAACACCTGAACTTTTTTATTTATAAGTTGGATATTACCAATACTGAACTTGCAAAGGTATTTTACATCACAAAAAGCTGTAATTTTGCTTATATATTATATTGGATGTTACATTTATTTTGCATTACATTTGCACAGCATTTTTATGTATAATACTGAAATGCTATGAAACAAAGTGACATTAATAAAAAATGGAAAATAGAATAATACGAAAAATAATTTAAAATTACAATTATAAACAGTCCTAATGGCAAGCAGTAATTCCTTTAATTTCACTGCCTCATTTCAAGCCAAGTACGATGGTGGAGGAAACTAAAGCAGGAGATGGGATTTGAAGCCCATGTACTAGTTGCTTGAAGTGTAAGGCTCGATTCATGCAGGTAAATAATTTGTGCTCCGTGAGAATTAGTTTTGTCAGAGCTCTCCAGCATCTGCGTCTCTTTATATATATATAAAAAAGGGACCAACATTGAAACGGCTTTTAGCCGTCTGTCATAAATCTACAGGGTGGGTCCTAGGTTTTAATGGGGACCAAGCATTGCCCCATTGGGGATGGAAGTTCCCTTTTTCTTCACTGTGCAAAACATTGGCTCCTTCCGCCCCTCAGCACTACGTACAGGAAATTTCCCAAAAAAGTATTTTTACTTCTGTTTACTTCTGTTTTTTTGTTCATTTTATTCATCCATTTACAACTTGCAGTGCACAAAAGTGCATATCACAACAAAGAGCTTTAGACCCATGTCCACGACTGTAGAAGTGCAGTTATTTTTCTGATGGCACAGTTTTGCTGGTGCACGCTGAATGAGTATTAAATGTGAAGGCGATCTTGATGGGTGTTGTAGCTGTCAAGAGATAAAGAGAAAAAGGGATGGATTTTGGCATCCTTATTGAATGCTGTGAGGGATTCAGCAGTGCTGAGGGGCGGAAGGAGCCAATTCCATCACATTAGAACTAAAGCTGGGACAGAAGAGACTTTTCACTTAGAACCGGGGTAACGCCACGCTGCCAGATACCTGTACAGAAGTGTAAATCTTTATCTCACGTTCCACTTAATGCTTCTTTGTTATCTGTGCAGTATAGTGACCCCTGGGAGTGACCTGCCATATTCAGTGGCAAACGCTGGGCATAGTGTTGTACAGCTTGTAAATAGATGCGATCTGATCTTCATCCGTGTAATTTTTTCCTGGTGGGATAATATGTGGGTCAGAGATGCAGAAAGATGATCCATTTCTAGTCTAGTAATCCAATTATCTCATGCCAGACAACATGGTGGAAAAGCTTATTTTATTTAATTTCGCTCACGAGCTTTAGGCGACAGGGTAATTAAACGTAGTTGTGAGTTAACCAGATGAGAATTTGCAGGCTCTGTGCTTTTGTCAGCAGAAAGTTTTGGTCAGGTGACCAAGGAACTGCGGTATCAGGGAGCAGCGAATGACTGGAAAGACTGGAAAGGTGGGCACGTGCCCTGTGGAGCAATTGGTCCCTGGGCCACTTTTGGAGATGTGTATATGCTTATCTCCTGTTATCTGGTCCTAGTTCATTCTTGAAAACAAAACAAATGTGAAAATTACTTACTTGTTATGGGGAAGAAAAAAAAAAAAACAATTTGTTCCAAGCCCAATCCAGTTTCACCCCAAAGTCACCATAAATGATGCCTATATGCCTATGTCTATACAGGTGGTCCCCGACTTACGATGGGGTTCCGTTCCGATAAACTCATCGTAAGTCGAAAATGCTTTTAAAACACCTAACCTACTGTCACACCTGTGGCCGCTTCAGCAGTGGAACGTAGGCGGTCTCTCCATCCCTGTCTTCAGACTGATTGATTGGCGTAGGAACCAGTCGTGGACTTTATTGTATTTAGTTTCTACCCGGACTTGCTGTCAACGCTCAGTTGCCGCTGTCCCTTGTGAACTCTCCTGCAGTCATCATGAGAAAGTATTGTACCGCATATCGCTTGCTCGGGAAAAAATCGAAATTCAAAATTGGAAGTATGGCTTCTACTGAATGCGCATCACTATCGCACCATTGTAAAGTCAAAAAATCCTAAATCGGACCATCGTAACTCGGGGCCCGCCTGTATTCCAAGTAACAAGAGGTTAAGTTGTTTTTTTACATTTATCGAAATGAAAAATAAAGCAAAATGCCACAAAACTGAAAGACATGAGTATGTAAGACCACAGGGTGGCACGTTGTTTCCACAATGCAGTGCATCTCACAGTCTCTCTCACACAGCTGCTTTAGGTGTGGTCTCAGTTTATCATGCTGGACCAGATATCATGGCTTGGGCCAGAGGTTGCAGAACAGATAAACAGATGTCATCTGTTCATCAGATCTGTTCATCAGAACAATCGTGGACCAAATAGGTAACAATCCAGATATCAGGAGACGAGAAACTTCAGATGCTCATGTCAGAACATCTCAGCTCATCCCTCCTGAACTGCATCAACACAGACCCTTTAAAGCCTATCCTTTGGGGTTTATGGTTCTTCTCAGAGACGTTGAGTCTTGTTAATGGCAGCCGGAGAAGAATGGAATGCCCTTTATGGATCTTCCCTCTTTTTTATCATTGTATTCCAGGGTTGCGTGAGTCAACTACGAACGCATAAAGAGCGCCGAACATGTCGTTGTCGGGAGGTAACTTGCCTTTGAAGATAAGTTTGCTGTAACGTGTGTGTTGTTGGAATGTTAAATAAGATACCGTCCAGTTCCCAGGGTGAAACTTCCGCTTTTATTGATCGCCACCTCTTTGTCTCGATCACACCGTTTTTCTTTTCATCCTCTTGCCTCTACCTCGAATCACCTTCATATCAGGCTGCCATTGTCTTCGAGACCCGAATGACACGCTGACAAGTAACAGGAGCTGCTATTGGATTTGTGAAGGTTAAACAGACTTTGATGCAGGATTGAAGACTGTTCTGGAGTCAGGGTTCCTGAATATCACAAATGTCTTTTCACATCCTGCTTTGGCTTCTGCTCCCCGGATATATGGATTTATTTCATATTTACCTTTATTCATTCAGGAGATGTTTTTACTCTGAAGCTTAGATTAACAACAGTGTGTCAGGAACAGACAAAACACTCCAGACACATAGAAAGGATGATCAGGCACCACCATGCTCCTGGGTCATATCCTCAAGTAGCTGCCTATAGAAATAAATACATAGATAACTACAGCAGATGGTGTGGGACTCAGTATGTAGCTGTCACAAGATCTGGAGAGGAATGGATCTGGAAGAGATGAGTTTGCTAACCTGCTCCTTCCCGGGAAACTGTGCCAGAGCCGAGGTCTTGGACCAGGCCGGTACCAGCAGGCTTCCCTGACGTTGGGCTCGTAAGCCACCACAAAGCCAGTCCTGTCCTGGGGCACAAGTGCCTCTTTGTGGGTTCCAGATCTTGGACTGCAGACATAAGCAGACATCAGTCTTTGAGCTTTTCCAAAGATGGGAAGGTGCTCTTGCTGAAATGCGTGCGTGCGTGTGTGTGTGTGTCATGTTTTTCACCCCTCACAAGGCAATAAACACCCCTCAAAAGCCTTCATTTGAATATCCATTGATTCGGTAAGCTCTGCTCTGGGCCGCTGCTCGTCGTGTCTGATGGCGCTGCCGTTGGTTTTCTTCACAGCGCCATAATATCGAATTTGTGTGACCTGCAGCCACCAGACTATTATGAGTTGTCACCCTGTGGAAGGGCATCTGAACTCTTCACTGTAATGATTTTTTGACAAAGATGCTTATTATTTTGCCATCTGTGTCGTTTATGGAGGAATGAAGGAATGAAAACTTTATTAATCCCAGAAGGAAACTATATGTGTCAACGTGGAATACGATACCAAAATAATAAATACGAATGTTTAATTAAGGAATAATAAATGAGCATATTTAGACAAGAAATGGGTCAAATGAAGGGCAGTACAGAGGAAGCTTGGTACCCCAGGAGGTGTTTGTATCATTACTTTGCCACTGAGCATACATTTGTCTGAAGTAATTTGAAAGTTTGAATTTGAAATTTGTAACCAAAAAGTAATATTGTTGCAGGTATGGTAAAAGCAACAGGTAATAAGAACACAGATTTACAGGCAGGTGGTGGAGTGGTTGGAGCTATCACCGCCCTCTGGATGGTCCTGGGTTTGAATCCCACCCCTTGCTGTAGTGTCCTTGATTAAGATACTTACCCTGAAGTGGCACAGAAAAGTTGCCCTGCTGTATAAATGAGTAAATCAGGGTAAGTAGCTTAGCAGTCAGAATACGAAGCAGACCGCTGTGTTTGTTCATGGCCTGGTCTTGTTACAACTTCGTTTGAGTTCCTTGCCGTTGCTGAGTGGTAATGGAGAGCGGAACCCACACACGCACTGCTTGGGGGCGCGGATCCTACTTGTTCCACCCGTGTTTCCTGTTGGCATTCTTATTGTCCTTACTGATCCCCTTCACCGGTTCCATGCTCACTGTCTCCCACATGTGGTGGTTGCCGTCAAACTCTTGGGCCTGCTCAGCTCACACTGCATCAGGTAATTTTTAGTGTATCAATTCAGCACAAGTACCTTATTCAAGGGATCTATGGAAAGATGTAGGGTTTGAACTTTGAGTCCACACGTAGGAGTTCTAATCACTACGCCACCTGCTGGCAAGCATTTATTGTCATATCTTTGCTGAAACTTTATTTTGAGCCCCTGCCAATTGCTCTTGACCCCTGGGAGCTGTCTTGAGTGATCTGCTGTAAACTGACGCCGTACTGTATTTCCCAGAGGCACCTAATCGCAAAATCTACAGCAAGGAGCGCCGGTGAGCCGTGGCCTGCAAGGGATGTGCACTGAGGGCTCCCCAAGGGCTCCTCTGTGGGGCTGAAGTTGATTTATTTGTTTTTTTTGACCCACATTGTGACATTGATACCCAAAAAGACACAAACAGTTTCTGTTCTTTGGTGACATCGCATTAACTGGCCTAATTTCAGATATTATTTTCGGATTACTGTGTTCTCACAGTCAATTACCAGACATTTCTGACAGAAGAGGCGCCCCTGGCTGCTGTGTCAGGAGACCTTCATAAAGAATATTTTCACTGCCGGCATCATTTCTACTATACGCTAGGATTTACTGTAAGTCTCATATGTTTTTGTACTTCCTGAATTTCAGCTCTATTAATTATAATGTGTGCTGCAGGATATGTTGATATTTATGCAAAATTTTCTTAATCTTTTCGTCTGTACATTTAAATCAATTTCCCATGAATGATTTCAACAAAAGGGCCACACAGCGGTGCAGCGGGTGGCGCTGGTGCCTTACAGCTCCTGCACTGTTCATTTGGACATGGATCTGAATCCGGCTCGGTCTGTCCCCCCCTTCCACACAGTCCAAAGATGTGTGTCGGGGGATTGGTAACTCTAAAATTGCATTTACTTTATGTGTGAGGGAATGAGTGTATGTTACAGGTAGGGTCAGGGTATTAGGTGTGTTGTTTCCCTGTGATGGACTCCTCATACCCTGTGCCTCCAGAACAGACTGTGGTCCACAGTGAGCCTGCAATGGACAAACAATTTTGTAAATACAGACAGAGTTTTAACAAACAAAGTGTTGCACACAGTCTTCAGTTTTCTGTTCTTCTGAACAAAGACTAAAATTTAATATTTTTTAATAGATTGTCCAAAGTTTCAAGAGTGAAAGGGAAGGTCTATAAGATGGTAGTGAGACCAGCTATGCTTTATGGGTTGGAGATGGTGGCACTGAGAAAAAGACAGGAGGCAGAGCTGGAGGTGGCAGAGTTAAAGATGTTAAGATTTGCATTGGGTGTGACGAAGATGGACAGGATTAGGAATGAGTATATTAGAGGGTCAGCCCAGGTTAGACGGTTTGGAGACAAAGTCAGAGAGGCGAGATTGCGTTGGTTTGGACATGTGCAGAGGAGAGATGCTGGATATATCGGGAGAAGGATGCTAGGGATGGAGCTGCCAGGCAAGAGGAAGAGAGGAAGGCCTAAGAGGAGATTTATGGATGTGGTGAAGGAGGACATGCAGGTGGTGGGTGCGATGGAGAAAGATGCAGAAGACAGGAAGAAGTCTAAACAATTGATCCGCTGTGGCGACCCCTAACGGGAGCAGCCGAAAGAAGAAGACTTGTCCAAAGTTTAGACTGTAATCGAAAGGCTGA
Source organism: Heterotis niloticus (assembly GCA_018136845.1). Lineage (NCBI taxonomy): Eukaryota > Metazoa > Chordata > Actinopteri > Osteoglossiformes > Osteoglossidae > Heterotis > Heterotis niloticus. The sequence continues at coordinate 1,814,898 of CM030888.1, forward strand.
ATCATCTGAGGGATGTCCACATTTTTCATCCCTGTTACGATGCTAATATTTGAAAAAGTTAAAGTTGTCTCTGTTATTGTCCTGTAAATCAAGCCGTGTTTACATTCCTTCTGATGTTTTGCTTCTGACCCGTAATCTGTGACTCGGAACCCCGCCAGCCAGCCTCACTCTTCACTTCATCTATTTTTCTCAACCTCAAAAGTGGTCCCTTTCAGGTGAGAAGGAGCTAGGACTGAATCGATTCTTTTATTTTCTACACCATTTTTTTTTAATGCTCCAAGCTTTTCACAGCACGTTTTCCAAAGTAAGTCAAAAAATGGAAGAAACGCAATCTGCCATTAAGGGAAAAACATGAAAGCGGCGACTGGGATTTGATCCTGAGACTCTTGGTGCTACATGTGGCTGCACTTTGGCTGTTGATGGTCATTGTCATTTCTACTTGATCATGGATGGATCAAGCTGGGTTTTGCTCCTTGAGCTGCAGTCTGGATTTTGGAAGTCATAATTGTCAACTTTTTGTCATATTTGGGATCAGATCAACTGCAGCTGGAGGCAGCAGAGTGTAGGAAGAAGTGAAATGAAAACAAATGGTTCTTCATAACTATTTTGGGTGTAACAGCAACAGAGATGTACAGTACAAAGTAAAAACATGGTCAGAAACCTATATGTTGGGATGGTTGAAAGTTGACCACAATTGTGGTTGGGTGGGACCAAGATCAGTGATTTTTCTTTGCTGGCCCAGGTGCCCAGAACTCCCATTGCTGTTCATATTCACCAGACTTGCATTCAGATTGTCTAGAGGGTCAAATGTGTTGTGAGCTGCTGTTTTTTGCTTTCTGCACAGGGGTTCGAGAGGAGAGACAGCAGGATCAGCAGTGTATGTTGCTGGGTGCACAGATGAAGGTGGTTTACACTATCAGGCTAAATCGGTGTGCGTCCGTATGTGTCTTTTTTTGTGTTCCCCTATGTGTCTCAGGGTGGGACCACAATACCTACAGAGAGGCCATGCGATAGACCCCCGGGACTCGGAGAAAGGGGGTCGCACCGGGGCATCTGATCTGTTAATGATGCCGCTTGTGAAGCAAACCCATGTCTCCCGAGGGCTGTTTTCACTGCGAACGGGACATTAGCTGGTTATTTCTAACCACATTATAATTTATATGACATTAATGTTTCTTTGGTCCTTTACAAACACAGGCGTATGTTCTTGTGGTGCAGTTGTAGTTTATACTAATTTATATCACAAGAGTTCCTGTGTTGAATCTAAAGACAAGCCTAAATAGTGCTGACAATGCAAGTTGTGGAATATTCCAGTGTGTGCTTGAATCGGCTTTAGAGCACTGACATGAGGGTGGAAGCTGTGTCCTGTGGGAAGAGGTTGACTGGTGGAGGCTTCACTCATGAGTTGGTGGAAAAATGTACAGTTTTACATCCATAATTATTCTTATTTTCTTGGTTTACAGAGCTTGCCATCATGCTCCCTAATTGGTTGTTGGAGATGTCAGTCATACTGTTTCAAACACGATTGGCAGTTCTGGCTTAACCTCACCCAGTTTGGATAAATTCATGCCTACTGTAACCAGAAGGGTTTTTTGCAAAGGGGTTTTAACATTAACGTTAACATTAACTTTTTTTCTTTTAAAAGAAGATATAGAATATTAGTGTGGCTCAGGAAATTTAGCCTGAAAGAAACTACTGGATTTTATTTCTGTGCATTTTATTTTTTTTTTATGGTGGCCGTTTTGTCAAAACTGAGCTATTAATTTTGTTTGCCTGGGATGTTGGTTGAGTACTTTACGTTTAAATGTTTAATAAAATATGTAATGTAGCACATGTGTATGTAATATATGTATATCAGCCCAGGTGTTACATTATATAGATTAAAATGAATAATGGAAGCTCCACAAGGAGGCACCAGGTGGCATAGTGGTTAGAACTATTGTTGTGAAGTCAGTGAACTTGAATTCAAATGTCACCAAATGCTACTGTAGTGCTCTTGATCAAGGTCCTTACCCTGAACTGACACAGTAAAAATGACCCAGATCTATAAATTGGTAAGTTAGTATAATAACTGCTTAGCATAAACCTCACACTGTGGGACAAAGGTGTGAAATAAATAATAGTTGAAAGGAATGCATGATATTTATGTCCAGTGTTAGGCAACTTACTGAATAATTCAGCTGTGTTGTGTGCTGGTGATGTTTGTGATCAAAGGGGGACAGATCATATGAACACTGGAGGGGGTCAGCCTCACGGTGGGGACTGCTGCTAGGTGCTGGGAGAGCGTCCCCTAGGGGCTGTTGCGGTGGAAGGTGTATTGTATGTGGTCAATTCGGAGCTCCTGCCCTCCCATGCAGGGATGTAAGGATTAGGGTTGTTAAATGAGGGCAGGGAAATGCACAGCACCGGCGGGATTAGAAAGCTGGCTGTGCGACTCTGCGTGCCCCAAGCACGGTCACATCCTCTCCACCAGCTGACTGACGCAGCTGTCAAATAAGGAGCGTCCGGGTGGAGTTGCGCTCCCTACCTGTCACACGGCTGCCTGGCTTCGCACCTGGATTTACAGACGATTTCGCTCAGCTGTACCTTTATTAAATGCAGCTAATGAATTGGCACAAAGGAGCTGTCATGCATTAAAACCGTATTTGTTAATCCACTTTGCAGAATTCATAATCCGGAATTCCTCAGGAAGCTCATAATGAAGGACGGCATGAAATAAATTTCAAAACTGTAAAACCGAGCTCACTTTAGTACAACCCATATATTGCATTTATATCAGAATAATAAAAAAAAAAAGTTTTGTGACAATATAAAAATCACATGACGGTTAAGAAACCACAGCTGGTAGCCATCCTCAAAACTAAACATTAAAACACACCTGACACAAACCTGTACTGCATACATAAAGGATATAAATTATAAACCCCTCTTTTATGAATACAAATGATTCACGGTTGTGTATGATGTAGTGGTTACAGTTGCTGCCTTTTCTTTGAAGGATCAGGGTTTGAATCCCACCCGCTCTTGTAGTTTCCTTGATGAAGGTACTTACCCTAAACCGATACAGTAAAAACTGCCATACTGTAAGAATAGGTAAATTGTTGTGTGTAGTTAAATAATAATAATAATAATAATAATAATGTGCTAACCTGAAGGCCATACTAAGGTTGTGGGGAATGTGGGCCAAAATGCCCTCTGCAAGGCACTGTGTGAGCAGCTGGCATCAGTGGTGGCGCTGCTGGTTGGATGAACACAGTCTATAGGTTGAGCGCGGTCCTATGTGGTCCTGGATGCATGCCGTGTCTGTTCAGTGCGATCCCTGGTGGAAGGGCAGCATCTCACACCTTAACCACCCTGCTCACTCCTGCCAGTAAGGAAGCAGACATTTGCTTTCCCTTTGATAACAACCGCATCAACAGTGCCATCAGACTGCACTGGTGGTTTGCGCTGCAGGACTGCGATGTTTCCGTGTTCTTGCTTTCGTTTTTACGCGTTTGTATAATTATGAAATGAAGCACTTCACCGTGAAAACGTTAGACGTTTTCTCTCAGTGGGGTGGGGTGGATCTGCAGCTGTCTGGGGCTGTGTCCAGATCCTTAACCGCTGTCATGTCTGAAGACATCGAAAGAATGATGTTGTGAGGTGTCCACAAGGCAGTTTGAGGGTGATGTAGTGTGAATCTGGAATGGATCAGACACAATGAAAAGAGCTGGTTGTCACCATGAGTCTGGATGTCGGACTCACCAGAACCAGATCAGTTTGAGGTGCAGCATGATATGAGCTGTAAACACTGCGAAAGTGAGTTGAGTGAAGGTGGTGACTGTACTGTTGCCATCTGTTGGTGTTTATGGTAACTGCAGTTAATTTAGGCTCTCCAGCAGACTTTAGAAAGCAGGTGAAAAAATGCTATTAAAAACAAGCTGGAAACAATTTGTATTGTTAACATTTGTGACCGTGTTTTTTATAACACCAGGAGCTGGTGCAGCTGGGGCCACAGTGATGTGGGGGCATAAAACACCTTTAAATGGAGCCTCTTTTTCATCCTAATATGCAGATCAGTCTTATTTCGCATTTCGTACCAAATGACATGTAATAATTCATAAAAATTAAGATGAAGTGTGGGATGTCAGTGGCTACAGGAGTTTCTGCCTTTATTATCGAGCATGACAGATACGCAATGTGCTGCTAAGGTCATTAAAGGTTTAATGTGGTTTAATTATAAGTGTTTTAGAGTAAAGTGTGGTAATAATGCGGTGATTATGGGTTACTGTCGGCTTTGCTCTGTAAGGTCTCTTGGCGAGATGTGGCTTTCCCGTGGCTGTTCTAGACTTTTCCGTGGGGCTTGCTGGCTGCTGCTTCCTTATTGAGGCCAGCATGCAGTAAGAAGTTAATGTTGTATAGCGGGGGGAATCTTGGGATTTATGCAAATAAGGATCTATTCATCGTGAGGGGGCAGGGCTTCCCGGTGTTATACTGTAAAAATATTAGTGCAGGTGTTTAATTTTCACAATTAATATGAATAATATAAGTATTATATTGGAGACAGCAGGTGGCACATTGGTTAGAGCAGCAGCGCTGAAATAAAGGTACCTACATGCACTGAAGTGGTGTAATATGAATTGCCCCATGTATAAAAAGCTGTAAAACACTGAAGGCTTAATATTGTAAGCTGCTTTGGAAAAAAAGTGTCACATGAGTGAATAAATAATTAATTTAAAATATTTTTCCAGCAGGTCCCCATGAGGTCCAGTTTAGTTTGAGTCAATACCCCATAATGATGAGGGGTGAATGACGCTCAGGGTTGGCTCCAAAAATGTGTAAAGCGTGACTGGTTTAATTTTAGAAGAAGGCCAAAGTTCTTGCCGGTTCGATCGCTCGGGGGACGGGAGGCAGCTCCGCCTGAAGGCTTCTGGAAATTTCTGCCAATGTACGTGGATGAAGTGTGCGAGGCTGCGATGGGTTTAACCGACCTGCCATCTCTCGTCTTTCCTCAGTCGCCGCCAAAGCCGCCGACCCCGCCGGAGGAGAGAGGGAGGGGGCTGCCGGATCGTCCCCAGGAATCACATGGCGGCTCCAGGGGTGAGCCTCCTGTCACCCACCCTTGCCCCCCATGGCAGGAGCACACAGATGTGGTGTAAAATGGCCTGATTTTCATTGGTTTACGCTGACTTTTACATGGAGGTGGAGCGCCGGCAGATTGCGGCAGGGAGTGAACCAAGGCAGTGCTGCCAATCGTGGTCAGGGTGTGGTTTTGTTTTTTCACTCTGAGGACAGCCAAGTGGCTGGAATGTTGAGGTTTCGGCCGAGGCCGCGTCCCTCCCGGCAGACGAGAAGGGGAGGTCGCTTGGCTTCTGATTGTCTCGCTGTCGGCTTAGCGGAGCCAAAGTGGTTTTCTGCATCCGGGGCCTTTCGTACCTTCGTCCAGGAAGGGCACAGACAGTAGAAATGTTTGAGGAGTTACACCGGGGACCTCGCAGGGCAGCAATTTATGGCGGCGACCTCAGCTGTCGCGCCATGTTGACCGTGATCCCGTCTGTCAGGAGCTCTCTCAGCGTACGAGTCAATGATATCTTCTAACACCTAACAGTGCTTTTAGCAAAATGGTGCACTGTTGACCACGAGTCAGTGTGGTTTTTATCCATTTTTATTACTTTCTTATCTGGGATGTTGCAGACATATAAAATAATTGTGCTCTCTGCTGCCCCCTTGTAGCACATCAGCTTTTTATTTACATTTATTCATCTACACTTTCTCCAAAGGGATTTGAGTGTTACCTGACTTACTATGATGTACTCATTTATACAATAGGGACACTTTTACTGTATCCCGTCAAGGTAAGTACTTTCATCAAGGTCACTACAGCAAGATCGGGGATTCAAATACACGACGATCTGGGCTGCCAGGCAACAGCTTTTACAACTGTGGCACCTGCTGTGCCCACATACTCTGTGCTACCCTCCCATCGTGCTCCCTGTTGCCCTGTGGTGTGTGGTCACATGTGTATGTGTCCCTTGGTCCCTGCAGAACCCCGAGATGCTGACCAGGAGGATCAAGCTGTGGGACATCAATGCTCACATCACCTGCCGCCTGTGCGAGGGCTACCTGATCGATGCCACCACAGTTACCGAGTGCCTGCACACCTGTGAGTGACTGGACCCTTACATTTCGTACCGTTGGTAGATGGATTAAAAATGGAGTAACTTACTCCTTGATGGAGTTAAAGCCCCAGGGAGGTGGAGCTGCTCTTTGAGAGGGTAAAAATCATTTCGGCAAAGCAGTTTCTGTTGTTTCTACAGCTCTGTTTTGTCCTCTTTTCAGCCCTAGTGTAAACTCTTGAGAGAATAAGAAATAAAGTGAAATGTGTTTGAATGCATTTGAAGTTCTATTTATGGCTCGAAAGCTCTCAGCAGCCAATCGGAGCTGAGTGAGCGGAAATGGGAGCCAAGTGGAGTCCTGAACTCAGGTAGTGAAGTAGTTTATAAAACATCTCAAAATGAGCAGTTGCTCTCCTGCACAGACACTTCAGTCTGCCTTTACACCTGAATGCTCAGGTCTGCAGTGACACCCACCTGGTCCAGCATGACTGGGACCCTTTACTGTCCATCAATTCACCAGTGGAACTGCTATTGCCCATTTAATGAAAAAAACCTCAGTTAAGAGAATCCCATTGTGGCTGGATTACGCACCGACGTTTCTCCATATTTTTTTTTTTTTTTATCTTTTAATTATATTATGCACTGTTGAGGGTGAAATACCCAAATCCCTTCCGAGCTGTCTTTGGGAATCATTGTTTTTAAACTTTTGAATGATTTTCTCACGTATTTGTGGGAAAATTGGCAATTCTCAGTCCATTTTTGCTCCTGAAGAACTAGGCCTTTCCTGGATGCAGCTTTTACACCCAAGCATAATTAAAATCACCTGTTGAACATCATCTGTTTCTATTCACAATATTATTTTCTTTTTTTTTAACTCCTTATTGGCTCTAAGTTGCCCCATCCCAACTTTTTTTGGAATGTGTTGCAGGCCTTCAGTGGCAAGAATGGATGCATAGTTACAAAAACAGTGAAGTTGACCAGACATTAAATATCTTGTCTTTATACTGTTTGTGATGGATTATAAGTGAAAGTGGGGTTCGATCTGTGGACTCTCAGACTGCAAGGCCCAGGCAGTTGTTTGTAAAAAAATGTAAAAATGAAGGCGTTCGATCGGTCAGGCACCGTTGCGCAGCTCGTGGCGCAGTAGGGGGCGCTCTTGGGTCAGGAATAGAGTCGCTTGCTGGTGCTTCACTGAGGAGTTTTGAGGAGAAAGAGGAGATGTCTCCAGAGTCCACGGCCCGGCTCCCCCCCGCCCCCCATCCATTAAAGGTCATTATAATATTTGTGCCACAGCATAACACGATTAATAAGTTTCTTCTCCGTTGTGATTAGCAGCAGCAAACTTGTGCCGATCTGTTTTCTGTCATTTCATGCGGCCGCTGTGTCTCTGCAGTCTGCAGGAGCTGCCTGGTGAAGTACCTGGAGGAGAACAACACCTGTCCCACCTGCAGGATCGTGATCCATCAGAGCCACCCCCTGCAGTACATTGGGTGAGTGCGGTGACGGTGGAGTCACGTCGGGGTTCCGTGTGGCCGGTGGGTCCATCAGCGGGACGAACGTGCTTGCGTGCAAGTGGCTATTGAAGTAGCAGCCAGCGGGGGGCACTGTGCCAGCAAGAGCGTGGGCATGGGTTTCCCGCGAGCTCTCGGCGGCGAGCAGATTCAGATAACTGGGCTCGGAGGGAACGTCCTCTCGGCACGACCCCACGCGGATTGTCTCCGTGGAGACCCCCTCCTCCCATCACCGCAGGAGTTGTTTGAACCCACTTCAGAGATTGTGTGGAAACTTCTGAAGCCTCATTATCTGCGTGTCCGAGCTTTGATTTGTCAGTGCGACAGTGCCTTTGTTCAGGGCTCGGTGCCAGCCATTAGCATTAGGAGACAACGGCATCAGCGGTCGTCCTGCAGCCACTGCAGAGCCAACCTATTAGATGTCCTTCTTCTTCTGCTGTTTTGTTAATCGGTGCGTTGGAAGTTGGTTACGGAAATGTGAGTCTTTTAGCTGCATCGATAAGGACAGTCGAAACGCCTAGCTGCCAGACACGCCCACATCACTCCAGCCCTTCGCTCGCACCTGGACTGCCGGGTCTCGGTCCGCATTTGTTCTTCCATTCCGGCCGGAAGCTACGCGCCCAACCTCGGTGACCCAGCTGATTGACAGTTGTGCAGCTGTCGGTCAGGATTCTGGACAGGCCGGTTGCACAGGGGGTTGCTCTGAAGAGGCCCAAAATCTCAGAGCAGCTCCACCCCCCGATTACCAAATTTGCACAATAACCGTTCAAATAATATATTTAGTATTTACCTTTTCTCCGAATGATTAAATGCATCTAAAGACTGCGGATTTTTACTCTTTGTAAACAGTAAATAAATCAGCAGGTGGCGTAGTAGTTACTGCTGTTCCTATGAAGGTTTGAAGGTCCTGGGCTTGAATCTCACTCCTTTGATATGGTCAAAATTACAAACCTGACACTAACAACAACAACAACAACAACAATAATAATAATAATCTATTGTGTGATATTGATAATAAAGGGTGTTTTGACTAGTGACTTCTGGAGAAAAAAGTAGGGTGTAAAAAGTTAATCATTTATTGTTGCTAGAAGAGCTAAACCAGGGTGTTGGAATGGAAGCCCCCCCACACACACACACACTGGGTGGAGCTGACGGCCACGCTCAGCGAAGGTGTGGGGGGAGTAACAAAGTGACATGACAGCCCCCCCCTCCCATAGCAAGGGCTTAATTGGCCTGCTGTTTCGGCGCTCCCTGGGTTCAGGCCTCTGTCAAACAGGTGTAATGTCTTGCTGGGCCTTTGAGGAAAGCGAGATGCCTTCCCAGCATGCACTCTGTCTGCAGACGAGCTGACACAAAGCATTTGTTATTTAGTGGCTCCGTGCCTTCTGTTATCCAGAGAAACTTACCAAAGTTGCAAACTCAGAAACCAAGTCTTTATACCTTGTTATGCGCAGCTGCTATGGTTTCTGTATTACTGCTATTATTGTTGTTGTTGTTGTTATTATTATTATTATTATTATTAGCAATAATCATAAACTTTTACTGTATTGGATGAGGGTGTCAGGCACAACAGCGGAAGATGAACCCAAACCAAGGATATTTGGATTGCGGAAGATGTGGAAGATGACAGCGATGGCGCATAACACGATCCTGTCGGGAGAGCAGCTGAGATACGGCTGCAGTGGACTCTTCTGCAGTGGCTGCTTCTGACCGCAGTCGAACGTCCTAGGGAAGATTCACGGTGCAAACTCTGGCGCTCGAGTTACTGCTCCAGAGTGCTTCCCATTTTTAAACTTGTTCAGTAATGAAGCGATGCAGGAATCCCATTGTGTTTATTTTGAACAATTTTATGATGCTGAACTTTCTGTCGGACGCAGGCGTATCTTTTATGGCTGCTCTGCTGCCTCCCATTTACTGAGTTAACCGAAAATGGCCGACAGACGCCGCACCGAAGTTCCATTTGCTTCCAAGTGTTCTATATCCTCTCACCCAGACTCAAAAACGTTTTAAGTTGTGCGTACTTTGAATGTTTCAGATGCAGATTCGGAACAGCGGAATTTTGATTCCACGAGTGAATTTTAGGGTATAGATTTTCAATAAATGTTGCGGAGAGAGATTACAGATGGTGGGGGACAGCTGTAATTTAAGAGTATTTTACAGCAAATAATTTGTCTTCGCAAACTTGAATCTTAATTGTTGATCGATTCATCGCAGAAACATGCGACGTTCCGTCTGAACGCTCTTTACTGCCATCTCTTGGCAGGTCACATTCACTTCACCACAGAGATATTCTAGAAAATAGACGTGAAGGAAATGCAATTAAACCTAAATACACTGGGAAATAATTCTGTCTAATGGGGGGTATTTTGTTGTCGTGTATTAGTCCTGTTTTTCAGAGCTCAGTGTTGTGTTTTATTGAGATTCATAGCATAAGTAAAACTCCATTTTCTTTCTCCCCCCACAGCCATGACCGAACAATGCAGGATATTGTGTATAAACTGGTCCCTGGACTACAGGAAGGTATGCTGTCAGATGGGGAGACTCCACCGTTGGCGCTGACCTGCTTGACCGCTATTACAGAAAGCTATGAATATATTATGCAGGGCATTTAATGCACCCCGTTGTTACTCTCATCTTTGTCTCCTGTCTCACCGAGATCGGTGCTTAGTTATTACGCTCCCTACTGGATCGCTAGCGCTGCCTCATCTGCACGGCTCTAATAGCTTGACATCCATCTTCAGTGTGGAACTAGGCAGACCTACATCTCCCTGTGGGGGAAAATGTGCACTTGCCTTACTACTTCTTTGCATTCTGAATGTTTTAAGTTTGGTGATCTCTGTCTCCCGGTCATGTGACTGGATGTCCGTGTCCTCCTGTGTCGGGCGGGGGTTCAGTACAACCTGAATGGTGTCTGTTTTCTGCAGCGGAGATGAAGAAGCAGAGGGAGTTCTACCAGAGGCTGGGCTTGGAGGTCCCAGGAGATGCCAAGGGAGAGCTGTGTAACACAAAGTCACATCTCGATGGCCAGCACAATGGTACCTTTACCCTGTCTTCCTTTGCCCCGCCTTTATCATACCCTTGGTCCCACCTTTGCATCGAATTTGTCCCGCCCCTGGCCTCATCTTCACCCAGTTTACACCACCTCACCCTTACCTTACCATCGCTTACCTGTCTTCTATTCCCATCCCTACCTCAAGATCAATTCTTCCTACCTCTGGTGAACAGGTTGATATTAAATCACAAAACCATTTGCACTCAGGCTGTACTCCTTTGGAGCCACATGGTTATTGGGGTTATTCCTAGGGAGGAGGGGAGCGATTCTCTGCTCCACCTGTTTGACAGCAGCTGGTTTAAAGTTCATGGGTTGAGCTTTAGGGAGTCCATCACAGCTCTTGTTTCTCACAGTTCCTCTTCCAGCTGTCACTCTTCTCTTTGCTTACTCCGCTCTCCCATGGGGTCTTGTCCCATGTCCAACCCTGGTCTTCAGTGTAAGAACAAACACGCAGTGGCAAATGTAGTGGACTTGTGCTGAGGATGATGGTTTCTGCTGTGGCTGTGCTGGCCCGCGATTGTATGACCGATAATTAGCTTGGAGTGGGATGCTGTTAATGCCCAACACCAGTAATGGCACTTGCAGGGTTGGTAGAAACTTCCAGAACACTGCAATAATCCCATTTTCATATTTAAGTGTTCTGTTTAAGTGGGGAGCATTATGCTCATTGTGGAAAAGTATGCGGCACAGCACTGCTGGTGAAATGCACCTTATCCTGCCTAAATGATCCACTGGTGAATATTTTGATGTGTTATGACATTACGCAGTAATTTAAGACTCTTGTGTCTCAAACATGAAATTCCCAAAGAAAAGACGACACAGTGAATGACACCAAATCGCTACTGTGGCAGAACTGAGTTGTGACATTGTTGTTTGTTTACTTGTGTGGGCAGATGAGCACAACTGGGAGAATGAAAAGCAATGGAGATGTTGTGGTGTGAGCGCTGATGTTCACAAAGCAGTACAATTCACTGTCCCTTCCCATCATGTCATTATTTTTTGTTCTGCAGTAGAAGCCAAATTCCCTTTTTGGAAATAGCTGTCTGCTCTCGCTTACAGTTATCTGATAGATAATTAGAGAGGTGCCGAAGTGGCACCGTGAGAGCACTAGCGCTTACTGTCGAGGGATGAGACCCAGTCAGCAGCCGGCCCCTGCCACTTCATTTCCATCAGGCCCCTCCCACTTGACCTCTGCTAGGACCTGCTACTTGGAATTACTTGATTCCAGCAGGCCACACCCACTTAATTCCCAACAGGCCCCGCCCACTCGTTACCTAACAAGCCCCACCCATTTGAATCCAAGAAGGCCCCTCCCACTTTATCCCTAGCTTCCTTATTTTCATTGCCTGATGAAAGGGATAGAAACATGCTGTTTGTCTTTTAGGTTTTTAGGACTTTAGGAGTTTCCCTGGTTTCTGTCAGGGATCAGACTGTCCCTTGAACCCACAACCTGCTGTCTGAGCTCAAAAATCACATCATGTCCATCTGCATTGAGCTTAATGCTGACATTTGGTTTGAAAATGACTTTGAAAGTTGTATGGCTCAGTGTCTGAGCTGAAATATAGGATCTGTCTGATAAATCCAGGGCGTAACGTGTACGACGTACCCTCCTGTGCCACAGTACCGTAGTAAATTGTGGCCTTTGTAGCATGGCTGAGAGTGACATGTGACCTTTGAGCTTCTCCCACCGCTTCAGGGGACGTGAAGCCCGAAGATGGGGCCAACAAGGAATCTGCAGAGGACAAGCAGGAGGAGGACAACGACTACCACAGGAGTGACGAGCAGGTACCCGTCTGGAGAGACGCATGCGCGCACACACACGCACGCTCCCTGCAAATTCCCAGGTATACAAACAATTTGGCAGCTTTAATCCCATAAACAGCATGCATTTTAACCAGACGATTAGCATTTAATTTACTGCGTATCATTTTTATTTTTGGGCTCATATAAAATGTTATCAATAATGTAGGCCCTCCTTATTAATGCCGCAGCATCATTATTCATAAACACGGGCGCTAATCGCTCGAGCCGCAGCTCTGTGCTCTGTAGTCGGGCTGCTGTGGGGCTGTTTACCAGGTGAGGGAGCTGCTGCTGGTTTATTGATAAGGGAGGAAATGCCGAGGGGGGGCACGGGGGTGTTCGGGCTTGTCTTTTTCATGGGGGCCTGACAGGAGAGCGCCTACCACGTGCGGCAGATGTCCAACGCAGGGCCTTGCTGGCAAATGCAGCCTTTGGCAGCATCCGCTGGTTACCCCCCGTTATATGACCTTGGGGGGAGGCAGCCAAATGCAGCAAAATCAGCAAACAGGAAGAGCAGCGATCTGTTTATATCGTGCCATTGCCGAACCTCTCGGCCCTAACAGAGAGCAAACCTGACACATCTCACCCTTAATGCCAAGCCGAAACGATTCGAATGGATGTTTGACCTTGGGTGGAGGCCGTGATGATGAAACAGATGTGCGTTGAACACAACGAAGATGATGCAGGGCTGTGCTGTGATTCAGTGCTCATGTTCAGAATGACACTTTTAGCTCAGTGCTTCCAATTTTTCCTGTTAGTTCCTTCTGCGCATTTTTCACAGCATTCAAAAAACTCCGTTTATTATTTTTTATTTTATATGTTTTATGCTACAATAGTATCTGAAGGAATTAAAGCATTTTTAAATATTTTTTACAATAGCAATTCTATTATAAATGCGGATCCTATAAAAAGCCCAGTGTCTTATGTTCAAATTTTTTTCTAAATCTATACAGTCCATCCTTGATTTTCCAGCCCTCAATTTTATGGACCACAGCTAAAGTATTCCAAAAAAATTTAAAAAAACTGAAACATAGCGGAAGGAATTTTAAAAGAACAATCTAAGGGAAAATATCAATATTTAACTAATTTCTTTAATGCATAAAATAATGTTTATTGGTCTCAGTGGAGAACCATCCAGTTGTCTCCATAGTCAGTGCGATGAAGGCAGCACAGCGCCCCCTAGACTCCCTGTAGCGCCGCTCTGATCCAGTTGCCTTATTCACTGCTGTCCGTGTATTATTCACTGTACTGCGTGTGTGTGTTTGGACAGTTACAGCACCGACTTCATTTTACTACCTGCATTACCTGTTCATTGCACATTACATTGGGGTGTGGAAGCACACAATGCAGTACTGTACAGCACCATAGTAAAAAGTACTATGCTGAAATTACACTTTTGATTTTCGTAACTTTTGCCATGTCCACACCCCTCCATATAGTCTGGAAAATCAAGAACACACTATAGCTTCCACTGAAGCATGTTTACTATGTATTATTATCGAAAATACAAACTACGTCATATAATATCGAAAACTAAAACAAATACTAAACTGGGCTAAAAACGTCTGTCCGTGTTTTTTATGGAGAAATAGCTAGTTTGAAACACTCCAAAAGTGAGACTTCGGTCCACATTCCATCCGCAGCTCATTTCCAGCAGTCCGAGGATGCGGAATGCCTCGAGTGCCTTACAAACCAGTAAAACCGCTAAATCTGTTGTTTTGCAGAATACACACACGTTTTAGTTTAAAAATAACTTTCAGCACGCTGGTTCACATCAAGGCTTTATTTGCTTGCTTTGCAATTATATTAGTCATTTATGAGTTTTGCTGGGCTAATGGTGGCGTGCAGCTCGGCAAATTGGCGCCATTGTTGGCCTGGGTGTTCTGCCATTAACGCAAATGTCCCTCATAAAGAGCCCTTGTTTAAATAATGAATTCTCTCGACGTCCCGGGTGCCGCTGGCATCGCTCTCCTCTCGGCCATTGTTTGTTTTTAAAGAGTCGCGATGGAGGTCTGCTTGTGGAGAAATAGCCCGACAGATCGCTGGGAGGAGGAACGCCGTTCAGCCATCAGGCGGGAAGGTGTTGGCAGCTTCAGTCTTCATTTTCATAGATTTAATACTTTTGCTCTTTATTTAACGCCATGGCAGAAATAAACCAGTTTGCATAGAGAAATAAGACAGTCAAGTCTAGCCAAATGTATCATGCAAGTGATTTTTGGCACAATAGTGACCTTTTTTTATGCGGAATACAGTGTTTTCACACTTGTGCCCGGAGCTGTGTGCTTGGAAACTTTAAATGTTTAATAGTCACTTCGTAACATTTGGGGTTTAATTTCGTCAATGAACAAACAACTCAAGAATAATGGCCGAAAGTTAAGAAGACATTTTGGATGGGGTGTTGATGCAGTTTTGGTATTTTCAATGAAAAAGTTTTATGGTAGTAAATAATTTCAAATAGTGGAATAAAGTTAAATGGGCTTAGTCAGCAAAATATACCCCAAATTATAAATTTCTTAAAAAAAAATCATTTATCTATGTAAAGGGATTTTCAAGCCCCATACAGCAATACGTGATATAAAAATATTGTTGGAAAATTCAGAACGGGAAGCGGTTGTCTTGTTTTTGCATCAGCCTGCTCCCCCTCTTTAAGAATTCACAGCAATAAAAAATGGATAACATTTTAAGTGTAATATTAGAGCAGCACCTCAGGTTATTCTGTGCGCAGCCTCTGAGAAATATGTCGAAAACATTTTTGACAGTAAATTTTTGAGTGGATCTTTGAACGTTTGTAGCTCAAATGTTTCTAACAGGAGGACTGAGTATACTTTAGCGTTCAAATTTGACGATAGAAAATGCTAGCTTAATAGCAGCAGTAGCAGTCGTCCTAATAATAATAATAATAATATTAATAATGATGCATACAGCTTGTATGCAGTTTAGAGCAATCCCGACATGTAATAGATGGGTTGCTGCCAACTTCAAGTTGTTTTTCTCCCTACAGGTGAGCATCTGCCTGGAGTGCAACAGCAGCAAACTGCGGGGCCTCAAGCGCAAGTGGATCCGCTGCTCGGCCCAGGCTACCGTCCTCCACCTCAAGAAGTTCATTGCCAAGAAGCTCAACCTGACGTCCTTCAATGAGGTACCGCTCCCATCTCCCCAGCCACCCTGGGGCCGTGCCGGACGTACGACGTCCTCTAGAGGCCCGCTCCGGTGTCTGTCCGTGTCGGGCCAGCATAGTGGAACTTCCACAGCTGTACCTGCATGTTGGGGACATTAATGGGCAGCTTGAACTCAGCTCACTCGCCCTAGACTGACACCTCGGCACTCGTTGCGCTAAATAAGCGGGTGCTTAGCAACTATTATTGTCACAAATATGATGGAGTACGCTGCAGTGACCGTTTCACTGTTTGCAGTGCCTTTATTTTGCCGATTTAGTCATTTCTAGGGGCAACTGCACTATGTGGGTCAATGAACACATTGTTTTTCCCCATAAGAATTAATTACAAATCATTTATAGCATTCATCCCCCATATGAGAGTCCCTTGCCAGTCAGAGAATTGTGGTCAACACACTCACATATATGCGAATAAGTAAAGTGTGTTTGTGTGGTGTTCAGTGGAGCCAGAGTGTTGCAGAACTTTACAGGCTCCGCCACTCCTCCGGGGGGCTTCCATCAGCTTCTGTCATGGCGAGAACATTTCTGAGGCCTCGAAACGGAACGCCTAGATCATCGAGGCGGAGTGGGATCTATCCTGCCTCATTTGTTTATTTGTTTGTTTGTTTGTTTTGCCCCGTAGGCGAGTAATGTTCCGTATGATTCATATCCCTCTTGTGTCTGGCTGAATATGGCCTCTTGCAGGCATGTTTGCTAATTTCCTTTTCCTTTATTTGTTCTTTTATTTTAATCAGCTGGATATTTTATGCAACGAAGAAATCCTGGGCAAGGACCACACGTTGAAATTTGTTGTCGTGACAAGATGGAGATTTAAGGTAATAACCGGACGTTTACGACCACAGGGAGACCGCCGAGGGGCGGTTAAATGGCACGTGGCTGCCTGAACCATATGGTTCTTAGGGCCAGACTTGAGCTGACTGATGCTGTGATGTTGTATAATGGTGCTTAGTTTGCCAAATGTTGAAAAAAGTGAACCCAGTCAGATAACTTTGTTCTGCTGTGAGGAGGCATTATGGAAGTAAACCAGTTTTGGTATTAAAGATTGATATAATAAGTTTCTAAACGCAAAGAAAATAAGGAATTTATTATTATAATTATTTTTACTATGTCTTTTGTTCATCATTGTGTGAAACGGCACTCTAGTCCACTAGCCAGGTCTAAGAACAATAATGCACCAGACGATAATAATAACTATGATATTTTTAGCTGTCTATAATGAACAAAATAATGATTAAATAGTCTTGTATTTGTTACAAAGATGATGTAGATGGGTCTTTCTTTCCGTGCTGCTTTTCTGTTGCGTCACCAGCGCTCGCTTTCACTTTGATTGTAATTGAACCGAAAAACAAGCGTTGCTTTGACGTTTCTCTAATGGAAGCCCCTGGCCTCTGACACACTTTGTATTGCTCTGCTTTCTCTCCTTGGCAGAAATCTCCGCTTCTCCTGCATTACAGACCCAAGATGGATTTGCTGTAGTGGGACATGTGGCTGTTTGGCCCCCCAGGTTCAAGGCGGTGCTCCGAACTTCTGCTACGGAGATGCCGTCGTCCCACCACCAGCTCACCTGAAGACCACCGGGAGACGCCACTGTAACCATGGCGAGGGGCTGAAAAACAGCCGTTTGACGTGCTAAGTCCTACATATGTGAACATTGGAAAAGAGAGAGAGATATTTATACTTTTGTACAGAAGAGAGATTAGTGAAGCAACCCAGACACTACTGGTACTCTGTTTACACGCGGATGGGAGGAGGAGGATGGTGGGCAGGGTGTGACTGCTTTTGTACCAATGGACATGACCTCTGACCTCCGCTGCAAGCCCGCCTGCCGCTGCGGTTCCGTGAGTTCTGACCGCAGTAGCGTGGGGTGGCGGACACACTCTCCACAACCCACTTGTTTCAGGTCACTTGTCTCGGGAGTGCAGAAAGTAAATATATATATGTTTAATTGTGTTATATATATATGTATATGCATATATATATGTATATATGTATATATATATATATATATATATATATATATATATATATATAAAATTTTTATTCCGTTTATTGAGTTTTGTATCATCTCCGGGGATTTTTTAAAAACTTTTTGGGGTTTGGTTCTGTTTGAGTCGGTTGTGAATAGGATTAATTTTGAATTTCTGTGTAGTAATTTATGTTCTGTACAACAATATTGTATATATAAAAAGTATCAGAAAGATTTAGGTATGATTTCCAGAAGTGCTATAATCAGAGTTCCGTGCAAATAGTTGTGGGAAGAAAAGGAAAAAAAATTGGACAAGCGTAAAAGTAGATTTCAGCATAAAATGTCGGCTTATTTTCCCATAAAATGGAGGAGAAAAAGAACACTAGGCGGGTGCGGTGCCTGGAGATGTGAGCCTCTGTGGGCCTTTAGAAAATGGAAACAGTTTCAGATGGCCATTATGATCATTTGAGGGACGTCTCAGTTGCCTCTTTGGTTCTCTATTTGCTTTTTTGTGTTCTCGCTGGTTCTGCGTTTATGTTCGGCCTCGTGTTTTTGAACAGACCGGTATCTGCTGGATGTTTCCGATCGCACATCTCGGAGGAAGTTCTCACCCCTTTTGCCTTCCATCTCGTTGCTTTGCTTTGCCGACCCGATGCACAACAAACGCCCCCGGGCCAAGAGGCTTCTCGTAGCATTAGTACCCCCCACACACCCCAAAGCCACACATTTGAAGGTGATTTCCATGCAAAGCACCGCCGCTGAAGCCGTCACTCCTCAAGGTACCAAAGGCTCAACTGCCCCCCCCCTTTTCCTTTCAACCTATTTGGCTCGTTGTCTGAATGTAAATATTGAATTAACAATTTCAAAGAAGCATAAGGCCTTATGTAGAAAGTCGTTTTAAATTATTAAACTATATATACATGGAGGATGAAACCCATTTCTCTTTTTAATATAAATAAAGCTTCCGGAAATGCTCCAGGACTTTTATATTGACTGTCGTTTTCACCATTTTGAGAGTCTGATAAATGTTTATGAATGTTTATAGTAAATGTAACTTGAAATTGCCGTAATTCACTATAATATGCAGGGATTGGAGCAAAATCCCTTCCTTCACATACGCAGCATTAAATGACCTTTCTGTTGGTTTAAGTTTATTTTCTTTACGAGAGTTTTGTTAACTACATCGCTGAAGTTAATTCCCTGCTTTTCAAATGTGATTTGAGGAAAAGTAAAAATAGAGTTTATAGTATTTTAGGGTGATCCGCACAAAGATATCAGAGGAGACTTGAGTTTGTCAATAAGGGCATTAATGTGTATGATTTGAAGCAATTGCTCTCAGAAAAAGAAATGTTTATAAGAAAAGTCTCCACTTTATGTAATTTTGATGGAACCTCCTGCAGAATTTCAACAGGGTGAACAGGCTGGTTGTTGGGCCTCGTTCTGCTGCCAGGAGAAGCTTCAAATGCTGTTACCACAACAACTGTATTTCGGAATATTCCAGAACGTTCAGGTATAACAAATTCTGCAAGTTTCTTATTCTTTTTTTTTGTGATTTAGAACCGCTGATGTTCTAGAAACTCATGCAGGTGCTGTTTGCTGTTTTCAATCTAGTTTTAAGCGGTCATTAATACCAGCAAGCGGTCTGGGGGTCTGGGCCCAGGGTCGCGTACACGAGTGCTGTCCGAGCCCCTGCTCTCCCCACGAGGCCCTGCACTGTGCGACTGCCAGTTCAGAAGGGCCACATGGAGCCGCTTGGACGTCCCACAGTGGGTTTGCCGCTGAGTTTAAGTGTGAGCTCAGTGCCCTGTTGCATTTCTAATGGGAATCCTTGCTAACCCTTTTATAGCCATTTCACACTGATGCAGTATGTAAAGATGACTGTAAATGTTATTATTAATATTAATTATAATAAAAATAATAACTTTAGCTGAGCAGTCATGTGGCATTAAAGAACTGGCACAGTCAGATGTTGGCACAAGTTGAATTTGAGGTGTCCCCAGTGCGTGTTGAACTCTAAACACTTTGTTTTTAACTCTGGGGAGCGTTGGGTATCGGTGTGGTTGTTGGGGGGGGGGGGGGGACATGTTTTGTCGCAACGCCGCCATGGCGACGGCTTGGTGCTTCTCTATGCCTCCAGAGCTGAGGATGGTGCTAACTGGATATGGTGCATCACTGCATCACCCCCCCGTGGAGATCTTTGGTGTTTTTGGTTTGTTTTCCTTAATTTTAGACTTTGCACCTTGTGATGAAAGTGGGTATTTTTGGTCTCTTCGTTTCCTCTTCACCCCTTGTGAGGTCCAGGAGCCTTGCATTGGATTATTAGAACAAGTGTTGTGTTCTCGAAAAAGGAAGAAACTTGACTGCAAAACCGGAAAAGTTCTCAGCAGTTTTTGATGTGTTTATCCTCCCATCTGCGGCACTTTGGCCCCACAGCAGGACTGCGGAAAGGAACCTCGCTCCTCTCTTCTCTGTGAAATAGATCTTCAGTTTCTTCTAGGTGGTCTGATTTATTGGCAGGCAGCGGGGCTCGAGGTTCAGAAGACATGGATCAACCGAATTACAGGAGTCCCTTGAGAAGCTTTGGGTTTGTTTTTGTTCAAAGGAGCTCAGAGTTTTGTGGGGCTCAACAGTTGGCGGGGGAGTTGCCGCAGAACACCGGTTGGGCTGTTTGTGTCCTATTGACATGGAGTTCTTATTGGATCCACAGAAACGTCTTGGCAATACGAACCTCAGTCGAGGATGAGGTCTCGGAAGGTGATGCTCGTGTCTGCCATGTCTGTCTGCATAATGGGAGTTGGTCCCCACGGCCGCCTGACTGGTGCTGTACTGAAAAGTGACTTGGGAGAGGCCTGCAGTGAAAATGGTTTACTGAGCAGTTGGCTCAGAATTAGGGCCTAGTATTGCTTTGAATCAGCAGCGATGCAAAGGGCAGAACAAAAATGTCTCAAACTGTCATGTTTTTTTGCAGTATCTGGTTGTCCGGTTTGTTGTCCACATATGTAAACAGCTGATGTGCATGATGTTCTGTGACCACCAGCACAACGAGTCCTTTCTCCAAGGCTCGCACACCAGGTCTGTAAAGCGGTTCACCCGATTTTGTCAGAACGAGTCGTCTCACCAGTCTGCTGGGCACTTCTTGGTTGTCCACATGCTGTCATCTGTCCTAGGGACAACGTCCTATTGTTATGCACCTCTTAGTTGCAGAGCCTAACAGCCAGGGGGCTGGGAGTGTCAGTGTGGCTTAGGGTGGAGTAGAAAGCAGTTATGAATGACACAGGACAAAGATTGGCTGGCGAGAGGGGCGACATGTGGTGCTTTAATGCCGGGCCTTTCTGCCAAAGCTGTGTGCGTCCGGGCAGCTTTTCACGTTGGCCGGTTGTGGCAGCTTCAGGCCACGGTAGCTGTAGCTCGACCGCCAGCAGCAGCCGCGTGGGGCCCAAGTGCTGGCGTCCACTTATTTCCCCAGGACAAGTGGGAGTTCCCATGGAGGGGAGCTGCACAGTTGCCCAGCCATCTCAGTAACTTTTTAAGCGGTGTGCTGTCCTCTTCTGAACGCCGTGGTTTTTTTTTTTATGCGTGTTTTGTCTCAATTTGTAGTTATTCCCTTTGGGTTAACCGCAGTTTCCACAACCATAAACGTAAATGCTGGCTGGTGAGACATCCTGGATGGAGATCATTCTATAAAACAAAACGCAGCCTGCAATTTTCTCCTTTCTTGCATTCAGCATGCGGTCTCTATTAGCTCCGCTGTATTGCTGTGAATGTGACCATATTTTGCATAATTGCTCTCTTGTGTGAAACAAAAAACCTTAAGCGTGTGCTCGAGTTCTCGGTGAAGGTCTTAAAGTTTATGTGGCATCGCGTTTCAGTGTATTTCGTCAAAGTGCGGTTGCGGGCAGGGGGGAGGGAGAAGAAAAAAGTGCAATATACACTTCTCAGATGGCCGTCAAGTTGCAGACGAAACCTCCAGGCTCCTTTGGGTTCCCCGTTGTCTCAGGTCACACACTGCCTCCCTGGGCCTGGTCCTGAGCCCCACGGCAGTCTCACATCACTCTAATTCACACCCATCTCAGATCGGTGGGGTTCTCGGTATTATTTTTTTCCTTCTTCCTTCAAAGTGTGCATGTGCCACGCTGTGAGTTTTATTATTATTATTATTATTATTATTATTATTATTATTTTTTATTTTTTCTTTTGTTGCTGTTGTTACAACATTGGCACTTATTAAAGTGTCACTTCCTTTAGTGTTTTTTTCTTCATTTGTATTATGATTTATTTATTGCATATGTAATAAGAAGAAATATTTTTGTTTTTTTTCATTGCCGTGGGAAAGGATTTTAGTCCAACTTTGGCAGAGATGAGAGAATCAGGCTGTTTTTTTTTTTTTTTTTTTTTTTTTTAAACAAATAAGGAAGCATTTTATTGAAAATCATAAGAGTGTGTATTTCGTTAATAAATGCCTTTAAAAGAATCATCTGCCCTTATGTTGTGTTTTGAGAAGACAAGGTTGTGATTTCATTGTTACTGTTGGTATTTTGTTATTACAGATGATCCCCGAGTTATGATGGTCTGACTTGGGATTTTTTGACTTTACAATGGTGCAATAGCGATGTCATTCAGTAAAAACTGTACTTGGAATTTTGAATTTAGATTTTTTTTGTCCCGGGCAAGCAATATGCAATACGATCCTTTCTCATAATGCTGGGCAGCAGCACTGATTCGCATCTCCCAGTCTGCCACATGGGTCCTAGTGTTAGTGTAGATATTCTAGAGTGTTCTGTGTTGCCAGGGTTTTTTTAGATACCCCCCCCTCGTATCTATGTTGTGATTTGTGCATCCATCCATGTCTACAAAACACCCATCTGCGTCTGTGTCTCCTGAAAGTGGCATGAAAACGGCAAACACATAATGACTTTTAAGGTAGTGTAGGCTAAGCTATGATGTTCGGTAGGTGTTATGGCGTGGGTGGGTGGGTGGAAGGAATCACGAGACACCATGGAAATAAGTTTGTTGTGTTAAACACTTTACTGAACGTTGCTTCCGACAAAGAGTTGCGGTTAGCTGGGAGCTAGCGCTAAACATTAGCGATTAGAAGTAAACAGAAATGTAAGAGGGCACAATTCAAAATAAACAAAATATAAAGTCTTAGCAAGACCTTGCAGGAGAGTTCCCAAGGGACAGCGGAAACTGAGCACTAACAGGAAGTCTGGGTAGGAACTAAATCCCATCCACGATTGGTTCCTGCATCAATCAGTCCTCCAATCAGTGTTCAGTCTGAAGACGGGGCCAGAGAGGCTGCCTACGTTCTGTTGCTTAAGCGGCCACAGGCGTAACAGTAGGTTTGGTGAGTTAAACTTATGATTGGAACGTAGCCCCATCATAAGTTGGGGACCATTTGTACAGTTTTTTTTTTTTTTTTTGGGCACTTTTCCTCAAGATGACCGAAGGTGTGAGGTTTGTACAGTGATCTGTTTACACTGATTTATCTATCTAAACAGCAAGGTCACTTTTACTGTAAAAGTTCAGGTAAGTACAAGAGCTAGAAATGGGATTTGAATTTGGATCCTTTTAATTGATAAGTTATCACTTGCTGTTATCATGACACCACCTTCTGGCCAAGCAGAATCTGCATCTGCGTTATTTCTGCAGCGCTGCAGATGAACTAGAGTGATGTGAACATTTCCCCCTCTGTGATCTGAAGCCTGCTGTAACCCTGCCATCCCAAGCTGTGCACACACACACTTTTTAAACTGTGAGCGCCACCATTTCCCAGGCTGTCACGAATGTTTTAAAGTGACAGATTTCTGAGTGCGTTCAACAGTCAGCAGACATTTACGAGGGCCACAGCAGGGTAATAAACTGCTCTCCTACCCTGCCGGGGCGCTGTTATCCGCCGATGGCCCCGCAAGTGAAAGGAAGCCACGCCATCCCCTCTCTCAGCCAAACACCTGCGCATTTGTGACAGATTGCAGAAGCAGAGGTAAGGAGAAACTGGGGAGAACACCGTTGCCGTAATAATGCCTTGTAATGGAATGTGTAAAAAAGTCAAGTAATGCCACAAATGTGTTGAATGATACTAGGTTTTTGATATTAATACGGTGGTTTTATAATATCCGCCTATATATCTTCTGGTGCTCACAGTGTCTTCATTTGGACTGTGTGGGGAGCGGGCAGGTTGCTGACTTATAGAAACCCTAATGCAGACCTTAGACCATCTCTGCACCATGAGTAGATAGACCGTGGGCCAGAGGCTCTGTCCCAGCTCCTCATTCAATGTAAGTCTAATTTAAAATCATTTAACTCTCTAACACTGCTTTTAGTGATGTGCACCGAGCTCCGGGACCGCAATTCAATTTCCCACCAGCATGCCTTAATCTCATTTTGCTTTAAAACCTCTTGCTTTCCAAGAAAAAAAGCAGAGAAATGTTACTAACCGTGGCCTCTGAGGTGGGCCACAGGCAGCCAGGGCTACCTCTCTGCTGTCTGGCCTATGAATTTCTCGGCGCATGAAATACTGCGTGTTGGGCTGACTGCGTGAGCCACCTCACAGGGGCGTCCCATCAGTGGTGGAGATGAGCCACACATCTGGAAGCTCTGACACCAAGATACAGTTTCACAGGAGGGGGATAAAATGGGACACAAGGGAGATTTTTTGGCCACATGAATGGTTACGCAAATCTAAACAATTATTAACTTCATTATTAAATTCTCACGTGGGCCCTCTGGCAAAAAAAAAAAAAAACATAAAGTTCTAATATATATAACTTTGTAAGAATAGCTGAGGTTTTGTAAAGTATGTGAAAGACTTTGTAAGTGTACTCGGCTATAGCTGAGTGGGTAAACCAATGTAAGAGAACGTACACTGTAAACATTTACATCGATTCACAGCTGGACAACCACTATGTAAAAGATGGCAGTTTACGTTGTATTGCTGAATACCAAACGTGCGGTGATCTGCAAGTCCTCTGTATTTATACATAATGGCAGCCAGCGAGGTTGGCCGCCTTCTGGAGAGAGGCTAATGGACAGTTAGATAGATAGACAGATACAGATACCTACACTGCCGGGGCAAAAAAAAAAGGTGACACTCTAATATTTCATTGGACCGCCTTTAGCTTTGACTAAGGCATTTATTTCCATCAGGAGTTGCATTCATTTTTTGTCAAGATCTTGTATTGATGATGGGAGAGTCGGAGCGCCATGTAAAGTCTTCTCCAGCACATCCCAAAGAATCTCAATGGGGTTAAGGTCTGGACTCCGTGGTGGCCGATCCATGTGTGAAAATGATGTCTCCTGGAGCACTCTTTCACAATTTGAGCCCCACGAGTCCTGGCAATGTCATCTTGGAAGACAAAATCCATTGATGGAAAAACTTGCTCATTCAGGTAGTCAGCTGAGCTCACTTTTTGGCCACATAACGTTGCTGAATCTAAACCTGACCAACTGAAGCAACCCCGCATCATAACACTCAGTTCAATCCAGGTGGTGACTTTCTTTTGGCCGGGCAGTGTAGACAGACAGGTAGGTAGGTAGAAACTTTATTAAGATGAGAGGAAATGGCTCCATTACGTGTTACCCACAGTAGCACAGCTTTTAAGGGACCCTGAAGAAGTGATGAGATGCGGTTTGTAAAAACATCACTAATGAACAGACAGGATGCAATAATGCGGAGGCTGCATGCAGAAATTCTCTCCAGGTTTAGTGCTGCGGTGGAATCAGTCAAGTTCCCCACATGCTGGTTCTCCTGTGTTTGAGACCCCAGGCAAGAACAAATAAGGAAGCGCGAGCTGTGCAGCTTTGATTAAAGGTTTTGCGTCACATATGTTCAGCGCGTCGACACGGATGGCGGAGATCAGCTGTGCGTGACGCGCTGTGCCCGAGGCGGCCGGGATGGCAGCAGAAGTGGCGGGGGGAGGTTTGGTTGCTTTCTTTCGCTTTTTTGCCACTGGTTGCCGTAAACACCAGGCACCATTACCTAGGTGTCCTGGAACTTTGTGACGGGGTGACAGTCTTGCACCGGCGCAGGCGGGGTGGAGTCGGTAGTCGTGCGGCTGCTCGGAGCGGAGGCGCCGCAAATGAAACTCGGTGCCGAGCTGTCAATCTTCTCCCCGCCAGCACACGGTGGGCCCAGGGGACTCTGCTCACTGTTGAAGCCCGGGGCAGAAATATTTTACAGATGGGTGTGGGGTGCGGTGGGTGGATGTGGGGGTGTGGGGGGCATCCCGTCAGCCTGCTCACCAGCTATCAAAAGCATTTATCTCTGAACAGGGAGAGTGGCTCGGTGCTCAGTGATGTAACTCCACCGCTTCGAGCGGCTGTCACTCTTATTTGACTTAGAAATGTGCCTCGCTTGTTCTTGTGTGATGGAGGTGCGGCTGCAGTTTGGAAGCGCGTGTGAAAAAGCACGCAGTGTCTGGGATTTCCTCAAGCTTCAATATAATGAGCTCACCGCCCATGATTTATTCCATCTCATGTAGCTTTAGATAAGCGACACCTCAACCAGCTTGTAACCTGGGAAGAAGTGCAGCGAGAGGTCCGTTTTAAGTTAATTCTACATTTTCAGCCTTCAGTTGTTTGGTTGTTGTTTTTATGTTGCTTTTCTCTCAGGTCACATCCAGTGTGAGGTTTGTTCACTAAACTACTTTCACTTACAGGCGGTCCCCGACTTACGATGGGGTTCCGTTCCGATAAACCCATCGTAAGTGGAAAATGCATTTAATTCACCAAACCTGCTGTTACGCCTGTGGCCGCTTGAGCAATGGAGCGTAGGCGGTCTCTCCACCCCCGTCTTCAGACTGATTTATTGGTCGGTGTAGGAACCAACCGTGGACCAGATTTATTTCCTACCCGGACTTCCTGTCGGTGCTCAGTTTCTGCTTCCCCTTGGTAACTTTCCTGCAAGCGCTGTCTTGCTAAGACCTTTTATTTTGTTTATTTTGAATTGTGGCAACTGTGTTCCCTTTTTTGTTTACTGCCAATCGCTGATGCTTAGCATCCAGAAAAACACTGGCAACACAGAACACTGTTGCGTGTCGGTTGTGCACACTAGCGACCACGTGGCAACCTGGGAGATGCAGGTCGCTGCTGTTGCCCAGCATCATATGAGAGTGTTGTACCGCATATCGTTTGCCCGGGAAAAAAATCCAAGTTCAAGATTCAAGGTATGGTTTCTATCGCACCATCACAAAGTTGAAAAATTGTAAGTCGAGGATCATCTGTATTTACTCATTCATACAGCGGGGTCATTTTTTCCGTACCAGCTCCTGGTAATGTGATCAAGGGTGCTACAGCAAGAGTAGGATTTGAACCCAGAACCTTTTAACTGCCAGATGGCAACACCAACTGCTGCTCCTCACGAGTTAACGTGGAACGGAAGCGGATGCCGGAGAGGCCCGGGCCCGACCCGATGCGAGGGCCTTTGAGCTTAAAGCCCCCACCGATCACATTGGGACGGAGCCCCATCCCGAGAGCTACACTGAGATAATGTAGTTGTAACGTAGTGATTCACGGTTGTTCAGAACACGCCTATGAATCAGTCTTTTCCAAACACATTATCTGTCTTGCGCGTGCAAGTAGCTCTTGAACCATAAATCAAAAAGCCTCTTACTTCACCACAACTGCTTCTTGAACAAGGATCCCTCTGACAGTTGAACAGTTTCACTTTTTTATGGATCTCACTTTCTGTTAATGAGTAAAAAACCGGAAAGGCCAAGGAAGTTCAACGTTTTCATTTGTTTTGAAGCGTAAACCCCCACTTGAAAATGATCTCTGGAAAAACCCCTGATTCCAGAAGACAATAAATACAGTATGTTTTAGTCATTCTTCATATTTGCAGAATGTTGTAGGTGAAATTAAGAGAAGGAAAACAGTGCAAATTTTAAGCAGTTAAGAAGCAATAAACTGCGGGAGAATATGAAGTTCCTGGGAAGTCAGCATCTTGATGTTGGAGCTCATCTCACCTTCAGTGGGCCATCCATCTGTCAAACTCAGAGAAGATCCCATGCAGCACTTTAAATGACAGTTTGTGCCAAGGTGAAGGTGTTTATGAACCTGCTCCATCCTTGTGTCTTTGACTTGGATAAGTTTAGCAGCCCATGTCCCACCCAGATTGATGCGCAAGCAGGGCTTATAAGAGAAGAAGCACCAGGTGTGGCCAACTGGAACACCGAGATTCCATGTGAACAGGGGGTGATGGAGAGTTGGATCAGAGCTGTCGGAGTGTTGCTGAGTCTGACAGAAGCTGTGCAATGTATTGGTGACAGAGCTGGAACATTGTTTGTCTGTCACAGTGTGTGTTGTGTGTGGGGGTTTGCGTGTCTCAGTCTGGTGTTCACAAATAACTATGGAGCCATATGGGACAATGGTGTCCCAGCACAGGAAGGTGGTTCCTCAGAGCTCCTGATGTACACGGTGGGCTTGTGTTTGAATTCAGTTCGGGGTGTGAGGAGTCTACGCATTCTCCTCGTGTTTGGACCTGTAGACATGCAATGAACTTATCACGGCATCACAGTACTTTGGCCTGGACCTGCCCGGACCTGCCCTTCTGTGAACCCCGATGACCTTCCGTTTATTTCCGAGTGCCGTTGCCGTCCGTTTCCAAGGTGTTCCTGCGGCACCCCCGTCGATCTGTCCTGCGGCAGCCTTTGTCGATCGATCGGGCCGGGCCTTCCGTTCCGTTTCCGAGCGCTCCTCGGGCGTTTAAGTCCTGTGTTTTGTGCCTGTGCCTCGCCAGACTGTCACCTTGCCGTCCCGTGTCGCCACTTTGCTGTCCAATATCTGCTTCGCGCTTTGTCGGATTTGCGACCACGTTTTGGAGCCTGTTCTCTGGACCGGTTCCGTTCATTATTTTCCGGACCACTTCTGTTTATTGCCGAGCCCGACTCCCGAGCCTGTTTTACGGACCACTTCCGTAACCTCATTTTCTTTGACCCGCTCTGCCCGATCACTTGGATTTCCCTTTAATAAACTTCCCTGACTTCACCGAGTCTGCGAATGGGTCCTGACTCGAAACCCTAACAGTACAATCGGACCCTGCGACCGTGACAGAACCACACAGTGAGCTGTACAGTGAACCCTACGGTGACGTCTACAGTGGGATCAATGAGCGCAATAAGAGCCGCAACAAGTTACAGCGAGGTCTACAGCAGGTATTACAATGAGTTTTTTCTGCACGTTGGAGACAGGAGAACTCCTCTTACGCACAGATGAGGATGATTTTCCAGTTCACGTCATTGCATAGTTTTCCTCCTAATCTGGTGTTGGACGCACACAGACCTTTGGGGGGTCTCCAGGGAGACGCGCGGCCCGTTGCTGTGTTCCGGGCCGCTCGCTCAGGTGCGCCGCATGGATTTGGCAGGATTACCACTAAAGCGCATTGTTGCTTCGTGTTCCTCTGGAAGGGACACCAGGGGCGCTTCTGGCAGCTGGAAGCACGACTTCCCAGGGAGGTAAACGGAGCCGCAGCACCGAATTGAGATTTTTGGACATCCTTTTTAGACTCTGCCGGTGGGGGGCAAGGTGGATGTGGTGTGTGGAGGAAGGGGAGCGGCGCCTCCTGGATGGAGGATGCCAGACACGCAGTGACGCGACCTGGCAGCTTCCTGCGGACCACAGCAGCGCTCTCGGCCAGAAAGAAAAGGGCATCGCACTGCGTTCGCTTTCAGATCAAAAGTTACTTCAGTCACTCTGATCGCTTGCATTTTCGTTTTCTTGTGAAGGCGCAAACAAACTGGAATACGAGGCAGCGCGCACTTTGTCACATACATAGACGTGCGATGAGAAGGGAGCGAACCCCCGAGGTGAGCTGATGCCCCCGGCGTTCGCATTTCTTTATCCTCGACTCGGTCGGTTTTCTCCCTTTAAGATGACACATTAAACACACAACTGCTTTACCGAGCCGGAAAGTTCACCAAAAATAATGGTCCGTAAGATCAGAAGATGCTATTATTCTTATTAAACTGCCGGATTAATGCTACGCTTGCTGTTTTCTCAAGGAAGTCCGTAGCAGCCGAACGCATTTACGCATCCGAGCTGCGTGAGGATGGCCCACGCCGCAGCAGAACCGCTGCATCGGGTGTTTTGCGGGGAATCTGGCCGCCGTGACTGTAAATATGCAGTCACCGTGCGCGCTATTTTTAGTTATTTTTTACAGTCGTCTGCGGATGGTTTCGGCGCGAAGGTCCGCGATGGAAATGGGCTCCGTGATTCTGCCGTGCAGGAAATTACAAACGCGACTCATGAAAGCATTG
The DNA here is from genome assembly GCA_018136845.1 of Heterotis niloticus. Taxonomy (NCBI): domain Eukaryota; kingdom Metazoa; phylum Chordata; class Actinopteri; order Osteoglossiformes; family Osteoglossidae; genus Heterotis; species Heterotis niloticus. Next base: position 1,844,745 of record CM030888.1, read on the forward strand.
CTAATGCTGTGGGTTTGCTATTTCGGTGTCATTTTTAATCCTTTCCCACATTCCCATCTGAATACTAAACGCGGTTCACTTCCATCTCATTAACCGCTAGTAGAATTTCAAAGAGCAGCTTTGGCTTCAGCCTTTTTTTCTGCCTTTCAGTACATTTGGAGTCTTTATTTTGTACGCAGAGTCACCTGAAGCATCTCCGCTCGCCCCGTCGTGCATTCTGTGCCCGCCGTCACTTTTCCTCCTTTACCAGCATCAGGGGGTTTGCATCCATTCATCCTGCTTTTCTCCACATTTTTAACGCGCGTCAGTGACCTATCGAATACGTAGCTGTTCAGGCTGTAAACCACTCTGCGGTAACTTGAGGAGAAGGCCTGAAGGTCAGTTCGTCTTGAGACCACGTTGGAGTCCTGTTGATTTTTGAATGGCTTTTAAGCTTGACTTAATGAGCACCCGTCAGCAATCGTAATTCTTTCTTGCAACTGCCAGTCATGCATTTAAATCCCAAAAAACTACTTAACATAGCAAAATAGCAGGTCTAACTAGACATGAAACGTAGTCAAATCATATACTGTATGATAAGTATGTGGACCCCCGAGCATCACCCCCACATGTGCCTGTTGAACATCCAATTCCAGTTGGATGGCCATTAATATGGAGTTGCTCCACCTTTGCTGCTTTGACACTCATCTCTTCTGGGAAGGCTTTCCACCAGATTTTGGGAATTTGTGCCCATTCGGCCACAAGAGCATCAGTGAGGTTAAGTGAGAAGGGCTGGCTCGCGGTCAGAGTTCCAGTTCATCCCAGAGGTGTTTGGTGGCGTTGAAGTCAAGGTTCTATGCAGCCACTCAAGTTCTTCGACACCAACCTGGGCAAACCGTGTGTTTTTAGACCTATCTTTGTGCGTGGTGCTGGAGCAGCAAAGGAGCTTCTTCTTCCCCAAACTGTGACCACAAAGCTGGAAGCACACAGTTGTCTAAGATGTGTTTGTAGGCTACGAGGGTGCGGCTGAAACAGCTCAGCTCAGTCATTAGAAGGGGGGTCCACATACTTTTGGCCATGGAGTGTATGTAGGTGCTACAGGCCTGTACAGACATTATTTGAAAGTGAGAAAAGACGAGCCGAACCCCTTTAGGTGCTTAACTGCGAAATGCACACATACCCAGGCAAAATATGGGATCGTGACGGTGCTGAAAGCGCTGCCTGATATGAATCTGTCTGCTATCTGATCGCTTTGATTTGCACCGAGTGCTCTTTTCCAGATCATTCCAAGCAGAGATGAATGTAACCCAGGGTTGTGTGTGTTCTGCAGAAACCTGTCTTCACCCACAGATAATGATGGACCCAACGAGTGACTTTGTGTTGCTGAAGGCCTGGTGCTGCCGGTTCGGTGCAGGTTAGCTCCGACCTTTGAATTCAGCTAACCGTCTGAACCGGGTTTTGTGCGCTGACTGGATGCGTCCATCGCCTTTATGTCAAAACCTCATTCTTTGAAGTCTCGAACCTGGGTATCGCTTTTCCCCGGACTGTGCGTTTTGGACATTTGGGTTGTTTGATGTCCTGGCTTGTATCCAGGAGATGGTTGACCTTGCCACTTTGAAGTATTGAGTTCAGGGGTCTTCAGCTCTGCCCAACACAACCTCCATAAATGAGCAACTGTATTGATATTTATTTCAGATCATTTTACTTCTTTTTATTGATTTCAGCTCCAAAGCTTTACTCAGCTGTGATATTCGATGCAGGGCATTTTCTCCCTTCTTGGTTCAGTAACCAAATGAAATACTTTTGTCCTCGCTTGACCTTCATACGGACATTTACAGTAGAAAAAGGAAAAGGGGGTAAACGCAGCTGGGTAAATCGGGATGAAATATGAAATAAAAAAATATTAAAACATTTTAACCCTATCCAGCCACTTGCATGCGTGAACAAAAGGCGCAAACTGCGGCTCCCTGGAGCAAAGCCCTCGCCTCAAACTGACACCAGTAAAACTGCGTAAGAAATGGGTAAATCGCTACAACCTCGATGGATTGCATTGTAATTCCCCTTGAACAAAGGAATCGGCTCGATAAAAGTTCATTTTCACTAATAAATAGTTTTTCTTTATTCTGTCCACAAAGTGACCGGTGAGAGCGAAGAATGATGTTGTAACAACAGTAAGCGCAAATGCTGCCTCTGAACAATTTTCCAGCTATTCTCCAAACTCTGCTGTAAAATATATTTGTTTTTGTTTTTGCTTTTCTGTGTCGCGCAGATGCTTCTCCCTGCAGTGATGCGCAGTCCGCCATAAACAAAGGGGTTTCGGCAGCAGATGAAGCGCTTAAGTCGGAGACACCGGCTGATCAGAGCACAGCCTGGGTGTCAGGCAGCAAACTGCTTTGAAAACCCTGGAAACACGGAGTTCTGGAAAGAGTTTCCCTTCTGCAGCTTACAGCTCATCTAAGCGTCTGCTGGTCTGCGCGTTTTACCAAAGAAGCGTCGGGCCGCTCACTTCAAAGCCTCAATAAAGGTTAATTCATGCGACCTGCGTTTCAATGTCCCAGCCCGCTTCTCCACTTTATGTTCCCCATCTCGAAGTGATGCCCTTGCCCTATTTAGTCCTGTCTTTTATCTCTGGAAAAGGGGAAAAAACACATAAATAAATTGTACTCAAATGAATTTGTATTCGCGCTGAGCGTGGAAACGGCGCGGGATGAAGACAAGCGGTCGCACCGTATGAACATCGCACTGAGCTCTGCAATGCACGCCTTCATTATCTGATCAAAAAAAAGTATTTCTGGAGCGCCGTGTTTCTGGGGAGGGCGCGCTTTCCTGTTTATCGTGAAATGAGCTGCCTGGCGCTGTTCAATGGACCCGCAAAACGGTGCCGTTTCTTTCCATTTCGCTCTATGTATTTACTCCGCCGGTGGAACATTTTTTTGTTATAATAAAAGGAGAAGGAGCCTCATTCATAATGCCGCCGCCGCCGCGATCCCTGCCGCACACGCTCCTCTGTTCGCCGCAACATTCATCGCGCACAATGCGCTGAGAGGCCTGCACGGGCCCGAGCCGCCAGATAGCTGTCAGCTGCTGTTTCCACGACAAGAAAAACCAAACAAATGAGACATTTTAAGGTTTAAAGTGCATTCCGTCGCCAGTTCACCACCTGTACCCTCTTTTGTTCCCTCTCTCTCTTCCTCCGCCCCTCCGTCTCGCACCCGCAGCGTCCGGCTCCCGCATCCGCGCATCAATACGCGTGTAGGATAAAGAGGGATCTGCAGTGACACGGACCACCCTGTTGTATTAATTTTAAATTCCATTTATAATTTCTCTCCGGTTCACCGCGAGGTGCCTGCATTTTCGGCTTGGGTGTCGTTCTGCCCCCGCTGACCACCCACGCGCAGCCATGGAAGAGAACAATTCTGCACATTTTCTGCTTATTCCTTCTTCTGGTGTACGGGTAAATAAATGTGAGGGTTTGACCCGGCTTTGAATAGTGATCAAATTATTTACACATCTGCATCTAAGGTCAAGAATTAGTCAAGAAACAAGGACATGTATTGCCCGTGCTACCTTATCCACAATGGAGAATGGAATGAAGTACCTTTGGTGTACGGTGCACAGTACACTTAATAGGAAGAAAGGAAATGCAGATAAATGAAAAGACAGGATTGGTAATGCAAGGATATCGACATAAAACGTAAATGAGACGGATACTTATGAAAAGGCAGTATAGAATAGAGGTGCGTGAGCACCGGTGCAGACATCACGGAGTAAATGCAGAGTAAAAGTGCAGTCGGTGCTCACGGTCGGCGGCGGCGGCGGCGGTGGCGATCGGTCTTGAGCCGTCAGAGTTCAGCTCGAGTTCAGTTCGATGGGCTTTGATGCTGATCTTCCCCAAATGGTTCTGTTTTGCAGCCTCCCTTTGCAGTCACTATGTGCTATTCTGAAAAATAATTAAGATGTATTATCAATTTCTGTAGATACAGGGGAACATTTGGAAAAATACCTGTTTTTTTGTGCGGCGCTGGGGGAAGAGCCGAGCCCTGCAGCATCGGCTGAGCTCAAAACACAGCGGCGCTGAAGAGATTTAGGGCAAAAGAAAAAACCTCACAGAAATGTACTTGCTTGTAATAAAGAACTAAAGAGCACCATGGCTCTAGGTTTATGCTAATTCAATCACAGCCCTTCCGCAGAGAAATGTATTCGTTTTCGGTGCCGCAACGCCGGCTTGCAACTCCGCCGCAGTACCATGGTAACCGGATTGTGGAGTTTGCGCCGCTACCTGCAATCGATAGGTCATCGAGACCCGGCGTGCAGACGCTGCGTGCTTTTCTTCCGCTTAACGTTTGTCATCTGTTTGCAGCCATTTTTTTTTTCACAGAAGAACATCTAGCTGCATCTACTTGACGGCATTTGTGTTGGATATTCTGCACATTTTACCCCTTTTCCATCCATCGAAGTGGTCGGCTTAACCTCCGCTCAAATCTATTATCCGGCTCCTTCGGTGATGGACTGCAACACAACCCGTGACTTCCGGGGGGATAAATTCAAAGCCGTCAGCGGCGGCCGGAGGCGCCTGCCATCTTCCTGCAGCAAACACGCTTCGGCTCGGATCAGACGTGTTATCCTCCCACTCCTTCCCCCTTTCCTTCCCTTATTATCAAACCTGTTGGTCTGGCAGTGAGACAGACCTTGCCTGTATTTCAGGCCTTGGTAAGAAACCAAGCCTTTGATTCTCGTATTCTTGGAAGGGAGCCATTTAATAGCTGGTAGAGCCTCTTGCTCAGTGAGCCAGCAGCGAACACCTTCTCCGCCGATATGAGCGTGCGCCCTGAGCTCTCGCACGCTTGTGGAAATGATTGTTCTCTGTACGCAGAGCTACGGGCGCTCCACGTCTGAGTGTTTTTATAAAGGCGCCGACTATAGCGTCCGATTCGTATTAAAAGGGAGCAGTGTTTTCCTACTGTAAAGTTTTGCTGGAAACCAGGGCCTCACGACGTCTTACAGACGGAAGAGTTTCTTTCTGGTGGAAAGACCCGTGCGTGTCATCGAAAGGTTTAAGTTCCCCTGTTTATTAGACCACAAAGTTTACCATAACATGCAATGCAAAATGAGCCGCAGCAGGAGGGGGTACAGCTTGGTGGTCAGGTTCGTCCATGGGGATGCAGTTACCGAGTGGCTATTTGGCTACTGAACAGCAGTCTCGGTACCACTGGAATGGAAGAAGATGGATTTCTTTTTTGACTTTCGTTTACACTCCAAAAGGTACGCTATTCACATTTTAGTCTTTTTATTTAGCAGAAAAAGGAAATTTAACTCAAGTTAAGCAACCTTTTTTTACCACTTGCACACCTGCCTCGATGACCAGCGGTCACTCCTTGTGGACATAGAAGGTAAGAGCAAGCCGCTACGGTCGTTTCGTCGTCTGGTGGTATCATTTGCCCACTGGGGTCCATGCATCCATCTTTCCACCACAAGAGCCAACTATAAACCTCGACTTGGATGCGGAGGACAGACAAGGTTGTTGACTGCAACCCTTTGCGGTTCTGTTCTTCTCGCCGTTTCGTGAGTCGACCTGAACCTCTGCGGGTTTTCCGGCATCCAGCAGCAGTCGGATCAAACGGAATTCGATGAGTCGATCCCCGCAACGTCCTTTCCCAGTGGCACAGGATGGACTGGTGGTGCAAAAAAGCCAAACCCTCGACCCCCTTTAACAACCCACCCAAACATTGAAACCCCCTAATAAAACCTTTATGCAGCTCAAGCAGAAGCAACAGATGAGAAGGGATTTTGAACAGGTTGGACGTTAAGTTTCACTTTGATTTTGTCTTGTGGTTTATTTTATGTGGCTGCTGTCCACTTCCAGCCCAAATGCCACCACGCATGGTTCCAGAACAATCCGCGCTCCCGTTCGGGCATTCTGCCGCGTTCTTATTAAAAATAAGGCAAGTCTGCATCTTAAAACAAAACTTTATTGATGTCCCTCCTGGCTGAAGGTTTCCAGGACCACATTTGAGCTGAGAAATTGTCTCATGGTACGCATTCGTGGCGGAAAATATCTTAAAAACAGCGCTGACCCTTCAGTCGTGTACAACGCCGGTTTAACTTCCTCTAAACACCGCTTATGTGCAGCATTAACGTACTTACTCGGGCGTAAAAATCGTGAGCCGTCCAAGTCTCTCCGAACGAGAGGATTCGCCAGGGGAACACGGCCTTGGGCTGCGTATTTTCGGCAGCGTCGGATGCGTTCCAAAATCGCAGACTCTCGACGTATGGAATTTAATATATCGACATATGTACTTTATTATAAGATAATATTATAGCATCACCCCCTTGTAAGTGTCTCTTCAAAGTGAAGCGACTGTAGACAAAAAAGATTTCTTCGTAAATAAAACATGGCTCCTGGTTTGAGGAGCGATTAGTCATTTGGTAAGTGGGGTCAAAGGCGGACATCTAAGTGATTCGGTACATGCGCCCCCCTGTCCCCCAGCGGTGGCCACCCAGCGTCGCCCTCTGTGGTATTTACAAAGAGCCTCCGGCTCCGGGAAGGACAGGATAAATCCATTTCGAAATGCCCATGGCACTCGGCAGCATTTGTTAGGCCTTGTTATTAACCTGGGAGCGGAGATGGATTTAATTCTGCATGTATTCGCTAAGATGCGCTTGATCTGGAAAAACACCACTCCGAGGGACGTGGGAGATGAAGGCTGAGCTGAAAACAACGCGCGGCAACGAGAGGCGATCTTTGCTGCCCCTTTAACAATGCGAACAAAGGCACCGAAAGCGACAAGTTAGGTCCTTTCATGTTGCGGAAAGAACCGGACCAAAGCAAACATCGCAGGAAGCGGGATGAGGAGCAACAGCCTGTCTGACGGATGTTTGGTCTGCAGGCTGGAAGGTTTCTTGCCTCCGCCAATGACCGGACTTCATCATTCTCAGTCCTGGAGGAGGAAACAAGGGTTAAACGCACCCGCGGTGCGAATAAATTGTGTCCCTTTCTATATCTATCAACCGCGAGCCCGGTCCCTGGGTTCCTGCTAACACGCGTCGGCTCCGGGTAATGGCCCTGTCGAAGCCGTGTCAGGCGGATGCCCCGCGAAGATGTGAGGGGGCTATGAAATAATGAACCCCCCCAAGCCCCAAGGTAAATGGCGACAGTGGGCCACGGACTCTGTGCAGCGGCCCGGCGTCAAAAGACTCGCCAGATTGAGCTGTCGGAGTCCTGACCTTTAGAGCAAAGCGGGCGTGCGTGGGGGGTCTGGTGGGGGGCACGGCGCATTACTGAGCTTAAACCCCTCATTAGTTTTGTCGACTTTAGTTAACTAACAGGCAGACGGCGCCTCGCCCCCGGCAGCTGACGCACCGAGACACGGGGCCCACCGCACACGGTCCATTTACCCAGCGTTCGCCGGCACACGAACGCAGACGCCCGCTTCGTGAACAAACACGGCGTTTCGCCCAGCGTGCGTCGAGGCGTTATTCTGACTTACCCTCCTCCAAGCCGTTTTACCATACAGCCGCGTGATTTTTACCGCGTCGATTCGGGGTGGGTAATTTGCTCAAGTGAGGATTCGAACCCAGGATTTTAGGTCGGACAGTAATGGGTCCGGCAACTGCTCGGCTACTGCCGAACATCGATAGTCGACATCAGCAACGGGGGCGGCGTTCGCTGCCGTTTCCCCCCGACGGTGATTCGTGGCTGCCGCCTGCTTTGTGAACTCAGGGTTTACGCCGGTGTTTGCAGTGCCGGGACAGAAAAGCGGAGCGTAATTTGTTTTGTCCACTTAACCTCGCCGAGCGCCGGCGCCGGGGGCGGCGGCGGCTAATTAAAGTGCTAACTCTTCGCAGTGACAGTCCGTTTTAGGGTTGGCGACGGCCCAACAGTGTTCTTCCCCCCAAATGAACCGCTGTTTGCTTCTTTCTTTAAATTGTCAATGCGGCCGCGACGCGAGAAGCCAAAGCTGTTATTTCCCCGTGTCAACATGTTTTTGAACCGGACTTCACGTCGCGTTTCCCGAGGGGTCAGGCAGCAGCGGCGGTCCTCTCTGTCGCGAAGGAACAGCGGATACTCGACATCGTGAATATATGGCCGTCGAGTCCGTGTTGTCAAAACACCGGCTTTGCTGCCGTCGCGGACGAAGTGCGAAATCCGACAACACCTCCACGGTCTACTCATGCATGGCGCTTAGAAATAGGATGGAGCTTCTTATTACATCTGGCCTGAAACTGTTTGACTGCTAGAAAGAAGATGGCGGTATTCTGGGGTGACAGAAGCTCCTCATCGCCGGTTCCATTTGAGCAGTACAAATTGCTGTGGATACCACCGTGTCATCACCTTTGTCCTTGGGTTTTCCCAGATGCTCTGCTTCATGTCCCCTCCTCTCATTCTCCATAATATTTCCAACTAACCTTCTCTTTTATGCTCTCCTCATCTTCCTTCTGTTTTCCCTAGTTTTCGTCCTCATGTTTCCTCTGGGGGTTTTCCACATGTTTTTGCTTACATTCTCCCTATTGTCTTTTTCCCAGTTGTCCCAATTTTCCTTCGTATCTTCCCTCGTGTCTTTGTGTTTTCTCTCCAGCCTTCACTCGTGCGCTCTCTCCTATTCTCCTACTCTCCTCACGTTGTCCCTTATGCTCCCCCGCTCTCGTGAACCACATAAAACGATTCTTTCCATTTTAGCTTAACCGCTCACTTAGAGCTGTTACGCGACAGTCTGGGGGTTCTTGGTTCGGATCCCCGCTCCTGCTGTAGTACATCGACCGCGACAAAACCCTGCAGCTAAACTGAGCAAATCATCGTAAAGCTGATGATATAACTTTGAAAGCCGCCTTAGACAGACGTGTCGGCTAAACAGGGATAAACGGAGCAGTAAATATGTCAGATGAGCGCATGTACGTATAACTGCTCCCGTTTCTGGGGTCAGCGAGCTCCTGGAAAAATGGCAGAGCTTTTGACTGTAAGAAATGGCAGGTTTTCAATCTGTGGAAGATGAGAAGGAGCAGGTGTAGGACTCACAACTTTGGCCAGCAGCCTCTGATCGAACCCGAGTCTCCGTCACGATTTTGGCCGCAGACTCGACCGGCTGGCTCTGACTAGAAACGTCTTTCCCAAGACCAACATGGCAGCGGTCCTTCGCTTTCATGTGACGCTTCAGTCAAGGCCCAGTTGGCAAAATAATTGGTATTGTACATCAAAGGAGAAAAATAACAATGATTTTTTAAATCCATTTCGGTCTGTTTCACAATAACACGCAGCAAAAAAAATATCAAAGCCCCTTCAATATTCAAGTAAATTTATGTTGCCGTATATGCACAATGCCGGTGTAGTGCCAAAAACAGGGCGTCTCGCTAATTTGACATTTCAGATAAAAAAGACTCCTATTAAGTGAAATCATGTCTCTTTGCACATTTACCTGCTTGTGTTGTCTGCGACGGCCGACAAGATCACGGCGAACCCGTTTTAAAGAAATAAATATTAGCACTTTACGGCTTTCTTTGCAGAATACTTTTACGGCGGCGCAAAGGCAGGCCTCACGCTGGGAGGAAAAAAGGATTTGGCTCTATTGTATTAAAACGCTCCTTGTGCAGGACAAAAAAAATCTCAGTTTAGTGCCATTAGTAAAAACGGTGTAAAGATGTGCGTGAGACTGAACGTACCCTGCTCATTACCATACCAATGGCACCGCATTGTTATATGTTCCCCAGCGATTAGATGAGACGCCGTAACCTTTTTAAGGCTCGTGAGCCGAACGTTGTCCGAAGAATCAATTACCCCCCTTTGGCCGTGGGGGGGTGTGTGCGTGGGGGGTCTGAACAGCCTCGGTGGAGGAGAATTTTCGTGCGCTCCGCTGCTTGGGAAGATTCTCCTTGGACGCCGTCGCTGCAGAAGATTATTTTCCGTTTCCTGGTCCCTGAGTCACAGCCTGATAAAATGTCATATTAACATACGGGAGAAGATGTGAGCCCAGCTAAGCCTCTTAAGATGTACAATTAGTTTTACGTTCCGAAGATAGACCGAGGATTGCCGAACGTTGGACTTGGGGCGCGGAGGTTTCGGATGCATCCAGAGTGGCTACCATTGTGGGCCTACTTCTGAAAATCGAATTAAACGTCTATCCGTCTGCTTGTCCATCCGTCCATTCATCCAACAGTCATCGGTACTGCTTTGTCCAGTGCAGGGTCACAGTGGTGCAGAGTCTATCCTGGAAGCATGGGTTGCGAGAGTGGGTAAAAATGAGGGAAATCACAAAATAGAGTCAGCAGTCCACCTGAAACACATGTCTTTGGACTGTTGGCGGACACCAGAGCACATGCAGGAAGCCCAAGAAAACACGGCCGGTGCCTGCCAAGTCCACACAAACTGGGCTGGGTTCAAGCCCGGATCCAAACCTACAGCCCGGGAGCGGCGACACTCAAGCACCTTCTGCCGTGCCACCGCACCGCTTACAGGAAACACAGTCAGATGAAGTGATTTATAAACTGATGGGGATGAAGCAATGAATAAATAATTCCAGTTTTGGGCTATAACTTCGCACCGTGGAAGAGCATCTTGTAATCTTTATGTCTGCTAAAGCGAATTAGTTTGATCGTCTGAGTGGAGAGAAGCGGCCTTTCAGGCTGAGCTGCTGTTCGCTTCAAAGAGATTCATTTCTTAAGTAAGGAGGCAAAGAAAAAAGCTCCTTGAAGATTATGAAAGGGCTCTCGGTATAAAGAGCAACAAAGATGGGGAAGAGGAAAAACACAGAAATAGCTGCAATGTAAAAAAACACTTCCTTTTTGTATTAACTTGGGGCTTCGTGGTACCTGAAGGTACACTTGTAGCATCTTTTCAGGCTAAAAAATAGGAAAATATGAGTTCAGGGAGAAGAAAGGTGAAGCAGAGCGCCGTCGCCCCGTGGCTCTGATCCGCAAATGGATTCCCTGATGATGTAGCGACAGAGAATTAATCCCCGGTGTCAACCCATATGCAAACTAGAAAAGGCTTAGACGCTGTCGGTGGAAAACTCACAGGGAGAGAACGCAGAGCCAGATTGTGTCTGTGAACTATGCACATCGCATCTTTTCACCGTGGTTTTCACTTTACAGGTAACGGGCATCGAAGCAGAATTCCCACAGACACGGCCTGTCCAGCCCCCTGCGGGAAGGTTAGCATTAGCAGCAATGGAAATAAGCAGACAAAAGCCGTGCTGCTGTGCCGTGGCTCGGACGGTGCGGGCAAACGCAGGCTTTACTCATGTTGGTCCAAGTTGGCCCCGCGTCTCTGGAAGAGGCCGGCATCGATAAACCGAACCGTTTGAAATAGACTGCAGATTATTTTCATTTTTAAACAATCAGCATCTTTTCTCCTTGCAGAAGGATGCTAGGGATGGAGCTGGCAGGCAAGAGGAAGAGAGGAAGGCCCAAGAGGAGATTTATGGATGTGGTGAAGGAGGACATGCAGGCGGTGGATGCGACGGAGAAAGATGCAGGGGACAGGAAGAAGTGGAAGCTTTTGATCCGCTGTGGCGACCCCTAACGGGAGCGGCCGAAAGAAGAAGAAGAAGAAGAAGAAGAAGAAGCATCTTTTCTCCTTGCAAAGTTAGGTTTGTACACCGAGCTGTTGACACCGATTTATGCATTTATACAGAATCAAGTGTCCAAGTGCTTGAATGCGATAAATGCACAGCAGACACCTGTTGTTTTCATGGACATGAAGGCTGCTGAGAACAAAGGGAAGGGTCTTCAGGCCAAAGCAGCTCCTCGCACCTCTGTAACCCCAGTGGATTTCAAGTCTCTCGGGGCGTTAGCCTCTACTGAGAAGTGATTCCACGCAGGTGAAACTTTCCTTTCTAGTTATTTTTAGTGCTCTCTTTGGTCCGCCGGTCTCCTCACAACTTCCAACAACTGCCTGTGACATCTGGAGCTCCTTCTTACCCGTGAATAATTCAGCAGGAACCTCCTCCTGGCCTTCCTTTGCTCAGACTACGCAAATTAAGCGTTCTTGGTCTCCCCAGGATTTTTCGCTCCCCAGATTAGAGGCGTTTTAATCAGGCTGTGATCAAATATTAACTTCCCGCACGACAGGAGAAACACGGAGTTGCTCTTCAGACGCTCGCACCGTTTGCCAGCTCCGCCGGGGATCCTGCGTCCGGCGTCCTACTTCATAGCCGATGAATTCCGGCACGCGAGCCGCATGCGCTCGGCTCAGGTGAACTTTGAAGGGAAGCTTCTCCTCGCGTGCGTTGCCGCTGCTGTAATGATTCTGCTCTCCTTCTCAAGGCATCGCGGGTCATTTCCTCTCCTCGCTCGCCACCGAGGTTCCGGCAAAAAAAGCCGCACATCCAGCTCCGATAAATGTCCCAGCTAATCGTATAATAAGTTGGCTGTAAGACAGGGCACCGTCCTTACAGCACGCGGCCGCTTCTCCCGTGAGCGTCCTCAGGCGCAGAGTGGAATTGTTTTAATCTTGTACTTTCTCCACCAAAAAGTCTCAGCAGGCCATAATTCATATATTTTTAATACCCATTCCTGCAGTACACCTCAGAAACACTTTGTCGTGTTCGTTTGAACATTTTTAGGCTAATAAATTTTTGCGTTTCCTTCTGCGTAGTGTAACTGGACGTCAGACTGACCGACATTCACGAATGAAGGCCCTCCAGGCCCTAGACTGCCACCGTGCTGTGAGCAGCCCCTTCTTTGGTGCCAAGTGGCTGGTTGCGGGGATCGGTCACTGACCCCCAGGATGCCATTGTTGCCCTCAGATCCGGATCAGTCAGTCAGTGAGGACGTCTGTGGAGATGTGTGACCACGGCCTGGAAGGACTTCTATAAGTCATGTGGGTAGACGTCTGCGGACGTTAGACGGGACACAAGGATCTGATGCCTCTGCTAGTTATCGACCAACAAAACTTCTCAGAAGCAACTCGCAGCTTTTACTCGCCCCTGGACACCCATTGCTGGGGGACTCACGGGCCCACTGAAGAGCCTGACGTCTCTCTGAAACCACAACCTTCTCCTTGGGTTTATCACTCATTTGCCAGTTGGTGTTTCTCCTCACTGTGGTTTCCCACGCTTACTGCCATTTTACTGCATAAATGACACATCAAGTGCAGTAAAGTTAACGCAGCTGCAGCATTTCTGAAGAAAAGCCCTGCTCAAGGGTAACGCAGGAGGGACTGGCCTGGGACTTGAACCAATAACCTTTAGGCGACCTCACTGTTTTCTGGATAAAAGAATTGAGAAAATGCTGCTTGAACCAGATTTTGATACAAAAAACATTGCCAGCATTACAATTTATCCCCAGCTGAAAACTAAACGGCCTTTGGCACTCATTTAAATGCAAGATATTCAGAATCTCCTGTACGCAGGAGACGATGGTTCATTTTGGTGTGCAAGCAGTATGCTTTAGTATCCCGACATGGACTGGACCAAATACTGGAAAATTGTCCAGGTCAAATCCATACTCTGAGGTCCTAATCCATTATTTGGTAAATAAACGTGGCGAAAAGCTTACATATTTTATATTTTGGGTGAAAACATGTCCAAAATAGCTGAATAAAGTAGCGTGCTTTCATTTTTGATTTCACGCTGTGTTTTGGTTGTCGGCAGCCATGCCCACATCCACAGCTGTGGCTGTAGAACAGGGGAACCAGCATGCTTGGAATAGGCTGAGAGTTGCTGGAGAATCTTAATATTGGACATTTGATTAAAATGGATACATACAGCCTTTAATAAGGGAAATTAATTCTCACATTTTATTATCTCCCGCTCTGAAAAGAAATTTATTATCCTGCCGGGGACCAGAGAATGTCCTGCGCTAACTTCACTGTATGATCCGGAAAGTCATTCCGCTGGTAAATTATTAAACGCTCCCTATTTGACCACTTTGGCGGCTGAAGAAAATTAAATTATCAGTGCGGTGGATGCTGATACCGATCTCCTGGCCTCTGCTTCGACACATGTTCACCGTTTGGACACGAAGGACATTGTGCAGAGGCAAAAGTCCTAACAATAGAGGACATTTGCCATTTCTTCCAGCTTTTGTGGTGGAACAGCTGGTAGCGCCGGACCTTCACGATTCCCTGGCTGCAGCTTTTGATGCGGGACTGAAGCCAGCTGAGTGTTTGTGGAGTTTGCATCATCTCCCCGTGTTCGTGTGGGTTTCCTCCTGGTGCGCTGCCTTCCTGCCACAGTCCAAACACTTGTATGCGAGTGAGGCACTGTAGACCACCAAGACCCTGCGCTGGACCAGCGGTTAATGATGATGGAGGAATGGACAGGTGGGCAGGACCACCGCTCCTGTTAACACTGCTCTGACCACTTTTGTACCAGGCTGGGCCTGAAGGTACGCAGAAACGTGCGGTGTTTACATCACGATGGTCCGACGGAGAGACCACGTTCCCCAGGAGTGGCCGCTCGGTGTCAGGACGCGCGCCTCTCGCAGATGCCAGAGATTATATCTAATCCGTGCGCTCATTATTTGGAGGCTGGAGCTGCGGCCATTAACCCACGTCCCGCTGCTAATCTGAAGTGGGCGAGGGTTGCAGACGGCAGGGGAGGTTCGCGTCGGCGGCCTTGTTTGCACGCGCCCGGACTCTTGCCGGAAAAACCCCCGCTGGGCTGCGCCTCAAACTTTGAAAGCAAACTTTGAGAGAAAGTAGTCAAAGTTGCAGCTCTGCTCCTGCCAGTTTGTGCACAAACACATGCAGCATTAGCGCGGCTCAGCGAGGAATTATTGCTGCGGAAGCCAAAACTCGTGTGATCCGAGGGGCTGTCGGAGGGGCGAGATGCAGTAACTCATCCTAAAGTGTAAACCGAGGCTGGAACCCAGCACCTTCTGCCGCGAATGATGTTGAAGCTCGCTTTCTTTTGTTTGAAACCCTATACTGGCTGTAACTGCAGCATCATTTCACCCAGAGGAATTTCTGCAGTTGCTCATCAGCGCTGGGGCAGCAGGTGGCGTAGCGGTTTGAGGATCCTTATGGCAGCCGGGGTTTTTTGGGCTGCGAAGGCTTGGGAGTGACTTGCAAAACAAAATTATGACTCAAACGCTCCTGTTAAGTCCCAGCTTTTTGCGTAACCGTGTCCATAATTCATCACGACCCCGTGCCAGCGCTATAACAGCACGTTGCTGGTTTTCAGACGTCCCCGGACGGCCAGCGATGCCAGGCTCACACACGGCCTCACATCTGTTCTCCAACGTGACGCAAATTAAATTTCATAAAATTGATGCCGATGTAACATTGCGGTGAAGAAGTTTTCAGAAATTACTCTGAAATGATCTGAATTTGTAGCTTATTGCGCGTAATAGGACAGCCCCTTCCAGGTCCCTTTTTACATCCGACACTAAAATCGGGATCGCTTTTGTTCCCTGAGGAAGCAAGGCTGTGGGATGAGGGGGAGTCCCGTCTAAATGCCCATTTTCATATTAAATTGAACAAAAGCTCATTTCCCTTTGTTTTGCTCAATAAGAGCAGTTAACACGTATTTTAAGCGTGTAGGCACGATAACTGAACACAAGCAGAAATCCATTACTGTTTCTCTGGTGACACAACGTCATGAGGTCATCGAAATGCTGCAGGTAAATTAAATATGGAGTCATTTTGTTGGTCATTCAAGGTGTTTTCCAGTGCTACCAACTATTATGGCTGGATTTTGCTCAACGGTTTAGGGTTAGCACCCTGGTGAAAGGCACTAGATCGAGCTATTTACATTTTTAATTTTTCACACACATTTCTCAAAAGTCATCTACAACTTAGAGGGAACGAAAGAGCATCAGCAGCGGATGGAGAGTTTCAGATACACGGGAAGACCAGCGCACAGCTTGTGTGCCTGACACCGCCGCATTGCTGGGTCGCATCCCTCCAGCAGCCGCCTGTGTGAGTGGCAGTCAAAGAGCAAATACACAGAAAATCCCAGCAGATGGTGTTGGGCTCATTTGTGTGGCTGTCAGGAGGAAAATGGTGCTCAGAGGGATTCAGCTGCTCTGAGGGACAGAGGGTGGTGGTTCCACACCGGGGCCAAAACAGAGACCTGGCTTTAGATTCAGAACCGAACCACCAAACGGCCAGAGGTTCATGGTGAAGAGGGCATCTTTAACCACGGTGCTGACAGTGACAAAGCCTCTCAAAACGCCACGCATCAACACAAAAATGTGCAGAAACGTCAGTTGGTAGAAATCATTTTTTATTCAAATAAATATTTCATATAATTATATCAAGACCCACATCATAGTCTAAATATAAATCACCCTAAGCTGTGAGCTTGTTTGTTGGCTGAAAAAATAAATCACGTCCCACCATGTATATTTTCATTCCTTTTGTTTGTTCCTTTTCCCTGGCAGATTAAAGGATCATTTCTGTCTCATTTCAAAGCCCAAAATGAGTTTTTATGTCTCCTTTTCTCCAGCCAAATAAAGACTTGTGTAACTTTTTCATGTAAGACAGCAAGAAAGAAAAGTCGCGCATATAAATGCGCTTCCGCCGATGCGGCTCCAGGTTCACACGGGGTTTGACAGGGAGGCGCGGCACCCGAGACGTCGAGCGAAACGGCTTCGCCCCGAGCGAGATCTTATCTCCACCTCGGCCCAGCGTCTGCGGCGTGACATTTCGGCTCTTGATCGCAGCCCGGCTGGGCCAAGAAGCCCCTCTGGGTGTCGGGAAATCGAGTTCAACCCTGCGATGACCTGGATGCTCATGCGAACGGGGACAGCGCCGAGAATCTCCTCCGTCCACAGGCCTCCAGCAGAAGGAAGAGTCCCTGACCCCCGCTTGGCAGGCCCAGAGGCATCGTGGGAGAATGCGGGCAGACGCGGGCACTTGCTGCGGATCCGGTTCATAGCGTTCAGTCAGGAGCTGCAATTAGGTCCGTAATTGAAAACGGGTGCAATGGCTGGTGGGGACGACAGCAGCAAGGTCGTATTTCTCAGCGCTGCTGTCAGGGACACAATAATGAGGGACAAGAAGGCTAATGGCGATGACAGCAGAGCATGACACGTGTTAATGGCCTCTCATCGGAAAGCAGTTTATGAGGAAAAGAACGATTTCTAAATTTTTCTCTCGTTTCTAAATACGTACGACCACCTCTTTTGTCTTACATCGCAGAAGGAATGAGATAAAGAGGCCTTCGAGCCCATTAAGGGTCATATTAAGGGCGCCGTGTGGAGTGAGGGTTCAGATGTGGGTTCAACTCCGGTTCAGTCTGTGTGGGGTTTGCAACTTTTCCCCTTGTTCACATGGGATGCCACCAGGTGGTCCGGTTTCCTGCCACAGTCCAAAGACGTGTGCTTCATGTGGATTGGTTACTCCACATAGCGCGGGCAAATGAGTGCTTGTCCCAACTGGCACAAATCCTCCCACAGTAGGCTCCAGACTTCCATGACCGCTGAACAAGTGGTTATTGGTAAGGAACGGATGGAAAGATATCCCTCACTCCTACAGGCTAAACATCAGTCAGTGTGGGAAAGGTGTGCAGATGTTTCCACAGCAGGTTAGTGAGCTGACCCGGTCTTTCCTGGAGACAAATCAGGAAACGGTGGGCAGCTCGTGTCCTTCTGAGAGGCGCGGGCTGCACTTCTGCTCACCATTTGCAGTCTGACTCGTATGAAGATGTATGAAACGCGCACGACAATTTATCCCCATGCTTTGAGCCATAAAACTGAAAAAGGAACGCAAGCTCATACTGTCCGTGATATGCAGATGGACGAGTAGCAGAGGAAAGGGAAACAAGGCCTACGTTTGGAATTCACCTTTTACAGCCCAGCGTCTTTGTGTTTGCAGGGAGTTCAAAAGTGACAGAATTTTCTTTGGCAAAGGAGAATAATGGAGGAATGCTGAGAGCATAAAGAGGCCAGCAAGAGATTCCAGCTGTGCATTTCGGGCTCGGTTTCAGTCCGCAAACACGTGGGAAAGGATGTTTCGGGCTTGGCAGGATGGGGATGCTAATGTGCCTGGGATGTGAGAGAAATGACTTCTTCAAGGGCAGGGGAGAGACATTGCTCTCTGCCGCTGCTGCTGCGACATGGCGATGCGTTCAGGAGCCGAAATGCGGGGAGTCTCGGCAAGTGGTGGAACGTGCCACTTTTGTCATGGAATGTAACTCAGTGTTGAGATTGAATAAAAGATTTTCCCTCTGAAATCATTAAATACGCCGGGCTTCCCGCTTTCTGCAAGCCCTTTTGGCTTTGCCTGAGCCACTTTTTGCAGGGGACTTACAGAGGAGAGATGTGCATATTTCTTCTTTGACCGGTTGTTACCTGTTTAGTGCCGACATTGCAAATACCCGCAGTCCTCCAGCCGTTAAAGTTTAGGGCCCACAGGGAAATGCAAGCGAGGCCTTAAAAGTCACAGCCTTGGATGGAAATGCAGTTATGTGCAACGGATGGATGGCCGAGGCCTCTTGTCAGTAAGTCCTGCTTGTGGCGCTGTTGTCTTTCTATCCATTTAGACGGTGGGATGTAGCCAAGATACCTCTAGGCTGCTCTTGCAAACGTCTGTTTTCTTTTGGATTCTTTTGCCGGGCAGATGAAAACATTTCTAATTATCACAGTGAGCCGCGTGGCCGCTTGCTGGTTGACATTTTGGTTCGGGCGCGAGAGCAATCAGTGCCCAGCTGGGATGGAGACCCAGGTCTGACATGTTTGCACACAGGGAGGAAGACCTCTTGGATATGTCCTTATGTAATGCCTGTGACCCTGCCCGGCACTCTGTCCATGACCCCGCCTGGTGCCCCGCCCACGACCCCACCTGGTGCCCCACCCATAACCCCACCTGGTGCCCCGCCCACGACCCCACCTGGTGCCCTACCTATGACCCCGCTAGGACAAAAGCCTCCGTGCTTCTCGTCTCACAGATTCCCAGTTGTTTGGGAGAATTACCTCAGTGCTGGGGTTCCGAGCCATTAAAATGACAAAAACAGCAAAAGACAGAAAGGAAAACTATGAAATGCTTAATCTTTTGTTTTTAAAAGCATTTCTCCTCGTCTGTGCTTTCTGCATTCTGACCCTTTTTCAAAGTTGCCTTTGTGCACAGTTTGTTTCTGGTCCAACACAAATCTAAGGAAAAGAGCCTTTTAAACTGTAAAAAAATACATAAAGTGTATAACCATTTTGATGTTTTTCTACCAAAGCTGTAATGTTTCCAAGCAGAATTTGCATCTAATCTGCCAGGTTCCTTCAGCAACACAAAGGCTGCAGGTTCTCTGCAATCAGTGCAAATGAAAAATTTTTTAAATTGTATTTTTTTATTGGGGAACAAACAAACAAACAAACACGGAATCCATTTCTTGTTCTCAGCTGTTAGCACGTGCAGCGTAGCGCTGAAATACAGCTTGTGTTTTGCCTGGTTTAGCAGTTTATTATGGAAATCTGCATTTTCTCTGCCTTTCGCGGGACTCACGCACCTCCTTCGGAACAACCGCTTTTAAGTTTTATCGTCTTAAAAAGACAAAAGTCCGTTAAACTCCGCGAGGTGGCTTTTGTTACAGCTTAAACAGTCACTGTTGAATAAATTGCTTCAATAAATAGTTTTAATGATTTCAAACTGCTTTTTTTAAAACCAGGAACTCATATTTCAGGATTTTTTTGCCTTTGTGCGACAAATAATGTTGACTATTCATCACAGCATGCAAATTTATTTCAGGCCAGTTTTACCATAAATATCTTACTTTTGAATATCTTTGTGTCAGGTGGCAGTCGAGACCACGCCCCCTGCTTCGGACTGACGTGCTCACCTGAGGAGGGCGCCAGGTGTGGCCACTTGGCCCTTTAAGAAGGGTGCCCTGAGGACTGAAATGAGAGGAGGAGAGTGTTTGCTGCTGGTGCCTTGGGTTGGGCGCATGGTCTTGAGCTGAATTTTTGACGTTTGCGGTCCATTTTGTATTTAGCCAATTCTTCTTTTCTTTTTGTGTCGTCTAGCTCCGTGAAACAGTTATTTTGGTTACAGTCTGCATGATAGTAATTTGGTTTTGCACCGATTTCGATTATTTAACACACAATAGCTACCATGCTCGACCATGCCTTTATCGTGAAAACGATCACACAAAATGCTATGTAAGCGTTTAAATGTTCCCAGACTAACATAGTACGTCAAGCTGGGTTTTCCCCCACAGCTGACAAAAATGCACAGCTTCTAAAAAGGTTTGTTCTGTAAAATACTGGCTGTCGCTAAGGGAGATGCTGCACACTGTGCACTAGTCAGGCCTGAGGAAAAAGCATCAAAACGGGAAACAAAATTGTCAGAGAATGAGCCTCACTTGCTCATTTAATGAAGGCGGTTGAGCCGGGTGCCCTGTTGTTGGAGGCCGGTGGGTCTCCGAGGTCCGGCTGTGATTTACTCCCTAAATCAGACAGTTACTCCATCAGCTGGGGTCACGCTGTGACCTTCTTCCTGATAGGACCAGGTGGGTTGCAGGGACTGGGAAAGAACTCCAATTCAAGCAGCATTCCTTGAGGACCCCCCCCCCCCCATGACCAACAACCTACAGAAACGTAATCCTGTTTGGTGCCGTGGGAGAACTCATTCCTGCTTCCTATCGTGCTCGCAGTCTCTTCCAGTCACAGCCACGGATTAATGCAAATCTAATATTGCAAATGAAATGGCACTTTCAATAGTAATATTAATTTGTTTAGATCCTTTTCCCCAAAGTGAATTAGTCTTGCACCACTTACAATGATTCATCCATTTCCACAACAGGGTAATTTTTACTGCATCAGTCCCTGGTTAGTACCTTGCTGAAGGGTAAAACTGACACCGATTTGCTCCTTCCTGATTGCTGCATATTTGTTGCCCTGAGTGGTTTCATATCTTCAGACAAAATGTAATATTAGGCAAAGAGAACCTGGGTAAATACATGGTGTGTAAATTATTACTTCATTTATTTAAGAACTAAAGCTATCCAGCAGCTGCATCGCCGTAATGGAAATTCCCTCCTCGAACTTAGTAGCTGGTTGCATCCCCTTTAGCAACAGTAGTCGGAACCCAGCGCCTCTGTCTGTCACGTGGCTGTTGTCACCTTCCCCTTTACAAAACTGCTTCAATCCAGACTCGCTGGTAGGATTTTGAGCACAAGCTGCTTGTTTCCAGTCCTGCAACATCATCTCTATTGGGATCAAGTCAGGATGTTGATTTGGCCACCGCCACACTTTAATGTTGTTTCCTCTCAGCAATTCACATGTAGCCTTGCTGTTGTGCTTTGGACCATTGTATTGCTGCGTAACCCGGTTACGCTTCCGCTCAGACAGATGACTGGAGAGTCTCCTTAAAAATTTACTGGTATAAAGCAGAACTTATGGCCCTTTCAATAATGGCAAATCGTCCCGGTCCTGAAGCAGCAAAGCAGCCCCATACCACACCTGCATTTTTCTTCCAGGAACCAATTATTTTTTTCTCCATAAGAAGTAATGGTAATCGAAACCCCTCACAACACGAAACTAAGTCGCAGAGTGATTTCGCAGCTCGGGTTATCCCCATTATGATGGATGGGTTTACTGTAAACCCGCAGCCTCTGCTGGTGACCGTCTCTTCATACGAAGCTTGTTGTGCTCCTTGCGACCCGCCGACCACGCGTTATGCGTGCGACCGGGTCCTGTCTTCCTAAACGAAATTCCCAGTCAGAGATGTGAGCAGCTGAATTTAGCAGTGAATATAACCGGCATACATTTAATCACGGATGGGCGCCCCTATTTATCACCGCTTAATCACTTTGCATGAAGAACTGAACACACACCAGAGTGCAGGCAGTAAACACTGCTGAGAATAGAAGCTCCATGGATCCTTTTTATCGCAGTTCTTCTGGCTGCATTACATCCTTTTACAAATCGTGAATGATGACTTGAATTAGCACAAGAAACTCGCAGGTAAACACGGTGTCTGCTTTATGACGTTCTTCCCGCGCAGTTCATGTATGTCTACACGCTCGTGTGGATGTTTTCCCCTGTGGTGACTAGCAAGCAGTAGCTGGGTATTTTCAGCAAAGCACTTTGCTGAGGGGTACAACGGTTAGCCTCCTTCAGGACCGGCACCTTCTGCACGGTACAAAGGAGCAGCTGTCTGCGGGGCGAGGCCTGGAGCGAACCACACAGCCGTGGCGGGATGACACGCTCCCACAAGCCCATAAATCAGAGGAAGATTCCTTCAATGTTGATGGAGGGACGTTCACGCCGCATGGGGGGCCGTGTTCTGACGGGTCGTTTTGTCATCAAGCATCTGTCTGGGAAAAATATAGACAGAGGTCCCAGACTGCACGGGGAGGCGCGATCCCGAATGAAGAGGGAAATTGCCCTGGAACGAATCAGACTCGAGCGCAATATCGCTTTTGACAGGACCGCTGCGGGCAAACACGCTGTCAGCGCGATCGCTGCACGGCAGATCGGAGGAGGTTCATCTGGCGGGTTACGTCTGCGGCTGTTTTCCGTCTGTGTTTGGCTTCCCAGTGAAGAACGCATGAATCTTCTCAACAATTATGGGACTCACGAAGAGGACAGTCTCCAGCGCATGAAAACTCACGATGGACCAAACTATTACCACACTGCTGATACGCATTCACAATAAAATGCTGTTTATTCATCTGATACTTGTTTGCAGTGACTCACAATGCCAGGATCGGACACTAAGCTAGCCGGATTTGTTCGCCGGAGTAATTCAGGGTAAACGCTGTTCTCGGGGCGCTACAGCCAGTGTAGATTGCAACTTGGCTCCGCTGGATGTTAGCCAGCAACTCTAACCTAGATGCCACCGGCCACTCCGGTCAAATAGGCCCTTGCAGAGCCAAAAAACGCGAGGATGGAAAACTCAGCTTTGGTCAAACAGAAACTTTGCTCGTGCGATCACTGGGAAATGTACAGGGTGGGTCGAAAAGAAGCAGAACTGTCTTACGTTTTTTCCTCCATACCTCAGTACCGCACGAATGCGTCGCATGTCCCAAACGCTAGTTACCCTTAACTTTTTCTCCAGAATCTGGCGCTGGAAGGTTTAGACCGCATGCTCATATGATGCGCGCTTGCTGAATACTTCATTCACCAAAGTGTTTAACTCCTGTGGAATCTCTGTGCTTGGCTGTGTGCACATTTCCCTCCTGTCCTGCAGCTAAAGGCACTTAGTGATGCTCAATGAAAAGTCACAGAGGATTAATTCTGAAAACAAGCAAATCATTAACAAAATGACCGGCTATTATAAGCCGTGTTTCCCTGAAAATAATGTGCGCGCCATAATTTGTTTACAGCTTACCGGAGCATTGGAAAAAGGCGCAGTGCTATTACTTTTTTGGTACCGCACAATACTAGGCACGTGGTGCAGCGGAGTCCCTGGGGCAGCATTCGGCCTTAAGCGCAGGGAGCCGAAAACAGATGAAGTAGAAGGACAGGCTGTGCCGCAAAATGACACCAATTCTTACCACTGCCAGGCGAGCTCGATGAGCGGCGGGATTGCTGGGAAGCTCAAGAAAGCGAGATTCGGAACAAGGCCGGCAGTACTTGCGCCGAGGTGGGAGCCAGGCCTTCCGAACGCCGCCGTCAAGACGGTCGGAAGGCGAAAAGCTTAACAATCGATCGATCTGCGAACGGCCCCCACGTCGCTGCATAAATTAGGTGGATTTTCTAACAAATTCGGTTTCTGAGCTTCCCGTGTGGAACAAACCGAGAAATATTTGCCACGCAGCCAAATGCGAGGCAGACGTCTTAAAACGTACGTCCGGGAGAGAAGCTTGCGGTACCAAATCTCGACCGAGCAGGAGGATCGGGTTTGGCTTCTTCGGCGAGCGCGGCTCGTCGTTCCTCTGGTTGCTTACAGTCCGTGTCATTTATCCTCCCTGTCGCAACTTTACGGTCCACAGTGACTGTTATTACCTCTGCCGCAGTATTTCGCTTATAAATCACAGCAGATGATCGTGAGTTACAGCGAGGCTGTGGATCTAACAAACTAATTACAGATATTCATCATGTCGAGCACCATTTCTTGACACCTGAGCCCAGGTACGGAACTGCAATTTCTTCGCAACCCCACACTAAACCTGTACTGAGCAAAGAGCAGCAAAGCAGGGACACAGGCGATGTTTGCTGCTTTGCCTGGGAATTAAATAGGCAACTTCAGACAAAAGCATTTCATTAACTTGTAATCTTGGCCACCAGCAGACTGTATGTCAAAAAGGATGAACACAGATGAAGAGAAATCTGTAGCGCTGCGATGCACGGTATCTGCCGGCAAAGCGTCGATGGTCAGGAAGCGCAGTTTGTCACCTCGGCGAGATCGAGGTTTGAAGCCGAAGACGCCGTTCCTAAAAAAACACATTAACTAATCTCTAAACTAAAGCAGTTCTCGGTTTAAAGTTATGTGCTTATAAGCAATGAATTAATATCGCCGTTCTGAACATTTCGTGGCCTGTATTCTGTTTAACGTACAGTATAATACAGGAGCACTTTCACGAACACTTGTATCGCTGGTTTTAGTCGTCCAGCTGAATTACTTAAGCCCCTAACTTTATCTAGTTTAAAAAGAGTAAACCTACATCTCGTCTCTACTTTTATTTTCCATTCGATCCGGTCAGGATCACCAAGGCCCGCTGCATACGAAGGAGCTAAACAGCCGCTGGCCGATTTTATTTTGGAAAGGGGCAAATCTATGCGTCTAAGGTGTTTGGTAATAAAGAGAGACAAGGGGATGGGCTGCAAAGTAAAATGAATCAGTTTTCGACTCATACTTCTGCAGCCATATTTATATTAAAAACGCATTAACAACCAGAACCTCGAAATAAATGAATTAGTTCAAAAAAATGAACAGCCATGCTTCCTGCAATCCCGCTACATTAAAAGCTTCTCAAAAACATGTTTACCCTGAGAACTAAATGGCGTTTTTTAAGAGGCGGGGGGATCCGGGGTAATTGTGGACCCCAGTCATTTACTGCGGGGTAGTACATTATTTTGCCTTGGCTTTCAGAAAAGACCTCTAAAAGCTAAAAGCTTCTTGGTCAGCCGGTTATTAAAGACGCAGAATTCATTAAAGCGATTTGGAACGGCGGCGTCTCTGCTTCTGCCTTCCCGTCGCCTTTCCGCCACCTGCAACCCGGGGTTTAAAATCATTTATGTGCGGCTATTATTCTAATGCCTTAAATTATATTTGAGCAAAATTCTCTGTGTTTTTTTCCGCTTCAGCTTATGAGTTCTGTGAAGAATAACTACCGCCAACTTACATTTCTTGACAGACATATTATGCCTTAATGTCCGCCCGAGTTTTAAATGCAATTTCCCAGCAAAGGCCGGTCAAACTTTTTTCTCCCTGTTCAAGCCAAAAGAGCATGTTTGCCCCGTTACTGACCGTGAAAAAGACAAACGCTACCCAGGCCGCTCGATTCCGGTTCTCCTAGTTTCCCTCCCACGGCCTGCGGTCTACTCCTCCGCCCGGGAACAAATTGCTCCGATCTCTATTAATTCCTGCCTCGGCACAATGGACGCCCATAATTTACACATCACACAGACAGGAATCTTTTTCCAGAGCAAATACAGCTTTACGCGAGCGCATCACCCGAAAGTACCTTTACATAATGAGCCAAGGTGCTTCCGTAAACCTGCGGTGCAATGAGGAGAATGAACTCACAAACAGCAAAGTTCTAGTTTGCAATTTTAACTGCTAAACTTCACTTTTGTTTTTTTGTTTTTTTTTTTACAATTTAAGACCACTTGGAAATTGTGTGGCCTCAACCTTAAACACAGTGTAAGATTTTGGTCGCAGTGGGGTTAGTAAATCCGCTTTGGTACAGCAGCCGTGGTTACTGTGCTAATAAACTCTTTAAAGACAATGTTATTTTACGCCGTGCACAACCGCACGCATCTCGCACCTCTCTGGACCAAAGAGTTAGCGACACATTGGCAACCGTCCGGCGAATGGGGCACCGGGTTGCTGTGGATCCCTTTGTTTCCGTTAACATCGCCAATAACCCTCGACGAATACTGGAACATTGCCCTGTCGGACTCGGTCTTTTCCGGTGTGCTTTACCCTCTGCTCCACCTCTGCAGAGCTGACACTCACAGGTATTTCCTCCCCGAGTTTATGCACCCTTCGCAGGCCGGCTGCTTACCTGCTAAATGATGACTTTCGGTTGTCTCACATTACGTCTTATATCTGTAGGAAGCTTTCTGTGACGGAAGCCCCCCAAGGCATAGGGGCCTGTCCGCAGGGGGTCCACCCAAAACGACAAATGACAAAAGCAATTTTTTGCAGAGAAAGCCGTGTTGTCCTTTGACGTAATTGTCTGCGAAGCCATCTGAGTTTCCAAGGAATCTGCGCCTTATAACAGTTATTATTTTTAAATGTCTATTTCCATATCTACTGCACTTTTCGGATCCTGGCTCGAGGGACATCTTTGGGTCGATCTGGCCAGATTCGTAGCCCCGCCATGAGAATCTGAAGAGGAACCCCCACCCTCAGGTCTGGGAAAGGCTGGAATCAGCAATGCATGCAGTAACTTAGCAGTGAGGGTTTGTGTCGTCTTCGGGGCCCCTCTAAATAAGCTGAGAGTGACCCGGTAACAGAGCCGAATTGGATTGCATTACCGGTGGCTTCCGTCCAAATGGAGGCTCCGGAAGCTGCCTGGCACTTTGCGCCACTCTCATGACAGCAGCAAATCCCCCTTTCCGGCTGCTTAAACCTAAAACAAACAAGATGATGATGTGTCTTACGAGCCTTACGGGTCAGGCTGGCTTGGGAAGCTCAAGAAGTCTAAGTTGGTGCTGTGTCCTAGGTTTGCGCTGAGGCTGAATGCTGCTGCTGTGCTGGCAGGAGGTGAGCTGAGCCCTTGGTGTTTCGCAGACCCCCTCCCACTGTTTGTTAAATGCCCCTTCGCTTCCAATCTGCCACCGTGCAGGCGAAATAAACCCAGGGGCCCCAGGTGAACGTTGCTTCCAGCATGCACTTTGGCATCCTCTGTACTGCGTGGCATCTGAAGACCTTTTGTCCTCGTTCTGCTGTCACGAATGCAGTGAGAGGGACAGCATCTCCGGTCTGAAGATAAAGGTGAAGGTGATGATGATGGTGGTGGTGGTGGTGATGACACTTGGTTGTAGACCTGGGAGCAGCATCCCTGTAACAACGTGTGGGATCACTCTGCCATGCGGCTGGCAGACTTTAAAAAACGGATTCCTTACTTTTGATATCCTGTTATTATGCGTTGTATATTCTCTACTTGGGTAATATTTTCTTGCAATAAAACAGTTGTCTTGTGCGGCAGTTTTATTTTTTAATCACACTCCAGGGTCCTGCTTCACATCTGATACTGTTTTTTTAGCGTTGTTTGCCTGTTTCTGGTGAGTTGCTTTTTCCTTTTAACTTTGCGCCGCGGGCGCTCCGCGGCCGTTTGCTCGGCGCATTGCGTGGGGTTCGGCCTCACTGTCCTACTTTCCATTCTCGAGGCTACTAGGGCTCAGAGGTTGTAGCCAGAGTGCGGCTGTGTGGAGGGGAGGAGACACCCTTTAAGGCCGATATTAAAACTCGCTCTCAGCCGCTCCGACCTGCTAAAATATTGAGCAGGCGACAGGCATGGATCAGCGCCGCCATCCATCCGTCCGTGCAGGGCTCGGGTACAAAAGCAAACTGTGGCTCAGGGTAAACACAAAGCGCGGCTGTGAACAAAGGCGCCGACGTCCGTTTGAAGTGCAGCTCTACCGAGACCAGATCCAGATAAAAGGAAGTGCGGCGGCGTGGATCGGCCTGATGGCGGTGTGGCCGACCAGCGGAGGGGAAGCTGGGAGATGCAGTGTACTTACACACAGCTTCAGACGCCTCCTCCGGTCCACGCTGGGCTCTTAAGGAGCGTGAGATTAGAAAAAAACGTGCAATTCCATTGTCTCAAAAGGCCTCATTTAACCATCTGACATCTGTGGCTTTAAGTGTCTGTTATCTGGAGCTTTTTATTGCCTCTTCTCGCTGCTGCGCTTTGACTCAGCTTTTTAGAGGCCGTCTGCCAGAGGAGAAAGGCGCTGGAAACGCGTTGCGTTGGAAGAGAAGTTTACGTTATCAACTTGACTTTTACGGAACACGGTTCTACCGATGCACATGTTATCATGCTAATAGGGCCAATTTCACACCTCTCCATCACCCATGCCTGTTGTATGTGCACATTGAAAATAAATGTTGTTGTATTACAGAAGAAACCACAAAGCTTCCGTAGCACCGGTGTTTTCAGCTCCGTTGGTTTCAGAGGAAACTCAGATGTTTTCTTCTCATCTTTGTGCCATCTTCTGTCTTCCAGATCAAAGCCGATTAGTTTTGTATGCATTGCAATACTGTTTTCTGGAAATTATTTTGGTGTCACTTTAATGAAGTTTCCAACGAAGAGCTCTTTCCAGAACATTGCTGACCGTAAAGCTAGACCATGGAAGGCCTGTAAGGCTTGATGGTTCCATCTCAGCCGTGGGAAGCAGAACGTCTCCTGCCGCCGTCTCTGCGCGCACTGACCTAATAGGGAGATCAGCAAACTCATCCAGACGATCTTTCCTACGTTCAGCAGTGAAAAATGAACCCTCGGGTGCCCTCAGCAGACAAAGCTGACTTTCTTCTATCTGTGTTACAATGTTCAGCCCAGATTGCTTCTGCCTCCATCTTTATGAGGCCATCGTTCTCTCACCAACGGCGCTGTTTTCCTGACATTGTAATATGGCTATAAAGACTGCTGTGACATGGATGTGGAACATAAACGGCGACTCCAATTCCAAATTTAGGGCACATAGCAAAAAGGGGCAGCATTAAATCAGTGGCTGCAAATACTTACCTGGGATTTTGGACTTGGGGGGGAAGCTTTGGATATTTTTTGAACTGGCTTACAGCCCGTTGGGGGGCTCATAGCTACTGTTTAGCGAGGTTATCGAGCCCCTTCTTTTGGAACAAATTTGGATGAAAGAGAGGTGGAGATGTGTGGGCATGCAGGAGTGGTTTTTCTACATCATCGTAAGCTCGGCAGGTCTTGACCCAGGGTTTGGTCTCCTATTTCCCTCCCAAATCTTTCCTTGTGCAAACCACAGCGTGTCTTCTGTTACCTGATAGTTTCTGTTTCCCGAAGGCCGACTCATTATCACAGTTAAATGCATTTTAGAACAAAAAGTTATTTGTTACAGGAAATAGATGTTTGACACGTACCCCTTCTTATATCCGAATTGTGCGTATGAAATATTTGTGATTTACCTTTTATACGCACGCATATGACATTCGGTAGGAAACTGGAAAAATCAGGAGTTCAGAAATGTGTGCAGCGCTAACAATGAAACGGTGGGGATTTTCTCTGAGACTGCTCGAAATCTTCTGAAATATACGTTATGTACTTTTGCAAGTGTTTGACAGAAATACATATTTTCCAGTTTTCCCATTTACAAAGCATTTTGCAAGTGTCCCCCACATGCGAGCTGGTGTCACTGCAGCAGGCATTGTGGAGGCTTCAGGACGCTCCCCTTAAGCGGGGCTGCGTTCCGCACAGCACCGCTTCCTTCGCCGGGAGACTAAATACGTGGCTGCATGATGAAGTGCAGTGTTTGCGCAGGCAGTGCGTGTTTCCCCGCGCCATTCCTCACGACCGAGCGCCGGCCCTAATTACCGCGGCGTAGAAAGCGTCCCGCCGATCGATTCTGCCGCCGTTCGGCTCTCCGCTGCCTGCTGCAATGAGGTGCGCCCGGAATACCAATGTCAGAGGGGAGAGGAAGGCGAGACTGCGGAGGCTGCGGCAGACGACGCGAAGATTCGTAACCGCGCGCCGGCCGGCTGGGGCGCGTGGGGGTCGGGTGGGGAGTTACTCGGGGACCCCCCGATATAATAATGGAATTTCATTAGCAATAATTGCCTTTGCGTCTGCCTCCAGCCTGCGATGTATCTGCTTGTGTGGCATCATGGGAGACGTCCGTGCGGGCATCATCGGCGGTGTAATAAGCTCTAATCGCTCCTTTAGTTCCCCTTTGAACCCGAGGCCGCTGTCTGCAAGCTCTGCCTTGGCAGCGGGTTCTTTAGGATCTCTGCTTTCCTCGCGTCGAATCCAAGTCACGAACTCCGGCTCTGACTCACCCACAGCTAATGGCGCCTTCATATAAATATAAAATCTGCGGTTTTAAGCGAGGAACCTCTTAGTCAGTTTTGTCCCTAACTTTCTCATTTGCATGTCTGAGGCTCCATCTCTTGTTTTCCCGCAAAGATTTTTTTCCTCCGATTCACAATCCGAGTCACACTTCTGAAAATGTTTTTTATTCATCTTTTGCTAAAGCTAAAAGTGTTTCTCGGTCCCGCTGCGACATCAGAACTATTCAGGTGCCCGTGTGACCATACTGAAGTCACTCACAACGGATCCGCATTCCATCTTCTCAAGTTGTCTGGCAGTAAGAGATGCATTTGATGTGATGAAAATCGGCATACGGAGACATTTTTAAGTGCAGCGCAGGTTTCGAGTCAGGACCCATTCGCAGACTCGGTGAAGTCAGGGAAGTTTATTAAAGGGAAATCCAAGTGATCGGGCAGAGCGGGTCAAAGAAAATGAGGTTACGGATGTGGTCCGTAAAACAGGCTCGGGAGTCGGGCTCGGCAATAAACAGAAGTGGTCCGGAAAATAATGAACGGAACCGGTCCAGAGAACAGGCTCCAAAACGTGGTCGCAAATCCGACAAAGCGCGAAGCAGATATTGGACAGCAAAGTGGCGACACGGGACGGCAAGGTGACAGTCTGGCGAGGCACAGGCACAAAACACAGGACTTAAACGCCCGAGGAGCGCTCGGAAACGGAACGGAAGGCCCGGCCCGATCGATCGACAAAGGCTGCCGCAGGACAGATCGACGGGGGTGCCGCAGGAACACCTTGGAAACGGACGGCAACGGCACTCGGAAATAAACGGAAGGTCATCGGGGTTCACAGAAGGGCAGGTCCGGGCAGGTCCGGGCAGGTCCGGGCCGAAGTACTGTGAGACCGTGACAAACACCCAGCCACCACCCTCAGTTTAATCTCGCTCTTATTCATGTCGGATATCTGCTACATGCAGTAGTCGTGCTCGTGGCACCGTTTCATCGATCAGCGGGTCTGAGCATGAGTTTCTCCAGCACAGCTGCCAAAGGGACACAAGACGTGACCAAGGCCTAATAGCGGTGCTTAGCTGCAGCGCTAAGTTGTTTAGTTTATGTAAAGTGCCATTGATGGAGCTCCTTAGGGTGCCTGGTGGCTGGCGTTTTAGCACAAGTGGCGAAATTGTTCTGGCAGAAAGTCCTCAACATGCTGAGTTTAATGGCATAAAATGAACTCCAAAACAGCTCAGATAGAAACACTTAGCCTGTCTTTTTAGGATCACAGCCTTATTTGTACGCAGCAGTGAAGTTAGCATGCCTTGCGGCTAGCTTGTGTTAGCTTGCGTGCTCGTGGATATGCTTAAGCGCTAACCATTTACCCTCAAGCTTCACAGATGAAAGTCGAATATTTGAGGCGGTAAAAGTAAGAAAGTGACAAGTAAACTGGGGATGACAACATAAATATTACCTAGCCCATCTTGTGCTTTGTTAGCAGGACATGCTAGGTTTCTCCTTTACAGCCATCGGGGTATAATTTTGCTATTACACGGCCGCACCGATTTCCCATCTGCATTTGGAAACTCGTGGCCTTTAAGCAGACAAAAATGCGAACGTTTCCAGAGCGCCGGCAGAAACCCAACAATGCGCAACCGACAGCCGCTTGTAAGGACGCGGTTTTTCTCGACGATGACTTGCGAGCAGTTCAGCGCAAAGTGATTCTTGGAAGCCCTCGGAGAAATGCTAACAGAAAGGGAAGAGAGGACCACGGTATTTACCTGTTTCTCCGCGAATGCCGCGAGCGAGCCGTTCGCGTTGTGGCGTGCCGACACTTGGCCTTCGGGGTGGGCGAGCGGCGGACGGAGGCTGTCGGCGACATGGATGCTCGAAAACAACGGATGCGTAGAGTTCGGCGACAGAGAGCTTTCCAGCTGTTCTGCTTTTGGTTTCGTTGCATCTGTGTTTGCTAAAAATGATGAACAAATGAGTCTGGGGGGGATCGACTATGGAGCCGCTTCATTATACACACATAAAGCAGCAGGAAATGTTTATCCCTCTTGCATGGCCTCCCATGTCCACATTAGAGAGCTTCGATGCAAAATGGACCCTTCTGGCGTCTAATGGCAAGGGGGTGGCAGTGAACTAGAGGCGAAGGCGCGGATGGATGCAGCCTGAACACAAATGCATTTTTCCTCTGACTTTCGGGAAGACATTTTTCTGACGTGGGAGTTTGCTCAGGGCACGACTCCTGCCAACATTATGCATACTTAGGGGTGTCTAGAGCCACAGATAGTTTACTGTCGTTGCTAATACCTCAGTCAATAAACAGTATATTTTCCCGTCAAACCAGTAATATTTCTTACGTAATCCTTCCCTTAACTGTCTGCCGGGCAAATCGATATCCTTCCGCTGGTCCTGAAGATGGCCAGGGCTCCTCCAAACTGTTTTACATGTATTATTAACTGTAAATATGGAGTATCTCTGCAGCTGCCTCTGAAATTGCCGGCGCAGGGCCTGTTTTCCAAACAAATTTGCTTGTTCCAGTCCTCGCTGCTGCTTGATCCTTCAATTTCGACCCCACAGGAACACGATCACAATCACTTTTTAAGTTTTGCTTAAACTGCTCTCTAAAATGCAATAAGCAGATGTGCACGAATCATTCCAGTCATCAAAAGGCCCTTTTCCCTGCCAAATGGTTCTCCAGCAGTTTTCATCCTGGCATAGACAATAGCGTGCAAAGAGTACTTCACCGGCAATGCGATCTCATTCATATGTTAAATATTCGCTTGAACTACTATGTATTATACGCAGGATGTGACTGAATAATTTCTAATTCAGAGTTACATGTGTTCATGCCTCGCTTTAAATACGGCAGTTTCGACCTTGCTGTCGATGCCTGTAGATGGATGTATCTGCAAGACCTGCTCATTTAGAAGGAAGAGCAGAAAAATGACTACATTTTAAGCGTTTAATTGGCAAATGTTTGCTCGGTAACCACGACGGTGGGAACCGAGAAGCTGGAATCAGTCAGTGGTAACAGAGCTTGCGGTGAATGTCTTTAAGTGTCCAGAAGTTCAAAATGATGTCCGTGTTCTGTAAAACACGCACGCTGTGCATGCCCTTGTCATGTTTTGCAGATACAAAGTAAAAGCAATTTATGAGATGAAATGGGAATGGAAAGAGTTGAAATATTTTAGGGGGCCTCTGCAGGTCCCTCCTGACATCTCACACGATACACTTGCACGGCTGTGCAGTGCGAGAAGCTCCCATGATCACCTGCAATCTGCACCTGGATGCGTGGCTTCAGAAACTGATCCAGGAACAGAAACGCTGCCTCTAAGGGCACGCAAAATTATGCCACGGCAGACAAATTGCTCTTAGAGACCGAGTTCGGTACCTGTTAATTCGTGCTCCCGAGCCTTTTGCGCCAGAGTCCAGGACTTAGTAACTTGGGCAGAGACACAAATACCTTAAACGACTGCGTAACTGTCTGAGCCTAACCTTAATGCCACTTTCACATGCTCAGTGCACCACTGTGTTGTTTTGCTGTGGTCCGGGAATCCTGACCAGACGGTCTTGTCCCCGAGGGCAAGGTGACACTTCTGCCTCTGGCTGTGGGTGAGGCGATGCACATCCGTGTGCATTATTGTGTTGAGCGACACTTCTCTTTGTACTGTTAGGTGTGATTCCACTGCTGTCTGCGGTACGATGAGTGAAACTCCTTTCTAAAATGTTGGGTATTTCGCTGAGTGACGCTCCACTCTGTAGTGTTGCGTGGTGAGATGATCCTCTTATGCAGCGGTGGGTGGTGCCGGGTATTGAGTGGAACAACTCCGTTCTCTATGGTGCTGCGGTGGTCGATGCTCATCTGAAAAAATGCTGGACGTGGTTACTCTCCTGTCTGTAGTTTGGGGTAGAGTAAAGCGGGGTGAACAACCTCTCTAGAGTGTTATGTGCGGTGACACTCATCCCCAGATGGTTATAACCGGGCCGAGTGTCACTCCCGTCCGTGGTTCCGGGTGCGATTACACCCCTGTCTGAAGCCGAATGGTGTTTGGCTGTAGCTGCTCTCCTCTCTGCAGGGTTGGGTGGAAAACCTCTCGTCTCCGTGGTGTTGGGGTGGAGCGACACTCATCTCCGCGGCTGGGTCCTGGGTTGAGTGACAGTTGCTTCGGTGGAGATGGGTGGAATGGTTCTCCTCTCTGCAGCTTTGGGGAGGTATTTTCTGTGGCTGAAGAGTGATCATAGATGGGAGGAGGAGGAGGGAGGACTGCCAGGCTCCATCTGCACTGCGGAGATAATTAACTAAATCGGTGACGCCCACCATTTCTAACAGCTCTCTGGCTCTGGGCACCACATTATTCAGCCAAATGAAGAAACATGGAAGCGACGTCTGATGGGGATAATAAATCAAGATGAACTACACTCTGTTACTCCTTCATTACGCAGACATTACACGCGGACGCCGGGACACAGGACACTCTTCTTTCCCACAGAACTGTGCGAAGCAGACCGTTTTCCTCCGAGTGCTGCGGAGCGCTGCAACAAATGTGGTTACGCGTTGGTGAGGGGAACAAAGTGGAAATTATTCTGTACAGCAGGGTAATTGAAAAAGGAAATACTGTCTTATGCAAGTTGCGACAAAAAAGACCTTAAAGCAAGAGCGTCAAAATCAATTTGCGGTGAAGAGGTTTCAGCTCCAAACCCCTCCATCAATTACTAAATTAGCCCAATCATTTCATACTTTTGACTTTTTTAACATAATGAAGTATAGCTGAAAACTGCAGCTGTTTCAGATTTATTCAAGGGAATTCCAGCACCGCAGAAAATAACAGACATACTGGGGCCATTCAGCCAGGGAGTGGATCTGGAAGGAAAGCAGAGCCCTCGGGAACGAAGTTTTGTCACCCAGAGCTGCATTGGTACCGATCCGCTGCTTCGGGGACTTTGAGGAAGAAGACTTTTCGTTTTCGCGTCTACGGGACATCGCCGGACACTCGTATTTTCAAAGTGACTGAACTACCTTAGCAGAAAACATTCGGTCTGTCCCATGACTTCAGGTGAAGTTTGCTTGGAATTTCTTCCTGTGAGTTTTAAAGGAACAAAAAAGCACATATTTTTTGTTTTCTGCATTCAATGAACTGAGCTGACTAAATGGTGCCTTTCTGTAGACTCTCGGGGTATCGAGAGCTACGTCGCTGATAGCTCATCGCGTTTAGAAATGGCTTTCGGAGACGCACGGCGTCCACTGCCTCGAGGAGCAGTGATGTACTGGTTATTGATTTTTTTTTTGTTTTCTGACCTATAGTAGTCGCTGTCACCTATTCGCTTCTCCTAGGGCCCTGTTCAGATGAACTTGTGCTTTCACAAGGACTTTTCCAGAATCTGTTTTTGAAAGCAGTTTAATCCTGATTTTTTGGTTTCTTTTTCAGTGGAGAACAACAGTTGTCATCTTAGTTTTTTTTTTTTTTTACAAAAGAAGACAGTTGAAGTGCTGTCAGTTTGCCTGTCAGCATCAGTAGAATGTAGGAACACACATGACCGCAACTTGTCCGTTACAGTACGGTGCAATGCAGGGTGTTTGCATTACCATGACAATTTGCATGACCCAAAGTATTTGTCACCCAGGACGGACCCCATCTTTAGCAGCCCGTGCAACACACTGTAGGGTAAAACCCCCGAGCACACCATCTTGCCGACCCCTAAAGCACTCGAACGTGTTAAGCGCTGACTGTTCTCGGATATATAGATTTACAACCATGAATGCATTACGGGAGGGCATGTTGGTATACTTAAGAATATGGGCGTACAGCCATGCTGATTAAAATTAATGGTTGTGTTCTCATAACCCGGTCTCTCCAATCTTCTCTTCAAAATGCCCACAATAGAGGCGATTCATTAAATAGTAAGGAAGTCTTTACCCATTGGAGGTGTTGCTTATGAATTATACATGCACATTGGCAAAGTAACATACAGCTTCCGTCCAGACAGCTCTTAACAAACTTACGCTGGTCCAGGTACTGTATTTGACAGCCGTGGCCCCTTTATGTCAGTCCACAGTACAGGCCTATTACAGGTACAAACATCAGCACTCTGAGCAGACAGCCTGAATTATTGAGTTTCTTTTTACCATTTTAGTCACCCCAAAACTCCACCAATGCACTTTTAAAAAAAAACATTGCCCACAAGCCATCATTTCTTTTCAGCCCTGGCACCCCCATTCTGCCTGGCACCCAGGGCGGATAGAACCCCCTGACTCCACTTAGTGGCCAACTGGTGCAGTTCTGTCCTTAATGCACAATCTGCCTTGTGAATTCTCACCACCAAAGTCAATAAATGTGAGAAGGATGGAATAGGAACTGTATTAAAATATATTTTGGTAAAATATTTAAAAGGATGCAGTGCAGTAATAAATTATCCACAGTTCCAGCATGGAATATAATATCAACATGAAGAGCTAAATGTGAGCAGGGGACAAATGCACTGTGGGGAGTGCTGGTGCCTCACACCTCAGATGTGGCTTCCAATCCTATGTTTTGTGTGTGGAGTTTGTATTTGGCCCCATGTTTCTTGGATATTCTGTGGACCGTGGTAATCCTGCACGGTGAAAGGGGTTATTGACCCTGGACGTCTGCTGATGGACGTTGTCTCATTGTGTCATCTACACTCAGAACGTCTGACATTTTAACAGCCAACCTGTGCGTTCCTGTTGTTCTGTTAAAAATGGGCGCCTTTCCTCCCCGCTCACAAATGATTCATTTCTCTGCTCTTTGAAGATATTCTCCGTGCAGCTGATTGCTTCATTTTGTCTGTGGTGAATAAACTGTACCGCATTTTTTTTCTTGTCTTCATAATGATCAAGCAACTTCTGTCATTCCCATTACGGCTAAACATGCTACATATGAAACAGTAATATTCATTTGCCTGGGAAAGTGAAAATGTGTTTAACATTGTTTTGTATTCTGACTTGAAACTCGAGACCAGTCTGTAACTCCAGTGTAAAACGTGGTAATAAAATGGGAACTTAAAGGAAGCAATGCTGGCAGTAAACCAAATCTGCACTGTATTGCTTCGTACAAGTGTGGAGTGACAAGTGGCACAAAAATCAAAAACTGTCAGGACTTATTTTCATTTTGCTTTTGCAAATGTATGTATTTTCAGGTTCACGGCATCTTAACTGCTCATGTCTGAATGCTGGAGTGCAGAGTGACTCCTGGGGGGGTGTTTTGGAGGGAAGGAAACAGTGGCATCCCATCACCCTCGCTGTTCCATGCTTCAACGTCTTTTTAGTCCATCAACCTTCTTCCCATACAACTTTTCAACCCCCTTGACCTCACTGTACTTTCATCTTGCTCTTTATTTTTCCTTTCCATAGACATCTTTCCCCATGATTTTTCGAGAGGGACACAGTAATAGCTGGCCAGTGGCTCAAATAGTTGTCACAGCTCCTATGTTGCAGTTGAAGCATCTGGGTTTGAATCCCTGTTTCTCTTGGAAGACTGTTTTATGATACACTTAGCCTGAATTAATACAACAGAAATTACACAGCTGAATAAATTAGTAAACCATAATAAATTGGTCAGCATAAAAATCTAATATACTATAGATGGTCCCCGAGTTACAATGAACTGACTTACAATTTTGTGACTTTACGATGGGGCGATAGTGATGCGGATTCAGTATAAACTGTACTTGGAATTTTGAATTTTTCCGGGCATACGATATGCAGTATGATACTCTCTCATGATACTGGGCAGCGGCAGCGACACACATCTCCCAGTCTGCCATGTGGTTGCTAGTGTACACAACCAATATTCTACAGTGTTGCCAGTGTTTTTGGATTACCCCCCTGTATCTGCTGGTGAGAAGAAGAAGAAGAAGAAGAAGAAGAAGAAGGCAATTACTCTTGAGGAGAAACTCAAGATACCTGCCTAGCATGAAAGCGGGAAGCCTGTAATGGCCGTAATGACTTTTAAGGTAGGCTAGGCTAGACTATGATGTTTGGTAGGTGTTATGGCATGGGAGGGTGGAACCAGTCGTGAGACACCACGGTAATAAGTTTAAGTTTCATTAAACTTTTTACTGAGTGTTGTTTCTGACAAAGAGTGTTGCTGTTAGCCAGAAGCTAGCGCTAAACATTAGCGATTGGCAGTAAACAAAAACGGAATACAATTGAAACAATTCAAAATAAACAAAATACAAGGTCTTAACAAAATACAAGGTCTTAACAAGAGAGCGCTTCCAGGAAAGCTCCCAAAGGGAAGCGGAAGCTGAGCACTGACAGGAAGTCTGGGTAGGAACTAAATCTCATCCGCGATTGGTTCCTATGCCACTCAATCAATCAATCAATCAATCAATCAATCAATCAGTCTGAAGATGGAAGCAGCGAGACCGCCTATGTACCGTTGCTGAAGCAGCCACAGGCATGATGGTAGTTCGGGTGAATTAAATGGATTTTCAATTTATGTTAGGTGTATCGAAATGAAACCCCATCGTAAGTCAGGGACCGTCTGTAATTCACTTTGGAGAAAGCGGTCAGGTACATGATAAATGACAATAATAAGACCTATGGTGTCTGTCTTCTCACCTGGTCTGGAGAACCAATAGTGGCAGAGCACACCAAAGGTATTTGGCCCTCTGGGAGGTTAGTCTAGCTTTGAAGAGCGCAACACTTGGGCTATGGGTTAAATCCCTGTATGATCACACATAGCGTGGAGCAAAAAACCTTTGTGTCCCTGTATTCCAAGTCATTGGTACTGTTGAGACCGCTCATTGCAATATGGCAATTTGTATTACAGCAGTTGACAGGAAAGGTTCTAAAGCACCCGTGATCATGGACCTGAATAATTATTTTGCTCATTTTCACCTGTATAAGTCAACCAAAAAGTTCCCTTGCAACCTTCTTTCATTTTTTAAAATTCCCCACTAATTATTTCTTTACAGTTCTAGCAACCTGTTTCTATCTGGCACCCAGGGTGAACAGCCCCCCATTCACCAGTGGTGAAGGTTGTTGCTAGTTTATTCGCCTTCTACCTACATTGTGAGCTGACACTCAGTTAACCTTTCCTTCATGTTCTCTCCCAAAGGCAACAGACTGCAGCAGGGCAAAGACAATAGACTTGCTGTAAAATTTTCCCTGGATTCATTCTATTAAAGAGGACGTTTAAAATTTCTCAAAGCCTGAAATTACAAATAAAAATGATGTCCTATAAAGCACCCATCCCTAATGTAAACCTTTCTGCACAGTTTTGGATTCTGCCTTCTGGCTTCAGGTGCAAAAACAGCTCGAGACGCCAAGTTTGGGGTGAGCCACGCTTTTCTGCCAGCAGATGGAAAATAACCATGGCCCTGGGTAAGCAGCAATAACTGGGAAGGGAAGGACCTGCATTGTGTTTAAACTTAATAAGAGCTTGCAGAATACAGAGTAATGAGATTCCCACATTGCTCGGTATCACATAAACCGACGGAGAGGTGGGCTGAAAGATGCGGTGCACCACGGGCGGCACATCGAGGGCTTTGCTCTGAGATGCTCACCTTGGCAACACAACAGGGGTCACATGGGGTGGCGGAGTTCTTCTAATCTCGAGGCAAACCCATGTCGAGATCCACCGGGGGTTATGCGGGCTTCATGCTGTTTGGCTCTTGTTATGCAGGCTGCCATCCAGAAAGTTGTCATTCGGTTCTGAGCAGTGTTGGCGGACAGAACAGCACAGGTGTGGTTTGAGCAGGAAATACATGTCTGGTCTTCTCAGCTGAGCTCGGGCCTGACCCAAAACGTGAGAAGTTTTAAAATGTTTACAAAGTTCTTCCTGCCGATCATAAGCAACCAAGAAGGCTGCTGAAGCATTTGTTATTAATTCATTTATCTCACGCTTTTCTCCAATGCATGTACACTAAGCTACTTACTCCGATTTACCCATTTACAGCAGGGTGATCTTTATTGTATCTCCTGAGGGTAAGTAACCGTGATCAAGGGCAGGGGTTTGAAAACCAGGGTCTTCTGGCCACAAGTTGGTGGCTCTAACCTGTTTGCCACCTGCAGCCTCTCTGTGCTACTGCAGAGTACAGCCAGCGCACGTTGTTCACGTGGAGCTCGACTGCTAAGAACAAAAATCCGCCACGGCCCCTTCAGGTCCTGTCAGGCTGCCTTAGCACATCGACCACGTAAGCTGCGCTTTGAACGCAGAGCACCGCATGTCGGCAGAAGCCTGCGGCGGCTGCAGGGACAACGGGGGTTCGTGCAAGCATCGTAGGAAGCTGTCACACCAAATTATTGATCCGGTTAAATGCAAAGCTCTTTAATCCTGTGCCCTCCTCTTTTTTCTTACCTTAAAATGCCACAAAGTTCAAACAGGGTCTTCTATTGTGTTACAGGGAGAGTAAAGTTGTCTTTTTTAGCAGTTACGTAGTTATGATGAGAAATAAGATTCCCAGTTGATGACTATGACATACAGTATATTACAAATATTATACAATAATACTGTACATTGCCGAAGTGCTAATGTATTAATAAGGACTTTTTAAATGTAGTCTTATAATCAATTATTATAGCCTTCTGTAGGTGTTTATACCAGCGCACAGCAATGATTTTCAGATCCATGTTCAACAATCGGTTATCAGCTGAGTTGTAACATCAAAATAGTTTAATACGCGCCATAGGTTTTACAAGTAAAGGCCATAAAGGCACCTCTGCATGGAGACTCAGGTGTGGCGTTTCATCGCAGGCAGGGTGAACAAACATTGCCAAGCAAGTTCTGGCCAGGTGCTAAACACCATCAAAACCATGATATTGAGCGGGCATCAAGGTGCATCGGCCAGCAGTGCCGGCACGATGAGGCTGCCGTCCCAGCCGACAGTCGTGCTGACACCGAAACGGCTCCTCTGTACCGCCCGGCTCCGCCAGCGCTGGAGTTCAGCTTATTGAGCTCAATTCTCTCTCGTTCCCATAAGGTAATACATATTTTATGGTCCGTGTGCTGGGGAAGCAGAGGCCTCTGCTTGAGTTCTCGTTCTACTTACATTTAATGCACCATTTAAAAGTGTGTGGGCACCGCAAGGCAGAGGCGCGTTCGACTCGTGTTAAAGAATATACATCCTCCGCAGGGGCATTACCGCTCCCTCACGATCACCGCCGCTCGCTCGCTCCATATTAGCGGTCGCTAGAAACACTCTGCCTTGGCTATAGGAGGAAGAGCAAAAGGTTGATGGGTCGAGGCTCTACACTAAGCCCAGAGCTCAATTCCTCCCCTGGGATGTGGAAAAAACACCGCATTCATACCCATACACACATCAAGTACAAAAATAAGCAAACCCATGCATTTTAATAATTTTGTTTTCATCAGATGCACTTTATGTTCTGTGAACTCAAGAATGCGTTCGAATTTTTTCCCAGATTTTGAAAAGCTGCTGTAATTCCACCCACACGCAAAATGGGCAAAGTTTGTGGCCATAAAATGATCATTAGTGCATCAAGCAAACTTTGGCCGAGCGAAACGTCGGCGCAGCTTATCGGAGCCCAGAGAACGCCGGAATTCGGCCAAAAACCGAACAGCAGCCGCATCCAAAACGATTCATTATGTATTTCAAATGGCGTCAAACAATACGCTCGATATTTAGTTAACGGAATAAATGTCACCTTAAAATCCAGAAAGAAATGTTTAAATATAAATGCAAGCTAGGACAGAGTACACTGTAAACATAATAAAGATTTCATTTCTGCAGTTGCAGACTTATGAACATGAGTCACAGAACCCAAATGTTAAATTGCAATATTTTGTTGTATTTGTGATTGAGCTTTTATTTAATTTTCGCCAAAAGAAACGCAAAGAGTTTCCGGTCCCGGGAGGGCAGCTTCTTTCCTTTTACCGCCGCACTATTTTATTTCCGTGTCTCCCCGTTTGCAGCGCATCCGTAACAGGAAGCAGGTAATTCCCGCCATTGCCGTCCCCGATGTCCTTCGTGAGCATCAATGATCATTTTTAACTGTAGAACTGCACTTGGGATGAATACCTTGAGCAGACAGGTTGCTCGGGGAACCCCTTTATTTCTTTTTAATGCCAGTTTTCATCACATTGTCTCTGCGGTATTTTTCAGTGCTCTGCCATCTGAATGCAGATCGGTAGCAAATTGCATGGTGGGAATGATAATTACAATAAAGGTAAATGTGATTTTAATGTGCACATAGAAGACACGATAACTTAGTCTGGGAGGAACATAGCAAAAATTAATTTTAAAAGGCACCCCCCTCTTGGGAATGGAGGTTTTTAATTATGTCGCAAAATTAAGTTTATTATCTACAGAAATGACATTTGTTTCCTGCAGGCACTGAGACCAGTGGGCCTGGAGCTGGGAGGTGAGGTGCAGAGGGCACTGTCAACCTGGGGGGGGGGGGGGGGTTGGTAGAGCCTCGGGTGCTGAGAAAGGTTTGCTTTTAATCGCAATTTAACTTATTACTTCTGGAATCTGGAGAGGGGTTATTCGGGCTATTTGTCTTTGAATAAAGGTGAATTTGATATCAGGAGAAGGCTTTGACTTTAGGCAACCATCTTAAACAGATGAGAGCGGAGGCTGCTGTGGACAGGCGATAGAAGCAAGCGGGAAATACGAGCCGGGCCTTTAGTTCTCCTTGGAAATAAATGGAGCAGCAGAGCCGTTGCATCAGATCCATCTGACTGCCGCATAACCACGTCAGTGTGCGAGGGCACCGTTCTGAATATGCTGGAGAAAATTAGCAAAATGAATCCGTTGGTTCACAGTGAATGAGCGAAAGGGAAAATAAGCTCTTGTTTGCCTCACCGTCTCCATTGTCAGCCGTCAGAAGATCTCAGCGATGATGTCCGGGGCTGCAAGCAGCATGCCATTTCCTTCACGGACATTATTTCAGTGTGAAAACTGGTGCTGTGCCTCCCTGGGATATGACACATTGACCCACCTTTATATTTAGTCATTTATCTTGTCCAATTTTTAGCTACTTTTGCATTTAGGTAATTTTTGCTGTGTGAAACCTGGGCAAGTACCTCGACTGTAAGGAAGAATAGCTGGCGTGGGATTTGAGCCCAGCACCATTTGCTGCGATGAGAGCTCTAATCACTGTGCCACCTGGTGCTCTCCCTCACTGCTTAAAAGTTGCTGTTGGTGGAGAGGCCCAGTTGGCGGATGCAGGGCTATTTCAGGATGATGGCCAGAGCCATGCTGGGGGTCTCGTCTTCCCCGTCGGGCCGAACGCCGTCCGGCGCTAATGGCATCCCGCA
Source organism: Heterotis niloticus (assembly GCA_018136845.1). Taxonomy (NCBI): domain Eukaryota; kingdom Metazoa; phylum Chordata; class Actinopteri; order Osteoglossiformes; family Osteoglossidae; genus Heterotis; species Heterotis niloticus. Next base: position 1,887,957 of record CM030888.1, read on the forward strand.
GCTGCAGCGGATCCCCAGATTGGGCCGTAGCTCGAAAAAGGCATCAGGCGCTGAAGAGATGGAGAGAAGAAGCCTCACAGGGAGCTTGAAACACTTCCTGTCTTACAGGTAGTGACAGCCAGAGCTCGATGTTGCTACCACCCTGAATGCTGCCACCCTGACAGCATCGCCCGTTAGAAATTTGCTGTGGTGCGGGAACTACTTTTCCGTCCCTCGCTCCGCCGGGGATTAAGTCCATCCTGACTGTTATCAGTTAAAGCACTTGTGTAAATCTTCTGCCCGAGTGTTTCCTCAAAGCTCCAGGCCCCGAGGCCTCCACCTGCGCAGGGAAGCACTGCCATATTATATAGTGGCTTCTCTATTGAGGAACGCATTCTCCCATTTATATAATGGTCTGCTTCTGTTTACTACGGCAATCTGATTGAACTTGATGCCGTTCCACTGTCCTGTCTGACATTTTTTGCACAAAAAGAGAAAACTATTCTTATCCCATCATCTGTGTGGCATTTGCCACTGCGGCGGCCAGGATTGAACTCGACATCTGCTGTCTCCTCACCACGACAGCCGCTGGGTTCAGCCTCTTCTGTTCCTCATCAGTTCGGGAGTGGAGCGGCACGACTCGCCTCATCCCCGGAGTGCCGCTGAGCATCAGCACAGGCCCTCAGCTGGCCTGGTCGGGGATTCAATATGGAAGCCAATTTGAGATGCCACCGCAGCTTTTTGGAAACACTGTATGTCGGAGCGACTTTGGGAAAAGTTGTCACTCCTATCACTTGTTGCCGGGAGGAGGTTGGCAAGGTGAATGGGGGATGCAGGAGGTTTTGCAGTGGTAGAGGCCCCTGCTGGGCATCATCCTTCCCACCTGCCCGCCACTCCCTGCTCATTCTCCAGAGTTCCAAATTATGTAGTGCTGTCTGGGCAGAAGGTGTCGCACACACCCAGACACACTCACACACTGTACACACAGGACTGGTTTTACGCAGGAGGCAGCTGTGTATGTGCATGCATCTTATTCTGCCACCAGTGAAGAGAACGAATGAAAATGTTGTCACAATACCAATATTGTCATATTACCGCCATCAGCGTTTGGCCACTGAGACTACATTTGTGACTTTTCCTTGCAACCAGAAGGGAGGTCCCTTAAATGGCCGAGTGCATTAACACACACAGCGAGTTTGACGTGGTTGGGTACATCTTCAGACACATCCAGGAGACAAAACAGCATCAGAACGGTTCAGCAACCACACAGTAACAAATTCTGAATAAAGATTGGGCAAAAATACTATTCAGAAAGTACAGTGGAGTGTGTGTGTGTGTGTGTGTGTGTGTGTGTGTGTGTGTGTGTGTGTGTGTGTGTGTGTGTGTATGAGGGTATAAAAACAACTAAATATAATGGTCATATTGGTGTGAATAGCAGTATGATTAATGATAAGATGAAGCCGGTGACTCTGCTAGCCACATTGCTTCAGTTTTTACCCTACTGGACCAGAGTATAGTCCCTGCCAGATTATGTTTGCCTACTGTGTAGGTGTTAATGTCCATAAAAGTGTGCATGTGGGTTTAATGTGCACTTTGGAGGTTTCTTGAGGAAAATGATGTTTGAGACTGCCTGGGGTTTGTGGTTTGAGTCCTGCTTGCCCTGTGTTGGCTCCCAGAAGATAATAGTAGGGGTGGGAAGGTTGTTGATCTGAGAGTGTGCATTGTGGTGTCCAGCTGGGTACTCAAACCAGCAACCTTCTGGTGACCGGCCTTGTTCCACAGCCATGGCTCCTGAAAGCTGTGGTGCACAGGAATAAACCGCATGAAAGTGTGACTCATCTAGCCCATCTTTGTGGCATCAGCTGCTCGAGTGTCTGCTGGCGGAGAGTGAATGAACTTGACAAAGTGAGCTAAATACCCCCATTGATGAGGCTGATTACATTCTGGTTTTGCGGAGAGGAGTCACTTTGGGATGGCATGGATGTGACCATTGACATGCATATGAGGCAGTGAAAGTGGCCTGTTGATCGCAGCTGGGCTGAAACCACTCTAGCACCTCCATTCCATCTCACTTCATTCATGCTGTGTGTTCCAAAGACACTTTGCTGTATCCGTGGTCTTTCGCAGACAAAAACCCGAGTCTCCAAGCAGTACATTTATCTCTTTTTCCATTTAGTGGTCAGCAGAGAAAATGTCCTCTAAACACAGTGACCGTTTGTTAATGAGCAGTGGCAGAAATGCACTAATGAGGTGCTGAAGTTCTGAAGTTCTGGTTTCTTCAAAACATCCCCAAAATGTACTTCTGTCTCTTTTTCATCTTTTCTGCACATTTCCAACATGGAAAACATGTCTTCTTAAGGTAACCAAACCCACAGAACAGAGACTCTGAACCCTTGATACACCATAGACCTCCATGATCCCTTTGCTGCAAATTGTCCATAAACTGATTTTGAGAAAATATTGCTTTAAATTCATTGCACAGCAACTTGATTTTCCTCACATTTACAGTAAATGCATGATAGTAATAGCATAGTATTTAAATTTTGTTTTATTCAGTTGACTGGTGTTATTTTCCAGGTGAACCTGCTCTTCACAGACACCCGTGGACTTCCAAGGGATCCAGAGACTCCAAGTTCAGAAGCCCTGACCTTTGACCACTCACAGACGTCACTCATCACTGACCCTTTAATTCATTGCATTTGCTATATGGAATGGGTTAAAATGTGAGATAAATCTTCCCTTTGTTTGGACCACTATGCTGGATGAATTCCTGTGGTGCAAGGAGAGCAGCTGAAAGAACCAGAAAAATGGAGCTGAGCAAACAGAGATGTTTCAGCTTCTCTACAGAAACATCCTTCATGTGACTGAGTGGCGAACTGTCAATCATGGCGGCACCAAGTAACTTGATTGTTACGCGGAGAGTCCCCAACTCACGAAGGGGTTATGTTCCGTTAAACCCATCTTAAGTTGAAAATGCATTTAATGCACCCAACCCACCATTATGCCTGTGGCTGCATTAGCAATGCAATGTAGCCGATCTCTACAGCCCTGTCTTCAGACTGAGCACCGATTAGATGACCGATTAGAGTAGGAACCAATCATACACAGAGTTTATTTCCTACCTGGACTTCCTGTGAGTGCTCAGTTTCCGCTGCCACTTGTGAACTCTCCTGCAACCTCTGTCTTGCTAAGACCTTTTATTTTATTTATTTTAAATTGTTGCCTCTTCCATTGTTATTTACTGGCAGTCTAATGTTTAGCACTAGCTCCCGGCTAACAGCAACACTCTTTGTTGGAAACAACACTCAGTAAAGAGTTTAACGGAGCTTGAACTTACTACTCTGGTGTTTCGCAATTGCTTCCACCCACCCACACCATAACACCTACCAAACACGATAGCCTAGCCCAGCCTACCTTAGTATGCATCATTACGGCCATTGTGGGCTTGCTGCCTTCATGCTGGGCAATTATCTCGAGTTTCTCCTTCTTCCTCTTCTTCTCACCAGTGGATACAGGGGGTGTATCCAAAAAAATGCTGGCAACACAGAACACTGCAGAGGATGGGGATGCACGATGGATGGGGGTTGATGAGAAGGGGAGGGGGCACACTGTTCACTCAGCAGTTTAATGTACGATACTGGAGAACAACAGGCCGATTTAATGGCACCGGATGTGCGGCTGCTGAGTGGGGACTGCAAGACATGGGAAGCAGTGGGGTTGGGGGGTTGCCTGTTAGAGTCTCAGAGTTTATGGAGAAGAAACTGCTGGAGCAAACAGGAGAGACCTCTGGCTGTCATCATGGATGGACTATATTTTCTGTGTTATTATTATTAACATTAATAATATGATGCAAAGGTGATGCTTTTATTCAAAACAAGTTATTTACAATCTAAGTTAAATGCATTTTTCAAGGTTCAATGCCAAAGTCTTTCCAGAAACGTGAACCAGCAGCATTCATGCTACCAGGTTATGTCCTTAACTGCGTGAACATCTGCTACTTTAGATGGACAGAAACAAAATTAACTTACTGCATCAGTCTTGCTTTTATCCAAAGTATCAGGTATAATGTAGACTTACCGGAGTAATTTAAGGTAATGACCTTGTTCAAGGGTGCCACTGCAGTAGGGAGGAATGGGCTTTGAGTTACAGTTTTTGCACTTAACTGCTGTGCTGCCAGTTGCCTTTTAAATTGTGATTTATTCTTCAAATCAAATAAATCATGTTGGGATGGCAGGAGAGTGGTTGGAACCATAGTCTGCTAAACAAATTAATAACAAAATTGGGAAAACAATGCACTGAGGTGTGAAAGTGTTTGTGAACTCAAGAAATCTTTGAGGACTGAGTGCAAGTAAGCATTCTCAAGTATAAACATGTAGGAATTACTGGATCAGAAAAATATGGATGCTCAAAGCTTGATGATACCGCTTGCTTTTATTTTTCATCTCGAGTCCTTTGGTGGCTTGTGATGAAACCCTGGGCAGTTTCCCGAAGCCCCGTCACATCTCAGCCGTACCGCACTCCAGTGACCAGCAGGCAAGTCCTGATTTCTTCTCTGTGACCCCAGGTAAGTACGGCGTGATGTCTGTAAGGAGCCAGCCAGACCCGTGGGGCCCCGGGGAGTCCACAGCTGAACAAGTCTGATTGGATCATGAGCCGGTTCTTGAGGAGGGTCTCAAACTTCTCCAGTGCATCTCTGCTGGCTCACACTTGGCAGATGCTTTAATCATAAGGCTTCATCTCAGGCAGGCTTTCTCACCGGAGGGTATGAATAAATTACATTCGGAATCGTGGATGCCGGCTGTCTAATCCCACTGTTTTTGCCTAGGAAAATTAGAGAGGATTCCAGTAAAATAAAAATACTTTAATACTTTCAGAATTCATGCATTATTCTCATGGAGAAAAGATTGGTGTGATGCTATAAATATTCTAAATGATACCAGCTGGTTTTTTTGACACTGCCCCAGAGTAGGAGAAAACCTAAGGTGACCTTCATGAGGAATGCACCAGATTAAAAACCGCTTTTTATTGCCCTTTTGGTCATATGATTCATACATAGGAAGGAAAAAAAGTCATTTTGTAGCAGAATGTATAAATATAAGACAGAGCTCACGGATGTTTATGTGCCAACAAGGAGGCCACCATCTGCAGCAGTTAGAATGCATAAACGCTCCGATGCGGTTCTGTTCTGCTGCTTTTCTCGCTTTGCCCGTGTTTTCTCCTTCAGTGTCTGTTATTAGCTCACAGTGAACTATGCTTGCCGGCTCTTCACCTCAGCAGCCATCTGCTTCCTGTTTGAGAGCTCCTGCCTCCCCACAGGTGAGCCATTACTTTAAAAACACTACACAGAAAACATCCCTATTTTAGGATGTCTCTCAGTGTTGAGAAAAAAAGCCTTTTGGAAGCACTTTGTTCTTGACTTTCTTTTGTCACGCAAATGCTACTGTTCAGATGTTTTCCTGCCACCTCTCTGTCTGTTCGTTCTCTTTCAAGACTCCCACATGTGGGCTTCACAGAGCTCTGCAGGGACGACCTGAACCACACAGGACAAAAACAAACTGATGCACTCGGTTTCTCACAGCTGAAAATGATTTACTAGTGTACACATTTTTCATATTTTTGTTATGATCTGGATGAATACTTAAGGTGATGGTTAGAGATGCTTGGCAGGGAACGCAATGGACAAAGGTGCTCAGCAGTCAAGGAGATGGGGATACTCGCCAGCCAAGGTGATGTTTGGAAATGCTCTGCAGTGGAGGTGAGGGTTGAGGATGTTCTGCATTTGACTGATTTCACATAAATTTTGCTCTCAGCACGTTCTGTTTTGGTGCTCCCAGCATTTTGTTGATGTACCTCCATCAGATGCTTGGTTTCAGCAGATTAAAGAAATGTGTGATATTCTAGTGAAGATGCTTTGTCCTTTATGCAAAGTTTCAGAACTATTTTTTAAATCAGAAACCGTACAGAGGACAGCATCCATACAGAAATGGCATCATTTTATAAACACATATTTCCAAGGAGCTGAAGTTGTGAGGAAATCAAAGTCCCTCTAATCTCACTTTCGGCTCCCTGTACAGCACACTTAGCAAGGATGGAATGGGGAACGGTGCCTGTTGTAAGGCTTCTGAAACATTATTTAACCCACTAATGCATTCTCTCTTACTTTCCAGCTGCTGTGTCTGGCTCTGTATCACTAAAGAAAGAAATATTTTCCTCAACATCACAAACATTTTCCTTCCCGCAAAACCGAATTAGTAATGCTTTTTTAAAGTCACCCAGCATCCCACAGTGTCGCCTTTTTTATGCTGTTGTTACTTCTGCTTGCAGACAACATCAATTTTTTTTCAATATTCTCACTCCCTAATAACATTATAATAAAATATGCATTCTTAATGATCCAAATCCAATTCAGTTGTCAGATCTCAAGGCTGAAGAGATGGATAAAACAATCAGATTCCAGATGCGTCCTTTGCAGAGGGAGGCTTTTCAAGTGGCCTTCAGTTATTGCTGAATTTGTCTGGTGGCAGAAGTCGGTTGGTACTTCATAACTTCAATCCTCCGTATATGTTAGACTGCCACACGGTTGCTAGTGTATACAATCGATACTCTACAGTATTCTGTTTTGGCAGAATTTTTTGGATACCTCCTGTATCTATCTTGCGTTTTGTGCATCCATCATGTCTACAAAATTCCCCTGTGTGTCTGTGTCTCCTCAAAGCGACATGAAAGCGGAAAGCCTGTAAAGACCTTTACAGTAGGCTAGGCTATGACGTTCGCTAGGTGTTATGGTGTGGGTTGGTGGAAGCGATCGCACGACACCACGGTAATAAGGTTAAGTTAAACTCTTTACCGAGTGTTGTTTCCAAAAAAGAGTGTTGCCATTAGCCGGGAGTTAGCCCTAAAGATTAGTGATTGGCAGTAAAGAAAAATGGAAAAGTCCACAATTCAAAATAAACTAAATAAAAGGTCTTAGTAAGACAGCACTTGCAGGAAAGTTCACGAGGGGCAGCAAAAACTGAGGACCGACAGGAAGTCAAGGTAGGACGTAGTTCCCGTCGGAGGTCTGAAGACAGGGGTGTAGAGATGGGCTACATTCCATTGCTAATGCAGCCACAGGCATAACGGTATGTTGGGTGTATGAAATGCATTTTTGACTTTCGATGGGTTTATCGGAATGAAACCCCATTGTAAGTTGGGGACCACCTGTACAAAGAGATTGTCGCTTTTCATATTTGTAAAGGGTTTCACTACAACTTTACATGTGAATATGATGACCAAATGGCAAAACCACATGCTGTAGAGAGTACACTGGGGTAAAGGAGGAGGGACGGGTACGTTTACATCACTTCAGTCACAATGGATCTGTTTCCACAAAACTCCAGTTAGGTGTAACAGTGGGATCACAGTGCTGTATGCTGGGTAAATATCAGTGTACTTTTGCATCACAAATACATTATATGTACCAGTTTTATTAAAAGAAATAAGATCCAAAATGAATGCATCTGCACTTCAAATATAGAACTGATTTGATAGAATTTGATTTATACAGTTGCAAACAATTCAATGTGATCTAATTTATCATAATCTGCAGAAATGCCAAAATATTTGATTCCCTTGTTTATGCATCCTAAAGTGAGTAAATTTTGTGGCAGAAAAACAAGGTTTCTTTGAGGATGAGAGCAGAGAACAACGAGCTGCGGAAATGATGGATGTCAGATGTGCGTTAAATAAAGAAGCCAGGTCCCGGGAGTCCCTGTAAGGAGAAGCAGAGACCCTCAGCTCTGAAGACATCCATCTTACTGAGTGGAGGAGCACATCCCTGCCCTCCAAGATGGCTTCAGATTCCTATCCTCTGTCTCATTTAAACGGTTTAAAATGTTTACACTATGTGCGCAGAGAAAATTAGATAAATGAAATGTAACCTTTTCTCTCACTATTAATTCATTTATATGATATGATTCTCCAAAATAATTTATAACCTGAGCTTTGTACACTGTTATACAGCAGGGTAATTTTTACTGATCGAGGGTGCAATATAACGTGCAGCTTTTCCCAGCGAAGTCCTTTAGATGTAAGGCAATGGCCGTAAGCACCATGCCACCTTCTCCCACCTTCACCAGGTATTTTACCCCATCTTCTTACTCATCTTCTTACCCATCTTCTTACCCATCTACTGTAGCTTATCCCACGTACCACGTCTGGGTTTCTACTCTGGGATGCAATTATTACAACGCTGCTTTCGTAGGGGAAGGAGAACTGGAGGGCAACGCTGGGAAAACTTTTGTTATGACTGCACTCGAAAACGACATCGCACCACCCTGCACCGCAGTCATGGGGCTGCGTCCTATAAATAACAAGATTATTGCGGGATTACAGCCACTTTCTTTTGGCGGAGCGAGGAGGCACGAGTGCAGTGTTTCTCTGCCTTCTGCCTGACACACTTAAGATGACAGACCGCTGCGCTTAGAGGGTCTGCTTCTCTGCCGGGTGGAGGAGGGTGCGATGTTCTGACGCCAGAACTGTCTCTGTGTTGTGATGCCTTGCATTTTGGCAGCCGCTGCATGCCACCATGTACTAGCGTGAACTTTACAGAGCGCAATAGAAACCATGTTCTTGACACGTACAGGCAGTCAGAAGAGACTCATCTTCAGTCTCCAGACTCCAGATTTCAGCTGCTAGAAACGTTCACCTTGACCACAAGTCACAGCGATAAACAGTGCTAAAATGATCGTTTCATTGTTTGTCCGTTGCAAAAAGATGGATCGTGCATGTTGCAAGCAGAAGCATTGACCCAGCCCAGCCTCTGAGACGAGTAGTCTGGAGAAACCAAACATCAGGTGCAGCCAATGAATCCCAAGCTGCTGAACTATTTAAAGAGACCATAAGACATGTTTAAAAGAAGAGGGCTGAGTACATCTGTGCTGTATAATAATTCATTCTGTATTCTTTGTGTCAGTCAGATTTTTTTCTCAGTTTCGGTCTTTTTTGGGGGTAAAATGAATTTGATCCTAAGTAAGATTGAGGAGAGAAGGTGAAATTTTTGGTGCCAGGGATGAAACATGCCCATGAACCACTGCCCCAGACAATGCATTCCAGCAGGTAGCTGCTGTATTTCTGACATTTTGAAGCTCAACACGATCGGTTGGTTACCTTCTTGTAATATTGTGGTGGCGCTCGAGCAGCATTTTACCTGTTCACCGGCCTTTTACTCAGAACTGTGAGCTCTCCTCATGACCGGCAGTAGCTCATCAAGGGCGACAGACTGCATCTTCCTGACGGCTTGGCCTCAAGTTCATGCAGTAGGGTGTTGGCCGTCTTAGCCATGGGAAATGTTGATTCTTTTTCCTGGAGAATTCCAGCAGTGTTTGCCCCAAGGTGTGTAGCTCCATTCTACTTCCAGTGTCAATAAAGTGGTTCTGTTGCCTGAGGGCATCTCTGCATGTGGGGGCCTCCCTGGCCGCCGGCACCTGTGGAAGCGTACCTGCTCGTGCTGGACAGACCACCTGGGCAGCAAAGCTCTTGCTGGGTTTCCTCCTGTCTCGCACAATCCACCCCAACAAATGACTTTGCATGGCCAAGTGACTGCCACTGGTGTGCTGGATGCTGTCTATGCAGATCACGGGTCACGTGTGTCAAACCTATGGCTGCAGCTGTTGAGTTGCCAGTGCTGTACTGGTTACTGTTTCTAAATTGACAAACATTTAGGCAACCGTGTACACTATTGTTTGAAATAATAAAAGAATGTCACATCACTTGCTAACATTTGTGTATTTAGTATATGCTCTTCTGCAAAGTGATGTACAGTGATTTACTGCAAATACCAGCACGAGGTCTGTTTTTACCCCACACCTCCACAAAACAGAAACTTTGAGCTTTGAATGTGCAAAGTGTTGACTTAAAATGCTTGTAGGTGTGCTATTTATTTTTGGTCTTTGTTTTTATTTGTACTTTTATTCAAACCCAATTTTCTATTAGTTAAAACTCACCAAAATGCTTAGACTGAAAGTTAAAAACATTCTGTACGTTTCAAGTCTTTGCTTCTGGTAACAATAATACATTATATAATTAAAAAAAAAATTAAAAAACGTTCCTGTTTTTCAATCCAACCATTTCTTACAAATGCTGTGTTGTAGCAGACTGTGTGAAATAGAAGCAAAAACAAAAATAACAAAATTAAATGGAAATAATTGCCAAGTTTGTAGTTTGGCACTTATTTCAATTTCAGATCTCACAATTACAATTCTGAGGCACAGTGGGGTGTGTGCCCTCCCAGTCAAAATTAGTTTTTCAATTGCATCTGGAATAAAGATGACTTATAAAGGTAGATACCCTGCAGTGAAACACCCACCTGTACACCAGAGCAATGTAAAACAACACACACACACACACAAACACACACAGAATACGAGCAGTTCAGGGATACCAGCCCACCGGAAGCACACCTTTGGACTGTGGTAATGAACCACACAGACTGTGCCAGAATCAGTCCTACTGTACCGTATATTTGAATGCCCCATCGAAGAGCAGTGAGGCCCCAGCCCCCCTCGCCCTCAATAAACCGAAGCAGATTTTCCCTCTGACGCGATCGCTCACCGCCAACAAGCACAGGTTTAAATAAAAGTGCATTAGAGCAGCGCTGCGCCGCACCGTGCCCGCTTCCGACTTCCATCCCCGTATTTATTAGGCGAGCGACTCCAATCGGTGTGCAACGCTGTACCGGCGGAGCATCGCCGCTCCGTTTGCCGAGCGGGAGCCGAGCATCAGCTGTACTTGGAGGAAAGCGAGATGAAGCACGAGAGCCCCCTGTACTGTTAATTACATCTGAGCTTAACACACTATTATAATAAAGATAATTTTGCAAAAGTTAGAAATCGCAAACAATTTGCCTTTGATTTGCACCACGAATCTCTACTATGAACTGCAGTTACAGTCGGAAATCAAGACTGCGCAATGGCTATAAAGGTAATGACATCTGAAAGGCCATTATAAGCAGCTTGCGTATTATTAAAGCCTCATTCAGGCCTCGGGAAGGGGCCGACGTGGATCAAACGGGAAATCGGCTTTATGGTGCGACCGGGGCTGAAACTCAACCCGTACGGACGCTGGTAAACGTCTATAGAAGAGCCACACGCTGGTCAGACTTGTAGCTGCGAGCCCAGCGGGCTTCACGGTGTAGCTGTTCACATCCATGTGGTTACCTGTTCAGGTGTGAGGAAACGACCTGCTTTTATGCCTCCGAGACAGCAGCTCGCTTCAAAGTCCACAATGTGATACGGGTGAGGCCGTTGGTGCTGAGTGTGGAGCAGCGGAGTGGTGATGGCTGTGTAAATGTTTCCTGCAAAGAGGAGCCACTACACATTGCTCTCGCTGAGGACCCTCCACACATCTTCTTTGTAGACTTTCTGCTCCCAGGTTCTTCCGATGCGAGGGTTTTGGGCCCATGAGGTCAGTTTCGATCCAAAGTGCCCTCTGCGTGATGGACAGCAGCTCGAGCTCCTCTCTCTGATCTCACCTTCAGGTTGGAGAGAGGCGCGAAGGTGCCAGAGAGGCAGGGGCTGTGCGATCTCAACAAAAAAAATTCAATTAAAATTGAAAAGATAAAGAAACAAACAGCCGCCGGGGGATTGTGGGGTGGCGCGCTCCTGTTTTGTGCTGCGGTACAGTATTTGTGAGTTCAATTGCCAAGAGAAATAATGCCAAATCCCCTCTGGAGCTGCTCAGTCTGGTTAGTCTTTGTGCTCCGACTCAAAGTGAACACAGGGTGAGGGATTGAACTAATCGGGCGCCGCAAAGGTAGCGATCGCATCTATCTGGGTGTGCGTGCGCGCGTACGCGTGTTCCTATCCTTCATCTGCCGCCTTCTAGCACATACATGGTATTTGAGGTCAGCGCTGTTAGATTGGCAAGTTCAGTGATCGAGAAGTTGACAAAGTTCAGAATCAGACCCATGTGTTTCTGTTCCAGTGCAGTTCCCTGCCCTGCGGTTCAGGGCTATTTTAGCAGGTGAAGAAGAGGGACCGACTTACAGCTACATGACTTATTATAAAAGAATGTGGGAATTTACCATAACTATTTAAAAAGCAGGGTTTGTAAATGGATTGAAGAGCTACACAGTACAACCAAAAGTATATGGACCCCCAAGGATCACTCCCATATGTCCCTACTGAACCTCCCATTTCAAACCCGTGAGCATTAATATGGAGTTGCCCCCCTCCCTTTGCTGCTATAACAGCCTCCATTCTTCTGGGAAGGCTTTCCACCGCAATTTGGGAATTTCTGCCCATTTGGTCACAAGAGCATCAGTAAGGTGTGGCGAGAAAGCTCGGCTTACGGTTGGGATTCCAGTTCATCCCAAAGGCGTTCAGTGGGGTTGAGGTCAGGGCTCTGTGTAGCCACTTGTGTTCATCCACACCAACATAAGCAAACCGTGTGTTAAAATCCTTATGTTGGTGCTGTTAAGCTGTAAACATCTGAACGTCTTGCAGACGTTGCAATTTTGAGCTGTTGGTTTTTGCTCAAAAGTGTGTGAGTTTGTAGTGTGTTGCTGCATTCAGGCTTTATTTTCTTCATTCATATTCATAAGTCAAGGCTGTCTGTGCAGCATCTGGGAAGCTGAGGGAAAAACTGTTGTTCAGAACAACTCCATGGTAGAAATTCTGGATGCTTTGCTCTTTCTTTGGTTACTCGTGTCTCCCAGCTGCCTTCTCACTGCTTGCTATAGGTCCTGCTAAGGATGCTGAGCCCATCACCATGCGGAGGGTTTGCTGGTTCAGGCAGAGGCCGCCTTTGCAGCTGCGGTCTAGCACATCAGCATCCACTTCCTGATCTGCAGTCAGCCGAGCTGTGTTGAATCTTCCTAAGGATCACGTTGTCAACGCGCTCAAAGCACTCAGGTGTGTTCAGCAACTTCCTTCCTTTCTTTGCTCAGGCATCCTGTTCTGACCGACGTTGTACCGTAGTAACAAAGCAACCCCACCCCCATGCCTCGCTCACACACAATCCCATCATCCTCGGCTGCAGATATCAACACGGGGGTCATTGTGCCTCAGAGCACGTAGACTTCCTGCTCGCCTTAAAGGATCCATTTGCTGGAGGCGTAATTTCCTTTTCGGTGTCACGGAATAACCTCCACGCTGTTTACCCTCGGAGAGCTCTTGAAAGAAGCCTGCAGTTTCTTTTTGGCTCAGCTAGTTTGCTTTTCCGCAAACAAATGCTCCAGCACGTCGAAACGCCACGCGGCTGCTGCCGCAAACAACGTGGCTGTAATAACGCTTGCTGTCAACAAAAGGAGTTCCTTTCAGCCGGGCTTCAGCCTTGTGAAGTGCAAAGTGCTGCCGACGCTAAAAGTTGTGCTTCTGAATTACTTCTCTTATTTTGTCTTATTTACCTGTGCAGGCAAAAATCTGTGAAGTACAAAGTGGGTTTATTGTATTCATTTTAAAAAGGCCAGGAAAACCCATGTGAAGTAAGGAGGGACTTTTGTCTCCTTGAAATATCGGATGCTGGGATCACAGATTGCGCAGAATTTAGTTTATTAGAAAGATTTTTTGAGCAGGATTCTCCAGATGGCAATTCCGAGTTTTGAGGGGACGTCCGAGCGCTTCCAAAAGCGCATAAAAACTGCCATACAGCCTGAGAAAGATCACCCGGCTGCTGTTGCTCGTATGAACATTTATTCCAGCAGGAAGCGAAAAACGCGATTTCCTTGGTAAACCAGAAGTGCAATAAGTGGCTCAGAACAGAAATAATTCTTTGTCACAGTCGCTGCTCTACAGGTTTTGAAGCAGACTGAACTCGGAGTGGTAAACTGTCTCAAGGAGCCGTTCCTGCCCTTTACATTTAACAGAATTAACTTAAAACAAAACCCCGGATCGGCATGCTGCCCGCGAATTCACAGCACGGGCATTCGGCTCTTCTTTCCATAGAAAAGCTGTGAGCGGCTGAAGGCCAAGCAAACAGTATTTGCTGGGCAGTCTGAGCATCGCCTTGACTCTGTTTCACTACGCTTTCCTCATCGGGAGTTGCAGCCTCTTAACTTTGGGGAAAACCCCCCCCCTTGTTGAACTGTAAATTCAGTTTCCACAATAAGCAGTTGGCAGATTAAAGTGGGGCTGTAATGCTGGCAGGTTATAGGGGTCAACATATTTCATTGCCGCCCTTGGACCGCGCAATATCGAAGGTCACCTGGGAGAAATAGATGCTTCTTTCGATACAAGCGCGTCTTAAGCTTAATTTTTTAAACGTGCTCCCCGCCTAATATCCGTGCCAGGGCGATTCGCTCGGCTCTGTGCGGCAGCGCTGTCTTAGGGCCGAATTCAGACGTTAGGTCCACGGCATTACCTCCAGTTATCAAATTCCTATACACGGCTGGCAGTTCAATTTTGCAGCTCAGCAGAGCTTAATTCTGAGAGCTGCTCTTTGAGAGAAGAGCTGTGGAAATAACTGGAGGAAAAAATGTATCTTCATGTCTTCATCCCGCCGGGCTCCCTGCTAATAAAAACTTTGCAGCAAACGTGCGCCTACATTATTCGTAATGTCGCCCCTAAATTGGGTCTCCATTCAGTCCTGCTGTTATTTCTGATGCGGAGTTTTTTTTGCCCCTAATCTTAATATCGGCAGGGAGCAGAAATTGGGGTCTTTCCGGTCATCGAATCTTAAAAATGGCCAACATTTAAGTGTGAGAAGGACTTCGGGGCCTGGCGGAGAAGAAAGACCCAACACCCATAAATTCTTGCTAGTTATGATGGATCGATTGCCCGCGCCGCTCTCGGCCGCGCGATAGAAATAAGACCGGCAGTGGCCTTTGCGCAGATCCGTGACAGGACCTGTCACCGCGACTCGAGCGCGCACGGAGCCGCGTCTCGCGGGGGGACTCTCGCTAATTGAGGTCAGAAGACAACCCCTCCGATGGGCCTATTTTAATCTCGCCGTCACTCTTTTTAGTGCTCGGAAATGGAGGAGATCTCGGGGGTGCCTGCTGGAAACAGACAGCCCGTCGTTCTCAAAAGCAAGCATTTGCGCGGATGGCTGGGGAGCCTCAGCGTCTACGTGAGGCTGCCGTGCTCCCTTCGCAGCTGCACGGCCTGGAACAGCGGAAATCCCAGGCCGGGGTGATCGGCTGCTCGAGTGAGGCTAGGCTGCGGGGACGGCGACCTGCCATCTTATGCATTAAACACAGAGCAAAAAGCTTCGGTAGAACTTGGCCTCTTTGCCTTGTTTGCACTTCATCTGCACACAATAAATACATAAATCAAAGCTTCTGTTGTATAATAGCGGCTGTAACAATAGAAACTCAATAGAGGGGGTAATAAGGGCGATCTTGAGTGCTAACATAGTGGTTTAATAATGGCCTTGTCACTGGAAAGTTTGCAGGTACAAATCCCAGGAAGGCACCTGCTGCTCTACTATGCAAATACATAAATGACTGCGAATAACAATTTCTGATCCGGATCTAAATAATGAATCATAATCGCAGCAGCTGAGCGTTTCCTTGGGAGTGACAGTCGATTCTGATGCCTTTTCCAGCAAACGTCTCATTCAGAGCCCAGTGGAGAACACTTAATTTCTATTGATTCTGTCTGTCGGCAGGAATCCGGCACGCAAGCGGCCGTCCTGCGGCTCAGAGGTCGTTCGGAGAGCCGTGAGCCGGCCGGGCCTGCAAGCGCCACCCCGGGGTCGACATGCTAATGGTATCGATCTCGGATGGAGCGGAGCTCGGTGTTTGCTCCGAGCCGAGCGCAGATCCCAGTGCGTGCGCTGTGCTTGGCGGCAGTGCAACCGCTTTCGCGCAACGGCCGCTGGGCCGTCCTCCCGGCTACCGTGTCGAGCTCATGGTTACATCAGGAGCAAAGAGAGACAGCTATTGCTTTCCATTACACTCGAGACCCAGGCCCGCTCGCAACCTGGAGAAAAGAACCAGAAAGCTACCTCATAAAGTTAAGCTGCTTTATTTAAAAGGGCAAATAATTGTAAATAGGCTGGTAAACAAAACCCAAGACTGTAGGTCACCTTGGAAGAAGACGTCAGGAACTTTGCGTGCTTGTTTTTCCTTTTTCCTTTTCTCTAACTTATTTTATTACTTTTCTTATTGTTATGCTGCCTTTGTTGATGTTTCCCAATATTTTTTATCCTGATCATTATTATACATTTATTTTTGTTTTTTTTAATCAAAGTACACTTTTTTCTTCTGTAAAGAGCTTTGAAAAGTTACTTTTAAAGCTATGTCCAATTATTATTATTATTATTATTATTATTATTATTATTATTATTATTATTATTAGTGTTATATCGATGGTGTAGTGAGCTGCACTGACACCTCACATTGCATGTTCTCCACTCTTGTGTGGGTTTCCTCTGGGTGCTCTGGTTTCCTCTCACAGTCCAAACATACGTGTTTCAGCTTAACTGGCCATTGTAAATTGCTCACCATGTGTGACTGCTTGAGCGGTCACCCTGTGTTCAGTGCTTAGCTCTGGACTGCCATGGACCAGGGTAAGCGGTCAGCGCGAGCCGATGGAAGGACCAATGATAAAACTGAGAATAAATGCAAACATGTGTGGGAAATGCAATAATTTACTGCCTTGACTTTGCAGAAGAGGTAAAGTAGCACAAGTTTTGGGCAGGAGCTAAAAATCCTGGCCTGCTAAAGACAAAAATGATCTTCATGTGCTGCTGACATAAAGTTCGGGGTGTATAATAGTTAGCGGTGGCTGCTGCCTGCCTGTGAAATTAATGAATGGCCCTGAATTAAAAACATGAGTTCGTGAAAGGAATTCCAAGTGAAGCTGAGAAACAATTAAAACTATAGACAGTGGCCCAACCCAGGTCTCTTTTGTTGCGGCAGAGGCCTTTAGAAATAAGGTGATAAGCAATGAAAGAGGGCCTGACAGCATCTCCTCGGTGCGGCCCTTGCAGCCTCATCTCCATATGAAAAGGGGACAAAGGTGCACTCAGTCGCAGGCACCTTTTTAAAGTTATTTTCAGAGATGGGGAAGACCGTGTTGGTGCGCAAAGCAGGAAATTGATTTGCAAAGCTTAACCTTTTCCCAAGCCGCGGTGTGGCTGGGAAGTGGAGCCCCGCGCCACAAAGGAAAGCTCACAAACGTCAAGCTGTCATAACTGATGGACGCGGATCCACTGCCTCGCACCGGAATTTAATGGCGTCTAAAAAAGATTTAAACGCGCAGTCCTGGCTGGAACTCCTCCATCATCTGTTGATCCTTTCATGTGCGAGACTGCTCGCCGTGATGCTGAGGCCCCACTTATGACAGCAGATGTTCAGATGGACGCTGCTCGCACGTCTTTCGTGCATCTTTGAATGGATCTTTGCAAATGGGCGCAAATTTTGGTGCTTTGAAGCAGCGAGCCAACCTTTTCTCTGATAGATGGCACAATGGACAGAGCTGTTGCCTTGAAAGAGAAAGACCTCAGGCCGAACCCCACTTCCTGCTGAGGTACCCTGAAGATTATGATCGTGAATGGTAAATATGAAAAATTATAATGCACCAATAATAATAATAATAATAATAATAATAATAATAATAAATAAAAGGAAGTTTAACAGCTGCCCAACTGTGTACACTGTAGTACGTAACTGCTGGTAGCTTCTCTACAGAGCCGATAAGACTTTTGGAGAAAAGTGTAGGCTGCATGCGAAAACGTCAGTACTAATAATAATAATCAATAATAACAAAAGGCATGATGATTAAAATAAAATTAATATTTATAACTGCCTCTGACAGAAGCAACCCTTCGCCCCGGCAGCTGCTGTTTGTTATTCGGTGTCGGCAGAACTTTGGTCCCCGCAGCGAGCATCGCACAGTACATTTCCACACAGAGAAAAAGCAGCGCACGAGCGGTCATATGAAATCACTTTATTTCCGTTGTGCTGTGATTCCATTTCGGAGGGAGGGAATGTTACAGCGGCGAAGCCGTCCGGGCGTCATGCAGCGAGAGGTCAAACACAGAGGGCTATGCACGAGTGTCACAACGGCCCAACCGCCGGTGGCGGGCCGAGCGCATGCATACGGGGGCTGGGGGGTGGGGGACCCAGTACAGCGATTTACACCCAAATACACTCAAGCACAAGCACCAGAGGACAGAAACAGGTACATTTACACATGGGAAAAATACAGCAGAACCAACATCTCCTGGAACACGGAGGAAGACAAGAACGCAGAGGAACACTTCAGTTACATTCAGGCGACACCAAAGGATTATTTTCAGCTTTTGTTTTGTCAGACAGTTATGATGCTGGGAATGGGAGTTTCTGTAAAAATGCATTGCTTCTACACTGAGCCGAAGGCAGACAGATTTACAGTCCCTCTTCCTGCTCTACGGTGGATCGTATGACAAACATACATTTATAATCACATTTGACCAAGTGCTAATATTTACGCATCATACAGTCTAATAATAACTGCAGCAGTCACATACGGAACATTGTACACAAAAGCCTCAAATAAAGTCACTGGAAATTGACGGACCTACATTACAAAAGGCAGTGAGCAATTTGGACTCAAAGGACTTTTGGAGGGAGCAGCAAAGTGTTCATGGGCGCCAGGGGCGTGAAGAGAATCTAGCCGTGGCTGGGCGGCGCTGCAGGGGTTCTACGGCTCAGGGCTGCAGTCGCCGATGCCCAAAGGGCATCGAAAGGGCCGAATACTCGCCGGGAAAGACGCTTTCTGTGGGTTTTTCTTAACAGCTCTTTAAAAAGGAGAAACCCATTCGCATGTAGGAGGGTGCAGATGAGGCCGATGCACAAAAAAACACGACACCCGAAGGTCGCTTTAAATGTCCCACAACGCATGAATGTACGCACGGAGAAATAAAGATGCATGCGGTATTTGGAAAAATAATCACGTTCTTTGGTTCAAATTGAAATGTTTGTAGAAGCAAAATGTTGCCTGGAAGCCACAAATGACAAAATGTACTGCGAGGTGCAAACATGGCGCACGATTTGTCTCTCGACCTCGGAGAGGTCTGTCCAAACCGTGGGAAAATGAAACCTTGGGCTTGTCGACTCATCGACAAATGGATTCTCACGGAACAGCGGGAAGGGGCGGAAGGATCGCGGAATTACTTCTCTTCAGGGCCACGAGGGTCACGTCACCTAACACGGATGAGCAGCTACTTCACGTCAAACTGCAAGTCGCATGCATGGGCGTATTTTACAGGGTACAACAGACTGAATTTCTCACTGCTACCACGACAAAAATACGTCGACACCCTACGGCACGTTTGATTTATGTGCTTTAACTCGCAGCAGAGTAAAAACTAAAAAAATAAATGATGTTCCACAGACAATGGCTGAATACAAGGGCCAGCAGAACCAGGTTACTTGTATTTCATTGCATTTACGGTATATGAATATATTTGCAGATTGTGTTGTTTTTTGTTGCTTCCTATGATGCAGCCCCACTTTCATATGAAAAATTGGATAACAGCGGGAAAGGCGTACAAATGAAATGCAAAAATGGCATGTTTTTCTCTACTGTTGTCAAAAGTTTCTTTTTCAAGCATATGAAACACAATCCTTATCGAGCAACCTATGAAGTTCACCAATTTATGGAGGATTCGGTTTTTTACGTTATGGGTTTTCTATAAAGCTTTTATGTAGCTTTTCTTCTAAAAATTGTGTGTTTGTGTCCTGCACGGGTGGCATGGGTACGGACACAAAAAGTCACTGTCACCCACTGCTGGACGAATGACAGATCAGAACTACCTGGCCTGGTAATTCCTGTCGCTTGTCATTCATTCTTGGCTTTCACATGCACTTAAGGCATTCAAAGCAGTTCTGGAGCAATGACTGTTGGGCATATATAGCGTATTAGTGCAGAGTTTTACCGCGATTTTACCGCAATGCACGGCCAAACACACTGACGTTCCTATCCTGCTTCTCACCCTGAAGGTCATTCCTTGTTTGCAGATTGTGGCAGCGTTTCCAAATTCTCTTTCGTACAGAATAAAACAAACCGTTTTGAACCAGCAAAAACCTGGTGGAATGTTCTGAATATCTGGAATGTTCTGGAATATTCTTTCCCTAAAGTCTTTTTTTTTTTTTTTGTCGTAAATGTGATTTAAATAAGATAAGAATGATTATGAGAGATGTCAGACAACTTTTTGTTCTGCTTCTAGTTAGAAGTGTGTTGTTAGCTGGAGGTTTTCGTCCAGCTGGACGCAGTTCTGCAGGACTGCGTGTCTTAAACATTTGTGAAAGACGATAACAATAAAACGAACGAACGAACAAACAAACAAGCAAACAAACAACACCTTCAGACTCCAAATCTATCAAAAAGTGAACGTGAACATTTTGACACATTGCCTCAAAACATGAAATACAACGCAATGTTAGACGTATCTTCTTAAACTGAATGCCTCAGTTCCCTTCATTTACCCCTTCAGAATTTAGGGTTACCACTTCCCAGCATAAACAAACTTAATAGTTTCACTCTTCAAAAGTATACAAACCTTTCCAAGGCTCTTTTCACAGTTTTTTTGTTTTTTATTTTTTTTTTTCAGATCATAACTAATGATTCTAAAAATGAGAAAATTGGTTCTTTCTATTACTTTGCTACCTGCCTATAGGCACAGCATTAATGTCAAATTCATCTTTTTTGGCTAAATATAAGTTTTTTTAACTTTTTTTTTTTTTTAAACTGAACATCACATGTGAACTTCTGCTACTTTTATGTAGGTTATACCGTGCTAACTTGCTCTTGTCAGAAGCAAAAACATCCTAAGGTGTGAATAACGTTCTAACAAACACAGTGCAACACCTGAAGAGTCTAAGCTCGTGCGCCTACAGCCCCTTTCCCCCCCATCCTCGCTGCGACCTCGGGGAGAAAGAAGACGGTATCTGCGCACGGATTCTACACACGAAGCAGCACACGCAACACGGAAGGCTGTCTGTTATTGCTGATCTGGGATCAGGACCCCATCAGTTAAACAAGCGACACAGGACAGCCTTGTTGGGGACAATATTGCACCGTCGTCATAGTCTGTTTTTATAAAGTTATTCGCTCAACATGACCTCAACCGGAAACAGAAATCTTCTACGCGACACTGAACATCTCTATATTTACATTTATGAAAAACAAAAGATATATAGCCCTCTATTTCCAATTGTTTGTGTTAGCATATTTTCGCTCTTGCGCAGTGTTTAAGCTTAGAACGAGAGTCCGCAGAGCCGTTTACCGGGGTAAAAAGCACCGAGACTGTCTGGCCCGCAGCTCCAGCTGTATGTGTGGTAAACAAGGTAAATCGTCGAAACGAACGTGTGATTCTCGCGTGTGGATGACAGGACAATGGAAACCGATTATTGCCTCAAGTCTTTATGCAGTTCACCAGAAAAGGCCAAACAAATGTCGACCGAACGTTCACAAAAGAACTCGCTGCCAGCATGCTTGAAAGCTTCACTTTGAATGCTCAGTATTTTCAAAATCTCAACGCCGTGTGCTCACATTTGTGCTCGCGGAACGGGCGAGCACAGATGCGTTCTGGCGAGTTCTGTTTGCTAAATAGACACATACGTACGTTGTGGATGCATAAATGCGAAAAGCAACAAAAAAACACACTAACACCTCGGTGATACGATTCTGAGAATTCTTCAAAGGTAAAAGTATGGCTTATACTCTTAGTCATTTTAATATCGTTTAGTAACTTATATATCTTCCTTTTTGTAATAATCCTTTTAAACCGGAGGCTATTTACAGATGGAACGGGGCAGGGGTGTATGGTTACTGTTCAGCTATATTCTAAGTCTCTGGGGGGGGTAGGGGTCGATGTGGGGGAGACGGTATATAAACGAAGGGGCATCACTGTGGTATGGACGAGTAGCTCTGTTACTTTTTATTGAATATGTCCTGCAGGGGTCCGGGGAGGTATTTCATCACGGTGTCCATGATGCCCTCCTCCTCCTCCTCAGTGTCACCGCAGCCCGTTGGCACGGCCTTCTTGGGGCGGGTGAGACTGCCCTCGGACGCCTGCTCCATGGCCGCCTGCGCCTCCGCCTCACGCTCCTCCTTCTTCTTGATCCCATACTGAAGAAGGCAAGGGGACAGTGAGAAAAAGCAACGTCAGCGCCTTTGCGTTCTCATTTATTCTTTTAGCCGATCTTTATGCACGACTCAGAATGAAGAAAGCGCATCGACGACGGATGAAGCGCTTTCCCAAATTTATGCATCCGTGCATTTCCGTGACCTCATCTCCAACTTCTACTCTATGTTCTTTCCTCTTCATTCTGACACCGAAAGGCTGTTTTGTCTGCAAAATGTGCCGGTGACGGCAACATTTATGGCATACGTAGTCGTAGTCGGCAGCATTTAGCAACCGGCTACGTCCAGTTAAGAGACATCGGCGTCCTTGTTTCATCTGTGTAAGCTGACTGTGTCCAGAACTCAAGGATATGAATTCTTATGCAAGCAGCATATTTAACTTCTTCCATTTTCTTTATAAAATTTGCAAACAAACTGCTCATTTAGGCTCTGACAATTTAATGCTACAGCATGTGAGTTCACAGCAAAAATACAAAAATCAGCGTAAGCTGAGATGTCGACAGCTTTCGATAGGTTTGAATACTTTCGCAAGACGCCGTAGATAAGCACGGCAGATGGTGCCTTGGCTTCATTTTTATTGCGACCGTATGAAGTCTGCATCGTACCCTAATCCTTCACTTGCAGGTGTTATCCGTTATTTTATAAAAGGCATCTTAAACTCGACATCTTCTGGTTGCAACCCCACCACATTACCTGCTGGCACAGAACTTACCTTGCAGACTTGTTCACGTACGGCGCTATTAAACAACTGACATTTAAAGCAAGCAGCCAGGCGAGAGGGAAGTAAAGGTTCCCCGCTCGCCTTAACTGTGACACAGCTATGAATTCTAATGAGAAGCTAATAGCTGAATTCTGAGAGATCCGTTTCCCATCATATCTTTAACCTAATTGAAATCACAGCGGTCTCCTCAACACTGACACTAGCAGGGGGTGGAGGTCACAGTCTGCTTCAAATGACGGAGATGAAACAAAACCCCTCCTCCCTGCTGGAGGTGCACGACCTTGGCGCCACATGGACCCGAGCATCAGCCTCTCCAAAAAAATCACAGTTATCCCATTAAAGCCCTGCAATTCATTTCATTTTATCCAAATCACGGCGAATGCTGGGCTTTGGGCCGTACGGATGTGCGGTCCAGGGTAGAGATACATTTTGGCATAGAAGGAGCAGCCGCTCGGTGAGATCTAGGCACCAGGATTTTACTCAGAAGGCCTGGGCCGCCTTGGAACCGAATCCGTTGTGAAGGTGTGGAACTCGGCACCACCTGTGCGCCAAAGCTGTGACCCATTTAGTCCAGGGCGGGACAACCTTTTACTTTTGGTTCCTGTGTGGAGGATTTCCTTCTTTCTTGTGAGAATCGGCTTCCCGCCGCAGGGTTAACCTCACACGTGGTCAACAACAAGGTGCGACGGCACCGTTTTCGGACTTTAGCGACTGCGCTCGGAAGCACGTGCCGCTGCTAAACGCTCACGTCGCCAACCAAATAGGTGCTACCTGCCAGTAATAAGAGCCTCAGACATGTGCATTTCTTACAGGCATACAATAAATATTAATAGATTTAAATCATACATTATTTATGTTCGGTACCACACGGCGTCTTTGAGAAAGGCAAGAAATTGCTGTACGTTATAAAATATTTTGTATACCCGGCTCATTTTGCAACTCCGGTGCCTACTTTGAATGCATAATGTGTTATTTCAACACATTTCTGCTGAAATAAGTATGTGTCGCCATTTTCTAGTTGTCGCCCCCCGGTTTCTCAGTTAGCGGTCGGGTGCGGTTAGTGGCAAAGTTGAGTTGCGATTAAGCAGGCAGCTTCTGTGCTAATATTATTTATCACCGGTTTCAGAAAACCCGCGTCTGTACGCTCCGCCTCTCATAGCGATTCGCCGTCCGCACAGCTGGCTGATTTTCATTGTCTCGGTGGAGGACAAGTACCTTGACCGAGGGTACTAAAGTGTGCGGCGGGATTTGAACGTGGCTCCTTCAGCTCCAGGGTAACGACTCTAACTGCTACGCCACCTGCTGTCGTGTGCGTGCGCCTGTCGGATGCTGAGAGGTGCAGGCCTCGGTGACCGTCCGGGAAGCGGGAACAAGTACTGGACCCAGGCCTGTCCGCTGGAGTCCCTGCCTGGTGCTGAGGGAGGGGGGTTGTGATGGAGAGACCCACTGGCGTGGCTTGTAGATCCTGGTGCAGCCGAGTGGAAAATGAAAGCCAGGCCGCTGAACAGCAGAGAGCTTTCACTGCCCTTTTCATAATGGAGAGATGCAATCTGACTCTAAGTGCCTCCCAGGAGGCCTTTGCAGGCGGGGAGGGGGATCAGAGATGGGTGTGGAGATGGAGACCAGACCCACTCCCTCCTGTGGGCGCAGCGACCCAGGAGCTGAGCTCACCCTCGCACCGCACCCCGCCGAGAGCTGTTTTCTGCTTATCCAGAATTCTGAAGGTTAATGTGTCGCTTGCACAAGACATGGAGGACCTCACACGTGGAGTCGGGGAATTGGATGGATGATGACTTCATAATGGCTTCAGCCGAGGGTAAACTATGCAAATCCCATCCGTTGTGCACACTTCGAAGCAGAAAGGGAGGTGTTTCGGTCCCCTCACGGAACAGCGGGCGGAAGACAGCCTCGATCTTCCTGCATCTGCAGATCCACAGGGCCAGGTGCCCGCATCGCTCTTCAGCATCGCTGTGCAGCGTCACCGTCCATCATCATCTCTGTCCGCAGAGCCCGATCGCCTCTGGAAAACACTCATCTCCATTCAGCTGTGCCACCATAAACCAGGCCTACAATCCTGTGTTTTACAGCATTTCACACCCACGACGATGCCTGTATGCTGCAAGACTTTCAATATTTGAAATTCTATTTTTATTTATTTTTTTTACTCGCAGCTGCCCATCTCGTGCGTTACATAAGAATATTTTAGTCACGTAATAACAAAATAAGCTCTTCAGAGACATTGCGGTTTTCAGACCTCGGATGGGAGAAGCTATTCCACCGGTAGCAAAGTAGTCGGCGTGAATATTTACAGGAAACTTTAGAGATAGGGTTAGCTGCAGATGAAAGGGATTCCACACGGTATCGCTTGCACCGCATTATTACTAATTCATTGATCTGGCGCCCTTCTCAAAGTGAGAGATTTGTACACAAAGCTACTTACACTGATTTTACCCACTTATACACCCAAGTTTTTTGTGCTGCATCAGTTCAGGTTTAGTAATCTAAAGGCAATGCAGCAAACCAGGGCTGTTTGGGTGGGAGGCGACAGCTGAAACGCTAATCCAAGCCGAGCAACAGCGGTTGACACTTGGCGAAAAAGACTCACTGCTTGGTACCATTTTTTTCAGCATTTTTTCCCCTCTTTTAGACGTGGTAGCGGCCGAGCGCCCCGCGACGCATGCAGATAGACGCACGCGAGCCAACTTGCAAAGAGCAGATTTGTGCCATCTGAACGGATTCCCGAGGTTGGCATTAAGAGCGTCCTTAAAAGCAGATCGATGGGGTCGCCGTCACGTTGTGAAGGTCACCAGCACGCCTTGTATGGCGCACATCTCAACAATGAGGCCAGCAAAAGTCTTTCGACCGAACCACCAGACCGCTGCGTTCATTCTTTTAGCCTTTTGTAGGTTTAATTTTTCTCCATTTAATTTACATCAAAGGATTTCTTTTCTTATGTTAAGATACTTTTAAGCCTCAAAAGAAATAATTTTACATGGACCAGCACACGATGCCACCGAGTGTAAATGTTTGTGAGCTGCGGCTCAGCGCGTTTTATTCACGTCCAAAAGTGTCTTCAGCACGTCAGGTGTCCTTGGCCAAGTTTGCCGGCTGACTGTTTGATGAGAACGTCTGAAAGAAACGGGAAGAAGAGTCGATTCTCTTTTGGGTGCCGAACGCCTGTTGTTTATTCTTCCCCCGATTTTGACGCGCTGTCTTGCATCTGCAGGTCAGGCTGATGAGGCCGTGGCAGCAAAGAGCCGAATCCCGAAGCGGCGTCAGTCTCAGCTCCACACAACTCGTCCGAATCAAAGCCACGTCGGAGCGGCGCCGTCGCCTCTGTTTACCCCCCCCCCCCCATAAGGCATCCTCAGGATGGCGTCGGCGCTCTGCCAATCTCCAAACTTTCAGCAAGTTTCTCTAGGTTACGCCACACCGCACTCCCCGAGCTCCTCTTTAAATAGACTTCTGTCTCTGTTCCATAAGCGGCACCGAGTTGCATTGTGGGTAATGCCCCTGAACGGGCTCCTTTGTTTGCGTATCTGTGCCTCTGTTCTCCAAAATGAATTTCAGAGCATCTTCCAGGTTTATATAAAACCACATTTTCATTAATGTGAACCCTTGCCACAGAGTGACTTGTTTTGGAATGTTTTTGTTCAATTTCGGTCCTCTGCTCAGTTTTAATAGCAATAAAAATGCTAAATTATTTACAGCCGAAATCGTCTAAATCCGCGCAGCCCCCGGTGCGCCCGAGGCAGCTCCCCATGAAAGCGGTGGCCTTCGGACCTGTGGGGCAGGTGGAGGCGTGCGGCAGCTCGCTGTGTTTGAGACGTTGCCACACAGTAAACAAAACCAGAAGGAGACCTGGCATTCCTACATAACAGGGTGGAAAATCGATTTTGCAGGGAGCAGCCCGGTTCTGGACTTTTTTCCCAATGAAAAGGCACCGCCAAACACTGCATCTCACTGAAAGGCGCCGGTGGGAAGAAGAAGGACGGCCTGAGATCGAGCCTGCGGCCCGCACCATCACGTAAGGCGGGTTGTGCAGAGCTAAAACCCGCATTAAAAGCTGTTTGGTGAGCACTGATTTACAAAGAATGATCGCTCAGCCGAGCCCGAGAACCCCCCATGCCGCACAGGTCCACATAATTCTGTCATAATTCTCATCTTTGTCAGAGAGAATAAATCAGTTAATTTTGGTCTGGGAATTAGGATCCCAGTCACATCCTCAACGCGTGTCCCTTTAAAGTGACAGCTTCCTGCTACGCCTCCAGAGATTCAATTAATCAATGTGTTCTTGCCATTAGCAGCGTGGAAAAAAGTTATCGAAATAAGACTTCTAAATAAATCTGAGAATAATTAATTGTCTTAGACACCATCGCCGTTTCAAAAGTCCAACCAAGCAAGACAAATAATTCTATTTATGAAAACTTATTTGTGTTTCTCTTGTTTCATTTCGCTGGGAAATAAAACTCCAGAGGGACGCTGTTGAGTGCTTGGGGTTTCGACAAATTCAGCTTCCTCCCATTATAGTTCATAATTTAAATCTTTTTTGGAACCATAAAAAACACTGGCTTACTTAAAGGGTGTTTATTCAGCTATTTTAAAGGTTATTAACAATGAGTCTGATTTGCCTCCTGTATTAAACCTCATCTCAGATTTTGCTTTGATAGACAAAAGTGTTTTCATTGTCCTAGTGTATTTTGAAAGGAAATATACGATGGTCTGACTTACAATTTTTCAACTTTACGATGGTGTGACAGCAATGCACATTCAATAGAAACCATACTTGGAATTTTCAATTTTTCCCAGGCAAGTGATATGCAATACGATACTCTCTTATGATGCTGGGCAGCGGCACCGATCCACATCTTCCACGCAGTCGCTAGTGTATTTAACCGATACTCGACAGCGTTCTGTTTTTTTTTTTTTTGATTACCCCCCCCCCACCCCACCCCCCGTATCTGCTGGTAAGAAGAAGAAGAGGAAGGCAATTACTCTTGAGGAAAAGCTCAAGATAACTGCCCAGCATGAATAGCAAGACCATAATGACTGTAATGACTTCTAAGCTAGGCTAGACTAGGCTATGATGTGCGGTAGGTGTTATGGCATGGGTTGGTGGAAACAATCACGAGACACCATGGTAATAAGTTTAAGTTCCATTAAACTCTTTACCGAGTTTTATTTCCGACAAAGAGTATTGTTGTTAGCCGAGAACTAGCGCTAAACGTTAGCGAATAGCAGTAAACAAAACGCAGTGGTGCCACATTCCAAAATAAACAAAATACAAGGTCTTAGCAAGATGGCGCTCGCAGGAGACTTCCCAAGGGGAAGCGGAAGCTGAGCACTGACAGGAAGTCTGGGTAGAAACTAAATCCCATTCGCAATTGGTTCCTGCACCAATCAGTCCTCCGGTCAGCGCTCCGTCTGAAGACGGGGGGGACCGCTTATATTTTGTTGCTAAAGCGGCCACAGATGTGACAGTAGGTTGGGTTTATTAAATGCATTTTCAACTTTTGATATTTTTGACTTGCAATATTTTTGATTTACGATGGGTTTATCGAAACAAAACCCCATTATAAGCTGGGTACCATCTGTACTTTAATGTTTTGTCTATAACTATTGGTTTTTATGCAAAATACATAAATACACTATGTGGTTTATTCAGGTATTCTGCTAGAAAGTTAACATATGAACTTCAGGATAATTCTAAAGGATTTTGGAATAGAGTCACTGTCCTGTAGCTGTCATTAAATAAGGCGACTTGCTGCGCTTATGCTGTGTTGGCTAGCATCTGCCTGTTTTTGCATTTTCTAGGCCTGCTCATTCTGTTTTGTCCATCACAGCAGACATCTTAGCTGTTTTCAGAATGACCACGACATTCTCGGTCCTCTCCTCCCTTAGGGCTCTGGGTGCTAAGCGGGGGTGTGCATGCACACGTACGTTTCATTTCCAGATTAAGACTAAGGACTGACTGATGCCACTTGCGGACCTTACAGATGGGCTAAAAATACCCCCTCTGGATTTCTTCACCCCGCATGCCGACACTTGCGTGTCACTAAGAAAAGCTGCTGTGCACACTGCCAGCTAAGTCAATTTTCCCTTTTCTGAGGCCTGCATCAAGTGAGGGCACGGCTTGTTTTGCACGTCAGCAGCGCTGCGTTCGAGCAAATCGGCAAACTAGGCAGCCTGTTTTACTTTTCATTCATACTTCCGTGCCCCCATTTAAAATGAGCATTTTGCGTTTCTTTGCATAATGCGGCATAACTGCCACGCACTGAAATTTAGGACCCGTAAGCACAATATGGTTTATATCAAAAATTACACACATCTGAAAAGGAGGGTTTTGTCTTGATAACCTCAAGGAGGACAACAGGGGATGTGTACTTTTCAAAGAAGGCCCCCCCATGTTCTCCTTGATTACAAACTTTGGATATTACCAATACAGAGGGTCCCCGAGCTACGATGGTCCCACTTACAATTTTTCGACTTTATGGCGGTGCGATAGCGATGCACATTCAGAAGAAACCATACTTTGAATTTTGATTTTTCTCTCATGACGCTGGGCACCGGCAGCAGTCGGCATCTCCCAGTCTGCTATGCGGTGTATTAAATGTATTTTCAACCTACGATATTTTCAACTTACGATGGGTTTATTGGAATGGAACCCCATTGTAAGTCGGGGACCATCTGTATTAGTAATATGATCAATATTATTAAAACTGTCTGTATTACCACATTAAGGCGCCGTTAGTGCTAAGAGGACTATCAGTGCTGCTAGTATTGCCAATGTCACTGATATGTTCTACACCCTGGACTCATTGGCCAGCCCCACCGTTTACACACAGAGACCCTGAAAAACAGGCCGACATGCCACCTACTTGCTACTGGTCTTTCACCATCACCACCACAGCTGTACCTTATCTCTGATGCCTTGTCGGATCGACTCCCTCTCCGCCTCCATCCTGGCGTACTTGGCCTTACGCTCCTCCTCCTGCTGCCTCAGTGCTTCCTGCCGCTCCTCCTCCTTCTTCTCTGCATCAGGGTCCTTCTCCTCTTCGCCACCTAGCATTTTCCCCATGTCCTTGGTGGCCCCTTTGGAGGAACAGGGAGGATAAACAAATGTTTTGGGACAAACTCGGGTCATTGACCTCTGGCTTTTAACTGGCAAAGGTGCTATCAATTTTGTAGGCATGCTGCTGGTGTCTAAAACATTGTTCAACATTTTAAAAGAATGACTGAGCCATTCTTAAAACAGCATCATAAAAATCTTGAAAATAATATTTCCCAGAAAGCTGGACAAAATTAAATTTTCTTCTTCAGACAACTCTAATATAAGAGCATGGCTTTTAAGTTGCACATCAGTTTTGCTACGGCGATTATGGGTCTGCAACGCATGAGCGGTCCAATTTCTGCAGTGCTCAGCCACATGATGTGCGTGCACACACTCACATACACATCAACAATACGTGAATGAATTCTGCAGCTCAGCACGTTCTCTTTCCATTTTTCCGTAGCCCACATACCACGGATTTCCTCGGTAGCCCTTGCATTATGGGTATTTTATTTAAATGAGCCCTGGGTTCCCTCTGAAAATCAACATTTTGACAATTTCACCCCAGTGGTCCTTGAGCGCAACCACCTTACAGTCATACAAGGGGCAGGAAGACCGAATTTCTTGCCTCACTTATGAGGGAAATGCCAGGACATGGCCATCTGCTCCATCAGAACCCAAAATGCCCCCTGGCATTGTCAATGGGGGTGGCGTGTGGATTGGTGCCATGCAAGGATGTAGACTGAGACTTTCTTATCTCCCACTAAACAGGCCACCCCTTCAAAATTCCTCTCACCTCCTCTAGCATGAAGAGCGACCCTGAGATTCCACATCGAAACCTGTGAATCATCGCAGCCCAGCGTTCAAACATAGTTGAAAACCCAGATCTTTAATGATTTATGTACATATAACTCATTTGCAAACGTTAATAACTCGACAGCTGTTTTCCTCTTTTGAATTTTTACTGAAGATCAACCTCACGCAAGCCACAGCTGGCCAGCCCTCTGAAGGAGAAAAAACCACGAGTCAACTTAACAAGTTCACAGTGCTGGAAAATGGTGCTAACTGGAAAAATGCAATTAAAGGTTTTGCATGATGGATGTGGAGCAGCGGGAAAATTCAGATTGGTACCACGTGCGGGATGAGAGTTGCGGTATCACAAATCTTCCATCCAATTCCAATGAGAGACTTTTGGAAACGATTACTGCTGTTGTGAAGAATGTGTAAGGAAGACAAATGATTATTCTCTGTATGAGGTGTGTGTGTGTGTGTGTGTGTGTGTTTGTTTTACTGTATCTGAGTACAGGATTGTAATCAAACTGTTGCTGAATGCATTTAATAGGGGACTGAGGAGCGCTTTAGGCAGGATTGTACCATCTTGCTGCTGGTGTTTGCCATATGGAAAGATGAACATGAATATCTTTTCCTGATGATTTTGATTCACACAAATATGATCAGAGAGCTTGTTTATATCGCAGGTGCTTTTAATGCTTATGCTACACCTGATACTGTTAATATTTTAACCTCAAGCAGTTACAGGAATGCAGTGGTCAGCAGCCAAAACCACTCCCACCAGGCAAGAGGAAACGAGCACAAGGTGCAGCCATTTAACCCTTATGGAGGTGTGCCTTAAAGATACCGGCATACATTTTTTACTTGTTTATTTTTTTGGACTTTGATTTGTCTTAAACTGATATAGTAAATTATGACATGCAAGTGGAGAAAAATTTGTGCAAGCACCCAGTGTTGCT
Organism: Heterotis niloticus; assembly: GCA_018136845.1. NCBI lineage: Eukaryota > Metazoa > Chordata > Actinopteri > Osteoglossiformes > Osteoglossidae > Heterotis > Heterotis niloticus. The sequence goes on from CM030888.1 coordinate 1,919,511, forward strand.
GGGTTCTGTCCCACATCAGCTGTACCTTTGTTAGGGTTATGCACCTTTACTCTTACTTGCCCTCAAATTGGCAGCTTTCTGGTTTCAGGTCAGCAGCCCCTCCCCCCAACCCCCGTCCTGTCCTGTGCACAATAACTACGTCAGTCCAACTCGAGGAGCTAGTATTTGACCTCAGCTGTTGCCGGCATCCTTTAAAGGACAGCTGTTAGGGTGTGAAATGCATCCACAGGGGAAGGAGAATGAGGGGCTGAAGTCTGCAGGGATGAAATTGTGATGCTTGACAAATGGAAAAACGTACAGCACTTTTCCTTACCCACCCCCTGCTGTCTGATGGAAGGCGGCAAAACCCATGTAGGAGCCATTTGTATGAAGCTGAAATGACCGCAGTCCTCTTCCTGCATTTCTGACCAGGACCAATGTTACACATTTGGGTTTTGGTTAAATCAGAACTTCCTCTCTTCCAGCAACTTACAAGTCTCCTTTTTAAAGGGTTTTATTTGTTTTAGAATACAGATGGTCCCCAACTCACGATGGGGTTATGTTCCGATAAACCCATCGTAAGTGGAAAATGCATTTAATTCACCAAACCTACTGTTATGCCTGTAGTCGCTTGAGCAACAGAACGTAGGCTGTCTCTCTGCCCCCGTCTTCAGACTGACCACTGATTGGATGACTGAATGGAATAGGAACCAGGATTTAGTTCCTACCTGGACTTCCTGTCAGTGCTTAGTTTCCGCTGCCCCTTGTGAACTCTCCTGCAACTGCTGTCTTGCTAAGACCTTGTATTTTGTTTATTTTGAATTGTGGCAATTGTGTTCTGTTTTTGTTTACTGCCAATCGCTAATGTTTAGCGCTAACTCCTACCTTAAGGTAGCACTCTTTGTCGGAAACAACACTCAGTAAAGAGTTTAACGGAACTTAAACTTATTACCATGGTGTCTCAGGATTGCTTCCACCCACCCACGCCATAACACCTACTGAACATCAGAGCCTAGCCTACCTTAAAAGTCACTATGGGCTTTCCGCTTTCATGCTGCTTTCAGAGACACAGAAAAACGCTGGCAACACAACAGAATATCCGTTGTTAACATTAGCAACCGCGTGGCAGACTGGGAATTGTGGATCGCTGCCGCTGCCCAGCATTATGAGAGTGTATAATGGAAAAAAATCAAAGTTTAAAATTCCAAGTTAGGGTTTCTACTGAATACGTATCACTGTTGCACCATTGTCAAGTCGAAAAATTGTAAACTTGTGGACCGTCTGTGCAGTCTTCTACTCAGCTTGATAGTTTTACCTTTTAGTACTCGTATATTTCAACACTTTTTCCAACTCTGGTTAATTTCAGCTGCCATCTTCTTCACTGCACCACCTGCTGGTGTTACTGTTGAAGGAATCTACCGAACTGTGTCACCCATACGTGTTAATGTTACCTCAGGTACCAGAGATCAGACAATGTGGTCTTGAGCTTTTTCCAGGGACTCTGAGAAAGCAGTGTTTTATCAGCTGTTCAGAGATGACCCGGTCATCTGTGGTTAGAACAGTATTCAGCCCCTTGGGGTGGGTTTTACAGAACCTGAACAAAGCAGAACAATCCGTGGCCTGCAGTGCTAAAGCAGCCTTTTTAAATGATTTATCCAATTAGGTGGCCTGTATTCTACCACGGATCTTCTGTAGTTACACTCATGGGTAATTAAACCCGATCACAACAAAGTTGCCCCACAGACTGCAGTGCAGCTACGACACGGCAGAGCTCTGTAAGGGTGTTTATGTTTCAAAGCACCATAAGCTCTCTATTGCATTATTAATATGAGGCGTATTGTATAATAATTCACTGGGAGAATCTGCTCATTTCCACTACTCAGATATTCAGGAAGCTCCTCTAGTGTCCGCATAACAAAATTTTGCCCAGTTTTTGATCTCTTGATCTCTTTTGATCTTTGATGGTTAGATGACCATTTTAGAACCCACAATCTAAAACTCTGGTCTGGACCTCTTTTCCTGCATTTGCGTTCAGAGAAGTAAATGAGCTGCAGTTTTGTTCCATGAAAGAACTTAAAGTTGAAGGTAAGAGTAGACGGGGATGAGTCTTCTGTTCTGTTTGTTACTGTGTTATGCTAATATGGTTGACTGTATGCTTTATGCTCGCCGATCCACTGTGTGAAGGTTGCTGATCTTCCATGTGTGACTGCAGCAACAAGGATGTAATCCCAAGACCACAACTCTGGTGTCCTTCAAATACATAAGAAGGCAACTAGCTTAATATTGTCTGCCATTACTTCTTTGCTCCATCTGTAATCCATGACTGCTTGATCCAGATCTTGTGGTGCTTCATCTATGTATGTTCTGCTCCTCAGGCGGTGGTGTCCTTGCGGAAAGTTACATTTATTGGCCATGTTTATGGAGAAAGTTTGTCATACTGACCTGCTGTTCTTCAGAAGCCTCCCCTTGCTCAAAGGTAATGGTGAAATGATGTCTGTAGACACACGGTTCCAGTGATGAACAAACTGGATATCTTACAACACGAGGATATCAGAGGAGCATCTCTGAGGTTTCCCGTGTATCCGTGAGCAGTAGAGGGTATGCATGGCTCTGAAGCTGAATTATAGGATGCGGTGAGAAAAGGGAAACCTGACGGTGCAAGAACCCTCCAAAGACAGGAGGATTTAACCTGATTTCCAAGTGGCAGCGAGGCCAGGGTGCGTTATGGGCTGGAGGCAGCTCGTATCTGTGTCAGTCTTGTGAAAAAGAAGGGCAAAGCTGTCCGTAGGCACATTTCCGCCGCTTTTTAATGATCCATTCTCCACTGCTATCGCACTAGCGCAGGCTACCTTGCCTTTCAGGCCACGGTGGCACTGAGATGAGATAGCAGGCAGCTGCAGTGCACTGCCACAGCGTCGCCCATGGAGGACGGCCATGCCATGAGTTATCACTCCCTTCCAGGAGTACTGGATGTCCACACCCATCATGGGACCCTTGCAATGGCATGTCAGGACCTTGCCAACATGGACAGATTAACTGGGAAAATGTGAGGAAGCTGTGCATCTTCAATGTACAATAGGGAACAGCCCAGGCGTACGTCTGAATGCAGATGTTAGGGAAACAAACGGACCACAAGAGGGGTTCGGCTCGAGGCTCCGTTGGCCGCAAGGGGTCTCCTTTGCCTCATTAGCAATACGATGGCTATCGAGCAGACGTCCACCAGTGTTTCTCCTGGTTCCCAGTTGTGGCTCACGGCAAAGCATCACAGGTGCTGGAAAACGATTACCCACAATTCACTGGCCTGACAGAACAACGCGCGCCACGACCCGCGGCTCCCGGAGGAAACCAAACACCCCTTTTCTTTGTGTCAAGACGAAGTTAGAATTTAATCAAAGCAGTGCAGCTGATGGTGAGCTGAGAACCACGAGGACAGAGGAGCAGTGAGCACAGTGGCTAGGAAAACTTATTACGGCTTTGTGATGTGATTTCCCCTCCTTACGTTGCTGCTGTGCTAGGAGAGGAAACTCCCAGGTACACACGTCATCTCTGATCAAACAGCAGCTCCCGCTCTGCTCGACAGAACCATTAGTTCTCTCCAGCCCTAATCTCCTGGGGTATTGACCTGCGTTGTGACTGAAATCCCCAAATGTTTAATAGCTGCCTTGAGCTCCTGCCAACAATTAACGGCTGTGGTCCAGACATCTGCAGCTCCGGTCTACAGGCCGCATCATCTCTGAGGAGCGGGGTATTGGTAGCCAAAGGGAGCAGGCCATGCGTCACCGGTGAGTTCTCTCTGCATGTTGGCAGTGATTCTTTAAACTTAAATTGGGAAATGAGGAGGGTCAAAATAACACTGAATGGGCAAAGAATTCAGCAGGTAATATAATGGTTCGAGCTGTCATTTTACCACCTTTTGTACCGTGCTCCACATCCCCGCTCCTGCTGTAGTACTATTGATCCAGGTATTTTCCCTGAGTTGATACAGTAAAAATTACCCCTAGGCACAAATGTGTAAATCACAGCCAGCCGCATAGTGTACAAACCTTACATTGTGAATCACCTTGAGGAAAGGTTACAGCTATGAGAAGGTTAGCAATAATAAACGTATACATTAAGAAAAAATCTGAAGGAAATGTCATAGAAACATTTTCCTTAATTGTATAACCCAAGGACACCGAGGGGCTTGTCCAACCGTGTTATGACTTTGTTATAAAAATAGTTTGCTGGTGGAAACAATTTAAAGCAGCCTTCAAGGTCAAATGGAGGAAAACTGACTCCCCAATCTGTGAGGACGAGCTCACTGAGCCATGGCACCAAACCGATAGTCAATATTTGAGTCTCCTGTTCAAAACATCTTTATTTCCAAGAGGAAAGTTGCTTATGAAAACCTTAAACCGAGATTTCAGAGAAAACGGCAATTAGTGTCATGCCTGCAGGTGTATTCCGCCTCAAAGACGTTCTTCCGCAATCGCTCGCCCTTGGATGCCACGAAGCAGAGATCTAATGTCATGGGGACTCAAATCAACAGAATTAAGAGGGCAAACAGCTGCACCGTCTCTGCTGTTCATTTGCCATGCAGAAGAGAAAGGAACTTGGAAAACAAATGGCTTTTGCAGTCAAGAATCAAATTTACAGTCCTGACTTCCTCATATTTGGCATTCGTTCTGGCAAATGCATTGATGATCCAGAAATGTAACAGCCTGTGTTGGGTCAGTATGGGACAGAACGCATTCTGGCTTCAACACACGCCCCAAACCACATGGTAAATTATGTTGCACCTAATGGATGTGCTACACGCAGTGCTTTTTTTTGCTTATGATCTGTTACAAAGGTCTTTTTTACATGTAACGCCTCTGTGAAACCTCGATTCCATTCAGCTGCATGCAACTACTATAAATGTTGCCTGACCACCATCAGAAAGGAAAAGCCAGGCCACCGCGGTACTGTGGGTCCAAACCCTGGGGTGGCACCGCAGATTGAGGGAATTCAGTTAGCTGAACAGATAGTTAAAAACATCTTTCACTTTCACGTGGATTGAATGAACCACATGCATTTGCTTTGTGTAAATTCACTCATATTGTGTAGCACTACAGTAGTGGCAGGGAAATTAAAACAGTTCGATCAGCTATGTAATGTCAGTATTCTCCATTATTAATAACGTTTATTTTCATCTTCATTCCTAAGTTCGGTAGAAAATAATGCAAAGGATTGGCAGCAAATAAAAAAACAAATTCATTTGCCATAAATCAAGGTATGAGAGCTGAGAAAGAGATTTTGTCAGTAAAATATTTGTTATGCTTCCACTAATGATTCATCTCTGGGCGTCTGGATTTACCTGTAGCCTCCACTCCCTTTACCTTGAAATCCCAGACTGAACTGATCGATCAAGTCTGTGCATTCTTTCTGCTCTGCAGCTTCAGGAAACCACAATGTTTTTCCACAGCATCTAAAAATTCTCTACAAAAAACCACTTTCAAAGCCCAGTTCTGGCACCTTTGGGCTGCATATTACTCAGGGGATTGACCCACTTTAAAAATGACCGTGACCATGATTGAAAACAGCATCCTCGCAAGGTCAAACCAGTGCACCAGTGTGTAGCTGCTGAAATTCTGCATGCAAACCTACAATTGGACAACTACACTGTCAGTCCCAGGGAGAGCAACCTTACTGCTCGAATGATGACCAAATGCCATTTTAAGCAAATTGAGGAAATATTATAAAAATAAAGCGTGTCGATCCAAAATGAAAACATTTTCAGTATTTATTTTATGTGACCCAGTCCCAACATGTGCCACTTCATTTGAAGAGCAGAGCGGAAATAAAAAAATAATTGGATACGTACGAATAGATTTTGCCCTCGACCACGAACACCGGGGATGAGCGAAATAGTGCAACGCGCAGCCTTGGGCACAAGCTTCATTTTAGCTGAACTCATGCGCTCCACATACTGTAAGTGAGCGTTTCACTTTGTGTTGCTCTGCGAGGGAAATAAAACGGTGGCGAAAATAATTACAGCTTAGGGGGCTGTTTCTTGCCAATTCGCTGCGGTGCCGCCAGGGTCACCAAAGGGGCTCAGCCATTAGCGATTTTATCGAACGCTAATCTCTCGCCTCTGATAGAGGAGGTTGGAAAAGGTGAGGGGCCAGAAAGGTTGTGCGTGTGCGTGACCGCCTGGTTTGCTCACTAATCACGGTTGCAAAGTTGGTAGCTCAAGAAAAGTTGGAGTCCTCTGTGCTATTAGGGAATGACCATTTTGAAACCCCCCAAATTAAAAGCAGAACTTATTATATTGGAGCAACACCATCCCTTCCACAAGCCCACCTTTGAATAACTTCAGAGGTTTCATTTTTTACTGTCGTGGTCAAAAGGCCAGCTGATGACGTGGTCAAGATGGAGTCCGTACAAAAAAAGCAGCATAAAAAACCAATCTTTGCTCAAGTCGCCTTCGCCAAGGCTCCATTGTGTGAGCGCCATAGATCCTTGAACCGTGCCATCAGTCTCCAGACATGTGCAACCCTTCAGAGGGGATCATTTTGGGCAGTGGCTAAGGTCACGCTAAGACAAGACGCTGAGATGCGGTAACGCTTTCTGTCCCAATCGCTCCCAATTCCAAGAAATCTCAGCGGAATCAGGAACGGGGGTTGTGGGAAATGGAAGTGAGAACAAGTGGGCCAAGGCGGAGCCTGACTTGTTGATTCACAGTTAGTGCCATCCTTCTTGGTATTTGGTGCATTAACCTTGTTTGAGGCCCAAGCTGCTGCGGGGGGGGGTGGCCATCTGTGCAGCTGTCCTATGAATTTCAACCCTCAGGAAGTCCCCAAGCTCCTATTTCTGCTTCTGCGCCTCCTGAGTGTGAGCGATAATGTATGCAAAAGTAGGTCGAAACAGGTGCCAAAACCCTTAAACAAACCCATCGCGCAGCGCATAACCTTTCCTGGGAAAAACAGACGAGTTTTCGTGCGAGGAGTCCTCATCTTCATTACACGACTCTGGCCTTAAATATGGCTCGTAAAAGTGTTCTGAAGGCGCGTGACTGCCGACGGTCCGGTTACGCAACCCCGCATCTACTCTGCAGCCAAAAACAGACTTGCCACCTGGTCTCTGCACCAAGTTTTAAATAAAACAACAAGCATTGTTTTTGTTGTTTTAGTTTGGGTCCAATTGCCATGTTTTCCCCCTCAGCTCGGGTTCAGCCGGTTCTTGTAAATGCCATTATATCTATTACTGAAGGATGTTAATAACCGACGGTGCATGTGGGTGTTGACAGAAGGAAGGCTGAAGTGCTTACAACAAGGGCTTCTCTTCTGACCCCCCCCCCCACTCCTCGGTGTATAATAGGGTGGATGGGTAATGGAGACACAAGTAGTTTTACAACATTGGTCCAGGGTGTGAAGTAATGGCAGAGCGCAAGCAGAGATCGATATGCACTCCATTAGCAGTGCACCTGTTGCTCCTTGGGGGGTTGCGGATTGGCATCGTATATGGGGTAATCTCCTGCCATCAAGGGTGCACTTGCAAAGCCTGGGGTGAAGCTCGGGCAGGTGGGTCGGGTCTTTCGGTTGGCGGGGCCTTGCTGTGAACTGCATCTTTGAGCGAAAGGTAACTTTGCATGGAGGGCACCTTAAAGCGGGCAGCAGCTTTGAGTGGACGGTACCTTTCTTTGTGAGTGGGTGGCGCGCCCCTCAGGGGTTTGAGGGAAGCTTCAAGGAACGGCAGAGATGCTGAGCGGAGGCAGAGGGCGAGAGCAATACACCGTCCATATGGGCTCCCACCTCTGCAAAGGGATCGATGCGTCACCGCAACCGGCAAGAGCCGCTCACTCGGAAAATTAACCTTTGAGCCGCCCGCTGGAGCCGGCTGCCAGCGCCTGCGGATCTTCTTCCGAGAGGACGCGAGCGCTCGGTGCCGTAAAAATGCCAGGTGCCGATTTATAGACCATGCGCTCATGGTAGAAATCCCCTGAATCAGGCCGGCTGACAACCAGGGCCATAAACAAGGGGGAACTCCGGACTGCGGCAGAAAAGGGCCGCTCCCGATCCGCCATTCCTGGCTAAAAGTGTCATCCTTGGCCCGAACACCATACCCTCCTCCGTCCCATCCGTGCCAGCGGTGAGCAAACACAAATTAATCAATACAGCGCGCATGGCCTCCTCTCCGTTTCCTTCTGCCTCAAGGAAGTGCTGGGAATTAACAGCTTCGGATGTACGCCGGCGCTTGCATTCCAATGAGCCCGTTCGCACCCCAAAAGCCTGCGGTTTCGCTTCTGCTTCGCCCTCATTAGCAAGCGCCTGACTCAAGAGAGGAAGGAGCGGTCCCAGCTCGCCTGGAAGCTGCACGGGCCAGCTGGGCATCACGTGAGCGAGGCCCCCCGAGGAGCGTCCACCATGTTGTCGGCGAGGAAGTCGCGATGCTTCTCTCCGGCTTTCGCGGTTCGTCTGTTACGCGAGTTTTCCCTCCCGTCGTTCCGTTCGTCAAGCGCTACGTTTTTGCCATACATTTTTAATGGTCTACGTGCAGAAGAACATTTTAAATGATTTATCACATCTTGTTGGGAAATAACAGAAGCATAAATTATTTTGCGTTGTTTCCCGGAGAGGCTGACAATGCCATGTTATCGTATCTGACTGAGCACCTGAAAAAATCTGCTGCCGGATGCCGTAGAAAACATCCGATATGCAGTCGTTTCAGAGGAGAGAGAGCAACGCTGCCATCGCAGAAGTGACAGTGCAATTACGGAAGTGACATTACAATTCTGGAAGAAATATCAGAATCGCGCAACCGCCACAGTCACGACTTGAGACTTCAGGTTAACTCGTGTCTTTGGTCGGATGCTTGCGTTCCAGTATTTCTTAGGCACCGAGGTGCCTAAGGTTCAGTCCTTACGTAGAAATACAACCTTCATTTTCTCCTTTTCCACAATGCACTGTAAACTAAGCAAACCATTTGAGGACACAAGAATTAAATAGGTAAATAAAAATAAATGATAAATAAATAAGAAAGTAAATAAAGGAGGTAGGTAAGACTAAAGGGTCAGTGCTGCTGGTGCGGTGTGGGGTCGGTCAGTTGTGGGTGTAGGAAAAACAACTTTCCTTATTTTAAGTTGCGTGTTCCGTTTGTCATGTTTAGTCATTTTTAGAGGCAACTTGAGCCGCACTTGAAGTCACCGAGGGTGCGCATTGCGAACGGACACCGCATATCGCGTCCACATTGCGCGCAGTCCGCTGTGCACAGAATCGGCCCGGCCAGTATTCTACATTCCGCTCCGGTTTGCTTCACTTTCAGGTACTGCAGCTGATCCGACTGACCAATCGGTTGGCCTGATGTGTGTTTATCTGCTGGACAGAGAAAGTGTGGCGTCTCTCTTGCACGCATACGGCACGAATTGATATTTTCTCAATCCATTTTGTCATTTCGCATAGCTCGAACCGATGGCTTCCGTCCCGCCTAACAGGAATATTTCAGGCTCCATGGGAGAATTGTGTTGCACTGGCACTTCTGCAGCAGAGATGAGCGAACTGTTGCAGACAGTGAGGATCGCACCTCGGCCTTCAACACTGCAGTCGGAGCTGTGAATGAGACGGCGATAATCCGCACCCCGGGTGCTACAGCTAAATTAAGGTTCGGGATGGGGGCGGAGCTTCGACAATTCATTTAACCGCTTTGGAAAGGAGGCAGCGGTCCGTGGAGACGGGCGGCTGCCTGGATTTGTACTCTGGGCGACCAGGTTAGGGCTGCTGCCTTGGATTTCTGTCGCTAGCTTGCCGCACAAGTGGCCTCCGCAGTGACAAACGTCCCCGAGGAATCCATCTGCCCGGCAATTTCAGCACTTCCAACCTGCTGTTCCTTTGTGTCGTGCATTTCTTCCCTTGGCTTTTTTCCTCAAAAGCTGCATATTGCTATTATACCGACTCTTTGTTCTCTCAATCACCGTTTCCAATTCCGCCGCTGCCATCTGAAACGGACTGGTAAAGTCTATTTTCAAATTGTGCAGCCCCCCCACCCCGAATACATTTAACTTGATGCCTGCTGTGACAGTGAGACTAAGGAACCGCGATTCGGGCCGGGGATGAAACGGGCTAATTCGGCACGTCTCTCGCCACCGGTTCAATTTACCAAAACTGCCCTTCTGTCATCGAGAAGGCATCGAATGAGCGGCTTCGTCCTCGGGCAATTTTTGGCTGACAGCCGTCAGTCTATCAAACCAGTTTGACCAAACAACAAGATTACCAGTCTGGCCAGAGAAATGAGTCATCTGTCCACTTCCTGTAGTCCAGATAGTGCCCCTCCCTGTCTGCTCAGCATCCCTGAATTTTCATTCCGGCACATTAAAAGCGGTGGGCGTTTGTTTCTGCCTTCAGACTGATCTAACTGGCACTTTAACGTAAAAAACTGAGCTAAGCACAGGCACCAGAGCACGGAGCAGCTTGTTGTTTTCATCACTCAAATACATTTTTGGACACTCAAAGTGCCTTTCTGCATTCAACGTGGGGAGCAGGTAGCCTGCATGGTTAAGGACGAGTCCCTGTAATCTGAAAGTCGCTAGGTTTTAGTCCCGCGGGGAGCGCTGCTCTTGTACTCTTGAAGATTACAGGAGAAAATTTATTTTAGCTTAGAAACAGTAAAATAAATAATGTGTAGATAAAAAGATATTCGCAGCCGTGCCTGAGACACAATTCACCGACTCGAGCGTTTTGTGTTTGCATTTTTCTCCTCTGCACGAGTTCGGTCAACAGTTGCTCTCAAGGTGATCTCACCTCGCTGTCTGAGCACCTGCGGTGGAGCAGGACCCAGACGAGGAGGCCTACGACACGGCCGTCTCGTCATCCACCAGGACGGATGATTCTCTTCTCACCGGGCATCACCTCAGCATCCCGATAGCCCCCATGGAAGCGACGTGCCATCGGACTCCCTAGTGACAAAGGTCCCTGAGTGGGTTCAGTCCCCATCAGAGCGGTCAGTGTCAGGATACAGCTGTCATCACTGGTGACAAACACGAACAGGAGTGATCCAGTCACACGTGGAAGGAGGATTTTACTGTCCAGAAACACCAGCGGCCGGTCCTCTGCCAGGATTGGCTGCGGAATGAACCGGCGCCAGGTCTGTGAATTCAGAAATAGCGCTCCAATCCGTGGGGGGTAGCATCTTTCTTTGATTGTCCTGAAAAAGGCGCTTTTAATGTGCGTCGCCTAGCGCTGTTCAATGCTCCTTTGAACAAGAGTGCTTCCACGCTCTTCCATCACGCTGCACACCTTTGAATCACGAGTGGGTCCACTTAACATTCGTGTGATTACTCATATTGAACTGTAAACTGAAGCAGTGATGAAAATGTCTCATTTCCATGGCTACTGGGGACCTGCCAGCGCCAACACCGCAAAACATTGTTCATGCAAAGATGATCTGAGCATGCAGCGGGAAGCGCAACGCACGGACCTTCAGCCTGAGGGGGGCCAGTTCAAGTCCCAGTCAGAGGTTGCGTTTAGGTGTGAAAATGGATGGAAAATAGTATATATTACTTTGGATGAAAGAATCAGCTAAACAACATTCCGATAACAGTTAATAAATAATTTAGAGACATGGATAAAATTAAGTAGGTGGCAAACTGGTTAAGCATCCCAAAGTAGATTTGAAGTGTAAGGTTCTGACAGCAAGTGGTAATCCAAGCTGCTGGTGTTGAGGACTGACAACCCGGATGCGGAAATTCAGCTCTTTTACTGCAGTTGAAACAATTTTTGTAAGATTTTGTTTTCACGAAATGGACCCTGATAGCGAGGCAAGGAAAATATTCATGTGGGCCGCGTCAGTATGGTCACAGCGCAGTGTTTTTGCTAGCATTAAAGTGTCAGTGAAAAATCACGAGCAATGCAGGCTAAACAATGAGCTTGCAATTTTAGTTCATCTATTATTCATTTCGCTTACAAGTTGAATTTGGGGTTTTGTTTTTGCGGTTCGCTTAAAATGAGGCTGTTCTCTTGGGTCTTCAAACTGCCGCCGGTGCTACATCTGCTTGTTCAAAATATGCACCTTGCCGCATCCATTATGAAGATTCTCTGCTAAATCCCCTGCTGATGCAACAACTGATGTGACAGCTGAGTCTCAGGTACCAGGCCATTGGAAGTTTGGCTCAATTTTGGCCCTCTTGCCCTGACATAGCAGCTCGAACCCTCTGTTTTCAAGCTGGAGGACTCAGGAGGCTGGGCTGTGCCATTGGGGTGCCTACATCTCCTTTCGGTAACCCACACAAACTCCCACATGCTATGACGAATACCTCAGTAACACCGACAGAAACCCTGTTTGCACAAATCGAGGACCTTTGACTCGCTCTTGGGTCTCCATTGTTCGCCTTGGAATGTGGGAGGAACGGCTGGAGCTTTTCCTTTAGTCTGGGAGCAAAAGGCTGAAAGCGAGTCCACGTTCACCTCCTGGAAAGCAGCGCTACAAACACTTCATTTTACCACAACGCAACCCACCATGCAATAAAACGTTCATCAAAGAGGGCAAAGGGCGCAGGAAAGGCAGACCACCGAAAAGCACTGAACCTTTTTCCTTGACCTGCCGCTTATTCAGCACCGTGCCGCTTTGCTGCACCTCCGCAGTGATGAAAATGGCCTGCATTTCCACTTCTCTAAGTATCAGAGGAAAACATCCATTTTGAAAAAAGGTAATCTACTATTTGCTGCAAACAGAGGAGGATGAGTCCTTGGACAAAGGTTTTATAAGGGAATGCAAGTTGTATTTTTATATGTGGGAGCCTTTTGCACAACAGCAAACATTATTTAGTTCGCCTTGTGTCTGTAAAGCTCAAAGAAATAGCACGACATTAAACACGGTTAAGACACCTAAAAGAAATGCAAAGGATAATTCATGAAATATCTTAGCCAGCACAAGGAATAAAAGACTGTCAAGTTTTTAAGAGCTTTTCTGTGGTCCAGGTGGTCAGTTGCTATAGTCCATTATTCTTCCTGTTCACCAAAATTGGCGTTTAAATGAAGGTCCGGGCGAGGCCCGAGTGTTTGCAGCAATGGCAGAATGAAATTAGGAGGATCCAAAGGCGAGCTCTGTCCCATGTGCGTTGTCCACGACCCCATGTGCCAAAATGGCAAAACTCTGAATGTTTCCATAAAAAAACGTGCAATGTGTATAGCTCTGCTGAGCCATGATTTCCTAAACTGCAAGTGATAGCACAGAAAACGCACTTCCGTGAGTGAGAGTCTGGAAACTTCTACTGCATCGAAGGAATGAGATGAAAATATCTGTGAGGCTGATTTCCAGCTTAATGTAGCTCATCGCAAGCTTTAAAGTGGCGTCTTGCTGTCTTTCTAGTTGCACCAAAATGGAACCTGCATTTGAGCGGCAGCCAAATAACCGAAGCAAGGATGTTGAAGACGTTCAAGACAGACAAGCCAACATCCCAACATGTGGATTTTATATTGGCGGCGGTCTAATAATGTTCAGTGTCAACATCACACGGTTCCTGCTAATGGAAAACAAGTTATTTCGGCTCGAACAACGCTCAGAAATACTTATCCACTTTTACTCGTGGCAAAAAAGTGTATCTGCAGTCACAAGAGCTGATGTTCTTCACGTCCTTGGTCCAAATGCAACCTTCCATAGGTGCGGCGAGTGCTGCCGCTGAAGTGCTTATCGCCATTGTCTGGGAGATAGCATTAAAAACGTTTCCATTATAGCTCTGTCATCTCGTCCACAGATGGGTTTTCCACCCAGAGTGCAGTAATAGTTCTGTTCCCCCTTCCCTAAATGCGGGACGGCAGAAAAGCAGGAATCTCAGCACGGTGCCGCACAGAAGGTTAAACAAGTATTACTGCCCACTCCGATTTCCTTCGAGGGAACAGGTGGCGACTCCTGGGAAAACCTGTCAGTGTCTCATCAGGAAGGCGTTGCCCCTGCAACAGAAACCTTTTATTTTCTATTTTTACAAAAAAACACTCTTTCACAATTTGCTTCAGCCTGAAGTGGTTTAGTTCCCTTGGCTGGTTTGGGCTCACGGAGTTTCCCCCAAGCAGATGGTGAGTGACGTGCTCGTGACTCATCAGCCAAGGGGTCTAATGTGATGTTCCCTGTCGGCTTAGGTGGGCCTTAGGAGCAACTGGACCCCCGGCAGAGCTTCCCAGCCAGGTAGGAAAGTTCCATAGTCGTCCGTGCCCGGCTGTCATTCCTGCGCTCCACCCGCTCGCCCAGGTGGCACTAACTGGGTGCCATATGGCGGGTAGCGGTGCGGCACGTTGTGACATCACTGCACGTCCACACAGCCGGGGTTTGCTTGTTCGCCAGGAGTTAACTGCTTCATCGGCAGGATGAGGAGGAGCTGCGATTCAATGATCTATGAATACCATTCAAAAGTTTGAGCACACTTGCGGAGAGGTTTTGTTCACGTTCTGCAATTGGCGAGCAAGTTTGATCGTAAAGTTTTTTTCGATGTCGAGAGATTTAGGCTTTCATGGAAGGGGACGGCTTGCTCTCGCGAGGAGTAGTTACTTGTTTACCTTTCCAGCAAACCGAGAGCGAGTCTTGCCCCCAATCCCGCAACGCTCATCAGACCCCAGAGCCGTCCCTGTTTGTGGGCAGCGGTAAACAGCCACCAAGACGGGATCGATCTGTGCGACTGACCTTCAGGCAAATGCCGTGTCTGACAGTAAACATTTGCAGTGGTACCGCAGGGAGGGGTAAAGGAATGAACACGTCCAAAGGATTGCGTGTTGGGGTGCATTAATTCTGTAGGAGCTGGGCTTTGACTTTCAGGGATAACAGATTTGGCCTTGAAGGGAATGGGGATTGTGCAGATAGGGGGGGGTGGGGGTGGCCGCCTGGGACTCCAGCCTGGACTAGCGTCAAGGGCAGGCGCTCGGCAGCCAAGTGGGATGACGCACTTGTCCTTCAGGACAGCGCCGCGGTTCCGCCCCGGTGACCTGCTGTCGCCTGCCGATGCGCACGCTCCCCCCTCCACCTTGGTGTCGCCTCCGTTAGGCCCCCGTCCTGGAGGAACCGTTTCCCAGACACCGCTAGAGAGTCCCAATTTCCATACACAATGCTCTTCTTCAGACACACAAATAACAGAAACACACACTTAGGCTTCTTTTGCTATGCTTGTGCCCCAGGCGAGCGAGCAGCGGCATCGCTGGGAACACAGAACAGTCGGCTTCTCGAGGTATCAGGGCAGCAAGCGCCACAGCCGTTGGGGAAGCGGGTAACCTGGAGGTCACCTTTTCAAGGGACCCTGCTGCCATACCCTTGGTGAAATCAGCCCGGTAAAAATACTGAACTGCATCAATGGTGTTAAAACGGATTAAAGCATCTCGGAAACAGCATAATAATTGTATTGGACTCGTGTTTTACGACAATTCCCCAACTGTGCCGACCAACGCTTTAAATGTCCGTTTGCTTTATATGCAAACAGAGCCTCGGAGTAAAGCAGTTGATCTTCAAAGGGGAGATAAACATCTCCATCCCCAATGTCCTGGACTTGATGAGGAGGGGATTTTTTTTACTACGGTGCCGTGTAGTAATACTGTAGTAATGTGTTATTTATTCAATTCAGTTCTTTTAACTTGTTCAAATGACTGAATGATTCAAACATAAATTTTTCCATATCGTATCTGCTGTATGTAACCTCACAGTGAAACTCCTTTGGTTTCCTCCAGATTGCCAAAAGGAAGAAGAGTGTCAGCGTTAAATGTGAAGTGTAGTGTGAACTGGAGAAACATCGTGTGGAAGAAGTGTAAGGAAGTGTGTGGGATCCTTAGCCCAGCGACTTCTGCTGTCTGTGCATCTCCACACTTAGTTACAGCACACCTGGCGGCCCTAGAGACCTTGCTGCGGCATGACCACCTCCAACCGTCGCTCCCGCTCCCTAGTGTGTTACCTTCCGTTAGCTTAGCATAAGCGCGATAAAGGCAGATGATAATCGTGTCAAACTGCTGAAGTGTCAGGCGTTTTAAATTTAGAAGAATGCATGCGAAGTTCAAAAGCAATAGGCACACTTGCGCTAACTGCTAGCTGTTAGTGTCTGCAAGGGTGTGTAAACCTCTTTGGAACACAACAAGCATTTAAACAGCTTTTAAACAGAAACGGCTATGGTTCTCAACGTAAGGCCCTGCAAAGGAGACCGAGTGATCTGCTGCTCGTGCGAGCTGTCATGAATGTCCCTGAGATGAGAGGGCAGCGATGGTGAGGCAGATAAAGGACCGTGCAAATTCAGCTTCTTCTGTGCCCTTTAGCGACAACATGGCTGAGCTGCGTTCAGCATTTATACATCAGCTGTCGTGTTTTACACAGCAGGTGCTTCACTGTCGGGCACCTGGCAACCTTTGGCTCCAGGGCCTTCCAGGAGTCTTGAGAGACCACGGCGTGGCAGCGTGTGCAGATGGAGGAGGGCCCCGAGGCGTAGCGTGGCACCAGCACGTCTGCCTAGCGACAGCGAATGGTAAAGATGTCTGCGACTGCTCGTTCCGTCAGCCCCGTGACCTCAGTACAGCTGCGTCCTCCTGACCTCCATGCAGCATCCCATGAAAAATGCATCGCTCTCGCCGGGATCACAACTGTGTGCTGCGAGAAAGCTAGAAAGGGCTTGCATGCATGCAATTCAAATCTTCCGGCTCAAATATTTTTAACTTTAGGCAGATGGTCCTGTTTGCTATGGTGCGAGGCAGTCTCACTTGCAAGAACTTCCCCACAGAGAACCCCAATCCACCAACAGCCGTTCATCTGCACTCCATGGCCACTGCGTGTCAGGAAAGGTGTAAAACCAGTGCCATTTCTAAAGCTCGATAGCGAGTTGTGTCGTAGCCCGGTGATGATGTAGAGACTGTGAAAATGCGAGAGCGGGTGGGCAGCACTTGTATGGGAGGAACTGGACAGAAGAGGGAACACAAAGCAAGCGACGATCTCTCAAATGTCTGCAAAAGCGCAGAAGGGAAGAAGAGAAGTTGCAGAACCGCATTTCCTGTTAGCCAAACGGCAGTGTTCTTATAACCTCAGCTTCACCCTTAGTACTGAGTTTGGACCGCTGTCAAGTGGACATCAAACACACTCTTTGGTTTTATTTGCAGCTGAGAGTGGAGCAGCCTGTGGCTCGACTGCAGCCCCTTGTCTCTCTCATGCCCAGTGAAGAGCCGAGACCTGGGAGGTGCCATAGCAGGGGTGCCAATGCTCCAGCGTGCGAGTGGCTCACTGCTCCACAGCCCAGATCCCAGCTGCAGTTCAGCAGAGAGCTTTAATCCACATTAGCTAAGGGGTGTCAGCCTGTCTGCAGTGAGTGTGTGGGTTTTTCTGTGTGTGTGTGTGTGTGTGTGTGTGTGTGTGTGTGTGTGTGTGTGTGTGTGTGTGTGTTTCTGTGCCCCTTGCTCTATAGTGCTGTGCTTTTCCCGCAATAAAGAGCCACCCAAACAACTCGCGATGGAGAATCCCAACATCTATTAAAAATTAAAATATGTCAAAGATGTGCCAGCAGGGGGTGGTGCCACTGCTTCCCAAAGCAGCAATAAACCCGGCAGGAATCAAAGTACCCATTCCCCGCCCCCCACAGCCCCCCCACCCTCCCAACCGCAGCATGTCCTGGGCACTGCATCGATCCAGCCACCGCGACTCCGTCTCAGTGTCCCCCCCAGATCCTGCCTGCTCAGCAGAAGCTATTAGCCGTTTCTAGGTCAGCGCATAAATCAATAAGCATGAAGGTGCAGGAGGCGCAGAGCCCCTCTCCCCCAGGTCACAGGTGGACCGCTTTCATTTCCACCCCCAGCAAAGGGCGTTCGGAACATAAAATGAGCTGTGCGATGCTGGGGGTGGGAATGTGACGGCATGAGTGCAAACAGAGGAAGGAGTTACAGCATATCAGGCATTGTGTGTGTGTGTGTGTGTGTGTGTGTGTGTGTGTGTGTGTGTGTGTGTGTGTGTGTGTGTGTGTGTGTGTGCGTGTGCGCGCACATGCGCGTGCGCCTGCCAGCCCCTCCACCTGGTTCATCAGTGCTGTTGCGACCCCACGTGTTTGAAGAAGCCAGATGATGGACCAGAGCAAGAGCATTGGAGCTGGACTCTTCTCTAAAAATAAAGCCATCGTGTCCACAGACTCCAGGGCTCATTTTCACCTTCCAGGGTGGCAGTGTTGGGGCTCACGGGGGAGGAGCATCACAGAGGGGCCACTCCTGGTTGGGTGCCGCTGGATTTGTGACGGAGTTCTGCACAGGGGTGGTTTCTCTCAAAGTTTGTTGGGCCCGGATGCAAGAGGACCCTTTTTGACTCTACGGTCCTGTGTGTCACATCTTCATAATCATTTTCATTTCCTGGGATGTGAACATCGCTGCAGCTCCAGGCTCTATAACAGCGTAAAAGCCGACTTGAGGCAGCCCGATGCTGTCTTCCGTCATGACGGTAAAGATCAGTAGGTGGCGCACTTGTTAAGGAACAGAAAGGAAACCCGAGTCTGCGGCCAGAGAGAAATTTTCTCATCTTGAAACACTTCTGTGTCCACCTCAGGAAAAACACACATCACTAGCAGATTGTTCCCATGGCCTTTGGCTGTTTGGCCCACGATCATCCATGTCAGATCATTCCTCACAGAGGGCAAAGAGGGTGGCTGCGCAAAGACATCCATCTTTTACGATGCAAAGGTACTCACAAGGCGGGCAGCGGACGCGGAGCTGCTCGGAATGCTAAACACACACGAGCGCTCCTGCGCCAGGAACGACCTCGAGAAGCCCCGTCCTGGGAGTCCTGCAGCTCTGTGAGGACAGCCTTCTGTCAGACATTCACCTTGGCACACTCGTCATTAAAAAAGAGAGTAAAGAGACAGAGTGGCAGCCTTGGATGCCGACCGACCTTGCCGCAGCCCCCTCTCTGGGGCGAAACCCCTGCACGCATGTCAGCGCTTTTGGTCGTTTTTGTCCGCACACCGCGACTCGCCGTCTTGTCTCCCAGCTGCTTAATGAATTAAATCTCAGCCCGCCTGTTTGTGCTCCCCCTCCACCGGGTATCCATCTTGTCACCAGGCTCAGCTGTCACCTCCAATTAAGATGGAGCGGCAGCGGGTGCGAATGACGGGGGGTAATTAGGGGCAGGTGGAGCGCAGAGAGCGAGGACCAAACGCTCCGTCGTGGCCGATCGCCCTTTCTGCGGCTCCCTTGCTCATTTTTCGGTCGGAGGCAGAGAGGCCGTGCTGAGACCTCTGAGTGTCGACGCCATTCGGGTTCAGAAATGCTCCCCCCCAGGGTTTTATGCACAATTTGCAAAGCGAAAGCCTATGGGCGAGGCGTCTGCAGTCACCGTTGCGGCGGCAAGCCAACAGGAAGTGCGCTGATGGAACGAGAGGTGAGGTGAAAGGTCGTGGTTAATGTCCAGTTATTTCTCTCAAGGGCCGCCGGTATGGAATTGAATAGTTGACACCCTGGCTATAAATCACGGCAGAAAAAGGGGCCAGTGTGCTCCACGCTCAGCTGCCCGTGAACTTCAGTGAGGAGTTGGATTCATTACGCGTTTTCCCCTTCAGGAAGTTAGGGTGGGGGGTTGAAGGTTAGGAGCTAAGGGTCAAAAGGTTACAGTTAAGGTGTTAAGGGTCGGGGGGGCACAGTGACGGGCGCAGGATTGGCGCAGTGTGACGCAGGGCACACAGTGGCTCCCTGGATGGACTGTGCAATAAACACCATTCACCAGCAAGAGGGAAACGTGATCCTCGGGGTAAAACCACGCATGAAAATGCACAAAACGGCAAACAGCGCTAACATGCGCACCGCTGCCCTTCAGCCCGTCCACTCGTGCATTGGGTTCAACACATGCATGCTAGGTTACAACTCTGCACCCCACATGCTAAGAAAAAATATCTCCTCATATGAAACCGAAAAAACAGAATAAAAATTTAAACCCACGCCAACCATTCCTTTATAAGTGTAAGTAGGCTCCTGTAGCAATAATAAATAATAATTTTAACTTATATCATTATATTCTTTGTTGACGTGTTAAATGACTGGATTTAGCTTCTGCTACCATGCATTTCAGTTTAACCCCTTCCCTTCCCTTCCCTTCCCTTCCCTGCCCCGCAGTCACGGTCTCTAGCCTTCCTGGTACATCCTGGCCCCTCCCGGTCCCCCCGGTCCCAGAGACACTCACTCACCCCCCAGCGCTTGCTTCATTACAAAATCCATGGCGGTGGATGGCTTTGAGTTCCTGCCTTCAGGTCCTGGATGACTTCACATTCAGGGCGAGCAGAGAAGCGGTTTCCTCTGTGCTGCACCTAAAAATCACAGCCGTTCAGTACAGCGCTGAAATACTTCACCCTGAAGACTGAGGATGAGAATAAAAACCTGCTGGACTCGCAAAAAACTTCTCAGCACAACTGAACACCTGTTTCCTTTGCAGGTATGCATCTCGCATTTCGGTGAAATGTTTTAAATTCAGTGGGCACTCGTTTTCTTTAACATCTGTCGGATCACAAAGGTCATCGCTCTATGGTAGCAAACCCCCCCCCCCCCCCAAGGTCACACATCGAAAACGCGACGGGAGAATTTGGCTAAAATTCGGAAACGTTGCAGCCTAGCATCACCGTCCCCTACGGACAGTGAACACGGACAGAGGTTTTTTGGGAAGGTTGCGAGGCGGCTTTGCGGAGGTTGCTGACCGAACGGTTCCGGTCGCGTCCCCCCCCCCCAGAGACACAGTTCGTGCATTCGTGCTCTGCGCCGCCGCAGTGTGAAAGGCATCAAGTTTCGTGGGACTTTCGCGGCGGGGGCTGAAACGCGTCGGTGGACCTGGGGGGCCCCGGCGGTGCTCCGCCGATGCGGAAACTTTGCCTGTCCGGGCGGAGGACCGGCACCGCATCTCCAGCCCCATGCGCCGGCCAGGAACACCCGACTTGAGCGGCTCCGGATCCTCACTGATCTCCAGCCCCCCCGGAGTCTCCTCCGCCCTCCTCCGACGCGCCTACACCACTAGCGCACGGGTCGAGTCCCTTCGCCGGCACGCCGGGACGTTTCAGCACCGCCGCTGCCGGACAGCGCTCGTCGGCCACCCTCGCTCGCGGCAATTTGCATAATAATTCATAAGGCAAAAAATAAATAAATTCATAAGGAAATAAAAATCGCAGCACCGATTTACCTGCGACGACGCCTGGGTGCGCAGCGCTCCGTCCGACCTTGCGAGAGCAAGCTGAGCTGCGGGAAAAACAGTGTATTTTCACGGCGCTCCTCCGTCGTGCCGGGCTGGAGGACGTCCTCGTCCTCTCTCCTCTCTCCTCTCTTCTTCCCGCACGCCGGCTGCGGGGCCGTGCGGGGGGCGGGGGGCGGATCGCAGCGGAGTTCCACCTTCTGACGCTTCCCGCGTCCTGACAGTGAGCGAGATGGAGAGAGAGAGAAAGAAGGGGAGATCAGGGAGAGAGGGAGATGGAGACAGAGAAAAATAGAAAGAGGGAAAGAGACAGAGGGAAAGACAAGGAATGAAGAAGGGAGATGGAGGCAGAGGGGAGAAAGAGAAAGAGCAGGAGAGAGAGGAACATCAATTATTAATATCATTTTGACCCCCCCCCCAACCCCTCCTGTCTCTCTGCTATGGAATTTCCTCCCCTCCTTCCTTCCCTCACTTTGTGCTGGAAAGCACCAGCCTCAATGCAAGACGCTTCCATTATCTCCTCTCCGTCAAATGTGGAACTGCTTCATCTCTCATTCTCTTCTTCTCCATATGTGTTTGTTTTTGTGAACCTTCTTTCCGGAATCACAGCTCATACTGCGTTTTGCAGGAGGTGGGATCTCTCTCTGCCAAAAGCTGCCGTGTCCTCAGGTGCGAGATCAGCTTTTTCTTCTGGCAGGTTCTTGCTCGGGCCGGTACCTGAAACAAGCAGTCATCTTCGGTCATCCTTAGTCCTTGTCGGCCCTCGTCAGTCCTCTTCAGCCCTCTTTTGGCACCTTGTTGCGTCCTTGGAGTGTTTTAAGGAGCTCTAGATGTAAACCCATGCCTCTCGCTCCTTGACAGCTTGACAAATCAATACAAACACACGTAGGAGGGATCAGATGAAGGAAAAGGACAATTTGAAATTTCAACCTGCTGAACAAGCATTCACGTCCACATCTGCCGCTCTTGTGGTTACATGCTTAGATGTAGGCGGTAGGAATTTATAGAAACAGAAGAACAACGCAGAATAAAGTGAGCACTGCAAACAAACTGACAATTTGCCCTTTTTTAGCAGAATTCAAACCCGGTACCACTGGACTACAAGGAGAGAGCCCTGCTCTCCTTGCAGTATCTTCATGACCTTCACTGCATTTGGAGGTCAGTGTCCAAATTCTCATGAACCATGGACCTGACAATGAACACCAAAGCTTAAACACGCTAAACCATTTCATCTCACGCAACTGTGCGAAAACTGATGTTAAACACACATACAAAATGAAGCAAAGAATTTACTTGTTTGTTTAACAGCAACTAAATTAGTTACCAATTAAAAAGCTTCACTTAAGGCCGGCCTTAGGCGTAGGCGAAATAAGCGAGTGCCCAGGGCCCCTTGGCCCCCAGGAGTGCCTTAGTGTGCGATGTGGCAACACAAAACAACTTTTTTATCTGCGCAACACCACAAGATCAGTATCGGAACGAAGAGCGGTAGTGGTGTCTTTTCCCAGCTCAGAATTACATCTTTTTGTCCATTCTCGTGTTTTGAACACACAGTGGGAAAAGTCTGACGTGGCTCCCTGAAGGACTCTGTATGAGAAATACACTGCTTTTTTAATAATGTCACCAGACAGAGGAGGAACCATTGAACCAGGGGATGAGTTACCTGTTTGGTATTCTACCTATGAAATTAAAATATTCTTAAGAATATATTTCATTATTAAAATGTGTAACCCATACCGTCATACCAATATATTTAGAGTTCAAAGGCCAATGTCTATTATAGTCAATTGTTCTGTACAATCCCCTGTCTATAAGCTGAGTGCTAGAGGAATCACAACAAATCCATCCCACTGCTAACACCAGTGCAAAAACAATAGAAATGTCATCTTCTGCATCTCCCCACATGGCACTGCGGTTTGACGTCTTGCACATTTTTGTAAAAAGTTTATCGCTGCATCATCATGCTTTTAAAATGCTAAAGTTGTTCAGAGGGTGAGCTAAATTGTCATTGCGTGATATTTAATGGCCATAAAATATAGTTAATGAAAATGACTAGTAAACACACCCATAATAAATGATGCTTTCTTTAAATTTCTAATTATTGGCAGAATTTAAAACAAATTATAAAACATTCGGATGAAGTATCAAAGTACGTGCACAGTTATGACTGTTGCTATTGTGAGCTTCCATGGGATGGGCAGCTTGCAGTGTAGGACATTCAGCTGCGATCTCATGACACCTGCAAGTATCTGGTGTAGCGTCTCCTGACGTAAGAGGGTAAGCACTCTTTAGCAAAGTATAACTGTTGTGGTAAGCGGCACAAAGACATTTTGCGATTACTTTTTTGTGAATCCCCCTAAGGTTCTCTGCGAGAGGGGTCTACTTTAGGTGTGAATGTAATAACAATATGTGATCCCCTTACAATATTGGATTACAAGCTGAAACTTGTTCTGTGCTTCCCCGATAAACGCATTAATGCACAAACTCATAATTCATATGTTCCTGAGTTTAACTCAAACTCCGTAACCACCGGTGCTTGCTGACTTGTGCAAGTGTAATTGTTGTCAAGTGCCGCTGAGTCAATTTGGACTCTTGGTAACCACATAAATAAAACACAAAGTGCCTCCAGAATGTTCTGTCCTTCCCCGGTATCCTCAGGCTTGAAAGGGGTACAGCCTTTGTAAAAGGTTTATTAAAAACTGCAGTCAAGAAAACCGCAGTCTATGTAGAACCAAACCCTTCAAGCAGAGCCAACCTTTGGTGGAAGGAAAATGGTTGGTGAAAAGCACAAAAAACACCACTCGCTTAGAGCTTTTTGGGAAGCCTGTTGACCGTTTGGTGGCGGCGAAGGGACTCAGTTGACAGTTTTGCGGTGAATCCGAACATGGACTCCATGAAAAGGAGGCACAGCCAAATGAACAACTTACTGTAATGACTGATCCTGGCAACAAAGTGACCGCACCGCTCTCTAAGTGGGCCGGTTGCAGTAGTTTTGGGCCGCTCCCTTCGGAAAGCCACTTCCGCTGTTCGTCCACCTTGAAGAGACGAAGGTGCAGAAACACCGAGCCTGAGGATCAAGTGCACCATGGACCGTTGAGGGCATCGCGGTCAAAAAGAATTTTAACTGGACTCCTACCATATTGGGACATTTGCCCACCTTCAGCTTCTGCAAACACCATGATGAGTTTTTTCTTTATCTGAGTCTTCATCCTCCACATTTAAAAGCTAAAAAAATCACATCAACCCATTTATTAGATCCATGTGGCTCACAAGTCAACATACCTAAAATGCAAGCTTGCTGGAAGTGTGCATGAGATATCCACCCTCAAGGTGCGATCTGCTATGTCAGAGTTGTCAGGGACTGTCAAGCTGAAGAAATGCTAATGCACTTGGTATTTGGTTGTCTTGAGCTAAAAGCTCCTGGGAATGAGCTACTGCAGCAGAAAGTCAAAATCAAACCCTTGTAAAAATCCAGTTGTCACTCAGTGCTGAGCAAACTCTCGCTGCTTACATACCCTGCGTTCCCAGCATGGTTTGCATGCGCTAAATTCAAATTCTTCTATCACTTCCGTAGCCTTTCTGTCACCATCACGAAGGAAGCAGAGTGTTGAAGCACGAAGGTTCGTTCTGGCCTGGATGGACTTCCAGACAAAGGGCCGCTTTATCTGACTCCAGCTTCCTCCACAGTGGAAATAATAAGCCGCCCGTCCGCCGCCGCTGCTTCGAAATTGGACACCTTGGCTCAGCAGGGCTGGCCGCACTTAGCGCGGTGCTCCGGTTGAATTGAAAAAGGGTGACGCACGGCGGCTTCTATCTCAGCACAACAGGAAAAACAAAACGCAGTTTCTGTTTTGACTCGCAGTGAGACCGCAGTGATAGAGAAGCGGTTCTTGATAATGGCTGGATGGATCTAGGATGATGGGGCTATCATATATCCAGTTGTTGTTATCTGACTCCTGTCTCCAAAGTCACTTGCAATGTTAGGTTTGTAAACTAAGCTAATGTCACCGATTTACCCATTTATACGACAGGGTCATTTTTACTGCATCAACTCAGGGTAAAGTACCTAAATGAAAGGTCCTGCAGCAGGAGGTGGGATTCAAACTGAGGTGACGACTAAACGTTACGCTGCGCGCTGCTATAAACTTAAACAATTTCAAGTTTGTAGTGCGCTGTCTTATGAAAATAATGCACCAATATCCACCGAGCAAAACAGAAAGAAATAATTTATAATGCGATCACAAGATCTCCTCGCGTTGATAAAACATAAGGATTGAACCCGGAGACCCGGAGCAGACGCGTCACCTGACTTCAGTCACGTTCTCTCAGATGTGAAAAGGTGTGAGAACAAACTTTGAGTTATTACTGCAGTAAAGTCATAATTTAAGCATTTTCTCAAGCAGTATGAGTCCAAATCTGGTACAGTAGGGACCGCTTTTACTGCAAGGTGCGTATTTTAATCACTGACGTCATGCCTGTAATTTGTGCTATTTAGTGCACATTTTTGCTGTCGCTTTCAGAGCCAGGATTCAAACGGCTGGAGGTGCGCGTGACGTGCGGAGGGCTGGCAAACAAAAACACGAAAGGAAACAACAGCTTTCAAACAGCACATTACACTAGAAGGGCATGGCGATGTGGTACCGTCACCCTGCAGCCCGTCCAAAATCACAGCTAAAGTGAGTAAGATTCAGTGCTCGCTCACACACACACACACACACACACACACACACACAGATCCATAAGTATTTGGACAATGACCCAGTTTTTGGTATTCATTGTCATTAACAGTCATTGACTGTAAAGAATTTGCATCCAGGTATTAAAAATAATCCTTATATTTATTATTATTGTAGCCACCACCGATCTGGGCTTGGACTGGAATGAGGACTTCACACTGATTTCCATAACACAGGCTTTTATTGAACACATGGCAGCAGAAGAAGGTAACAGCCAGGCAAAGCAATGGAACGGCTGCTCTTTAAGCACCCACACTGAAGCTGGCTAACCACCCTAGACTCCCTCCTCCAATACAGTGGAACCGGGCAAACCCCAGCAACACAGCACGACATCCCATCCACGGCTGGACATTAATTAACTATTCATACATGAAATATTAACACCCACCACTAGGGACGCCTACCTGTAGCGTCCGATGCTACATTAGAGATACACACGCACGCACGCACACACACACACACACACACACACACACACACTCCCCAGCCAAAAAAAGTCACCACCTGGATTTAACTAAGCAAATGGGTAAGAGCCTTCCATTGGATACTGCAGTTCAGCAACGTTATGTGCACGAAAAATGAGGTGAGCTGACTACCTGAACATACTGAATGGGCAGGCTTTTCCATTGATGGATTTTTTCTTCCAAGATGACAATGCCAGGATTCATCGGGCTCAAATTGTGAAAGAGTGGTTCCGGGAGCATGACAGTGTCACACATGGATTGGCCACCACAGAGTCCAGACCTTAACCCCATTGAGAATCTTTGGGATTTTGTGCTGGAGAAGACTTGACACAGCGCTCCGACTCTCCCGTCATCGATACGAGATCTTGGTGAAAAACGAATGCAACTCTGGATGGAAATAAATGTTGTGACATTGCATAAGCTTATCGAAAGGCTGCCGCGGCGAATGCGTGCCGTAATCCAAGCTAAAGGTGCTCCAACAAAATTTTAGAGTCTGTGACTTTTTTTTTGGTCAAGCAGTGTATATATGCACAAAGTAAATTTTGCAAACTACTGTGTGTTTAGGCAGACGTCACCACAACAGTAAAGTAACCCACAGAGGCTGTAATGCTGGGATAATGGGACATCTCTGTGTTCTGGAATAATTGTGTATAGCGGAGAGACTGCAGTTTTAATACCACAAATGCTGAGGTTGGTGTACACCTGTTATTACCTTTACTGTTATTGTTAATGCCCTGGTTTACTGACACGATGAGTCTGGCAGGCCCTGCTTTATGAAGCTCTCCAGCTGCGACTGCCGCAGTACTAAATCCCTAAATTAGCCCATCCCTTCTGGTAGCAGTGCTGGCTGCTGCGTCACCCCCCCACCCCCCCACCCTTTCATTTTTTAGCTCCACCCTCTACCCCCCAAGCAGCTTCCCTGCAGCTGGAAGTGTGGTCGGCCAGTGAGTGAGGAGGGGAGGGTGCCAGAGGGGGGCCGCAGTGACAGGACCCAGAGGAGAAGCCCCCAGCCGGGCGGTTGATTGCAAACCCTGGGGGCTACGCGATCCGCCCATCCCAAACGTCTCGGCCTTTTAACTTCAACAACTCCTAGACGTCTATTACTTTAGGAAGCGGCATCGTGGCTGTAAGTCTTAGTGCCCGGTTATATTAAAGCAACAAGCAACGAGAGATCGTGAGACATTAATAGGGTCCCTGCTAAAGGAGTAAAGCACGCAGACTTGGAATGACGTTCCACCGCCCAGCCGAGGGGATCAAAGCATTCTTCTTCATAAAAAAGAAATGATCCTTTTACATCAGGGGCCCCATTGCGCTAATTTGGTTGCGACTGAGTTTTATTGCCATGTACCATAAACAAGGCTTTACATTAATGACCGTTCTTAATAAAAAACCCACGTGCTGACTGAAAGTGTTTAAAGTTCATTTATGCAGTGTTAAGCTGCATGGACACATAATCGCTACCCGTCTATCGGGGGTTGGCTTAGAAACATATCATAAAGGAGCTGAACGTGGAGGGATTCTTGACGCGCTCATGATAACTGCAGTTCTGGAGGCTTATGGTACAACCTGCCTCCTAGCAGCCCGAAACTAGGGATTCCTGTGATCTGTGGCCCGCAGTCGTGATGCCAGCAGCCCCAGGACGTGCGTGTCAGAATGAGGGCAGGGTGGCTCAGACCCGGCCGACTGGCAGCTGAGGCGCGGACTCACACCCAGGGACGGAGCCGCCAGACGCAGCCTTTACCGCGGTCAATTATCTTCAACCAGCGATGAGCTAAACATGTTGTCTGAGCGGGTTAGTATCCACGGGCGTGCGAACGCGCCGACTGTCAGTGAGTCACCGCTTTGCTTCCACCGCCGTAACTCGCGTGACCGAAGCGGTCGCCCGAGCGGTACGGTTAGGGCTCCCGAAAGCCGGCCCGCCGCAAAATTCAAAACGGGCAAATTAATGAAAAGTGTGGACAAAGCAGAGTTGTTGCCGCATCGTTGCTGTGTTCGCGGTGATTCATGACGGTTCGCCCACACACGTCTGGGCACATTAGCACACATTTGGGGAGGAACTCTGCCGAAGAATTCAATATCTCAAGTATTTACTCACCCTTTATGTCTGTTTGTCGTGGCCTTAAGGGCATTCACCTTAAAAATGCCAAAAGATATTTTCCTGCATTTTCTGCCTTAAATTTGTAGCACCGTGTCGCTGCATCATGGGGCTGCTGGTGCTGGGTGACCTATTGGTTACAGCCATTGCCTTTCAGCCGGACGACTACCCTGGGCTGAGACGCTCAAAATTACCCAGCTACATAAATGGGTAAACCACTACGAGAAGCATGGTGCACAATCCCCACACTTCGCTAAGGTGTCACAAAAGTTAGGGTCGGTAATGCCTATGGGTGCTGTTGATCCACACATAGCAGCAAATACTGAAGGGCTGCCTTGATTTACGTCTGCGCTATGCAGCGAAAGCCACTCGTTGAGATGTGCCCTGCGTGCCAGTACAGGAGGATCCCTGGTGTTTGTCAGCCAGGCTGGGAGGAGTGCAGGGTCACAGCATCTTGTCCTTCGTGTCCTGAAGGAAGGCAATACAGAGTGAGCAACAGGGGGCCACACAGAGACATGCGGTTAGGGTTTCTGGGCCAGTGCTGCTGCATGACGCTGGATGGTCTGTGTGCGGCTGTGAAAATAAAGCAGTCTGTCACTGTTGCTTGTGCTCAACCATTCTTCTCTGTCGCAGCATCCAGCTGAATTACGGGATGGGACATTCTCCCCAGCACTGGACACGTGCCTGGTGGAAGGTGACCTCAGATGTAACTGGAGACTTGGGCCGCCGAGCACGGCCTGGCCCTGGGGCACTGCCGTCCTCTGTTGGTCCATCACACACAGCTCCACCCACAGCCAAGGAGCTCCAGGTGCCATGGACTAACTATCTCAGTCGGATGACTTCCATACTCGTCCATGGGATGTCAGAAATGAGTTTCCTGTAATGTGGGTTTCCATGGTTATCGTATCAGGCCGCGCCACGCGTGTTCCCTGTGATGAGAAAGGTCGATACTGACGGATCTACGCGCGGAGGGTCATTAGAACACGGGAAATAAATGCCTTTTGCGACAGGGCCGAGTTTGCGTTACTAATGAAGTGGGGGCGAAAGTGCTCCGCGGCTCGCGACAGAAAACATGTTCGGCAATTTATTTATCGCTAACTTCCTAGATCTCTGCCTTGGCGATGCGCTGATCGCTGCTTAAGACAAGCTAGGCCCTCTGCAATGCCAAGCCAACATGTTTCAGTCGCATCTTCATCTCCTTTTACGTCTTTGCTTCCCTGCGAAACCCTCCGTCAAGCTGAGCTTCGAGGCGAAGGAGGCAGCATTTCTAGATTAGACATTAAATGAAGAAACAGTCGAGTCCGTTTAGCGAACAGCCTTGGGACCGGACCTAGAGTATCCAGTTATCCAGTAACGCTTTACGTGCTAGAAATTATAAGCCGAAATGAAAAACAACACATAAATATATGTTGCTTATTCACACGTATTGGTCCTCAAAAGGTTTAGAGCCCGCAGTCTCTTTGCAAAACAATCCATTGCGTAGTTCTGAGCAGCATTTTTGCGCACAAACTTTGTTTTGAAGTTCGTATAAATGTTCGTTGGAGGTGCATCCCCTGACCTCAGTAAAACAACAGAGGGGGTCCGTATCTTGTAGGAACACCGGTGACAGAGGACCCTTGACAGTGTCAATGTCATCAGCTTTGTCCTCCGAAATGGCGAGAAAGCTTCATACCAGCAATGTGGAGCAGGACTAGCGAATGATGTGGGCTCTCAGGGATGTGCAGCCTTCTCTGTGGATAGTGCAGCAGCTGACCGGTCGTAAAGTGAAAGTCAAGCTGGTGGTGCCAGCTTAACTGTTTTACGATCACCAAAGGGACGAATTGTGTGTATTCACTTAACTAATTCATTTGTGTAGGAATATGGGTAAAAGGAAAGGGCAAAAGCCCCAGCAGCACCTGTTCTATTGTCCCACACCTGTAGCTGATCCCCATCCCCCTTGTCATGAAGGTAGAGACACAGAAGGATGCCAGGAAACCAGCGTGCGGCCGTAAGGGGTAACAAGGACTCCCACTACACCAAGGCAGCGTGCCTCACGGCCGAGGCAGAAGCTTGGGAAGAAATCCTTGCGCGTCCATGTTCTCCGTCTGCTGCTGCCGGGGAGATTTCGGAATTCGTGCTGCATGCACGTCGCTCTCCATGTGCATGGCAGGAATCCTCTAGAACGTGTCTGGGATGCTCCAGCCCGTATTTGCCCGGTGTGCCCTCTTCTGCTATATCAGCACCGCAGTACTTGGGAGGGGATCCTGGACCGTCACGCTCAGTCGCAGTCCATCCATTTTCACCCCCCTGCTGCAAATCTCAACCAGAACAGCATGGCAAGCACGCCTGCTGCACGGGAGGCTCTGCAGCATAGAAAAAATAAATCGCAGCGCAATTTGCATATTGTACTTTATGTTCTCCGTGGATCGAGCGTGACCAGCTTGCACAACGGCAATTCATATTTCGGCATTTTCAGCCGGCAGTCCAGCTCAGCGCACCACTAATCCCACAGGTGGACTGAACCCCCCTTTGCCTCCTATTTGCAATCACGTAGCAGACGTTCTCGCTTAAAGGAAGCCACTATAATGCACCAAATCTGATGATTCAGAGCATCTTGCGCGAGTTCTTTTGTTAGCATCACCGCTCGAGGGAAATGTAGGACACGCGGTGAAGCCGCAAATTACGCCGGGGGTGAACTATTCTGAAACCGCGTGCGCGCGCCTCATCTCGCGCAAGGAAACGCAAACCGCAGAGGTGCGAGGACGCACGGTTTTGAGCCGCCGCAAAACACACACAAACAAGATGCATTATTAAAAGCACACTCCTTAGAGCCAGAGGTGTCACTGCAGAAGAAGACGGAAAAGTCGTACGAGCCCTTACAGTCTGTGCGTGATGAGAAGGCGTCACAGAACAGTCCGTGCAAAATGTTCCTTGAAGTTCTTCAGGGGAAACAATCGGGTTTTCTGGAACGAAATGAGCACGGGGCTTGCGGACTCCGTGTGTTGGTTGGCATCTCTGGTTTGCTGTGCTCGTGTGCAGCTACTGTAAGAAAAGAGGGAGAGGGACGATACTGAGAGCTGTAAATCCCCATGGTTTAGCCCGTGATCCATGTGAAAGAGCACGGTTTTCTGAGCATCGTGTGGCCCGTGGCCTTTGCCGGATCTGCGGAACAATGGGACACCTTTGTGGTTTTAGAAGTTACAACATAATTTCTGATAATGTATTTCTGAAAGTGTTACTTAACATTTTTGATGGAGATTTAAAGACTTGCGACTAAGGTAGAAAACCCAAAAAGGAGGTGGAAAAGTAAAGGATTTAGTGAAAGTGGCTGTTTCAATATAAAACTGTTTTAAAACAACGTTAATCTCCGTTCGGCGCTGGCAATAGGAAATTCTAACGTGATCCTTTCGTGAACCCTGCATCAACCAACAACAGCAGAGCATCTGTGAGGGAGAGATGCCAGGACATGAGAAAAACTTCATCCCACTTCATCCCAAAGTGCATCTCATGCGTTGACTATGTTGTAGAAAAGTCCATCCCATTTGTTAAACCACTTCAACCAACGTATCGCTACTTTGGGAAATGTTCAACAGATGCATCCTGCAGAAGTTACTACCGTTCCAAGAAAAATTCATCTCCACTCTGAGTGTCCCAAATCTGGGCAAAGTTATCCTGTGGTGTAGATATCAAAGGAGTTCCAGCTTTGCTCTCTTGTGGTGTGAAGCAAAAACTTTCACCTCTGCTATGAGCATAAACAGACCAGAGTTTGAATGATCGTTCTTCCATAAGAAAATACAGGTGCTGATCAAATACAGCAATCTGTTTTGCCAGATGTTGCAGTGAAACACGGTGTAAATAAAGGATGCTTACACTCTCGTTCCATTGACTTATAGATGAATATATAAAAATTTCTGGAGCAGCCCTGGTATGAATGAGTGCCTCCCAGTTTCATGTTCCAGGGCCATGCTGACATTTTATAAGGGACACAGGCAAAGGACCTGGGTTTGACTTTTCATTCCCACTAAAGATTCCTTCATCGAGATCCTTTTGATATTCTGCCAATAAAAACGGCACCCAGCTACATAAACAGATGAATAATCGTCAGTTGGCCTCATAAATCTGATGGACAAAACTAAACAATTGTTCACAACTGGTGCAGAAAAAATACTCTGTTGCTTGTGACAACACAACCGAAGGTGGAGTCACTTCAGAATCAGTGGGCACAGAGACTGGGCTGTTCCATGCAGCAAAGCTGTCACTCAGCATCGGCTGTGTGACAGCTTTCTGCCTTTGAAACACTAAGAGTATCATGGCCTGTTGACCTTTATGATCCCCAAGGAGCAAGAATTGACAATCTCGGCAAGGAGGACCTTGAGGGGTTTGAATGAGATCATAAACACATTGAAAACAGTTACTTGTTCCATAAAACTGATGGTAAATGAAGGGAAAGATTCCTGAAGCCAGAAACGCAGGAGACATAGGAACAGGAAGTAGGAGCCTCTACACATGGTAGAGTCGGCAGGTTAAGGTTTGAGTTACACCCATCTAGCAGTATGTCTGAGGTGGACAGAAGGACCAGATCTTCCATCTCACTTGTGGTCTGGATGCATACACAAAAAAGCTTACAAAATTTCCTGGCTACTTATTCTTTTACAGTAACGCCGTGAAAAGGAACCCAAGGTGTGTCAGGCCTCAGGTGATAATCAGACTCTTTCAGATGCCTCGTACGCAGTGTTTTTTTGGGAGGGCAGGTGACGGCCGGTCAGGAGGAGCTAATGGGCCTCCTTCGGCTACTCGGGATGCAGCTCCTCGGGGTTGACCGCCAGCATCCAAGGTCAATCAAGACGCTCGACCTGCAGCGCCTGTAACAAACCTTCTGATGATGCCTTTTTTATTTCTGCACCCGGGCAGAGCTTTCTTTGGGGCAGCGATTGTTCACACACCTGCAGCCTCTGTACATTTCTGCTTCCTCTCATTGGAGTCAATTTTGGCCTGAGTGGAGGCTGAATGTGAATGAGCAGTGGGTTTGATTGACTATTGTCCAACTGTCGAGTTGAGGTCTGGGGAAGAGCAGCACAGTGGCACAGCGGGTAGAGCTGGTGCTGACTTCCATATTCTTCCACTGTTTCTGTGGACTTCTTCTGGGTGCTCTGATTTCCTCCCACGGCCTATTTCAGATGTATTTGTGCACGTGTGTGTGTGTGTGTGTGTGTGTGTGTGTGTGTGTGTGTGTGTGTATGACCCTATGCTTCTGGAAGAGACTCCGGACCACTAATCCCTGCATTAGAAGTGTTGTTACTGATATAAAAATAATAGAATGAGGCCATTACTGTAAAGAGAATTTGATCTTTTAAACTTCTGGCCCAAACAGTAATGCGCCTGTTCTGACTGTAAAAAGCAGCACAGTAACATGATAATAAAGAAGTAAAAAGTTATGAATATTCCCTTCATGGAAGTACAGTATGTCTATAAGTTCCACAATGTAACACGAAGTGTTGAGCAAGTAAAAAAATATTCGTTGCATCTTTTTGTGTTGTTCAGAGCTGAGGCTGAGGGTGGAAAACCTGTACAAAAGGCTTCTAAATACATCGCATAAAATGTTAGCAGAAATGTGTCTCCTTTTTCTTAAAGGAAGAAAACAGCTGAAGATTAATCCTGTTAAAACAGCAAATCACAGCAGGGAACTTCAACCTTGGCTTTTCCCAACCAGGGTTTGTGGGTGTAGGGGGAGGCCGGGTGGTGACAGCTTAATCTGTATTCTCCAGTGGTCGCCTTTTTTCTTATGGACTGTCCATCATTGTCTCCTCACTGCTGCAGAGAGCACTCAGCGCAGTGAAACATGTCCATCCCATGACGTCCGCTTGTCCTGACCTGGAACCATGAGATGCAGCCAAATGAGGGGCAGCAGATCTCAGGCCTGGTGGAGGATCATGTGCCACCCACTGCCTCTGTAACCGCTTGTCCTTATGGCACTGCGGCTTGTCTGTCCCCTCTGTACTAACATATTTTAGGACAAACTATTTCTGGAAAGAAAACTTATCAAAGACAGAAGAAAATGATCAGAGGCTTTGGCTTAATTTGCAACTGTGAAAAAAAGATTGTTCTGAGCAGATTGCAGATGGCTGTGACAGTAGTGCACACTGATGGATATCTGATGGTCTCTCTGGTTGCCACTCTTTTTAGAACAATCGTTCTTCACTGAATGTCAATGGACGACCTTCAAGGGCTTCATGCTTTTTTGTCACGTGCTAGGATGTGATGGGCTGGCGTCTTTTCAAGGCAGTTCCATAGCCCTGTGCCCAGCACTTTGGGATAGAATCCATACCACCATGACCCTCCTCAGGATGAGCAGTTAATGAAAACAGAGGGATGAATGGATGTCTTATGTGGTGACAGTGGCACTCTGTGGAATACTGTAGTCAGAACTCTTTGTGAATCCTTTGAATTGCCTTTTCTGAGATGCCAGAAGCTTAATATACCTGTTCTAACAATTATCCTTTCAGATTTCCATCCATCCATCCATCCATCCATCCATCCATCCATCCATCAGTAATTGCAGTGTAAGGTTGCAATGATCTGGAAACATGTAGGGTATAAGGCAAGCTAGGATGTCAGTCTATCACAGGGCAATGACAAATTCACACACACACATACACACACACACACACACACACACACACACACACACACACACACACACACACACACACAAACAACAATTTAGAGTCACCAGTCCACCTCAATTGTACATTTTTGGACTCAGCAAGGAAACAAGAGCACCTGTAGAAAACAGACAGAGTGGCAACATGTAGTTTTGCACAGATTAAAACCAAGAGTCCAACCCACAATCCAAGAGCATCTTTAAGTTTTTCATTAATTTCCAAAGCTCAGAGGAAACTGCTACCAGAAAGAACATACAAAGCCACTAGGCAGCTGGGGCGGGGAGCCGACCGGATTGTTTAATGAATGTTAATGGCAACACCGGTGTTGAAGTTTGACCTGCAGGGAGAGCGGTGCCCACACTCTTTGTTCATTACCCTTGCTTTGAAGTTCTCCTTTAATTTTGGGTTAATGAGTTCACAGTAAACATCGGTGCTTTGTGGAAAGGCACCGGACGCCTTATTGTACTGTATCATCTCTACTAAATCACCGCCGATCTGACGGTGGATTTATTCCAACATTTACCCTCCAACGACCAGTTCAAACGTTTTACTAATATTTATGCAGCCCCTTCAACTCCACATTCCTATTTCCATCCCCACCATGGACAAATTTCACATAGCAATTTCTGTCATTTCCTCAACTGTTTGTTCATACTACATTGCGTTCAGTTGGGTTTCATCTTCAAGCAAGAATTATTACTGAATTTCCATCTGTCCCACAAGTGCATTTGTATGGCACACATCCACTGAAGTTTGCCTGCAGACTTAAATTAAATGTGCATTTTTGGAGGGTTGCTTATTATTCACTGGCATTTGGGGAGCAGAATGTAACCTTTGAAACCTGCTGGGCATCACTATGAGACGTCCAGATTTCAGATCCTGATCTACACAGACCTGAGAACTGCTTACTGCTTAAGCCGAAACTCACACTCAGATGTTCACCTCCTCTCCAGCTGTCATTTGCCACCAGTTCAGCAGGATTGATGATGTGCTCCCCACTGCCATGAATAGTGATGAAGAACACATCAATAGAACTGTACGAAATGGGCTGGTCCTGTGGGATCTGATTGACTTTGTGCAGAATACAAATCAGCCATTCTCCCGCATTGCTGCCTGCAAGGAAATTTTTCGTATTGACCACTGGTGGTTTGTACACAGTGGTTGACGCCATTGCATTCAGCTGAGGATTAGCCCCGCACTGCAGACTAAGGTGGACTTTAGTGGGCTTAACCACGCTATGGTGTACAGACAGTCCCCGACTTATGACGGGGTTATGTTCCAATAAACCCATCTTAAGTTGAAAATGCATTTAATTCACCCAACCTACCGTTACGCACATGGCCGCTTCAGCAGCGTAACGTAAGCAATCTCTCCGCTGTCTCTTCACACTGAGCACTGACTGGGTTCCTGATTGGAATAGGAACCAATTGTGAATGGGATTTAGTTCCTACCGAGACTTCCTGTCAGTGTTCAGTTTCCACTACCCCTTGTCAACTTTCCTGCAACTGCTGTCTTACTAAGACCTTATATTTTGTTTATTTTCAATTATGGCAATTGTGTTCCATTTCTGTTTACTGCCAATCGCTAATAACTCCTGGCTAACGGTAACACTCTTTGTCGGAAACAAGTCTCATTAAAGAGTTTAACAGAAATTAAACTTGTTACCGTGGTGACTCGCAACTGCTTCCACCAACCCACGCCATAACACCTACTGAACGTCATAGCGTAGCCTAGCTTAGCCCAGCCTACCTTAAAAGTCATTACAGACATTACGGGGTTGCTGCCTTCATGCTGGGGAATTTATGGATGTACCAGCATAACAAGAGAATATCGTACCGCTTATTGTTTGCCTGGGAAAAAAATAATAATTCAAAATTTGAAGTATGGTTTCTACTGAATCGTAAAGTCAAAAAATGTCGTAATTCGAGAACCATCTGTATACTGTGCCACAGATCCTTCCTAGATATAGCTGATGAGATGCTGAATATTTGCAAATGATTGATTTTCTACTTGGATGGATCATACCTGTGGCATTTAAATTAGACAGTATTTTTAAACACCACCGCTGTAAAGTTGGAAATGGTGTCCTACAGATGTTGTCAAGATCACAAAAATATTGTGTATGCAATTGTGTATGCGTGTTTGTGTCTACAGTACGTATCAACTGATTCTTGCCAACATTCTGATTTTCACATTTCTAAACAATTTTCTCTGTTCAGCTCAATTTATTTCCGTGTCGCACACTTCCCAGCATGGGTGGATTGGACAGCTTAATATAAGATCCATCAAGATAGGCAAAAGTACAAGGAGACACAAAGCAAACGGTAATAAAAGATGACATTACAAACACCATCACAAATGGGTACAACAAGCAATATTCAATTAAAAATACGACAGTGATGTTTGGCGCGTCAGTTAGCATTACCATTCATTTTGGCATCAAGGTTAACGTTAGCGTTGCTGTGAAACCAGTTGTACCGCCATGCAGGAAGCTGGCAAACAGAAAGAAATGTACTGTTACACATATCAGATAATGAGGTGGATTTGTTAAAAAGAAAGCGTCTAACACTGCAACTGACACCCCAGCCGAGTGTAGGCGTGCTGTGTATTCCAAACAAGTAGGCCTTAGGCAGCTGATTCAAATCTGCGCACTTTGGACCATTTGAATATGGAATATTTGCTACAAATAATGTGCATGAAGATAAATGTTTTGTGACGTGACGCTGACAGGTGATGAAAGAAGAAATGTTTGGCGCAGGGCTGCGTGGGAGACGCCCACACGTCGATCCCTCGGCGACTGATAACAGCGCGGCTTGGAGTCCCGGCACGTTCGTCTTCGGGGAAATATGTTTGGCTGTGAAAAAAAAAAGGTTATGAAACTTCTCCCTTGAGAGAACTTTCATTCATAAGAATGACACACAAGTGTGGGCACTTAGCACAAAGTACTCTGGGTAATGATCAGGTGATCAGAGTGAAATCCCATGGGTATGAATAGCATTTGCCATACTTAGCAAGTGCACAGCTATTGATCAATTATCGCTCGGCTCTTATGACTCCCGCATCTTTTCCGGAATACATTTATATATAACTGACATCTGTGCCGGCTTTCAAATGTGGAAATCAATGGAACCGGCAGGTAGTAAAAATAATGGCCACGTCATCAAATGCTGGACATGAAGATGCTGCGGGTTAATTATTCTCCGGCAGTATTAGGCCTTGAGTTCTTCTGCAGTGCTGCAGATCACAACGCCTACACTTTGTCGGAGTCTTTAAGTGGTTTCAATTTCCGTCCAATACTCCTGGGCACCTGAAATGCAGTTCCATGCCGAGGCTGTGTGAATCCAGTGCAATTTTTAACGATTTCCATCATCTGCGAAGCAGAAATGTACTGAAACCTTGGTTTTTACGACATAAATCTTCGACTCGTGAAGCGACGATGATGCCTGTTAAATTTAGACTGGAGGTTTCGTCTTTTTCCTAAGGACTGATTGGCTGATTGCAGTTAATAATCTTTGCTATTTCGGCTCCATTAAAAATTCACCACACATCCGTTTTCATTACATATTAATGACAACCCCCCCGAGTGATTTATAATGTAACTTAAGGTAATAAACAGAGAACGTAGGATGAGGATATATTGGCAAAAGCTGGATTCAGAGGATTACGTATGCACAGCGAGGGGTTTTGGGGGTAACGACAGAAATGCAAAACGGAATAAAATCCCAAGAAATGCATTTTTGGCGATACGTTAGGGTGAAGGAATCGTTCAGAAGGAAGACTCTAATCTGACTCCAGAAAAGGGTCTCAAAAAGAATTTGTGTGGTTCCAGAGCTCAAGTTTCAAAACATGCTACCGTGGGGGTAAGCGTGTTGTTCCTGGCCTGGATGGGTCTTGAGTTTTTATTCTAATAGAATTAGAGTTTCAACAGGAAACATTTTGGGGGCATTTATTTTTGGACAATTAAATGCAACCATATCTCCAGAATTCATGAGGCAATAAAATGAACAGGATTTGGACTCCTGACCCCAGTAGTAAAGGTTTGTCAGCGGCAGTTGTGCTCCTTTGTGGCAAAATTAAACTGTTAAAATGAAAGTCCGTGAATGAATCGTGAGCGGCAACACGGTCTACGCCGCTACGCGCTACCCGGCATCCCAGAAGATATTTTTACAGCTCGGTGTGAAACGCTGTGCCCTTTTGAAAAGTGCTAGTGACAGGCGGTCACGTGTGGAGGCGTGAGCTAATGCCAGCGAGAGGAACTGCACCATCACAGTAACATGGATGTCATACGTTTAATAGAAGGGTCTCCTTAAACCCACAGATACTCAACATCCAAAGTGACTTCCATCGGCACAGCAGAATAGAGGGTCAAATCTTCACGGAAGTAATTTATCCCAGCTGATATATTTCGGCGCCGAATTAATGCTTCTCGGATCTCGTGCTTCTCGGCGTGACCCCGGGGTCTAATAGTAGACGCAGTGATTAATGAACTTCCTAAACACGATCTGCCTTAATATGAACAATGGCAATGAGCTCAACAGTCCCTCTAGCGGCTGAGGAAACATGAACGTGAGGGAGGAGATGGTGGGGAACGGTTTGTCCGGGGATGGGGAAGATGTGGACGAAAATGCTCCGTGAATGTCTGCAAGCTGCGCAAATATTTTATTCGTGCTCTGCAACACTACTGTTCGGGCGGTGCGATGCAATCGTCAGACCCGGTGTGGACCTCCTGCCAAGTGAGCTGCAAACCAAGCCCCCCCCCCAGCAGCTAGCAGAACCAGCAATCACACAACCTGGACCCCTGTGGCCCAAAGCAGAACCTCCCAATGAAGCTTAGGACCAACATCGAGGACCCCGAGGTGGACCAGACTTCGGAATGGATCTGTGCTGTACCCTTGCTTGCGGTGCCGGTCACAGTGCAGATTATCTCAGCTGGGTGGGCAGATACCTCAGAAAAACACTACAGCAGCGCATTGCAGGGTGTTGCACAATGTGCTTCGTGATCGTGGTGCAAAAATTATACAAGCGCACTTTTCCATAATTTTATTGCGTGAACAAATTTATTACAGCCTTGGTCATATGTTCCATATCACGGTAATTTCTGCCACCACCATTTTATGCATTTTTAAGTTAAATTGCGGGGAAAAAATACAAATTAAAACGTCGGATAGAATAATCAGCTCTTTTGTTGTCACCGTTTGACATTATAATGAGTTCCGCTCGGTATTTTTCCTTCCCTCGCTGTAACATGTCTGTACATGGATGTTTTGTTCCGCTGTATCAGCAAACCACAGACTTGGGCCTACAGGTCTGACAAATGGTGAGAGCAAACAGCTGAGTCCATTTGTACGCTTCGGCCTGCCTTGCGTGATGAAGGCGATGAAGATGGGCTGTATCATCATTGCCTTTGGACACTGCTGATGTAGCAGATGGGTCCACTTGCACCGTTTCCTCCCTCCGTCATCCTGATTATTTTCATGCACATGCATGCATTTCTGTGTTTTATTCAGATCCATATCAAACACAAAGTGCTAAGAAAAGGAACAGAGTTCAAAGGGGATCCCGCGTCCTAACCTTCATCCTAAGCACCCGTCTTACCTAACCCTAACCATGGTCAGACATGAACTCTGTGGGCACAGTATTACTGACATAAGTGCTTTGATCTTTTGCTGTTAATGGTTCATGTTGAGACTGAAGCCCATTGAGATGAGTGTCAAGACCCCAGAAAACAGCTTTCTGGTTGACCACCAACCCAGTAAAGTAACCTAGCATAATTGAGCACACCTGTTTTCAATGGCCTCATCACACTAGTCTGAGAAAGAGTGAAACAAAGTTGTGTGGGGTGTGCACCCTCACATGGTGCTGTGGCCTTGCCAGCCCTGTCCAAGTTTGTCCAA
The DNA here is from genome assembly GCA_018136845.1 of Heterotis niloticus. Lineage (NCBI taxonomy): Eukaryota > Metazoa > Chordata > Actinopteri > Osteoglossiformes > Osteoglossidae > Heterotis > Heterotis niloticus. The sequence goes on from CM030888.1 coordinate 1,960,422, forward strand.
GTGTGTCCTCACCTCCCAAGACAACCTCGGATCAAGCTTCACAGCATTCAAAGCCTGTGCATCTTCACAGAGCCACGCAGTTTAATCCTCGTCACCTGTAAGTAAACTTTGCACTCGAGGCTACTGTGATCATGACAACCAGTCTGTCCCGATGATCCATCTTCATTCATCGCTTGTTCGGTTTTGCAAGATTGAAACTGAAGTCGGAGGGGAGAAACATAACTGAAGATGAATGAATTTAATTCATGGATTTTGTACTTTTGCTTGGCTAATGTGCTGCCAACAGTCCGATTTTAGGTCGCTTGCATGCTTCTGGACTGACAGAACACACAGCTGGAATTTAATTCCCTGGCATTTCGACAACGGATCGAATATACGGAAGCATTTTTACATAAAGGCTCGCTGTGCTTCAAGGTTAACAACCAGTTTTGTTATTTTTAACGCACAGAGGCTGCATTAGCAAAGTGCTCAAAATGAACAGGATTGTTTTTTAAACACTGCTTTATGCTACAAATATACGCAGAGAATGCAGAGAATGCAGCTTTTGTCCGACCAAATGATAACTGTAGCATGGATTTCACCTCCTGGGCTGCGGGTTCAAGCTTCAAGCTTCATGTTGCTGTCATTCTGCCTTCCACAGATGTACAAGTGGGAATGAAGTGTAGCTTCTCTCTTCCTGGACTGCGGTGTGAAGACTTCATGATGTCTCTGTGTTGTATGGGGTTCCTCCAGTGGTCCAAATGCATGTTTCATATGGAATGGTGCCTCTGCATTGTCTGTGGTGTGCGTTTTCCCCGTGATGGATGTTGCCCTGTCTTATGATCGGTGTCTCGGGATAGCCGATGTGACCCTGCAGTGGAAAGGCAGTTATTAACTGATGGTAAAAATATCTGGATTTCACAAATAAAATGAATGCAAGGGCCTCACTGTTCTGTGACAGATCATTGCATCGCAGTTGTGTTAGTTAGCAGCTGGGAGCCATTTAGAAAGAAACACCCTAGAGTGAAACACAAGGAATATATTCTAAAAATATTAATTTCTAAATGTAACTGTTGTAATATTTATTATTTAACATTAAAACTCAGTCACTCATGCATACAGTAGTATCAATACCAACAAAAGGAGCAGCAGGTGGTGAAGTCCAGTAGAGATGCTGCCTCTCAGTCAGGAGGTCCTGGATTTAAAGTCCTTCTCCTGCTGTAGTGCCCTTGTTGAACATATCTATCATAAACTGATACGGTAAAATGACCTTGCTGTATGTACTGGTAAATCAGTGTAAGTACAGGGTACTTCCGGAATTCAGAACTGTAGCCTATTGGAAAGATTAAGAAAAAGCTGTTACTTTACAGAATGATTCAGACTACGCATCCACGCGATCTTTACTGAGTAATGCATTCACAAAGGTGTTCAGATCTTTTTCAACCAGCCTGTGGCATCGCAAGCCACTTTGGACAAAGATGTGTGATAAACACGAAATAATAATGAAAATATCAACCACGTGACTGTGTTGCTGTTTGCGGTGCCAGTACATGTGCAGCTTTGCTTCAATGCGCTTTCCTCAGCCCAGGAAACCCAGTGGTAAACCAGCCCTTCTGGAGTAATTAAAGCTGCCTTCTCTTGCTTGACTCTGGCTCTGAGGTCCACAGCACTGCTGGGTTCTGTTGGACCCTCAGAGAATGTGACTCAGCGCCTTTCCCTGTCCGTCTTGCGCTAAATGATGGGTCGCCGTGGCAACACCAGTACAACCTTTGCCTAACCTCTGCCTTAACTAAATTAATGGAAGTACTGAATGGAATGGACAGAGAAATGCGTGAGGCCTTTCCAAGTAATTTGGAAATGTAGATTTTATAACATGTATGTCAGGATAAGAGCTACACCCCGGTCAGCATCACCTCCTGCAGTGCCCATTTGCCCTTTTCCCTCTTTTATTGTAGCCCACTCAATACTGTCACATACAAACACAATTTGTCATATTTTAAAACAGGTCAAGAATTATCGTGAAACAAATGTTTGGGAATTTTGCATTTATCCATAAAATAGGCTGTTTTCTGAGTTTAATTGCTATTATTAACAAAAAATAAACAATTTTGTATTGCAGTGTGCAGTTTTCTGGCTAGATTCAGTCTGCTCTATTAATGGCCATTAGTATACCATATTAATAGCCTCCTACATCGCGGTTTCATTAACCTCTGTTTCTCAAGAGCACATCTAGAGCAAAAACTGAAGTTCTACCACGGATGTAAAAATGACTGCGTGGCTCGCACGTCAACACCGAAAAGGCCACCAGTTTCGGGAAAACAGCGCCCGTGCACACGTATGTGCGGCCTGTAGGTCTCCGTGGCTATTTGAAAGAAATGACTCAAATTGCTGTGCTTTTAAAGACGCAGCCATGAAGCATAAAACACGATTAAAAGTGCATCTCCTGCCTTCTCTTTCATCATAGCCATAAATATCTGCTTTGGAACAAAATTAGGAGCCTTTGTTGTGGGGCAGCAGACAAAGCGCTTTTTGTGGAGGTTAAAAAAAGACGCTGTGACCCCGCAGGAAAAAAATTGGATTTGTACTCTGAAATTTTCTGCGTGGAAGAGAGACGATTATACGTGTGTGTTGACTTTGTCCTTGCTATTCAGTTCAGTGCTTAAGCAACTGCACAAACAATCAAAAATCTTACGCGCAATTTTTAAAGCTCTTCCAAAAAACACTTAAAGGCACTGAGAATTTCTAAAGCAGTTGAAAAAGCTTAAAGACTCCTCACACAAACCAGCCTCTCAGGAGAACAGCAGAGGAGCCTCCAGGGACTGGAACCGGTAGCCTAGTGGTCCGGACTCTCATTTTCTGACTGTCCGCCTCTTCGGGTGTTTCCCAATTTTCAGGTGCAGCTACAGTTTAGCAAGAGGGCGAGAAGCAAAACACCTTGCAGCGCCAGAAAGGAAACCTCCTACCGAGAGCCAGACGGGAGGTTTGGTCTACGGAGCGTGAACTGGGGGAGCTTTTACCCACAATTCTCAGGTGGGTTCCGTCAGTGTGCCGCTTCGCCTTAGATCTGAACTGCAGTTTTGCCACAAGGTTACAGCTGGAAAAATACTGCAGTCAAAAATCCAAGTGCAGCATCTGTAGAGCCCCCCCATGGCTCCCCGAAATGCTCCTCTGCTGGAAATTTCCCAGCACGCCGGTGACGGACCGCTGCGTCAGTTCCAACGCGTCCTTCCCCTCTCCGTCCCTCAGCGTCACCATGGGCGCCAGCTGTCACATGCATTTAATCTTGGCAGCTCTTTGAAGAGGCCCCACACAAAGAAAAGAAAACAGTGGCACCCTGGGATCTTTTATTATGCCGGGAGACCAGGAACTCGGAGGTTTGCTGAAGCGTTGGCCCAGAAGCGGTCATGCTGACAGTCTCATACAGCGGTGTAATTGCTTCTTGGAGGACAATAACGCTCCTGTCCCTTCGCTCCAGCACTGATATTTTGCGAGGACAGGAGGTCCAAGGGTGGCCAGAACGACACCCCCCCAGGCCTCACATGCCCAGTACCATGCAGGTATGTTACCTACCTTCCACAGACACCTCATGGACCAGTAGGTGACCTGGTGGGCCAACCAGGATTCAAACCTCTGCTCCTCCTGCCATTGATCAAGATACTCTGAACCAATAGAGTTGGTTGACCCTGCTGTACAAATTTATAAATCACGGTAAGCAGGTTAGTGCCATTGTAAGTCTGTTTGGGAAAACACATCAACTAACTGGTGTCTAATAACAAACTTGGAAACTCGGCTCATTTGCAGACCGCAGAGATTTATGAGCATCTTCACGCAAGAGATCCTCAGTAACGTTTGTTGTAATCACTCATCGCATTTTAAATAGAACAAATAAAAGGGTTCCTTCAGCTCGAGCTGGAGTTTGTGCAGCATCACGATGGACCGGGTTCCGCACAGCCGTCTTGGGAGACAAACAAGAGCGCAGTCGCCATGTTTTGGTCAGACTGTGGTGTCGGGTTCCACCTGTGAGCGGGACCGTAGCAACAATGCAGGAAAATGATAAGTTCGTGGCGCCCGATGATGAGATGGCAACGGGGCCGGAACAATCAGAGAGTTTTCTGCGCTGCCTCAGGTTGCCGTTCTCCATCATTGTTCCCACAAAACCCAGGGAGGTGCGGGCAGCTTTGGAACAGATGGCCCTCTTTCACGTGCAGTTTATTTTACTCAGGTTGATCTCTCGGTCGAGGACGTTTTTCCTCCAGAGAGGAGCTGAACAGTAACTGCAGGAATTGTATTAAATATTTTGCCTATATGGTATGTATTTTAAGAACTACCGAGCTGTGCACCAGCCATAAGGATTATCACAGTATTTGGAGTATTTTCCAATCTTATTTAGCTCCTCTGATAAATACAGATAAGGACAAGAGGAATTTCTCTTTGCTCTGCTGATCAGGTTGCTGGTTCGTGCCCTGCAATTGATCCTTTTAACACAAAGCATAAACTAGAGCATCTGCCATCCACTGTAATGTAATTATTGCTCCACTTATCTGGCACTTTCTGCAGCGTGACTTACAGTTTGAGGTGTCCGTGCTAAGCCTCTTGAGCTGGTATAGAGAAGGGTCGTTTTTATGGTATCGATTCAGGGTACGTACCTTGGCCAAGGGATCTGCAGCAAGAGTGGGATGTAGGGGGGTTAATATAATAATTGTGACACCGGCATCTGGATGGGACTGAGGTTGTGTTGGGGGGGAGGGATGCTATGTCCTCGCTGCGACAACACCGGCGCTCCCTGGAAACAAAGCAGTGCACCTCTGCTGGCTGACAGGTCTCAGGGAAAAATAGTCACGCCGAGGGAATTTTCACCATCAAAAGGAAGGCGCCGGGTGCAAAAATCTGTGATTCCCGAAGCCACGAAAGTCGCCACAGAGGTGTGATGGCGGACAAATGCAAATACTGTATTGAAAACAGCTTGTGAGTACCCTCCTGGCAGATCCTGTGGCCTTTAGCTATAACCGAAACGTCGGTCCCGTTTCAGGTTCAGCTATAGCGCAGGGATGCAAAGGCAGCTGAGGGTTAAAGATGAGAATCAGGTGGAACAGAGGGAACTGGAGGGGGGCTGAGGCATGCCGGGTGCCTGTATAAAGCCACCTCAGTGGCCGGAGTGACAGGCTGCCTCTTGGTGCCAATCCACCGACCCGCCCGGTGAAACATTTCTGTGCCTGTCAGTTCGAGTCATGTTGGTGGCAGCCTTCTTAAACTCCCCCCCACACCCGCCGGCTAATAGAATGGGGGCCATCTACGTTGCTTGACTTCATGCAAGGTTTCTGTCAAATCAAGATGGATGCTGCAGACCTTGTGGCGCAATGACAGACGGTTTTTCAGGTACTCGGAAGGAGGAGTGGAACAGCTCCGCCGACGCCGGACGTTCATTCGAGAAGGCGATCCCTCACGAAGGAACTGCAGAGGTCAGATCAACGCTTTGTTTTCCTGCTCTAAATTCAAGGACTCGCTCCGCAGTGAAGAACCGCTAGCGTCTACATACGGTACGGAAATCGGTCTGCGACCGCCGAACGCCTCCTATCTGTAGATGTTACTTATATCTGGCTGGAGGAGAGGGGCAGATCTGAGTGCCACCGGTGCTTACATTTGCCTTTACGCATTCATGATTTACCGTGTTTTTCTCCAAAATGCTGCGCAGTTCAGGGTAAACAGAAGTACACCAACAACAGACACAGAGCTTTAGATGGATGCAGCGAATGGTTTGTTTGGTCCAGTACCGCTGTTCCTGCTGGCACACATGCAGCTGCCTGTACAGCAGCGAGCGAGACAGGACTGAGGGCGACGGTCACGATAGATGATAGGATGCGGATGCAAATTTATAAAAGCATGCGTCGCGGGGCACATGTGTTTCAAGACCCTTTGCTGAATGGTGGAAGGACTCAAGTTGGGCCGCAAGGCACATCAGATAGGGTCCATGGAAGACGCCCTGCGGGTGGAAGGATCCCAGCCTGAACATGAGGACGGTTTTCCTTTACTAAGATTTCTTCAGCGTCAAAAGCATGCCGATGCACTAAATCCTAAACCGCTGTGGCCGAACCCCTTGCGGGGTCCGGAATGGATGCGAGAAGCCGCCTGAGCACGAGCAGAAGCCCTCCGAGGGGCGCAAAGGCCACGGCTAATTAGATAGCTGAGCGTAAAGGTCAGTTAATGTGAATCCCCAGGGCTCATATGCTGGCCTCACCCACCTCCATGGGACACCGTGTTGGACAGAACAAAGCCGGCGGTGGCCTGTCGGAGGAGCGGCCTTAATTGGGGAAAGCGATGACCGGGACGCGTCGGGGGGACATCGGCGGTGCAGTCACGGTCACGCCAGATATCGGTCGGCATGCGCGGTGTCAATGTTCTCTTTATCGCCATAATTCCGCAGTAAGTTGTAATAATTAGCTGAACACATATTTTAATAATAAATTTAAAGGCAAATTGTGCTACAGGGCAGTTACGAACGCAACACAAGTTCAATAACTCATTTCGGCATCAGGCTGAGCTTTAATTTTCTGCAGATTCTGCTTATAATGTACAAAATTGTTCATTTACTGGACACTTTGCTCCAAAATGCCTTGCAGTGCTAAGCTACTTACGGCAGTTTGCCCGTTTTGCAGGACCGAGCCATTTTGGCAGCAACAGTTTGGAGGGAGAGCCTTGATCAAGTTGGCAGCTCCAGCCGCTACGCAACCTGCTGCCCCTTAGAGGTCCGTAACACAAAACTGAATTCATTCATTATGTTTGCATAATCAAAAGAACGCAGAATATTGCCAAATACATCATTTCCACATTTTTGTCATTTATTAATGTGTGCTTCAGCTGTACGACTGCGACCGGCATTTCCTTCGGAAATCTGCATTCGTGACACGAACGGCCGATGCCTTGCGTTTAAGGGCCATATTTGATCTTTCATCAGAGTAGTTTTGCTTGGCGGATGAATGTTTGTAAGCCTCTCTGGGAGCTTCGCTTTCATCTCTTCCTGTCACATGGCTGGAACTACGTTTGACAGGGTCGTGCACTTTTGAGACTTTTAAGAAGCTTTGAAGCTTGCTGCCTGACTTCCTTTGCTGCTTCCTGGCCTCTGTCCGCTTTCCCATTGTTTTCCCGATGTTTCCCGATGAACCGTGGCTCTGTGATGCGACACGCCGGGGCGGTCCACATCCGGGGACCGGCCGAGCGCTGCGTCTCAGCATCCGAGCATTGGAAGGCGGACGTGGCCTGGAGTGCATAGAGCAGTGTCGGAAGCTGAAGTGAGCAGGGGGGAGTTTGCCTCTCCTCGCCCAGGCGGCAGCTTCATGGTTGCAAAGCAAAGCTCTGTTTCGTTTTGAGAATGCAGCTGAAATGACAGACGACTTGCGTAACCCCTGAGCTGTCAGTCTGCTGGTCCAAGGAAGGGAACGCAGAGGAAAACGCTGTGCTGTTTGCATCCTTCTCTGCATTTTTGAATTCCTCTTTGCTCAAGTCACAGTAGGATGTGAGATGACTGTTTCATGCGCTTAGACAGGATCCTGCATGTGACTTCAGCTTCTGCTGACATCTCCACTTCCTCGAAAACAACCTTCGTCCCTGACTCCGTGGCTCCTGTTCCACCGAGGAGCGAAACCGATCCCCTCGGCAGGGCTGGCGCGTGACTAACGCTCCGCCTGTCCTCCCCTGACCTTGCTCGCCTGAGGAAGGCCCACGCCGCTGCTGTTCCTGGGCCTGTGCTCAGCAATCTACCACGGACTGGGCTGTCCCCATTCGACCCCGCATGAACTTTGCACGTGATGGCTGCAGATGTGGAGTGGGGTCAGACGAGACCACATGCGAGACACAAACCTCAGTGCGGTGCCATCTGAGCTCTGCAGACCCAAAGAAATCTTTTTGCTCCTTGTTCCCATGTTAAAGAGGTTTTTGCTTTGTACTTGAACAACAGGTGCTGGAAATTTTTTCCACCAAATGTGCGAGTAATTTTGGGGAATGTTTTATAGTTTGGAGGTCCAGGAGGAATGTGTCTGACATCAGCAGAAATGATAGCAGCGGATGTTGCTACAGGGGTTCGGATTTTATGAGAAATAAATGACACGTCAAAGTACAGGGGGCTAATGCCCGGGGTGCAGTGACCTCCTTGATCTCGGTCTCCATCCATCTCCTGCAACAGCTTCCACAAACACCTATGATCACCATGCAAGTGACTTTCATTTCAAGTCAAATACCATTTATGCTACAGGGACACGAATGCAGTGAATGTACTGGGGCTCTGGACTGGGTGTGGGGTGGAGCAGGTTGTAGCCTGGACGGCTCACTGGTCACGTTTGGGATTCCTCCACCTTGCATGAAGGAACTTCTGTATAAAATTCCCATATCCGCCTCCCTGTAGCCACTCGCCCCCCCAAGTAAAACCCAATTCAGACTTTGTTTTCTTTTGGTGCCAATTGCACGATGAAGGTTCCTGTGCAGTCAGTCTCATCCATTCCACAGCATTTCACACATCGCGCTGATGATAGCCTGGAGATGTTTCCAACTTCGCTGAAGTCTTGCGTCTAATCCATTAGTCGGTTCAGTGCAATGTGAGTGCAATACGACCTTAGCGCTTGACTCTTCCTCTCTTTTGTGAGTCAGACAAGGTGATGACTGAAGCTTCAAAAGTGAATCCGCTGGTGAGTTCTGCACCGAGGCTGTATTATACACGCGTATTTAATTTTTTTGCCGTACTGGTAAAAAATTTGAGCAAGCTTGGTGGGAAAGGGTTTTGAGGTTTGGGTTTTGTCTATGTCAGAAAACACAGAAATGGACATCTGGGGAATCTAAGGTCCAATGGAATGATGTATCAAAATTTTAAATGCTTGGGTCCAACCATTTACTATTTGTAAGACGCTGGGAGAGCGAGGGCACGAGTGGTTCGCGCTGTCCGGTACGGTGGTGGCAGCAGCATTACAGTGTGGGGCTGGTTTGCAGGTCAGAGCTGGTGATCTGCTAAATACGGAATGTGAAGGCCAGTTCAAACCAGGCTTTAAAACACTGGCATGAAAACACAGCCTTCCAGCAGGTGTATTCATACATTTGCCTCACACTGTAGCTCCACTGCGAAACAACACAGTTCTTACTGCATCTTTGGATTCCGCTGTTATTTTGCCTCGGCTTTTGGAGGAAGAGTTGGGGGTGAGGCTGCAGAAACTGGGTTCAATAAGGAGCGACATGTTCAAACATGGATCAATGGGGACACTTGCTGCAGACAATTGGATTTAGATCATCCACAGATAGGTCCGTGCTTCTTCTGCTTACGTTTGCAATCCATAAAGGGTGCGGAATTGAAGATCCCCTGATAACCGCTCAGACGCGGCGGGGGAGCTGCTTCGCTCAACTGATGCACTGAATACATGAATACGTGTTGCGGGGAAGAGGAAGAGCGGCGATCAGCCTGCCGAATAGTTTACAGCATCTGCTCACATTGCGCTCTGTCATTCGGTGTATATGTGTGTGTCTGAATGTCTATGAATACATACAGGTGTGTGTGCGCGTGTGTGTGTATTTTATGTAAGGGAAACAAATAACATCTGTCTGCGTATCCCACAGCGCGCACACACACACACACACACAACTCACACAATGCCCCGTGCAGATTCCGCCAGGCGTTCCGGTCTGCCTGCTTATCCGGTGTCCCATCACGATGACGCAGGTCCGGGATCCCAAGGAAACAGCAACATCTGCCTGCGCGTGTCCCTCAGGGTGCCGTGCAAACACGAGCTTTACATAATCTTTCATAATTAGCCAGAGGCCTCTTCATCTTGGCCCTGCCTCAGAGTTGCCCTGTTTTCCATACTGCAGATACTGGCTGAGTTGCACACTGCTGGCATCCAAGTGCATTAACAAAGCATTTGTTACTGATGTGGCGGCGCACCGGGTAGCTTGGCGTCTCACCGGAAGCGGACGCGGGTTCAACCCCGGCTCAGTCTGCGTGGATTCTGCCCGTTCTCCTTGTCAGGAACTGACTTGGCAGAGCCTAACCAGATGCACCGAGTCAAGTCATCAACACGGTGATAAAAGGCACAGGGTCAAACAGCACGGGCACGGGACCTTAACATAGAACCACCACGACTCGCTTATGTGTTGTGATCCCCGCCATCCTGTGTACTCTAAATAAACCTTGGTTACCTTACCACACCCTTGTTCTTAGCATTGTATCCGCACACTTGGGTCCCCTTCCCAATCCCTGGAAATCCTGACACTCCCAATGTTTGACAGGGGCTCTTCCCACAGTCCACAGATGTGTTTTGGATGAAATGGTGACTCAGAGTTGCCCTTTGTGTTTGAGCAAGTGTTTCTTTGCCCTGTGGGATAGATGGGCAGATAACTGTAAGCGCTGTACCAGACACTGGAGAAAGGAGTCAGCTACATAATAATAATAATAATAATAATAATAATAATAATAATAATAATAATAATAATAAAAATTTGGCTGTTGATCCACTAACCATGACCATGAGTGTATGTGGCACTTACCGGTCCATCTTTGTCCAAGATTGCAAGTCCACAGGGTTTTCACAGCTCTGTCCCTTTGGCCTCAGCTTGGTCCTTCTCTGCAGCATTTTGATTAGATTGGCCTTTTGCCGGAGACGCTGTGTTTCTCGTACCCCCGTCGGTCGGTCACACGTGGTCATCCTTGCTGGGCCGAGACCGCACCCGCCCTTCCTTCCCTCATCTAACCTGTGACTCAGATACACATTAGCTGACTAGCAATGACAAGAGATGAATTAGCGCACCGCGCTCCTAGTTCTGTCCATAGGTTAGCAGATTACGTCAGTAGCGGCTTCCGTGCCTGACCATCCCAGCCGAACGTGTGTTTTTCCATAAAGTGCCCAAACAATTGCGCTTTTCTTTACCAGGAGGATGCAGCAGCAGCAAACAAAGCAAACCAATTTTCTCCCTTTCTTAAGTTTTAATTGCACAATTCATCTGCCATAATTGTCTATCCCTCTGATCCGAGCGCAGAGTCTCGAGAAGCCGAAATTTTCCCATTGCACCTCCTCCCAAGTCATCGCTAGTGCTTAAGTGTAAAATGCGCTAAATGCAGGTGTTGTGACTGTAATCCGCAGATATTATTTCCATGCACAGAGCCTCTTAAAAATGGTTTGCCTACTGGGACGAATTTCACGTTCTTACCCGAGCCTCGAAATTGCCTGTCAGCATCCATAAGCTGGTTCTGGAGAGCACCGGCCCAGGAGGCCTGGGTGCAAATGAACTTCTCACCTTGGATTTATTTGCGGTCCTCTTTTGCACATTGCTGATGTCCTGAGTAGCTGTTAACCATTACAAAAGGCTGCTCTTAGATTTGCTTGGCTAAGCTTAATAATCATTGCAGTTTCTTTTTCGGACGGCATCTTCTTCTGCGTTCAGTGCTGCAGGAAGAAACTGACGCAGTTTTGAAGCTTGGCGACTTGGCTTTTGGGGTGCCATGACAGAATGAGTTTATTACTCGTGCACTGCATCTCACGTGACCATGAAATTATTTTTCCTTCCATCCATCCATCCATCATCAAGATCCACTGATGACCTTCGCTGGGTTCAGAGCCTTTGATGGAAGCATGGGGCCTGAGTCAGGGTGAACCCTGGATGGGATGCCAGTCCACCTCATTCACTCCCACACATTCCAGCTATGGACAGTTTAGAGACACACATATGGGGACTGCTCACAAAGTTCTCACAGACTATGCTGAAGCCCATGTCTGCCCCTAGAGCCCGGCAGCAGTGAGGAATCAGCGCTGTGCCACCCTTGAAATTTTTATTCTTATTTTCTTCTCAGTATTGTTATTATTGGGTTGTTCATCTGTTTTATTTACTATGGGTTGGTCAGTGGTTTGTTTTCTTGCGCTGGTCCTCATTTTTGATCCAGGTGCTCTTACAGAGAATGATAAATGATCCACATAATGAGTCTGCTGGTGGGCTCCGATCGGTTTGACTGCCACCTATTAGCAGCACTAAGACAGCAGGAGAAGATCAGTTTGCCTTCCTTACCGACCATCATCTTCTCCGGCTCATTAAGCTTCAGGGCTGGTCGGAGGGCCTTGTCGATGGGCAGCAGCTCAACACATGACCTGTGGCCTCCCTTTCTTTTCTTCCTCACAAAGATACTAAACTCAGTTGTGATGCTTCAACAGAATAAACTATAGGAGTGAAGGCTGGATGAATGCACCCCATCCTGCTCGTGCACCAGCACACAGTTGGGGAGGCCAATTGTCAACAAACTGAATAAGAGCATCTTTAGAATCCGTTTGCTTTTGCTTTTAACACAGAAAACCCAGTTGGTTCTCCTCGTGTTCTGCACTATTACAGCTGAAAGACCTGTTTTCTCAGAGCTCAGCACTTTAATGGTTTCAAAAATGAAAAGCTTTGATGGGCTTAATCATTTATTTAGTTTTCCTGCTAATGGATTTTTGGAATTATCAGTTCAACTCAACTGGTTTTGCAGGCGAAAAATCATTTGACTAAATAAAGCATATGAACAAACATAGACATTGATTTTGAAGCAGTCAATTAATAATAATAATAATAATAATAATAATAATAATAATAATAATAATAATAATAATAATAATAATAATAATAATGTTGGTTCTATTTGGTGACTTGGGAGCATGGTTTCATGCAGGGACCTGGAGTCACTTTGTAGGATGGCTGTTCTTGGCTGGACTCCTGTGTCTCTGGGGGAGGCAGCTGGATCCATTGTCCAACTTTGTGTCCCAGGCCGTCTGTCGCTTGACCCGCTCGCTGGACCTCTCGCTGCCACAGTGTGACCATGTGGCTCCCCTTGCAGGCGGTGTGATGAGCGGCAGCATGCAGGTGGGTGATGGATGGGCGGTAACCACCATGGACATTGCAGTCACGTCCAGCGAGCCTCCTGCAGAGAGACAGGACAGAGAGGGGTAAACCTGGGAGATAGAAGAAAGAGCATCATACATTTATCGTACTTTGGAAATAATAATTCCACACTTACGTGCTCTCCAATGGACTCAACCAAAAGTGCTGGCTTGTCTTTACAAAATGATATCAAAACATAATTTCTGAACAACGTATTGCAAACAGCACTAGAAATAGCTTCATTGCTACTGCAAATAATTAATCCTGATCACGTTTTTATTTGGTTTGAAACTTTTTTTGCTTAATAAATCAATAAATCAATGAAAATCAATTAAAGAGGCCAGGCTGAAATGTGTGTGTAGCAATAGAGCACAACAGCTTAAAGAGTATATTGAGCACAGACGCTAACAGAGCATTAAAGGCTAAGTAAGGCAATAGTGATTAGTTATTATGACGCGAACATTGTTGGTTCTGATCCCGAAGCAGCCCTGTGGTGCACTGAAAGCAAAATACTTCATTTGGATCTCTCCAGCAAAAAGGCCTGCCTATGTAAAAGGGTGAGTGCTATTGCTAATGTGGACTAACCAGCTAAAGTGCACAAAAATAAATAATATTTACGCAAAGGTGGGGAAAACACAAACGTGATGCGAGCTGTCACTGGCCGAGCCCCGGCTGTGATATCCCGATCCGCAATTCATGCCACCCAGCAGGGTCCATTGGCAAGGCTCTGCTAGGGGGTCGAGACCAGGATGTGCGGCATAGTCCTCTTTGGCTTTTTTAGTGAATAAACCTAGAAGTTAACTTGCTCGTATCATGGAAATTACTGTGCATAAACAATTTCAAGGGAAGAAATGTAGTTTTTCCTGCCATTTGCCTTTTTTTAGTTTCTTCCCATCTCTTTTCATCTCTTTTTGTTCAGTGTGCCCAAGTAGGACAGATGAAAGCACACTTAGCAAACATTTGCTCTTCTGCAGAGAAAAAATCAAATGCAGAACTTCTATAGCCTCTGCCCGAAAATAAAAATGCTTTAAAAACCTCTCTCTTGCCGGAAGTCACCTTTAATGTGAAAACTAAAAGGCATTCCATTTTATCCCCCCCCCCTCCTTGTATATTCTTCTCACATCCTGCATCAAATCGGTTTTGTGTTTAAATAAATAAATAAGCAACGAAAATAAAAACACACTTTTGGTCCTCAGCCAACTCAGAGGAAAGTCTCCACAGTAACCTAGGAAACAGGCTCAGTGGGTAACACTTACTGGGAGCCACACATGTCCAGTTGCTGTGATGAACAGGGTCAATTCTGGGGCCTGGGATCCAGTTCTTGGCTATGGCAGGGCTTGGGGGTTCAGAGGACCTGATCCTAAGTTTATTTAGACGCTGCCAGTGGATTCTGGTCATTTGGGTCTGTTGGCACTGAGCATTTAAATCTGTACTGTTTATCAGACACAAAACAAAAGTAGTACATAAAAGTTTGTTACATTTTTGGGTAGAATAGGGAAATGTGTAAAATCTGCCTACCGGCAGTAGGTTCAAGGTTCACTTTGTCGTTCAGTAGGTAAATAAATAATTAAAAAGGTAAGAATAAAAAGATTATTGCAAACAGCTGCAGGGATGGTGGTGGGGGGGTCAGTGGTGGTGATGGTCAGTGCCCATGAATTTAGCAGCCCGACCGCCTCTGGGGAAATTGCTGGGGAACTGCTGTGAACACGGAAGATTTCAAACCCACATAAAATCATGGAATGAGAATTTTCCTTAAAATGAAATTATTTTAATTGCTTTGAGCTAAAACTGTAAGTTAAAATACTTTCCTTAATCTGTTCATTTCTACAAGAATATTTCCTTAGCAAGGCCAAATGAGATGAAAAAAAATGCATATATAAAAAGCAGGAGCTCCAAATATAATTTACAAAAAAAGAACAGTACAGTTTTTGGCTTCCTTTTAGGATGGCAGGAGGTTAAAAATGTTAAAAATACCGCACGCTATTTATGACTCAGTAGTCTGTAAACACCTTCCAGGATCTCTCTCTTTGCCCTTTGTTTCGGGTGCCGTTGCCGTGGGTGTTGATTTAAATATGGATTTTCCTTTTTTAATTTTCCCAAAGGCTGTTTCCTGGGCTCACCTGCACCTGTGCCCTGATGTCAGAGGGCCACCTCCCAACTCCCCACTGGGTCTCCACCAGAGTACAGCAGGGGCTGCAGTAGCTCCACACACCTGAGCTCACGGCCCCCCCCAGCTCCTGACACCCCCTGTGGGTGGGGGGATAGTGTGCTCTTCTGAACCACACACCTCACACTGAGTGTGTTTCTGCTTATCTGCTATCCTCAGACATGGCGGCAGGTGACCTCACGGCTACAGCTGTCCGCTCGGCGAGCCGAGGTTCGAATCCCACCGCCTGCCAACGGCACCCTCGGTCAAGGTATTAACCCTGGCCTCTTGCGGTAAAAAAACAGCCAGCTGTGTACAACCCCTAGTTTCTTCGGAGCGAAACGTCGGCTAAATTCAGCAAACAAAAAAAAAACGGCGCGGTGCCCTGGGCGGAGCAGACGGTCGTGGCGGGGAACTCGGAGCGAAGAATGCATCGTGTGCCACCAACAAGGCACTTGTAAGTGCTCGAGATGTCAAGAGGGATTTTTGTCTCATTTTGCTGTTTTTCCCAACTAGCAACTAATTGGGGATGCGGTACCGCAACTGGGAAACAGATGGACTTGCAAAACGCAAATCAGAACAAATTACCTTGAAATTATACATAAATATGGATGCATTTTTGTGCTCGGATGCGGCCCGGTTACTCAATCCACTGCGGATTTATTTAATGAATATATACATATAATCTGGGGCGCAGTATTTGGTTTGCTAACCTCTAACAAAGGTTTTCTGTGCGGCCGGCGCAGTTCTGCACCGTATTTACAGAGTAAACACTCAGCTCTGTTTTTACTTTTTGCTGTGGTTTACGCTGTTACTGGAACGACATCCGCTTGTGGAAAACATCTCACGAAACCTGCTGTTCCCGAAAAACAGCCGCATTCACAGCAAAATCTAACAAAGCATCAAACAAAAATCTAACCAAACTGCACTCAAAACCATGTGCCGCCAAAAGCTCGAAAGCACCAATTCTATCAGAAAAGGACCGGTTCCTTCATAAAAGTGTAGATTCAAACTTTTCATCTTGCCTTGCTGAGGAAAAAGCAGGAAGTCATCAATAAACAAAAGCATCCACGGCAGCCTTCACTTGAACACATGGAATTTCGCTGGACACCGGGCCTCCGCCTCAGTCTCACTCCCGATCTCTGACACGTTTTACACCGATTTCCTATCATTTCATCCCATGTTTTACCTTCCTCATTCATTTGTAGTTCTTATACACTGCCCAGCCAAAAAAAAGTCACCACTTGGATTTAGCTTAGTATTATGATGTGGGGTTGCTTCAGTTGCTCAGGTCTAGGTTCAACAACATTATGTGCCCAAAAAATGAGCTCAGCTGACTACCTGAATATACTGAATGACCAGGTTTTTCCATCAGTGGATTTTTTTCTTCATATTCCAAAATGCCAGGATTCATGGGGCTCAAATTATGAAAGAGTGCCTCAGCGAGCATGAGACAGACATCATTTTCACACATGGATTGGCCAACACAGAGTCGAATCTTTGGGATGTGCTGGAGAAGGCTTTACGCAGCCCTACGACTCTCCCATCATCAATACAAGATGTTGGCGAAAAACAAATGCAACTCCCACGGAAATGAATGTTGTGACATTGCGTAAGCTTATCGAAACCATGCCACGGCAAATCAAAGCTAAAGGCACTCCAACCAAATAGTGGAGCGTGCCACTTTTTTTTGGCCAGCAGTGTATTTGCACTGAAGATGCACAGAGCCAAGCACAAACGCCTGTATTTGTCTCACTTGCTGCTTTTCACCATGGAAGAGGAGGAAACTTCTGGAGCTTTGCCTCAAATATGTGTAAGTGACTGTAAAAAAAAAAAAAAAAAAACTTGGTAACCAATTCCTAGTCAGTCTGCAAAAGCTTTATTTTGTTAAGCTTTTTTTTACTGGTAATCGGAACATCTTTAAAAAATGAAAAGATCAAATTTAATGCAATCGCCGTTCTCAGACGCTCACTTCACTTGATGTCTTACAGTTAGCTTTCCCAGGCAAAGTGAAACTATTTAGAAGATTGCAAAGACATTTAGAAAGCGTTTAATGGCTCGATGGGCCCGGGATCAGTACATAGGAATGACTCACCAGAGTCCTTTCTGCTACTTTATGAGTAAAGGAGCGACGCAATGGAGAAAGATGCTCAGAGCAATTTTGGGAGCCCTTACATAAGGATAAAGCCGAGACGCCGGCTGATGCGTGAAGCAATGTGAGACTTTAGAGACGCCGGGCCCATTTTAAAGCGTGCTGACCCAAGGCTGTAGCCACGAGACTAAGCAGAGCCTTGTGGGCACGACTACTATTCTGGCTTTCACTCCTCCACGGATGCTTTGAGTCATATCTTTAAGTCGCAGGAAAATGAGCTCTTCTGGCCCTTCTTCCTAGCAAGATATTAGTGAGGTCCTTTTTAAGAATAATGCAGAACATTCTTGTTAGAAATTCCAGAAAATACTATTAACCTTCATGAGGTTCATACTTTTGTCCAAGGTAACTTACAGTGTTAGATAATCAAACATACAGAAATTTGTCCACTGTATAACAGGGTAATTTTTACCGTAGCAATTGAGGGTAAGCACTTTGACCAAGGATGCTAAAGCAGGTCCTCCAGGGTGCGATATTTCTAACCATTTTGCCACCCGCTGCCTCTTATACAATGCAATTATAAGTATGTCACACATAAACGCCGGTCATTTATAAAGATGTACACGCACATCTAACTGTTGCAAGTAATGTGTGTTTATTACTCCATGCTGAAAATTTTGCATGAAATCAATTTGCGACCTTGAGACATCTTGCAGGATCATTCAGTTTGAAAATATTCAGGCTCCTCATTCACTGCTCATTTCATAACTGCGGAGCAAAAGTTACTCGCTGCTTCCTACACGCTCAGATTTTACAGCAGTTGCTTCCTTGCCGGCACCGCGGTGAGTTTTTGTGCTTTCTTCCTGCACGTGAAGACCCGAGAAAAGCGAGCACTCCCGTGTAATAAAAAGCGATAATGAAACGGTCTTAATAATGCAAACATAAATTATTAAAACTGCATAATCGGCAGCGTCCGCCGCAGATGCATCTGACACGTGATGACCCGGTGCTCGGGCAGCCGGAACAAGAGGAACGGACACGCATTTCCCCCAAGCGAAGGGCCGCAGAGCCACCCATCAGCTGTGTTTGTCTCCTGTGGCGATTTGTGATTACCATAGCAACACGGCTATTATTGTCATGGAGTGTGACATTACCAAAGTAAACCCAGAAGTTATTAACAATGCATTATCCAACTGGTGAGGGCAGCAAATTGGACAGACAAACCATTTTCAGCATTTGTCACATTTAACCAGGGAGGACATGCGTACGTGGCGTTAAATATGGCTTCTTCTTTGGCTAAAACACACAGCTCATGTGCTGCAGAATTTCAGTCAAATCAGTGCAAATTTAAGCCTTATGTGCACATCGCAGTACAGTACAGGGCTGAATACTGATCACAGCTGTATAATCTGTGCTAATATGCACACTGCAATGTTTATTTCCCATATTTTTGTTCCCATTCCGTGCCCATATTTTTGTATCCTATGACGGATCCATGTCAGGCAATGAAAGACTTATGGAAGAAACCAGCCAAAGCCCCAGGCATGAAAATAATGTTTGCTGAGATGATGTGAAACTATAGGATTAGATCTTTATTACGTCAGTGAAGCTGACCTAAAATTCAGTTTTATTTCTTTATGTGACGGATGCTGTTTGAAAAAGTCGCCTTTTGTGAATAAGTGGGCTGCTTATTGAAGCATGGATAATGAGGACAGGAGGATTTTGCCGCTTGAAGTCTGCTCACGCAGCAGAGCGCCGCTGGTTCTGGCTAGTGTTTCAGAATTTAGGTAACCTTCGAACCAGCATGTCAGCAGCAGTCGGCCTTGAGTGCATCCTGACTTCCTTTTCTGCCAAGTGGAACAAAACAGAGACCTCAAATAGGGAACAAGGCAGAAATGAAGGGAACGAGAGAAGAGAACTTGCAGGAACTTGGAGGGAGTGAAAGAAAGAGAAGGGATGAAAGAATGGTCACTTGACCGTGAAAGACCGACTGACATGCAGTGTGCTTGTAAAAAATTTCTTTATGAGACTCACTGCCCTTTACAACCTTTATTCAGTATCGCTTAAAATGTGCGCACACCTTGTGAAATTCACACTTATCTGGGCCAAAAAAGGCAGACACTGGACATGTGAGGTGTGGAGGCCAGTCTGAAGAACTGCTGAGTCACAACATGAAAGATCTGGGTTTAGACAGCGAAAATTTGTCAGACACAAAAAGAGCGAGAACATGAGCCACACCTGTGTGGTTCCCGCTGTCTGTCATGGAGGTGGCAGCATCATGGTGTGGGCAGCTTTGCTGGTCACAGAGTCAGGATCTTTACCAAGTCTGTGGTCTCAGTGACCATGGCTATCATAGTATGCTTCAAAGGCACAGCATACTTCATTTTTCAGCAAGATAGTGGCCCAAAACACATCTCAAAGTCGTGCACGAACCACCTGGTGTAGAAGGACAGCGAACGATGACTCAAAACAATGACCTACGCATAAAACATTAGCAGTTGTGAAAAAAAACTACATTCCGACAAGCGTACCCAAACTTTTGCATGAAGGTCATTAGGTTTTAAAAAGCAGCAACATGTCAGGATGATTTTTGCAGGACTCCAAAGGTAAACCCTTATTAAATGTATTCTTCATTCCAGCCTCCTTTTCTTGTTTTCCACAGTTGCCCTCCTCAGACTCAGCCTAAAACAAAAAAAAACAAATGTATTCTTTAGCACCGTCTGGGGAGCATCCTTTCACCGAAATACCCACAATTCATCTTTAGTTGTTGTCAACAAGAGACTGAGATAACAGAAGAAGCGATTGCAGCACGGTTAGGGGGTCGATAGCACTCTTTTTCCCTGCAATAAAAGCCCATTAAATGCACAAACGTGTCAGAAGTTACCTGGAAAAGCCCCTTGAAGAGATCAGTTAGCGAGCAGAGAAGTTGCGCTTGTATGGCAGCATCCGAACTTCATGTGAAACTCATTTCTCAATGCAGGTATTTTCAGAGGTTGTAAAAGATATAATAAAATGATCCAGCTGTAGCTGCATAAAGAGAATTAATTGCATGCAATAAGTGCATCTGGGCAGAATAATGAAGGGTTGCAGGAAACTTGGATTGATGCTTGGGAGATTTCGTGAGTCAAACGTCTATAAGGAAGTTAATGGTGGTGAAAAGGTTTTACTCAAATTCCTCTGTGGTTTTGCACTATAATTTACAGCTTTTTCTCACTAACTTTAAGAGCTATACTTTCAGAATCTATGAACAGCAAGTTTGCTTTTAAAACTCCAGTTAACCAGCAAGTTCCTCCAGGCTCTTTACTGGGTTGGAAACTCATTGGCTGATCGACTGTGGTCCGCCGGGCATTTCTTCCAGCTTTCCCCTGCACCGAGGCATCGGTTTCTGCACAGCTTTAGCCGGTGCGTCCAAAACGACAGGCAGATTTTCGAAAATACCCTGACACTATGAGTGTGGACACCAAAAAAAAAAAAAAAAACATTTTTCCAGCTCGCAGTTGGAAAAACTGTAATGTTTTCTAGAATATTCACAGCAAAAATCTCAGCCCCCCCATCTGTAAAGACGAGGTCCTTGCGTGTGTTTTCTCCGCCTGGGAACTTCGCTTTTAAAAAAGTGAAGCAAGTACAAGAGAAAGGCTCTTGGATTCGGAGATGATGAAGGGACGGCACCCGTGTGGGCGAGGTTTGGGTTATGTAAGCTGAATCAACACCTACAGGAGTTCCCCATTATGTAAGCAAGCGCGCGGACTGCCAGTTCCCATGTCAAAGCGAGCACCCTGTGAAAAGCTCCTCCTCAAGCGGCTCAGGGGCAAACCTGCTGTGTCTGCCTCTTTTCTCTTTGTGAAAACCGGCAAGCTCAGCCATTATGGAGCTCTACTCTTCCATCGAATGAACCATGACTCAGACCAAGGTTTGAGGGTGAGCAGAATGGCATGAGCATAGCTAGATCTTTGGGTCATGATTCCGGCAAGGAAAGCAGGTCTGGATGGAAACAGCTGGGATAAACCTGGAAGTGCATGTACAGTGGCCTCCTGCCCATCCCGTCCCAACTCCATCTAGTTCTGTGATGGCCCCTCCGAACGTGCCACGTGTGGGCCCTATTGTGGGTTTGTCCTGGTAAAAATGATGCCCCACTTGCCCTTTACTATGACTATGTCTAGGGTGGAGACTCTTCCAAAAGTCATGATGTTTACTTCTTCTCCTGTGTCTGTTATTTATGTGATACCATGTATGCTTGGAGGAGCAGACTGAGAAATTGCTAAATTTCAGCCTGGTCTAAGCAGACAGAGGGAGCAGCCCCCTGGCCTCAGTCACTAGACTTGTATGCCAAACTGTGGTCCCTAAGAGGTTTATTTTCTTCAGATTTACCTTTTTGTTTCACCCTTTTCCTGACCACTTCATTATTACAGAAGATAATAGTGGATAATAATATGTTTAATAGTTATTCAAAATGTTAACATAAATGACTGTACAATATTCTTTATGCATTTTTTTACTGATGATGTTTGACATGTCCTGAAAATGTGGTCAATACTCATGTTTGCATTCGCCTTTTTATAGGTCATGTAGCTCTTAAATACATGGGTTTAAAGCCTCAAGGTTTCTAGATTGCATGTTCCTTACACCAGGTGGTGTTGGGGTTAGAGCTAGTGCTGTAAACTGACCCAGCTTTGAATCCCACCTTCAGCTGTTGCACTGCTGGTCAAGGTACTTACCCTGAATTGCTCAAGTAAGTAGAGTGACATGAAAGTTGCTTTGGAGAAAAGTTCCAGCTAAATAAATTTAACGCACAGTATTTTCCTTAGATTTATGTTGCATGTGTGGTTTGTCATTTTCGTTCTCTGTAAACATGTGGACGCACTCCTGGTCCTGTCTTCAGGGTAGAGTGGCATGTGAGAATGGACTGTGCTGTTCTGTATACCAATAGCATCAGTTCAGCAGGTTCAGTGTAGAAAACACAACATTTGGAATGCGATTTCCAGAAATAAATCAGTTACTTAGTCATCAGGTTGACTGCTATCGTGCAATCTTCTTCTGAGCCTCAGTTTAGTTTGCGCAGCATGAAGAATGCAGGGTTTGCATTGCACTGTTCATCAGTTACTTCCCTAAGCTTCTGGTTGACTTATTTGCACAATATTTGTCCTCATTATCTGACTTGAATGCTCATTCCCTCCTGCGTCTTCCATCAGGCTCCCAGTCACAGTTGCATTGCCTTAGGGGGCTCTACAGTCTTTCTTGGGTGTGGGCTGCAGTATTGACTGAAATAAGTCGTATCATTTTCTTGTCTTCAAGTCTCTTTATCAGCCGCAGAGTGTGCAGAGGCTGAGCCTTCAGACCGAATCAATGTACGGGCGGCTTATGATCGATAATCAATATATAGCAATTTTTGAAAGATGAAAAGACAAATATGTGAGCTGTGGAAAATGACACGGCTTCTGTTTGGTTTGGTTTTGAAAGGTGCCACTGGGCTTCGCTCACGTGCCTCCCGGACTCTGTAGCTTCACCAGTTTCTTTACTTTCTTATTCCTTCTAGGAAGCAGCAGCAGCAGCGCTTTTTCGTTGTTGCTTTTCACTAATCTACCACTGGCTGCGAATCCATCTCCTGCTCACTGAATGAAGGCCCGAAAGACATTAGCACATCGCTCACAAGCGCTACCAGCTTCTCTGTTGTCCGCTTTTCCTGCAGTCTCCTGCCATTTACTGGTTAACAATTATACTTAACTGCCTAATGAAAGAAGCAGATGTATTTGTGTCGAGTCCATTACTGGCGACTGTGTTAAAAGCCCAGCGTCATAGTATAATTGAACCTTTCGGGAAAAAGGCCATTCCTTTTTTCCTGGTCCTCTGCTAAAAGAAAGGAACATATGGACATTGTTGGAAATCCACACAAAGGTGTGCAGTATATACAAAAAATATATATTTGTTTCCATTTTGGTGCTCTGTCATTTCCAGGCTTCTGGTACCAGGTCAGAATCTTTGGCCCACAGTTCTTGCACTTCACCCTGCTTGTTATAAAATGTATTTTTACCAATCAAATCAAATTAAATGGACAATGAGACTGGAGAGTCATTGACATGAATGTTGCTGCGCTGCAATGAATGCCTCAATTTAACCCTTGAGTTTCAGGTCACCACAATAATGGTAATGCAGTGTAAAATCACTTCTTCAAAATGCTGTCATGCAGAAATGTGTGAGAAAAGGATTTTTTGCTTAATATTGCAGTATCTTGTGCTAATGGATGTCTTTCACAAGCCATCGGGGGAGTTTAAATCCTTGCGATTCCTCCTTGAAGGACGCTGATTTTTGCATATGGAATCCATCAGAGTCATTCCTAATCCAGTCCTCTGGTGATGAATCTCATATGCAGCAAAGAATTATGGGACTTTTCTCCTCTGGGGCCTATAGTCACTCTTTGACAGCCCACACTTTCACATAAGACCCAGCCTTCCTCGATTGGAGCAACTCCCCCTGTTATTTCTAATGTCAAGTAAGAGCTATCATAAAAGACGATGACCGCTGTTTTTTTGGGTGGCGAGGCTTGGGGGCAGTAGGGATGCCTTACAATATGCCAGAGCTTCCTCGTTGGAGAAACAAATTATCTACACGCTGTGATTTCCTCGATGTGCCAATTAAACCCTCTCTCAGAGCCATGGCTGTGCCAGGCCCTCAGGGTCCTGCCCTCCAGACAAACTTAGGCCACAGCCTTACAGAGACGAAACGTACATTTACATTTAAAAAACCTTTATTATGCTTTTACATTGGCTCCTTGTTTAATTTGGGGTCGTGTTACAAATTTTATGACTTCTGCTTTATATTCTTCACTCATCTATTTTCAAAAATTTGTGTTTTGGTAAGTAGGTGAACTGTTTATCTGCTGAGCTGACAGATGGCAGCAAAGAGCACCCAAAAAGAATAGGAGTGTGTGGGCCGCCTTAATTCAACTCACTCCCACAACTCACTATGGTGTCAGTCATTGATAACAAGAATCCTGCACGCATTTATGGGACAAATCGGTCAACAACATCTAGGGAACAGGAGTTTGTGTGGACTTTCATTGCACACGGAATTGTCAGGAATCACAAGTCAGGACCCAATTGCAGATTCAATGCAGTGAACCAGGTTTAATACAGGGAAATCCAAATCGTAGGGCAAAAATGGGTCAAGAAAAACAGGGTCAAAAAACCAGAGACGCAATCAGCAAACAATCCAATTCAAGAGGCAAAAGAAGGTCAGGAAAAACAGGATCAAAACCAGTGGGACAAATAGAGACCACAGTCACAGAACAGGCACAGGTAAAAACATCCACAGGCTGACAAGGAACTCGTATAAACACAGGACTTAAATAACTAACACAGTAAACAACAGAGATGGCCTTTGGAGGAACACAAGTGGTAATAATGAAGGTAATAATGGTGATCAGGTGAGGGAGGTGGGGCAAGGAGCACCCAGGAGTAAACAGAAGCGCATGGCCTTGCAGTACACAAAATGGACAAAAGTCCCAGTCCAGGCCGTGGCCTGAGTCCTGACATAAAATGTGTGTTCTCACCATACTCACCACAGGTAAAGCTGCAGAAAGTGCAGCTTGGGCCACGTCGATGAAAATATTTTATATATTAAGACCCATTTTCTGACAGCTTCTCAAAACTCTCATCTGCAACAGCTTGTTGATGTCAAAGTCAAAAACCATTCGTCTTCCATGCAGAGCCATTTCTTAAAATGATACAACAATAAAAGTTATGGCATGAGTCCAAAAAAATCCTGCTTATAAAGACAAGGCAGATGTTATTTTTATCTCTAAAAGGCCCTTGAAATGTAAATACTTTTCCAGAATTAGCAGGATGCACCCAAAAAAACTGGGACAGCTGATTTCAGATTTCACCTTCTAAAATGTGTACTACATGCTATTAATTACATGGGTATGAAATGTAAATTTAGTAAAAGGTTATTTACATGCACATTTCTTTAATATTCTTGAGTGTGTTGCAACTAGAGCATCTTTTACCAGAGGTGTGTGAACAACACTGACAAGCCCTCCTCTCCTGAACGCGCAGCCTTTGAACATGACTCCTGCAAACACACAATAGGAGGGCGACGTCGTGACTCACGCGCTCAAGTCATGAAGAACCTGTGCACTTGAAGAACTTGTACCCAGCAGCTGGAGAAGCTCAGAAGGTACCATCATTACGGATCAAAAAGTGTCTGGTACTCAGTCACTAGTGTTACATCACATCACAGAGGCCCCCCGAGGACCCCCGTCTCTGTGGAGAACATGCTGCAGCAAACTATATTAAGATGTTCCCTGTGAAAGGATTGAGATTGAGTTTCGGGTCCCACTGCGGAGGTCATGAACCCTCCCTGTCAGAAGAAGGGAAGCAGAGGAGAATTATGGGGGAGTGGGATTCTCATTATCAAGTGGGCAGAAACCATGTCAACTGGAGTGGAGTCCATTCTGACGGTCAGTTGATGTGTCTTAGTGACTCATGTCTGGGACCTCGCTGCTCAGCGCTGCGCTCACGGGGCATTGAGCTTCGGTTGGTGGACTATTTCTCACTCTCTTGCACTCGTTCTCTCTCTCAGGCACCTGCTAATGGAGTTTGTCACTTAGCTTGCGCCGCCTGATTGGTTTCTCCCATTTCCCTGCGTGTCGGTGGCTGTGCCTGAGACGGGGGTTGTCTCCACTCACGTCTGGTAACCCTCCTGCATGCCTTTTCCCAAGCTGGGAAGCCAATTGGCATTACAGCATTTTCAAAGGAAACCTCCTTCCCACCCTTGATCATCACATTCATCACGTTTTCTTGTTTCTTCCTTCCCCACGCAGAGTTGTTGACATGTGGCAAATTGCCATATAAATCCACTTTTATCACAGGATCTCTTGCAAAGTTGGCAAAATAAATCCCCGTTCAAGACTCAGAATCTTATTCCACTTCTCTGAACCACACTCGGATAATAATAATAACCCCGAACTGGTAAATATTTATGTGTTCTTAAATATGAGAGAACTTCTGTCTACTTTGTGCATCGTTCACACGTAACCTGCGGCTTGGATGTTGCCCTGTGATGTTTTCAGTCTACTGTTTCTTTCCTGTTTTTTTTATTTTGTTTCGCTCCTTTCATTTGTTTTCCTTTTTGTCTCTTTTTGTCTTTTGTCTAAACTTGGTGTTTGTTTGCTTCCAGTGTGATTTTATCTGCTGTCTAGGAGAGCTCTGACATCCTAACAGACTGAAACATGGGTGCTGGTGCTTCACAAATCCCAAGCAGAGCCACTTGTCCCACAATGCATTGAGTTTAGAGCATAACCACTTGTCTTGTTGTTCTTATAGCTGCTAAGAAGATTATACACATCCCACCTTTCAGGGATTAGAGTTGCTTCACATTATCCATTTACACACCTAGACTTTTTTTATAGAAGAAGTTCAAAATGATTGTCTCAAGGGTACAACTGCCAGGTTGTTTTGGGAAACTGAGTTGGCAGACCTTTGCCTAAGGCCTTGTCCACACGGATGTGGATATTTTTGAAAACGCAGCTTTTCCAAGTTCATGTAAAAAAAAAAAATACCGTCCACATGGTCGGTGTTTTACAAAACTTCTCTGTCCACATGAGAACGTGAAAACGACGTAAAACACTCACATAATCATGCCAGCAGGTGGCGGTAAAATTTTATGAAAACACATCACAGCAAAACATTACGAGCATGTGCGGTGAAGTTGACTCAAATGTAAATAGAGTGGAGGAAACAAACAATACGCCAACATGGCAAAAATGCAAGCAAAGATACATTTATCTGCACTGAAAATGAGGTGGAGTTGCTGCTAAAAATATATATATATATTCAGTATAAACTTAGCAAGAGTCAGGAGAGTGTAGACTGGGAGTCCTGCCAAAACAAATGATATTCATTTGCCTCTGCATGGCGGCATTATAGTAAAGTAAAGTAAAGTAAGGTTTGGGTGTAAACCTGAAAGTAAATATTACCAGTATTACTAAGTGCATATGATAAAACGGTTAGTTCGCCATTGTTTTGATTTGTGTCTGCCGCCAGCACACTGTACTGTATACACAAATCAATGTCTCGCAAGAGGTGAAGCAATGATGTCACAGCTGCCAAAAGTCTCCGTTTTACCCGTCAACACGATTACACCCTAACTGGAGTTTTGAAAAATCTCCACCTTGGAATGCGTTTTCAAAAAGCTCAGTTTTCAGTACCTTAAAATGCCATCTTTGTGTGGACGAGAGGTCAAAACAGAGAGAAAAGGCTGCATTTTCAGAAATATCCATATTCGTGTGGACGAAACCTAAAACTCACACTTCCTCCGCAGTGTTTGGTGTGGTCTGGTGCGGTTCTGCTTATGAATGTTGATTTCATATTTCTTAATTCATATTGCATTATGGGAGCTGTGCCGTGCATTACTGTGGGGGCAAGTAGGTGCATATTTAAGATATTTAATATTCACAGAGTGACTCGGTGCCTTAACCACATTCCTGCAAGGACTTACAATTATAAGCGTCAGCTTGTTAATTTCAACTTGTCAATGGCTGGATTGTTGTTCTCCTTAGCTTGCACTTTAACTTTTGGGAAAAATCAGAATTCTATAAACCTCATGCATCCTGTATGAAAAACGTAAAATCAGCATGTTCTTAAATACATTGAATATCGGTCATCTTGGACATTATTTTTAAACGCGAAAATGGTTCTTTGTCTATAAACTCTATACACTCAGCAAGCACCACCTAAATAATTTGTAAAAGTGATGATTTCTTAGCAGCCTTCAGAAGTTCCGTTGAAGCTTCACGATCAAAACTCTCACACCCTTCATGTTTTTGACGTCTGACCTTTAAAACTGTGTTGACCGCACTTTGCTTTTATTGACCTTTAGCTGCCGCTCTGATTGTCCCGATGGTTTTTAAAAGTGAGTTTGTGGTGGATTCTCTGACTTTTCCGATAAACACAGACGCCGGTGGCTGGTTACCAGGTTCAAGATGGGTAGTAGTCTTGGAATGCCGCACTTCTGAAGGGGGGCTTAATGGACCGCGACCGCCACTCACTGCTGTCTGCAGACATCCTCCTCCACACTGTTGGGACACCGGAAATGTCCTGCCTGGCACCGTTTCTGCAGTCCAGCCTTCCACACATCGGTCGATGCAGATCGCCTTTCGCTCGACTGCTCCTTACCATGCTTTTTCCATCTCATCTCTCCGTTCCTCCTGAAGAGTTCGATTAAGCGCAACTGTCGGCAAGCCCAGGAATCCATGTGTGGCCCACATGGCACTTTGGGAATTGCCCCGGCAAGACACACCCCCCCTGCTACTGGGCTCTCCATGCTTCACGTGCAAGCTGAGCTACCAGCTGCCATGACCCTAGGACCTTGGCCTCTCCACCTTGTGAGTAGCACACACACTTGCAGCATTGCTGGCACAACCATGGCCTCCCCATTAACCTCCTCCACTGATGCCAACACACGACTGCCTACACGCGTGTGTATGTGTACTTTCATAGTTATAATCAGTAACCCTGACACATTTTTTACGTCCTCCATTTAAACATCATAAATATTGCTTTCAAAACTGACTGCCGAACAGCCTGCTGGGAAATGTAGTCCTGGTTTCCCAGAAGCACTGCACACGATCTCTGTACATGAAATCCAGTCTTTCTTGCAGTGTTGTGAAGACAAATGCGGGACTCATCTCTACATGCACTGCAAGGATTAATGTAGGAAGGATTAATAGGTTTTGGAAGCGATACTGCGAACATGAATATTGTAAATGTGTCAACAAAGTGGATGTATGACACGCATGAAAAACTGAATATGAAATAGCATTCATTTTTCTGCATCCTAGCAGCTTCAGCAGTTCATCGTTCTCGGTAATTAAGCTGTACATGTAGACACAAGTTGTATAAATGGCCTTTTGGGCTGTTAAATGATCTTATTCAGATTGTGTTTCCATGCCTGCACCTGTCTGCTGAACACTCACGCTGCTGTGATTTATTGTCTTCGTATCGATGCCTTTGCGTTGACGGCAGTGGCGATTCCCTTTGCTGATGGAAATTACTGGAGCGTAAACAAATGTTTTCGCAGTGTCTTATTTGGAACCCCTATCACGACCGGCATGGCAGCCTGCCTCACATCGCCCCAGTGCCCCCCGAAGACAGGCCAAATGATAAACTGCATGTGCTCGGGCTATTACCATCCCAGCCAAGGCGCTAAGAGAGCAGAGCAAGACAGGAAACGGCTCAGTCATAAAAGACAATTTGGACTTTTCCCAGGTGAAGGGAGTAAACACTTTACTGTGCATCAGCACTTCCTGTTGTGTTGTGAACGACCCCCCCGCAAGAGGTGCGAGAACGTGGGGAAAGTGCTGAGCATGGTGGTTTTGCCTGGGGACCGCAGACGAATGTGCTGGCATTTCGGTACGGCCTCCTTCTGCCGCCGCCTGGCGATGCCACCTGTGTTCCTCTGTCCCCTAGTGCGCACAGTCAGATCCTCCTGCTGGGAATCAGCGGTACCTTGTGCTCTGGTCCTCCGCTACTTCAGCCAGAGTCTCATACGAGTAGGATGAGCTTTGGGAAGTGCAAACTCGGAGGTGAATCATCTCTGTTATTACCAGTCCCTAACCTTTCCCTCATGCTTTATTTCAGTTTCCTCCATGACACCTGACCTTAACCCCCACATTCCGACCATTCACCACAGCACAGTGAGGTATACTGACTTTCTAGAGAAAGGCATTCAACATCGCCATAGCCATCTACCAAGTGTAACTGGGCAACAGGGTAATACTAATACTAAAAAAAATAGGGTTGCAGGAGCCCTCCTGGAGTGGAACTTGGTTAAGACCCCTCATTCATTCATTCGTTCATTCATTCATTTCTTTTATTATCTGTAACTGCTAAGGGTCATGATTGTTCAGTCTATAGGAAGCATACATGCTGGGCCTCAGTCCATCTCATGCATACACAGACACACACACACACACACACACACACACACACACACACACACACACACACACACACACACACACACACAAGGGTCAGTGTGCCATCTGACCCCTTGTATATGATGAACGCTAATGAGCGGCAGTTGCGTACGGTCTTTAGCTGTTAACCAATTAGTTTCACTTCTGGTCGATTGTAAAGAAATCATACTTTCATTTGTCTGTGGGAGGCACAGTAGGGTCGAAATACGGTAGACGCTCCCCATCGATTGGGTTTGCATAGCCAGTGGTTAAAGGGCCGCCAATATACACAAAAATAACACACAGCCAATGCGGCTGCTCTCGCCTCATTGCTTTTTGTTGCATTTGTATGTCCCCGTGAGCAACTGCTGAAAATCAAACAGTGGAGTCTGTTCTCATGCTCCTGGGCCTGAGCCCCCCCCCCACGAAACCTGCGACCTGCTAACTTTCTCCCCAGCCTTTGTCTTCCTGCTTCATTTATTTTCCATTCAGTTTTGTGTGAAGCTTCCTGGTGGCTTAATACATAAATAAGAGAAAACATCAGAGACTCTGCTCTTCTAGGGAGGGTGGTACATGTGTGAAGGACGGCATGCCTGAGACAACACCTGTCTGTATCAAACATATTATTTACTGCAGAAATGGAATAGTGAATGTAACAATTGCATATTATTTCTGGAGCGACTATTAGGAAACATATTGGTGAGAAAAAATTATTTTTTTATATAATAAAATAATCATACAAAATAATTTATGAATTAAATGGGCAACATGGCAGCACAGTCAATAGCACTTGTGTCTCACAGCGCCTGGCTGGGTCAAGAGTGGGTTTGAATGCAGCTCAGTCAGTGTGGACTCTACATGTTCTCCCCGTGTCTGTGTGGGTTTCCTCTGGGTGCTCTGATTTCCTCACACAGTCCAAAGATAAGTGTCTTCAGTTAAGTGGTCACTCTGAATTGCCTATCGTGTATGTGTCGGGGTGGCTAGGTGTGGCCACTCTACTATGAATTTGAGTTTTCTCTAGGGTGCTGTTTGGTAGCCCTGCACCCAGTAATTTTAGAATAGGTCCTGAAACACCGCAACCCTGACCAGGATACAGCAATTCATGAAAATTGCATAACCGATTTATTCATTTAACTGATTCCTTTGTTTAGGGTGACTTACAATGTTATGTGTATATGGTACATTAAGGTGCTTGCTTTGATTTCTACACTAGGGTAATTTTTACTGCATCAGGTCAGGGTTAGTACCTTGATCAAGGGCACTACAGCAGGAGAGGGGTTGGAACAGAGAGGTGTAACCACTATACTCCTGCTGCCCCTTATATTAAATAAATCATCACAGAACTGTTATGTAAGATCAACACAAAAATGCTTGGAACAAATTCCCACACAGAAGTATACAGCAGCATTTTTATATTTCACATCAAAAGCAATGTGCTAAAAACTTGCTAATAGCTCATACCCTAATGTTTATTTAAACCAAACACATCCCCTTCATTTATCGAGACAGTAAAACAGACCTTTCATATTCTGCAAGGACAGTGGACTGTTGCAAATATTTTTATGTATGGCTTTTACAGCTGGATTTGGCATTTATGACTTCTCTTCTGGGCGATAAAGCAATGCTAGCATCTGCCTGTTTGGGAATGACTGTGACATTCGGCAGGGTGGGCTTCTGGGGCCTTTGGTCCCCTGCAGAGTGCAGTGTCCCATACATGGGGACAAAGAGCAGCTCTAGTGTTTCTCCTGGGAGGCTCTGAGAATAGCACCATGAGCGCTGTGCCACTCAAGAGCCGCGTTCGTTTCTGTACGCAGCTGAGAGATGGGCTAAAGTTTTACACCCTGTGTCAGCGCTAAGGATTAGAGGACTCGCACACTGCACAGCCTGCCTGGTGCAGCCAGTAAGCTGTG
This sequence comes from Heterotis niloticus, assembly GCA_018136845.1. Classification (NCBI taxonomy): domain Eukaryota; kingdom Metazoa; phylum Chordata; class Actinopteri; order Osteoglossiformes; family Osteoglossidae; genus Heterotis; species Heterotis niloticus. The sequence goes on from CM030888.1 coordinate 1,992,371, forward strand.
TATGCAGCAGATATACAACAGTCGCACATCACTCTGGATGACAGCCTTTGCTGCTTGCTGGAAAGGAAATACGAATCCACGCTAATGCTTATTTTCCGTGTTTATGTGCATTGCTGTGCATGTAGGATTACACCTCTTACAGTACTTCCTCCCACAGATATAACAAATAAAAATGTAATTTCACCAGTACAGATATAAAATATCCGTGACATTATAAGAGCAATAAGATGAAAGATTGAGGCTACACTTTGGTGCTTATTTGCTTTGCAAAACTTCAATCAAACCTGTGAATTTTAGCTACAATATGATGCATGACATAAACTGACACAACAAAGCTGTTTTTTGCTTTACTTTGAGTTTAAAAGGGTTTGCATCCATAGCCGAGTTGATATTCAAGCGCAATTGTTCAGCATTATTAAATGTGTTCAAATTGTTTAATTATAGAACGCGGGGTAAACAGGTTGCAGTTGTCATCATTGAATGGAAAACAAATAAATACATGCGCTTGTGTTCTGTAAATACACAAAGGGTCCTGGAAGGTTCGACCTTCAAAAGACCTTCAGTTGCTTTGCACGTAAAGGCAAAGGATGCTCAGTTTGAAAAATGCTCTTGCAGCGCCCCCTCTCGGTAAAAGTTAGAGGGAAGACGTAATAATTCAAGAACGGTGGGGTAAGGCCTGTTGCCCACCGAAAATCAATTATGTGAAACAGCAGTCGTTTTTCATTTAAAATTGCATTTTTTTTATGTACGCGTACAAGGCCTTCTGCATCAGTCCATCCACAAATCTGTGCCCACAGTTCTCAACCATGCATGTAAAATCTGCATGTGTCAGTCAGAAACCTTGAGATATTGACGGACTGAGATGTTCATGTTGGTCTCAGGTCATTTTTTTCTAATCTACAGCAGTCTGGTATCTACCTAACTTCTGTGCTGTCATCTCCAGAATGTCATGGTGCAGAAGGTAGCGCTGGTGTCTCACAGTCCTAGGCTGTGCATTCCGATGTGGGCTCAACTTCAGCTCGATCTGCATAGAGTTTGCTTGTTCTATTTGTGTTTGTGCAAGTTTCCTCCTGATACTCTGGTTTCTTCTCAGAGTCCAACGGTGTGCTTTAGGTGAACTGGTGGCTCTAAACACAAGCATACAGTGCAGTTGGTGTTGCTTCATGTTTTGCTGTCTTTGGAATGACTAAATGAAATAATAAAATACATGGCGCACAGTGTGCGCAAATGTTGAAATGTCTTGAACTTGTTATGAACATGTGAATACAGAAACCCGGCATGCGTAAATGCAAAAGCATAATATGGAGGATAAGGAGTGCCATACTAAGAACAAAGGGTAATAACGTAACAACATTCCAGTTCATATGACCATAAATGACAAACATTTTAAGTTATTCATTGTCTTATTGAATGAGGAAGTCGGGTGTGCCAGAAAAGTATGTAAGAGTGGTACAGGATATGTACAAGGACAGTGTGACAGTGGTGAGGTCTGCGGTAGGAGTGACGGATGCTTTCAAGGTGGGGGTAGGATTACATCAAGGATCAGCTTTGAGTCCTTTCTTGTTTGCAATGGTAATGGACAGGTTGACAGATGAGATCAGACAGGAGGCACCGTGGACTATGATGTTTGCGGATGACATTGTGATCTGTAGTGAGAGTAGGGAGCAGGTTGAGGAGACCCTGGAGAGGTGGAGATATGCTCTAGAGAGAAGAGGAATGAAGGTCAGTAGGACTAAGACAGAATACATGTACATAAATGAGAGAGAGGACAGAGGAGTGGTGAGGATGCAGGGAGTAGAGTTGGCAAAGGTGGATGAATTTAAATACTTGGGATCAACAGTTCAGAGTAACGGGGAGAGTGGAAGAGAGGTGAAGAAGAGAGTGCAGGCAGGGTGGAGTGGGTGGAGAGGAGTGTCAGGAGTGATTTGTGACAGAAGGGTACCAGCAGAAGTGAAAGGGAAGGTCTATAGGATGGTAGTGAGACCAGCTATGCTTTACGGGTTGGAGACGGTGGTACTGAGCAAAAGACAGGAGGCAGAGCTAGAGGTGGCAGAGTTAAAGATGTTAAGATTTGCATTGGGTGTGACGAGGATGGACAGGATTAGAAATGAGTATATTAGAGGGTCAACACAGGTTGGACGGTTTGGAGACAAAGTCAGAGAGGCGAGATTGCGTTGGTTTGGACATGTGCGGAGGAGAGATTCTGGATATATCGGGAGAAGGATGCTAGGGATGGAGCTGCCAGGCAAGAGGAAGAGAGGAAGGCCTAAGAGGAGATTTATGGATGTGGTGAAGGAGGACATGCAAGTGGTGGATGCGACGGAGAAAGATGCAGGGGACAGGAAGAAGTGGAAGCAATTGATCTGCTGTGTCGACCCCTAATGGGAGCGGCCGAAAGAAGAAGATTAAGAATTGTCTGGCTGAAAAAAATCTAACAAACAAATGAATGAGTAAAGAGATAAATGAATTTTCAGACTGATCAAAATGAAAAATGCAAATTTAAATATTCACATATATATGGAACATGCAGATATAATAAATATATGAAATTAAGGGGGTATCATCAAATATTGCTTTGCATCTATTTAATACTAACTTACTTTCTACGCAGCTTAACTTTTCATATACTGTATATACTGTATTTCACGTAAATCAATGCTGTCATTTAGCGCAAAATAAGTAGCGCTATAGGGTAGAGTTGCCGAATTTCTGCTTATGTATACAGATATTGGCATATATCAATAAAATATTAACAAAACACCTAAGAGATATGTTGTCAGTAATTTCATCATGCGTAATGATATATTTTAAGCTAAATGCATGACTGCTTCCAACGCCCCAAAAAACGTGCTTCTCGCTGCAGACGCTTCTGCATACGTCACCACTTACGGTGTGGACGAGCGTCGCGGAAAGAATGACGAAATGACTGCGCGACGCAAAGTGCGCGAGACCGAGTGCGCAGTGCGCCGGGTTGCTGCGTGTCGTTCTTGGCGGCGCCTGGTGCGATTTTCACGCGTTTCGCAGCGAATTTGGGCGCTTCGTGAACTTCGAGCGCACTTTCCAGCCTCCGGAGCTCTTCGCCGTGCCAAAGCGGTGTGCGGACACGTCAGAATCGGGCAGCTTTCTGAGTTGCTGCATTGCAGGTGTCCCAGGTACGTGGTGAAAAGATGGCTTTTGAAAGGCCTGTAAACACTTTGGTTTCTCGCGGTTCTTCCTCCTCTCATATCTGAGACTTGTTTTCACTTTTTTTCGTGACTTTCATTCGTATCTGTTGGTGAAGCATTGGCATTGTGATGCATAGTGTATTGTTTCGTGCAACGTTTCTGTAGTTTCTTTAGCAAAGAGTGTTTGATCTGACACGATATAATAAACTGAATGTATTTATTTTGACACGATGTAAAAAGGAGGATTTAATGCCAATCCAAATCCGTCTTATTGTGGCCAGGGTTATTGTAGGCTTTTACTATATTTTTGTATGTGCAAAATTTTTTTTGTATGTTTTCTCAGTGTTTTTGTGTATTAATGCATAATTCTCATTTTGTAATGCTGGATGTAAATGTGGATTTAGTCTTACCTTTAGCTGTGCCCATACTGACCTTTAGTCACAGGCATTCCTTATGATTTATGACATAGGTCATGCGCAGTACTTGGGAAAATGTTTGCAAATGTATGTATTTGCATGTCTTTTAGAAGAATTTTGCTGCAACAGAGAAATAATGTGATATTAGGTCTTTACCATCCATTATATAGCAGTTCTCAGTTACCATCAATGATGATGACTTATGGTTACAAGTTATGATTCTGTGAAAGGTGCTCAGCACCTTCAGGAGACCCATAGATGGCATTGCTGTGTTCCTCAAACATAGTAACCTCCTTACTGTAATATTTGGGTAGGCATTTATATGTTTGAATTTGTCTAGTCTCAGGCAGACCAGAAAAAGCAAAGTTTTCCTTATGGACCAACTATATTAGAGTGAAACGTTTGTGACAGTTTCCTTTTGTTATGTGGAGTATAGTAGTTTCACTTAATTGTACTACAAGGTGCCCCTACTGTCCGACTAATATGGACTGAAAAGTGTAAAGTGAAACCTCGTCATAAAATAAGTGCAGTCTAAAAAATTGGTTGTATATTGTGGTTACTGTATGAAAATAATGTGTGGGGGTGACTTTTTATTCATTTCTTTTTTTATTAGTATTATTTAGACATGTAGGAAATAGACCAATGACTATAAATGAAATGTAAACTTTTTATAAACATGTATGGAAGAAAAAATATCACTTTGGATGTAGAGAGAGTTACACTTTATTTTCTATAGAAATACACACCAGTGTGGGAGAGCCCCTTCGAAAAGAGAGTCTCCTCAAAGCTAAGGATACAGGGATCATTTATACAGCAGCTCCCAGGGTATACACCCCTTTCAGGTGTTTTCCACTCCTGCTCTTTGTCAGTGTGACTTTAGGCATTGTTGTTATAGGGAATCATTATCCCATCCTAAGTGTGGTGGAGTAACTCCTAATTTAGGTGCCTCAGTTGAGGGAGTTTTGGTTTTATTACTCCTTTACATACCACTAAATTGACCATTCCCTTGACCCTTTCAACTTTGCCTTATCTGTAGTTTACGTTTCCCTTTTTTAAGTTCCCTCTTGTTTTTCCAGGGTACCTTTTCAAATACCTAACATTCTAGCAAGGTAGAAGTCCCAATGCTTTATAGCAGTAAGCGCAATATACTGAATAACATGGTCATAAAACATTCACTACACTATTGGTTAATACCTTTAACATAACAGAAACATGCATTAAGCGCTTAACTTCAAGAATTTCTCTCACATATGTTATAACAAATATAGTATGTGCTAGTATTAACAGGATAAAAATACTCTATTGACTTGCTTTGACTGTTCAAAAGGAGAGCCCAGGAGACTGTACTGTTGGAGTCCAACCTGTGTTTCTTCCTGTTGCATTTAAGCACCGCAGCTCAAAAAACAGTATGCCCGCCCCAAAGCCCCCAAACTCAGTAAGTACACGCAGAAAGGGTCGACAAACCCCCTGTAATTCCCCACAACAGTTAAACACATTTATTTACAAACATGCAGCAGTGCATAATGGGGGAACCATGGTTCGCCCTGCTGCTGCTACAGTACTAATAATACTGATAGACACTTTTACTCAAACGTTATCTCCAGTAAATCCTCTACATTCGTTGTCATCAGAAGATGATGTTGGTGATTGGAAAGGGAGCAGAGGAGTCAGTCGCAAATTGCATTGTATCTGAATTTGTTTTATTATTTGGCAGGTTCATATAACACACACAGTGCTAAATACCAGGAGCTTGATTTATAAAGGGGATCCTGACACCTATCTAACCCCCCCCCCCGCACGCTTACCAACCGCTACTCACCAGCTAACTAGCGTCCACCAACCATAGTGCCAACCATGGTGTGGCGCAGCAATGGCGCGTCATCTCATCGGGGTTATCAAGTGGGCACCTTCCTTCGTCGGCGTTTCGTCGAGTTAGGCCCACGACACCTCCAGAAGGCTCAACCGCGGCTCAGGCGTCCCGGAGCTGCTCCCCTCCATTACCGCACGCACCACTACGCCACCCCGCCGCTTCTCACATTACGGACTCTTTACCTCAGCGTCCTCACCCTCACCGCTCTTTCTACCCGCCGACTCAAAGGAAGAAGCCCCTCGCCACCTACTTTACTTCGACTACATCGCCTGCTAACAGCTAACCGCCATCACACCTATTCGCTAACAACTATACGCCAATACACTAGCCGCCATGACACCTACGCGCTAATGCTTCGCCGGCACCCACCTGCTCATCGCTTCGCCGCCCCGCTACCATCCGCGCTGGTCCTCTTATTCCAAATCCAGAGACTTCCTTGCTCCGCAGCCTGTGACAATTCCTTCACCGCCCGTTGCAACTTCCGCCCCCGAATCCCGAGTTCGCGCAGCAAATCAAGAGTCGATCGGGCTATAAACCCACGGCAACCGACTTCAATTGGCCTCACCTTCGCGTTCCAGCCACGCCCCCCTACTTCCGCCGCTAACTCGCTATATCTAAGCTTCTTCCTCTCATGAGCGTCGTCCACCGATCCTTCCCACGGAACCGTGAGTTCTATGAAGTACACCACCCGTTGGCTTGCTGACCACAGCACCATGTCTGGTCTCAAGCTTGTATTGACTATTTCCTGGGGCACCACTAATCTTCCTCCCAGTTCCACCTGCATCTCCCAATCTCTAGCCCCCCCTACTACACCTAACTCCTTCCTACCTCTATAGCACATTATTGCTGAGTTTTACTATGTATTGAAACAACATTGCAGCATTTTTCCACATAAAATAATAACAGAGGAAAATATTATTAATGTGGGCTACTGCGAAATAATTAAACGTGTGCACCTCTTCAGGTTCCTGTACTTTTTATGGGTGCCCTACAGTTGAAGTCAGAAGTTTACATACACTTAAGGTGAATTCTTTAAAACTCACTGTATAACCCCTCCACAGATTTTATACTAGCAAACTATAAATTTGGCATATCATTTAAGACAGCTACTTTGTGCAGGGCAAAAGTAATTTTTTTCCAACAGTGTTCACAGACAGATTATTTCACTTTTTATTGAGCATATCAAAATTCCAGTGGGTCACAAGTTTACGCACACTTTGTTAACTGTGCCTTTAAACAGCTTGGAAAATTCCAGAAAATGATGTCAAGCCTTTAAACAATTAGACAATTAGCTTCTGATAGCCAATTAGCCTAATTGAAGTCAACATGTGGATGTATTTTAAGGCCTACCATCAAACTCACTGCTTCTTTGCTTGACATAATGGGAAAAATCAAAAGAAATGAGCCAAGACCTCAGGAAAAAAAAAATTGTGGACTTCCACAAATCTGGTTCATCCTTGGGAACAATTTCCAAACGCCTGAAGGTTCCACGTTCATCTGTACAAACAATAATACGCAAGTATAAACACCACGGAACCACGCTGCTGTCACAGAAAAGAGCTTACTTTCTGGAAAAATGTCCTCTGGTCTGATGAATCCAAGATCAAACTGTTTGGCTATAATGGCCATCGTTATGTTTGGTGGAAAAAGGATGAGACTTGCAAGCCAAAGAACATCATCCCAACCATCAAGCATGGGGGTGGGAGCATTGTATTGTGGGGGTGCTTTGCTGCAGGAGGAACTGGAGCACTTTACAAAATAGATGGCATCATGAGGAAGGAAAATTATGTAGATATACTCCAGCAACATCTCAAGAGCGCTGCAAGAAAGTTGAAGCTCAGTCGCAAATGGGTCTTCCAAATGGACAATGACCCCAAGCATACTTCCAAAGTTGTGCCAAAATGGCTTAAGGACAACAAGGTCAAGGTATTGCAGTGGCCATCACAAAGCCCTGACTTCAATCCAATTGAAAATTTATGGGCAGAACTGAAAAGGCGTGTGCGAGCAAGGATGCCTGGACAGCAGTTCTGTCTGGAGGAATGGGCTAAAATTCCAGCAACTTATTGTAAGAAGCTTATGGAAGGCTACCCAAAATGTTTGGCTCAAGTTAATTTAAAGGCAATGCTACCAAATATTAACAAAGTGTATGTAAACTTGTGACCCACTGGAATTGTGATATGCTCAATAAAAAGTGAAATAATCTGACTGTGAACACTGTTGGAAAAAAAATTACTTTTGCCCTGCACAAAGTAGCTGTCTTAAATGATATGCCAAATTTATAGTTTGCTAGTATAAAATCTGTGGAGGGGTTATAAAGTGAGTTTTTAAGAATTCATCCTAAGTGTATGTAAACTTCTGACTTCAACTGTAGGGCACCCATAAAAAGTACAGGAACCTGAAGAGGTGCACACGTTTAAGGTTTATTTGTCATGGGTGAACAACACAGCATAGCAATGTTGTCCCCATGAAAAGTTTTGTTTCCGGGCATCCTCAGTAGTACAAATATGGACATAAATATGTAAAAGTATAAATAAATAAGGTACAGGATAGATTAAATAAGTACTATAGTCGGGAAAAGGAAAACAAATAAATAAATAGAGTAAACAAAAGGTTAATAAATAGAATAGGTATGTGGGGAAAAAAGATATACATTGGGGAGTGGCGAAGGGGGGGGGGAGAAGACACAGCAACCAAACCTACAACAACAGACCAAACCTACAACAACAAGTTCCAGAAAAATGGGTCTGAAACAGACAGGTTTCCACAATGGGGGGGGACAGGCATACAGACAGACAGACCCCGATCGACTGTTCCCACTGCCCAGGGAGGGGTCAGTGGTTTAGCAGTCTTACGGTGTGGGGGGAAAAAACTGTCCCGGAACCTTTTCCGAACACTTCTAAAGCATTTTCCGGATGGGAGCAAGGAGAATAGTTTGTGGCTGGGGTGACTGCTGTAACTCTGGATGTTAAATGCCGCCTTCTTGCAGCGCTGGGTGTGGAGTTCCTGCAGGGCTGGCAGATCAGTCCTGCTGATGGTCTGTGCTGTCATCTGTCAGTGTTTTGAAGGCACAGTCCCATATTATAGGGTCTCATTTAAGGAAAAACCTCTACAGCAGCTTGAAAATGTTTTCCTTTTTCATACAATGGGTTATTGTTCAGTGCTGTGGGATTTTGCCCCAGTTGAGCAGTCATGTTTTTTCCACAGCAGGTATTTTGTTCCATCTATGTGTTTCACTGGGTACTTCATGCTGACGCTGTGCTTCTTCCACAGTTAACTACTGAGTATACGTCTTTATAACCTTCACTTTTACTATTTAAACCACACACAGTCTTTTATGAGCTAAATATGAAGTGGCAGGTTTAGTGCTGTTACTCATAGAAGTGATGGTGTTTTTCCAGCTTACAGTTATACTTCCAATGATTTACCCATTTATATAGCAGGGTAATTTTTACTGAGCGGTTCAAGGTACCTTCCTCAAGGGAACTACTGCAGGAGTGGGATTTCCATAGCCAAATGTATTTGCTTTGGGGAACTGAGTTTGGGACATTCTCACTGTTTTTTTTTTTTTTTTGCTATCGAAGGTGTACTGTTACTTTTTTGTGAATGCTTTTTCTCGCTGGTCAGCAATCATGTCTGCTAGCTTTTACAGTGCATCAGTTTATTTTTCTAAAACACCTTTTATCCTTATAATAGAGTTTTAAATAAAAATATATATATATAAAACTAGTAAGTTAGTTGCCTCCCTATGTGGGTCTAGCAATGGATCTGTGGTAGTAGTGTTTTGTACTGAGACATGATCCTGAGAAAGGTGCGACGTATCTGTGAAAAAGTGTATGGCAAAGGCCATCTCTCAACCACTGGCTTCTTTTCTTACGCAAGTTAAAAAAAAAACAAAAACTACTACATTCAGAGAAATATTTTTTTGCGTCAATGTGGCTGTTTTTTGAAACCGGTTGAACTAGAATGTGTTGTTAGACAGATTTAAAATGATCCAGGGGGATTCTTTTCTATCCAGTCAGTGACTCGCCTCACTGAGTTCATTTAATTCTCTTTCCGAATTGCCAGGGCTGTAAGGAGAGCAGGGAAACGTGTAGGAGTCGGTGTTCCAGTAGCACTCCCACCAGCAGTACAAGTGCCCCATTGCTTAGGGACACAGAAGACAAAAGGATCTGATCTGAGTTTCTAGATACAAAGTGCTAATACACTCAAATATTCTGTACTTTATTGAAAACACTTTGTTTCATATTGTGGTTTAGTGGCGTTATTGATCCCCTTTTAACACAAAATGCTGTTTTGTTATTTACGCAACCTAAAGCAATTATACTGCTTATATCCAATTAATATTTTCCCAACCTTCAGCGATGTGACACGAACGAACAGGAACCAGGGAATTCCAGGTGGCAGACAGACTGCATTTGTTTTGAGGGTGTGGAGTGGTTAGTGGTTCAGGCTGGTAACCGTAAGATCTGAGAATCCTCAGGAAACAGGCAGCCGAGGTCTTGTCTCACACGCAGCGTGGCCATGGGTGGCGTGGGGTGGGGGTGGGTCTCATGGCTCTTGGGGCCGAGGCAGTCATGTGCTACGTGGCAGTCATGTGCTGCTGCTCAGGCATGTGTGATCTGTCACATCGACTCAGGAGGCAGAGGAGCACTCGCAGCATCTTTGAAGGTTTCCTTCCCTTTATACAAAGTTCCTTTGTCACTTTGAGTTAGTTTTCTTGAGAAGCTGTTTTTTCTGTGTACTCACAGTGTTAAGCAAATATTTCCCTATTCCTTGGTTTGCTATGAAGTCATGAGTGTTTGACATGTTTATTTGAAAAATTATACTCACAGCTTCTCTGTTTGATATTTATTTCCTGGAATCATATTTTTTTTTAATTGTGGGTTTTCTCAGAGCTCCTTTGTTTTATCATCTTTTGGTGTCTGAAGCAAATTGCAAGTATTCAGAATTTAGCCATCCTTATTTGCATATCCCCGCCTATTCCGATGAGTGACTGCCTCACTGGCCAGTAGGAGCGCTTTAGGCAAGATGTGGGCAGTGACAAGGGAGGCGTGAGTGCAGAGTAGGGCTGGTGGCTGGGTGTCCATTTCCATGCTCTCAAGAAGCAGCAGACGTGCATACACACAGAGAGCGAGAGGGAGAAGGAGAAAGAGCGGGTGGGTGTGGAGGATTCAAAACAGAGTCAGGGTTTCTGAGAAACAGATACAGGGTGAAAGAGAGAGCAGAGGGCCGCTGGACAGACATGCACGCCGAGCATTCGAGCAGAAACCCCCATGTGAGTGAGCCGTCCTCCTTTGCCTTTGTTCTCCTCTTTCCCCCTCCTCCCAAGCTTGCATCCCAGTGCTCTGGAGCCTTAGCGCAGGGGAAGGAAGGATGCACACAGCCAATTCTTCTCAGGCGACATCCAGGCCTGGTTGCCATTTCTGTCTCCGCCGCTCATTCCTCTGCGGTGGACGGTTGCTGTTCTTTTCTCATCTGTGAGCCTCTGAGATTTTATTATGTTTGAGTTGAAGGAGGACTGCATAGCAGACAGAAAAGGGTAAATGTTCCCACCTTCATCTTAAAGATGAAGTGAACATCTGTGGCACTTCATGCGTTTCTATTTTTACACACTCTGTAGTTACATTTCTCGCTTTATTTTCGGCTGTAATGCTCTATCTGTCCGGATGCTGCTTTCATACAGTTATTTTAAATTTTAAGTTCAGTTCTGAATTGTTCACCTTGATTTAGAGAGCAGTTTATAGTCTGAGAAATTTGACCTTTTTTTTTTTTTTTTTTTTTGTTCCATTACCATTTTATTCATTGGTAATAGGTCAGCATGTCATTAAAATGTTTACCAAACGTTGAGCTGTTGCCACATCTGTCTTATTCAACAGAGTGGTTAAAGCACACGTATGTTGTAAAAGCATGGGGAGGAGGACATGGTGAATTTTATAAACTGTTCAAAGTCCAACTGATTGTTTGGCTTTCCACTGTGTGGTGCCTCGCATTGTAAGAAACACCTGCAGATCGAAACACAAGCATTTTGCAATGTGACACAATGGGAATTTTTCCCAAAATCCTCATTTTGTCATGTCTTTACAAGTGTAAATATTTCCTTTATAGAGAAGTGTTCCCAGCAGGTCTGTAAAGTACTGTTGTAAGAATTATTACTCATCGGCAGCTTTTAATTCCAAAATGTAATATTTAAAGGTATACCAGGGAAAGGTAGATGTTGTAGGTACAAACACGTGTGAGAAAAGTCAGAATGTACATGCGGTAAATTTAACTAGCAATAGCGATGTATTTTAGTTGCTGTTTGGGTTCAAGCAATGTGGATCGGTATGTATTTGGTCTGCTGCCTGTAATACACATAACACACTGAGTCTTTTCACACTCTCACGCTCCAGGAACCAGACAGGGGGTAGACCATGGGTCTGAATGGTTGGATAGGGTCATGACTTCAGAAACTGGTGGATGGCTTGACTTCTTTCCCCCTTGTAACTGTCAGCGTCACCAGTGATAAGCTCAGGTCAACTGAGTGCTTTAGAGCAAAATGTACAGTACATGTTTATGTTTCCATGTATGCGTGTGGCAGAAGTTTTTCTCCAAAGTGACATATAACCTAGAGTAAACAAAAGAGGGCTTAAATACTTGCACACAATTACTGAAGCACAAGTTGACTGTTTGATACCATTTTTGTCTTAATGCACATACAGCTGTATCTAAAGAAGTGACGTGAATAGGACAGTAGGCATGGAAAACGTAATGGGTGGTGACCGCCGTGTAGATGGATCTTTACCTTTGCATCGGGCAGGTTTTTATTGATCCCTGCAGGGAAATCCAAACTTATTTGTTTAGCTGAAAGTAAAATTAGACTGAAATACAGATTAAATAATAATGATGTGAATATGTAAAATGTGTTCTTTGCACTGCGTATGAAGACCAGGGAGTCAGGCCATTTCAGCCCATTTGCCGTATTGTAGCCTGCCAACATGGGCCGAAACCTAACCACCACCCCCCCCTCCTGTTTGCTCTGCCACGCCCCCAGTATTTAGTTAAGCTGTGCTAATGTCATCGGCCCTGTCTGCTCTGTCCAGGATTGATCATTTACCTGACTGTCTGAGATCGATCGATAAAACCCAGTATTTTCCAAGTCTAGCATCACAAGTGCGCACACACACATAAAAACCCAAAAAAACACACACACAGAAATGTGGTGATTTACATGATTTTGGCTGCTGATACTGCATAAAGAAATGTCTATAAGCTCTGAAAGTCTCTACAGGCTAGCTTACAACACATTCTGCAGAATTAGTGGTTGCTGATGCTCAAAATGAGCAGCTGAATGTTACAGCCCTGCTTTAATTTAGACTGTATTTACGGCAGGCACGAGAACAGACACACTAAACAAGCTGTAGGTTGCCTTCCTGTATGTCCTGAGCCGAATACGCAGAAAGCTAATGTCCTTCTTGCTGAAGTTATGGTGTTATGAGACTTGTGGTTGACCGATCTTTATAGTCACAGCATAACTGTGAGGGCTGGAGAGGTTTATAGATGCCTGAGGAGAACATTTCTTTTTATTTCTGTGTTGATGTGCCACTCCTCATTTTTCTTTTGTTATTTTGTTTTGCTTTGTTTCATGCCTTCCAACATCAGCATCGGCATTCAATATGCAGTTTGCTAGATGTCTCCTAGATACTCTTCTCATGAAAATGTTCAATGTTTTCAATGTGTCTGTTTCAAGGGCACCATCGTGAGAATGTTGGCCACCAATGGAAGCCCTTGTTTGTTTCTTCTCACTCTGATCCTTTTGCTTCTCACACTGTGGTTTTAGGAGCAATACTACTTAAGCATGCAACGTGCTTGGGAGGGGGCAGAGAAGCCGGAGGGAACCGGGGAGAAGGGCAGGAAGCGGCGGCTCCGCGTCTGTGTGGCCACCTGCAACCGGGCGGACTACTCTAAACTGGCACCCATCATGTTTGGCATCAAAGCACAGCCTGAGAACTTCGAGCTGGAGGTGATGGTGCTGGGCTCGCACCTCATCGACGACTATGGGCAAGTTAGCCAGCTGGAATCGAGCACTAGCAATCACCAAATTCAGACTATTTTGTATCCAAAGAGAGCAGCATTTTTATTTAATACCATGTGAACCGAGGAGATGTTTCAGTTGATGTCAAAGAGCTGTTTCAAGCCACTAGTAATAAATGAAAGAGTGGAATCAATCTATAACAAAACAATAAGCTTTGTTTGACGTGGTTATTTATCTTTACAGGATGGTGCCAGTTTGGCAAGTTCATTTATTGCTTCATTAAACCCACTTTATTTATGGATTAAAAAATGTGTGAGCTGACATGATTGATGTGTACCCGTCAGTTCTGTTGTTTCAAAAGCACCAGCATCCTTGGCAACAAATAAACCTGGTTAACGAAAGGGCACCCTCTCTGGCAGGAACACATTCCGCATGATCGAGCAGGACGACTTTGACATCGACTCCAAGCTGCACACGATCGTGCGTGGGGAGGATGAGGCGGCCATGGTGGAGTCAGTGGGCCTGGCTCTGGTCAAGCTGCCCGACGTGCTGCAGCGGCTGCGGCCAGACGTGCTATTGGTGCATGGCGACAGGTTTGACGCATTGGCACTGGCCACAGCTGCTGCGCTCATGAACGTGCGCATTCTGCACTTAGAGGGTGGTGAGGTGAGCGGCACCATTGACGACTCGATCCGCCATGCCATCTCAAAGCTGGCACACTACCATGTCTGTTGCACGCGCAGTGCTGAGCAGCACCTTATCGCTATGTGCGAGGACCACTCTCGCATCCTGCTCGCTGGCTGCCCCTCGTACGACAAGCTGCTGTCTGCCCATTGCCGTGACGACTACATGGACATCATCCGCAGCTGGCTGGGTGAGTTTAAAACCTGTCATTCCCCACACTGATGGCTGTAGCATCACCACGGGACTGTGGTGGTCTCTCGTGGGTCTATAGTGTGACATCTCACCTCTGATACATTACTGCTGACAGAGCAAGTTGCTTTCTTATATCTGTCGTAGGCCTCAATCTAGGGTGAAAGTTTACATTTAGATCTATTAATTCAGCTGATACACAGCGACTTGAATATTTTTTTGCTACTTATTTGATTTATTCATTTTTAGGCGTCCGGCCTAAGTTTAAAATCTCATGTTAGTTAAAATTTAATTTTTTATTTTAATTTCAAAATTTATTTTTGCTTTTTTTTTTTTTTCCAGCACCACCATGACACTCATTCATTTGCAAACCCTCGTAAATAGAAAGTAACTTGAAGGGAATTGCAAATGAAAAGTTTTGTAAACAAATCGTGATCTCTGCACTGACTGAGACCCAGACACAAATATAGTTGCCTTGTTGAGTGGTGGTCTTTAGACATTACAGTCATTCGTCAGGATTCCAAAGTAATAAATGTAAATGGGACGCTTTTTGTCGTTGATGTTTTCGCTGAGTCGAGCACCAGTTCTATACAGTTGGGTGACTTTTATTGGAACAGTTCTGGGTAAGTACTTGGCTCAAGGATGCTGCAGCTGGAGCAGGGATTTGAACTTGCAACCTCTTGGTCCAGAGGCGGTTGCAATAACTGCTGTACTAAAAGAGAGCAATGACAGTTAGGAAGATTTTGTTTGGCTCCAAATTCTGCGCTCAGACCTTCTTTATCGGCCTGAAACTGCTAAACTAGCCAGATATGAAGGTTTGTTCAACAAATGTTCACTTTGGACTGGTAACTTATATGCAGTAGACAATTCTCCTGTAGCATGTATTTTTGCATCATGAAGATAGAGACTGAAAAAAAAAACTATTAAATAAGGAAACTTTGCAAATTATCAAGCATTTCAAAAGAAACCAAAGAAAATTTTGGTGTAAATAATTTTATGTATATACTAGATCATTTTTATTATGACTGTTGTGTTTGCTAATGTTTTGGATATATATAGTATGTGTTTTCGTTTTTGAATGGTTTGCCCCAACCCTGTTTTTCACATAAGCCGTGTTATATTTATTCAGTGATTATGTATAGCATGAGGATTTCTAGGAACAAACCTGTTGTGCTATAGCAGAACTAACTAGTAATTTGGTTTAAAAATTAATGAAGTCACAAGTCTGCTGTAGGTCATGATTTTGTCAAGTGTTGGAGAGGCATCATTGTATGTGAGAAAGTGGAGGCTCTGATATGGGGGGCTGTGCCAAACTCTCTCGGTGTTGGCGTTAACGGCAGATGTCCTTCACAGGGGATGACGTCAAAGAGCAGGACTACATCGTGGCCCTTCAGCATCCCGTCACCACCGACATCAAAAATTCCATCAAGATCTACAAACTCATGCTGGACGCCCTCATCTCCTTCAACAAGAGGACCCTCGTCCTGTTCCCAAACATCGACGCAGGTCTGTGGCTGATCTGTAAAATAATAATAATAAGGTGATGCATTTTAGATGAGATGGTACTACTGTGAAGAAACTACTATGAAGAATTAGTGGCCTTGGGAGGTCAGTTTGACGTGAAACTGGAAAAGAATGCATTCATTTTTTTGGAAGAGTTGATTTATGAGGACAGTAGAGGTTGTGGTAGAGAGGGACTGGACATTTCAAGGTTCATCTGTATTGTGGACCTGTGGTGGTGGAAGAGGTTTCTCAGCAAGGCAACCAGCCTTTCTCAGTGCATGTGGGTACAGATTTAGTCATGTAAATATGGTTCACTGAGGGTCACCCATCAGCTTCTCCGCCATCTCACCACCACCCACAGGCAGCAAGGAGATGGTGCGTGTGATGCGGAAGAAGGGCATCGAGCGGCACCCCAACTTTAGGGCGGTCAAACATGTGCCCTTTGAGCAGTTCATCCAGCTGGTGTCACATGCGGGCTGCATGATTGGCAACAGCAGCTGTGGAGTGCGTGAGGCCGGCGCCTTCGGGACGCCTGTCATCAACCTGGGCACCCGGCAGACGGGCAGGGAGACGGGTACGACCCTCCATCTCCCGTCTGGTCCTCCCCATTTTCAGCATCGGCAAAACGTTTCAGTAAAGTGTGGAATTCCACTCGTTTCTTTATCTGCCAGTGGTGCTTATAGAAGTGAAATGTGCTTGACATGCAGGAGAAAACGTCCTCCATGTATGGGACGCAGACACCCAGAACAAGATCTACCACGCCCTGGAGCTGCAGTTCGGAAAACGCTATCCATGGTACTCGCTGGTTGTGGGTTCATTGTCAGTTCAAAGAACATGCTGCGCTGTACTCATTTACAAAATTGTGCTTTCGTTACCGTCATTACATATTTTAATAATTAATACTGTTGATTTGTGCAGCTGATAGTTTTACCTGCTTTTAGCCACTTGGGCAGCTTCAGTTAAATGCTCCTCCTGTGGCAGCAGGTACCACTACCACCTCACAGCACCTGGGCTGTTTGGACATGGGTTCATATCCACAATAAAACAGCCCAGGCACTGTGAGGCTGGCGTCCCGTTCCTGGGGGGTAGTTTCGTAGCCTGGCATTCATTGATGCCCAGGATCTGGTCCTGATCACCGTGACCCTACTCTACTATACAGTGGTTAAAGATAAAGAGTGGATGGATGTAGTTCAAAGTTAATAGAAATGCTGTCACACAAATTATTCTTTTTTTTTTTTTTTTAATGAAATCATGAGATTTTTGCAGAATCTATTAGTGACTGAATTGAACTTTTATTCATTGTAACTTGGTAGAACAGGCTTCTGGAGCTGGTGTACAGTGTAACTTAATATATATGTAAATGGTGCAGAACTGAAACATTGTTCAGAATATAAACTGCCCAGAAATTGTAAAACAGTTTAGGATGTTGTGTATAATTGAGTCTGGATGAAATGGCGCATTTGCAATGCACATAGCCCTCGAATGTTCCCCCATACCACAGTTCCAAGATCTATGGTGACGGCAATGCAGTGTCACGCATCCTAAAGTTCTTGCAGTCCATTGACCTGGACGAGCCACTGCAGAAGACTTTCTGCTTCCCAGCAGTGAAGGAGTGCTTCTCGCAAGACATCGACCACATCCTGGAGACCCAGAGTGCGTTGGCTGTGGACCTGGGTGGCACCAACCTGCGGGTGGCCATTGTCAGCATGAAGGTAAGATCGCAATCCCCTTTACCTGAGTGATAACAAAACCCCATTCCCTCCCATGTGAGGACTGGGACCATCCATTTGACCCTGTGTGGCAGCAAGATGTGTGTGTGTCTCAAGACTCTGCTGAGACTTCTAAGGTCGCCATTGCCAATTTGGTGAGCTTAATGGATTATTTTACTATTTGCAAGTCAAGCGGATTGTTGATTTGTTGCGTAAGTCAACATGCACAAATACCCTCCATCCTCAAATCTTGGGTATCTCCACATGGAAGCATCTCCAGTTGCCTTTATGCTGAACTCCGATTGCCATTGTGTCTAAATGGGGGGTGGCTGCTTCCTGTAGGGGAAGATTGTGAAGAAGTACAGCCAGCCAAACCCCAAAACCTATGAGGACAGAATTGCACTCATCCTAAAAATGTGCAGCGATGCGGCAAGTGATGCCGCTGTGCACCTCAACTGTCGCATCCTGGGAGTGGGTGAGTGGCTCTTTGTTTGCATTTTTGGTTGCTCACACCCTGTGTTTTCTGAAAGATCCCCCAGCACCCACATGTCTCTGTCGGCTCCTGCAGGTGTCTCCACCGGGGGCCGGGTAAACCCCCACAGTGGGGAGATCCTGCACTCCACCAAGCTGATCCAGGAGTGGAGCTCTGTGGACATCCGCACGCCTGTGTCAGACGCGTTGCACCTGCCTGTGTGGGTGGACAATGACGGAAACTGTGCTGCCCTCGCTGAGAAGAAATTCGGCCATGGGAGGGGGATACCAAACTTTGTGACTGTTATCACTGGCACAGGTAAGCTCCCCACTGCTGATGTTGTGTGGCTAGACCAGGTGTACTGGACCCAATCTGACCTATGCGTCTCCCTACAGGCATTGGCGGCGGCATCATGCAGCATGGAGAGCTGGTTCATGGCAGTACCTTCTGTGCAGCTGAGCTGGGTCACATTATGGTGTCACTGGACGGTCCTGAGTGCTCGTGTGGCAGCCACGGCTGCATCGAGGCGTACTCATCCGGCGCCGCCCTGCAGCGTGAGGCCAAAAGGTTGCATGACGGTTAGTGATCAATGCTGAGCAATACTGGAACAAGAAGTTTTCACTGAAATATTTATCACTTTTTCCCCTTGTGTTGCTAGACGAACAGGATACCATGAGTATATTTTACACACCGAATCCTCTGAAAGACACTCAATCTTTCTTGTTTCTTGTGAAATGTGTCAGAACATGAAAGAGGGCACATGTTACAGACTGAGCCTCAGAAAGACAATATGAAGCTTATCAAGAAATGTCAAACTTCTTTAGAACTATAATTTTTTGGACTGAAGTTTTGTAACCAGTACGTCACCTGCTACACAATTGTTAATTCTTAGTGACAGTACTGTGTGTGTTTGAGCCCCTTAAGTGACCACTAACTTGCACCCATGCTTTCTATCCCAGAGGACCGTCTTCTGGTGGAGGGCTTGTCAGTGAAGAAGGACGAGCAGGTCACTGCTGCCCACCTGATCAGCGCCGCTCGCCTGGGGAACTCCGAGGCTGAGGCTGTGCTCAGGACAGGTGGGTGCGGGACATCACCTCACAAACACAATAAGCAGAACAGGGAGTTCTCTTGAGATAGGCTGCACTGCTGCCTGAAGAAAGTCGATGAAATACAACGATTACCTGTTTAATAGAACAATTTATAGTCTAGAAAATATAGTACATGCTTTTCAGCTGAGGGTCCTACATAGTGGTATGGTGTACGGCGGTAATACTGACGCCTCACAGCTCCACGTCAAGATTTTTTGAGTTTGCATGATTGTGAGAAAGCACTGCCAGACAACTTCCGTGTCCTCCCTCAGCGCAAAAGCCATGGTGGTAGCTGTCGGGTGTCGCATGTGGACGTGGGTCGTTGCAAAAACAATGAAAAATTACTACTGTGTATCGAATAAACCTTGCAAAATGAATATTTATGTTGTTACAAGATAAAATGTGGTGCTCAACTTCTAAGAACTGAGTGCCGAAATGGCCTGTTTATTGACTTTTGCACCCCTCCCTCCACACGCACACAGCGGGCACAGCGTTGGGAGTGGGCATTGTCAACATCCTGCACACGGTGAACCCAGGCCTGGTGGTGCTCTCCGGCATCCTAGCCTCCTCCTACGAGAGCCCTGTGCAGCAGGTGATTCGGCAGCGTGCCCTCAGCTCAGCCCAGAGCATTCGCGTGGTCACATCGGACCTGGAAGAGCCCGCTCTGCTGGGCGCTGCCAGCATGGTCCTAGACTACACCACCAGAAGGACCTACTAGCCCTGCTCACCCAGGGTGAAGCTTGAGCATCCTAAGGAAGTTTACGTAAGTTCTGGACCTAAGTTTGGGATGGAGTGTGGATCAAGGATTGAACGAAACCTCCCCGTTAAAGGCAACCAATGAGTTTTATGTGTTGGTGCTACACAAACTTTTATTTGAGAACGATTTAATGTTGGCAGGTCGCTTGCACGTTTGTTCAGTTTTTCCACAAAAATGAACCTGGGCCCAAATTTGGACAAACTGTACCTCAGCTTCACGTGACCGCTTGTGCATAGATGGAGCAGCTGACACGTGCCTGAACGGAACTCACAAGACAAGACTCTCAGCCATGAAGTTTTCCTGTTAAGTGTTGGTTTAATTGTCACATCGCTGACATTTTAATAAGTCTTATGTTGCTGGAGAGGCTGTGTGATGAGTCACCTGCTTCTTTGACTGTGTCTGACCAAAAGTACTTGAGGAATCAATTCAATCTGTCCACTTTTATATAAGTAATTGAGCAGTTCAACCCTGTGCTGAAGTCTTCATCTGGAGAAAATAAAAACCACGTGTAAATATGACTAGTGTTTTTCCTTTGTCAGCAATTATCATTTACAAATTCTTATTGTCAATGTGTAACAATGTTCAGTAACAGCTTTATATTATTACTTTTTTATACAAAGCCATTTAATCCTTGCAAAAGACATTCGCCTCAAGCTGGTAATTTTGGATGCAGAGCGAACGGAGCAACTCTGACCGGCATGGACGGAATTGCACTCCACTCGTGGCTGTGTGTTTAGGATCAAGAAAAGAGTTCTGGAAGGTGTGTGTGTGTGTATGTGTTTAATGTGTTTAATGCGTTTGCTTTCTCCACACTGTTTAAATATACGGTTCCAGAATTCGACCGTGAATAACATCTGTCCGTGCCCTGCAGTACGAGGGATGGTTGAGATGCCGGACCAGTGATGGTTAATGTTTCCTGACGTCTCTCTGCCTGAAGTTCAGCATTCTGTGGTTTCATCACAACCCAACCCATATCAAGCTGTTGTCCTTCTCTGCTGGAAAGAATTTTCTAGGAGCAGGGCAGTACCATGCATCTTAGAAGGAGGCTTTGAGAGGCCAACAGATGGTTGCATCTGCACTGCAGGCCATCTGAGCATTGACATTGAGGAGGAGGCCAGTGTTGCAGAGGGTAGGGGCCTGAAACCGGAGGAGAGCTTCCTGTGCTGTGGCCAAGTTTCAGCCGGCGTCCAGCAGCACTTAAAAGGCCGTGGCCACGTTCCTCCGGCAGCACAATGAGCATTTGTCGTAGCTGTTCCTGGGGGGGCCACTTTTACCACAAATCATTTTGTTCCGATTGCCATCTTTTGGTAGGAAACGAACTAATGGAAATAGGTTCAGTCAATCAAAACTGTAGGTCTAACTCTATTGCACTGCCACTGTTATTTTTCATGTTCTCACTCGGTTTTCGCACCGATCCGATGCAAATTACAGCGTTCACATAGATTGTGTTAAACAGCAAAAGGCTCTGTTGTGTTACAGCTGTGTATGAAACTCAGTGACACCTCCTGTAGCTACGATCTATAAGAAATGTCCGGTTTTTTCATTACAGCATACCATCTTACAGTGGGGTTGTGGTTTTCTCGCACCCCAGCTCCGATTAACTGAAATCTGAGCAGCTTCCTTGGACAACAGCTACCGATGCAAACAGCACACAAAGCAACATTGTTGGGGAGAGGAGGAATCCGAGACAAAGTCGGCCCGACGCGACCAATGGATCTGAACTGCCTGCGCCTGTCAGGTAAAACCTGCGAAAATCCGCATTTGCTATTGCGGCCTTGCTTCTTGTTAAGCTTGCGTGTGTGCAGAGAACAGAAGATCCTCAATGGACAAATAAACAGCTCAGCACCAGTGGGGTTTCATTCATTTACATTTAAAGGACATTTACGCCAACGAGGGGACACTATTAAACACACAGGACACCAGCAGTGCAACAGCTCCTATCCTGATAAAGTCATTTCTATGTTTTCAACATGTACAATATATATCTTATATACTTCTCTATTCATAAGTACACACATACATACACACACATATCTGTAGACTGGACATACAAATACTCAGTATTTCTGGGAGACAAAGGAAAATAAATACAGAATTTTGGTCCTAAAAACAGCACAACCAACCAACGGAAACTATCCTTTTCTGTGTGTCGGTGCGCAGATTGATCCACAGTTACGGCAGCCGTGTTTTTCTGCGTCACGCAGGTGATATTCAGGTTGTAGTGCAGTTCCCCCCTGAGGGGGGGAGCCATGTTGTGGGGGTGGTGCCAGAGGGGCAGGATCAGTGCACCAGGGGCGTCTGCTTGAGGGAGATGAGCACGGACCGCATGCGCGACACATCTTTGGCCTGCTTGCTCGACTTGGGGCTGAAGTCACAGAGACGGGCCACACGCTGCCACTCCGTGCCCGGGTCTGAGTCGTCACCGGCGTCCACCGCCACGGCCTCCTCAGCTGTCCTGGGGGCACAATGGGGGCGGTCAGCTGGGCTAAAAAGTGAGTTGCCGAGTTGGTCCCTTCCCTCCCTTCTGCTGCATGCAAAACTCTGCTCGGCAATTACTGGGATGCAGCCATTCAGTGCCGCTAAAGTATTTTACATATTTTACCACATTTACACACTGAAGCTGAAACACAACCATACTCACACAAGGACACGGCCCTCCCGCTGACCATTCACAGAGGACCACGCCATTTCATGTAACCGCTTTACAAAAATCTGGATGGATGTGGATTGGATGCAGCATGACACCCCCCCCCCCCCACGTCCTCACTGTATCCAGGTGTTTTGACAGAGGGAGGGGCTAGAATAAGGTGGTGAAACGTTACTTTCTCCATCCTACCAGTTCACTTTTACAGGGCGCGCAGTGCACCTGGTTAGCATGCAAAGCCCAAGCACAGGGTGTAATCCGCACGTCAGAAGCTGTGTTTTGTTGTTTGTTGCTGAGATTTTTCCAGCGCTTGGTTGAGACTGTATTCATTGCGGTTTGCATTACTGTTTGTTCAGTCGAACAGCAGCACCCTAGAGGCACAGGAAAGTCCCTCATCCAACCCCTCCCTCCCTCCATCTGGGACACACTGGCCGCAACAAGGGCAGCTCAACACACACACACACACACACACAGGGTGTGTACGAATGAGCTCCAGCAGAGGATCCACCTACACAGAGACCCACAGATGAAGGGGTGGGGTGCAGATGGCAGGGAGAGCCTTGACTCACAGAGAAAAACACTGGATAATTTTAAATGTTTACTTAACTGGTCTAGGCGGTAGCACGGGTGGTTAATGTGTGTGCTGTAAAGAAGCGCAGGAAAGAAGGAGCAAGAAAGGAGATCAAAGGGCAGCCACAGGCTGGTGCAAATAAATCAGCAGATGGGGGTGGCAGGGGCGCAGTGTCTGGACCCTGTGTGCACCTCTCCTGGGCCTTTGCTGGGAAACAGACCATCCGCTTCCACAGACAGCATCTAGCTCAGTGTTTCTGCTAAATTCATGTTTCCTAAGTACCTTTACCTAAGTACATTTTACCCACAACGCCCCTAATGTGATCTACAAGTGCATACTTTGTGCATATTTAACACAGATCATCATTCACAGTAGTCAAGTCCTCAACTTCAGTTCACTAACTCACCAGAATGGCATCAAGTTGCATGCATATGAATACATGTGGATGCGCTGCTTGCGGCAGCATTAATGTTGATAAAATTTTAAAAAGCATTTCTAACCCCAAAGTCATCTTTATCCACTAAGTTAATTAATAAAAACAATGCAATTTTTCCTCCACTTTAATAAATTTGTAAAAAAATCTTGGATATAGATACAACAAACTAAAACCTATCATTTTCATGTTCAAGAACTGTCAAAATACACTGCCTGGCCAAAAAAAAGTGACACTAATATTTGGTTGGACCACCTTTAGCTTCAATTAGCTTCACACACTATTCGCCGCGGCATCCTTTTGATAAGCTTATGCAATGTCACAGCATTCATTTTTCGCCAAGATCTTGTATTGATGATGGGAGAGTCGTGGACTGTGTAAGGTCTACTCCAGCACATCCCAAAGATTTGACTCTGTGGTGGCCAATCCATGTGTGACAATGATGTCTCTCTCATGCTCCCTGAAGCACTCTTTCACAATTTGAGCCGCATGAATGCTGGCCTTGTCATTTTGGAAGGAAAAATCCATTGATGGATGGAAAAACCTGGTCATTCAGTATATTCAGGTAGTCAGCTGAGCTCATTTTTTGGGCACATAACGCTGCTGAACCTAGACCTGAGCAACTGAAGGAACCCCACATCATAACACTTAAGTTAAATCCAGGTGCTGACTATTTTTTTTTTGGCCGGACAGTGTACATAGAAACTAATTTGAAATGAGTGAAAATAAAGTGTTGCCTCTGCGACTTGGTGCCAACTGTTGGTTGATTTCTCACATTTACTTGTGCAGGCCTCCGCTTGGAACACCATACAGGAGCTGTAAACATCGTTGAAGCGAGCGGAATTCAGTTGGCTCCACGCTACTGCTCTGTTTGGCTGCCTTTAACTACCACTTACTGGCGTGCCAAACACACAACGGGGCAGAAAACAATACAAATGCGCGTGTAAAAATGCAGGTAGACATGATTGAAAGGGATGCAGTCGAAGCAGGAAGATGCAGGTAACGTACACATAACCAATGATGTCAGAAAGGGGCTGTTTGTAGAAATCTTCATCCAGCACCCTGGAATCCCAGTGGGGAACGGTTAGCAGGAGAGAATGAGGAAAGAGAGAAAGAGAGAGAAACAGTGAAACACAAACGCTCGATGCCCACCCGCTCACAGCTCGTCCCACTCTGACCGGCCTCCGCCACTGCTGACCACTCACTCACGTACAGCAATAGTTTTACTGCAGCACACGACCATCATCAGTGTGTCTGCAGTCGGCGCCGTACCCACCGGTTGTTGGCCTTTGTCTTGTCCAGCTGCTCGTCCTGCCGGCAGTACCACTCCTCAAGCTCCTGCTTGGCTCGGTCCTTCCACTCGGCCTCCTGGGAGCGGGACCTGGCATCTGGGGTAGGGGCCCGGTAGGATGTTTATTCGAGGCCCCGGGCAATGATGTCATCAGACGCCGTGATGCCATACTCACCAAGCACCTCGAGCTGCTCCCGCTGCTCCTCCCTCCACCTGCGCAGACTCTCGGGCTCCACCTGCGCCAGGGTGCTGTACGCATCTGATGGGCCATTGCTCACCTGTGGGGAGTCACGCCCGCACTGATCAGCACCATGCCAGGGACGACCCCAGAACCCCACGACCCAACACCGGCGGGCGACTCACCCTCTGCGGCTCTCCATTCACAGCTCCTTCGACGCCATCTGCACGCCAAAGAGAAAGGAGAATTTTCATTATGTGCACGGCACGCGTTAGAAACGGCAACCTTCTGTCAGCGCCCCCCATGCAGGACGTGCGGACCGGTCACGCGACTATGTGAGTCACACACTCGAGTCTGCTGCTTGAACCCTAACTGCGTCCACACATTTACCAGCAATTAGCTGCAAACTAAAGCAATCTAGACCCAGGTGTGGGTGTTATATCTACTCCTGAGACGCAGTGGCTGTTAGAACGGCCTTACTGTTTGCACAACACAATGTGGTGGGTGTTGGATTGAATCACGAGGCTTGATGAACATTAGGTCACTTTGCTACTGGCACAAAACCCTGTGCTGGGTTTTGGATCAACTCCCAAGTCACTGTGAGCATTAGAACAAACTTGCTGCTTTCATGAGGCCACGGTGTGGGTGTTGGATTGTCTCCCAAGTCATGATGGGCATTGAAGCAGCTGTACTGTTTGCACAATAGCATGCAGTGGGTGTTGGGTGGAATCCCAACGAACGGTGAGCATTACAACAGATTAGATGTTCGTGCAACACCCTGCAGTGGCTGCTGTATTAAATAGCCAAGGCACAGTGGACACTCAAACAGCAGTTCTGCTTGTACAAAACCCTCCACTGGATGTTGGTTCGCATCTCAGGAGACTGACAGCGTCAGAAAATCCTTACAGTTTGTGCAACGCCAGGCAAAAACCAAGAGGCAGTGGGCATCGAAGCAGCCTTATTGCATGCATAACACTTTACGGTCGACACTGGAGCCAAATGAGGGCATTCTGAGCATCACGGGCTCTGTTTGCACCGACACCGCGCAGTCGGTGTTGGATCGAATCCCAATGCCTGCGTCGTGACCAGTGCATTCGGGTGAGGGCTCTTCCACCCGAAAAAGCACGTGTACATCAGATGTTTTCACATTCCTGGGGACTTCAACCGCCCAATTTATCACGCCAATCGATAATATTTATTAATATTTGGGTAAAGAGAGGAGCTCGCCATCGTCACGAGATTCCCGCATTTATTCTTCCGTTCCTCGTGAATGGGACATTATAGGTTGCTTTTGAGGTTCTCCGTCCGTATACAGTTTGATCATTTTTTTTTTTTTAATAAAAATTACGATTATATCCCTTTTACCTGCCAGGTTGACGCCGAGCCCCTCTTCGCTCTCGATCCCCGCGATCTCGCTCTCCTGTTGAGCCAGGAAGGCGGCAGCCGGGTCTTCCTCCAGCCCGACGCCGTTGAAATCGTCCATTTCTGTGTAAAAATTAAAATGTTGTTTTGGGGGAAAAATGGAGAAACGGAGCGAAAAGCGCCCGGCTCGGCAGAAAGGAGACCCAGTTACGTCAGACCTCCAACGAAGAGGGCGAGCCCGAGATTCAGTCATAACCAATAAAAGAGCCGCAAAATTGATCGACGTGGATTACAACCAACCGTAAACCGCGTACGCCAATTCCCGAACCCGAATAAACCAATAAGATGGTTACGCTTGGGGTCAGCTGACTGTCAGCGTGCAGATACGCTCAGCATTGGAACTGCAGACGGTTTTCGCGTTATTATGTAATAATTGCAAAAATTACAGTTATAATCGTTGAACACGAATAAATCACACAACAGCATGCAACACAGCGTGACCTAAACATTGTTTGCAAGAGCAAGAGCAAATCGCTTTTGTAAACATACATGAACGTATCGCAAGGTCAGATCCGGTTCTAGACTTCTGAATGCAAAGATCTTAAACATTCAGATGTTACATTTTACAGCTATTAAGTTGTTTATGGTAATTCTTGTGAGGATTTTATAAGCAATCAAGACAAATATAAATTTTACATTTTCATTTTTTTTTCGCAACAGAAAATATCACTTGTACTGTAGTTCGTTAATTTCACCACTAGGGCGCGCAATAATGCCATCAATTAATGGTGCAGAGAACAGTTGCTGCTGTTTTTTAATAAAAACTATATATAGAACATTTCTATGGATATACAGTATTACTGATGATGCATTTCTTGAATGTCTTATGAAGCAATACATTTTCAAAATGTTCAGAAAGAGGATAAGGACTTATCTTGGAAATGGAACCAACAACATACTTGTTCCACTGATATCTCAGCTAGGGGTCGATTGGTGGAGCTTGATTCCCTCTTCTTTCTCACTATGAGAGGGAAGTGTTTTATTCCATTTATTCACATCAGCCTCACTGTCAAGTAATGCACAGACTGAGCAGTACAGCAGGTGGCGTAGTGGTTAAGGCTCTTTCTGTTCATGGACCCCACCTTCTACAATGGAACTCTCAACCAATGTACTGACCCTGAACTGACACAGTAAAAATTACCCTGCAATGTTTCAACATTATAAAATATCTTGGACAAAGTAGTCTACTACTACTACTACTACTACTACTACTAATAATAATAATAATAATAATAATAATATTTCAGGACAAATTGCTACCAACTGTTTCTCAACATTTAAATTGGTTTTATCTAAGTTTTTTTTAAAGTAATTTGTGTTAGAATATGTCATCGTTGAAGTCCTCAGACCACCATTCCTGAAAGCTGAACAGTTTCTGTTAATGCTATTTTTTTTTAATCTACTGTACAGGGTGATTCTAAAATAACTCAAGTAGCTCCCTTAATTTATTATTTGATAACCAAGTTACTGCGACAGAAATGCAAACAACTTTCAGGCCTCAAACTGTGGAACAAAATTAAGAGCAAACTGATTTAGGTAACACAGTCGTGTGGTGTTTAGGGAAATTTTTTATAAAAGTGTGTTTTTTTTAGTTTAAAAGTTTAAAGATTAAAAGTTGCGTTTTTAATCTGCATGCATTTGTAATGCATGTACAGCTGCATAAATCAAGGTTTTGAGATATTTGCATATTTTTCACGGAGAAGGATCTTCCTTCCAGTTTTGCTGTGATTTTTCCATTTGTGTGGAAACCCGAATTTAACTCAACCAAATGCCGCATTTGAGTGCAGCACAGCCTGTATTCGGGGTTCACTATTATTCACCCCTATTCACTTTTTACAGCTGCAGTAGTCAGGTCGCTGGGGGGGTTGGGAAAGAAATTTCCAGAAGCACACTGGAAGCGCTGGGATCACACGGGGAATTCGCGCGTCTGAAATCAGTGATGGATTATTTCCTCTTGCGTTTGGATTATTGTCGGGTTTTATCTTTATCACCAGTTGCCAGGGGGTGGATGGTGCTGTGCTAACGGTTGTTGGTTCAAATTCCCGGTCCCCGCAGTGCCTTCATCCTGAAAAAAGGAAAAGAAAAAGAAAGCACCTTGCTGTGTCCAGCAGCCTAAAGTCACGTCGAACAAAAGTGCCATGAACTCAAACTTTAACCTGCACGCATTCACATGCGCGTCCCGCAGCCTCGACTGCGCCTCCTCGCCTTTTTCGGCCGCCGCTTCCGCTCATTCATCGCGCCTCGCGCTAATAAGGCGCGTGCCGCCCGATTATGCTAATCGGAGGTGGGGTTCGCGGGGGTCCGAGGGCGGGGACAGGGAGGACAGGGAGGAACCGGGACGACGGGGACGACGGGGGTCTCAATCGGCCGGGAGTCACGGAGCGTCTCAGGCGGCGCAACAAGTTCGGTGGGAGAGAGAGAGCGAGAGAGCGAGAAGGAGGGAAGGAGCGAGGGAGAAACAGAGGAAGAGAGGGAGCGAGAGAGGGAGATCCGCCGCACGCCGCTACCCCCGCAGACAGGAGTTGACAGAGGGTCCGACCCGCATATGCGGGGCGCGCGTGACAGCACTCGGCGAGCGCGGCGGTGCCCACGACATGGAGCGGGGCGCCAAGGACCCCCAGGCGCGGCGCGACCGCTGCGGCACTTCGGCCAGCGTCCTGTCGGTGGCGCTCTCCGTGGCGGCCGTGGCCGCGTGCGCGCTGCTGAGCGCGCGCACGTCCGAGGTCCGAGCCCGGCTGGCGGAGCTGGAGCGCGCGCACCGCGAGACGGTGGAGGAGCTGCTGTCCCAGGTGGGTGTGGGTGTGGGTGGGGGCTTTTGTCGGAACCCGGAACCCGGGACTCGAACCCAGCGCCTCTGTCGCGCTTGCTAACGGGCTGTCCCTGTTGTGTCCCCTCCGGCAGCGATCCTACGAGCACCTGGCCAAGATCCGCGCCGCGCGTCAAGCGCCAGCCGAGTGCACCTGTCCGCCAGGTGAGTGCGCCGCAATCGGCCGAGTGGGCGTGGTGCGCTCCCCGGTTCGAGTGTGACGTGAGCAGCGCGGGAGGGCGACTCAATGACGTCACATTTAGCGCTGCCGGTCCGGGTGCGAGCCTCAGGTTTGGCGCGTTGCTTGCATTTTGCGCCGAATTCGCTTTTTGCTGTTTCGTTTGGGCTCGGCGTTCTTTACTCTCCCCCCTCGCAAATTTAGAACTTCAACTCAGTTCTGCACTGCAGCTGGGGTGGCGCAACAGGTTTCACTGCGGGTCTCTGACCTAACAGCATACTGGAAACGACAGCGGTGGTGGGGGTGTGAGGGTCATCGGGCAGAAGATGTTGGGTAAAGGATGAGGGCTGGGGGTGCAAAGACAGAGCGAGATCATGGAGGAGATCTGGGCAACGGAGGACAAGGGCTGAAGAATGACCGAGAGGTGGTGGATGATGGATGGTACCTGGGAAGACGAATGAGGGATGAGAGATGGACGATGATCCATCGTGGAAAAGCCCTGGTGTGTGTTTCGGGGGGCCGTTTCTGCCGAAAATGAGACTTTTGCATTGGTCTGAAATGTGTGCCATTTATACCGCGTGGCGTACGTACGTATTTATGTTTTATGGAACGTCATGAGAAACGGGGCCTGAGCGCACGGACGCAGGAAGGGCTTTTCGGCCTTTGAGGCGGCGGCATTCACCGTCTTCCTCTCTGAGCGTTAGTAGAATATTCCAGAAGTCGTGGTTGCGACCGACTATAACCCAGCAGAGCAGAAGCAGCAGGACCACAGGAGTTGCCCGTTGCAGCCAGTAGGTGGAAACGGTCATGTTCACAGCTCCGCTTGGGGCGGCCACGGGGACCAGAGCGGAACAATGGCTTTCTGTGTGCCCGCACGGAAGTCCTGCCGAGGCCCGAATCCATCGGCCCGCCAAATTAAACTGAGCCGTTTAGCTTTAGCGGCGCGGCACAATTATTGTGGCTTGAGCGCGATGTGGTCGTTCCACCTGAGCGGTCGATGCGTCGGCCTGTGTGTCGGCCTTTCAGAGTACGGTACCATGGTATACAGTAGGTGTCTGCTCGGTCGCTATCCATTAAATCCTTTATCTGACACCGTGCTCCAACGTCACGTGCAGTGTGAGGCTTGTACGCGGATTTAGCCGTTTGTACAGCCGGGTCATTTTTACTGCATCGCTTCAGGGAAAGGACCTTATTAAGCAGGAGGTGGGATTCAAACCCACGTCCTTCATATTGTATTCTGGTGGCTCTAGTTGCGGTGACACCTGCTGTCCCTATTGAGTCCTGACCTGAACCGGAGGAAATACGGGGTGCAGTTTGAGGGAAATACAATAGTAGCAGTAAATTTGATAGTAATAATAATTATAATAATGACGATAAAAAAATAACTCGAACTGGGTAATCTGCAGCTGTAACTGCTCTGCCACCTGCTGGCCCTTAGCAATAAGAAGGTTATTGGTTCATAACGTTGGCTCAGATTTCCGAAAATTTTCACGCGCTGGCAGTGGCCGTGTTTCGCCGCTGCAATAAAGGTCAGCGTGCAGTGCAACCGGAGCTTCCTGCTCGCACGCCGATGCCATGCAACCCCCTGTCCTGGTGGCGGCGCCGACCCAGACGTTAGACAAACGCATCATAATGGGTTGGCAGGGTCACACCAAGATGGTCAGTTCTCGACGGGGTGGGGGGCAGCTGCATTCTTCTCTCGACTGTATGAAGAATTTGACTTACCGCCCCTGCTTTGGCTTGCATGGCGTTTGTTGCATTTAGTGGGGCAAAATTTGAATTTTTTGAATTAACTTATAAAAATGTTTGTAGCGTCTCCTGCTCTAGAGCTCCCCCTAGGAACACGGCTAGGAACTGAACTGTTGGGAGAACTAGATGGCATTGATTTCAGTATTGAAGAGGATCCGTCCTGATTTTTGGGGAAATAACCAAAGCGTTTCAGGTTAACCGGTTTCACGTAGCAACACCCAGCGATTACTAAATCGGTTCTAGACCACCATAACCGGGAAAAGTGGTTAAAGGTAATGGACGGATGGACGCCTGCGTAAATAAATTTACTGACAGTGTTTTTTGTGGTTTTGCGCTGTTTTCTTTGTGTGCTTATTTGGGTTTTTCATTGCATTTTCAGTTGTAGCTTGTTGGGGTCTCCCTGACTGTAAACTGTACTGCATGTGCTAATGGGGGGGGAGTACCAGGCGGGGGCGTCGTAGGCTGGTTTTGGGGTTTGAGCTCGGCTGGAGGAAAGGAGGTTCTCGACCTGTTTTGCACGGCTCAGCTCTCCTACCAACACAGCTGAAGATTCCAGATGGATGGTCGTAAAATATCAGAGTAATAATGCGGACAAACTGCCTTGTTATGATAAATAATGTTCGCTGCTCGAGGAACTCGGCTCATTTTAGTGGCATTTCGTGCAGTTTTTGCAGGAATGGTGTGAATTTTGGGGCCATAAACACGTTTAACTGAAATTAATAGCAATTATGTCCTCGAGTTATGAGAGTCTCATGTAAGAAAGGGCTTTCCAGGGACACGTTACTTTTGTAAGGTAGGCATAGACTTTCTTAAAAAACACGGTTTTACCTTGCTTTAACCTGGTGAGTGTCCAGCCTGCTCAGTGAACTTCTCCCATCAGTTGTCTGTTTTTAACCATTTTGGTTTCCCTCTGTTACTCAAATGCACACAGGGCCAGCTGACCCATACCCTGCAGCTGAGTGGAAAAGCCCTGGTGTGTGTTTCTCCCTCCACCTCTGCTGGATGCACATCTTCAGCGAGCTTTAGGCAGCTTTGATGGTTTCTCAGCCGTGCTTTTGGAAAGCGCTGGATTGGTGGCAGAATTCGAGATGATCAATGAACCGTGTCCGCCTCCTTACCGGCCTGGGTTGCGTTTAAATGATCTGATGTGGGTCTGAGTTTCTTGTTGGTGGGTCCAGCACTATGGATGATCTACTCTCCTGAGAACCTTCTTCGGAGCGGGCTGTGGTTGGAGGTGCTGGATGAGAGCAGCTTATGTGGGGCCTGTGCACCGAGCAGCGTGGAACTGGATCTGTGTGGCTGGTCGCCATAGACGGTGGGTTGGGGACATGTGTTCGTCTCACTGGGTTCATCTGGAAAAAGTGTGTTGGAAGACAGACAACTGTGTGCTGGTTACCAGTCACTGAAGTAACTGCTTCTACTGGTAGCCGGTGTGGTACTGAACTGTGGTAACTGACCATGGTACTGGACCCTGGTGATGGGCCATGGTCCTGTGGAACTGAAATGTCTGCTTTCAGTCCAATTAGGGTGCATCTGGCAGTGCTGAGGATGGTGTCCCTGCTTTGCATCGAGTCCCAGGTCCAAATCTCCTCTCACGCTGCTGTCCCCTCGATCAACCTGTTTACCCTGAACTAATGCATGGAAAACTACCCACCAGGCACTGCACTGTGGATGGTCCAGATGTGGTTACTTGCTGATACCTGGCCACAGGTCGCCGGGGGCTCCACACTTCTCACATGCAGCTCCATCCCTTGACCTTTCCTAACAATGACCTCACACGCCCCCTCGGTGCGCAAAGAGACCCGACGTTAAACCCGCAGTCGGTTTTACAGCCTACACCCCTAGGAAGTCATATTTCCTTATCTCCACCCCAGCTGTGCTCTTGCTGCGTTCAGAAGCGGATAATTGAATGCAGCGGCAAGTTTTACATGCATTCCTCAGCGCACCTCAGTCTTTTGGGGACGGCTGTGACTTGCCGGTGCTTTGGGGACAGCGGCTGATTTAAGGCCGGTTAATATAACGTTATTGCATATGGCGAGCTTTTGTGAAGTTCAGCCGCGGGTCAGAGTCGCCTCCGCTGGGGCCAGATGTTGGGTCGGCGCTACAAGATGTGGCCGTATCTTTGCCTGCATGCAGGCCCAGCACAGCCCCAAGAGTTTGGCGCAAGAGTTAGGGTCTTTTTTTATTTATTGAGTTTATACAGGCCAAACACAGTATTTCACCTTAATTGGTGCGGTAAGTTTGTGCAGTAATTGGAAGCAAACCCTCAGCTGACCACAGTTTAACCAACTTTATCAATACTTTTATTGGATAGCGATCAGTTTTCATAGTCTGTGATACAGCCATGACCTCTGAGCGTCTCATTTGCAGTCCCAGCCCAGCAGGTGGCGAAGCAGTTAGATTTGTCTCCCGCCAGTGAAAAGATGTGAATTTGTTGTTCTCGTACCCTTTCCGAAGGTATTTACCCTGAGTCGGTGCAGTAAAAATTACCCTGCTGTATAAATGGGTCGATTGGTGTAAGTACCATCATTTAGGGCACAAATAATTGATGGTTAATAAAATTTGAGCAACTACTTCTGGGAAAGTTGCTGCGTACTTGGAAAGCGATCCCACGCTGTACTGTAGTGCAAACAAGCTTAAAGCCATCGGCTAAATGAAAAGGATAACCGAGTTCTTTATAAGTCATTTTGGAGAAAAGCATCCGTTTAATGGTCTGTAATAACCTGTGAAGTTCACAAGCGGTTCATCTAAATAAATTAAAACTAATAAAATAATTGGTCAATCGTGCTTTGCTTTTCTTTATTAAACAGCCCACAGAGCCGAAGAAGGAACGTGAGCTGCGTGTTAAAACGCGACAGCTCCTTATTAGAATGAATCAACACAAACACATTGCTGTAGCGGGGCACAGTGGGGAATGTAGAGAATTTTCACTTTTTTATGATATACTGGCTGCCTCTGTGTCCCGTGTTAAAAGTCAGAACTCATTACCGGGCCATTGAAAGCATGCGGTTTAAGCTGTGCTCCGTGGGAAAAGCTCCGTCTTTTGAGTTGACCTTTGAATACGCGACACGCGTTTTGGGGAAAAAATGCCATTTTGAGTGGCACGAGTCGTGTGTCTTTAGGCGTGCAGTTTGTTTCGGCTGGCGCTCTGTCCCCACAAACAAGAGCGCACGCAGAAGGAGAGCCGTCGGAATTGCCGGAACCTTCTGACATCTCTGCTAGAACAGCGATGAGCCGTGCAGGGTGGGGGCTGCCATAGAATAGGCCCCAGTTATTAGCTCTCAAGCCGAGTCGGACTTTCTCCCCCCCCACCCCCACCTCCGCAAACCACAAACCACAGGGTAGTGGTGGTGGGGGGAGCACAGAATCTCATGAAATTCAGGAATTCTCCTCTGCAGAAATGTGGGCTTTGCAGGCCAATAGTGTCTGACGCGGCATCCCTGAGCTTTTTTGGTCGACCCCCGAAGTGGCCCAGACTCCGCTAGGGGTGTTGCTCTCATCCCACACACAGGTTGCTTAGTTATGTTTTCTCCCCATCGTCATTTATACTTTAGCTAAAAATTTCCTCCTAACTGACTTACTGTGATTTACCCATTCATACAGCAGGGTTGTTTTTGTTGTATCACTTTGGAACACTACAGCAGGAGGTGGGATTCAACCCAGACTCCTTCATCGAAAGGTGGTGGCTATAAAAGCTGCACTACCTGCTGCCCTCTACCTGTTTCTGCTCTGCTCTCTTGGGGTCTTTCAGCCACACTCTGTCTCTGTACCCTGTGGTAGGTCCAATGAATGGACATCCCCCCCATGCTCATTGTGGATGCATCCTCTAGTGCTGCCCACCTGGCTGCCTCCCTGCCCTCCCCTCCCCTCCACTCAACCAGTTCTTAGGGCTTCCCAGGAGTTGGCCTGCCGACCCACCCCTCCACGGTGCCTACTCGACCCTGGGGAAGTCTTGTGTCCGAAAACAGCGTCCTTTTTGTTGTGCCCCCCCCAGCTTCCTTGTTCATGTGAGTTTGACCCCGAGAGCTGCTAGTTCAGAAGGCTGCTTTTCTACGGATGGCTCTGCTTGTCTTCTTTGTCCAAAAGACGTCAGTTACACGTTAATGCAAACATCCAAGTCGCTTTCTCCACCTGCGTTCAGCATTTTATCACTCAGGACAGCATGTCATACTTGTGCATGTTAGCACGTGTGATGCGCGGCTGTCAAAAGCACCACACATCTCCTGCCTTCAGTGTGCAGCATATCCATAGCTACGTTTCCAACTGCTGCGTTTTTCCAGCAATTTCCTCAGCACGAGGATGAACTGAGGTGGACTGCCGGGACTCACACGCTCACTCGCAGGGATGTCACCGTCCCTACACCCGAATTGAGGGGTTTTATATTACCATCTTAATGTTAAGGGACGCCGGGATCAGTCTGCAGTGTTGGATGGCTTCATGTACCACGGTATCACGTTACCACCATGCATTCAAACAGGTCAATTTGGATGGATTTATGAAGTTTGTTTTACTGTCATTTGAGCTTTGGTCTGGTTAGCTGAGAGGTGGCAGGGGTAAGGGGGCTTCAAATGCCTCTATAATAAACTTCTTATCAGTCAGTTTCCAGAATCAAAAGTTTCCCAGTTTATTTTCAATTCTGTTGTCTTAACATATTTTCTAGCGGTGCAAATGAATCCTGTGTTGGCCCTCCAGGCCTATAGATGGTGGTCTTTATTCTTTATTCCATTTGCAGCTGTTTGTGTCCTGGCCCCGCAAACAGACATCCATAATTCACTGAGATGCAAACGCTGCAAAAGACACCTTGAAAATAAAATGTTAGCTTTCATGCGAGGGTCGCCTCCGCGCAGCACCCCCGCCCCTCCTGGAAGCGAGCTGGATGTCCATTACCGCGGTTATCCTGGTCGGGGACCATAAGCACGGCACTCAAATGCTTTCGCTGCTGTTTAAATCGAGCTTTAAGAGATTTAAAGGGCAACCTATAAAAACACTGTGGAACATCTGAGTGGCACAGTATGGATTTTCACTGCAGATGCTTATTTTGCATGAAGGAAAGTGTCCACAAATTGTGGGGTTTTTCTTCTCCAAAATGGGCCATGTTGAAATCCATTTTCTATGCTGCTTTTCAGCTTTGCAGCGTAATGGCCTGATGGAACAAAGACCAAAAGCACAGTTTCCTTCAAACAGGATCCAGTAGCGCTACTGTTTGTTGACAAAGCAAATAATTGCTGTTTATGTGTCGGTTTTGCGCATGTTAGACAGAACAGTAAGAGGATCGGAGTGTAAGTTTTCCTCTGCTTTGTGCTGTCAACTTTTCGGAGTCACGGATTTCGCTTTTTTCCTCCTTCCTCACAGACCAAAGTCGATCAAATATAAATAAACTGACCGGTGACTGTGATTTATCATAGTGTTTGATCAGATGCACATGTGGTTGTGTAGTTCAAATGTTAATAAATCAGCGTTTTGGTGATGGGCAAAGCTGGAACCTGAAGTTCAGCCTTTGTGGACTTTTTAAAATGTTCACGTTTGGTCGTTTCTATTTTAGGTCTTTTTATTGATTTTCCAGTTGTGAAGTCCCAAGGTGTAACTCTGTTTTGGATTTGTGTTTTTTTAGGAGTTTCTGATGTTACGCCGCTTCCACTCTTTTGCTGATGTGAGTCTGATGCTGTCGTGTGTCTGAATGCTGGAAGGGAGGGCACGGTTTAGCTTTTCTCTTTCATCCATTGCAGTTCTATTTGTCTTTTAAATGTGAGCTTGAGTATTTTTTTTTTTCATAGTTTGGGCAGATAGTGGGGCTGCCTCAGCATCCAAACACCAAGCGCTTCTCTTTAACCAGCGTGAGGTCAGGGCTGCACCACTGCCGCTCCGAGAGCGAAGTCCCGAGATGTTTGGGGGCGAACGCAGCACTTTCTTTGGCTTATCGGGAAACTCGCATCCGCCGAACAGTTCACATTTTAAGCAGCTCAGGGCATCGCAACAGCAGATGCAGCAGGTTTCTGGAGCTTTCCAGGACTCCAAAGCGGGCGCCAACATGTGTCCCAGAAAGGAAGTTTCACTGCTTGTGCACATTTTTTCATATGAAGATCATTTATCTTCATTGGAACTCAGTTTGAACCCCCTGTCCTGGACTGGGGTCCCAGGTGTAAGAGGTGCTCCTTTTGAAGTACAATGTGAAGGAAACAAATCGCTTGCAGTCCTATGTGTATTTATTGACTGGCTGTCTGGAGAGGCCTCACTCCATCTCCCTCCATCTCCGCACCTCCGCTCATCGTCCACCTTGCTGGCTCACCTTACCCCCACCTCAACGGTGCTGAAGGTCGGCAAATGGCCACAGGCCTGACCATGATGCCCCCCCTCCTCCCCAGCTGCTTGGGTAGGAGGTCCCCTCTGCGTCTCAGAGCTATGCCCACTGCAAGGTTAAATCTGACTCATGCAAGATGCCTGGAAGACTAATAAACATAAACGCCCCCAAACCCCGCCATCCATTTCCTCAGCCGTCTTTTCTAGTTCACTGGCTGCAACTGACCGGTTAATCGGTGGGATGCTGTTTGAAGCCGACCACACGCTCCAAAAAGCAGCAGGAAGCAGGACGCGTCTCTGGTGCTGAACTTCACAGAACACTGGAGCTTATTCACGAGATGACCCCCCCACCCCCAGCTCAAGGTGCAATAGTGTCGCCTCCCGAGCGGCCCGGTGTCTTAAAGTTCCGACTCCATCAGCTTAGTTAGAATGAAAAGCCTCAAAATGTAATTTGCCGAGTAGGAAGTAGTATTTTTTAACAATAATGTCTTTCAGAAAAAAGGGTAGTTTTCACCATGTTTTCCTGCACTCTAAATTGAGCGGTGTGGGAATTTGGACAATAGAAGTGGAATTTGGGAAATAGCTGTATTTGTGCCTTCTC
The DNA here is from genome assembly GCA_018136845.1 of Heterotis niloticus. NCBI lineage: Eukaryota > Metazoa > Chordata > Actinopteri > Osteoglossiformes > Osteoglossidae > Heterotis > Heterotis niloticus. Next base: position 2,030,404 of record CM030888.1, read on the forward strand.
CATATTGGACCAAATTTCAGGATTAGCAAAGGAAACTTTTGGTTTCAGCTGTTTTTTCCCGATTATCATTAAATGGTTGTCTAGCATCCCATCCATCATGAGATTGTCCCATAGACACACCAGTTCACATGAAACACATGTCTTTGGACTGTGGGAGGAAACCCACACAAACACAGGCCTTGGAAGTGTAGGCAAGGGGTTTTGACCTTATGTAAGAAACCTGCTGAACGGGGGCCGTCTGAGCAGCGAGAAGTGGTCACGTGCACGTCGCGGATGACCGACAGCCGTATTAACAGGAACCGGATAACCGCCCCCTGTTTGCATTAATGGAGATTATGCTGAGGAGGTGGACTGAGCCTTCCAGTGGCAAAATGAGTCACGAATGCAAGCTCTGCTCCATCTGCGTAGTCACCCGTGTACATGAAATGACGAAAACCCATTACAGAAGCATTTCTTTCCTCTTTTTGCGATTTATGTGTTACTGATGCAAGTGTGGAAGCCCTTAAAAAAAATTTTAAAAAACACCACCTCAAACAACCTGGATCAGCGAACTTCTAGGTTTTACATCTAAAACTTTCTACCCATTTTGTTCCACAACAAAACAAACAAACAAGCAAAACCCTGGGCCGAGGAGAACCTTTAAAAATGCCACCGTGACACGAAATGAAGGTGCGAAAGGCCTCAGGCGAAGCACACATTTGTTTTTACGTTTTTTTTTTGTGTGTGTGTGTATAATGGAAGCCCGGTTCACACTAGCCTCCAGAGTGCTGCTGACACCCAGGGAATTTTTCATTGCATTGGGGCACCTTGTGGAGGTTGCTGCTCAGCGCGCTCCCCTTCTCCTTGCCCCTTCATGCAGAGGCATTGGCTGCTTTCTGTGATTTGATCTGAAGCCGTCAGCTGGGCTAAAGATGAAGGACGTCACGTCGCCTGTTACCTCAGCTCTACTCCTGTCTCTGATCTGGTAGATCGCTGTGCTTGAGATCCGGCACTTCCACTCAGCAGCATCATCCTGGGGTGTGGAGTTTCTTCTCACAGTTGTCATGTGGAATCATCAGGATGGATGGAGCTTTTCAACCAAAAACTGGGTCTGATGTATCTTCCACTTGCGACAAAGATTCTGCTGTCATAGATGGTGGCAGCTCTTTCCGCCCAGAGGTTGGCCAATCTTGCATTACCTTTCCCAGTCATCAAAATCAATAAAACACAAATCAACAGTCAAAGAAAACATCAAGGTGGTTTGTGGCGCTAAGGTCTTGAGTCGGTGGTTCTCTATCTTTTCTGTGTCTGAGGTTTAGATGTTGGGAGTCCAGCCGTGATCTCCTCACCTGTCTCCAGAAATGTGTCTCCTCCCTTTGTCATTTCCAGGGCAGCAGCTCTGAACTGGGAGGCAGTGGAAATGAGTCTCCTGGGTTTTCGTACCTTCTCGTGAATGGCACCACAGTGTTCCCAGGAGCAGCTGAGGGCCCAGAACGCGGCACGTTGTCAAACTCGTGTTTAATTTTCTTTAAAAGAATGCACTGCTGTGGTGGCCCACTCCAGCATACAGCCTGTGTGACCCATCCTCTCTCACCCCCACGTGTTGGAATAGTCCCTCCACATCAAGCCATTCCCCCGCAGATAGAACATCCCATGCAATTATAATTATTTGCAACATCGCACAGAGCTCTTCAGAATAATGAACGGAGAGAGCAGTCCCATTTGTGTGGATTAAGACATGTCGACCGGAATCAGACCTCCGCTTGCTGAGCTACGATTCTGTATTCATGTATTCATAACAGGGAGGCTGTCGCATGGGCTGGGAACGAAGGAATGCCGGCAGAAAATGGAGCAGGATGCTGCCTAAGACGAGAGCTCCTCCAGGAGAATTAATCTGGGTGCAGTACAGCTGCCATCACCTTGATCTGGAAACTGGGTTGCGTTCCGGCCCTTTGCAATCCGAGCAAGTTTAATTGCTCCTGGTCCCTGAGCGTTTCCCACGTGCGCCCCACCCGGCCCGCTTCGCTCGCCTCATTGTGCTGCCGCATGCATTTTTGGCCGCCAGCGGTCCCCACGCTTTGCTAGTGGCCCAAAAGCTGAGCTGCGAGAGCAGGGGCCTAATGAACGGAAAGACGCCGGCGCCGGTCACCCGCTCGCTCGTCATTATTCCGGCCCATCTGCTAATGGGGGTTCGAGGTTCAGCCCACAGGTCTCCTTTGCAGCTCTGGGTTTTGGAGCATAACATCTGCTGGGTTCCTACAAAATAAGCTGAACAATTATTAGCCTGATAGGAGCTGCAGTTCTGGAAGCTTCCAAAAGAGCATTTTCTTCCTCATAAAATTAGATCCTCAAAGGCCAAATTAGGCAGTTCTGTTAGGGAATCACTACAATTTCAGTAAGAATTGACACCTTTTGTCTTGTTGATACTTTAAACTTGTTTGTGGGCAATAAATGTGTTCCCGAGTTGAATAATTTCTGAGTTGAAAGCAATAAAACAAATTCCTAAAAAGATGTAAGAGCTTGAGTCTTCCAGTTTGGGCAACCGTGGCTGAAACAAACAGGGCCTAAGGTTAAACCCTGTGTTGATGGTCTCCTTTTTACTAGCCTCCGAGGAAAGTGTCAGGGTTGCTCTATGCTGGACTAATGGCAGTAAGGCTACTGCTTAGGCCAACTGTATGTCGTATGGTAGCTGGCAGGGCTTTCGGCACTAAAAATGAGTTTATGCCACCTTCCCCAGTGCCTGGATCCAACATGCATGACAACTTGCCTTAACATATCCTAAGGCACCTCATCATGAGGTTTCAAGCCAGCGGTGCGTAAACATAGCAACCAACCTGAGCACGTGTGGCAGGGCAGTCGACTTGAAGCACGTCAATATTTGCACGCTATATCAAAGACCCCTGTTATTTGTCATTTTATCTACCATGGCGGCCTTCCTTCCAGCTGGCACCACCAGAAACGCCCAGTTTTTCGTCTATTCATCTCGGCCCTTCGGGTAAATGCCCAACGTCTCTCGGTTCCCTCTGATTCTCAGTCGGCATGGATTTCCATTAACTACTCCTTTCATGTAGCGTGTAAGCTCTGCTAATGGCCCTGGCCACGGTCATGCACCGACTCCTCATGCGAGTCTCCCTGTTCTGAAAATACGACGACTACCCAAAATTCAGCAAACTTCTCGAACTGAGTACAGGCAACACAAAAAAGCGGACATGGATGGGATGGTGCATGTTAAATTCTGGTACCTCTTCCCTCGTCTTCTGAATTGTTTTAACAATATGTTGAAAGTTCTATATTTAGTTTGAAAACCCGTGGTTCATCCTTAGATTCCTTTGTAAACCTGTCTAGATTTCTCCAAGACCACAAGTCCCAGCGATGCTGTAGCTTCCCGTCTTAATACAGTAGGTTCTTCTCCACATTCTTGCAAATGTTTTGACGACATTTACGTGCACCTCATTGGTGCCCCTGACCCAACTTTAACTTTTAAAGGACATTGCATAGGATAAGTTTACGTCAGCTGTGGGCCATTTGCTGTCTGTCCTTTCATGACCTCCTTGATCTTCTGGAGGTACGGTCTTCTTCCTTTTGGATACGGTCTGGTAAAAAGGAAGTGATGCCTCATTTAAAGGGCTTTGGCCCCAAACTAATATGCGTGGTATCATCCGACAAGGGGTTCTTTGTTTGTAGCCTCAAAAAACGACCCCTGTAAATGGGACCTTCAGCATCTCACAGGTCATCCAAGGCTCACACATACTTGGGGGCTGTTTCCGTGTCCAGCAGGTTAGTAGGGATGCGGAGAGATGGTGATCTACTTAAGCAGACACACATGACCTCCTTGGAGATCTTAGGTGTTGAAGGAAGCAAAGAATCTGTGACTAAATTCATCTTTTATCATTTACTCGAGAAAATTTGGCTTTCCTTAGGTTCCTGAGGTTGGATCAACCCTCTGAATTAGCAAGAAGATGTCATGTCCCTCTGAACCCGCACTCCACAATCTCTTCGTCCTCAAACCGGGGTTCCATCTGTTCAGTTGGTTGGCCTCCCCATGAACTGCAGAATGCGAAGATACCAATACTGGAGAACAGACGCTGTAGTCGAGCTCATCTGCTGGAGATGTTGGGCTGGGTTGGGATGCTACTCACTGTTAACCCTCATCCTGCAGCACTGTCTGCTAAAGTTAACCATCTCTGGGGGGTGGTTCTCAGCCTAAATACCCAACATGTGATTAAGGTTCAGCGACTCTGCCCTTCTGTTCCCGAGGCGTAGCTTCCAGCCTTCCTCTCCTCCAGCATGGCCAGGTTACCAGATGCATAATACGACTGGCTGGTGTCCGAGTTTGACCCCCCCTGGCACCCATTTCAGTGGGACTCCAGCCAAGATTACCGATTTCCCTCCAGCAGACCCAGTGAACAACCCAGTGTCAGAACTATTGGTGGTCCCAAATTGCTGACCAGTCACTAACCAGTTGAGTTAGAGAGCTATACTGGTACCACAGCAGGAGGTGGGAATTCAAACCCGGGTGCAGATTAGTGTCGTTTTTCTAACCTCTGCTGGATTTGGCCACCCATGTTCTAGAACATTCCTCCTAGCATTTGCTTGGACCTTTAAGTTCCTCAGTGCTGTCCTGCCCCGGAATGTGCCGGAAGCCTTGTGATTTCAAGCAGCATACCGAACAGTCCCCAAATCACAGCCGCTCTCTCTGAGCCAGGCAATTTTGGGCCACCTCACGGCCTCGTGTCTGACCACCACGTCCTTTGAGAACCCGCTCCTCCAGCCTGCGGACGCTAGCGGCTGTTTGCTTTGCCGGACACGACCCGCTGTGTAATTCATACCTCAGCATTTCGAAGAAACTTGTTACCGTTGGCAGCTACCGTTGTCTCCACTTGTGTAAAAAGACACTTAGAAGTTCTCGATGACCAGCGATCTGCGTGCGACAGGAGCACTGGGACCTTCTTAAGTGTTCTGGTGCTCTGCTTATTTGAATGTGATTATATTACAGCCAGACACAGACTGGTGGGGGGTGTTTTCAGCTATTAAATGTGTTATGCATGAGGACACAAAAGAAATCGCTTTTGAAATCCAAACACCATCAGACGTGTGACAGATTGTGTATTTTTCTTTCCATGGTTGATGTGGGAGAACCTAAATTGTTACTTCTTAAAAATTCATCAAACTGTACTGTTTTACATTGAAGAGAATCAAACAATAATTTAGTCATCTAACATTCTAATAATTTCTCTCCCACAGGAAGACAGTTAAAATAAAGGGTGGCATTCGTGGGGGGGGGGGTTTATTCTGTCAGCTTTCCTCCACTGAAGTGTAATTGCGTTATTCACTGTCTTACATAACCATGCTTGAACTTTCCAAAGTGCAGAAGTTTTATTATGCAAGTTTGAGTCTCGGAGATTAAACAGCTGGCGATGATCGAAAAGGAACGAGGTTTTAACATGTGACACGAGATGGCCGTGGCCCGTTGGCTCGAGTCACTGCTACTGAAGTGAAAGATCAGCTTCCTTTTGCAAGGTCCTGTGCCCCCCCCCCCCCCTTGGTGCGCGTGCTGATTCTGCTCCCAAGGTTAATAATTCCCCACGTGCATCCCAGTGGCTTATTTTCCCATGGTTCCTATGGCTGTATTTCATTTTTCTGCTCATAATAGATGGTGCACGCATGTGTTCTGCATGATCCGGCTTATAGGAGATGGTTGCTGTCCTCCCCGTTGCCATCCTCCGTTACTTCCAGCTTCCAACACTTGATTTGTTCATGGAAGTTAAGATGTCGCACTGCATCCTTAAAATAGCATTATGGTGTTTGCATGCTGTTATTTATAAGCAGTTTTGTTCTAAGGAATTAAGTGAGTAATTTTTCTCAGTGTCACATACAAGAAGTTTGGCTCGTAGGTCTAATGGAAGGGCCTCTGTTAGGTCATCATGGTGCCATTTTCTGAGCTAGGACATGGTTTGCAACAATGTTGTGTGTGTGTGTGTGTGTGTGTGTGTGTGTGTGTGTGTGTGTGTGTATGGGGAGCTTCACATCTTGTCTGTCCACACCACCCAGCCCCTGACCTGTGATACCCAGCCATGTGACCCGTATGAGACATTGGGCCTTACCCTCTGCACAAGTTAAATATTAACATCTGTTGAGTCCCCACACATGCATACACTGTCACTCCCTAGAACTGGTGTACCAGCATCACAGTGGTGCAGCTGGCTGCCCGGATCGGGTTTTGGTTGGGGATAAACACTGGGTCCTTTGGATGTGTTAATGGCCTCCTGCTGATGTCAGCCTGCTTAACCCTGTTGTGACCCTGGACTTTTGCTTTCCTGCCTAAAGGGGTATCGTCGTGTGTTGTGTGCTGTGCAGGTAGAGGGGTGCCAGTATGTGCTGCCTTACTCACATTTTTCTGCGTGGGGAGCGGCATAGTAACTGCAGTAATGGCAGGGTAAACCACACCCTCCTTGAAATTGTAGGATTGTGGCCCATAGGTGGGTTGGGTGTTTAGTATCTGCATTGTGATGCCCTTGATAGACTGTTTCTAGAACATTCTCAGACCATTAAATAAAATGGCATAATGTAAAAGAACATGAAGGTCAGTTGAAGGACTGGGAATTGGGTTAAACACAAACACCTGCTACGCTAGGAGGGGATTGAACCTTAGCGTTGTCCACTGTGGCCGCACTCCATCCGTATTCTGAATTTCAGCCATCTTTATAAGCCATAAAATCCCTCCTCACCCAGATCAAGTACCCCATTTCCCTGCCTTTTGCGCATGATACCGTGTTTTTGCGCCAGAATCCTTGAGTGAGACCCTGGTGGGGCAGTCGACATGGAGCCGGAGCTCACATCGGAGCTGTTGGGTGAGAAGCCGTGTAAAAACAGCAGTGCACCTGTTCCCCCTCTGGCTGTCTGCAAACTACATGACAGCTGGTCAGGGATCACCGCCCAGGGAGCTCTGGCAGATTAGGAGGCGTCCGCTGCTGAATCCCGATACCCCGTTTCTCCTCTCAGGTTACCACAGCCCAGTTTGGCAACTTCACCCTGGGGTGGAGGTACACTTTACAGAAAGTTTGCATGCAGTTCCTCTTGCCACCAATAAAAATTCTGCCTAAAACCTCCACAAAAAAAGCAAAAAGATCATAATTGTCCATTTTCTTAGCCTTTGTACAGTAGTTTTTCTTATTTGTTCTCTCATATTTAAAACTAAAATTAATATTTAAGTCTGTGGAAAGTCTCCAGTGTTTTTCATCTGATGCTCCAGCTGGGTGTGCAGCATCTGGCCTGCAGTGTCTGTTTCAGTTTTCAGTGAGGAGATCCATGCAGTAACACCTGGATTAGGGTTCTAGACGTGCACCTGAGAAATGGAGTTCAGGAAAACTGCACTATACTGTAAAAGCTCAATTAATACAGATGGTCCCCGACTTACGATGGGGTTACTTTCGATAAACCAATCGTAAGTGGAAAACACATTTAACTCACCAAACCCACTGTTACATCTGTGGCTGCTTGAGCCACAGAACGTAAGTGGTCTCTCCGTCCCCGTCTTCAGACTGAGCACTGATTGGTTGACTGATTGGTGTAGGAACCAATTGTGGACGAGATTTAGTTCCTACGTGGACTTCCTGTCCTCAGTCCCCCTTGGGAACTCTCCTGCATGCGCTGTCTTGCCAAGACCTTGTATTTTATTTATTTTCAACTGTGGCATCTTCTGTTTTTGTTTATTGCCAATTGCTAATGTTTAGCACTAGGTCCCAGCTAATAGTAACACTCTGTTGGAAACAACACTCAGTAAAGAGTTTAACGGGACTTAAACTTATTATCGTGGTGTCTCGTGATTGCTTCCACCCACCCATGCCATAACACCTACTGAACATCTTGGCCTAGCCTACCTTAAAAGTCATTACAGGCTTTGCACTTTCATTCCACTTTGAAGAGACACAGAAACAGATGGGCGTTTCGTAGACATGATGGATGCACAAAACACAACATAGATATGGCAGGGGGGTATTCAGAAAAACACTGGCAACACAGAACACTGCAGCATATTGGTTGTATACACTAGCGACCCAGCTGCAGACCTGGAGCTGTGGAGCGCTGCTGCTGCCCAGCATTATGAATATTGTACCGCATATCGCTTGCCCGGGAAAAAAATCTAAATTTGAAGTACAGTTTCTGCTGCATGCACATCGCTATCACACCATCGTAAAGTCGAAAAATCGTAAGTCGGACTATCTGTATAGGGCATAAATGGAGCTGGAACTCCGCACAAGATAATTCAGTATAGATATTTAGTTTTACCTTTAATTTTGGCAAATATACACAGAAAACATCTTTATTCCAGTTTTTTATGTTAAAAAATGGGAACTTGTTCTGGTAACTTAGCTAAAGGGTTAAAACAAGAGGTCTCTGCAGAAACAGGGCCATGGGAGGCAGCGCAAATTGAAATATTGCTGTACATTGACTTTCCTCAGGTTACTATGAGGAAAATACCAGAACCGGTGTTTCAGAGACCTATACTTGTCCCATGGTCCAGCAAGGTAGGGTGTTTGACTTTGCGCAGTCAGGTGTGTGGACAGGAAGGGCTTGGCCACACAGGATGTTTCCAACAAGACAGGGACAGCTGTGGTCCGGTCCCCTCTTTAGGAAATGTCCATCTTGTTCTCATGCAGTACAGCCTGGTTAAAAAGGGCGGCTGGCTCAGTGACAGATTCCCGACCTGTGGGAATGGCACCAAAAGGAGGGCGGTGGCCTGGTGGCGGCACGCTGTTAACATGAGGTGTCTCTGTGTGCAGCTTGCATGGGGGCATGAATATATTATACAAATTAGATTAATAAGCATCAGTGTGATTTCTGGGCCTGGAGTGCATGCAGAACCATGACACTGTTGCTCTGCACATCCCCAACGGTGCTCTGTCATGCATTTCTTAATGTAGCTCTTAATTCATCCTTTTTCCCCAGATGAGTTTGACCAATTTTGTTGTCTGATGTAAGGGATGTTTTGCTGTTTTTTTTTTTTTTTTTTGTCACTCTTTGGTCTGTAAGCCTCACTGCTCTGGCCATGTAGACGTGATCCAGCTGTTGTCATAGTGACACCAACATACAGTACAAATTGCCCGTGGAATCCTGTGCATCGGCGCTGTTGTGTTTGGATTGAGAAGCGGAAGCGCCCAGCTACATGGTGAGAAAGACCCCATTGTCTACCGGTGTGATTCACCTCAGTGGTGAGGGCCAAGGGGCACTCTGTCTGAGACTAGAACACTGCCCCATTTCAACCGCTCTACACAGGGCTGGGACCGGGTGGCCTTAGGTTCCCGTCATGTCTCGGCTTTTTAGAGAAGGCGAGCAAATTCGTTGGTGTCTGAGATGGCCCAAGCGCGGGTCGCACCTCTAAAAATCCCCCACATCGCGTTTAAATGTCGAACGCAAGACTGGTAATGGGATTCTACCCCTGCAGTTGAAAAGGTGCCCGGTTGCCATGACGACTGGTCCATTAGTGCCACCTTCCCTTTTTCGCGACCCGATGCCATTGATCTAGCAGGTTTGCGGGAGCTGACGACGTCGGCGCGTGATGCTCAGATATCGAAGCTTCCGCCACCACCACTTTCATCTGAGGAAAATCAAACGGTGAGTTCAGGCCTCGCTCCCCATCAAAGAGAAACATCCGGAAAATCTTGGCTGATAAAAAAGCGTGCTCGGAGAGGTGGCTTTTCAATTAGAGGCGGGCAGTGAGTCCCAAAATCGGATGGAACATGAAAATAATAAAAGTGAGAAGCTCTCTGGTGAAATGACTGCAGTGGGAGCTATAAATGGGCAAAGATCGCTGCCTGTCGTTTGGGAGGACGCCTGCTAATAACGTTTTTATTAATCTGCACTGCCGCAGTGACAATAAGTCATAAGTGTCCTAGCGGCACAGTTGTGTTTGTTGGAAAGAAATCATAGCTGTTACAAGTGCTGCTAAAAACAGGTCTAAATTTGAAAATTTTGACTTTTTTCATTTTAGTTCCATCAAAAGTGGACTTCGTATGTTTGTAGCTTTGGCCAATTTCTTTACCACACTTTGGGGTTCAGGATTTGGCAGCCGTGCAAGTTTCAAACTAGCAACCTTCTGTTTACAAACCCCCACACCCCCTGGGTATCTTGCTGCTGTTTATATCGCCGTATCGTGAGAACAAGGGGTCACGGGTTCAACGACGTGCCCTGGGTGCCTGTCTTCTGCCCCTTGGCCAAGGGCTGGGTTACAACTGGGCCTCGCCCTGCTGGGAGGGACCAGGTTACACACCAGCTGCCTGCCAGCATTCATTGGGCTGCGGTCGTGCCAGAACTGTGGATGCTGCCAAAGGTTAGTTCATGTCCTCAGCGGAGTGTCATCGTCATCATTGGTGGGTAGAGGGTTCGAAAGCGTGCATGCAGGACATTAATGGTGTGCAATGGTCTGCTGGTGAGAGATCAGGGCAGCTGAGGTTCAAATCCACTGTCACCTGTTCTCAGCAGGTGAATGAGATGAAATATGAACCCAGAGGTTACGGACTGCTATTTATCAACTTATCTGACACCTTTTCTCCAAAGCTGCCTACGGTTTGAGGTTTGCACATGAAACTGCTTAGACTGGTTCACCCTTTCATGCTGTCATTTTTACCCAGTCAGTTCAAGGTCAGGACCTTGTTTAAGAATACAACAGCCTCAGGCGGGATTCAAACCCAGGTCCTGATAATGGAAGGCAATGGGTTTGAAACCACTATGCCACCTGCTGCCCCTGCAGAGCATCAGCGTCAGTTCACGCTGCTCTAATTGGCATACAACAAACCAAAGTTCCCAAGCATAAAGCTGCAGGATGCCTTTTCTCCATAAATTTGCACATTTTTTTCAGATTTGACAAGGCTACTGTAGCTTCCAAAAGAGAGAGCAGTAAACAACCCTATAAGTATGCACACAAGGAACTATGGGATATGTCTCAGCTCTAGATACATACTTAATTATTCAAAGTCTTTGAAATATCCGTGCACACCATAGATAGTTTTTCATCGTGAAAGATTTGAGGAGACTACGTAAACACACACATAGAAACTGCGGTGATATGGAGGTGTGTTAAATATTCGAAGTCATATAGACTTTCAAATCCATATGTTGGTATAATATGAAATATGCATTGCAAACGTTAGGTGTTTATTATATCGGACGTTAAAATAATCTTTACTGTCTGGTCAGTCGCAGTGAACTCGCACAGAACTTTGCTTTGTACACCGCCTGAGGCAGGCGTGTTTGTACTGGATCATGAGGGCGGTACAATTAGGGGTGTGTGTGTGTGTGTGTGTGTGTGTGTGTGTGTGTGTGTGTGTGTGTGTATGGGGAGCTTCACATCTTGTCTGTCCACACCACCCAGCCCCTGACCTGTGATACCCAGCCATGTGACCCGTATGAGACATTGGGCCTTACCCTCTGCACAAGTTAAATATTAACATCTGTTGAGTCCCCACACATGCATACACTGTCACTCCCTAGAACTGGTGTACCAGCATCACAGTGGTGCAGCTGGCTGCCCGGATCGGGTTTTGGTTGGGGATAAACACTGGGTCCTTTGGATGTGTTAATGGCCTCCTGCTGATGTCAGCCTGCTTAACCCTGTTGTGACCCTGGACTTTTGCTTTCCTGCCTAAAGGGGTATCGTCGTGTGTTGTGTGCTGTGCAGGTAGAGGGGTGCCAGTATGTGCTGCCTTACTCACATTTTTCTGCGTGGGGAGCGGCATAGTAACTGCAGTAATGGCAGGGTAAACCACACCCTCCTTGAAATTGTAGGATTGTGGCCCATAGGTGGGTTGGGTGTTTAGTATCTGCATTGTGATGCCCTTGATAGACTGTTTCTAGAACATTCTCAGACCATTAAATAAAATGGCATAATGTAAAAGAACATGAAGGTCAGTTGAAGGACTGGGAATTGGGTTAAACACAAACACCTGCTACGCTAGGAGGGGATTGAACCTTAGCGTTGTCCACTGTGGCCGCACTCCATCCGTATTCTGAATTTCAGCCATCTTTATAAGCCATAAAATCCCTCCTCACCCAGATCAAGTACCCCATTTCCCTGCCTTTTGCGCATGATACCGTGTTTTTGCGCCAGAATCCTTGAGTGAGACCCTGGTGGGGCAGTCGACATGGAGCCGGAGCTCACATCGGAGCTGTTGGGTGAGAAGCCGTGTAAAAACAGCAGTGCACCTGTTCCCCCTCTGGCTGTCTGCAAACTACATGACAGCTGGTCAGGGATCACCGCCCAGGGAGCTCTGGCAGATTAGGAGGCGTCCGCTGCTGAATCCCGATACCCCGTTTCTCCTCTCAGGTTACCACAGCCCAGTTTGGCAACTTCACCCTGGGGTGGAGGTACACTTTACAGAAAGTTTGCATGCAGTTCCTCTTGCCACCAATAAAAATTCTGCCTAAAACCTCCACAAAAAAAGCAAAAAGATCATAATTGTCCATTTTCTTAGCCTTTGTACAGTAGTTTTTCTTATTTGTTCTCTCATATTTAAAACTAAAATTAATATTTAAGTCTGTGGAAAGTCTCCAGTGTTTTTCATCTGATGCTCCAGCTGGGTGTGCAGCATCTGGCCTGCAGTGTCTGTTTCAGTTTTCAGTGAGGAGATCCATGCAGTAACACCTGGATTAGGGTTCTAGACGTGCACCTGAGAAATGGAGTTCAGGAAAACTGCACTATACTGTAAAAGCTCAATTAATACAGATGGTCCCCGACTTACGATGGGGTTACTTTCGATAAACCAATCGTAAGTGGAAAACACATTTAACTCACCAAACCCACTGTTACATCTGTGGCTGCTTGAGCCACAGAACGTAAGTGGTCTCTCCGTCCCCGTCTTCAGACTGAGCACTGATTGGTTGACTGATTGGTGTAGGAACCAATTGTGGACGAGATTTAGTTCCTACGTGGACTTCCTGTCCTCAGTCCCCCTTGGGAACTCTCCTGCATGCGCTGTCTTGCCAAGACCTTGTATTTTATTTATTTTCAACTGTGGCATCTTCTGTTTTTGTTTATTGCCAATTGCTAATGTTTAGCACTAGGTCCCAGCTAATAGTAACACTCTGTTGGAAACAACACTCAGTAAAGAGTTTAACGGGACTTAAACTTATTATCGTGGTGTCTCGTGATTGCTTCCACCCACCCATGCCATAACACCTACTGAACATCTTGGCCTAGCCTACCTTAAAAGTCATTACAGGCTTTGCACTTTCATTCCACTTTGAAGAGACACAGAAACAGATGGGCGTTTCGTAGACATGATGGATGCACAAAACACAACATAGATATGGCAGGGGGGTATTCAGAAAAACACTGGCAACACAGAACACTGCAGCATATTGGTTGTATACACTAGCGACCCAGCTGCAGACCTGGAGCTGTGGAGCGCTGCTGCTGCCCAGCATTATGAATATTGTACCGCATATCGCTTGCCCGGGAAAAAAATCTAAATTTGAAGTACAGTTTCTGCTGCATGCACATCGCTATCACACCATCGTAAAGTCGAAAAATCGTAAGTCGGACTATCTGTATAGGGCATAAATGGAGCTGGAACTCCGCACAAGATAATTCAGTATAGATATTTAGTTTTACCTTTAATTTTGGCAAATATACACAGAAAACATCTTTATTCCAGTTTTTTATGTTAAAAAATGGGAACTTGTTCTGGTAACTTAGCTAAAGGGTTAAAACAAGAGGTCTCTGCAGAAACAGGGCCATGGGAGGCAGCGCAAATTGAAATATTGCTGTACATTGACTTTCCTCAGGTTACTATGAGGAAAATACCAGAACCGGTGTTTCAGAGACCTATACTTGTCCCATGGTCCAGCAAGGTAGGGTGTTTGACTTTGCGCAGTCAGGTGTGTGGACAGGAAGGGCTTGGCCACACAGGATGTTTCCAACAAGACAGGGACAGCTGTGGTCCGGTCCCCTCTTTAGGAAATGTCCATCTTGTTCTCATGCAGTACAGCCTGGTTAAAAAGGGCGGCTGGCTCAGTGACAGATTCCCGACCTGTGGGAATGGCACCAAAAGGAGGGCGGTGGCCTGGTGGCGGCACGCTGTTAACATGAGGTGTCTCTGTGTGCAGCTTGCATGGGGGCATGAATATATTATACAAATTAGATTAATAAGCATCAGTGTGATTTCTGGGCCTGGAGTGCATGCAGAACCATGACACTGTTGCTCTGCACATCCCCAACGGTGCTCTGTCATGCATTTCTTAATGTAGCTCTTAATTCATCCTTTTTCCCCAGATGAGTTTGACCAATTTTGTTGTCTGATGTAAGGGATGTTTTGCTGTTTTTTTTTTTTTTTTTTGTCACTCTTTGGTCTGTAAGCCTCACTGCTCTGGCCATGTAGACGTGATCCAGCTGTTGTCATAGTGACACCAACATACAGTACAAATTGCCCGTGGAATCCTGTGCATCGGCGCTGTTGTGTTTGGATTGAGAAGCGGAAGCGCCCAGCTACATGGTGAGAAAGACCCCATTGTCTACCGGTGTGATTCACCTCAGTGGTGAGGGCCAAGGGGCACTCTGTCTGAGACTAGAACACTGCCCCATTTCAACCGCTCTACACAGGGCTGGGACCGGGTGGCCTTAGGTTCCCGTCATGTCTCGGCTTTTTAGAGAAGGCGAGCAAATTCGTTGGTGTCTGAGATGGCCCAAGCGCGGGTCGCACCTCTAAAAATCCCCCACATCGCGTTTAAATGTCGAACGCAAGACTGGTAATGGGATTCTACCCCTGCAGTTGAAAAGGTGCCCGGTTGCCATGACGACTGGTCCATTAGTGCCACCTTCCCTTTTTCGCGACCCGATGCCATTGATCTAGCAGGTTTGCGGGAGCTGACGACGTCGGCGCGTGATGCTCAGATATCGAAGCTTCCGCCACCACCACTTTCATCTGAGGAAAATCAAACGGTGAGTTCAGGCCTCGCTCCCCATCAAAGAGAAACATCCGGAAAATCTTGGCTGATAAAAAAGCGTGCTCGGAGAGGTGGCTTTTCAATTAGAGGCGGGCAGTGAGTCCCAAAATCGGATGGAACATGAAAATAATAAAAGTGAGAAGCTCTCTGGTGAAATGACTGCAGTGGGAGCTATAAATGGGCAAAGATCGCTGCCTGTCGTTTGGGAGGACGCCTGCTAATAACGTTTTTATTAATCTGCACTGCCGCAGTGACAATAAGTCATAAGTGTCCTAGCGGCACAGTTGTGTTTGTTGGAAAGAAATCATAGCTGTTACAAGTGCTGCTAAAAACAGGTCTAAATTTGAAAATTTTGACTTTTTTCATTTTAGTTCCATCAAAAGTGGACTTCGTATGTTTGTAGCTTTGGCCAATTTCTTTACCACACTTTGGGGTTCAGGATTTGGCAGCCGTGCAAGTTTCAAACTAGCAACCTTCTGTTTACAAACCCCCACACCCCCTGGGTATCTTGCTGCTGTTTATATCGCCGTATCGTGAGAACAAGGGGTCACGGGTTCAACGACGTGCCCTGGGTGCCTGTCTTCTGCCCCTTGGCCAAGGGCTGGGTTACAACTGGGCCTCGCCCTGCTGGGAGGGACCAGGTTACACACCAGCTGCCTGCCAGCATTCATTGGGCTGCGGTCGTGCCAGAACTGTGGATGCTGCCAAAGGTTAGTTCATGTCCTCAGCGGAGTGTCATCGTCATCATTGGTGGGTAGAGGGTTCGAAAGCGTGCATGCAGGACATTAATGGTGTGCAATGGTCTGCTGGTGAGAGATCAGGGCAGCTGAGGTTCAAATCCACTGTCACCTGTTCTCAGCAGGTGAATGAGATGAAATATGAACCCAGAGGTTACGGACTGCTATTTATCAACTTATCTGACACCTTTTCTCCAAAGCTGCCTACGGTTTGAGGTTTGCACATGAAACTGCTTAGACTGGTTCACCCTTTCATGCTGTCATTTTTACCCAGTCAGTTCAAGGTCAGGACCTTGTTTAAGAATACAACAGCCTCAGGCGGGATTCAAACCCAGGTCCTGATAATGGAAGGCAATGGGTTTGAAACCACTATGCCACCTGCTGCCCCTGCAGAGCATCAGCGTCAGTTCACGCTGCTCTAATTGGCATACAACAAACCAAAGTTCCCAAGCATAAAGCTGCAGGATGCCTTTTCTCCATAAATTTGCACATTTTTTTCAGATTTGACAAGGCTACTGTAGCTTCCAAAAGAGAGAGCAGTAAACAACCCTATAAGTATGCACACAAGGAACTATGGGATATGTCTCAGCTCTAGATACATACTTAATTATTCAAAGTCTTTGAAATATCCGTGCACACCATAGATAGTTTTTCATCGTGAAAGATTTGAGGAGACTACGTAAACACACACATAGAAACTGCGGTGATATGGAGGTGTGTTAAATATTCGAAGTCATATAGACTTTCAAATCCATATGTTGGTATAATATGAAATATGCATTGCAAACGTTAGGTGTTTATTATATCGGACGTTAAAATAATCTTTACTGTCTGGTCAGTCGCAGTGAACTCGCACAGAACTTTGCTTTGTACACCGCCTGAGGCAGGCGTGTTTGTACTGGATCATGAGGGCGGTACAATTAGGGGTGTGTGTGTGTGTGTGTGTGTGTGTGTGTGTGTGTGTGTGTGTGTGTCACACGGTAGTGAGGCTGCCGAATAACAGGACATGCCATCGAGGTGGTTTAATGACCACTTTGTCCCCCACTTCTGCATTGATTTTGCTCACGGGGCTCTGTAGGTATAAATGTGCCCCCCGAGATATGGAAAGGGGGGTTCAGAGGGGAGCTCTCGCCATGCCATCCATTGGTGTTCGGTGTCTTAGGATCAGTCCTGTTTGGGTTGCTCTTGAGAAAAGGGGGCAAAGCTTGTACATTCGCGTAATTGCTCTTTATTCAGTTGTTTCCAAGCCAGGGAAATAGTTGTAATACTTTCTCAACTCAGTGTGTTTTCGTTCCTGTTCCATCTCTCGCTCCAGCTCTCTTTCGCCACCTCTCAGCCGCTTTTGTTTTTTAATTATAACCCTTTAAAGTTCTTCATTTTGCCATCTAATTAGTTTTTTGGATCCTGGACAAAAGCCTTCTGTTGAGACCCCGCTTGTGCATTGCAGCATTTGTGCATTTGGTTTCATAGCAACCGTACGGAAAGGCCGCGGCGGGTCGGCTTTGAAATGGGCTCACATCTGATGAAAGGACAATATTGTCAGCCTGCAAAGATCCCTTTGTGTCCACGGGTGTTTGATGGGTGTGTCATCTTCACGGGTCCATGGCCTGTTGATTCACTCACGGAGGGGCCACCGCTAAAGACTCACACACACACACACACACACACACTCATGCAAACACACACAACGAGTCATTCACACGCCATGCTTGTCTATCAACAGCGGTAAGGCAGCCCTCATCCAGTCTCCTTCCAGGATGCTGTGTTGTCAGCCCATCCTGTGAGGTTGTACCAGAGCAGCGTGCTGGGTACTTCGACACTGAAAACACACAGAAGAGCAAAATCCCAGATAGGGCGGGTAAGCTCCTGTATTCAAACAATAAGCAGCATAGCAGAACCAAAGCCAAATTTCCTGTATGTGTGAACTTGGACAATAAATCTGCTTCTGCTTCTGATAAACAGCTTAGTGAGTCACCTTGAAGAAACACATCACTTAAGTGAATAATAATAATAATAATAATAATAATAATCATCATCATCATCATCATCTTCATCATCATCATCATCATCATCATCATCATAACCTGTGTTCAGTGTCTACTTGTAAAGTCACAGCGCTGACAGGTTGACCCCAGTTTGTGCCTCAGTGACCTCAGCTTCTGCCTTCGTGATTTCGAACAATGAAGTGCGCTGAAAGCAGTCAGACCCACGCTCTCACATACTGTAAATAAATATCCACGAGGGCCTCTGAAGGAGC
The DNA here is from genome assembly GCA_018136845.1 of Heterotis niloticus. Lineage (NCBI taxonomy): Eukaryota > Metazoa > Chordata > Actinopteri > Osteoglossiformes > Osteoglossidae > Heterotis > Heterotis niloticus. Next base: position 2,048,317 of record CM030888.1, read on the forward strand.
ATCTAATCCTGTGAAAGACGCGCTGTCAGCGGGATAAGCTGCCTGCCAGTGAACGGCAGAAGCCAGTGATACTGAGCCAGAAGGGGCCACAGCTCCACGGGATTTATTGCGTCTTATCCTTGATGTGTGGCGGCCGCGGTCACCGCCAAGCCTGGGTGTGGTGAGGTGGGGGCACCTTGGGTCCTCTCTCTCGGGGAATGTCTGGCAGTGCAACTGTGGGCCGCGGTCCAGCAGTTTCATAAACAGGATGTCATCAGCGGCCGCATCCGTGTCGAATGTCGCGCTGCCGATGTCCTTTCAGATTCAAATGGTGTTATATATTTAAAAAGAATGCGGAGGATATTTGGACCCAGCCTGACTTAAAATGATAGAGGAGCCCTCTTACTGGTAAGAAGCAAAACTTAACAGTTGCAGGAGCCCTCTGTTTGCAGGGTGAAAAACAGTGGTAAACGTCAGCCTGAACCACAGCTACAGATGACAGATGGGGAAGAACAGCGCTCTCGGTCACTGACTTGGACGGACCCAGTCAGGAAGGATGTTGACCCTCAAGCTGGTTCTGGGTAGATGTATCGCCAGAGCTGAATGTGGGCAGGAATGGCAGGAAGGGTGCAGATGGAGGTGGATTTTTTTTTCACTTCAGCTCCTACTAATGGAGAAAACCGATGAAATAACAGTGCAGTTGAATAAAAAGATGTGTGGAACCTGCTCACAAACACTGGAGAACCTGAGTGGCATCAACAGCAGTTTTTTGGACAAGCATTGGGCCCAACATGGGCTACCCCCAGAAATAACTTCTGACAATGAAAACGAAGGAGCAAATGTCCCTTTCACACCTGTCCAAGCCGTCCACACTGATATCGCAGGCCGCCGCTGACCGTCTTTTGAAGCCTTACCCCTCAGTTGCGTTCTTCCCCTTGGCCTCTTTGCCCAGGAACCTGCCCCAGAATGTTTTGGACCTCACGCGAGAGCAGGTGTTTCGCGTGACGCTGCGGTGCCATATTTCAGGCACCCTAACACCCCCTCCCTCAAGCGTGCTGTTATTTGTAAGTTGCGGAAAGATTTGCCCGCTTGCGTAACAGCCGAGGTCGCGAACAAAGCGGAGGGAACCAGAAGACCGGCAGCTACGCGTTCTACCTCGGCTCTAACCGTGCGGTACTTTGTTCGGTCGCGTCGAGCGTCTTAGTATCCACAGTGTGCTGCTCCAGCACCGCAAGAAATTTCCAGACTTTTTGATGCATCTGTCAGTTTGTCCCAAAGAGGTGAGTGGGTAGGAATGCTCACTCCAAACCTTCTCGGTGTGCCAGTCTGGCTTCCAAACACACCTGTTGCACTGTGGGGAGCTGAGCTGACAGCCATCCTCGACCTCATTATATAAGCTTTCAAAATAAGCCCTTGTGTAGTGGCCTGGTTCGCTCAAGGGCAAATACCTAAGTCGGCTGCGAAACTTGGCGCGCTTGGCATGAGTCACATTACGCGCGGCTGAAATGTTTACTTGCACCGCACTGTTTAGTTGCATATCAAAGCAACTTGAATTGCTTAACATTTCTTTTGCGCTATGCCTTGTTTTTCCAATTTCATTGTGGCCTGCTGCCCAATTTTTATGGCTCCGTTTCCAACTCCATAGGGGAGAACGTAGGAATGCAAGTCCTGCAAATTTCTCACTGCTCGCTACTCATCTTCTTTCACTTTTCAGGCTGTAGGCTTTATTCTGTGACACTTTGAGGAAAGCATTCATCTCACGATTCTCTGTGTAGCCTGGCAGGTGCTCAACTGACCGTAGGCGTTGCTGCGAGCGATGAGAAGCCGAGGAATCCCGGCCAGGGAACATGGGCCAGTTCGTGTTCCCCGGGCCTCCTCGCCGCAGAACATTAGTGTGACCCTGTGGAGATTTCACCGTCGATGCTTACAGGTGTGCCAGCTGGGAGGGCCGAGTAGACGGCGACGTTACCGATTTTTCAGCCTGGATTTTCCAAAACAGTGTTGTCTGAGAGTCCAGCTGCACCACCTTAACCACAACTTTGTTCGGTGTCCGTTGAAAGTGTCTTACAGGCCTGGACCATGTATGTTCATATGACCCAGCCCCCCATTAATGCCTTCAGCTGCAAGTGACATGCAAGAAACATGTGCTCCAATGTGGTGACATGCAGGGCTCATGTGGTCCCATGAAGGGTCGGGGTTGGTGCAGTTGGAGAAGTATTTCTGAAGCAGCTGGCAGCCTGCAGCAATAGTGGAGTACTTTAATGCCCCTGAGCTGGTCTGTTTAGCCAGTGCTGTAGAGAGACTGTAACGCTTCTCAAAAGCTCATGCTCAGATTTGACTTGTTTTCGGTCAAGTCAAAGTCAGCATAGTAACCATGCATCAGGGTTCCCCGCACCGGTTGGCTATTCTCTTCTCCCAGCAACTCCAGTCCAGGCAAGTAGTGAAGGTTTACCGCAGTGTTCACGATATTTCCCATCCAAGCAGTGTCGGTGCACACTGAACACTTTTATTCTCAAGCCTTTCTACAAATTAGCGAACCTTGCAGGATGAAGGCACGTAGTCCTGTTTCCACCAGGGTGCGGACGGAGACGCCGATCTGTTCACATATCCCAAGGTTCCTGGGTTATGTCAGTGTTTCGGAAGCGATGTTTCTGGCCTCACCATTCATCATCGATGAGCAAGGCTTGGCAGAGGCCAGCAGTCATACTGCACTTCTAATGATTAAACCGATTTCCACTTTCCTGTCACTGTACAAAAATAATAAAATTCTCCCAAAAATCATTTTATAATGCACTTTGCAGATGCTAAATAAAAACATATCTATCTGAAATATCCATCATTCCTTTTGTAAACACAGACTTTTTAAAAAAAAAAATTTTATCCCATAAAAACTGTAAAATAGAACACAAGGTTACTTTCATAGTCACAGTCAACCCTAACCATAAGTGGGGGAAAATTCTGATTCATGAGCCCCTGTGATCCTTCATGTTTAGTGGCTTTTTCACAGCAGCCGTCTCAGAATCGTCACCCGTTCAGTTGCCCACACTTTGCTGCTCCTTGAAGATGTTGCAGAGCTACTGCCCAGAGTGAGCTGAGGGTCCCAAAGCAGAGAAATACACACACTTGCAGTCACATGCGCTGTTGTGGAATGTGTTCTTGACTTTGGCTTGGACTTCACACAAGTCGCCCCCCTGGATCTGATGTAACAAGCTGTACGGCATCAATAATCCACCCTTTGGACAGGGGCCAGGCTGTCTACCTTAGCAACAGCTCCGTGAATGAAACTGCTGGATGTTTATGTCCGCAAGTCTGTGCCACACTCTTAGCCAAGGCACAGTCGGGGGGAAAACGCTGAAAGATGAGGTGTGCAGACTTTCACGGAGCTGTGGCCCATATCCATCCCTTGGGTTGTGCTAATGACCAGAGTCAAAAGAGAAGAAAGTGACCGCTTTGACCACATCCCGTTCCATCATCCTCCGGGATGGATTCGCAGCGAAGTGAAGTGACGATCGGTTTCACCCTGCCAGGAAACCACGAAACAAGGGAAGGTAATGCGATCGGTGCCATCCGTCCAACTGACTGGCGGTGCCACCTATGTACCGTGGCCGAATACGATCGGTTGCGTCTGCTCAGAAACCCACGTCCCGTTGCCCTGGTCACGCTGGTAGCACCGGAGCTTTCGTGCCACTCTTTCTGCCGTCCCTCAAGAGCTAATTTGTTGGGAAACTGAGAAGGAAATGAGTCCCAAAGCTAGAATGAGTGCCGGCCAAATGAATGTATCTTTGAACAACTGACCTCTTTTTTTATGAGAAACCATGTAAATTGAGTGTAAGGCACAAAATTTGGCTCTAATTATGCAAACCCCAGCATTTGTTTTATTTCCAACATGGAAATAAGCCATCGCACCGTCTCTAGCTTCAGTCCGCCGAGTGAATCCACAACTCATTTGAACGCAGTGATGGAATTTGATAAGTATGCTAAGGAGCCGTATCGCTCGCGTGTGTCCGTCTGATCACGAAGCCGCACACGGAGGCCAAAGTGCGTAGGGCAAGCGCTGGCTTATTGTTCTAAAGCCCAGAATGCAGTGAGGACCACACAAGATGCTCCTCAGATACAGGGAAATCGAAGGACAATGAACCACATTTTGGCATGAAAATCGAGAATGTTCCTTCTAGAACGTTCCCAAATGGAATGTATATACACAGGACTCTTGCGGTTGGTTGTCCCAGGCACCATAGAATGTGCTGGCAGAGCTGGAGCTGCTGCTGAGGTTATCGGTGTCCCTCGGTTGTGTTATGGTTGGGGAGCGCAGCTAGTGGTGTAAAAGCTGGCGTTGACCTTGCTGCGGCCAGAAGAATACAAATAAAAAGCAGCGATCGTATCAAGCATCCCCACATCCAACATCCGTTTCCGTGGTCTTATGTCACTCGAATCCCATGTGCCTTTGTCTGTGCCGCCCACTCACACATGCTAGCACTGTACGCTAACACCTTATACTAACCTGTTGTGCTAAATCACGTTGGGCGGAAGAAAAATTTGACATCGGTTTTGGCGCGGGAGCTCCCGTACTTCTTGGCATCATCGAGACCAATAAAACAAGACGCAGCTCACAGACACTGGAGGACAGCCAAACGATAGCATAAGTCCGATAACATTTATCACTCGGAAATCAAAATACAGTGCTAGCAGCCATATGCAAAGCTTCCCAAAATGCTGAGCAAGAATGCCTTCTCCTGCTCACTCACGGGCTTTTAAATTGCAGTGAATAGGTTTATGTAGTTGGCATCTAATTTACAAAGAACAACTTTGACGCCGCAATTTTCCTGTCAAAAACCCTGAACCCAGTAAGGCACTATTTCAAAATTTGACTTGAAGGAGTAATTCCTTCATACGTAAACAACAACATGAACTCCATGCAAGAAGAAGGTCTCCATTACTGTGAGCAAACATCATAACCTTAAAACAGGGTAAGTTGTGGCCTTTATTGGTTTGGAACGTGAATACCAAACATAAACAAGGGATGATTGTGTTTTGAGGAACCAGAGGGCAGCCTGACCACCAGGGTGGAGCGTAATGTGCAACTCGACCCTCTCTTTCGGGATAGCGAGGGCCTGCCGATACCAAAATTGATCATTTACTAAGAGGTGTAGATGGAATGTGTATCATGCAGTCAATAGCGCTGGCCAAGAATCTGAACGAAGCTCAGATGTCAAGATGCTTTCTCTCAGACAAGCCCTGAACCATCACTCATCCAGTCAGCGTTCCATGTTACGAATATAGTGAGCAGAGACTGCGTGAGGTATTACTAACTGCCGGAGTAGCTGGACGTCCTGTGCAGCTCCTGTGGAGAAATAAAGAGTGAATGGCATCGATCTCCTCTGATCAGCACCCAGCAATCCTCGGGCCTCTCTGCAATCTTCTTCCATCTCATCATCTACCCCAACACCCTTATACAGTATACAGTGTCATAGCCCTGTTCCAGAAGATGTTTTTGCTGTGTTTTCACTGTAGACATTTCCATTATACTAACCTCCCCCTCCAACCGCCACCGTGGTCTTTTTGTACCCTTCCATCATGGAAAGGGCCTTTGTTCAAAACTTTCAGATGAAAGGTCTTCGGTGACCCTACAAACTGCAGTGGACAAAAGGATTCTTTCTCCAGCATGCGCGTGCACTGGTCCACCCCCACACAGACAGAAGAAAGCCCCCAAAAAAGTGAGAGGCTTGTAGATGCGTTTAAAGGCATTGGAGAAAGTGCCAGAGAGGAGACTAAGGCTCTCAGCTACTTGACTTTGCTGTGACAGACATACCGTCAGCTGTTTGGATGTGTCACCCTGTCAGGATAATTTGGATCACAATGTGATGGAGCCAACTGAGTTCTCCCAGGGAAAGCACCCTGACTAGCCCACCGCGTCAAAGCTGATCTTGAACTCCGGCATATCTCCCGACCCCAAGTGAGCCTAGCATTGGTTCAAAAGGATTCCCACTCCCTTGTATTTGACAGGTTTCTGGAATAATTCGACTAATCTGGTCCTGGAGATAGGAGCTTAGGGTGCCGGTTGTTACGTTACTGCAGCTCCTTGAGGTTTAACTCTGGTCCATTATCATGCTTGTCCAGCCCGGTCCTATTCAACTGCTTGATCTGATTGTTGCTGGTGTCACTTAAGGTGGCATTCCAAACGTATCCCACAAGCCCATGTCTCTATGGCGCTGATAAACAAAGAGGCCTCTCATGTGAGATGCCAAATTGTGCACCCCAGCCCGTGTGGGATGCAGCAGAAGGTCTGCCAAACAAGTCTGATAGACACTCTCCCAAGGAGAACCTCCAGGAAAACCGCTTCTTATTGTGTAGGACTACTTGTAGGCATTTGCCTTCAATCCACAGTGAAACCACTACGTTTTAAATAAGGTACCTTGGTCCATGCCATTCGATGAAGTCCTCTGTTCTCCTGAGAACCTGACCACAATCGTCTGTGCTCCATAAAGACCGTAAAGGAAATCAATCAGAGACCCGAATGTTTCGTCTGTCGCAGCCATTTATCCAAATACATTGATTATGGGTCTTGGCATTTCTCTTTCCATATGAATTATTTTATGAAAAGGAGAGCTATGCAACATTTTTTTTTTCCTGTGATCATTCTACCGATGACAGGAATTCGTATTCGGTTGAAACGTTGCTCTGCACATTTTGAAATATGTCTTCCTAATTGGCAACTTTGCTCACATACAGTGCAATAATAACAAATACACTTTGGGAAATGACAAAAAAAGCCAAGGAGACCACACAAATCAAAATAATTGACAAAGGAAAACGAGTTGTTGCCGCGGTTTTGGAGCAAGTGAGTTATGTGGCATTGAAGCGAATTCTGGTAAGAACACAAGTTTAGATCCACGTGCCTAAACAGCGGTTACTTCTCAGACGCGGCCCTCTCTTCTGCTCTGCTTTCGAGAGGCACGCCGCTTTTCATCCGGCCTCGGCAGAAAATGAAGAATTTAAGGTCGGTGTTATAGAGTGGCTGAAGACAAGAAAGGACTGGTATTTAAAGTGTATTCCCAGACATTTCGCCTCCATCTCCTCCACTGCTTTCCTGTCTAACTCTTGGCACTTTTAGAATGATCAATTTGTATCCCCAGTGACAGGGAAAATGGTTACAGAGGAAGGAACCAGGGTTGGGGCGACGTTATTGTTGATCTCTAGGTCATCGTCTCTGTTTGTATGTGATGCAGAACTGTATGAGAAATTACGAAAGCTGCAGACTGAACAGTGGAGAAACCTTAAAGATGTAGGGAACGCTAAAGTAACGAAGCACCAAGTGTTTGTCAGATGGTTAAAGAACATTCTTAGACATCTTGAGAAGAGCATTTTTTATATTCTTATCACTGGTAGTCACATTTATGGACCACTATGGGCCACTTTGATATGCCTGTTAGCTCCAGCATCTCCACTGGAGATTTAATGTCTCATCTAACAACTAAGTTGATCTTCCCAACTTTCATCCTGTGACGTCCCGTTAGCTTGGTCGCTTCTGTGAAAGAACTTCTTGGCACTTCTGTAGAGCAGGCCTGGGCCTGGTTGACCATACTGATAACACCATGCCTAGAGATTCCAGCTCTTTATCAATAGTTTATGTACAGTTTTACACATAGTGACCATTTAGACTCGAATTAGGTGGAATTTGTTGGCTCAAAATGAAGAGCAAAAAGCTCCTGGTTTTCCAGGACATGTATTAGGAGAAAGGCTTTTGCGCTTCTAGGGAATACTTTTGTGTGGACCAATGTGACGGAGCGAAAAGCTCTAAACCTGTGTCAGACATTCTCGAAGGTTTGGAGACATCGGTGTGATTAATGCCCGCCTCATCGCTGGGACGTCACACCGGTAGCTGTTAACCAAGCCCAACGTGGGTAATATAGATCACAGGAGAACAGCTGGATACCAAAGAAGTCAGAGATTAATGATGGGGTAATAAAGTAGCAAGCACCTGATCTCGATCCAACGGAAAATCCTGAATCAGCAGGGAAGCATGGCCAGCTCGGGTCCGTCCAACGGGCCTCCGCCAAACATGAGAAATTTTTATGGGTCTGGCTTTTTCCAGCGAAAAAGAATGCCCGTTTTCGGTTGCCGTAAACATGTGGAAGGTGTAAAAGGGATTAAAGCGGCTGCTCTGTTTTGCGAGAGCAGAGGGCGTGGTTGCCCTCCGAAAAAGCAGACCTGAGATGAGTCCGACATGCAGCAAAATTTTAAATGTGGACATAATCTGTAAACGCAGGACATAAAACAAACAGCTGACAGAGCGGCAGCTCAGCTTTGAGAGATGTGAGAGATCTGCTGGAAGTTGGTGCGCGGAAGCTGGATCTGGAATTAATCGTCACTTCTGCGGTTGTTTGTGTTGAGTCAAAACAAAGCATATTTATGCATGGCTTCAACAGCGAAGACACAGGTCCGGGCCAATTTAAAAGGAGTGACCGTGCGGTGGCACAGGTGGCGAAGAGTTACATGCCTTTTCTTTTATTCTCTCTGCCAGGGTTGTTTGACCAGTTTGAGACTTGTGGTGCCTGTGTCATTGCTGGAATTGTCTCTTCTTCTCTTCTCCTTGGGTATGAAGTATGTTCTCTGTGATCAAGAGCAGGGATGTTACACCACACAGCTTCAGATTCTCCTGAAAGCTGTTGGCCTGCTGTAGCTCCTAGTGACGTTGATCAGTTGGTGTCCACTCGCTGACCTTCGCACAGGGTTTCCCTTGGTAGATGGATGCAGCAGGCGGTAAGCATGGCTCTCATTATGTACTTCCTCGAGGTGGAAGCCCGGTGTCACTGTGATGGATACGTAAGCAAACTCGATGCTTGTGGCCATAACAGGAGAGAGCATTCTCAAGGTTTGGGGTCACAGTCAGAATCTGCACACGGGTGAATTTTGATGCTTTTCTATAGTTTAGTTGTTCAGTCTCGATGTGTCATGTGACATTTCAGTACAATCTGGTTTTGAATTGTACAAATACACAGAGGGCAACAGGTGCTGTAGTGGTTGGAGCTGGCGACTTGGAGTTGAAGGGCTCTGGTCCTCATCCCATTTCTTGCGGTATCCCTGTTATTTACCCTGGTTTGATGCACTAAAAATGACCCAGCTGTATAAATTGTGTAAGCCAGTGAAATGGCTGATAAATAAACAAGTGAAAATAAATTTGACTCACATCAGTCAACAGTAAAAGCTATACGCTGGTTAATATTGTTTGTGCACTCCTACCCCCCTCCAAACCCCCACCTCTGATACAGAAGACATAAATAAAGTCAGTTTGCTTTCCCAATTTACCAGCACTGTGGCAAAAACCTCTATGCAAAAGACTGTATCGTGTGGCTGATCTGCACTTTAGTTATGCACCAGATTTTTCAGTAAAGAAAACACAATTTGAGACTTGAATTCTAAGTTTCATTTAACTTGCAAAATTATTTATGGCCATTTCGGTGGGATACACCTCACATTTCTGTGCTCAGAGGTGTGAAAGGACGCAGTAGAGGTGGCGTGTGCGTATGATTGATGGTTCAAGGTAGACCAGTTAGCTGCACAGTCACAGCTGTTTTGCAGTAAAAAAAAGAATAATTTCCTGAGTGTTGTGAAAATATTGACACTTAGATTTTTTTCGTCTCTCCGCCCCGGCTTTTCCGTATTCTTTTACACCTCTGGAAAATCAATTGCCTGTCTGGCAATTGCCACGGGTCAGAAGTGTGGTGCTTGCCCTTTCCTTGCTAACATTCAGGTGCACCAAAATGAAGGTTCGACACAGAGTGGCGCTTTTGCGCACTTATGGACCAGTGAAATATTCATGCAAAGTATGAAATATTCGCTATCACGGTACTGATAACAGTAAATACGCTGTGCATTTGTGCATATTTACAGCACAGTATAGACTGCGTAAGAAAATACATTAATGTGTGCTTCTCTACGTTTTAGATCTATGGCTCTGTTACAGCTCCGCTCTACGCATTACAGAAGGTCCCTGTCTTACAATGGGGCTATGTTTCGATGAACCCGTTGTAAGTCGAAAATATTGTGTCGAAAATGCATTTAATGCACTCAACCTCCCGTCGCGCCTGTGGCCGCTTCAGCAATGAATGTGAGCGGTCTCTTTGCCCCCATCTTCAGACTGAGCACTGACTGGAAGGCTGATTTGCGTAGGAAATAATCTCAGACGGGATTTAGTTCCTTCCCGGACTTCCTGTCAGTGCTCAGTTTCCATTGCCCCTTGTGAACTCTCCTGCGACCACTTATAAGACTTTGTATTCTGTTTATTTACAATCAGTTAGAAAGAGTTTAGCGGAGCTTAAACTTATTACCGTGGTGTCTCGCGATTCCTTCCACCCATGCCATAACACCGAACGGATATCATTGCCTAGCCTAGCCTACTTTAAAAGTCATTACGGGCGTTCCACTTTCATGCTTGACAGGTACAGATGGGCGTTTTGTAGATGTGATGGATACACGAAAGAAAATGTAGGTACGGGGGGTAATTTCAAAAAATGCTGGCAACAGAACATTGTAGAATATCAGTTGTATACAGTAGCAACCATGTGGTTTCCGCTGAATGCGCATTGCACACCAATTGAACCAATGCTATCACACCATTGTAAAATCGAAAAATCGTAAGTTGGACCATCGTAAGTCAAGGACTGTCTTTATAGCATTAAAAATGTCTTTCAGAATCCATATCACAAGATACTTTGTATAGTGCACATCAAAAGTGTAAATACACCTGGTCAACCTGTAGTGGCACGAAGTAGCCAACACAATACAAACCATAAAAATGGATGTAGAAGAGCTGGGAAAACACTGGCTCATTTGTTGGTTGATTTCACACAAACTTTTCATCAGTACTCTGACCATTGAAGTATTTCTTGCTCATCTATGTGTGTGCGTTGTGTTTTGGGTCTTTAAAAAAATTTCAGAATGAAAAGCTAAACAGTTTATAGAGACACCAAAAACTATCCACCCCTTTCTCTACTCTGTTGTTTTTTTCTAATGAAGTCAAAGTCGTTGCACAGTTGTTACTTGGGGAGGTCAGAGCGTGTGGCCAGCGAGTGATCTAACCAAACAACTGACGCTGGCGTCATCCTTGAGTCGTCTGAATACCTTGGTCCAGACACAACCCACAATTTACACAACGCTTTTTAAATACACTTCAGTTGAGGAGGCCCCCAGCAACTCTTATTTTAAACCCCTTCGAGAGAAAGGCTGTTTTTCTTAGCAATGAGCTGGATTTATGTAACAATAAAAATGGCAAGTCTCATTGTGTTGGAGCCGAGTTTAGTCTTTTGGGAGTTTAGTTTCATCACTCAGAATGGAAGACTTGTTTGTAAATTCTCTTCTCTCCTGTGTTGCTGTCTTCCACAGTTGTGTTTTCAGGGCTCAGTCACAGAAACTGCACTGAACAGCCCTCCCAGTCACCTGTCAGTCCTCCTGTTTTTTTCACATTTCTCAAGGTCTGATCCTGTGGACCACCTACCCTCAGATGGCCCAGAGAGCCAGGTTGTCAAAGCAGGAAACTGGGCAGAACAAGGGGAGTGCTGGAACTTCACTGGAACTTTGGGGGTGTATCGAACCCAAGGGTTTTGTCCTATACATACATTAATTTTTACCACTCTTTTGGCTGAGCTGTTCAGCGCAAGATACGAGAACGGAGTTGTCCGTTTGCTTCTGGAGTTCCAAGCCATGCTGGTTTGCCCGCAAAAGAGCCTGTTTTCAGTGGTCGTTGCTGACACCATGCATAAATATACAATCGCAGATGTAGTGGACTGCTGGTTAACTGGTGGGCTGGTGTAAGTGATCTGGGGCAGGGAGCTTGCATGAAGTGGGTGCACATGAAAGGAGGAGGGCTGCATTCACGGGGTCATGGGTGAAAGAGGTCAGACAGCCTCCGGCACACATTGACTTTGAAATGGGAGCTAGAAGCATTGGACAGTTGGGCCTCCATCCTAAACACAGCTGCGGCGTCAGGTGCCTCAATGATGGAAGGGTTATTTTTAAAAAGAGCGGGGTTGGGCAGTTTGGACAGGGGTGGTCAGGGCTGCCACCTTCTCTTCTTGACATGCCAGGTTCACACTGACAATGTTCATTCAGTAGGGGGTGACTGGTGATAGAACAGTGGTGGATTGGTCTGCTTAAACATCTGTCAGCAAGGACATCAACCACCCATTCCTTGGATGACATCTTCAAGGTGTGTTTTAACCAATCCTGGAAAGAGGAGAGTTTTTACCTGAGACAGAGACAGGGTTTTTATTGGAACAGGGCCTCCACTGGGGCAGCCTCTTGTTATGGGCAGGATCTCCATCGTGACGGGCTTTGCTGAGATACGTTCTTCGCTAAAATAGCATCTTCATTGGGAAAGAGTCTTCACTAGGACAGGATCCTCACTGGCATACGTTCTGCCCTGGAACAGGGTCTGCATTAGGACAGGGTCTTCACTGGAATATTTGAAAGTTTGCTGTCGAAAATTTGCACAATTAATGCAGTTGAAACCAAGAAGCCAAAAAATTCCCTTTATTCTCTCTCCATTTTTCCTATTGAATATGTTTAGTGACCCCCAGCCTAACTCTGGAGTGAGTACCCCTAACTGACCTCTAAGAAAAGAACACAGAATGACTGAGAGTGTTTTCTTTGGAAGCTCTACATGGGCCACTTGATACTCGCTGTGTTAATTATTTGTGTAAGACGCCCCAAAGGTGTACAGTTAGCCCTCCTTTTTATTAAACTTTCATGGAAGCCACTTGCTGGCTACCTGCTTTGAGACAAGCCGACACGGGGCACAACGGGCGTTGTGTAAACATGGCGCAAACGGCTTCATTTGCATGTGTTCGTGGTGCGCTTGCCCCAAGGCCTCGGGCGCTGCGCTGAGCATCGCTGCAGACCCGCTGGATTAATGATGCCCCCGAGGCTGCGCTCATGCCGCTTTGATCAGGGAGGTGAGAGCTGGTGGCGGTGGGAGTCTGCGAGCACACAAGTACGATGGCATTTGCATTTATTCATTTAGCAGATGCTTTTCCCCAAAATGGTGTAAAAGTCCCCATGGAGGAAGAAGTGCATTAGCTTTAAAATTCAAAGGTGAACGTGGCAGATGATCCACATTTATGGAGGCATTAAGAGAAGATAAGAGAAGTGGGTCTGAAAGGGTTGTGATCCAAGATCTTTTTTCAGTGTTGAAGGGATTCAGCAGCTCCGAGGGACACAAGAAGCCAATTCCTCTACAGATGGTCCCTGAGTTACGATGGTCCAACTTACGATTTTTTGACGTTACAATGCGCATTCAGTAGAAATCATAGTTTCAATTTTGAATTTTGATTTTTAGGTAAGCGATGTGCGGTATGATACTCTCTCATGATGCTGGGCAGCGGCAGCAATCTGCATCTCCCAGTCTGCCGCACGGTCGCTAGTGTACACAACCAATGCTCTGCAGAGCTCTGTGTTGCCAGCGCTTTTTTGGATTACCCCCCTCTCCCATATCTACATTGTGTTTTGCGCATCCATCACGTCTACAAAACACCCGTCTTTGACTGTGTCTCCTGACAGCAGCATGAAAGCAGAAACCCTGTAATGACTTTTAAGGTAGGCTAGGCTAGGCCAGGCCAAGATGTTCAGTAGGTGTTATGGCGTAGGTTGGTGGAAGCAATCATGAGACACCACGATAATAAGTTTAAGTTCCGTTAAATTCTTTACTGAGTGTTGTTTCCAACAGAGTGTTACTATTAGCTGGGACCTAGTGCTAAACATTAGCAATTGGCAATACACAAAAACAGAAGATGCCACAACTGAAAATAAACAAAATACAAGGTCTTAGCAAGACGGTGCTTGCAAGAGCGTTCACAAGGAGCAGCAGAAACTGAGCGCTGACAGGAATTCTGGGTAGGAACTAAATCCTATCCACCATTGGTTCCTATTCCAATCAGTCAATCAAATCAGTGCTCAGTCTGAAGATGGGAGCGGAGAGACCGCCTACATTCTGTTGCTGAAGCGTGTACAGGCATAATGGTAGGTTGGGTGAATTAAATGCATTTTTGACTCACGATGGGTTTATCGGAACCACTTGTACATCAAATAAATCTGGAACTATACAGAGCCAGCAGATAACATTGAGTTTAGATTGGCTGCCTTGAAAGACCCAGCCCTGAGTTTGAGTCCCGCCTCTTCCTGCAGGACCCTTGATCAAGGAATTCACCCTGAATTGATCCAGTAATAATACCCTGCTGTATAAGTGGGGAAAGCATCGACTAAATGAGTGAATGTAATGAAACCCAAGAATCTAGAGCTATGGGAGAAATGCGCTGAGTCACCACAACAGCCGGTGCAAATCATGTTCTTGCCTTGAATGCTCAGCAGAATGTTTTACTGAATTGGTTTAAACATTGCTTCCTCTTTGTATTACACGAGAGCCTTTTTCCTGTTAGCATTGCAGGTACAGCAATGGGGCACCAAGCTGGGGCTTGCTTTCCCATCATGTCAGGGCCATTCACACTGTAATGGCACCCGAAGCCTTTGCCACAGTTTGCCCATGTAAGACACCTCCAGGGGAAGTGGCACGGGACCTACAGCGTCTCATTCAGCAGATAGACCCATCCATCAGTGTGGGTGGTGGGTGGTCCCAACTGTTGAATGCCATAACACCGTCTGAACACAACAAACATCTCCACACGCTGGCACATTCTGTTGTGTTGAAGTCTCAGTTTCATGAAATGAACAGATTGTCATTGCAGTCATTCCCAGTCTCGCAGTCCTGATGCCAGTGAGTTCAAATTCTTAAATGTTTGAATGATTTCTTTTTTCATTACAGAAACATTAAGGCGGGACAGAGGGTAACGGTGGCGCTTTACAGCTCCTGGGCCGCAGGTTCAGAATTTGGTTCGCATCCTGCTCTGTTTGCATGGAGATTGCACGTTTGACCAGTGTTTGTGCGGCACTCCGTTTCCATGCCCTCCTTTACCTTTAACCCCAGCACAGGTGACCGCCATGAGTCCACTTCAGCCGGATGGCATTTACCTCTGCGCTACAGATATTAGTGCAGTTTTTGCAAAATTTATACACAACTTCACAAGTGTTTGTCTTAAGATCTTGTTGCTGTTGATCATGTCCTTGTTATCTGCCCTTCGCATGTGGCTTTCATAGTCGTCATGGCTGCGTTGCTAACCTTTAAAATAAAACGAAGGGCAGTGGAAATGCTGATATCTCCACGCGTAGCCAGGAGGGGTGGGCCGGGCCGACCTGAACCGAATCCCCTCCGCATTTGGATCAGAACTGACTGGCAATTAAAATGAGCAATTAAGCTACGGGGCTCCCACCGGGTCGGTGCAGGTTTCAAACATCCCGAAAATGTTTTTGTAGTGAGGCACCTTTGCCCTCATTAGCCTGAGCACGGTTAGCTGTGCGAGAGCAGCGGCTCTGTCGTCTCGCATCAGTCCCGCGGACCGAACCGGGCCGAGCCAAAAGGAAATTCCCAGCCAGAGGAATGCGGGGGACAGGATGTCTCCTCGTCTCGGCACCCTGCAAGGGACGCTTTCCTGTAGATGAAAGCCTGGGGCCGCCGACCAGAGCAGTGGGCCGGCGGCAGGGTCTTTGGGATGACCTCTCTGTTGCAGGCTTACTGGTACTCTCTACACAACACAGTGAAGCATTTCCCTTTGGAATGGGGAGAGTAGGCAGCGTAGTGCTTACAGCTTCTCCCCTGCATCTGTAGGTCTGCCTGCTGTATCCTTGATCCAGGTACTAACGCTGAATCGATGCGGTAAAATGTACTCATACACACATATAAATGATCACCGTAAGTAGCTTAGTGTACAAATGTAACCTCAGTTTGAATGAAGGAGCCGATAAATAATCCCAATAGCAATAATAACACGAAGCGCGACGAGCGGTGAATAACTGAAAGTCTGTAGATGCTCACCTCCCTGTTTTTGTTTAGAGTCCCTGTCCTTAAAACCCGCAGTCTTTTTGCTAGGATCTGAGGGGTTAAAAAAAAAAAAAAGCAGATACCCCCAGAAAATGAACCCCCTCGCCATGGTAAATCTGGTAGACAAACACTGTAGGAAATTATTATTATTCGGCCTCCGAGGGCAGATGTACATCAGCTTCTTGGCCGCATGTGGAAGAAGGTCATTTTAATTCTGGTCAGTATGGCAACGTCAGCATATTTTGCACCGGGCGATGACAGTACTTGGAAGTCGCACCTTGACGCCTGCACCTTTCGACGAATTCCCATCGACTGTGGCCGAGCAAGATTAACGGGCCGACGTCGACGGCGGCTAAATGATGCTCGGCTCCTCTAATCCCAATTAGAAATGGAGCGCATGAAGGACCATTTAAAGCCGTGCCGGCGATGTGCGCGGCGAAGCGGATCGCCGCCGTTAATCGGTTGGCACGGTAAACAACTCGTGGGGGCCGTCGTCTCCCCGTGTTTGCATCCGCTGTATTTATGGATGCTAATGGAACTCCGCGGGGTGAGGCTCGGCCGCATTTTTTGCTTGCGATCGTCTCCGGAAATTTTGCAGACTCCGTCTCCGCATCCGCTGCTGATTCTCCGGCGCGCGCGCGCGAAGCGAAAGGGAGGCCCGGCTCATTCCCCGCCAGCGGAAAAGGCTGTTAACATCATTTAAACACAGAGACCTGTCACAGGGAGCTGCTCATTTCCCTCATCTGTGCATAAAAGCGATCTTCGTGGCTCGCATTCAAAAGGAAACGCATCAGACTCAACGATCGACGGCGGGAACGGAAGCGGTTCCAGTGGTCACCGCCGGTGACGAACGGTGGACAATTTGCGCGGTGTCAAGCAGCTGAATCCTTAACTAAAAGGGAGGCTTGAAAGCACTGCAGCGGGAAATGGCATTTTGAGCAAAATATCAATTTTATATAAAGAGTTCTCATTTTTTTGTTCCTTCGGAGCGGCGCGTGCGGACGTGTTCAAATGGTCACGTGTTTGCCGCAGTACAGAACACACGATCCCGGGCGCTTAGTCATGCTGAAACCACAGCACGTTCCAGCGATGCGAGATGCAAGCTGTCAAAATAAAGGGACTGTGCCGGTCTGGCTGTTGGTGCTGGAAGACAAACACACACGCGGATATGCACACGTCAGCTGCGTGGCTGTTAACAACCTAGTGGCATCAATCTATCAGTGTGGAATCTCTGCTAGTGACAAATCACCCGGACCCCCCCGTGTGCCATTCTCTAGGTCAGATGACCCCCCCAGCGCCCCCCAAGGTGGGCCTGCACCTGTCTGCATAGACCGAAACTGTGCTGGCTTCACCTATCAGCAGCACAGGAGACTGAGATTTATCACTGACTGCTTATGGGGTCTAAAACTCCTGGGTGGGGTGGTTGGCTGGCTAACCTAGCCAGGCTGCTTGTTCATAGTGTATGGATTTATTGTCTATAAATCAATCAATCGGCCATCCAATGCATGCATTGTTTAGCCCGATTGCTGTACGCATTCATCTTGGTGGCATGTATTTTCACTGTTTAAATGAGTTACTGCAGTCCAGCTGGATGTTAGAGCATCCAAATCCCTTTTTAATGCACGTTCCCTTCTGTTCAGGCTACGCACAACCCATGTGGAGCACTTCCATTAAGGGGGATTTTTACAGGCCTGATATATTCTTTCGAATGTAGAAAAGTACAGCGTTTCATTCCATCTGCAGCTATTATATTTCCTTTCAGAAAGCAATATTTACCCCTCAGAAAAAAAACATAAAATAAAATAAAATTCTCTGCCCTGGAACCAGCCAAGAGGTTCAGAATAATTTGCTGCAGATGGTCTAAAAATAGAGCACTTAATAATGGTGTCAGTGTGTTCTGGTCCAAGCTCTGACTCAGGGCCCTGTCTTAGCTGACGGACGATCTGGAAGCTGTTGGAGGCCACAGCAATGAGGAGTCCATCAGTAGGTCCGCTCCCGACCCGATGATAAACCCCGACCTCGGATCCTGTGGTGCCGTGGAGACCAGGCAAACTCGGTTGGTCTCAGAAAAGAAACTTTTGTAATTCTGAATGATTCTCAACGAAATGTTCTGTCATTTATGTAATTATGTGCTTGACCACGCCCTGCTATGGACTCGCGTCCCACCCAGGGTTTACCCTGCCTTGCACCCTTTGCTGCTGGGAGACTCTGGACCTGTATCGCCCTGCATTGGACAAGCAGTTATTGAGGATGGCTGGATAGATGGTTGGGTTTTATTGTTTAGTGCGTAGAGTACTGTTGTTGAGCTCCTTAAGAAACTGGATTCTTTTTTCTTTGTCAGTAGCAGTTTAATCAGGGTGGCACGGTAGGTAATACTGCTGCCTTACAGCACCCAGGCTGTTTGGGTGTGGGTTTGAATCTGACTTATGTATGTGTGGAGTTTCCCTGTTCTGTCTGTGTGGGTTTCCTGCCACAGTCCAAAGATGTGCATTTCAGGTTAATTTGTCACCGTGAATGTGAGCGGTCTTCCTGCAATGGACTGGTGTCCTGTCCAGAGGTTGCTTCATAGCAACATTAAGTATGTACAGCAAACGTATTCATGTAACAGATTTCATATATAATGCTGTCTTTGTCTGTTTGTAGTCTCATACTATAGATAGAAGTGTCAAGTGAGCAGTGAGACATCCGGTCAACCTGCACGTTAAACCAAAGCCCCTGAAAGGTCTTTTTGGGCACCGCTTTTTCCTTTCATTTTGCGTCCGCTGCTCCTCTTTTGTTCGTTCCCCTCGATATTCACTGCAAACGCCTGGGTGAATTGAGCCCAGATGTGGAGCCGGCTTTGGCGGTGGACCACGCTGGCATGGCCCACGAACCTGGCTACCCTTTACTCAAATAAATACCATCAATGTCAGGCACGCCAATTATTTTCCCCATTCTGGCCAGAACCAACAGAAGACAAATTTGCGTCCAGCAATTACGCATCTCAAAGGTAATATCATTATGAGCTGTGACAGGTTAAATGAAATCTAGCTGCTCTGCGGGGCCGGAGCCGAGGGCTGCCTAGTGACCTGTGCCACCCGGTGTCGGCCGGGCGAGAAGGGATCCGACGGACAGCTGCAGAGAACGCTTTATTGGGAGTTAGAGATTCCTTTTGCAAATGCGATTTGGCTGAAGGTCCAAGGGAAATGCGCAGATAGCCTTGCTGGCAGAGTGGAAAATGGCTCAATTTGATGTGTCTCACAACAATTACAGTCAGGCAGACGGGGGCTTTGGGCAGTTAGACAGCACCGCGTTGGAAGGTGATCCTGGTCTTTCTTTTTGACAGCACCATAGCTAACTGTGTGCTGGAAGGATCCTCAGAGCCCCATCCACTAGCCAGGCTGGGCAGTAAAATCATTCAAATTGGTGTGGATACACATGAGCTGTCTGACCCACTCTCTTGCTTAGGTGCCGCCACATGTCAGTGCGGGACAGCAGGTGGCGTAGTCTCTAGAGTCGCCACCTTCCACGGGTTGGAATCCCACCTCCTGCTCTAGTGAACTTTGACTAAGGAGCCGACCCTGAAATTACCCTGCTATATAAATGGGTGTATAATTTTAGTGGCTCAGCGTAAAATGAACGACAGCGGCGTATGATCTACAGCCGATGGCGACCACCTTAGGCGGCTGAGCAAGCTCAGATTTTTCCAAGCAGCGTATGCTCAGATCTTCCCCTCTGTGGGAGCAGCGGCACAAAGAGCTCCCAAAGCAACTGACGTTGCTGTTGCACTTGACCAATAGGAAGTTTTCATCACAGCAGTCCGCTGTAAAACTGAACAGGCCTCTGGGATTTCTTAATGTGGGATATGCACTGCACACCCACACACTGAGGGTTGTAACAATATCAGGGTGTGGAGGTTTTACACATTTGGTACTTGGCAGGCCAGCCTATGTAACTACCAAGCTGGTGAGGTATTGAAGCTGTTCACACAGCTTACACTTTGTTTGTGGGCATCAGCAGACTTCCCTCTAATAACTTGCATTGGTGTGTTTTTACGTTTCAACTTATCTATAATTTACATTCAAAGTTATTCAGTGACGTGACAACGATTTCAAATGTTAGTTTTGTGCTTTAAGCCGCATACACTGATATTTCCCATTTGTACAGCAGGGTCATTTTTACTGGATGAGTTCATGGTAAATAGATACATTCCTGAAGGGTGCTACAGCAGGAGGTGGGATATGAACCCAGGGCCTTCAGCTGAAAAGCGACTACACTGCCTGCTGATAATGGTTTCTAGCTATGCTAATACAGGTGGTCCCCGACTGATGATACGGTTACATTCCGGTAAACCCATAATAAGCAGAAAATATTGGAAGTCGAAAATGCATTTAATGCACGCAACCTCCCATCACGCCTGTGGCCACTTCAGCAACGGAACGTAGGTGGTCTCTCGATCCCCATCTTCAGACTGAGCACTGATTGGCTGACGGAACAGCATAGGAACCAATTGTGGATGGGATTTAGTTCCTACCAGGACTTCCTGTCAGTGCCTTCTATTTTGTTTATTTTGAGTTGTGGCAATTGTGTTCCGTTTTTGTTTACTGCCAGTTGCTAATGTTTAGCACTAGATCCTGGCTAACGGCAACACTCTTTGTCAAAAACAACACTCAGTAAAGAGTTTAACAAACTTACTACTATGGTGTCTCGCAATTGCTTCCACCAACCCATGCCATAACACCTACCGAACATCATTGCCTAGCCTAGCCTACCTTAAAAGTAACTACAGGCTTTCTGCTTTCGTGCCGCTTTCAGGAGAATGCTGGCAACACAGAACACTGTAGAATATCAGTTGCAAACACTAGTGACTACGTGTCAGATTAGGAAATGTGAATCGCTGCCGCTGCCCACCATCATGAGAAAGTATAGTACCGCATATTGCTTGCCCGGGAAAAAAATCAAAATTCAAAATTCAAAGTACGGTTTCTACTGAATTCTCATCACTATCGCACCATCATAAAATTGAGAAATCAAAAAGTCCAACCATCTGTACTAATGCCAAGCCTACTAAAAGGGTAATACAATGAAATTCCAACAGTGCTTCTCTCAGAAGGAGTTCGCTGCAGTTTATCTTGTGTTCAAGTCACCTTGTCCGAAATACTAATTAATAACAATAAACTGTTGTTGTGCCGAAATGCATCTGCAAATGAATAAATGTGAGTGTGATGGTAAACTGAGAATTGAGAGCATGAAAGAAATAACCCTATTGTGATTTTCCAAACTCAGCTTTTAGGGCTGTAGATGTACAAAAAAATCCTTTCTTCCCCTTAAAACTTCTCACACGCATGGCTTTCTGCTTTACAGTAAGTGTGAAATAATCCGAATGGGCCCCCGTGGAGCGTCATATTTTCTTGCTATCGCTCCTTTGAAGAAGGTGCTAATGTAGAACTTGCGTTAAATTTAGTACCTCGGACTCGATGTCGTTTCTCAAAGGGTTTTCATTGTAAAACATAACAGTGGTGGCGCGGTGGCTGCCAGCCATCCTTGCTACAGAACATTACTTTTGCTTTTCACCGGGTCTTGCGTGCTCGCCCTGTCTTTACGCTCAGGAAATGTAAACATAACCTTTTTAATGAAAGATCGGATTGTGTCGCACGCCTTTCCCGTGTTTCCAGCCTATTTGCAGCCGCCCGTTTCCAGCCACTTCACCTCAGCAGTCGGGGGAGGAACTGTGGAAAATGAATCGCAGTTAATGTACTCCTTTCAATTTCTGGGGTGAAGGCGTCAACGGTTACTTGGCTTAAAGTTTGGAATACATCTTTGTAGCTTTGCAGGAAGTCCTAAAGTAGTGGACAGCGGCCTTTTATAGACATGACAGCCTTTTGCTGTTAAGCAAATAGAGTCCACGTAAGCTGCCGATAGCACATCAAAGCAGCCAAATGGTGTGATCCTCTTGCTCTTCTGTCCCTCCCTGAGCTTCAGTATTCCTGGTTACCCCTTCCTGCCCAACCTTTCCACATCCCGTCACCATATTCAACACTAAGCTTTAAACCGATACCCAAACCTCCCCCAGTTTCTCCCACCGTGTGCCAGTGCTGGAGAAGGAAAGCTGTGTCACTGCAAAACAGCAACTGTCAGTTTTCCCACTGCCTGCTAGGAGGCGCTGTTTCAGCAACGGGTTAATTCCCACCTGCATAATAAAGATTATATGATTTGGAATAAAAATAATGATTGAAACACCTCTCAGACGGTGACTGCAAATGCCTTTAAGGTTCAGCTCCTATTTCAGGGGCACCCAGTCCCACCATCCACAATTATCTTATTTATGCCAGTGACTGAGGCCTTGGGGTCTTGTTGTTGACTCTGTGGGTTAAAAAATTGCCACAGTGTGAGTGTTCCTCTTTATTATACTCTGAAAACACCGTGGGAGAAGCAGTGTGTTCCCTCTCACACACTTCCTCTGTGTAGGATGCTTTCAGGGTTCAGAAGACCGTCATTAGGAGCAGCGAGACACACACTGGCGCTCATGTTAAAGCAATCTGCTTTGGATGTCTCAGGGTCATGTGGGTCCAAGGGGTCACTGCCCACAGCCCCTAGGGTGAGGAAGCGAAGGGTGTCAACCAGACTCACAATGGGTCTCTCATTGGCTAATTGTCGGAAGTGTGACCCATTTGTGTCGTAGGTTCAAAGGTTAACAGCCAAGAAGTATGTGGGAAGTTCAGAAATAAATGGTGCTAAAGACATATAGTTTAGAATTAAAGATATATGTGCTAAACATCTATTGTTCAGCACATTTATACTAATATAATCATTATAGCAATCATGTATAATTATAATAATCATATAATATTTTTGGAGCAACATCGAGCAAATCTAAATGTTTTCTTTGTGTACTGCAACCTATTTTACTTTGGGTTGAGTTTATATAAAAGTTACTATTTGGCATTCTGTGGCAGCCATAATGCTGGTCTGTTTGAGGAATGAAAACAGTGACTGATTCCTGTGAGGTGCTCAGCCTTTGTGCATTCGTGGGTGACAGACAGTCTGTGCAGTTCAGACAGGTGTTGTATCCATCACACTGCTGGTATGCGAAAACAGTGTGAGATGCGGGCAAAGTGAGCCCTCCATCCATGGGCCTTGACCCCGCCACCTCGCTGCAGGGACTGGCATCCCAGTCACGCCTCTTGTAACCTCTGCTTCCTGTCCTGAGCCCAAGAGGTAGCGTTACTGCATCAGAGGCAAAGCTGAAAAGGGCAGCTGGGTCTCAGGGCAGCTGAGGGCCTGAGGAAGCTGTTCTGAAAAATACTCAAGAAAGCACAATGAGCAGTGCTATGCTCGTCCACCTCCAAGTGTTTGATCCTCAGGAACCAATATGGTGGAATGTGCAGCCTCTGTTCCTCAGAGCTGCTGAATTCCTGCATCCAAGAGTCTTAAAATGTGTGTTTTTTGGTCCCATTTCTTTTTACATCTACTGGCTGTTCCATGAATTTGAATCACATCATCTGTCACATTCAGCTTCATATTTCCTCTCAGACTCAGTTTTCCGGCAGCTTTGTGGTTCACGTGCGTCAGCAAAAAATGTTCAAACAAACTGTACTTTGATAATCTTTTGCCTGTATGTAAAGTTTTAGCGATTTGTCGATGAGCAATTGTTTTTTTAGTTTGCAGAAAAGAATCCGACAAATGAAAATAATTTAAATATAAAGAGTCCTAGTTAGAATTGCCGAACGGAATTGATTTTGCGTACATTAGAATGAAAGTTGGATCAGTTCTTTTTTTAATCCCTCTTTGCCATTCTTTGCCTTTACGATCGCGCATTTTCTACATTTTGTAGGACGCTCTGCTTTGATCCAGACCCCACGTGGGTCTCGGCTTTGATACAATGCATATTTCTAACAGCAGTTTCACGTATCGCATTTTAAAGCACAAGCGTTTTGCACACCATTTACTCCTGTGCCTCCTCCAAGTGGAATTTACACCTTCTAAGAACTGTTGGCTTATTGATCGTAATAATTTTCACAAACAATTCCCCTAGCCAAGGTTAAAGTCGAGTGGCCATCGTGATTCGACTGTTAAACACACCGCCCTCGCTCGGAGCGGACCTGCCTTCGAACATTTGCTCAACCATAAAAATCTCCTCAGAATAAACAGATCTCTATGGCAATTAAACACCAGATACTTAAGTTTGAAAAGAACAAATAAATAGCAGACAGCAGCTGAGTAACAGTGCTTAAAATAACATGTTTCTTGGGTCCAGCTGCTATATTCCATTACACCACAAACCAAAGGATTTTGCCATTTACTGCGTTTCATTAAGCAGGCCAAGCTGTCGTTTCTGTTGAATATATCGGCTGTCACATCCACCCGCTTTTTTTCAGTAGCTTCAAATTCTGCCAGTTTCCACTAAATGAAAAGTTTGTCACATTTCATGTTCCCTTACTGCCGTGTTCCTTTTAGAGACCACAAAGAGGAGAAAAAATCGGGAATTAGGAATCCTTAGGCGGCGTTTCATTAGTTTTCCTCCCCGAGGTCTATGGATGCTAACAGTTTTTTGTAGTAATGACGGAATGAAGTAGTTTTGCGTTTAAGGGGTTGTGATGTGCGGGCCAAAGTAAAAGTGATTTCGGTGTTCGTGCAAACTGAAAGGCCTCCTCCGGTTTTGTATGGATGACGTGAGAATGAGAGTCGAGGGTCATCGTACAGTAGTGATGATGACTGTGACTGATAGCTGGCGGTCTGGGGGCATCGGTCAATTCAAAGAAGGCGAACAAGACACTTTCCAGAGTCGGATCATCATTCTGTCACAGTCCCGATATAAATGCGAAAAAAGTGAAACAAAGCACTGAAGAAAATGCATTCTATCTTTTCTATCTCCACAATTGTGGCATCTGCACCCTCAAAGACTGTTATAAAAGTAGGGATAATAATTATTTCTATTTAATAGAAAGACTCTAAAGATCAGTGAAGGACTAATAGCCTGTAGGTAAGACATGCAGAGTCGATAGCAAAGCAGCGGAGCTGTTATTATTTACTCATTTATCTGGCACTGTCTGGCACTTTCCTCCAAAGTGACTTGCAATGTTAGGTTTTTCTACTAAGGTAATAACTCACCTGTCTGTATAGCTGGTTCATTTTTACTGCACCGATTTAGGGAGAGCACGTAGCAACAGGCAAAAAATACAGGTTCAAATTATACGTCCCGCTATAGCGCCCCTGACCAAGGTACTTACCCATGTGGAAAACGGGAATGGAACCGACATTGCATTTTGACAGCCAGATCAGATGACAGACAAACAGTGCATTTGTCTGTTCCGATCACAGTGTTGGTTGCACTACAAAGGGCCTGAACAGGGCCATGGTGGTTATTTTCTCTTTTGTACCAACTGGTATGTCTGAAAATCACATTTACAAACTCATTTCCACTGCCATGCCCAAGCAAGTGGACCCATGGGGCCCCTGTCTGCTTTGTTTTTGGGCTAAAGTCACGAGGTCGTGCCCCCCGCGAGCTCCTCAGACCCACGCAAGGCCGCAATAATGTTATGACTGCTCGAGACATAAATTTCGAGGCCAGCATTCGAGAGCTGTGTGTCAGGAGCGTAATTTGCCATATTGGCTTGTTGAGGCGATGAGTGAGGAACCCAATAAATCTGAACCGTAAAGGTGCGCACTCTGCTCTGTGTAAACAAACAGGGTATTTAAGGCCCGAAGAGCAGGATAGGATGGCGCTGCTTGCGAAATTTAAACCGTACGGAAAACCAGGAGTTTCGGCTCAAATTCTTCCGTCGCCTCGGCGATAATTCTTAACAGAAGAAAGTTTTTGAGAAGAAGTGTCAGGTGAATGGAGGACAGGATTAATGAGATGTCAGATGGAGATATGTATGGTATATCTATTTCCATGACAACACCGTCAATCATGGCCCTTGGAGAGGTTTTGGACCTCCTCCGATTAATCTTCTTCCTGCATAGTTTGCTGAAAATCTGACGTGACTTCAATTAGCTAAATGGTGCTGAGTGATGCCACGGAGGCCAGTGAGTGTGGAGAAGTCGTCGCTCTCCCGTTTTACAGGAAAAGCTGCAGGAGAATCAGAAACGGGTTCCGCAGAACTATGCAGAAAGGCACAAATTAGACCCAACGACACGCTAGTGGTTCCTCACCCAAAATTCCTGATCACAGTTTACCAGCATCCCAAATCTGACACGATAGGCTGAGGTGTTGAATGCCATATTGCAGTGGGCAGGGGCTGGAAGTGGTGGGGTGAGTGAGGGGCTGAAGAAAGCACCAAGCGAAAAAGCACAGGGAGACGAAATGCCGAACTAGCTGTCATTATTTAGCTTGGCTCCTGTGATGGAAACTACGGTAAAGAGGTGTTTTGGAGGTCTTGCTCTTACTGTTTCACTCCCATCTCCACACGATGAAGATCTGAAGAGGTTTAACGCCCAAATAAAAATGCAAATGTCTGAAACAAAAAAAAAAAACACGCACAATTTGTTGAAAAATACAGTTGGTCACCGACTTACAGTGGGGTTTCGTTCCGATGAACCCATTGAAAGTCGAAAATGCATACAGGCATGCGTCACTTAACGGTGGGGATACGTTCGTAGAAATGCATCTTTAGGCGATTTCATTGTTGTATGAACATCGGAGTGTACATGCGTCGCATTACATCCATTTTGACTTGTATACGGCACAGCCTATTGCTCAATGATGGATCGCATATATAACCACCGTCATATATGCGATCCATCATTGACCGTCACGTGATTATGCGGTACGCACCTGTACACCCAACCTGCTGTCACACCTGTGGCCGCTTCAGCAACTGAATGTAGGCGGTCTCTCCGCCCCCGTCTGTGAGCGTTTCGTAGACATGATGGATGCACAAAACACAATGTAGATGCAAGGGGCTGGGGGGGAATGGCGTAATCCAAAAAAACGCTGGCACCACAGAAAACTGTAGAAAACACTAGTGACTTGGTGAGATTTATATTTGACTGTGAGGATGCTGAGCTGAAGGGCACACCAACACCAGCTGTGTAGATTAAGGAAGCGTTATGAAATGGGCAGAGGCCGGTCATACAATGGGACGCAAAGCAAAACCGGGACCAGTTCCTGTCGTTTCAGAATTAGCCGGGAAGGGGAAAAAGTGACGGATGTTACAAAAATGGACGCTTTGTATTATAGCTAGCAAAGCAGTTGAGGAACCCTGTTCACTGGCTGGACTCAGGTTAAGCATGCTGGTAAAGGGCCCCTGCTGTTGTACCCTTCAGTAAACCACCTCACCGAAACTGCTCCACTAAAACATCCGCTTGCATAAATAAAAGTGCTCACTTCTAAGATGTAAATAAAAATATTAGCAAAGATGGCATTCGGTTACTGCATTTCATGCCGTCAGCTTGTTTTTGATGCCACGCTTGGTGTTGCAGTATCGTTTTTAACCAACCTTGTTGTTTTAGAGATGCTGAAGCTGGTAAACAGGGAACAGACAGCCATCAGTAGGTGCAGTCAGCTTCACTTTATCACTGTTGAGATAATGAGACTTCTTCAAACTAATCCTGGGGTTTAAAACTGTAATACCGGGACTTGCCGGGATTGACACAATTGGGGAAAAACCAGGATCGTAACCAAAGGCAGTGGGGTCATAACCAAAGGCACGTTCCCATGCCTGGCCTCTGTCTTTCAGTTGAGAAGTCTGCTCTGGGAGACCTGGTTCCCCTTTCACTTGTTTCTTATTAAAACCAGGGATGAACATGCAGACAGCCATCACAGGCCACTTCCCCACATCCCAACAGTACACACATCAGTCAATGCTACAGATGTAGATCCCGCATCTGTCAAATTGTTTGCCTGGGCAGGAAGATGAGGAATAAGCTTTAATTTTTCAAGTTTATACTATTATTGCCAATCCACCATAATGGCCCTTAGTGTTCAGAGTTCATACACAAAGTTTACATTTCCATGCTGGGGACCCTGGCCAGCTGGAGCATCCGGCTAATACAGCATCCACATCATGGCTGTGTCCATTTTTTATCTTTTTCGGAGTCTGTACTGTGAAAGATTTCTCCTGTCAAAATAACTAAGCTGTTCATATTTCTGCCGGGTGATGGGTCAGGTGTTTTGGGGGGAAAAGGCCACGTTCTGCTGAGGTACTCTTCCTCCTGCCCTGACATTGCAATAATGTCATTCCTTGAGGCACCCACCTCTGCGCCCTGTAACTTCTGGATGCTCCAGCCCCCTGAGAGCGAGACATCTGCTTGCCGTACATCAAGGGCAGCCCCAACAGTGCCTGCCTTCTTTTGCCTTTCAGCACCGTCCCGGACAAGCGCGCCAGGGGAGCGGGTCGGAGTCAAAACAGTGCTGACCCCGATCCGCCGCTTTTAAGGCTGGTGCTCCTTTTCAGGGAAGCACCTGTCTCCCAAGGTGCTGCTGTAGGCAGACGCCCTGTCTGCAGCACGGCCGTCGGGGACTTCTGACTGACATGTGGCCCAGTGCAAGGAGGCAGCCCTGCCCACCCCCAGCAGATGTTAATGCGCAGCCCCCAGCAAGAGCTCAGCATTAAGACAAAGAGCAGACAGCACGGGGGGGGGTGGCTGCTGGGTTACCATCCGCTGAAATCATTTCAAACTCTGAAAGGTTGTACGTGAAGTTTGGCTACCACTCATGTATTACAGCAGCTCCGCTCTCAGCCCTCAGCCCACAGGAGTCTAGACGTTTCCTAGGCATATTGAGGCACATAAAAAAATAACACACTGAAGAAACAACTAACTGTTTTCCTCCAGAAAATGGATGTTCTACCAGTTGTCCGAGTCAGAGGAGGAAAGTTTGTTGCATTTATGGTAGATATGACTGTCTGCTGGCTATTGCCCTCGTGGGCTGCCGTGGGTAGATGAACATGATCTCTCTCCACTGGGTAACAGACGTGATCTTAGCGGTTGCCCTGCCAGGCCCATTTCCCCAGCCTGTTCCCACCCAGCACCTCATTTTTCCTCTACATCACAAGGTCTGGCTCCAGTTCAGTCTCCATCATTAGGTCATTTGATGCACCTTGGTCTCGACTAGTTGGACTTGGCAACACAGAAATGGATTTGGACTCTACGGATGTTGCCTCAGTTGTGTCCCAGGTGCCTCATCCTGCATGTCACACTCTAGCATACTCTGGAAAATGACACTACCTTGTAGTTTCCGTAGTTCCTACTGTCCTGACGTCCGATGAACTCCAGTACAGTACCGCACTGCGGCTGAAAAACGGTCCACTTTCGCTAAGCCTTTGTCGCCCCACTCACGGGTAAAGAACGACGTCATAGGCTAACACCAACAAGCAGGGAACGTCTCAGTCTAACCTAAACTCTGTAATGTAGGAGCAGCTAGACAACAGTCATGGAAAACAGAACAAAGTGAGGTCAGGTTGCACAGTCCCCCCGAGGGCACGAGTAAGTACCCCCCAGACGGTTTTTCTAATCATCGCTTCTTCGAACAGAACTCGAGTCCATCTAGAGAGCCGTAAGCCCGCAAGGAGCCCTTCTGTAAACCATTTGTAAATCAGGTTACACCTTGTAATGTTCTGCTCGTTGTTTTCAGAACCCCTCCAAACAATGGGCTGTGTTTGCGTGAGTGTGTGAAAGTCCAGTTGGCATGGCAGGGTTCCTTTAACAAGGAAATGTCAGAGTAATCGGGTGAATCTTGGGGGATTTTGCTGTACCGGAAGCCTCCGTGAGGTAAGTTTCAGACTCCGCGAGGCAGGTTCGAACTTTTTAACAAAATATTGTGCGCGGAGTGCCGTGCAGGATTATTGCGGAAAGGCCGTAAATGACCACACTGGCATCAAAGGGCCACCCCGCCTGTGTTTGGCGGGGGCTCCGGACCCCAGCGAAGGCTTCTGGATGCAACCGGAGATCCAGGTGCACATAGTCCTGCTGCCCCCAATAAAAACCCCAAGCTGGTTCCAATGAAAATGTAAGACCCCCTAGACCATGATGGAAAGCAGCCCTTTTGATCCCTGCAACAGGTTGTGAATCAACCATTTCTCTACCCGCGTGAGCCCCAGCACAGTCACACGTGTGTGGGGCCTCACGGCGCAACCGTTTTCAACCTTGCATTCATTTTGGTTTGCTTTTTCCTCCTCATTTACTGCGCTGTTAACAACGCCAGGATGATTTGACTTTTGCTGTTATTAAACCTGACTGCATCGATGTAGTTTGAAAAATGGCGTGTCATAAAGTGGCCTCTTATGTTTGCTGTTCGCGGGGCGCTAATTGAGGACCGCGGACACGCGCGCGGGAGGCAGCGTGGGGCTTTACAGTCGGTTTTTATTGCCAGTGCAAAATTTACAGTAGCCCCAGCCCTGGCTGTGCATAACATGAGGCCAGGGGCCCTTTCAGAGGATGATGGAGTGTGCCCAGCCCCTGAGTTCGGTCCCACGCGTCACGTTCGTTCTCGCCCGTTTACGGGTCCCGCTAACAGCGCTGACAAGAGCCAAGATGGCCGCACACGGAGCTGTTTGGGGCGTTGCTCTGCTTTATGGTTCAAGGCCCGGGTTCCAACCAAAGCAGATGCCAAGCGAAACCCACACAAATGAGAGCTCTCCCCCTGGGTGCATGAGGTAAACAGCCGAGCAGGAGAGTCATTAACAATGCTTTTATTCTTCAGGATCATATTCTTCTAATTTACATTGTATTGAGGAGATAAGGCACCGGGGGAACATTTTTCTGTCTTATTAACGTGCCATATTGTGCATTTGCCCAATAAAACTCTAGCAGCCGCTTGAGAGCGAAATTATTTTGTCCTGCAGGACAGATTATTATTATCATTTTTATTATGTAGCTGAGCACCTGCTTCTCTCCAAAGTGACTCTGAATTCCACCTATTTATACAGTAGTATTTTACGTGAACGGTGCCCTTTCAGCCACACTCCATCCTACTCAAAGGTTCAGCTGCAGGGACCTGATGCAGCAAAGCTTTGCGTTGCACTTCTGTCTCATTCCTCCCTGCACCACCTACTACCCAAGGTTATGGTTGCTTTCAGCAGCTTTTTCATATTTCATAACACCGAGTTTCCATTAAAATTTGCAGCTTCGGTGACTGAACTCCTAAAATGGAGACCTTAAAAACTGCATTGGAACATAGGGTCAACATTTATGAAGTTACTTTAAAGCCTAGTTCTTTCTTAAGCTCACCTTAGCAGTTTGGCTGCATTCCGGTGTTTATTTTAGTCATCATTTGAAGAAGAGTTTTTTTGTTTTGATGAGGTGGGAGTTGTTGGTCTCTTGCACAATGACTTCTGTCTTGCATCCTTGTGCCTCTTTGATTTCTCAGCTTTGGAATTTTGTAGGCTATTTAGTCGATGGCTTTGGGTGAAACGGTTTGAGCACAGTGGCCTCAGTGCAGTTCTACTAGGACTCAAATCAAAAGTAGCTCTGGTAGAAATGGGCACTTAAGTTGTTACTGGTCAAACCTTCTCTGCCACGAAGATGTTAGAAGATAGCTTAGAAAAACCGAAGGACAGGGGCCACCCATAGCTCAGGTGGTGGAATGTTTGGTGATCTTGCAGTGGTCTGGATGGTGGCAATTAATGGACCAGCTGTTGGGCCTTGCGATGGTCCAGGCAATGGTTCAGACTGTCCTCCAGGACTTGGTTTGAGCAGTACACCCAGTGGCCCTTGTGATGGACCTGGCAGTGGTCCTTGTGGTTGTCCAGATGATGGACCAGTCTGTGGTCAAGGCTGTGGTCTGATTGGGGGACCATTGTTCCTTGCAATGGTCCAAATTGCGGTGTAGATTCACGTCACACGCAACTTTGAATCATCTGTACCAGCCCTGAAACACACTGTGAGCCGATTTGTTGGCTCTTAATCTGCTGCGAGCATAGAGCAATGGCAGCTTCACTCTAAACACGAAGCACACATTAAAAAGCAGTATCAGTAATATGAACGGTATGTGGCCGCTTTGGCGGTTAATCGTCTGCAGCAGTCTCCGCAGTCGCCTTCTTGAAGAAATCAACTTCACTTGAGCTTGAACAGAACCTGGAAGGCCCAAAACTTTTTGTAAGGAAGCACTGTTCTTCATAAATTAGTTTTTTTTCCCCATGCTGTGTCACATCAAATATACTGCAGAAATTGAGGAGCAAGAATATTGAACCGCCATGAATAAATAACGGGGAAAATAAGAACATTAAATCAGAGGTTTTCAAGAGTGGATGACAGGTTGGGCGTCTCAGGACTCTGTTGACAGAAGAGCCTTCATACAATGAGTTTTTAAAAGAGCACAAACTCGTACATGATCGAACGGTTTTCGCTGGACGTCCAAGTTGTGTTTTCTTGCAATTTCTGTCTTGCTGGCCTGCCAGCTATACATTTGTGTTTCCGCCCATCCCCAAGGACATTGTGGCAGTGGGTCTTTACCGTGTCTGTTGTGCTTCATTCCTCATGTGTTTTAGAGCACAAATGTAATTCTGTCCGTACCATTTCTCAGCGTTTTAAAGTGCCAATGGGCTACAGTAACACAGAGCATTTGTGTCATGTTAACATAGGGTTAAGGGGCACCACAGCAACATTGCTGTGAGGACAATTCGTGTGAACCTTCAACACATTGTGAAGAAACTCTGAAGATGCACCAGACCAATCAGCTTCTCCTTCCAGCAGCTGTTGTCTCAAATCTCTTAGCCCCACCACCAACAGTGACACGTGTCCTGCATGTTTTTATGTCATCCTCACACAAGGGTGCCCACCTCCTTCATCTCAATGGTCAATCTCTACGTTCACATTCTGTGGACGTTAGAGCAGCGTTCTGGAGAGAAAATGGATTTTTGTTTTGACGAAGGTCTGAGCAGTGGGGCTTTTTCACCAGGCCGATGTCCATTCTTCCCAGATGTTTACCTTGGCCCGTTTCTTTCGGCTCCCATTTGCCCACAAGTGGTCATTTCCACAGGCCGGCCGGTGCTCACATCCCATGGCGCCCGCCGATGGTAAATGCGGAAATGTGACTGTTTGCTTTCCATTATTCCTGGAACATCCGCGTCAAAAGCAAAGACAAAGACCACATTCTAGCAACTGTTTTCCATAGGCAAGTTTCTTTGTACCCTGAATTCATAAAACAGTCCCCAGTTGCCAGGTTCACCCTCATACACTGAAATTGTGTATGGTTTTTACTTGAAAGCTTCACACAGCTTTGTGAG
The DNA here is from genome assembly GCA_018136845.1 of Heterotis niloticus. Classification (NCBI taxonomy): domain Eukaryota; kingdom Metazoa; phylum Chordata; class Actinopteri; order Osteoglossiformes; family Osteoglossidae; genus Heterotis; species Heterotis niloticus. The sequence continues at coordinate 2,081,368 of CM030888.1, forward strand.
ATGCAAACGCAAACATGATAACTATGACCGAATTTCAATACCGAAGAAAACAGCATGCTGTCGATTTATTCGGAAAGGCAAACACATTTTTGTCATTCAAAGCTCACTTTCATACACAGACACAAGTCTGTGGAATAATAGGAATAAAAGGAACATAAGATGTGTCTTTGTGTGCCGTAGTCTCAGACCATACAAGCAACTCAAAATAAAGCATTCAGTTTGAAGAGATTTTATCGCCGTGTTGGTGTGAAACTCAATAGTTGCGGTGCGTAAGGATTTCTTGCACAACAATGGCAGGCTCGAGATACAAGCCAGGCACTGTATGCTTCCACCAAAATGGATTTTCCTTTGAGAAACCTTTAAAGCTCTCTATTTCTCTAATGAAGTTCTAGGCCTTGTTACATTTTTGTTGTAAATTTCCAGGTTATCATGTAGTTACGCCAGCTACTTATTTCAGGATTGCTCTTATGTGCTTTTTTTTTTTTGAATGACAGAACTTAAGAGACTGCCATCGTTTTTTTAGTCTCTTCATCCATTGAAGGGAGACATCAGAAAAAAAATCAAATTATGGTCATTATAAAAGAAAGCACTCGGGGAAAATTAGTACTTTTGTATACCATTGTTATGGTGTCATAGCCCACCGGTTTCTGCACAATAGTTCAAGAAGGCCTTTGAATGGTATCTTAGTCCAAATGGATTGTGGGTCTGGAAGTTAACTGGCTGATGATCTGAGCACATTAACTCGTGAATGGGCTCCTGATGAGTTCAAATGGATTCTGGACCCGTCATGTCCGCTCTGCTTTCCCACCTTGAGCCGTTTGTTTGGAATGGTCGCTCGGAGGGGTCTGAAATCGAACGTCAGTTTCTCCAAACCCCCATTTGTTGTGCATATTCAGTCCAGTTCTTCTAATGGGACCATGTAGCTACTGTATGTGTATGTGTGTAAGTCATTGATGTACTGCATGAGCTCTTACAATAATAACTACCAGAAATGGTGGTACAAAGCAAAAAAAGTTTAATTTGTCTGCTGCTGAATGTGCCTTCCGGTTTGTAGGTGGCGTTGGTAAATGCAAATGTAAACGTTGTAAAGCTGGTGCTCTACTTGTAATTTTGAAATTTTTTTTTTTACAAAATAAAGTTTTTACTAATGCTGTTTGATGAAACTACTTGTACAAGTTAGCTGATGAGCGAGGTGGAAACTTTAGTTAGATGATACCTGTCTGTAAGAATATGCCTGCCTGGAGAATGCCCACAGAATGCCCTAGTGCCCTGTGGAGCTGAATCGGTTCTCCGGCAGCACCGGCACCCTCAGCCTTTGCTGCACGCCCTCTCCCCGTCCGTGGCAGCGTGTGTCAGACATGACACGCAAGGCCCTGGGGCCGTGCGCTCTCATTACTTCTGTTCTGGGGATAAAGGCCACAATGAGAACAACGTGCGTTTGTTTCTACAGTAAGCATGCACTCCAGGCAGCCACCTTCTGAAAGTGTGTATCAGCGTGCAACACCCCCTCTCGCCCACCGCACACCTCCTGGGTTTGCCCACATCCAGAAAGGGTGCGACCTGTGACCTGGTCAGCTGACTGACATCCTCTGAAGGAAGACCAGGGACATCCGATACGCCCCCTCCAAATGCTCTCTAAACAAAGCCTGTTTTTCTTGCAGAAGCCATCAGAACGTGATGGATTGTACCCCGCGCACAGCATTGCACGCTTTTCCTTTTCTCCGCCGACTCCCCTAATGTTTCAGAGGGTTCCCTCAACTCCGAGACTTCCATGGAGAAATTGTACTTATTATGCTTTCTCATTTGACTCTCAGTTTGCCTGAGCAGTGAGCAAATTTTTGATAGTGCTTTTCAAGCATAGTGCCAAACAAGCGTTCAACTCAACTCGGCACGGCCGGGAATGCAGCCAGGAATTCAATCCTAGATTCTGGGGGATTTCTTAGTATTGCAGAGTGGAGTACCATTTCGGTAACACATTTTGCCGTTTCATCCTGCATTGTGCATCGTTTTTTTTTTTTGTTGCCATGTTGCATCTGATGATTGATGCTTACAGGCCGTGAAGGGGTTTGACGCCATGGCAGGATTCCCATTTGTCTTCGTCACAGGAGGCTTTCCCGCTCCCGCAGCCGTCATTCACACTCTCCAAAGTAAGCATCACGGGCTGCTCTGCGAAGGCTTTGGATCATCTCCACTGTCAGTCGTGACTAATGGTGCTGTCAGCCGAGGGTCAGGACCAGCTCTGCTCCTGCTAAAAGCTAATTTGCATACGCCATGTGATGCTATGTATATAAATACTTCATCTGCGCACTTGAGGTGGCAAATATTTTCCAACATCAAATATGCGGGGGGAAGAAGAGAAAGTAATGGTTTGCAGAGTTCAGATTTGACAGCAACCTCATCCTAAATGAACCTCATCAAGCCGTGGCCTGCTTGCTAAATGCAACCGCGTTAACTTATGAGCTGGTACTCCAGGAAATGGGGAGCTGAAAGCCGCTATTACAAGATTTCCCTGTTAACAGATGGCTCTAATTCTGCGTAAGAAATGACTTGCAAAAGGTAGCTGAAGGTGCACCGGGTTTGCGAGCCTGAAAAGGGAAGATTGACAGAGAAATCTCAGCCACAGTTACTTGCCAGGAAGCCTGGTATTTTGAAAACGATGCTTATGTTGGTTTTGCGTTGATGGTCTAGGTTTCCTGAAATATCAATCTCCACCGCTCTGAAATTTTGCTTCGATAGGTTTCAAATGGTTGGTTGGTGGTTGGGATGCTGCATCTGCTCTCTGTTCCTGAGAGAGGGTGTGTGTATGATGCTGCATGGAGGTGGAGCATAGGTGACTCATCAACCAGAGTCAGCAGAAAGACCCCAGATACCATTTATTTCCTTTTCCTATCCAGTGGAGTCCATTTAGGCACAGTGGATACATTCAGGGACACGTCCTGCACCATCACCCTCCCAAGTCATACACTGGAACTGCAGTTGTGTTGCATGTGACACACTGGGGCCTGCAGCTAAAGACCATCGGTGAAAAGTTGGATGCCGGAATCAGTCCCTTGCAGATAGTTTTCACAGTTCCAGAAAAAATAACTTTCTGACACATTTCAGAGAATAGAAAGCAAAAATGAATTCTGTCTTGGTAAAAGTACCCTTAGTGTGCATGTTGCATTGTTCCGGTGTTTAGGTGGGTAAATGTGTGCAGGAGGTTTAGCATATCTATTGTTAGTCATCTTGGATAAGATATAAGCATAAGATGTTGTCTTATTTTAAGACTTGATGCTTTTGTTTATCACTGTATTGCTATTCCAGAAGTACAGATGGTCCCCGTCCTACAATGGGGTTACGTTCTAAAAATAAACCCATCGTAAGTCAAAAATGCATTTATTGCACCCAGCCTACTGTCATGCCTGTGGCTGCTTCAGCCACGCCCCCTTCTTCAGACTGAGCACTGACTGGTTGACTGATTGGCGTAGGAACCAATCATGGACGGGATTTATTTCAAACCCGGACTGCCTGTCAGCGCTCAGTTTCCGCTGCCCCTTGGGAACTCTCCTGCAGTCACTGTCTTGCTAAGACCTTGTATTTTGTTTATTTTGAATTGTGGCCTCTTCCATTTTTGTTTACTGCAAATCGTTAACGTTTAGCGCTAGCTCCCAGCTAAAGGCAACACTATTTGTCGAAAACAATACTCAGTAAAGAGTGAAACAGAACTTCAACTTATTACCATGGTGTCTCGCAGTTGCTTCCACCCACCCACGCTATAACACCTAGCAAACATCATAGCCTAGCCTATCGTAAGTCGGACCATCGGGCCACCTGTATTAGCATAAAGCCTGACCATGTGCTGCAGCGTTATTGACATTTTCTGTGCCATCTCTTCCTTCCTCATGGAACTGTTTGACCTTCCATGTTAGGCTGAGTCAGCAAGTGTTATTCAACAGGCAAATAAAATATTCCAGTTGGACCATCAGGACCTTAGCCTTGCTTATGTGTAATTACGGACAGGAGAGAGTACCCTGCAAGCCAAGGCTCCCGTGTCGCATTCTGGAAAAGGAAATTATTGCACTTATTAACCCAACAGGGATGAAAAGAAACTGAAATTGCAGGCTGCATATCATTTCCAAGGTTAAAATGCAGAGATGCACAAGTGCTTAGGGATGCGATAATTGTACCTTTTAAAAGTACACGTTTGAAGTCTGCTCTTGCAGCGAAGACATTCAGAGAATGATCCCAACAGATGGTTGGGTATATGGAGTTGGTGTTTGTGTGTGTCGGGGGGGGGTGCGCTGAGGATTTAAAGTTTATGGGGTTAAATTTAGGTTCTCATTGCAAGCCAAAGTCGCCAGCGAGCCACTGATATGACTGCTGTTCATAAGCAACTCTTCTGCCATGCCTCTTAACTACGGTCTCTTTTCCAGGGAACACTGATGATCACCTTTGACCAGCAGTCTTGTGGTCACTGTGCATCAGCAGTCACCTAGAGGAGTCAACAGGTCAACAGTATATAGGCTGACCTGAATCTCTTACACTCCTGTTTGTTATACAGGGTGGGGTAGAGACTAGCTGAGGTGCAGAGGCTTTTTCCCCAGCGGTTAAAAATTTACTGGATTGTTCAGTGTGCAGCTTTGATTTGTGTGACACCATCCCACGGAATGCAGAATATTGAATATATGTAGGCTTACGGAAGCGCTCGTCGGCATTCCATGGTCAGAGCTGTTTTTATTGTAGAAGAAAGATCACACACAGAGAATGGAGTTGCTCACTAGATCTCATCCTTATGGGCATTTTTGACAGCTACTAGTGGAAAAAAAGAGTTCTTCTAGCCATGATATGTCTGTGGTTCAAAAGTGTTCTACATCACAAGTGGTTTCCTCTGTTATAGCAAAGTACTACTTTGACCTTCTCTGCCCTGAATTTTACTCAATTTTACCCAAAGGTCCTATGACTTTGCATTTCAAGTCATCAGACGCATTGTGGGAGGTTTCTGCTGGTCTCCCCTTGTTTTAAGACACCACAGTTGAAAAGTTGCCCACAAAGATCGCAGGAAGCCTGGACGGCAGTGGTAACTACAGAGATTCCATCCTTCCAACGGTCAGCATGTCTGTACATCTGTCATTAGCCATAACACACATTTTGGGTTGTAGATACAAGCCGTCATTCAACAGACCCTCCTCTCAGGGGACATATTCATTTCAGCAGATGTGGGGTTACACGTTACAACCATCATCAAGTCATCGTCCCCTTTTACTTCTTGCAGATTAAATTCACAATGATGGTTCTCGGCGGGAGAATTCACATGGTGTCACAAAGCTTTCTTAAAAGTTTAAAGAATTTTATCAGTCGTTGCAGCAGCACCCTTCACCCCAGCTGAGGACATTAGGATGGAAGGCTGTCATTTTGACATAATCCAAATCCTGGGAAGAACTCCTTCTGTTCCTGCATCCTTGACCGAGATCCTCAACCTGAATTCCTCATCAAAAGCGGTCAGTTTCACTGCAGGCTCCTGCTGCAGAAGCAAACACCAATGTCTGAAAGAGATCTTTTCATTATCACATAGATTTGTGAATTTCCTGGCTCTAGATTTGCTAAGAAGTGATATTTAGCATTCAGGTGTGTTTCTTTAAGTTGGCGTGGTTGTCTGGTAGGAGAGGGACCAGCTGAGTTGAACTGACAGCATTGTCAGAGGGGGTCTTCACCTCTCCTACCTTTAGCTGCATTCTCCATCTCTGGGTTCTGTAAGGCATTTGCATCATCGCCAAGCCTCTCTTTAAGCTTGGGAACCATCGTACTGTATCGCGACCTCCGCTGTCAAAAGACTTCTGACTTGATCTTCGGTTTTTAGTACATTTCCATTGATGGGTTTTTCACGGGGGAAAAAATGATGTATTCCAGCCTCACTCTCAGACGCCCTTGTTAAGCAGGCATGAGGGTCGGGCTGTTAGAGATTGCTGATTTAGTCATTACACCCATCAAAGAGTCAAGGCACCCGTACAACAACTTTGGCTATCGGTCAGCTTGTTATTGATCTTCACCATAAATGTGTATTTTCTGTTTTCAATTTGACTGCAGCCACATGCGTAGGGAGGGTAATTGCTGTGCGGAGCAGTCGTCCTGGGTTTCGGGTAACCCACGCTCAGGCCTGCCAGTGGAAAAGGCATTGATCTCCTGAGGTGATGAAAGCACTTTTCGTAGGCCTCACTTCCATGCTCACAATGCCAGTTTCCACGGCAGAGGGCTCTGCGAGAGCGCAGGACCTTCTGCGTCCGCCACTACAGGCGTATCGATATCGCTTCTTTTTTAGCGGACCTTTTCAGTACAGCAGAACTAAGCCAAATGTTTATCCTTAATGTGCCGTAATGGGCCCATCTGAAAGCCAATCCTCCTAGTTTCTCGAAGTCACTAGAAAAACAAGGAGCAACCAAACCTGGCCACCAAAACCAGAGCCATACTGAAAGCACATGACATATCATTGGGGAATGACGGTGACTAAACGCTCGCAGTTACGGGGGGAAAAGAGCAGGTCATCTGGCAGAGAAAGATGTGCGTATTCCTCCAAGGCTGCATCAGGAATGCAGGAATTCAGAAATTGCTTGCAGGCATTTGAGCAGCATGAAAATGTATCACTTTAACTATTTCCTTAATAACCTGCCTAAAATCACAGTTTAATAATAAGTGTCATTTGTTATGTTGTATTTACCAGGTTAATGAACAGTGCCCCTCGTGAAATTCTTTGCAACTCGCAGTGAAAAATTTTGCCCTCCACTGCAATAATTAACATTAATAGAGAACATAGATTTTTTTTTTTTTTTTTTTTTTTAACCCCGGCTTCCAAATCTTGCATTAAGAAGCAGGAAATGACATGCAGCTAAGAAAAAAGTCGCATCTGTTCTTTTTCAAGAAGAACGTTAGCTCACAAAAGTAGCGATTGTGAGAGTAGTGAACGTGAAGAGGACGGGGGAAATGGGGAGAATGATTTGTCGTGAGCGAGGAGCTCCTGTGTTTTCTTGTCATCCACGCAGGCCGCGTTCACCAGATGGTACCTCTCCGGCACCACCTGGGTCACCGGTTCCCGTGGATCATCGTGTCCGCGCTCCTTTAGCCCGGGATGCCGACAAGGAGCGGTTGATTTCATCACGGTCCACCCTTAGATTGAACACGGTGGGGTTTGTTCTGGAAGTTTCTGCAGCAGCGTGGCTTAAGTGGCCTCCTTGCAACACATCTGGGGGCATTGCTGGGCAAATGAGTCCCTGCGTGGATCAGCCCCGGTGGTACCCCCTTTCCAACGCACCACCGTCCAACGCAGAGTGGTTCTTCGCCACCATTTAGTCACCTGTTTCCATGCAGATATTTTCGATTGGGACTTTACTTTGCGTTCAGAAAGTACGTTTTGCAGAAATTACCTCTCAAAAGGACCGCTTGAATAAAGAAGTGTCTACTGACTACGGACCCAAGTCTGTCAGAATAGTTTCCACCGCCTCGCAGACACTGTATGCATCGCAGAGCTATGCACAGGAACACGGTTTAACCAGTTTAACCTTCAGCAAGGAAGGTTACTCCAGGGTAGCAGGGCTTAGCAGTGGTATGAAGAAATGGGTCCTGTGATTCACTGCTAGCATTCAGTCACTATCGGCAGGGATTAGTGGTGACACACAAGGACCACTGCTGCCAAATAGTTTTCTTATAATGTGGGCTGACGGCATAGCTCGGCTCCTTCATGCCAGTAACTGATATAAAGCGAGCAGCAGAGCGCAACCAGAGGAGCCAGTGCCCTGGCACTGTGCTGCGCTAGGGACGTGGTTTGTGTTACACCACATGCTTGCTGCAGTGGTCCACTACAATGCAGAGATGTCCCATGCGCTGCTGTTGGGACAAAGAAATTAGACCATTGTTGAGGAACGTGCACGGTTCTGCTCAACTGTGGTCCATGGTTGCTTGTAGGGGAAAACAGGTTGTCTCAGTCGGGTTCAACCTTGGACCCCTGACACTGTAAAAACAGGGTTAGGAAGTACTTGGTCATGGTTAAGTCTGGCTGTGAACCGGATACACAGAGCAGTAAACACGGTCATACTTGAGTAGCGGTTCTTGACGCTATGAGAAGATCACATGGTTGAAGGTTTAAGATCGGTGACATCGAAAAAAAACACTCAAAACTGATCGGTTGACTGCCGAACTCGGCTTTGCAGCCAATCATCAGAACGTAAGTGTTTGAGCTACAAATCTTTTCTTGTATTTCAAGCACACGAAAGCAGCCAAGGATCAGCAGCAGAAGAATGCCTGCGGTCACCATTGACCGTGACACCAAGAACCGAAATAACAGGACATTAACACCAGCGCGTGGAGTCAACAGTCGGCAGCAAACTCGACACGATGTGTATAAACAGAGTATAAGGATGCCTAAGTAGTCCGAGTGATCCCGGCAAGACTGCGGCTTCTTCCACGAACCCTTAGGAGCAGTGTATCTGGAAAGTGAAAAGCCATTTGGTTTGGCACAAGACAAACAGAAAATGCTCTCATTGTTATGGCCTCCCGCAGCTGTTTGTGTGTCGATGGCCCATTGTGCGTAGCTGCGCGGGAAACTGATTGTGTATTTCTAACTTTGCAAGCAAAGAATGGGCACTAATTTCTTTTTTAGTCACTCCCTCTACGACTTTTCAGTTTCTGGGAAACGGTACGGAAACATAGACCGGGCCGACTTTACCCTTCGTGTCCTCACAGTTCACAATCCCCATCCACAAGCGAGGAGGCCCTGAAACAGCTGTGGCCAAGACTAACTGTAGAGATGCTCCTTCTCTAATAACAAGCAGCCTTGCAATAAACAGCGTGCAGTATCTGCCAGCAACATGCAGCTCAGCCTAACAACTTTCATACTAAGTGCATAACTTGTGTTCATGTATTTATCTATTTATTCATTGTCATACAGTACATTTGGCCTGAATAATTTAGCTCATTTCCATATTTCCTGTTACCGAGTTCCTCTGTTCGGGGTATCTGTGCTCTAATGACTCATTCGGTCAGCCCAGCAGCAGTGTGAGCGAATGTCGGCGTCTGTACTTTGTGCCGTACCGATTCAGATTAGGTCCCGAGGAGGCCGGTGATCTAATGAGACTGTCTTTTGGGAAGGGGGGAGCCCAGAGGACAGGTCAGTGTGGAGGAGTGTAGTTGCGCCGAAACTTGGCACTCAGCTGTGCGCTTTTGTTTGGGTTCAAATCCCGTAGGCCCCACCACCTCTCTTCCTTCTCATCTGTGTCCTATTCCTCGCCTCATCTGCTCATGCCAAGACATCGTTCAGTGAGGCTTCGGTCGTATGGCTTCTTAATAAGTCCCAGACTGCCTTTGGAGTGCTGCATCTTGCTTTATGAAGACATCAGAGTAAACCTGTAAACACCTCGGTGAATAATATCCTTGGCTGAGACCAGGAGTGCGTTGGTGCAGTCCGTCTAACTCCACAATTATCGGCCTGTCGGCTGCACGAAAGTGTTCTCAGGCACGATGAGTTGAATCTGAAATCGTATTTCAGTGATTCGCAGACTTGCCACAATGACTCTTCTGAAATGGAGAGAAACTGATTAATGTTCTCCATTGTGTGTCAAGCCCAAGTATGTAGAGAAACCGCAGAAACAGAGAGCTCTGTAGAGAACTGCTGCTGAAAACTAGCGTAAATCAGACCCTTCCTCAAATACAGCTGTCTTTTCATGGCTGATTGTTGCAAATATACAAAGCAATGTATCACATCAGCTTGAATATAACATATGTATGCTTAATTTGCATTTTTTCATATGTCCATCCATCTGTCTGTCTACCCATCCATTATCAATAGACCATTGATGGAGTGCCATTGAATAGCCAATGCAGTAGTACAGTCCTGTAGTACAGGTTGTGTGGCACTGAGGGAAAAACCAGAGCAGTCAGAGGTAACACACGAGAACTGAGAGAGAATGTATTTATTAATTTGCTATTGCATTACTTTAACTTTTACTTTAAGTGGTTTTAAATAAATGAAACAATGGCTAGGAGCTAAATGCTAAACTGGGGTGCTCTTCCCCTTCAAGGCCTCAGAGTAGATTGTGGAGTTACAGATATGAAATAAAGCACTCTTTTGTGCAGATTTGCAAAAAAATCAACGGGAACTCACATGAAACTGGGAAATCGCATTTAGTCCCTGCGTGTCTTACATTGCTGCAGCGCAGGCCAGCACTCCTCACTATGATTTACCCCCAGAGAGGGAACCATGCATGTGTTCATTTAGCAGTTCTGGCAGAGCTGCTGGGTTTTGTATGAACTTATGTTTCTGTAGTAAAGACTGTTTAAATTATCCTATTACAGGCATTACTGTGCTAACCACATTCAAAAACAAAACTACCTTTGTAACGGCTTGGGTAGGGATTTAAAGATGAAATCAGGTTGACTTTTTGTTGGCTAAATCATTTTTGAGGAAGGGGAGAAATATTTTAATAGATCTCTCTTGTATTTGGCACAGGTTGGGGCATTTTTGATTCTATCAAATACATAGTGCTAACAAAAGGACTCATACTATGAAGGGGATCCCAATACCTACCTAACCTTCACCCTAAGCCCCATTTTACCTTATACTAACCCTCAACCACTATGGAAACCCCACAGTCAACCCACAGCAAGCATATCTAGCTACTATGGTTTGTATCTCCCTAAAACCGATCTAGCTAACTACAAATCCAAATATGGCATAGCGAAGTGACGGTGCAGTATTTCATAGGGGTTGTCAAGTGGGCACGTTCCCTTGTAGGTGTTTCATTGAGTTAGGCCCATGACACCTCCAGAAAGCTCAACTGCTGCATGTTGTTAAAGGGGGTGCTAAGGCTGTTATTCACCTTAGCACCCCTTCTAACAACACATCCACTGCCCATTCTGCTACTCACTACTCGTGCGGAAGAAACTCCTTTCCTATCTTCTTTATCACTCTGTTAAATCTATGCTTCGCATTAACCACACAAACGCCGCCGCCTACTTTCATCGCTCAACTTCCATCCACACTGGTTCTTTTCCTGCATATCCAAAGACTTCCCTGCTCAGCAGCCTCTGTCATCTCCCTCACTGCTTGCCACAAGCTCTGTCCTGATCCCAAGTTCACAAAACAATGCTGTTGTTGACCGGGCTATAAAACCAAAACACCCCACTTCTACCAGCCTCACTCTCGCACTCCAATCCCACCCCTCCACCCCCACCATCAGCTCACTATACCTGAGTTTCTTCCTCTCATGCGCGTCATCAACTAGATTCTCCCACAGGACCATCAGCTCTAAAACATACACTGCCTGCCGGCTTACTGACCACAGTACCACATCAGGTCTCAAGTAAAGTTAATGTAAATTGACTGGAGCTGAAGCTGATCTAACACTCCTGATAGCAGAGGGGACCATTACTGGGCTCCTGTTGCTTCTCTGTCCTGTCTCCTCCAACTGGATCCCAGTGAGTTTCTGTGATTTCATTGACATGGGGAATTATTTCAAGAGGATTAAGCTGTTTTTATAGGAAAGCATACACTCTAATTGTTACATACCTCCAAGTGATCTTATCACAGGAAGACATCTGCAGTCAACCTCACTGAAGTTCTGATCGGCTGATGCCACACATCTGATGTCTGTCCGTCTGTTGGGAAAAGGGGAACCAGCAGATCAGAGTTCTATTTGCAATTTCCACTGTCAAATCCCTGGAAGATCTCCTGTTTGGGCTTGTTTTTCTGGTCCCCCCTACAATCCATGGTCTTCCTCTGTGTCAAGTGTTTTGTATTCTCATGTGAAAAATCAGTCCTTTGGCAAGATTTTAGCCTCTTACTTGTTTAGTGAATTTACTGCTTAAAAGTCATGTCTTAACAGAGAATTGCATACAGATGGTCCCCGAGTTACGATGGTCCAATTTTACAATGGTGCAACAGCGATGCGCATTCAGTAGAAACCATACTTGGAATTTGGAATTTAGATTTTTTCCTGGGCAAGCGATATGCGGTACGATATTGTCATGATACTGGGCAGTGGCACCAGTCCGCATCTCCCGGTCTGCCACGTGGTCGCTAGTGTTTATAACCGATATTGTGCAGTGTTCTGTGTCCCGGCATTTTTTTTGATACTCCCCCGTATCTATATTGTGTTTTGTGCATCTATGTCTATAAAGCACCCATCTGTGTCTGTGTCTCCTGAAAGCGGCATGAAAGCAGAAAGCCCGTAATGACCTTTACGGTAGGCTAGGCTAGGCTAGGCTATGATGTTTAGTAGGTGTTATGGTGTGGGTTGGTGGAAGCAATCGCGAGACACCACAGTAATAAGTTGAAGTTAAAACGCTTTACTGAGTGTTGACAAAGAGAGCCACAATTCAAAATAAACAAAATACAAGGTCTTACCAAGACAGTGGTTGCAGGAGAGTCCCCAGTGGCAGCGGACACTGACCACTGACAGGAAGTCAGGGTAGGAATTACATTTCATCCACGATTAGTTCCTACGCCAATCAGTCATTCAGTCAGTGCTCAGTCTGAAGACGGTGAGAGAGGCCGCTTACATTCTGTTGCTGAAGTGGCCACAGGCATCACAGTAGGTTGGGTTTATTAAATGTATTTTTGACTTACGATATTTTTGACTTATCATGGATTTATCTGAATGGAACTCCATCGTAAATCAGGGACCATCTGTATATGCCTAAATATGCTACTGTATACCTGTCTACACATGCATGGATTGTTTTTTATTCGCATGCCTTCTGTCTTATTATTTGGTCACCAAATTTTAATGTCTTATGTATGACTGTGAGATCAGATGGACTCAGAATACCGCAGCAAACAGCCAGTTTTGCCTGCAAGCAACAACGTGTGCAAGAGACAATTTTCTCTAATGTTTCTTTGTAAAGCTTTAGTGCTCTTTCCCCAGGCGTTCTGGGTCGCTCCAGTTGCTCGCCATACTGTACAATAAAAGACAATAAAATTTGAGGGTTCCGTTCGAATCCCTCAGAGCAGTGCGCTGCAAACAATAGTGTGGCACTTGTTGATAGCCTGCCACCATTCGTGCTGCTGAGCTGGAAAAAGTTGCTGTCACGTGCTTCTATCTCGAGGTTCCTGGGAGGCCGCAGAGAGAATGCAGCTTTTTCAAGTATTTCAGGATCACCAGAGAAAGATGGCATCTTCACCTGTCAGTTCTACTAATTGAGCTGGGCTAGAAGCACAACTGGCTCATGGCTGGCAGTTTCTCCAAATTTCTTATTTTCGTTGTCGTCGTAGGCCAGAAACAGATGTGATGTAAACTGTTGGCTTAAAATCTGAGTAGGATTTTGTTTTCATGTCACAAATTTGCAGAGCAAACGAATATATGAAAATAAAGGCAGATGATTCCAATGTTCTCCCTTTCCAATGCTGAAAGGATGTTTTTGCAGTGAATCTGAAAGGACAGATTGATCTTGCTGATACGCTAATATTGTAATATTATAACATTTATGTGCATCTTTTGTTCTGTCCCCGGCCTTTTTTGCTTTCTTTTTAGATGAGAATCGGCTGTTTTTGGTTATCAAGTTATATCCAGCATTTGCTTCGGCTGGATGACAATTCCGCGGCCTCTGTCCTTACATACTGTGGCATATGAAGTCATTTCCAGTTTGTTCTGAACTGCATTCTTCTTATTAAACCCAGAGCATCCACTGAAACCAAATGAGGTTGCGTTAAACAAGGTTAAATAATTTTTATTGTTGAGTTTTTTTTAATAAATGAATGAGAAGTAAAAATAGACCACGTCAGATGAGAAAGTGTTGGGCAAAGCAGCCCCGCATTTGCTTTCACGGTCACCATGGTGACACTGCATGTTTTGCTGCGGCAGTTCACATTTATTTGTTATGATGCTGCAAATCACCTTAGATAAAGGCATCTGCAAAATAATATGATTCTGATCCTTGAGTCATGCCAAACAGAAAAGGATCACTGGCAGTGTGAGGAAAATCATTTAGCGGTGTTTTATGGATTGGTGGTTCTTGTGCTCCTGGCAAAAGCAGGTCTGGATTATGTCTGTGGCACAAGGGGGTGGCCTGTGAATATAATGAGGTTCATATGACTTTCCTCTGTGGGGAACATGGAAGCTACATGAGGGAGTAGAGGAATTAAAGAATGGCCTAATGGATGTGTGGTTCTTAAATATTAGTCGCGTTCGTCCTATTAAGAAATCCTCCATGGCTGCAGCAATGACACTGAGCTGGTGGGAAACACAAGACAAGCAATGCAAAGACTTGTCTGCATGATAAATGACACAATTAACAAAATATTATCTATTTACTGCGTAGTTGGGCATCCGTGAGATGCTTCTTTGTGTTCATATTCAGCCAAAAAGCACCAGGTCTCGCATTAAGTTGCGGGTATCGAAAAAACCTCGATAAACCTCACCACACAGAGGAGGTGCCAGAAAAGCAGTGGTAGAAAAGTGTGACGTTTCTCAGGACGCCAGCGCAGCCGCCTCGAGGTTCACCACAAAGCACGGGGCCGCACCCGCTGCGGTCGACCTTGTCTCCAGCAACCCGAGCGGATGTGATTGGTTTCCCACAAACCGCCTTTAAAGTCCTTCACAAGCCCGGACTTCCGGGTCTCATCGCGTTCTGTAAAATTTAACAACACTCATAATTGTTTTGCTGCTCTGACTGAGCGCTCACAGATTGATGCTGCTGACAGAAAGCGAGCAGCGGAGGAAATATCTCATTCGGTGCAGAAGAAAAGAATAAGTAAATGGTAGCAGCGCTGGGTTTCTTTCTGGGCATCTTTTGTTATTTCCCCCTAGCTTTCAGTACTTGAGAAACACGAACATCTCTGCAGGCTGGAAAAAGCAAAGCAGCTTTCTGTTTGCTGCTTTATGCAATATGCAAAATGTTTAGCTTGCCTTTTGGCAGTTTGGTGCTTCAATTTACATGTGCAGAAAGGCACAAAGGTTAATACTTTGTGAAGTGTGAATTGTCACGCGATGTCTGAAGTAACACACAAACTAACCGTTTTATTTCTGAATTTCAGGCCCTCCGGGAAAGAGAGGAAGGCGGGGCAGAGATGGTGAACCAGGTAAGCTTTTCGCTACATTTTAAATTATTTCAGATATTCTCAAATATTTATATTTTTAAATTGTATTGCTGCATTCCATGCAAAGATAAAGTTGTTCGGTACTGACTGCTTTTTCAAAATACTGTATATTTGTACTGCAGTAAGTGTGTAAGGAAAACTATTTAAGGGAGCTGATCTTAAAAAGGAACCCTTTTTGGTTTTTTTAACACTAACTGGTGAATTTCAGTCTATGATTTAACTAATGCAGATAATTCCAAATAGTGCACTTCAGTAACTGAATTTTGTAATATGCATAAGGATAGACAGCATTTAAAAATTCCTATCCATAAAGAGTTCTCTGCTTTACAGTCAAGACTTCAGGGAGTTTTAGAAACTGAACTGAATTGAGTTTGATGAAGCCCATTAAACCCAAGCTGATTTTCCGAACTCCATTGCAGCGTAGGCGATGGGCCCGCTCGTATGGCGCTAGCCCTCCCTGGGTGCGTGTTCTACCTCGGTCCACTCCGAATGCCAGGCTCAGAAAAGCATCTCGCCCGGGTGGCTGACCTGCCGGTTTCCTTCTTTTGACTTTGCCTGTGCCTCTGGTTGTGTGCTGGGAGAAGGAATGCCAGAAAGCTGGTTAATGGAACGAAAATGTATACATCCAGTAGCTGTTGCATCAGTAATGCAATGCAAGACCTAACAGATGCCGGTTCTGTGTGTTCTGTGCTCACGCCATTGTCAAGGCATTCGTTGTCAGATGGAAGGTGTTCCAGCCACAGGGGAAAACAGGAGCCAACTGAAATAAGAACAGGCGTTTGGCCCCTTCATCGAGGCTGAAAGCTCCAAGTTTATAGTCATGAGATAGTGGATTTGAAGATTCGACGCTGTTACGGCATTTCAGCAACTTTTCAGCAACTTTACAGTGGTAGGAGTGATTGGGGGAGTGCGGGTTGTAGAGTCCCTGGTGTTTGCACCGTAGATCCTCTGCCAGGGACATTTTACGAGTTGTCGGTGGTACCGAGCGCATTTCTAGTTTGACACAAGGGCAGAATAAACCTCTGGGTTTGGTTTTCAGCCTTACCTCCTTTTATTTGCATACTCCAGCATGCAGCTTTTCGTCCGAGTGATGAAAGAATGTAGAAAATCTCAGCCAGCCTCAAGCTCGGTATCCAGTTTCAATCAGGCACTTTGAATGTGAGTTTGCAGTACATTTTAACTCCATTATCAACACCATCAAGTTTATTGAGCTTCTTGGCCAAGAGCTTGGAGCCGTTGAACTGCACGATTTTGCGGTTTAACGGCATCCGGCGAGTGACGAACGCAAAACTGTGCACAATGGCCCGAGCTGTCCTTCACCCTGCCTCTCAGACATCTGTTAAAAAACTGTCTGCGTGCAGAAAGTGATGACAAAAAAGCAACAATCTGTTCCTTTGTGCCCCGGCGAGAACCTCATCCAAGAGTCGGTATGACGTGACGGGGTAAAGACCCCCAGATCGGCAATATGCGGCCCAGACATCGACAAGCAGCATCCCAGAGCCCGAGGCCCCCGGCACAGCTCAGGACACTGTTCCTGCAGCCCCCCGCCACATAAACACCCACTGGCAGGAAACAGGTGTTCGGCCTGAGCACTCGAACTGCCGCAAATGTCCATGTTGGCAGTACCTTTCAACAATTCCTGCAGCACCTGGACACGTATCTGGGCCACTGGTTCAACCTAGAAGCACGCTCGGCAACTGCTGAGTTAATGGCCACCGTTGCAGTGCTTTGCTTCATCCATGTGTATGAAAAAATGCCCTTGGAAAACTTTTACAGGGTGCCTCATAAATAATTTCCCACCCTCCACATGAAAGTGTGCACTACATGTCTTTGGTCTATAAAGCCTGAATGGACTCAGGTCCGCAGACCTAGGGGTTCTATGCTCAATTTATCAACGGACATGAAAGCAAGGAGGAGAAAGTAAGTCATTTCCTTGGCTGTGCCTTTCATCCCCGCTCCCCGGTCATTCACACAGACTGACCGCAGACCCAGGCCCTCCTCTCTTAGAGTTGGAGAGTTTCCATTGTGAGGATGCAGCCCAAACCGTGGTTAAACTGGCCGCTTGTCTGAGAAAGCAAGGTGAGCTTTCATCTGGGTTCACCAGGCCTGTAGAAACAAACCAGTTGATGGAGAAAAAGGTAAAACCCCAAGGTGTTTACCAAGAAGAGAAGCGCTGGCCCTGAACACTGGTGTTCTCAGTGAACCGGATGAAAAGGAAGACTGTTGTTGGCTTGACCAGTCTTCCCTACCACATGCTGGTCTGATGGCGGCCAGTTACCGTGCCGGACAATGCTCTTCTCTGAGCAGACCCATGGGTGGTCAGCGGGTGCTCGTGCCAATATTTGTGCAACTTCAGCAACGTGCGTATATTGGAAAAATAACCAAGCGCAGAGAGAGATTAAGGACAGTGCTTGCGAAGAAATAAATATGGTTTGTGCGGCCCTCGCAGCTGTCGGCATGAAGCGGACGCGCCATACCTTGTTGTCATTTTAGCTGGCGATAATGACAAACGTTGGTCATGTGACCGGGGCAGCCGGTCATAAATCCCCATAAGCATCTTGGTGGCACTGAGGTGTTGAGTGATGGGCTGAAAAACCCAGAAGACCCAAATAATGACAAAACAGCCAAGGGGAGCTGAAAAAGTGACTTGGAGAATGCACGTTTGTGCAGCTATTGTTCATACTTTTCTGCAAAGCTGGAGAGGTTTGCAAAGTGAGTTATTCTGATTCACCCATTTATGCAGAATTGGAATTTTCCTGGAGAAATTCAGGGTAGATGCCCTCATCTGGGGTTCAGTACCAGGATATGGATTTGAACCCAGGATGTACAGATTGCAAGGAGACAGCTGTAACCACCACACCACCTACGTTCCCCCTTATATGCGGCCAAAGTCAGGTTTGACCACTTAGCTCCAGTAATTCCTCTTTGTTGCCTCCTCCATCGTGTTCTGCGGGGGGCTTAAGAGATTTACGCTCCTACCCTCCCATCACACTCATTAAACGCGCCCCTCCCCCTCGCGTGTGCGCCACATGCTAACAGCATGGGGGGGGGGGGGCAAAAAGCACGCTATAATAAGTGGCTTCACTCAACAAACCGTAAAACGGTGGCATTGAAAGCGCCAGGCACATGTCTTTGAGGAGCAGCTGCTGGAACGATTTGCGCTCTACCTAACTCAGAAATAAGCAGAAGCACACAAAAAAGGGCTCATAAAAAAATCCACGCTGGGAGTGGCTCTGCTTCTCTAAAGGGGGCCGATGCTCCGGACTCATTTGGGAGGCCTTTGATAGTTCCACTGGCCCACAGCACAATGTAACTGGAAACGCTTGCGAGCGTCACCTCACAAAAAAGTGACAGTTTCAATAAGCCGCGAGCCTGCATAACAAGGGGCCTGCGGATGCTTCCGGAAGGCGACTTAGTCGACCACTAGGCAAGCTCATTGTTGGCAAACACTACAGTAAGAGGAGACAGCGATGAGCATTCTGTCACGTTGCCAAGGGTAAATGCCAAGGGTATAAATACGCCTCTTATTTTGCACTTAAGTGGAAATGTAATGCTAGCAGACTTTAAATCGGGAACCTTGAAACTTAGATTTCCGGAAGCATTTACGCTTTTTTCACTCCGCAGGTATGCCGGACATGAGCGACACGCTATATTTACCGAGGCATTTAAGAGAAAACCAGAGGAGCTGTTAGACTTCCTGTTGTTGTGTCCCGTGTGTCACGTGTGCTTCCGAATGTTTGTACGTCGAATGTGCCATTAATGTTTTATTTTTTGCAAATGTGTAACACGTTTCCCTCCTTGTGTTTATTTTCTCTTCAAGGACCTCCTGTAAGTACCCTGGCTGCTTGGCCGCATCCAACCACCGTCTGTGTGAGTCATCTTTGGAAGGTAAAAATCTCAACCAGAAATAAAATAACGGAACAGAAGAAAGTCACGGAAGCCAGAATTTGCCGCACGTTTATTTTCTAACGTGTGCTACCAGGTAATAAATAAACAACAAAGAATAGTTTAGCAAAATGCAACAAAACGTAGTTTCACATGGTCATAAACATAATGCAGTGAAACGCGGTAATCCGACCATATGATTCATTTTTTAAAATCTACTCAAACGTAGGCCTTTTTCCTCATCACAAAGAACATGGTTTTCAATAAATTTGTTAGCCAGGCCCACCACTAAAGAAGCATCTCACTTCATTAAGTGCGTGGAAACCATACGTCGGCCTCTGAGGCAGCACGGAGTAGCATGTGGAAAAGCCGAGGACACCGATGGGCCTGCGAATCACTACCAGGGGTCTTTTGCTGTGGCCTGTGGAGGGTCACGTCAGCCATTTGTGCTCTGCTAAATCGATTTATGGCGTTCGAGGACCGTGCGATTAAAAAGGTATAACGGCATGTTCCTCCGAAGCCATGAAAGCAGGAAGTTAATCCATGCTGCCCTCTCGTACCTTCAGCGCAGCCCTTCTGGGTGGGACTGGCACATTACCGAACGCAGGCGGTCCAAACTCTGTACTCTCAGCCCCACGCACAGCCGGACCAGGGTAAAACCCAACATCATCCTGCACCTAGCCCATCCTCCATCTATGAGCATGGCGCTTAGAGGAGACTGGGTTCTGGGTTCAAAAGCATAGACATAGCTCTTCGACTGTGAAGGACTTTGCACTTAGAAAGTGGGTGTATCCCATGCATTAATGCCCAGTATATTTGATTACTTTTCCATGTAATAATAGAATTAAAAAAATCTGTTTCACTCAGTAAAGTTATGCAGAACGGACCAAGACAAAATGTCCTCTTCCCCCTTTATTTCCCATGGCACATTTTCAAAACAAAACATAAAGTGATTCCATTTCTGCATTCCTCATCTTTAATTCCTCTCATTCAGGAAAAATCCAGCACGCACTGTTTGCTGTGTTATCGCGCACCGAGAAAGCGGCGGAATAATTTATTCGCGTCCTTTCGGATCATTTTAATTATAACCATTTCATTCCTTATCATTTGGCTGAGCAGATCTGAGAGGAGACAAATCGTGCCGTGGATAGGGATCTCGTCTTATTATGCACATACAATCTGGAGACCTTGTCTAAAATTAATATTCTGCACGTCTGATAAGAGAAAAATTACATTTTGCTTCCTTTTCTTACTTCCTCGCCTATTCAGTGTTCCCCAGTAAATTTATGTATAGTGATGTGGTAGTAAACCATGAACCGCTAACTGAGGACAATGAACCCTTGCACCAAGCTTATATTAGTGATTCGGGGCAGCACAGGAGGTTCTGAATAAAAACAGATTTGTGGTGATTTTTTTTTTTTTAATTTTAATTTCTTTTTTGATTATTTATAGCATGGCAGCAACTGTCTAGCCATGATGGTGCCACCACGCTAAACCAACATTGGGGAAAACAGTGTTATTGTGCATCCTGTAAAAGAATCATAGCTAAATTTGCAGCGGAGACAGAGGAATGCAGGGATCATTATGGAATTACTGGGAATGGACTGAACTGTTTTAGTCCCTTAGACAGAATGAGACTGTTTGCCTCGGGCTTTGACGGGTCCTTGCGATGCTCTGGAGACAGAAGTATTAATACAGTCATAAGTGGAGATGGAAAACAGGGAAAATGCAATGAAAAATCCAGTACCATATTGTCAGGTTTTGTCAGTGAACACTGATGTAGTCTTTCCCAGTATTTAAAATACCAGCTTAGTCTTCAGGGCCTTATAATCCCAATATTAGAACAGCACTGGCATTATAAAGCAGTGTAAAGGGGTATTTAGACAAAGAGAACAAAGCTGCGGGTGGGTGAGGCAGCAGTGACAATGGTGAGAGGTGCCTCCTCATTCCTTCTGGCTGCTGCCAACATTTTTCCCTTTTGTATTGCTGTGTACTGTACAATGGGTCTGGTTACTTGGGCGATCCAAGCACTTTCAGGATAGAATAGTACAATATTTAGGGGAAAATGAAAATTTTGCTCCATCCCAGCTTGGTACAGAAGTGGACAGATTTACAGTTGTCGTGAGCTTTGCAGAGCTCATTTTGTCCAACTTCATTAGGGGAACTTTATAAAATAACACAAAGACCATCAAAGCACACCAAAGCAAAGCTGAGGCTCTTACTGTATAATGTGTAAGGGGTGAGTGGTGTGTTTGAAGCCTTGTGTCGCTATGCTGTGCATAAAAACGCATTCCGTTCCTTTTTCATGTTGTTTTGTCGACTTTATTTGCCGAGCTGCCGCAGCATCGCTGCTTAAACGAAGCGCGGAGCGTTTGCGAGTGTCGCCGTCTCTGCCCACAGCGGCCACCCAGGGAACATACACCATTTGGCACAAGCGATGCGTAAAACCTGATGCACAGAAGTCAAAAGGCGAAATGATGTTCCTCTCCCCTCACGCTAACTTCAGCTCCCGTCACATATTTAATATTTCACACAACATTGATTTGATTTCAGGGGGAAAAAGGGCTGTGAAAGAAGAAAATTCCTGAGTTGTGGAACTCTGAAGTGCTGCCACGGAGACGGAAGGATGGAGCCCTTCCTTTACACTCTTGGCGTTTGATGGGAACACGTGTGGATTCTGAAATGTCGGCGAGAACGATCCGTCGTGGAGCATTAATTATGCAGTTGTCTTGAAGGGATTAGAGATACAGGATGGCACTTGGGAGCTCCATACATAATTTAGCACATTTGTTAATAAAACATAAACCAGGTGGACTTTGATCTGTTCCATTCTTCTGCGGCCCTTTGACCCAGACCTACGTTTTGTTTGCTTCTTCTTAGCTCAACTTCCGCATGGAGTAAGACTGACTCTTTGACCCAGCTGTTTCGTACCGTTTTTGGCTCTAGTTTGCAAGGAACAAGATTGCTGTCCAAGGAGACAAAGACTCACACACCAAAAATGTGATGCATCATCTCATAATATTCCTCATGTTGGACTGCAGAGCACCTCCAAACCTGTAGGGGCGCTGCTGAAATATCCAGCTGCATACATGTTTTTCACTTCAAACATGTATGCAGCGGGATATTTTTCCTGTACTAATTTTTGGGCCGAAAACCAGTTGAAGAGTAGATTGGAATTCCTTTCTAGGACATAAGTTTAGCTAGAGATTACTCAAAATACTCTCTGCTCGCCCTACAGTGCTATGACTCTTTCGGAGCATGATGAGTCAGTGCCAAACTGATCCATTTTAATGACTGGATTTAGGACTAGAGTGCAGAGATGCTGAAAGACTGAGAATGTCCACACCCATGCAGCCCCCACCCCATAACCCCTCAGCTGTCAACCGAGCCAGAACAACGACTTGCTTTTGTTTTTTTTTGGGTTTTTTTGTTTGTTTTTTTTTTTAATCTAGAGCCTGCTAGAATATTTATACACAGCAGAAACATAGAGTCATAGCCAGTTTTTACCTATGGCGTGTTGCTCCTCAAAAGCCCAGTCTCCCCTTCTTTGCCAAAATTAGACCTGTTTTATTAATTTAAGGGGTCAAAATATTAAAATGTTAATGGTGCGGTTTGTGTTGACTCATAAATTATTGCTCTCGGGTGCATTAAGCGCTGCATTGCGGAAAGCCTTCATTTTTCATCTTATCACTTCATTTGCGGTGTCCCTTTCAGCTGCGTGCGGAACCAGGAGCGGCAGCATCACTCCCTCCAGGTCAGCCGCTAACCCACATCTTAACCAGCCTTCATGGTTATTAACTCACTCTGACCTGCTAGTTAAGCTGTGGCCCAGTGCCATTTCAGAAGTAGGAAACAGCATGACGTTATACAGCACTTTAATCTAAGAATGACTCCTTAAAGCTGAGTTTTGTTTGACTTTATATCCCTGTACCCTGTACAAAGAAGATACTCGAACACTCCAAATGATATTCAGTCTGAAAATAGCAATGGCAACATAGAAAGATGTGAATATTAATAAGGAAGAAATTTGTCTTTGCTCTTATGAACCCGAGTTAAGCAGCGGTCCAACTTATAGATCTGAAATCCCAAACATTCCTGTTGGTGAGCTTAGCATCATTTAATGTTTAACTTCACTGAAGGAATATTGTTTCGTGAGGCTTCAGCCTGGTTTGGGTTAACCCAGTATAACTCAACTGGACCCTAAAGCTGGTTACTGGTTGAAAACAGGCAGCCAGACCCAAGTGGAACTAAGGCTGCATCACATAAATGATTAAGAAAGAAGTACTTGGGTTCCAGGACTTAAGAGGTGAAGGGGTGGATACTGAGGAAGTAACCGTTGTGATGAATATGAGCTTGTGCCCCGGGCAGGCCACAGGGCATGGGGGGAGGCCAAGGGGGCAGCCAAGTGGGATGAGTGCAGAGTTGCATGAGGACATTGAAGAGTGAAGGAAGAGACAGCACCACACGGAGAAATGAAGCTTTGGCGATCGGTACTGACAGATGAGGTGATTATGGATGGATGTACCTGATGCTGTGCTTTCGAGGGAGATGCTCATCATTTATTGCTTTAGTAAAAATTTGATGGAACTTGAAAAGTTTCTGAAGTTTCTGCTGGGGGCCTAGGGCAGTGACCATATTCTGACCCTCGTGAGTAAAATGGTACCAATGAAAGAGCAGAGGAGGGACAAGCTCAAGAGTACAGGTGGTCCCTGACTTACGATGGGGTTACATCCTGCAACGTCTGTCTTGCCATGACCTCGTATTTTATTTCTTTTCAACTGCAGCATCTTCTGTTTTTGTTTATTGCCAATTGCTAATGTCTAGCTACCAGCAACGTACTTTGTTGGAAACAACACTCAGTAAAGAGTTTAACGGAACCTAAACTTATTACCTTGGTGTCTCGCAACTGTTTCCACCAACCCACGCCATAACATCTACCGAACATTATAGCCTAGCCTAGCTTAAAAGTCATTACAGGCTTTCCACTTTTGTGCCGCTTTCAGGAGACACAGACACAGATTGGCGTTTCGTAGACACGAAATAAAACACAACGTAGATATGACAACACAGTTTCAGTTGTATACACTAGCCACCGTGTGGCAGTCTGGGCTACCGAATGCATATCGCTGTCGCACCATTGTAAAGTCAAAAAATCGTAAGTCGGACCATCGTAAGTTGAGGACCATCTGTTTTGTGAAGGATCAGGGTGTGGAGTGTAGACCACATGGCGGCGAACTTGGGTGTTTGTCAATAGGAGGTGTGTAGATATCCCCGGGGTGTGTGCATGGTGCTTGTTTACTCTGTGATTGCCAGCATGCACAGTGGTCCGGCCTGCTGGTCCCCCCTCCTTTGTGCGGTACAGCGAGGTCTTGTGAACATGGTGTGTGAGAAGAGCCTGGCTTGGTCTTACTGCCATAGACAGGCATACCACAGCCCACATGTTGCCGTTGTAATGCCTCAGTTGTTCCACGCCACAGAGACGAGTTTCTGCAGCGACCTGCCATTCTGTCTGGCTGCCCCGTCAGATTTATTGCCCACTGACTGGAAGTAGCAGGTGCTCTCACAGTGACCTGATGTCAGGCCTTCTCCGGTGGAAAAAGAAACACATCAAAGCGTTTGACAGTCCAACTGCAGGCACCATAGTGTTTGACCTTCTTGTCCATCTAATATTGCAGCTCTGATTTCTACAGCGTGTTGACATTGTAGACAGACGGATTGGAGCACATAAGGCTGAAAAAGCACATTTAGAGGAACAAACTACTCTGCAGTCTGCAGGGGTGAAGCTGCTGGCTGCAATAAGGAGCAGAACAGGCATTCTCTGTTTTGGATGTTCTCAGCCACTTTCCTTATTGTTGGCTCATTTTGTTCCTGCACAAGGAAATGCATTTGTTCCTGAAGTGCAGCAGAATTACTCAGCAATGCAATGAGTTGGAGGGCTGTGCTGTCACAATAAGATATGTCAGTCTTCTGGTCATCATGGATTCTCTGCAGGACCTCAACCCTGCCGTGATAAGAACAGGGCCTCCTCACTCACGTTCTCTCCCGTTCAAATTCCACACCCTCGCCATCAGCCACCTCCAGTCACCCTGGGGATGAGTCTGACTGGCGGTCCGCGGGGGCCCCAGTAGGTTGTGGGGGGGTTTATGATGATGCGGCCCCATGCATGATGCTTTTTACACATTCTCCATGTTAAAGCCATTTTGGGCCAAACTAATTGTGATACATTTGGAATATGGGAAACAGATGCCATTCCCAAGTCAGTTTTCCACTGCGGTTTTTACTCAGGTCCCACCCCACTCCAGGATTCCTCGACAGGAACCAGCTACTTGTGGTAGTTGGTTCTTACCCATGCTGTTCTGATTACTGGCATCCTTCTCCTCACTTGGTTTCCCTCTCAAAATGTTCTCCTGGGGGCCTTTACAGATGATAGATGCGTCCGCTCTGGACGAGTAGATGATTAGATCCTTTAACCTCACGCTGTATCTTCATATCTTTAGAAATGAATTATTGGATGAACTCTCGCTTTATTATTTGCAAGGTCGCCGTGTCGTTTTTGTTTATTTGAATAATCCACAGCTCTCTCGTAAACACGGGTGACCACGTTTTCTCATAGCAGCGTTCAAAGGGAGCCCTGCGACGTGCTGCTTTGTACCACGCAATAAAGCGAAGGGCGAGGCCGGCCCGTGGAGCACATTGATCGCATGTGTCGGAGGCTGCGCCGCGAACTCAGCCAGCCGAAACGTGCCTTTGGTCCGCCAGGAGACGAGCAAATTGCAGCCTGTCCCGGAATCTCTAATCGGTGCCAGCGACGCTAAATGCCGTGGAGCGTTGGTCGCCCTCAGCAGGCGAGTGTTTGCTACCCAGGTTGGATCCATATGGTTTTCACGCTGCGAGAGAGGGGCCAGGTGTTCATACAGAGAAAGGAGGCCAAAAAGGTGCCCCGTTTATCGGCCAGTTATGACTCACAGTCCACCTGGCTCTGAGGAACTTTGTCGGCATGGGTACCTGAAGTGAGCGCTACCCGTACGGGCGCTGCACGACCCCATATCCACCCTAGCAGAAGCCGAGCCTCCCTTGGTGCTCCTTCATTGCCGTGTCCCATAATGCTGTTTCGCAGCCTGCTGCAGAAGCACATAAAAAGCAGCTGTAAAGCGACGATGTTTATGCCACCTTGCAGAAGAACCGACCCCCGAGGAGGACTCAGTGGGCTCCACATAGCCAATGGCACCCTTAACCTACTGTTGTAAGTGGAACTTTTATCCGTATTATTTAGTTTTAATATAGAACGCCGTTTGATAGCCGGCCACGGGACACAGCTCTCATAAGGAAACCCCGTTGTGCTCGTTCCCACCGCTGCAGTCCATTTGCAAACGTTCGGGCAATAGCGTTTACTGCTCCGAGAGACCGGACCGGCCGTCTTTGTCAGCCAAATCCCGGCTGAAACGATTTTGCTGGTGTCAACGGCAGTAAAACCCGTGGAGGCCATCCAGCTCCCCCGCTCCAGATGCAGAGCTTTCACCATTACAACCTCCTCAATCATATTTCCTGAATAAAAAACAAGAGCAGGATTGGGATATGGGATCTTGCTCGCTGACCTCTCCTTTCTGCAGCGGAGCAGCAGTCGCAGGACAAATGCGGTCCTTCTCAGGACGAGAGCAGCTTCTGCCGCTCGCTGCGTGGATGTTTTATGTGGCTTGATAAATAGCAGGCTTGGCATTGTGGCCTGCTGATTATAGGGCTCTGTGGATGGAGACAGACGCTGTCAATGCTAATGGGAATTAAAGCTCCGCGGCACGGCCTTGAATCCCAGACAGGAGACAATAAAGGTGCAGGCCGCTCACTTCCTCTTGGAGTAAATGGACGTCGGCGTTGGGAGCCGAGCCGCTATCCAGTACAGCTCCTCCAAGCTGTCTGATATGACACTTTCTTATTTTCACTCTGTTTCCAGTTCGGGAGTAAGAAGGTGGGATGTAGATCGCATTTTTCGATGATTCTGTTTTTGTCCTTATTGTTCCGCATGCCAGAAATCTGCCTGGCTCTACAAAGCTCTGTACGTGCAGGGATCCAACGTTGCAATTTACCGAGGCAGTGCCTTGGGGCTGTAGATATCCTTCATATATTTTAAGAGGTATTTCATGTTTGTTCATATTTATTGAGAGTGCCATTTGTTGTATCATATGTGTCGTTCGGTGGGAATTGAGCTAAATCAGAGATTCCATTTCCCTGAGGTTCTGCGTTTTTCCAGGATCTTTGTGCTCATTCTTTGTTTGTTTTTACTGCTTCCTCTTTTTGTTGGCTAGATCCAGAAACACGAAAAAGAGGCACGATGCAGCTTCAGATTCTGCCTTCAGACCTCACTTGTTGGAGAGGAAAATGGTGTTTAGGTGTTCCGCACGGTACAGTCCGTGGTCCATCGTAGCAGATAGGGCTGGCCCACGCATATTTTTGGGCATCCTGTTATGACAGAAGCTGGAATCACAGCACTTTTTCTTCTTTGGGCACCTGAGGTTTGTATAGTGTTCAGCGCAAAATGAAACCCCGAAAAGTCCATACATCTTTCCCGGCTGTTTGATGTCTGTTTCTGGCAACGGCCAATTAGCAAACAGCTTGCTTGACTCAGCTGAACAATCTTATCATGAAAAGTGTATGAGCTTTCAAAGGCACTTAACTTTTTATTTACTTTTAGGATTTTCACATGACAAGGAGCTGGCCAAAAATATGCTCGCAAATTATCGGAAAATTGCATCCGAGCTGAAGTGCTTCTCAGGCTAAGTTGAGAGCCCTCTAGTGGAAAGAAAAGGCATGATCGATTGCTCACGTAGGTCCTGTTTGGCTTTTGCGACGATCAGGCAAAATATCTTACATTCTCTAAGGTGCGGTGTGTGTACCACACTAGTAAGTGTGTTAGTTTTACCCCCAGCACCGCACATGATGGACTCCTGCTGTTAACCAACACCTCTGGTGGTTATCCGGCGAATATGGAGTTTCAGATGGCACGTGCGCCATTTCGGGGAAGAATTAAGAACCCGTGACGGGCTGTTGTTTTCCTTGTGCAAACCTACCGCATCCACACGCTTTCTTTCCCGTCCTTTGCACGTTGTGGCTGTTTCAGAAATGCGTTTTGGACGTGTTCGACGTGCAGATCATTAACTTCAGCCAGCCACAACGTTCCACGTGCCGGTTTGAGCATCCAGAAAGCAAGCAGAGAGCTTCATTCTAGCTACGGGAAGATGAGCGGGGAGGCCTCGGGCCCAAAGCAGGCATGTCCCACACCAGCGGGTGTCTGTCTGCTTCACGGGTCATATCGAGTGGCGACCGCTGTCATAAAACGTGTTACCGGTTACGAGTTTTCCGCTCTTGTGTGTTTCCCATGGCATCGCAAAAAACGGTGACAAATAAACAAGCTGAAACTTGTTGCTGGAGAAAAGGCAAATTCCCATTTTGTCTAAATGAAAAAATAAGTGATTTTCATATCCATAAAATGAAAATGGAGTGACAGTACGTGTAAGGTGAAGGAGTTTGGAAGGGGACATGTAGATTTTGGTACAGTGCTCTGGCTGTCCCTTCAGCTG
Organism: Heterotis niloticus; assembly: GCA_018136845.1. Classification (NCBI taxonomy): domain Eukaryota; kingdom Metazoa; phylum Chordata; class Actinopteri; order Osteoglossiformes; family Osteoglossidae; genus Heterotis; species Heterotis niloticus. The sequence continues at coordinate 2,109,883 of CM030888.1, forward strand.
GCAGTTTATGAGCCAGAAGTTACAAAACAATGCCGTTTTAATGAAATGTAAAGTCACAAAAGATATTTAGATCTTTTCTGCTCTCGCCTTCGAAGCCCAGGAGTTGCAACGTAATGCGCATTGCAGGCCCATGAGGTGCTCCTTGCTCCAGGGGTGATGAACGGCTCTGTTGCTGCACTTCAGCCAGGGCGGTAGCCGCCGCGCAGAGCTCTGAGACTTTGCGGGCTGTGAAGGATGCGGTCGGCTGCATTTAAGTCGCGGGACTCACCGGTTGCACCCTTCCCGTCATATTCATCATTCATTTTGAGAGCCAGAGCTTTTCATTTTTTACCTAATTTGCTCTGTCTGGCTGGCATCCGCTCTGTCCTCTAGGCTCACCACCCATGCCTTTGTAGGTGTGGAACAGCAGTAGAAATGAATAAATATTCATCACGCCTGTTTCCCTTTGTGCCTCCAGCTTCGATGGTGCTTCACGCAGAGTTTCCCCAGCTTTAACTCATCGCAACACGGGCGTGCAGATGCGCTGGAGCATGCTGCTGTACTCCTGAACATACTGTTGGGGAGCCCGTGACGTTGCCCTAAAGGAGATTCTGTCATTTCCATGACTTCCATTTCAGGTTGCGGTCACTGGTGTCACCAGACTTAGGACTGGGTATCTGTACCCTGGTACAAATGCCTGGTGGTACAGCAGCCCCCAGGCTTCAAGCCACCACCAAGAATCATTTTCCTCCCATTATTCCTTAACTCCTTTGCTTGCGTTCCTCATTTGCACACAGTTGCCAACCATCGTGCAGCTCTGCATGTGGCCTCGCAGCTGGTCTCGCACCCCCATGTTTTGATGGCGCCTTTCTGCAGCAGCTGTCATTTGTCAGCAGTAAACCCGGACATGATGCCAGGGAGTCTTGCTGTGCTTGGGGCCGGGTGCCCTGTCTGCTTTGCTGACCAAAATATGATCTGTGGCACTCGTGCCATCAGGGAGATATCAGTTTCAGTCCCCACTGCGTTGGCAGTTAGGATGTTCGCCCCCACCAATGTCTCCAGCACCTTGGCTAAAGCGGGAGTGCAGGTGAGTTGCCACCTGCTTCCCTTCTGTGCTTCAACATAATGTCACGTCTTTCCTGTGTGAAGGAAGACTTTTTTGGTTATTTCTTCTGTCCTTCTCTGGAGAACAGAGCCAAACCTCAGGGAAATGACGTTTCTGCGGTCCAGGTCCATTCCCAGTGGATAACGCACACCTTCGTGATGGATATAACAGCTCCATCCATCCACACATTATCAATAACAACTTGTCCAGTACAGGGTCCTGCCAGTCAAGCATGTGTCCCAGAAGGATAGGGTACAAGACAGGGCACATATTAGATGGAAACCCACTCCATTACAGGGCAGTCTCTCACATACACACACACACACACACACACACACACACACACACACACACACACACACACAAAGGGCAACTTGGAGTCACCGGTTCACTGAAACACATTTGAGCTGTGGGAGAAAACCAGAACAGCCAGAGGAAATTCATGCAAACTCCACAAAAACTGAGCCAGTTTCATACCCAGGTCCAAACCCACAGCCTGCGAGACCTGAGCCACCAGTGCCACACGCTGTGCCGCCACACTGCTCTTGGTTCCATCCATCCTTGCATTATGTATGTTATGATGTGGACTGAAGCCTTGTTGCATTTTGTATCCAATTCCTGAAATGTGGTTCTACCCATAGGTGTCTGGTTGAGATTTCAACACTCCAATGCATCATACACAGATCAGTGCCATCAGTGACATTTTATTCTTTATGTGTTTGTTATTTGGCCATGTCCTTGATTTTATCACCTCTTTTGTTATTTTGTTCCTCTTCCAAGGGTCCTCCTGGCCCAAAAGGTGACAAGGTAAATACCTCTGTGTTTTATTAACCTATTTATCATGTTATGTCCTGCTGCCATCTCTGTGTGTGTGTGTGCATGCGTGCGTGCGTGTGTTCCCAGTCATCAGTGTTAATGCAAACCATACAGCAGGAAGTGTTGGCTTGACATGACTGCAAATTTACTGTTTTCCACCCTTTCTAGTTCCAAACTCTCTGGTCAGAACAGTGAGTTCATGCCTTGAATGTGCTCCCAATTAGAGTGCTCTTTAAAAAATGTATTTAGCTCTAAAAAAATGTATTTTCGTACGGTATTCTGCAAATCCCACTTGAGTGTGAAGTCCTTTTAACCTCAAGTCTCATTTCTGAATTTTTAAATGCCCACGTCTTCTCCCAAAGCCAAGACTCACAGCATTAACGTCTGACTACATAAAGCCCAGGCCGAAGTGCTTTAAAACACAAGTGAATGTGATCAATAAGTCATTATCGGTGAATTATTGACACATTTTTACTCGATTTTTTTTTTTTTTTTTTTTTAAGACAAAGTGTTCAAACACAAGCTGTAAACATTTATACTTAAGATTTGGCTTCGCTTTCATGTGCAAAAAAATAATAAGAAGAAGAAAAAGTTGGTCTTTGACATTTATCCCTGCGCTGGTGTTGTGAAAGACCAGCGTTCTCCCTGAGCCTCCGCATCCGTTGCTTACAACACGATACCACATGATCACCGCACAAAAATCAATAATCGCGAGCCGAAAAGCAAATAAACAGCTCGAGCACAAAGCCGGCGTCTTTGCGAGCGCGGGCCGACCGTACGCAAAACATCTCAGCTTGTCCACGTGCGGTCTGCAGTTCATCCCCTGCTCCGCACGTCCCAAGGGGCACGGCTACGCGCCGACAAGGACTCCCGTCAATTTGTCTTCCTCCGTACAAATGAAATTGGACTCTTTCCCACGATTAGATTATACAAATTTCCTGCAAAGAGTGCACTCATGCATTTATTGTACATATAAGTTTCGCAGACCTTCTCCGCATTCTCCAGCCCCCCTAAATCAGCAAATCTTCACCTCCCTCAGGCTTTGGCAGTCTAAATCAGGCCTTCAAATGTAACTTTAGACGGTTTTGCACCACAGCGGGATTTACTTTAATTTTCCCTTGAAAAATCTGGGCTCGGAGCTGTTGCCTCCAGATAATTGACAGTTGCCGAAATGAACAAATGTGGATGCAGTTCCATTTGCTGTGTTTGTTGTAACTTTGACCGCCGCCACCCCCCCGCACTGCACGCCTTCGCCACATGACAGATGAAACCGCCGTCTGTTGACGTGCCAGCCTAGCTGAGAAGTGTTTTGGTTTCTCGTAAAGAGCTGAGCCAACATCTCATCGGGTGACGCCGTGCATCTAGGGCACCCCTGCTTGTGTCATCTCCCCCAGTGAGATGTTCGGGTTTCCCATGTTGCCCGTGGTCAGTAACGCCATGTCGGGTCTGTTGGGTCCTGCATGGCTGCTGTTGTTGGCTTCTTTCACTCTTGTCTCCTGCATTAATTCTTCATACATCCAGGCACCTTAGCTGAGTAAAAGAGTTTCGTCTTCCTGCAGACTCTGAGTACTTCGTTCAGCTTAGCATCCTTTGTGTGGTCAATTCAACAAACGACTCCATCACGGTGAATTGGCAGCGAGATTATAGCAGACAAAAACCGTCACACAGGTGACCCTGAGGATGAGGACTGAACATCGCAGAATTGTTACTGAATGAAACCTCGGCTGTTTTTGCTCTTAACTGGCACTTTGTAATTTTATTTCGTCCTCTGTACAAGTAGTACTTGCAAAGTCAACATGTCTAGTCTTTAAAATATATAAGCCACCCTGATTTACACTATCTTACCTTGCTTTACACTGCCTCACCCTACCTTACCCTGCCTTGCCATGTATTACCCTGCTTTACACTGCCTCACCCTACTCTATGCTGCCTAACCTTACCTACCCCTGCCTTTCTTTGCATTGCCATGCATTATTCTGTTTTACACTGCTTTAGAGGACTTTACTCTGCATTACAGTATCATACCCTTGTCTTACCCTGATTTACCTTGCTTTACCTTTCTTTACCCTTCATGAAACACTTTCCCTTCCAAAACTGTGCTCTTGTTTCTGCAGCACAGCATGGCTCAAACAATGAGTGCAAATTTCATGGCCCCTCCATGCCGCACAGTCCCACTCCCCATCACTCACTGTTATGATAACTGATTTTACCCTCAACCGCAATGAATTTCTGAGGCTGCCTGCAATCCTTTTTCCATCATCGGTGCGCTTTGATTTAGGGCCCCGCAGCCCTTCATCCCGTCTGTGTCCCTCTGATACCGATGCTTAACAGGATCCTTCCTCGCCTTTGCAGGGGGACCAGGGAGACCAGGGCCCTCGGGTAAGTGGTCCAACTTGACCGCCGCTTTCTGTGTGTTTGACTGATCCCTGTGACCATCGACATGCTTGGCACACATGACTGCTAGGGGGATGTTTGAAATGCAACACATTCTGGAGATACTCCTCAGGTTTTGTTAGCCAGATTCAAGGAATGCTTCCATCCCGTTAGTGGGTTAGAAGTATAAGGAGAAGAAGTGACCATGGGCTAAACCTCATGTGACCTGATGGTGTGTCACTAGTTTGTTTAAAAAGTCTGAAATAAGTCCTAAATATGTTTGTTTTTAGCCTCTTAGGAGATACCCTAATCCAGGTTTAAAATTTTCATTTTGTGGTTGATATTTTATTAAGATTTTAAGTTCATTAAGACTTTATTGTGTCCATTTTGGGCAGCACTTGATCAGCTGTCTCCTCAAAAGATCCACACAAGTGCTTTGGTTCTTGAACAACCGTTGAACCTTCATCGCTCTAAAATAAAGACACTGTGGCATTGGGAAGTTTTATTGAGTTTATAAACATATTTTGAGCCTTCACTTGTCTAACCCTTCAGAAAAGCGCGTGTGTATCTCACTTCAGTCTCATCATGTTTATGGCATTTTTCCCCAAAATCTAATATGTTCCAGATGAACTGTGAGCAAACAGGGAAGATAAATTCAAGGCCGTGAGAGTTTGGCCACTTGACCATGTCCGTCCAAAACCGAACACCACAGTGTCTGTCGTCCAACAGCACCTGAGTAAAAATCACCTTGGTGATCTCATTTCCATAACACCCAGCCCTCCATTCAATTTTTTCAAGCGCAAAGTTGAGATCCAGGCCAATTGAGTCGCCTCTGATGTTCAATTAAGGATTTTGTTGAAACGCTTTTGTATTTTACCAAATAACCACCTTTTATCACTCTGATTTGAAAAGAAGTGTCTTTGCTCAAGAGAAGGCTCATTACCTCCTCTGCATCCATCACCCTAGATAGATCTGAGCAAAGATCTGCAGGAGTGCTTCTAATTGACCTTCTTCTGAGAGCTGGGGCCACACCATAGCCAAATGACGAAGACAGACCACCAGGAATCCTCTTAATCATGTTTGATGCCGCTGTCTGATCTGAAGGTCCACGTTTAGACATCCCGGCTGGCGTGTGCCACTGTTCCCTAAGAGGAAATTTAATCTGTTGCTCGAAGATTCTGTTCTTCATCTCAGGCTAATAAGACAGAATCCCAGTCCCTACACACGTAGTGCACATTCTTCTCTAAAGTACATAAACGTTCTCCTGATGTGTTTCTAATGGAACTGGGACGTCGCGAAGGTTTGAACACCACTTTCTTGGGATGCTCAGGAGAGACAGCTTGTGCTAACCAGGAAGAACATGAGAGCAAGCTTTGGCAGATGGTTTTTGACTCTCCAGATGAATTCATTTGATCAGGATGGGGGCTCATTCCTGCTCAGGTTATGTTTCTGGGATTCGGTGCTCCCCAGGAAATAAAGTCATCCGCCATAGAGCTAAACAATTTATCTTGAGCGCTGCAAGGTAGACGACAGAGGAACTTCAGCTGCTCCTCATCTTTTGCCCAGGATAAATAAACGGTGTTCGTCGCTCAGTGTTTATTTAATGAACTCTCCCGACTACCCACAGGCAGCAAGTGTAAGCGGAGTGTAAACTTTCGGGCGAGGGATCGAGATCCACTCACCACCAAGTCAAATTATCCACTAAAATGACATATTGACTTTGCACATTGAATTAGTAGGTAAATGTAGTAGAACAAAATTATGGGCTTTGTGTGGTCATGTGTGAAGAGATTTGTGTGGTCAGTGATGCTGAAATCAGAGAGACAATTGTGGCCATTGGAGTGCGTTTGCGTAAAAAGTGAGTTATAGTTGCAGAAGCACGTATTAGTGCATTTGTCATCTTATGGAAATTCTCAGTCGGGAAACAATATGTGGACTCGTGTTTTTATGTGCCTGAGATGAAGTGCAGGCCATGAGTTATAAATCACTTTCGGCTATGGAAGGGGCTAAAGAAATATATTTGCACGTGCAAACATCGCTCTAAATATTTTTTTATTAAGATAAAGATTAAGATAAATAAGTCTTCTACGTGTTCTTATGCGACTCATGTCCCACATCTTTTTTATATCACAAGAGGACAACAAACAACCGTGTATAGTAAAACAAAGTTTTATGGCTTCATATAGCACTGTTTGATAATAATAGTAATGCTTCATATAGCACTGTTTATTAAAACAATATATTAATATATACTGTAGCTAATATACTAGATACTAGTGATCTGAATATTTATAAATGGAATTTCTTACCTACATCTGTCTGTCTGCAGTTCGAATGAATCAGTGAGAATTGGTAGTTGTCCTTCCATAGGCAGCTGTCCATTTGGTGAGGGGTCTCTGCAACCGTTCAAGCAGCAGAAATCCCTTAGAGGTCTGTGGCTGTGAAAATGCTGCAGTAATGTGAGGGGAGAGACAGTGTTTGGTTGGAGAAAAATGGTTTACGCTCACGGATGCCACAGTGGGGCTAAATCATAGGTCAAGCAAACCAAAACTAGTACTAGTTATTCAAGTTAGAAGTGTGGCCTAGTGCTACTTCTGATAAGTATATTAAAGTTAAATTATGAGTAGAAACTTCAGGATATGTGCGGCCTCCTGGTTCGTGGTTTCAGCACAGAGCTAAATGAATAAACCCCTTTTTAACTTGCTAACTAACTTGTTAATAAAGATTTGTCTTCTCTGTATTTGCATGTGTTCTCTATTCTAACTTTAGTCTTTAAAACTGCTAGCTGACCCTCTAGAGCCATGGTCCAGAGCGATACTTGTAATTCAACCTCTACCTGTTAGTCCTTGAAATGCTGTTCCAGTTGCAAATTATAAGTTGTTTTTGGGCATTTGTTCCAAGTACACAAATCCCTGCATTTCTAGCTGTTCCTCTCGGAGACATCAGAAGGCTTCGCTGTGAATGCCTTCGGAAACACTGCTGTCAAATTCCCATGTATTCCCACTGGAGTTGCGCAAGTCCTTAACCAAGCTGAAAAAGAGGACTGGAACATTTTTATGAATGTGCATTTTTTCAATTCAGCAAGCCCATCTGGCAGGCAAAGAGCAATAATCAGCTCCATAACACACTTTGGGGTACTACCACTTCCTACCGGGGGGCTCAGTGCGGGTGCACTGGGCCTTCGCTTGAAGCTGCAGGTCATGTACCAGTTCTGTTTTTGATTCCCCCTTCCCGCACTTTGTTTTCTCCGGGCAAGCATCCAGCTTCGGGCGAGGACAGCCATGTGTGTCCACCGAACATCCGATGTTTGCCTTGGCAAAGACAAAAATGGTGATTTGCGCATAGTCAGCATTCCCGATGAACCGGCGCCTCATAATTGTTCTTGAGGACCTGACCATCCTTTCAGAGGACCTGCCCATCCCAAAATGCAGCACTGCAAGTGCAGCTAGAGGTGGGAGGCTGACTGTAGAATAGTCTTGGGAACGTTTTCCACTGAGCGAGACACCGGGGAAAGCATGGGAGATGGCACACATGCAGATCCCTGCCTAACCCTGCAGTTCAGGGAAAGTGTCGACTACTGGCATCCCACAGAATGTGAACAGCCAGTATAACCCCCCCAGGGTCTCCATCAGACCTGCAATAAAACTTGGGTAATGAAGCTGAGACTTATTCGGCTCATTTGTACACCGCATCATTGACAGCCAACAGACGAGGTGCGGCTTATCCCACCCTCTGTCACATGTAGGCCTACCGCCGCTGACCTTCAGGACATGTTTCCATTCATAAAAAATCACAGTGTTAGCCAAGCACTTGCCATCATCACCTCAGCATTCTCTTCTCAATTCAACTCCATGTTCCCCCCATGTGGAGAAACAGATGACAGTTATACACCATCTCTCACCATGTCTGCGAATTGGGCCCTCCTGGTGGCTTGTTGCTCCCAAGAGGTGAGAATGGATCACACTTCCCTTTCAAAATGAAACATTTTACAGTTTCCTCCCCATTCATGTCCTCTGATTTATCCGTCTATGGTTTGGCGACGGGGACTTTTCCTCTGATGTTTGGATCACCATGCGTTTAATTAATGAATCCCTCCTGCCTCGATCAGAAGCAGCTGCTGAAAACCACTTCCAGGACAGAAGATTCTCCTCTTTTTTTATTTCATCGGAATGTTTATATGAAAGTCAGGTCATGAATTATCACATAGAACATACAGCAGTGTCGTCTACTGCTCAACTTCGCCGATTCCTGTCTTACAGTTTGATGGAGCGGCTGAGATTGAGCATTCATGTCCTCCAGGTATGTTTGATAGCAATTGCGGCAGAGTTTCAAATACAGACAGTCCCTGACCTATGATGGGGTCACGTTCCAATTTTCATAAGTCAAAAATGCATTTAATACACCTAAACTGCTGCCATGCCTTTGGCTACTTCAGCAACAGAACGTAGGCACTCTCTCCGCCCCCATCTTCTGATTGATTGATTGATTGATTGATTGATTGATTGATTGATTGATTGATTGATTGATTGATTGATTGATTGATTGATTGATTGATTGGCGTAGAAACCCATTGTGGACGGGATTTAGTTCCTACCCGGACTTCCTGTCAGTCGTCAGTCCCCTTTGGGAACTCTCCTGCAACCACTGTGGTGCTAAGACCTTGTATTTTGTTTATTTTGAATTTTGGCATCTTCCGTTTTTGTTTACTGCCAGTCACTAATGTTTAGTCCTAGCTCCCGGCTAACAGCAACGCTATTTGTCGAAAACAACAAAACAACACTCAGAGTTTAACAGAACCTAAACTTATTATTGCGGTGTCTCGCGATTGCTTCCACCGACCTATGCCATAACACCTAGTGAACATCATAGCTTAGCCTACCTTAAAAGTCATTAGGAGCTTTCCACTTTTTCACTTTCAGGAGACACAGGCACAGATGGGCATTTCATAGACATGATGGATACACAAAACACAACGTAGATACAGGAAGGGGGGGGGTCCAAAAAAACGCTGGTAACACAACACTGTAGAGTATCGGTTATATAAACTAGCGACCGCATGGCAGACTGGGAGGTGTGGGCTGCTACTGCTTCCCAGCATCACAAGAGAGTATCATACTGCATATCCTTTTTCCAGGAAAAAATCTAAATTCAAAATTTAAAGTACGGTTTCTACTGAATGCACATAGCTATCACATTATCGTTAAGTCGAAAAATCATAAGTCAGAGACCATCTGCATCTGTACTGCCTTTCCGTGATGAACATTTTGTTGTACGCTCCTGTGAGGCCCAGTAACAGTGCCAGACACATTGTGTTTTTGTTGGAACTCGACTGCAGCGCCTCCATCGAGGACCAAGCTCAGGATGCTGGTGTACACATGTTCAGTATGTTGTTTACTTTATCAGGAGCTAGTGGTCTGGCAGAGGGTAGATTTGTGACGTGAATGATAGATGATGCTCAGGATCATCAGAAACGGACGTTGAATGACATCACTCACTGTCTGTTGCTAAAACATAATAAATATTATTGTTGCGTTATTTTTCAGCATGAAATTAATCTTCCTCCTTGAGGCGTCTCATCTCATAAAACCCTGCTGTAAATCCACCACCTATTTCCAGTCTGTGAAGCATCCCCTTTGAATCTGCAAACCCTCTCACATTATCTTGGACAGCCATTATTTATTTCAAATATTTCTTTTTTAAACCACCGCCCATCTCTGTGTTGCAACAGAAGTAAATGCCACTTTGTTTGCTGCACTGGACCGAGCACTGTGGTGAGCTCTGGTTTGTGGGTGTGCTGTGGCTGAGTGTCCTGACCCAGCAGAAGACCCTTCAAGTTTGACAGTGAAGGAGATTGGGTTCCTGTGGAGGCTTTTAAGGTGTAGAAGGGTGTGGACCACCAGTCATGCTCAGGAATAAAACACCTGCTCTGTAAACGACACAAAGATGCATTCTTACAGAGCTCTTACAGTGTCCATCATGCATTTTGTTAAGATTGTTAAAAAGAATGAAACTGACAGGCAAATGAATCTTAGAAAATGCAGCAAAAACCTGGATGTGGGTATCTCCCTACACAGCAATACTGGCCAACATTACAATCTCCCCCTTTAATTGCCCACTCAGTAAAGAGAAATGAATCGTGGGATTTGAATCCCAGGAATTAGAAAATGAAGTTTAGTTTCTTCAAATGCAGAAACTAATGGATCACATGAAAAGCATCCTTCAGTACTTCAGGTTATAATGCTGAAGGACACGATTCGGTATACTGAGGTATCGGTCACGTCAGCACTGCTTACAGAATCCAGGCACAGAAAGTCATTCTGCTGACTGCGCTGACAAAAGTACAAGCACACCAGGTAGAGAAATCCCCGTGCTGCCTGCTCCAGTATAAAGTTTCATCTTCCTGGCTTTCCAGTTCAAACGTTTCTTGAAGCATAGTAGGTTTCAAGGTATTGCACTGATTTTCTCCCCAAAATTCTGATTGGAATTATGATCTGCTGCTAGCGGGTTCAAGGTGTGGCATCATTTGTGTTTAAACTTCTCATTTCTCCGCACTTTTGAACTGAGATGATGTTCATAAGCTGGAGCGTGCAGCTCGGCCTTTCTCGGGTCTCACCGCGTCTCACCTTGTGTTGTTGTTGATGGTCTCGCTCTGCGCCCGTGTCACGTCTGCGCTCCCTGCCTCTTGTCTCGTTGCCGCGTCGCCACTTTGTGCTGTGTGTCCCCAGGGGTTACCTGGCCTTCCCTCGCTGGCGGCTTTGCACAGCAATCAGATCCTGACCGTCAAGGTTTGTGGGCGTGGCCTAGCCGCCCAGTCAGACCCCGCCCTTACGCTCCCCTCCTCGCTCTCCCTCTCCCTCTGCTCCATCCCCTTCCCCCCCAGGGGCAGGGCACGCTCTGAGAAGGCATCAGCACCAGCCTGACCCCAGCTGATCCAGAGGGCTCATGACAGATGGGGACCAGCCAAAACCCAAACTAATCAATCAGGTCCCATCAATCGACAGCCTCAGAGGTCCTGAGTTTCTTCTCTTTCCATCCGTGATTCCAGGGCAATGTAAACCTCCCAGCTCTCAGGTGGGAAGGTGGTCTCTATGCATCAGTAAAGTGCGGCTGATGAGAAGCAGAGATCAGGTCTTCAACCAAGATGTTGGCAACTGCCCACAAATTTGAGGAAACACAGGGAATTGAAGCCAGAGTGCCCAAATCGCTTCTTTAAGTCATATCTACAGTTAAGGAGATCACAGTATGATCTTTAATGGTTCAGTAGCCGCTTGTGAAAACCCTAAAAATACATTTGACTGAAGTATCAGCTGAGATCTGACTAGAACAAGCATATTCTAGAGCGAAACTCAGTTTGAATGTGGATTAATTCAACTTCGTTCTTCATTTGATGTTGCAGTAAGAACTGAATGTGGAGCTGGGTCACAAGGTGTCGCTCTGCTCTCAGCGTGTGCCATGTCTTGGGTCTGACTTGGCGCTAAGCTCTGTTTGGTTCACGAAAGTGCCTTTTGGGTGGTGAAATTCACGTTGGGCTTTGGTCGGCCTCCAGGTAGCCGCCGTGGCAGAACAGCGTGGATTTCTCCCAACCGAAAAGGCACCAAGCTGACTGTCACTCTCCTAATCTATTTTTTTGCCTTTATTTCCTCTTTTGGGGGGACCTCCTTCGACTGTCTCTTCTCCAACCTCTCTCACCTCTGACCTTCGACCTCTGACCTCACCTGCTCAGATGGTCTTCCCTAAGATCAATCATGGCTTTCTTTCCGCTGATCAGCAGCTCATAAAGCGCCGGCTCATTAAGGTAGTGCTGACCCACTCTGGGGTTCCGAGCCCCTCTCGCCTCTCCTGTCCATTCCATGGTTCCATGGTTTGCCTGCTATCACACACACACACACACACACACACACACACACACACACACACACACACACACACACACGCAAAACTTCTGTTTATGCTCAGGATAGATGGCAGTAAACACAGGTTGGGTCAGAGCGCTCTTGCTACAGCTGAGCTGCTTCCTACACTGAGATGTTTGCTGGTTCTGAACCCAGCCTGCAGCTGCATATATGGTTAGATGGATCACATGCATTGGCCTCACTTGGAGGCCATCCCCATAAGGGTTTTTTATGCATTTACTTGTGTATTTTTGTATGAAGTCCTCAGTAGAGTCTTCTGTTTATGGTTTGCTTCAAACCACTTCAATGAGCTTCTTGGTTCTACTGCAGTCTGTTAAGAACCGGATCTAAACCCCAAAAGGACAGTTAATCTCAGAACGTTTTGGGGAGCAAAATAAAAGAATGAAACTGTGGCTCTTTCACTTTGGAGTGCATCTAAAGCATTCATTTCATTTGAGGAGATGGTATTTAATGTGACATCGCATGCTTGTAATAGTTTCCAGGGGGATTAAAACACTCATCACTGGCCCGACTGAAAACATGAGACCCGGGAGGCATTTGCGACAAAACCTCCTTCTTCAGATGCAGACATGTTTGTCAGTAATCGACGAAGATGCACACGTGTCTGTGGGCCCCGGCTGGTTCTCCATTTGCAAAATCGACACAACCACACAGATGCAAACTCACTTCCATGGTGCTCCATGGAAGAGGTCCCTCTCAAATACTCTTGCCTCTTTCCTCCACAACTGTGTTAGCCTCTCCTTAGCTTCCATGCTGTAGAAATTCAGTTTGCAACCATGCAGGTCTGTGCTGTTCCCAGGTTTGACACTTCCAGCATTCCCTCATTTGAAGTGGGGACCTCTTCCCCTGCTCTCTTTTGCAGGGTGACCAAGGTCAGGCTGGGCCCCCAGGCCCCCCTGGCCCACCAGGCCCCCCTGGACCTCGAGGCCCCCCAGGGGACACCGGGAAGGATGGACCCAGGGGAATTCCGGGACTCCCAGTGAGTAGCGGGGCAGGCAAACCCTACGGTCGTGACTTCCTGACTCGGACAGGAAACCCCCAAAGGAAGCCAGTGGGGGAGTGACAGTGGGTACACATGCAGCCCTGTAATAAAATGAAGACGAACCTCACTGTGACTGACTTATCTTCAAACACAGTGTGTCTTGATGATCTGCAGCTTTGTACGAATTTATTTTCGTCTTCTTGCTCTCCACAAACCCCCTGCGTAACGTCTTCCATGTGCGCCAGGACAGCAGTGGCAGGGTGCACTAATTTATGCAAGTTGTGCCCAAAAACCTAAAACTGTACCCTTTATTTGCTGCCATAAAACCCAGGCTCTCAAACAGATCTCGGTTTCTTCTGGCCCGGCGTGGGGCGCAAGTGTGAAAAAGATGACGTCTTGTTTATGCGATCTGTTCCAAATGAGGCCATTATTGTTTGCAGTTTTTCCTCTTTCGCGTTTTATAACATAAAAGTGAGATTTTTACATTTGTCCGACTTTCCCAAGACAGGTTTGCTTCTTGCCGTCCACGCTTTGTGCTTGAATCGGCACATTTGTGAGCCTCCCAGGGAGGGAGCTCGGCGCCGATGAACGGTGCAACTGGGGAGCGATGTCTGTTCCCAGCATTAACAAAATCTCACCCAACATGAATAAATTATCCCGCCATCCAACTTTGACAAATGAAAACGTGTTTTAATTAAAATCTGAACTTTGCCGATCCAAATATAACTTTGAAGGGTGCGCTAATAGTCCTCCTGCGGGGCTTTTTCTAAATCGTGAAGACTGACGGAAAGCAGTCTCGAGGGCCATATGAAAACAGCTTAACAAAGGGAAGCCCAAATAGCACGGAGAAACACAGCGAGGCTGGAGTTTGGAACATTGCAAATACGTCCGACGTGTCCGCAGATTTCTCATAAATTAATCTTCTGTTCCACGCAAGGCCTTGCGTAGCTCCGGTGGTGCTGGACTTATCGTTGGAATTGTGTGAAGCACAGGACTTTGTTTAGGCCTTTAAAACGTGACCCAGTTACACGGTCTCGCGCGTGAGTTTTCCGTCTTGGGCTTGAACCTGCGACCTACTGAATGCACCCTACTTCCGGCTCATGCATCCCTTTTTGTTGCAGGGGGATACAGGAGAACCTGGGGAGCTGGGACCGATGGTAAGTTGGCCAGTTCTTCCATGTCCGGTGTGTGTTCGGACACAACCATGAAACCGTCCCTAATGCAGATGTTTTTACTGCCAGGATGAGATTTCATTGGTCTTCGTTTTGGAGATAAGAGTTCTTGAACATAACCACAGCACCTTCGCTTCAGTTTTTCTGCTCCGTTCTTCTCGCCCTTCTGCTGCAGCAGCGTCTCCGCTGTTTGATCCTAGTTGCGCTTCTTCTAGGACGCTGTTAAGTATTCTGTGCCACTGCCTTGTGAGATTTCATGAATACCCAATGGTTCATATGGAAACGTTCCAGAATGCGTGATGGTTAATGCCATTCTTATTTGAGTGTAGCCCGGACTTAAAGTTTTATGGTTTAGAACTCATGGCTAAAAATCCACATATTTCAAATATAGCATTAGGCTTTCTGGCTGTAGTTATTTTTTCAATATCTTTAAAAATGAGGGTTTTTTGAAGTTATATTGAAAAATTGAGTGAAATGTTCACAGAAGGTACAGTTAAACTTAATTATTACTTTGTGTTTATTGTAGAAAAGCTTATTTTATTACCATGTAGATGGAGAGACCCTGACATTTAGATTTTATTTTCTTTAATAAAACCACAACGGCAGCAAGCAGGACCTCCTTGCATCTTAAGGTCTGTGACTGAAAAACCGTTTCTACGGCAATAGTAAGACCACATGCGGGCGTTCCGGGAAAAGGGTGCTCTGTCACGTTTCTGCGCGTCCCACCATATTGTTGCAATTGCTGGGCCGCTGAACTTTGTTACACTTGGAGATAAACTAATCCCATTTTTAATAGAAATCTCTCTGTTCCCGGATATTCGATCATCTCGGAGCTTTCCGTCAAAGTCATTTTCTGAAACAAATGAAGTGGCTGACCCAGCGGATCTGGTGCTGCGCTTAGAAGTCACCGTGCATCCATCGCCGTAGTTCAGGAGCTCGTCGAAGCCGCTGAAACATGCGACTTTCTTCGCGGCTCACGATCCGCCGTGAAGAACGTTTATTTTCACACGTGAAACCCATTAGAGAGGCAGACTGCTCCACTTTGCGGCTGCGGATCTTGGTGTTCGGCACCTACCTAACGGCATTTTAAAAAGTGCGTGGAGCCCCAATCTCCGCATTTCTTTGGATGCGTTGCAGGTGAAGAAGTGGTGCAAAGCAGGCCTACAGCCCGCTTCTGCCATGAACATGGAAACCCGAGCACCCTAATCCAATCAGAAAAGTAATAACTGTTTTAAAAAGTTCCAGCCCACGATAATTTTGTACATGTACCGGTTCGCGTGCGTATCAAAACCAAATTGTCCCCAGGCACGCCTACCAGCAGGTTAACAGAGCGGCCGCTCTCAACGCTCCCCAGGCTCTGTGTTTACTTTGGCCGACTTGTTGCCGTGCCACTTAAAAACGTTCACATTTTCAAAGACGCGTTTGTGTGCCCATTCCCCAATTGCTGTCTTGGATGAGCGTCCCAAAAATGCCTCTCATTGTTGGCCGCGTACTCAACATGGCTTGTTATGCAAGTAGTGCTCCTTCCAAAGAAAGTCCTTTTGGACTCTTATATCTTTGTTTATGTCAATTAAGGGTGGCGACTGTGAGCAGCAGAGCTGGGTTCTGTAATTTAAGTGGATTCTGGTTCACAAGCGGGGGCCTGTTGATCGATGACGGCGCATTGCCGCGCCGATGTCCGCGGCAGGAGCGTGCGTGTAAATGAATTCATGAAGAAGAAATTACTTTTGCAGGCGTCTCTCGGGTTCCCACTGTGCAGCTTGATGGCATGCGTGCTTTCGCACTCCCCCTGGAATCCACTCTTGCAAAACAAGTCTAAAAATGTACGTAAATGTTGTCATTTCTGAAGTGCATCACTGAAATGGACTCGGAAACGGCGTGCGTGACTCGTGCGTGTGTGACCGAAGGCCCGGTTTCAGAAAAATAATGCAAACGTGCTGTTGCTGTACGTAGTGTAGCGATAATGGAAGAGTGCCGCGCCGCCCCGATACCCTTGCTGCCCGCTCCGCTTCCCGCTTTCCTCTGAGCCACGTGCTCGGAAAGATAAGCCCAGCACCTAAAGGAGAATCTACCGGACGCTTGCTGACCTCTTGACCCGCAGAGATTTGAGGGAAAGCCTCTGTCTGGAGTGAACTGGTTGCGGAGCATTAACGGAGGTGCCACGTGAGCAGATGTCTTATGCACAGTAAAATTTCTCAACTTTGTAAATGTGTAAATCATTATAAATAGTTTAGGATACAAGCCTACCACCGTAAGTCACCTTGCAGAAAAACATGGGCTAAATAAATAAATATTATATAAAGTACTCCTCAGTTTCACTGGACAGGCAGGCACACAGAGTCTATTATAAGCGGGTTTGGATCCCTCCATGAAGCCGTATAGCTTGAAAAAAATGTAGAAATGATGGTGTTTATTGCCATAGGTGACTTCAGGATGAGACAGCAAGGTTTAGGGCCAGCAGCAGCGCTTACAGCTACACTGGAGCACGGATCCAACATTAGCACTAAGTGCGGAACATTGGTTCGACTCCCAGCAGCCCTCATGGGCGTAGACATTCATCTGGACAGTGGCGGAGGCTGAACTCGAGCTTTTTCCACCTCGCTTGCCAGCGTTTCCACTGCGATGAAATGGACAGTGAACTAACGCAGTGATGGAGCGAGCGCCCGCGTGTACGCTGGTACTGTCCTCACTAGCCAGTGGAGATATTGCAGCAGATAGCCAGAACGAGAAATTGAACATGGCCTGTTTTGCTCAGAACATTTCGTACGATGGCAAATATAATTCAAGTAAATGCCCCTGCTCTTTGAATATTGCGCGTGTTTGCCGTGACGGCAGTGGCTTTTCAGAGCACGAGCTTAGGCTATCCGTCCCTCAACAGCTTGCAGTGATTCTGGTGCACATACCGAACAAGTGTTTGACAAATGGCTGTTTTCCATTCATTTAGCACTAACCAGCACATCTGCTCCTCTCAGGACCCAACAATGCCTAGACTTGCACATAAACTTGACCTCAAGGGCACATTGAAATGATAAAGCTACGCAGCAAGTTTGGTCAGCATGTTAGGTTCCTGGGAGTTTTAGCTGCTTGGGTTTTACATGCAAAGCTGAAGAATGTGGGCCATTTAGTGTCCACAAAAGTGTTTTCCCTGCCTCTGCGTAACCAGCTGGATGTAAAAAGAAGTAATAAATTGGAGGACACACTTCTCTGAATGAAACACGAGGGCCCTTTTCAGGGTTTTGTTGTAAAGTTGGTGGAAAAACGAAGTCTTAACCTGTCCTCCAGGACTCGAACCCCCTTTCACCGTCCGTAAAAGGCACAGACGCCCTCCAGGACGGCTAATTAGCTCTGTGAAATGGCCAAAAAGAGATGTTTTATTGAGCGCAGGGAGTTGGCCTAAAAGGAGACGCCTGGTTGCCGTGATAACGTCCTTCATTAATTCCAGTTTCAACAACAGAGCCAAAAGAAAGGACCGTAAAAGGCCAGAAAAATCCATTCATTTGCAAGGAACTGCGAGAGCAGTTGTTTCCCCCGAACATTCACGCAAAGCGAGTTTAAGCGGAGATCCTAGGGCGCCATTCAGTAAATTCGGCGGTGGCGCCATGTCAGCGTGCGGAGAAACCCCTTGCATCTTCCGTAGCTCCTTGACCCATGCACGGTACGTTCGAGTATCCCTGTGCCGGCGATTGCGAATTGCCAGTGGCCGATGACAAAGCTGACAAACAGCGCACGTGAACGTGCGGCGAGAGCGCAGCACTCGGGAGTGTCCGTGTTCATCTGTGTACGACGGGCCGCGCGTGCGGCTCAGCTTGCGTTTCTCAGTCCGCGTCCAGCTAAGGTTGCTTCGAGTGCTTTTGAAGAGCGCGGTTCTGACCCCGATGTCGTCCTTAATTTCAGCATATAATGCGGTCAAAAAATAAGAAATAGTTGCACTTGACATGAAAGAAAAGATTCCGACGAGTTTGTGCCGCACACAAAAGCAGAAGATAGAAAATTCAAGGTAACCTTAGGAAACGTGACATGGATTAAGTAAAAAAGTTGTAGCTGTTTGCATATACTTTAAGCAAAAGTCTGTTGTTGTTTTTTTTACTTTATGTGTAAATCACATTTCATAATGCTTTGATTATTGCACAACTGCATACATCGAGTTGATCCGCCCATGTTTTTCAGTTGTCTGTGCAGTCCTCTCTCCTTTAACCCGGATAGTCGAGAGTTTGCTGGATCTCCGCAAACCTTCTGTATGTGTCATTTTCGCTGCCATCCATCTCACTGAGCAACAAAGAAGCCATTGAGAGTTACCCACCGCATGTATATAAGACTTGTCTGGTCTTACTTCCTTTACATGCCATAATTCACGAGCATAGTCAAACATACGGCACCAGATCAATTAGGAGGCACGAGCGGGGATTGGTCCGAGAAGCGCGGCGCTCCCGCCCGGTCCACGATGACTGACTGGGCTCTGTTCTGATCGGCCCTCTGACTACGTCCCAGTTTGGAAACCTGCGTGATGTGCCAGATGGATCGGCCCGGTTCCTGAGCCGACTGTGCGGGAACTTGGGGGAACAATGGCAGGGCCGCGAGGGCGGCGTGGATGCGTCCGGGATCCTCTCGGCAGCCTGCGCCGCACCACTGGGCCTGTCAGCAAACGGCCCCAGGCTGGGGGCGGGGCTTCGGCTCGCTTTGTCTGGGAATTTTTCCCTTGTCAGTCATTTTCCGTGTGTTGGGTTGTTTTGGGGTTTTTTTTTTTTTTCCCATGACTGGGCCCAGGCACCGGTCCCGGGGTGCAAATGGTTCCAGCTGGTTTCCCCAGCCAGGGTTCCTGCGCCAGGCTGACCCACCCTGGTGGCGCTTCTGTCTCGCACCCGGATCTGGCGGCACCGGTTCCATTTTCACCGACTTGTACACGTCCCTGGTTCCCTTGACCTAGCCAGTTTGCTCGGGGCCAGGAACCGATGCTGAACCGCACGGTGTTTTGAACATGGTGGGCTGCACACCGCCTTATTCCCTAGACACTGCGAAGGAGCAAATTTCCAATTGCTTTTTTATTCACTGTTCAATATTAAGTCTATAAAACTTCTGGTGTTCTCAAACAAAATGATTAGTGTATTTGACTTTCTGAAGTCAAAGATGCTAATGGTAAATTCTTTCCTTGGTTCTTGAAGAGCCTGTTTATAATGCAGTCCAGTTTTTAACTTGGCCACAATAGCTCTCCCCCAAACTGCCTCTTGTTATGTGTGATTTTCCAAATAATGGAATACAACTCATGGCAGTTCTACGCGTTCATCTATCTGGCCTAGCAGAGCAGACGTGGACTGACTGGGTCTGATGAGTCTTAAGCTGTAATGAAGGTTTTGTGTTTCTTTCTGTTTCTAGGGACCTGAAGGACCCCAAGGACCCAAGGTATCGTCTAAGGATTTGCTATCCTTTTTCTAATGAAATCTGAAACCTACAATGTTAGATTTATATACTTGCTACTTAGTGGTTTGCCCATATATGAAGGGTAGTTTGTACCGTACCGATTCAAAGTACCTCGATCAAGGGCACCAAAGCAGGAGCCTGCATTTGAACCTGAGAGCTGTGACCGTACGACGACATCTCCAGCCGTTGTTCCACTTGCTGCCCCATCGTATTCCTGCTGCCTCATTATATTCCCTGTCACTTAAGCCCACGCTGACTCCGATCAAGCAGCTGCATGTTGTTTCTCAGCCAACAAGAACACCAGCAAAACAAATAACTGGGACGTTTGTACCTCCTGATGATGATTCCCTTTGTGACTTCTACCCGAGGGTACCCAGATAAACTATTCTTTATGAGAAGCATTCATTAACATCCAGCACCTCGGTGCAGCAGATACACTTGAACGAATGCCAAATTCAGTTTCGGTTTTTCTGTTGCTCGGTTTCGTGCAGAAAGTCATCAGTCAACATCTGTCGTAGCTGTCAGCTGTCGAGCCATCTCGCTGAGCCAAAGCATCGCAGGACACACGTGTGTAAGCGACTCGGAAAGCCGGGGCCCACAATTATCTCCCATTTGGGTACCCGCACGTCATGCTGGGTGTTGACACCTCTCTGCGGGCCCTGGCAGTTTTACACAAGCTTCCCCTTTACGAGTGACAGAGCAATAGGAGCGATTCAGCTCACTGTGAAGTGTCTCCTTTTGGCCGGTTTCAAGCAAAGAATGCGCTGAAAGGAAAGAGGAAGCCGACGTCACTCGCCGAGTCGACGGCCATCTCTGCGAGACGCCGGGAGCCGGCCGTGCGGCAGCTCTAATGTACTGCAGCGCCATTAGTGGAATTATGAAACATTAATGCAGGAACTTCAGGCTGTGTCACAACCGCTGGGCATAGTCATTCAGCGGGGCAACATAACATCATTAGCCACCCAGCGGAGGGCGGGCTCATTAAAGAGCACTTGTGCCGTCTCCCCAGCCTAAACTGTCTAGTCTAGACACACATGGGAAGAGAAAGGCACATAAACATCACAAAGTGCTCTCGTTCCCGTACTGGCACCGAGCTCCCCTCCGTCATCTTCTCTGGCTGGTCATGCGATATTGACCATGACCGTAGTTGGCGCAGAGCTGGACGGATGCCGACAAATCGCGAGCTCTCCTGCTGCGATTGTTGAATTCGCTCTGCGCTGGGTGTGTGGCGGTGATGGTTTGCTGCTTACCAGCACAGCCTCATGGCTGGAGGATGATTCTCACTATTCCAGCCCTCTGGTTTAGGTGATTTTCAGACATGTTGCATGACGAGAGGAAGCCCAACAAGATGGGACAGTTTCTGAAGTGGTCAGGTGGACATCTGGATGTGCTTCATGATGAGTTTTGCTATTTACAGCACTTAGTCTGGTGCTCAGATCCGTCTCCTTGCAGCTGAAGGCCCCAGGTTCCAACCTGTGCCCCCTCCCTGGTAACCTTGAACAAGGTACCGTGCTTGTAAACCTGCACTAGTTCGTCGGTAAATCAGTGTAACCCCAAATCTCATATTGGAAGCACTTTGGTGAAAAGTATCTGTTTAATAAGTCGCTAGTATATTGTTTTTTCTCTTTTGGAGTTCCACTTGTTAAAGGGAGAATTGCACGCATTCAACGAAATTCCTGTACGCAAATGAAGGCAGTAAGGTGACAAACGCACAATGAGATGTTTGTTATTCTGTAGGCACGGTGTTCTTTATGCAGCCCTGAACTGGGAAAACAGAAGCTTGTGCTGTGTACTGTCAATAATAATGTTCATCAAAATGTGCTTTATTATTTATGCCTTTTTTCCAGGGCTCCATGGGTTCACCTGGAGTTCCAGGTGCCAACGGACAGAAGGTAAGATGACCTCAGAGGAACAGTCAGCTTAAACTGTTATAAAGCATTTATGACGGAATGCAAAAAGGCAAATTTGTTTCTGGGAAGTCTCAAAATCATAGCTTTCCTTAGACGTCGTAAAGGCGGGTTTGAGCCCCATATCAGAGGGGATTTCCATGATGACTGTATGACGGGTGGTCACCGTTCTTCTGGAAACAAAAGTCATTTCTTAGGCCAACATCCAGAAATCTGAGTCAAGAAATCCAGAAACCTGAGTCAAGCCTTCATAAAAAAAAAAATCCTGTTTTTTGTACGTAAATACGTTCATTCTTAATCGAGCCCAAAGTCTCCGAAGAAGATTAAGCAAAAAAGCACAAAAAATAGAGTTAGCGGTTCACCAGCCGAGATGTGATTTCAAGTTTGGTTTTTAAGGCTTTGCCAGTAAATAACAAAAGACTGCAGCACACTTCGCCCCAGCATCAATGTAAGCTTTGACTGAGCTTAAACAAATGTGAGCAGAACAGGAAAATGTCTGTTAATATAAAACAGAGAGCACTTTTTTACTCTTCAGTCCCCCCTGGAAACAATAGACAAACCTTCTAACCTTCTGGTTGTTAGGAGCCGCATGTGCCAGTAAAAATGATCTCCAGTGCCGCCCTACAATAGAGCAGTTATGGTGCGTGAGGCTTGTTCATGCAGAAAGCTCTGGTCTGAATCGGCTCAGTTCCACAGAGCCTTTGGAGAAGAAACCGATGCAAAAGTAACAGTAGCAGGTTAAATAACAGCTGCACATTTTATAGTTGTTCAGTCCCTTCTTTCGTGAAGAGCGAACAAACATTTTTATCAAAGGAGACTTTAACAGGCTGACCAGGACCAAGTGGGACTCTCTGGCCTTAAGCTTAAGAGTTTCTTCTACTGAGATAGAGGTTTTTTTTTACATTTATTCATAAAAATGACTGCTTCCCTTCTTCCACAAAGAATAGAGAAGCTGTAGTATTTTAGCTGTCATCCTTTGAAAACTTGACCACAAGGAAGCAACATATTTGCGTTACTCACTGTATTTATTCAGTTTCCAACCTTATTTTTGGACCTAGCACCATTATGAGTGGAACCATTCCTTTTTAAATTTAAATCATTAAACATAACAGTTCTAGCCAGAACTTGAACCTGTGGCCCTCAGGCTCAAGTCTATCAAGAGTTTCATGAGTTTACCTCAGGTTTTGTTCGTAGACCTGATATAAATCAAACGTATTTAGACGACTTTTTAGTCATGGAAACCAAATGTTCTGTTAGAGTTGTGAGATGCTGAGACAGCTTAAGAATTTGCCCACTCTGTTATAGGGAGAGGTGGGCTCCCCAGGAGTCAATGGGATCCCTGGTGCTAAGGTTCGTGCCACCTTTGAAAAGCTACTTTTCCATCAGGTTTAGTTTGGGACATTTGTTTCACCACAACTCAGCCTGTTGCATTCACCATGCCTGGTCAACCCATTCATGTGTCCATCTTTGAGTTTCTCTGGCATTCTCCCAAGGATGAGCAGATCTAACTAAACTTATTAATGAATCCATTCTTGAGTTTCTTTGATGCATTTGTAAGGATCAGCAGCTGATCCAGCTCAGTCCATTCATGAGGCCATCTTTGAGTTTCTGTAGGATCAGCAGATTGAAGTCAATCCATTCGTGCATTCATCTTTGAGTATCCGTGGTGCTTTTCCAGGGATCAGCAGCAAATCTGCCAATTTCATTCCCAGCCTTTGTATACAAACCATGAGATGCAGCATCTGCCATTCACCATTTTGTTGAAACTGTTGGGCCAAGTCATCGGCACCATTAAGACAAACTGCTGTTTACCTGCGAACGTTCACTGTCATTCGGGGCGGTGACAAATCAAGGGGTATTTTTTTGTAAGGATACGTCTGCCTTGTGTCCCTCTCTCATCTGGGCCGGTGTCATAGCTCTTGCTCTAGTTTTGGGCTTCTTTAAAAGTGTAAAATAAGGGTCAGAAGGGGCTTCTGACTTTGGACCCAGAGGATAGGAATGGCGTTGGGGGTTGAGGGGTAGATGATTTCAAGAGGAAAAGCGGCTGAAATGTGAGATCTCTGTTAATTGAATGTGAACTTAACCACAGATAGGATCTCCAGCAGCAGCTGACCCCCTTCGGGTCCGATCCTGAGCTTCATGTCTAATTCAAGCTGCTTTCTTTCCCAACAGGGTGAAATGGGAGAGCAAGGCGAAAAGGTAAACCCTTGCTTAAAATTATCAAACTTTCGTTGCCTTCACAGGAAATGATCTCACTCTCTCCCCCACCATGAACCCTCAGCTGGACTGTTTCAGAACATGTGAATTTGGCCAAGTAACCATGGTAGACTATCTTGACAAGCATAATCTTTGGCTTTAGACTGTAGATCGGAATAAAAAAGTGGCTGTTTTTAAGAAAATATCCTGACTGCATTGCTGGGTGCAATTTGCTGCTTTGCTACTGGGTGAAAATTCACATACTGGAGACTTGCTGCCACTCTCAATGGGCCAACGTTCGTTTGGTCTGACCACAAACCAAGTTTCTGAGGCTCACGATGTGCCTCTGCAACCCGTCTCATCAGCAGAGAGGACTTTTGGCTGCTTCTTCCCTCCGCTGAAAATACCTTGCTGGGTTCCCTTCCAGAGCTGGGTGGAAATCAGCGGAGACAAGAAGATTCTCACAGTCCATGCGCCCAGCCCTGGCCAAGTGTGTTGTTTTCACTTGTTCACCTAGCAAATATGAAGGGCAGAAAGTAATCCATATTGTCAGGGGCTCAGGAAGAGAGCTGTAGGTCACCATTTGAGGAACAGAGGCTCTCTGTCTGTGCCCTATCTCCTGGCTGACTGAGATTGTTCATATTGGCCTGATCACCCAGCATCAGTGGCAAATTTTGGGATATCCCCCACGCAGTACAAAAAGCATCCATAATATCCTGTATGCAGCTCCTATGCCCCTTTGGGCTCTAAAACAACAGTTGCGTTTGTTCCACAGTTCAGTTCTCTAGTTTATGGCAGCCCATTTAGGAGCTGAACAGTGTATAGAGGTTAGAAGGTTCACAAACATGGTTGCCAGTTTGAAGAAATAACATGACTATTGTTCTACCTCCCCAGGGCGACATGGGCGAAGATGGACTGAAGGGTGAAAAGGGTGAGAAGGTATGACCTTTGCCATATTTGTGGCATTTTTTTTCTATATCAGATGTTCCCCCAGTCCTAGAGTTGTGTGATGTTCCGCATTTTGTTATTGATTACCAACATTCAGGAACATCAGTCATGAGTTGTAAACACTGTGGAATAGAGCTGAAAGAAAAAATCTATACATTCCTGTTGTGTTTGGCTGCTCTTTACTACCATCTGTAGGCCTGGCATGTAAACACAGATCAGGTTCATTCAGACAGAAATGTTATGATATGCAAAAATGAAGAAAATGCAGTTTGGTATAATGAAACAGACCAGAAAGCGTTTGTACCTTTCAAAGTTTGTAACTTTTCCATTGTTAACACACCATTGTGCGTGTGTGTTTGTAAGCATTTTCCTATGTAGATCCCACAAGCAAAAAACAGGCATAAATGTTTACTTTGTGAATCGCATGTGTAAATAATAACCTATTTTGCATGTATTTAACTATCAACCCAACCTGATGAGTCAGTGAACCTGCAAAGTTTGCTTCTGGAAATTAAAACTGTTTAATTTTTCTCATTTTAATTACCTCCCAAAGTAAAAATGACTCTAAAAGTGTTTTTCTTCCAAATACACAGTGCAGTTTGGAGTGATAATGAAGAAGGCAAACTGTCATAAAAATGAGAAACCGTTGATGTAAGACATTAAAAAAAACCATAAATAAAACTGGGATGTTTCCATAACAGCTATTCATACCGTAATGCGTAATGAAAACATGGTCCTGAGATGAGGGAGGCAGAAAGACATTACTGATATGCTGGAAATGTGGCCAGAGGAGTGTCTCTCATTGTGCCTCGGCCAGTTCCCTTCAGGTTGGCCTACAGCTGCTTTGATAGCTTTCCACTTTATGGGTCTTTTTGTTTAAAGATCTATCAGGTGGAGCTGCCAAGAGGACAAAGCG
Organism: Heterotis niloticus; assembly: GCA_018136845.1. NCBI lineage: Eukaryota > Metazoa > Chordata > Actinopteri > Osteoglossiformes > Osteoglossidae > Heterotis > Heterotis niloticus. The sequence goes on from CM030888.1 coordinate 2,135,605, forward strand.
CTGTAAGAAACAGATGTGGGTAGGCTTCCATCGATGGGAAGTCGTAAGGAAGAGAAATGGGCAGGGAAAGCTCTTTTGGGCTGAGAACACTTTGATCTGTTTCACCTCACTGTGGTAAACCAGAGGATCTGATAACATTTTCCCCGAGGAGTTAAAAGCACACTAGAAACATGTGAAAGCTACTGGAAGTGAAACTCCTACAGTAGGCCGACTTCTGCAGCTTCCAGTGTGCTGCCCAGAAGAATGTTACTATTAAAGCAATATTAAAAGCACTGAAAGGAAATCAAATACATAGCAATATAAGTGGCTATAAAAATAGATTCCAATCAAGGAAGCTGCCAGTTAGAATTATTTATTGCCGTGACATAAAAAAAAAAACTATGAAAATATTGCAGATATAGAATTTCTCTCACACACGCACACACACATTTTTCCTGGGTTGAATAGCAAGCATATGGTGGTTGTTATTGCAAAGATGACTCAGTTGCGTATGAACAATTAGCTGAACAGCAGCTTATTTGGAGGAAATGACAGGAAGAAAATTAAACTGGAAATAACAACAGTCTTCTGTACTGTATGTTAAGATGTGATGGATGGGATCCAGCCACAGCCAGTCAGTGCCCCTCTGCTGCTCTGTTTCGCTGCGGAAGAATCTGGGTCCTGCTGTAGTACCTTTGAGCGCTTTACTAATCCGGAAGGGATACAGTAAAAATTACCTGGCAGATATTTGTAGTTACAACTTATAAACCCAACGCTCTCACCATGTAGGGCCACTAAAACAAATAAAAGAAAATACACTGCCTGGCCCAAAAAAAGTGACACCCTCACAATATTTGGTTGAACCGCCTTTAGCTTTGATTCGCCGTGGCATCCTTTCGATAAGCTTATGCAAAGTCACAACATTTATTTCCGTCAGGAGTTGCATTCATTTTTCACCAAGATCTCGTATTGATGATGGGCGAGTCAGAGCGCTGCGTAAAGTCTTCTCCAGCACATCCCAAAGATTCTCAACTGGGTTAAAGTCTGGACTCCGTGGTGGCCGATCCATGTGTGAAAATGATGTCTCATGAAGCACTCTTTCACAGTTTGAGCCCCATGAATCCTGGCATTGTCATTTTGGAAGGAAAAATCCATTGATGGATGGAAAAACCTTGTCATTTGGTATATTCAGGTAGTCACTTCACCTCATTTTTCGGGCACATAACGTTGCTGAACCAAGACAAGAGCAACTGAAGCAACCCCACATCATAACACTAAGTTAAATCTAGGTGCTGACTTTTTTTTTGGCTGGGCAGTGTAATAATAATAATAATAATAATAATAATAATAATAATAATATGATCCTTGTGATGCACTAGTGTCCTGTCCAGTACGAACCCTCTGGACCACTGCAGTGGTCATGGATGGATGGACAGATGGATGGATAATATCACTGTATATCTCAATATTGGAGGCACCCGTGTGTTGCAAGGCAGTTTCAAGAACTGGCAAAGACTGCAGCAAGATCGTTGTCTGGATGGCGGTATTGCAGTGCATTGTGGGTGGCGGAGCTGACGTGTGCAAAAACTGCGTGAGGGGCTGCATCCCTGTCTAACTGCTAACCGGTCCAGCAACAGCGTGGCGGTTGGCGTCGGATAGCCCCCGAGTGCAGACCAGGAAACGCGACGCCCCGTGTCTGTTTCAACTCCAAATTCAATATTTTGAGATGTGAAATAAGAATCACTTCCTGCTTCCACAGAAGTGCTGCCTCCCAGGCATTTGCCACCGTTCCGCAGACGCCAGTCGATGAAGTCATAACAGTTAACTGTTTTACTGTAAGGATGTGAACGGCGAGTGCCACCCACTTGACAGGAGGAGGTTCTAACTCGCTGCGGCAAAGAAAGAATGCATCACCATGTGGAATATTTGAAAGGAGATTGTTACATTTGGGAAGCGAACGTTTCCCATTCACATTCGAAGCGACTGTCACACACGTCGACTGGCTCTTCCTGCACGGCCTCGCGCCCGGTGCTGCCTCATTTAAACAATTACTTTCCTGTATGATGTGTAAATATTTAACAGGGTGTGAAATTAACTGTGACTCGCAGCCCGAGTCCAAATGCCCTCAAAAGTCATATGCAGACGTGGAAAAAAACAGGGTCTGAGCCGCATTCGCACGAGAGGGCCTTTTTGCTGGCTCCCGTATGTTGCTGCACGGCAGGTTTGTTGTATTGTCTCTCCGGTGCTGAGGTCAAGTTCTGCCTGAGGTGACTGGAGATGTCTGTGTGTCGCCTCGGGCTGCGGCTCCAAGAGTGCCAGGTGCGGCCGTAAAACTCACAGAGCTCTTTAGCTGGCCGGGCACCGCTCAATGGGGTCCCTGTCTTGGTGTAAAAGCGCGACGTCTTCCAGGTCCTCCTCTGAGCCCTGCGGAGCGTCTCGGCTCGGCGGTCCTGTGGCGCACTGCTGCCGTTTTAATTCGGCTCAGAGGCCATCCTCCGCCGCTTCACCTCCGATGCCATTTCCTGTGTTGCGGGCCGCTCCCTTGCATTGAGCTCACAGTAGAGTCATGGCCTCTCTCGAGTGGGAGTTCACAGGCGACAGATGCCCTCTTTCATACATCTTTCAGCAAGGCTCTGCTCGGCAGCCGGCCTGTGTATAAATGTGCGCACCGTCTGCGTGCCGTGCAGCCGCTCCCTCGATCCCCTTGTCCCCCGTGTCACTAAGTGACAGCTGCAATCTTCTGGTCGTGTTTCAGCTCGACTCCCGCTGGCTGCCTGCGGCCAAACACATCGCAGGGCAGCCTGAGGTGCACGTGAAAATCAAACCGAGCCGGTGACAATTCTCCCGGTGACCTTAATGGTGGACATTTCTCGTACATTTTTGGCAAAGTCAGCAGGTGTGCAATGTAAGTAGCTTAGTGTTCAAACCTCACACTGTAAGTCACTTTGGTGAGAAGGTGCAGCTTGAGTCCTTAGACCGTACCTTGAGCAGCTTATTGTACCAAGACTGTAAACCAGTTGAAGAAATGTGTTGGTCGGATACAGCGGATAAATAAACTATCCTGTGTAAATTATAGTAAATATTAAAATGTGCTCACTCTGGAATGACGTTTCTTCAACCTTTGACTTCCATTCTCCGCAGTGTTTTGAGTCGTTGCTTTTCCTCTTAAATACATTTATTTATACACTATTTTACTCCATTATAGCAGACGTGCAGATGCCACCAAAATTTATTTGGGTTCGCATGTTTAGCAGCCCAAGTGGCCCCAGTCTCCGTGTGCATGAAACTTAGGGAGAGACAGGACTATTACAGCCAGATGTGATCGGCTATTAAATAAAACCGACTGTGCCAAAAAGCAAGCAGGTGCAAGACAGCGGTCCGGTCAAAGTCTTATGTCGTTGCATAAAAATAAAGAACAGCCCAAAATATCCGACATCCCGGCAGCTGCAGACAGTTTTCGTCTCAGCGCGGTGTGTTACTAGGATTAAGACAACCATTTGAAGTAAATAGAAAGAATAAGATTGTTTTATTGAAATTATTGTGCGTATTTCAGAATTTTATGAGATGGTTGCTTGGAGGACAGCTTCACGGCCCATTTCGGGAGATTATTCCCGGAGTACGGACGCGGGCAGCAGGCAGACCACCTGCTCATGCGGACCCTGCCCCTGCGGACACCTGCGGGCAAGCGCAGTGCCGACCACAGCAGCTCACCCCCCAGGGGCAGGCGCGCTTGCGAGTGGCATAACAAGCGAGCGCTAAGTTGCGAAAACATCCTTATTAAAAATGAAATGGAGGGTGGAGAAGGCAAGAGAAAGCTGTTACCATTTGCGTGGTTTACTGGTGGGAAAGAAGGCCCAATTAAACAGGCCTTCGGCTCCGCGTGTCGTAATAGTGTCTTGTAAAAGCACGTGCAGGCATTCCTCGACACAGCCTGAACCCACGGTACATATGGAACCACAGAACCCCTGAACCATAACCCAGCATCACCCTATAAACCCCCGAAGTCCCGAGAATCGCATGTGCACCTCCATCTGCCAGCAGTCGGCAGGAGGTCCAGCGGCAGACCTCACCAGTCTATCGCAGGGCTTCGCTGCAGCTACGTTGTGTGGCAGCAAAAACTAGGAAAAGAAATGAGCTGGGAAACATTCGTGCTGGCAGCCATTTTCCATCTGCGTACAGTATAGGACAGTTGTACGCCATTTAGCTGGGAAATTTTTACTCTATCAATGTAGGGTAAATGCCCCCATAAGGAGCTCTCCAGCAGGCCTGGGCTTTCAGATTCAGCTGCTTTGACTGCCAGGCAGCAGCTCTGACCACTGCACCACCTGCTGGCTGGATCAGGTTATGTTCCAGTCTGGCACTTGAGAGAAAAGTCCGGTGTGTGCCTTTAACGCACCGCAGTCAAGGACTTCTCACGTTGGGTGATGGAAGCGTTCTAGCAACGGAGACCAGCAACTGAACATCTACTCTGGCAGTTTTGTTTAAATAGAGTATGAAAAACACTAAAAAATATTGTTTAAGTAAAATGTTTAAAGACGTTTTAATGACATAAACGATGGTGGGGCTTGTTTATGGCTTTTTATGTTGGTGCAACATTCCCAGCATGTACTCACGGCACCGCGCAGTCCGTGGACGTTGTTTAACCACAGCCTCCCGTAGCGAGTCTACTCAACCATTCCAGGAGTATTTATGTCCTCTGGAGAGGACATTTCACCCTGCATGAACCTGCCCTTCACCATGCAGCGTTCAGACTCCGCTCGAAAGGCCCAGCGCTCCGTCTGCTTCGCGTTGCCCGGTTCATTTAACCCAAGACAGATGAATGCGGGATGTCGCAGCGATGCCGCGTCCGACGTTTATTTATCCCAGGCCTGTTGTACCTCATCTACACACTTCCTGCCCATTCTTGTTTAAAGTTTTGAGTGGAAGTTGGAGGAGGTCCTGCTGATTCCCCGCCAGTCCTTTGATGTGCGTCGCCAATTTCTGTCCTTTACCTTCAGACTCAGTTGTGAGTTTACAGTAGGGGAAAATAAAGACTTGTGCTGCCCTCGGAGCCTCAGATTGATCAGGCAGCTTTCTGCTGGGTTTCTTGAAGCGTTTCCACCCTCAGACTCCATTACAGCAGGACTTGCTGACCTCAGAGCAGTGGAAGCACCAGGTAACATTTTCCTCCCACTCGATGCCCTCACCGTATCCTTGTCCTGTCTCTTACAGGGGGACGCCGGCTCATCGGCAGCTGGAATTAAGGTGAGCGCCCCACTTCCACGATGCTTCCGTCTCTCACTCTTTTGCGCTTATTCAAACACACTGAAAAACATCAGGAATGTTAGCTCAGTCCTTGCAGTTGGGCTGGACTTTCTGGGGGGCATGGTGCAGAGAAGGACATGCTCCTGTCCATCGAGAATGACCTCCCTGGCTCCACAAAGGAGCACCTTCTGCAGCCAACTGGTGCCAGGTGTGCCGTTCCATAGAGCGATGCGTGAGATCATTCCTCCCGGCAGTCTTTAGGCTCTCACTAACCATCTTTTCATCAATCCATCCCTGAGAAGCACCCTGATCCGTTGGGTGCAGCTGTTGGGTTTTTCACCGCTCTCTATCTGAATCCACTAAAAAGCTCCTTCTATTCCTCTCTTCTGCAGGGTGAACCAGGAGAACCAGGCCGCGGGGGGCAAAAGGTAAAACCCCAAGGGTGTTGGCTCCACACTTCCAGGTGTCACTTCATCCAGGTGTTGGACCTCGGCGATCGTGACTGTAGAGCTCGGTCTGACCAAACTCACTAGGCCATTCTTCTCAAAAAGCAGCCATGGCAGATCCCAGGGAGGGGCACGGGGATGACTAACTTCCTGCTTGTGTTGACTGGCATCTTTGCTTGACCTGCCCTTTTCCAAAGTGACCTCCTGTCACAGCAAGGCTTTCGATGAGCCACCTCGCTCCTTTGCATTGCTCAATTTCCGCAAGGCACCGCGTTGGCTTTTATGAACTGTTTTAGGAGGAAAAAATGGGGCCATAGTGGAATCTTAGAGGGTGTCAGGAGTTCTCCTCCACCCAGGATGGAAATTTAGTTCAATATAAGGGAGCGCCATTACGACGGCATGCAGATTGCTTTAAGCGTAACCATCAGAGTCGGGTTTGACCAGAGGGGGAAACTTTTTAAAGCCATAAAATCGTCTCTCATCCCCCGTTGGATATGGATGGTGGATTTCATGTTACAGTTCCACTCCTCCATTTGTTTTATGGTGTCCTTTTGTTCTCTTTTTCATCCTTTGCCCACTAAGGAACTGTTCTTTGCCAGATTTACATGGTGGTTTATAGGCGTGTTTTTAGTTTACAGGGTAATGGTGATTTACTGCACTTTCAAGAAGTACCAGAAGAATGGGCCTGTTTGGTGAAATTATGTGCTTTGGGTTTTCGCTGTGTCCCTCGAGCGCAAAGCCATACGTTTACTGACAATTTCAGATGATATTTTTAATGCGCACAAGCGTTTGCTCACTCCTGTGAACGGATCTCCAAAAATGCCGCCTTTTGTCACCCGCTCATTCGTGGTTCGTCTCGGTCTCTCATCTGCATTTCCATTTTCCCATCCGCTTGTCGCAAAGATGAGCATCTGTCAGTTTTCTTGCATGTAATTTCACAGACGTCTCCGTTCCTCCAGCTTTGCGCTCGGATTGGCCGTTTCTGGAGGAGCGCTCTCAAATTTTGCTGCCCGTAAAGAAATCAGAGCTCCTGTGGAAATGGTTCCCTTGGACTAGACCCAAGGTCTCTGACACCTCGGGGGTCTCTAGGGTGTACTTTGAACTTCCTGACTTGTACGTGTGATTCTATGATCCCAGCCGCGCTCCTAACCCTAACCCTGGTCCACCTGTGACAGGACCTCTGTGTCCGCTGAAATAAGTTGGGCAAGCACCGTGGTTAGGAGCAGAATTTTGCAACAAGAAGGTCGTTGTTTCAAATCCGTGACAGTACCCTTAAACAAGGTACTTATTTTGAAAGAATACAGTAAAAATTGCCTATGGCTAAATTATTATAAGTAGCTTGATGTACAAACCTAACACTGCAGTTTACTGTGAAGAAAAGTGTCAGATATATGAATTTATGCTCATAAGTAGTCACTCCTCTCCCTAATAGGTGCAGTGAGTTGAATGCTTCAGTAACTCTGCTTTCACAGTTAGTAGGGTGGCTCCCTAAATGACCATTGGGCTGCAGCCCGGGACTGTGGTCACTCCCCTGTAATGTGTCGTACTTTTCCTGTGTAGGGAGAACCAGGACTCCCAGGACTGCCTGGACTCCCCGGGATAAAGGTAAATACCCCACAACTCAGTCTGCCTTGCCCCATCCCACATGCCCCTAGATGTACACTTGGCCACGATGCTGGTTACGGAATGCTTCCGTCACTGAGTTTTGTAGCCTCCCATGACCGATCAGATCCTTTACACATGAGATGTACATGTGAACATCCTGCGCCAAGATTTCATGTGCTTTCATTACAAGTTTGTCGATTCTTATTGACTGTAGTTAATGGAGGTCTACCTTTAAAACTCATTGATTCTTATTGGCCTGCTGAGGCTGCTGGTTGGGCTTCCCTCAAAGGCTGCAGGGTTCTTATGGGCCAACTTGGTTTGCTCTCCACCCCTGTTTATGAAGCTTTAATGCATAGTGGACTTGGTGAGCATGCAAAAGTGATGCTTTCTGATACTCCATCACGTTGAACCACTGCCCACCAATGGCTGGAATGGATTTTTAAAGGCCCGAGTGAGTAATGATCGTAGCCTCAGTGTCTCGGTCGAGCACAGATTGAGCAGCCAGAGGTGGACCAACCCCATCCCCTATCCCCTAGATGTTTATTCACTGGTTGCCAGTGTGCTGTGGGCACCAAACCAGTGCAGGGATTGTATTGCAGGTCTATTTCCCCTGCAGGCTGTGGACTTTAATAGGATTTGTTGGATAAACAGACCTATGGAGCGAACCGCTTATTGACCGCTAAACCTAGGATTAGAGCACACATAAACATGCAAGGAAAAATAAACGTTGAGTGGGGATCCCTCTTAGCGCACGCTGCACCTTTGCCCAGCTAACAGCCGTGAGATGGTGCCTGTTTCTGTTTTGGTTTGTTTGCCTGCGCCTCTCTGCTTGTAACCTGTTTGGCCTTGTAAAAAAGCTTTGCCTTTTATAACTGCTCTTTTATGCTGAGAAGCACATCAAATCTGGGGCCCTTTAAAGCACTGGTCTGATGCAGCGCTCCTGTGGTACCCAGAAAGTGATGTGTGCACTTAACACTTTGCATCTCACAGCTTCCACCAAGCACAAAGCAGGAGCGTTTTCGCACATTTCGCTTCTTCCTGCTGTAAGTTTAATTTCCTGACACAAATCAACTAACCCATCAACATATAAATACCCTGTACTATACTGTATATATAATGGTATGAAAGGTTGAATAGTATATATTAATATACAGTATATATTTTGTTAAAAAGTTTCATATTTTGGCCAGTAGGCAGTAAAAGGTCAGATCAGATAATAAAATTAATTGATCCCCATCAATTAAAATCCGGTCCCATTTAAACCGCACTATAGTTGCTCCCCCCTAAAAAGTACCACATTTTTTTACCCCCGCTCCAGATTATTCCAGCAGTGTTTCACAGACCTCAAGCGGAACTGGATTTTAAGTAATGCACTTAAGCAAGCATCTAGTAGACTTCAATTAGCTTCTAAGAGGCTCTGTGCAGTGAGCCCTCAAATTAAAACAGCACAGTCGAGAATGAGCGGTAATTATGCTGCGTGAAACCAGTGGGAAACCAGTGACACGTATCCATCCTGGCCGGCGTGCCGGAGCGGCGCCCACTCGCCCGCGTAAAGGACGTCCGCAAGGACCCTAAATTACAGCTAAACCTTCCTACTATTCTGTGTTCTCTTTCACACCCTTTCCTTGGCAACGCTTCGTCTTAGGAGGCGAAGAGCCGTTTCCCACTCGGTGCCGCCAGGCAGCGCTTTAACTGACTCCGGTAATTTTAGTGTAACTGAAGTTACGTTCTGCGCAGGTGGAGTAGTGATCTGATAAATGTTTGTCTGACCGCTGTTTTCAGGGCGAACCTGGATTCATGGGACCCCAGGGAGAACCAGGGTTGCCGGGTCTGCCGGGAACTAAGGTACGGGTGCCTTCATGGCCTCCAGGTTGCTGGCTGGGTTGGTCTTGATCCCGAGCGGGTCTGGTGGGACCTTCTGAGGGACGGGCATCTCTGGAGGTAGACGAGTGGAGGAGGCCTTTGCTGGAGGTGGACAGGTAGTGGAGACTGCTGAAGGTAGATGGGTGGAGGGGGGCAGTGCTGGAGGTAGACGGGTGGACAGGCCAGATGGAGGTGTTCTAAACGGTGATGGACAAACCGGAGGAGAAGCTGCAGAGCTGGCAGGCCATCTTTCTAAGGGTGCCCTGCCAGAGCTGACAGACGATCGGACTTGGAGCTAAAGTAGCAAGCGTGCTGGCACAAGACTGCCCCCTACTGTCCATCCAGGCTTCACAGTGCTGCAGAGAAGCATCCGGACTTATACGCGATTGAGTTTGTACTTTTGGTTTCTCCAAACTGTGCTTAAAACATGGTACACTTCAAAGGCTCTCCCCTAGCATCCGTAGCCCCAGGTCCAAGGGCACTTGTCACCTGACTACCTATGTGTCCCCCGCAGGGTGAACGAGGAGAGCAGGGGCCGCCAGGGAAGGGAGAGCGTGGTGAGGTTGGACCCATGGGCCAGAAGGTCAGTGCATGACAGAAGAGCAGAGAAGTTTCTGGAAGGATTCTGGCATTTAGATGGGAGCAAAGCATCAGAAAGTCAAAAACATTATAAAATAATACAAGAAAGTTAAGTTTTTACATTCACATAAATTTGCACAAATTCTACTCTTTATAACCAACTCTTAAACTTAGAGAATTCAATTAAAAAGTACACATCCTAAATTAACATATTTATAGCCATCAATTGCCCTTATTTTTACAGTTATAGTGTTCATACAAGATAGAAAAGCTTATATGCCTGTCTCTAAATAATTGTACTATTCATACAAAACATTATTACTTTATGTTGCTTTTGATGTGCAGAATGTGTGTGAATGTGCACCACCACATCCGGTCCTTGTATTTTGTGTAAATTCCAAAAATAAACCTTGCTTGCCAACTGGGTGGACACGACTAAGATGGAGAACCGCATCTCTAAACCGTTTCACAAAAAGCTGCAGTTGTGCCGCTCAAACCGATCGCCTATGACTTTCCATCCTGGAAGCTCTCTGGCAGCGTTCTGCTCCTGATCCCTGCGCTGGATGTCTTCCAGCCTGTCATCCTGATCTCCGTAGACCCCCCCCCCCCTTTTCCTCACTCTCGTGTCTACCGTTGGCCTGTTCTAACAGTGGCTGTAACCCGATCGTGAAGAACGGCAGTTCTTTAAAACAACCACAACGGTGCACGTCAGTCCGCAACTAATGGACTCGCTGCAGGGCCTCGGGTTTACTTATGGGCCATTATAGCATGATGACGGCCCATTGCGAGGGCTGGCACAGCACGAGCGGCCCAGTAATTGGGGTCGCGCTCAGATGGGGGTCGACAGCTGACCCGGTCCTGCTGCTGAAGCAGATCCATGAGTTTACTGATGTTTATGTGGACGATTGATTTTACAGGTGGTTTCCGCCCCAGTCTAAACAAAGACGGGACCCCACCGAAGAGAGGGGCTGTTCCACATCCTATGAGCCCCCAGGGAGCTGCTCTCTGCCTGTTAAAGTGACAGACGTGTCATTAGCGGGGGAGTTTAAATAAACACGTTTTCATTGCTTTCAAATCAGGCTTACAGTAAGCGGGCCCTCGCCATTACTTTTGTGAAGTCAGACTGATGATATTGAGGTTTCTTCGTGCGAGGGTAAACATTTACTTTAAGAAGCAACCGTTTGACAGACTGAGCTGATTTATAAGAAAAGAACACTGCGACAAATGGACCCTGGCTGGCTTTAACCTGAGGAAAGGCGGACTACAGGTTCGCATTCTCGACCCCAAACCCCACGCAGGATCTAGAGGAGCAGAACAGAAGACAGTCTGAAGCAGGGGTTTCAAACAGTCAGTAAAAACACGTACTGTACATAACATCTTATTGCTACACAAGTTTGTCTCTGCTCTGTTATAAACTTGACGTGCAGAACCAGCCTGCAGAAAGCGCCGTGAATCCAGATCCCTGTATGAACACAGTTTGGCTCCCCTAAGGAGTTCACATCTCCTGTTTCTCACATCTTTTCTCCTTTTCTCCTTCTTCTTCATCACTACCTGTCACGTCTCCTCTCGCTGCTCCCAGGGAGGACAGGGGGAACCTGGGCCTCCAGGTCAAAAAGGGTCAAAGGTCAGTAACTGATGTTTGTGAGATCTCGGTCATTGATAATGACATCATCTTTGGGCTGTAGAAATGTAGAAATGTAGACTATGGGCAAGAAGAAGAAGGTATGGAGATGACTGGCAATGGGCTGGGCCAAACCTGCTGAACATTTGCAAATAAGAATGTAGCATTCTAGTCTCTTTCATTTGGGGGTCCAAACCAAAAAACCCTAAGCTGTGTCACCGAGTTCACAGCCATGGAGAGACAATGTGTTGTGTGAGGGACATAGGCATGTAGCTCATGGCTGGATAAAAAGCATGGATCATCTGAGCCTCTGTTGTTAGGCAAAATGAGCAGATGTACCACATCTGAGAATAAAAGTGTCAGCCCTTCATGATGGGAATTTTTGTCTCTCAGTGTCCCACTGTTATATAGTTGCTGTGAGTAAGGAAGACTTTGAGTTCACATGCAGTTGTGTATTCTGATACATCACCTCTGAGAGACCCAACTGCCCAGGTCAATTCTGTTTACCTGAGCTGGTTTACACAGCTTATGAGGGGCTGGGGTTGGCAGGGGAAGCTGTCAGGAAGCATGAAAGACCCTTGACTTGCATGACCCTCAGCTGGTCCTCATGATACTTCTTGTGTTTCAGGGAGAAGGTGGAGAGAAAGGAGAGACAGGCTCTATGGGACCTCGGGTAAGTGGTCATCTCACAGGTTTCGAGCCTCAACAGGCAGCACTCTCAAGTGTGTATAAACACACTTTTCATCCATGCATCTCAGGTTTCTGAAGAGATTAAAGACTTTTGTACCAGATGTGTACGTGATACAGCCGACCAAGGCCAAATGTTTGCAGCCTAAACTGGAACATTAGTTGCTGTGCAGCTTGCATGTTCTCCGTGTGGTGTGTGCAATGGACTGGCATCTTGTCCATGGTGTGCCCTGCTTTGGGGGAAGGCGCTGGACCTCAATGGCCAGGCATCGGATAAGCAGTTATCAATACTGGATGCTATTTAGGGAAGAAGCGACTGAAATAAAAGTGGTGTCCACTTCACAGGGCCCACCAGGACAGAAGGGTGACCAAGGAGCTACAGAGATCATTGACTACAATGGAAACATCCAGGAAGCCTTGCAGGTTGGACACCGGGTCCAGGTTCCGTATGGGTATTGATAATAGCAGTAGGTCCCGCCTCAGTATGGGCCTCTCCGACTGGTCTGTTCACATCTGGGGTTTTAGTGAGGTTTTGTGATTGGACCACATGACTTTGCAACAGTTTTTTCATTTGACTGTAGTCTTCATAAGTGAGTCATCTCAGTGGAAGATTCATCCAGTTGAGTTGGTTGCAGTGCAAGCGCTGAGGTGACCGGGGTTGAAACAGTAGCTCTGAAGTGTTTGCCAACACAGGGACTTAACCAATGATCTTATCTCTCACCCCTCTGACCGCCAACAGAAGATTACCACTATTACAGTGACGGTAATTTCCCTCCGTCCTGTCCTGTCCTTTGTATGAGTGCTGCACCCCCACCTAGCATGGAGACCCCCGTACCCTCCCATACCGTGTAACCCGCTTAGCTCAGCACTGTGTTGCGTTATTGTGATGCTGCGTCAGTGCTGTCGCCATGAAACCACGTGGGCTGAGCGCTTTGTGTCATCTCAGACTCGGTGTTTGTGTGCTTCTGCAAGGCGCCACTAACGTCGACCTCTTTCAGCTGTTGGGAGTCATGGCCTGGTGACATGAAGATGCACTTCTATGTCTATATTGCTGAGCGCAGTGAAGATCACTTTCGGCTGATGGATTTGGATTATTTTGATGCAAATCTTTTCCTCTGTTATCTGCATAAATGTTAGCCCATGTGATAAACCATGGCGACAGGGAAATGCAGCGTTATGGAGTTTTTTTGAACACGCAAAGCCTGCTTGTGTGTCGCTCTTTGTGTAACTGCCACCGGTTTATCCACCCATCAGTGTTTGTGCCACCTGTGACTTCTCACCTGAGAACCATCTGTCTCCTTTTGCGTTTTGGCAGACAGCGGGCTGACTGGCCTCTCTTCTCTTTGTTATGCTCCTAGGGTCCTCCTGGGCTTCCTGGGCCACCAGGACCGCAAGGGACAAAGGTAAAGACTCTCTTTGGATGCCCTCCCTGCTGTGATTTTATTCATATGCTTGCCAGTACTGTGATCCTGCAGGGCAGTGTTGGATCCCTGTTTCCCCTTTTGTGTTTATTTCCAGGGAGAACAGGGTCCTCCGGGTCCCCCAGGGTTGGACGGAGAGCGGGTAGGAGGGCACTGCAATGAAAAAACCCTTTTTTCAGCTGTTATTACGTTTTATTCTTGAGCCCCTTCCCTTCTCGCCCATAGGGTCTGAAGGGATCCAAAGGAGACATGGGGATGCCTGGAGAATCTGGAGAGAAAGGAGCGATGGGACTGCCTGGCCAGCCTGTAAGACTTAAAAATGTGACTTTTAAGTAATTGTGGAACTTGTTGATGTGAACTGAGCAAAGCAACTAAGAAACCCAGTCTCCTGATGATGTACCAACCATCTTTCAGGGTATCAATGGCTTCAAAGGAGAGAAGGGAGACCTTGGCCTTCCTGGTCCACAAGGACCCTCAGTGAGTTTTCTCAAGCTCCAGTCCAACTGATCTGCACCCTTTACATCTACATCGGAGGGCACCAGTTTCTTCTCCCACTTCTTTGAGGGCCCCATTCAGAAATGATTTAAACAGCTGTGATTCGGTTCTAATCAATCCCCAACTGATATGTACACTACAGTAGATGATTCTATACATACATCCATTTATTGATCTGTTGGGATGCTGTGTTTACAGTCATGGAGGATGAAACTCCCAGGCAGAACCTCCAGGTATATTGCTAGTGACAAGTTGATAACAGGCAACTTCCCCCTAAAACAGATTACCGGACCTCCCGGACCTCCTGGACCCCACGGCCCTCCAGGTCCTATGGTAAGACCACCCCCTTCATCATATGGTTGTGACACAGGAACTAGGGGTGTTCTTTTCATTTTCATTATTATGTGTGTGGTCTTACTTTTGAGAGACTGTTCAGAAGAAGAGTGTTGCACTGAGCTTAAGCTGAACCAGCGACATCCTCTATAGAACGATAAATCACTCCAGAAGTCACAGAGCTCAGCATGAGGAGGCCAGATAATGGTGTTACAGGGTTTGGTCACCACAGCAACAGGCATACATTCAGCCTCCTGCTGCCGTAATACGTTGTCCTGGTCTGTCATCATACGAACACTGCATATATAAAACATGAACTGAATGTTTTGAATGAGATATTGCTGAGATTTTCACTGTTTGCATTTGAAGGGTCCTCATGGATTTCCTGGAGCAAAGGTACGTCCTGGAAGCCATTAATAGAGACCGATGGTGCTTGATTTCCACCCGCATTGATAATGCAGGCCAATGTCCCTGTCTCTTAAAATAAAGTTGAGCACAGAATCTTTTAATAATTCACCAGTAACCAAGTGCCTTATCTAAACTTTCCTTCTGTACAAAGTACTGACACAGTGTATGAACAAGTGATGTGCCGCAACCTCTAAGGGCTTCAGAACGCACTGATTTCAAGCTGTTATTTCATTGGTGACTACACTTTAATATCCTGTTCACTGCAGTCATATGAAGTGTGGGATGTTGCGGCAGGTCATTGTGTTTTAACCTGTTGTGTAGCCCTTCCTTAACCCACTCCCCTTCCCCCATCTGCCCTTTCGCCACCCCTTCGCCACCCTGGTCGAAACTGTGCTGATCTTGCCTTTAGGGCGAGGCCGGTTTGCCCGGTGCGAAGGGAGCGCGCGGGGAGCCAGGCCACAAGGGTGACCGCGGATCCCTGGGCCTCCCTGTGAGTACAGCAGTGCATGCTGGGTACTCTCCACCCAACTTGTCCCTTCCTGTCCCAGTCATACCTCAGCTCCCATACCACCCTGCTGTGGAGGTGTTGACACTGCACCTAGTAACCCAGACAGCAAAGACCACTTAATCCCAGATCCTCCTCAATCGCTTCTGATGTGGTCTCGGCTCGATGCTTTTCTGTATTCGTAGACTTCATGTTTCACTTTCACATTCATGGATCTGCTTGCTGCTGTTGTACAGCATGCTTGGATCAGACTATGCTCCTCAGAACCCCCAGAGACCGTTTGCTACGGGCTGTTGTCCTCTTCTCTTGCTAACGTCTCATTTAGTCACATGAAAATCAGTCGTTTTCATCTAAACGGCCTATAACAAAGTCAACTTCCCAACCAGTCCTGCATCTATGGTGCTGTGTGTGTCTCCATCTTATTCGTGTCACCTACCTAACATGGTCCCGTGTGTACATTCCACTGCAGCCTAGTGTCCCGACAGTGTTCCGTCTCACCAGTCTCCTCATGTACTAATCCCGTGTTCATCTCACTCATACTTCCATAACCACACAGGGAGCGTCCGGCTTGGACGGCAAACCAGGAGCCAGGGTGAGTGTCACGAGTCCCAACTCTACCTTCCCCACCATGGCCCCCAAGCCTGTTTGCACGCTCTCCTCTGGACTAAGATGCTCAACCCCATAATTGGGGATGATGTGGCTCAAATACATCTAAGCCTGATGAATATGGATTATTATAGATCTGAAGCCCTTGTTTGTTGTCAAGTGGAGGTCTCCGTGTCACTGTCTGCTTGAAAATGTGAAATTAATCCACAGTTTTTAACATTTGTATTAACAATCACTCATACATTAACGCCTGTTTCTTTTTATGAAGAAGCATAAGAATTTTCTGCTCAGCTACATCAACCATGCATTCAGGAACTTTTTCTGCTAGCAATAGAGCAGACCTGGGTGCAAATACATACAAATGCTAAATACGAGTCTAAAGCAAAGGGGTAGGGTATGAAATTAGCATGAAGGTTCTCCTATAAGCAATGTATGTAGCTATAGCGCTGAATGTACACACTGTGAGCCAAGGAGATTGGTGGTGAAACATTTAATAGTAGATGTACAGGTGTCATGCCTGCCTTCCTACTGATTTGCAGTAAAATAGCTGGGATATTTATGGGAGGTAGCAGAAAGATGATGCGTGATATCTTCCCTGTAGGGAATGGATGGTCCAGTTGGTCCTCCAGGCCCAGCTGGTCCAAAGGGAGACAGGGTAAGTACAGCGCAGTCCTCCCTCCGCCAGCTGACCTTCTCTTTCATGGTCTTCGGCATTTCTGTTAGATGTACATGGCCTTGTTCATTTGACCACTAGGCTGTTCCGTCTCATTTATTAAGGTGACAGAAACAAAGGGTTTCTGGAAAATTCTGATCATATTGGACCTGTTGTGCCTCACAGGTCCACTTCACTCCCATTCATCCAAAGAGACTGGATCAAAATATAATGAAGTACATCAGGCTGGATTCTACCTCACTGTTGGTTTCTACTCTTCGTAGCAAAATCTGAAGCTTAAAAGCTTAATGTAATGTATGTCTGTCCATCCAGGGTGAACACGGACCACCCGGAGAGCCTGGACCTAGAGGACCCTATGGGCTACCTGTGAGTTTCCCGGCCCAAATTCATCTGTGCAAATATTCTTACAGCAGTCTGAGTCTCCTTCCATTGTGGCATTCAAGTGAAACACAGTCAGTGTTAATCCATATGCAAGATCCCCATAACGGATCGGTGGAATTCTTCTCTCTACCTTTTCAGGGCACCGCAGGCACCCCTGGACTTGATGTAAGTACCGGTGGCATGCAGGCAAGGCATGGTGGTGTGTTTGATGCACTGTGCTGTGCCTGTGCCGTTCCAAACACGAACATACACATACGGTGGAATTTGGCCAGCCACGCACAGTTTTGCTCCGTCCCATGTGTCTTACGCACGTACCATTTGGTTTTTTTTTTAGTTTGCAAAACAAAAATATGTAAATTTTGGGGGTTAGATTGAACCAAGAAAATGCATAACAACAGTTATACATTATTACATGGGACAAATTTTTACCATATTGTTGGGTGTCAGGTTGACATAATCCTCTTGTCACTGCCAAACTCTGCCAATCGCTCTCCATCAGACCAGATGGCCCTCACAAACTAGAGGGTTTATCGTCTCCAAGGACAATCTCATTCAACCGCCCATTCCTGAGATAACATATCTCATTTTATTTCTGTGTGTATGTTTGTTTTTTTATCCCCTCTATTCCTGTTATTCTGCATCGTCATCATTTCTGTCTTAACTTTCTTTGTGGAAGTTGGTTCCCACGCCAATAAAAGTCGAATTTCATTGCAGGATTAATGTTGCCCCCAAAATCACCCCCGAGCCCCACTAAGTCGAAACTGTGGCTATGAGGCTACAAGATGAACTGGAATGAACTGGAGTTGTATTTTGCAGGGGTTACCAGGCTTAAAGGGAGAGAAGGGCGACGTTGGGGAAAGAGGAGAAAAGGTGATCTGAAAACGCTAGCTCAGCGACAGAGACTTTTACTCACCAAATAACTAACAAGGACTGGTGTCAATGGACAATGAGGGAGGTGTGGCTAATAAACCCACTTAAAACGCTACCTTTTGCATCCTTAAAACAATACGTGGCAAATGGAAAGTGACTGCTCTTAAATGCCATGGTCACATTTAAATCTTAGCGTGACACTTTTCAAATTAACTGTGAATTTTGTTAAATGATGCAAAATAGTACTGCACCTACAACACAGATTGTTTAGTTGTGCAAATGTGTTAAATATTATGTGTTTGAATTTTCATCATTTGAACATTTACAGTTCATGAGTCAACATTTTGTCATCTCATCAGTCAAACCCATTCTGACATTCGTGGTTGGGCAGTGTTTGGAAAAGAGCCTTTTCAGCGCCTCATTTGGCTTTGGGCAAATGCGAAACGGATTTAGAGATAGTCCATTGACAACAGGCAGCTTTTGCTGTGAATTTATTGTTTTTTTATGCATGCTCATCATTTTTTGTGATTTGTGTCTGATAAATATGACTCTGAAAGTACAGCATCGATTTCTAGTGAAATTATGAAGAAAACTGATTTTCCTGATGACGGCTAAGGTTTTGATGGATCATTTTACACTCATAAAGCAAAACCGAAACGGTTATTATTGTTGTATTTTCATGAGTCGGTGAGATTTCTATTATTGAGCTTTTTGCTCTAGAGCCACAGTGCTGTTGATATCCATCAGCAAACGCCTGCATTTCTTTTCAAACTTCTAAAAACTCATCGTTCCTATTGTTAAAACTTGCTGAAATTACAAACACTCGGCACTGTTGTTCTAGAGCCACAGTCGTCGATATTTTCCTCTGTGAGTCCTTTAAATGCTTCCCAAAACTGTATCCCTTTTCTGCCTCTAATACAGCCACCAAGCAGCTCTCTTCTTGTTTGTTCTCCTTAATATAAATTCGCGGTTAGTTTATTTATGCTAAAATTGCTTGTCTTCAAGACTTCTTTTGCACCTTATTTGCTTAATAGTCTTTGTTTGATGTTTATTTTCATTCATCGTCTTTCTCACGTCATCGTACCGCTGTTGGCCTCATCTAATGTCCTGGCGCATGTGTGAGCCCAAAGCTGGGATGCGAAGCCTATGGCGCTTGCCGGCCTGAGCTGTGGAAAGGGGTACAGTTTTAGGCGTTGCTCAGAGGTGCCTTCCCTGCTGCCCTTTCTCCTCCCTCCTGCCTTCTAAGACCCCTCCACACTCCTTTATGCACATTGCCACCCTTCCCAATTTCACTCAATCCTTCCTCCTCCGCCGAGGCGCGACCTGACGCCCCATCCCTCCTGACTCTCTTCAGCTCCTCTCCCTGATCTAACTGTCGCTTTATTGTGCCCAGCCTTCTCCTGAGGTATGCCTCCCCTTTAATCTCTTCCTTTACCGCAATGTAACCCAGTATCCCAATCCAGTGAGGGTGACCACTATCCAGCAAACTTGTATACTTTGTCAGGTTCCATCAAGAAGCTCACTTTTGATGTCCACGGTGCATGAAACAAAACCTGCTTCAGTTATTACAATAAGCACCGCCTACAATTTATTACCGTATCTCATAGTTACGACAATCTCTCAGCTATAGCGAAGCTGACTTAGGAGCATTTGGTTTATATTTCCAAATATTTGTAGAGAGTGTCCTGAATATCACAGTTGCAAAACAAGCATTGCTCCCTCTGAGGTACGTATACCACTGGGTGTATCAACACATGTCCTTCATAGAGAATTATTTTTGTTATCACTGTTATTAATGTGTTGCTAAGATGATGCTCATATCCATAGCAACCTGCAGCATTAAATCTGTTTATGTAAGGGCCAGTGTCCTCAGAGGCGAGGAAGTTGGACCGAGTAGGTCCTTCTGCATTGTGTGCCATAATTCTTCTCACATTCTAAAGTACTTGTTACAGTAACACATACTATGGTCATGCTCACTGGTTTCAGAGCACCTGCAAAATTGTGTCCGAAGAAATCATTGACCAAAATATTGTGTTCACAGGGGGAGAAGGGAAAGAAGGGCAAAAAGGGGCCTAAGGGGGAGAAAGGAGAACAGGGTGCGCCTGGATTAGATGCTCCCTGCCCGTTGGTATGTTGCCGCCAAGGGCTGGAAATGGCCTGTCAGTGACGTAGGAGCAAGGACTCGAAGGGAGGAGCCGCCTGTGTGTGAACCCGCCATTGGCCTGCAAACCCGCTGCGCCCCTGCATTTCCACCTGCTGTGGAACTCCAGGCACACACACACCACACCCATTGGCATCTTTAGGCTATTGAAGTCATAAATTCACTCTCTGCTGCTGAATTCTATTCCTATTTCCTCAAACTCTGTCTCCTGTGGGAGCAGCTCTCAGAGTACAGACCCTCCCGTACGGAGGCCGTGCGCAAGGTGTCCGCTGATGGCTATGGAAGTCGTTGCCAAATGTGTTGGTCGCACACAAGGTTTGTTTCTCCCTGCTCAGGCAGCACAGACAGCCCCCGTCGCCTCCACCACGGGGGCTGCCGGGCTGCACCTCCTAGTAACACTCCCAGTTAATTTTTATAAACAGGGATTCCGGGGATTTAAGGGTGAGAAGGGAGAACCAGGGCAACCTGGTCTGGATGGGTTGGATGCCCCTTGCCAATTGGTACAGTATCCTCTTTCCTACCTAATCTGTGCATGACTTCCTTCTGCTGACCGAGTTCGTGCCGCTCAGCCGGGCACTTGAGCCCGTCCCATGAAAAATGCATGGCCTGTGCATGGAAACTGGGATGACTTGGGCTGTGGACGTGATGTCCTTACTGCATGCTCTCCACCCAAAATCTGAATCACCTTCACGGGACACTTTTTTTAGCCACCTTGAATGCTTAACTCTACCGCTACGCTGCATCCTGAGTGCCATATCCCATTCATCTCTTTAGACAGTACTTTTAACATTCTTCAGTGCATAAACTAAAAAGATGAGGAATTGAGGCTGACAAATTGGTGGAAGTGAACGTAAACCAAATTGTATGATTAATATTGACGGCGGCTAAAGTGCTGCTAACACTTTGCATTTGCGGTTCCCTTCTAACAGAATCAATAACACTCCAAGCTCCTTTCAGCGAGAATGCAAAGCAGGGACACATAAAGTAAAAAAAAAGTCCTTCCATTGACAGGCACAGATTTATTTTCCCGCCAATTTCCCTTTCATTAATGAGTTCTAATCTCCCAGATCTTCCCAGAACCATTCCTACTGGAGTGCAGTACCAGCATGGACCTTCCTCTCCGCCCCTAACTTTTTCCTGTCCCAGCCCCGCCATATTTGTACCAATTTGGCAAATCGTGGAGATAAAGCAAAACTCGGAAAAGGAAGCGTTCTCTTCACATGAGTTTTTCTCTACCGGTGTTTGGTGACGGAGGAGAAGGATGTGTTCTCAGCAAACGTAATGTAATGAAAGAGTCGAATTTGGTAGAAGCACATGGCGGCTGACCGAGTCAACAGAGAAAAGAATTTAAACTTGGCGACTCATCAGACCTCTTTGACTCGCACTGCCGAGTGGGGATGCTTGCTTCCTAAGCGGCCGCCATCGCCGCTGCTGTATTTGCGCCCCATAAAGTAAACCGCTGTCACGCTTGTGCTGTTATTTTCATGGCCTCAGATTAAGTAGCGGAGGCAGAAACAGCACTTTTTATTACGACACTCAGAGGCAAAACAAACTGACTGGCATATTTCGCGCAGCAGTGTGCTTGCAAAGGTCACCGATCTGCTTAAGTTATTTATATTTTATAGAAATGAATTATAGTGAATTAAACACACTGTATATTCTCAGTGTTCTCCATGATTCATTTCAGTGTAAAGAGAGGAGAAAGAAATGACAACGTGAATATGACCGAGAGATAAATCCGCATTGCTCAAGCGATATCATCACTGCATGCTCACTCCTCTGAGAACTCTTCGCTTTGCAAGGGAATTCAATGCCATGTTTATTGCTGCTAAACGTTGGCGTTGCTGTTTTCTCAGCAGTCGCACGGTCATAATGGGCTTTGTTTTGAAATCCCAGCCAGGGTTTAAATTTTGCAAAACAAAAGATTTTCAAGCAGAACCCTCGGCAGTTGCCCTTAGATGAGTAGGGATTCTGGGTTAACCAACTGAAGAAAGGATGGAGCTGTGGATGTAGATGAAGCGATGCTCATCCATCGGCGGTCACACTTCCAAGCAAACAACCGATTAGTGGAATCCGCCAAAAGTTCTGAGCAGATATAACTCAGCAACAGCTTCTTGCAATACTGTGGCGTGAGGGATTGTATTCCCTTGCTGAGTTAAGAGTGGTTTAGAGGTTTGGTTTCTGGGAAATGCCCACTGTTGTGACATTCATGCGTGTGGTTTCCCACTCGCCATTAGAAAGCGGGCTAAACAGATTGCTCTTCCTCTTCTCGTCCACGATCCTAGGGTCCGGATGGGTTACCGATGCCTGGTTGCTGGCAGAAGGTAAGCACGCTGATCGGCACTTCTCGATGACACCGGTAGACCAGGGCAGCTGAAAAGCACAGACAGCACAGGTCCTGCAGCTGCCATGGGTTTGTGTTTTCACAAAACTCATCGTATGTTAGAGAACCGCAACAAGTCAGTGGTCAGATGACTGCAGGATGGTGCAAACAGAATGAATGCATTAGCAATTTCATTGCAGACCTGCTATAAATTTATAGGGAGGGGTCCGCATTAAATCCTGCTGTAACCCTGTTGGCTCATGTCTTGTCTTTCTCTTGTGCTTTCTTGCAGTGATCAGTCTAACCCGAAAAGCATGGAGTTTTGTAAATAACGCTTCATTTTTTTTTTGTATTTATAGTTTTTTTTAAATTGAACATACTGTATGAACACATGAATATATAATGAACGAACGGTCATGACGTTCACACTTAGCTGCTTCTACTCATTGTCAGTAACAAAAAAGTGTATAATTGTCACATCGGCAGATCGGGTGCTTGAAAAGGTGTTTGTCCAAGTGGCGATGATCAACTTGCATGGGCCTCAGTGGTCAAGCGTGAGAGAGGCTGGATGTGACCAGAACGGACTTGCACGGACAACCACAGGAGGCTATGAGAGACTGGACTGACCACAGTTTACCAAGGACAATAGACACTGTTGTTCGTGTTCATCTTAAGTTCATCATCCTTCATTCCATACTACCAGCTCAAAAGACTAAAAAAAAAAAATTCATGCCTACAGAATATGAATAAATAAGCATGAATGCTGTGCCAAACTAGGAAAATATATGTATGGACATATACATGTTGCTTTGTTGTGTGGTCAAAATCATGGCTTTTTCAAACACTAACTGGCTGATGGTTCCTTCCAACTTACATTTGAACAAAAAAAAAAAAAACAGTGCTCTGAATTTGTGATTTTTCTTTTTTCCTTTTGTCATTTTCCAAAGGGAGTCACGCCATGGTTGGTGGCTTGAAAAGATTTGATCCCAAGGAAGTACAGACGGGTTGTTGTTGTATTTTTTTTAATTTATTGCTGCAAGGCTTGCAGAGTTTTAAGCCTGTGTCCTCAGCAAAACGCTCGAGCCGGGCGATCGCGGTGGCCGATGGTGCTGCCGCTGCCGCAAGGCGAGGAGAAATGCTGGCGCCAAGTGGCACCGTGCGCGGCCAATCGCGGAACACTGGGCTGGGCCGGCGAGGACTTGGACTCCCGTCACTCTCTGGGGGGGCATTTGGGTCTTGAGAAAAGTTTGCATGGTAAAGTTAAAAAAAAATGCCTTGCAGCGACTGCTTCAGATACCAAACGGGCCTCTTCGTTGGACTTTGGTCTTTGCTGAGATCCCAGAGTTTGACCATAGGGAGAAGCAATGAACGCAGTCCGCCGAGACGGCGTCGGTGGACGATTTCTGTTTTTTTTCCTTCCTCATTGTTGTTATTTACATAACCTTTGGTGCCTCAAACTTTTGTTATTCATTCCCTTTGTTGGAAATATGATTGAGAGGATATGTATGTTTATTGAAGAATGATATTCTTATTATGAACGGTACTGGAGTGTTAGACAACCTTCGGTACTGACTGTTTCCATGATATAAGCATCATTTTTAATGTGTTAAAATACTTACTTTTTTAAGTACTTTTATGTTCAGCACTCCAGTGTAGACAAAGGAGAAGTTATTGCGAAAAACTAACACCACAAACTGGGTATTGGAAGACATTTGTACCGAGACAAACTCATGGTGGAAATTTGATGTCTCTGAACCGAATTTATGTACACATTTTCTAGCTTCAGAAAAAGAAAAGGTAAATAATGGATTAGGATAAATGTTTGGACTGTTTTTTTTTTGTTTTTTTTTTTGTATGTAGGAATATGTACCGTTGAGAATTTCAGTGTTATTCAGAAGATATTCGCTGTCTTTATTTCTTCCATAATATGAGAATATTCATTTTATTGCTTAGGAATGCCAAGAAAATGTTAAAACTTAGAGGTCACATCAAGTCAGGCCTTGGGTCACGATCTTTTACCGCGATGCCGTCAAAGGCCATAAACAGTTTCTGAGGTCCTTTTCAAGCTGTTGCAGACGGCTCGCGATGCGGTCATACGTGCTTAGCAAGGAGAACTTTCCGGAAGCAAGCTCTCTGTCGGACTTGGGCAGGTTGCGTGAGATGCCGACTCGAGCTGCGCAAACGGAAGGCGCCGTACGCTGACGGGTGACCCATGGTGCCACTAAAATGCTGAGGAAGTGACCATTTTCAGAGATGCGGTGCTAAAACGGGAGGCCGTGCGGTCGCCCGCTGCCGCCCATCATGACAAATGGTCACTTTACATTCCAGCGCAAACAGACGCACATTTTTGCCCATCACTGCGCTGACACAACTCGGAACTGAAATAAGCTGTCTCCTCTCTGGATTTCACTTTTGTGTAAAATCGCCCAGAATTCTCCTCACCGGTGGGTCAAATCATTACGAATCACAAAGCCAAACTGGTGCCTGAAGGTATGAAAAATACGCCGTACCCTAACCCAACACTTTTATGTGAAATTATTCAATAATGCAAATTAATTGTAAGAATTTTGCTAAACAGCAAATCTCTGCTTCATTTGGGATTTACCTTAGCGGCACTGCAAAGTCTACAGGTGCTGTGATTTGCAGAATTTGTCCCTTCGGTATTTATTATTATTATTATTATTATTATTATTATTATTATTATTATTATTATTATTATTATTAAGTGTACCGGTGTTTGATGATCCGGAAAAGCCTGTCCGTTTGATGTTGGCAATGGTGCTATTGGCTTCAGATGCTTCAGAAGGAACTAAAGGAAGTTTCTTACACATTACAGCCAGCAGTGTGTTTACGATCATTTTGTCTTTTTGCATTTACTTTTATATTTGTATTGCTATTTCAAATGATACATTATTTATTTTTGTACTTTCCTTATGTCATCGCGTTGGTTTTAAAACAGGCATTCCTTGTGTCGTGGGTATTTGGTTAAGGTCCCTATACCAGCTTTCTCTCTCTGTTGTACTTTTGTTTTAATGTGTTGAGGCTCACGACGGTGTTAGGTGTTGGTCTCACAACTGGGAGAAACATTTCTTGGAAAAGCTAAACTTCTGTTCGCAGCTGCCTACGTATGTAATTCATTTGATTTGTTGTGCGGGTGGGACCTCCTGGAATAGTTTGATAATTTGAAACGTGTGTTTTTCATGTTGAGTGAATATTCAAAAGATTTTTTTACGCTATTGCTTTGACCTTATAACAGCTATTGTAGTTGGAGCACAAAGACAGAAGTTCCTTTAGTTTGCATTGCCGATTACACAACAGGTTCGAATGCCATCCGGGGGGGAGCGTTGTCGTGGAAACGGTGCCGCAACAGTTCAGCTATTTGTAGACCACCGTCATTACAAAGCATTGCGCTCGCCTGCAGTGCAGAACTACAGCTCTGTTAAGTGGTGAAAAGCGGTCACTTCGACCGTCGAAAATCTCGTACGAAGCATTGTCCCCAGTCGGCGGTGGAAACGTTGCAGTTTTTACACAGCCAATACACCGTTCACTGATGGAATGGCCCCCACCAGTCAGAATGCTTCATATATGGGACACCACACCAACAGATGAACTGGACCGGTCTGAGACTCTAGCAGTCACTGCTGTCATGTGCTGTCACTCTGGTCCCCTGCCTTAGAGCTCTATGGATGTGTGCTAGTCAACACCGGTGCAATGTGTGTATCTGCATGGCACCTGGCGATTTGGAGAAAACACACTTTCATTTCAGTTGACTTTTTCAGACAAACAATGTGTTGTTTTTAGCATTTTTCTCACTCCCGGTGTATCACTGGACTTGTGAAGAACAGTCTGCTTATCTGCCGCAGTTAAGGACTCTGCACAGCTGAGGATTTATTCTTGAACATTTAATTTACTTTTAATTCACTGTGGGTTCTCTGAATGACAGACACAAGTACAGCTCAGTTATTTATGGAGAACATGTTTATTTCTCATTTCTTTATGAAATTCCCTGTTGGATTTGCCAACAAATAGGCCTCTGCTGCAGCCATCTTCAGCCACCTGCCAGACAAAGTCTTCACCTCTTAGCTCTCTTCTACTTTGCTCTTTTTGCATCTCTTATAAAGCTTTTGCTCTTTTCCAACTCTATAACTCTGAATTTTTTTGTACCACAACAGTGCTACACTATATTTTTTTTGCTGCATTTCTCCCCCCCACTGAAAATTTTGTGTCTGTTAATAATTTAGCATTTTTGACAGTAATTTTGTTTCTAATCTGCTGCCCGGTTTTGGCAGCTCGAACAGAACCGTTTAGATGTGTTCCATTTAATGGGTTGCGTTTTGCTCACGCTGACATTTTATTGCACTGCACGATGTTCGCTGGCGCTTCGCAACGCTTAAAGGTGCATTAAAGCTAACATTTGTTTGCATCCTCAGGCGCAACACATCAAATGCTGAAGAAGTCAAACATGTTCCATTTCTTTGAGAGTATACATTATATTAAAGGCTAATGGTTGGGTCTGGTTTTAATTCTTGAGTATATTTTATTTGTCATCAATTTTATCTTGGTTTTTTTCCCTCATTTTAATATTTGTATTTTTTAGGCTTCCTGATTGTTACAGGTATTGGAATTACTTCATTCTGTTTCAGAGTTGTTTCATGAGACTGTCATGTTGGAACCAAATAAATTCACTTTTACATCTTTTCAGCGCTTCCTTGTCGTCCTTTTTTTTTAGTATACAAAAGTGCAAAATTGAAGTAGTTTGTTTTAAGCACAAAGCAAATTTTAACGGTTTAGTTTTCTAAACAAGCTAAACCGTCACAAGATTCATTCTGCACATTTTGGCCACTGACTTTCTTCTTCTGTTCAAAATGTTCACTTTGATTTCAACATTTATTTACTCTATGTACTGTATAGTGGACCCGTGAACAACACGGGTTTGGACAGCGCGGGTCCAAATTTACACAAATCTTTTTCAATAAATATTTGGACTTTTTTGGAGATTTGCGAAAATTTGCTATTGAAAAAAATAAGAAAACGTTAGGTATGTCATGAATTCATAAAATTAACTGTACTGTAGTACTGTACCAGAAGGCTTTATTTTGAGGAAAAAATATGCCAGTACATCAAATGTACTGGCATATTTTTTCCTCAAAATAAATAATAAACACAGTATGTATTACACAAATAAAAATTACACAGATAAAAAGTTTTAAGTTACACAAAAGAACTGCGCTTCTGCGCATGAGCTGTGCGTCTCTCCGGTAAATTGGCGTAAAAAACGCAGTAAAAAGCGATCTCTCGCGGTTGTCGCGTATTTTTCGAGTTTAGGGCAATACCGTGAACCTTGAAGAAGAAAACAGGAGCCAAACGAACGAAAGTTGGACTTTGTTCTTGTGGCTGCTGGTGGTGAAAAGACGCTTTTTGAAGCGCTCAGGCTTTCCAGCCCAAAGGTTCCCTCGAAGCCCCATTCAACAGTGACGCCTACTGGTGAAGCTTCGGAACTGCAATAGCCTTATGTATTTGTTTAAGGAAAACATAAAATATTCGTTTTAACGTTTACTTTTTTTGGAAAACCAATCGTCGTAAATCTGAAATTTATTTTACAAGTAAATTTTGTAAGGACAAGGTGATGTGAGAATGTGGCTGCGTGTGGAAAACGCACTTTTATTGATTCTTATTTCGAAAATCAGAAAGTTGTTTCACCGTATTTAGGGTTTCATCGATTTCTCCTTTTGGAAATGATGTCCCTGCCTTGGAGAAGGTCTCTCACATGGGATGGAGGATGCTGGGCTGCAAAAACGGGAGCGCCCGCTGGTAGGGATGGGGCTTGGTGAGCAACTGTCACCACAGAGCAGCTCCTTTCTGCACCAGGGAATACTGTTTCTTTCTTGGCGGTTCTATTTTTTAGATATTTTCACCCCAAGGACTCAGAAACTTCAGCTCCCAGCAGCCATCTTTCGGACACGAAACCCTAAATCCTCAAATTAGCCAACAAAACCCAGAAAACGCACGAGGCTTCAGCTTTTTACAGCGCAATTCGAAAGCAGAAGCGGACCGCCGTGGAGACAGTGTGGGGAGCGCGGGTGCGAGTCTCTAAGCCCCAAACGGGCCTCGGGGTCTCGGCTTCGAACCTAAAACGAGCTGCGACGGCGGAATGAGGCTTTCCGGAGCGCCGACGCTGAAGGCTCTTCGCTCGAAGCCCCGTTCAACACTGCGTTCATCGGCGCCCCCAAGTGGCGAGAGTCACGTACAGCAGCCAAATGAATGCATGACGCATACGTCGCTCGCCCGAGCTGCGGTGTCGCGCTGTAATAAAACCAAACTCCAGCAGTTATTCTCACCGGGCTAACTTTACTGTTCTAATGTTATTCCCTTATTGTGCATCGTATCCTGTGTTAAGATGTCTGTCTAGGCCGATACTGGTGTCGCACGCATTAGTGTTTTAGTCAAGTCAAGAAGGGGTTTACTGTCATTGGAACCGCGTACACAGTGAAACGAAACAGCGTTCCTCCAGGGCCAAGGTGCAGCACAACAGCACAGTGCAAATAAATAAAAGACAGGTGAGACACTGGGGATTGGGGGCTGCATTAGATACAATAAATACAATAAATAAATATAGGACAGCGCACATGAGCAGATATATGAAGTTAACAGAGATTTAGCAGCAACAGTGGGCTTGCTCGACCGCTCAGTTTATCTTTTCCTCTGGTTCAACAGTCTGACGGCTTGGGGGAAGAAACTAGTTTCTATCCTGGTGGTTGAGGCCACGATGCTGGAGGCTTTGCGGATGCGGCGTGTGGCGTGAATGTCTGTGACAGAGGGCGTGGGAGCTCCGATGATTTTCCCAGTCGTTTGTTAAACGCGTTTGGAAATTGGCAAATACATTCGTTTACTGATCATGATTTAAAAACGGAGGGATGATATTTGTGCGGGGGGTCGGGACGGCAAAGTGCGTGCGACCGCGAAGTACTTCCGCGTTTCGAGCGCTCACGTCCGCAAATAGAGACGTAGGAGTCACGTGATTCCACGGACCGCGCGGCCTCATTGGTCAGTCATCACGTGATTTTTCTGCTGACCGACGCGGGCAGTAAAAGGCGGAACCTCTACCTTGCAGGTCCAGTCGACGGAAGGAGAACACCAGGTTCCAGAAGGGCAGCGGTGCTGGATGGTGTGTGAATGTAAGCACACGTTTGATCGCCCTTGTTGTCCAACTCTTGTGTGCAGCACCAGGGCTCTCAAGAAGGGCAGAGAAACGTGCTGCAGGTTGGCGATTTGCTGCCCCCCAAGGAACCCTGGGAAAGTGAGTTCTTTTCGGACTGTGTTCCTGGGTCCACGCCGTGAGATGTGAACATAAAGCAGCCACCGTGAAATTCTTGAGCAGCTTGAAGTAAAACATTAAATATTGCTCAGTGGCAGTAGGTTCACATGAGAAAGTCAGTAGCTGAAATGAGGAAAATAGCAATCAGGCTAAAACACAGCAAAAGACGACTGGAAATGGGGGGTTCTGTGCTTGCGGAGGCTTCCTGTTGGCTGGGGGTAGCTGTGCAGAAGTGGGACCCTGGACAGACCGACCTGCCCCCGTTTCACAGGTAGACGGGAGCGGCCGGACCGGCACCAGTACCGAGCTGGAGGGTCAGCTGTGGAATAGGCAGCGCTGTCCCTAAATAGCATAAAGCTCAGTTTGAGAAGCATAAGTGGGGGTGAGGTACAGTACCACCATATCTCAGGTACTAACTTGGGCAGTCAAGGTGCCTTACTTGGTCAGGTGAACTGTGATGTTAAATTATGCAGGATCACAGTCCCTGCATGTGGAATTTAACCCAGTAAAGCTCCAGCCACATAGGTACCCCTCACCTCTGGCTGATGGGAAGCAGGAGTCCTGACCGCAGGTGGTTAATGGTGGTTAAAGGTGGAGGATTTGGGCGCAAATCCCACTTCCCCTAAATTAGTACAGTACATTGCCTTGCTGCAGAAATACAGTGCAGCCCTCCATAATGTTTGGGACAAAGACTTTTTTTCCTCGATTTGTCCTGGTGCTCCAGTTTTGGGAAAGGAAATATGGTTAAGTAGTGAACATGGCCACATTAATATGCACACCATTGCTATGTATCAAACATTACGGGGGCCTGAAAAGTTCTGTAATTTCTGCAGTGAAACCAATCTGACGTGCACTTTAATCACATGTGAGTTGTTTGATTACAACACGGAGGCAAATCAAAGAAAAATGTGTCTTTATCCCAACATTAGAGGGCCGGACTGCAAGTATTCAGTGTAAAGGAGAGGGAACATCACCATCAACTCCTCTAAACCACTTCAGCCCTTCACTCATCCCCAAAATGCACAACAAACAAGACTTGACATGTCCGTTTTACAGTTCATACTCAACACAGGGGCTCCACAAGGTTGTGTACTTAGCCCTCTGCTCTATGCCCTCTACACTCACGACTGTGTGGCCAAGCATGCTTCCAACTCCATCATCAAATATGCTGACGACACGGTGGTGCTGGGCCTCATCTTCAACGACGACGAGACAGCGTACTTGGAGGAGGTGGAGAACTTGGCATCATGGTGCCAGGAGAACTGCCTCCAACTGAATGCAGGCAAAACTAAAGAGATGGTGGTGGACTTTGGTAGGCGACAGCAGCGGTCCTACACCACCCTTACACTCAACGGGACTGTAGTGGAGAGAGTGAGCAGCTTCAAATACCTGGGCGTTCATTTCACTGAGGACTTGACACGGACTGTACACATCCGAGCTCAGGCCAGTAGAGCAAAGCAGCGGCTCTACCACCTCAGGCAGCTGAGGAAGCTACAGGTCTCTCCGGCGATCCTTAAAACGTTCTACTATGGTGCTGTACAAACTGTTCTGACTCAGAACATCATCTCCTGGTTTGGGAACAGCTGTGCTCGAGACATCAAGGCACTGCAGAGAGTGATCCGGGCAGCGGAACGCTGCACCAGATCTGATCTGCCATCCCTACAAGACATCTACACCAGGAGATGCAGGACCAGAGCGACTAGGATCATCGGTGACCTGTCTCATCCCAGCAACCATCTATTCATCTTGCTGAAATCAGGCAAACGCTTCAGAAGCATTATGGCCAGAACGGAGAGGCTCAGGAGGAGCTTCTACCCACAGGCCATAAGACTTCTGAACCCAGACATGATATCACAACCCTCACAGACCAGGGTATTCAATAATCTCTGACCACTCCACCCCCCCCACTGTCACTGTCCTTCCAGGGCACCTTAGGGTTTCTTTACCATTTTACCTATTTATTTATTTACTTACTCACTTATTTATCTATTTGCTGTTTGTTTCTATTCTTCTTGGTGTTTGGATGTTTGTTTTAGTTTCCATTTTAGATTTTTAGCACAGTCTTCCTGGATCAGATCAGAGCACATTTCAACACATGGTACACAACCATGTACTTGACAAACTCTTTTGACTTTGACTTAGAAGACCTGACAAAATGGGTTCCCAACTTGACAGTGATGATTCCATTATTTTTCAATTACCAACATGCAATGATTTTCAATCACTTCTACTACAGTACACCATGGTTAAAATAGAGCACCATGTATAATACTCCATTCAGGTAAGCCTGCAGCTTAATGGGTTCCTTACAGTTGTAACATTTTGCACATGAACAGTAACAGTCCAAATTGGCCACTTAAAATATAAGACCAGTAAACTCAAGTTGGGACTTTTCCAAACCCTTTATTATGACATAACAAATACAGATATTTACTTAGATTTCTGGCTCTGTGCCTGTGCCTTCAGCACTTTGACCACAATTTTCTGCTCCTCAATCAGGAAGGCGCGCTTGATCCTGCAGGGAAACCAGAAAGGGGGGAGTCACAAAGCTGCGTTCAAATTCAGTACCCACTTACATGAAAATGCTGCAGGTGGCATCAAAGCATCAGAGCTAAATGGGAGAAAACCTTCAGCCCCCATTTACTGCAAACATTCATTTTGACCCATACTTTTACCCAAAGCCACTTGCAAGTAATGTAGAAATATTAACATGCAGAACACACTGGAAGAACACTTGGAAGGAAAAGATAAAAATCAACATCTTTGTTGAGTGTCCTACATCCATCTACTAGCCGTGAAGACATTCCAATATGGAGACAAAGGCGGGCCCTCGTACCTGTCACGCACACACTTGGCGCACATGGAGCCACCGTACGCCCTGCTCACATGCTTCTTGGTCTTCGAGAGCCTCATGAGGACCTGGGGCCTCACAGCACGAACCTGCAATACAAAGAAACAGCCGCTCAACCACCAAGTAACACAAACCCCCCTAGGCCCTTGTAGCGCCGCTCTGATCCAGCCATAAGGGTGCGTTATTCACAAACCAGGGTCTACAATATTCTCTGACCGCTCCCCTCACTGTCACTGTCCTTCCAGTGCACCTTAAGGTTTATTTACTGTTTTATTTATTTATTTACTTATCTATTTGCTGTTTGTTTCTTTTCTTCTTGGTGTTTGGTTGTTTGTTTTATTCATTGTAAATTTTTATGCACAGTCTCCTATCCTGAATCAGAGCACATTTCACTACATGGTATACTCAGTAACCATGTACGTGACAAATAAACTCTTTTGCTGCCGGTGTATACTGTACAGTATGCATGTATTTTTCAATTACAGTACAGACTTTTCATTTTAAATCCCCATATTGCAGTTTCACCGTATTTGGACACCCAACCCCCCATACAGTGACAATTTCAAGGATGAGCTATGCAATTTTGTAGCCCCATTCAAATAAATCCCAACAGGGAAAAACTGCTGCAACTTATACCAATTTTACACAAATTCATCCAAACCGCAACTTTTCAAATCTTTATATTCACAGCCAAGGCCACAATAATAAACCACAAGGGCCTCTAACATACTGTCGTCCTCTCAAATTCCAATTTGTGATTTTGGGAGATCCAAAATACTGACATGCAAACAAAAATTACATTCAACTGAGAGCAGATTCCAGCTATACAGTCCCTCAAAGGAGCTGTGGAAAACACTAAGTCAAGTGTATTTTACAAAACGATTTTTTTTCCTGCAAGGGGGTTCATGGTTTTACAAATTCAAGTAAAACTTATACAAGTTCTGTGTAAAGTGGGGTTTTTAAAAAGGACCACTTACACCACGAAGTCTCCCAGGGCAGATACCGCATGCTGACTTGGGGGCCTTGCCGACCTTCTTGGTGTACAAGTAGACGATGCGGTTCCCAGGTGTCCGGGACCTAAATCAACAAACATTCATGGTGAGCCCCGAAACATTCACCATCTTTAAAGCAACAACCCCATAACTAAAAAAAAACCAGTGTGTGAGAAGATGGATGGATGGTTGGGTGACAAAATCAGACCCACAGAGGTGACCAATGTACGATGAACATCACTAAAGATACTCACAGTCTTGTTTTGTTGGAGGCCGTGTTGTAGGACAGCCGACGGCGGTAAGTCAGGCGCTGAACCATCTTTACTGCTAATCACAAAAGAAAAATTCAATTAAAATGTTTTAATGGAAAGACTTTTGACACTACGGTCACCGACATTCCCCCTACATCGCCAAAGGCGCTTAAATCAATTATATGATCGTCTTAAACAATTATATATTTTAAATAACACTACCGACATCATGACACAGCTGTAGAAAATATTTTTAAAAGCTTCCAACCATCCAGCAAACTTTCTGGCCATTTAGCTAGTTGGAAAGTCAACGTGAAGTAGCGTAATGATTTAAAAGGGTATATCGTTACAAAAGCTACAAAATACGAGCAGGATTCTGTTGTTTTCATTTCCTTACATGAGATTTTTTAGTAATAACTTTGATTTTGCTGCTTTTAAGATCAGATTAAAACAGATTGTTTAACATTTAAACTTAAGAAGAATCAGACGCCGCCATACCTGCAGACACCGTAACCGGAAAAGGAAGAGCGCTTCCGAGGTCAGAGTTGAAAAAACCTGGTGTTCGGGGTCAAAGTTGAAGAGGAATACTTCCTGCGTCGAAGTTTTTGAACCGGAATAGAAATAGAGCTCGCATGGCGGACAGTATTCCTTTATAAGTCCAAGTTTTTAACCTTATTCGGACTCAGCGCACAGACAGTACAGCCTGGTTATAATCTCATACGTATATAAACTAAAGTCTGCGAACATTTTTGTGAACTTCAAGATCTCTGTATAACATAACGTGCGCTAGTTAGCAACTCATCTCGGTCCACTTACGTTGAGGCGTATTTCACTATAATACATTCTTATATCACAGATTGGCATAATATTAACCTCTAAACTGCAAGAGAAAAATCTCCAGTCACACGGTCTCGAGTTTATAAAAATTGAACTCTATTTTATGTTTCACAAATATGTTTTAGATTTAGTTTAGTATTTTCTCCCTCTGGTCAACTGTGCTTTACAGGATCAGTATAAAAGACTGGATGTTGGTGTCAAAATTAATTTTAATTTTTGCAATTTAATGTAAAAATAATAATAATTGAAAATGAATTAATTTAGTGCCGCTTTCCTCATGCGACATCCAGTATTAATGCATCTACAGTTGTGCAGCAGAGTACGTCCTGCAAGATACATTACTGTCTACCTTTTTCAGATGCACTACAGTAGAATTTGGGATTTCAACTTGGAACTCCCCCCTCCGAGTGCAGAAGCAACAAATACGACCATTATGTTGCTTGTTTGCTGGTTTATATTCATACATTTTCTGTAGTACCCAGCCCAGCCTCTAAAGAGAGGGAGTGACTGTCTTTCGTAGCTGTCACCTTTGTCTGCTGCAGTCTGTATGTTTAGTAGTAATGTTTATAAAGAACTACCAGTTCATACAACAGCGTGCTTTTATTTCATGAGTTTTGGGGAAATATCTTAAGCAACAGTCCCACTGCAGGAAGGCACATTGAAACCCAGAACAATTAGAACGGAAGGCAGCAGGTCTAACCCCAACATCACCAGATCCTTGGTTGCGTCACATCACATTAAAAAGAGCTTAAAATTTTCCCTCTATAAAATAAAACTCATGGTTCAGATTGTGGTTAATAAAGCACCAACTCAGTATCTAGATTTTCTTTTTGCTTCTGCCAGGAAGTTCACCCAGACCCTGTCAGCCATGTGGCTTCCTATGTTGTCCTTGACACCAGGCGTCCTCGTAGTTGCAAAGTGGCCCTGCGGTGGGTTTGTGCCAGAGGTGACCCAGCCACCTGGCCCTGCTGTCAAGGGCTGATGAGAAATGGAGACCCAGGATTTGTTTGTCGGCTTCCCTGGTGCTGCCACAGCAGATTAACGGGCTTCTGCCATTTTTTCTGCTAATATGGAAATAATGAGCTGCTTGGCTGACTGACTGGTGAGAGTCGGTCTTTAGGCCACATACAGTATGTGGTCAGATGTAACATATTAAAATAATAATAAAAAACCCGATGCTTGTACCTGCTGAAACTCAGTCAAGTCCATCAAATATCAGACTTTTCCACCTCATGCTGTAAATGTCAGAGTACATAGGTTCACATCTTCATATTTAATACGCTTTTTTACTCACGCAATTACAGCATGTTGATATATATACAGCTGACCGATATGGAAATACTCTTAATTCAATTTCAGGTCTATTTTTTACATTACAGATGGTCCCCGTCTTAAAATGGGGTTACATTTCGATAAACTCATCATAAGCTGAAAATATCAGAAGTTGAAAATGCATTAATACACCTAACCTACTGTTACGCCTCTGGCCACTTCAGTGGAACGTAGGCGGTTTCTCTGCCCCCGTCTTCAGACCAAGCACTGAATGGAGGACTGATTGGCGTAGGAACCAACCGTGGATGAAATTTAGTTCGTACCCGAACTTCCTGTCAGTAGGCGGCCTCTCCGCCCCCGTCTTCAGACCAAGCACCGAGAGTATCGTACCGCATATCGCTTGTCTGGGACAAAATTCAAAGTACGGCTTCTGCTGAATCGCATCATCATAAAATTGAAAAATCGTAATGTGGGGACCATCTGTATTCACAAATGATATAGGTTATGGTGATGATTATGAAAACTGCATTTATAATTGGATTGGTTCATTATTAATACTGATAGACACATTCAGACATGTTTGTTAGGCAGAAGATACTAAAATAAACGTGACTTCATCTTGGTGAGGTTTTGTGTGATACAAAAGTACACCAACCATCAGTCCTGGACATTTTGCATGCAGTGAGTTTGGAGCGACCACAGCGGGGACAAAAGCGTTCAAGTCCTTGCACTCCTCCATGTCGCAGGCTGGCAGATTATCATCACGGCTCACGGTCTGATCCACGGTTGCTGCCGCTATCGGGCCTCCGCAGCATCGTTGGGTCTGCTCATCATGAGATTAAGAAAATGTGAGATGACACCTGGCAAGGAAAACACTTTTATCAGCAGCTTCTGCTCCCAAAATCTAACGCAGACTCTCACTCTCTCCCACCTTCTGTTGCTGGATTAGACCTCCATGTGACTTCCTGTGTGAACAAAAGAGCTGCATTCGGGGGATTTACTGCTTGTTGGGACACCCGTCCTTTGTAGTGAAAATGAAATATGCAAAATCAACAACCTGGAGCTGCCTGGTTATGCTGACCTTTGACCTTGCACATTTCACTTAGGTCCAGTTGTAAAGTAGAATTACTTTACCGATTGACAGAATGAATAAAGCCAAATGTTGACTGACAGTAGAGCTCTGTTGGGTACTAAATTTAAAAGAAAACTTGCAAAAAATAAGGAAGAGAGGTACAAATCAACACAATGGACTGACTTGGTGCTCATACGCACACTTTCTTCTGCCATTATTAGTGTTAATATTGTTATTATCATCATTACCATTGTTTTTGTTGTTACATGACTTCATGACCACAAATCCCAATAAAACACGTCTTCATTTCTTAATTATCTTTATTTTCATATTGAATTACATACTTTATTTGTTCTGACATAAAGAAATACCACTTATTTAGATTCAGGTGTACAAGGGATTATATGCTTCAATTACATATCGTGTGTATATTTGAAAATAAGTATTACATAAACATCAAAAAATACAGTGTGAGGATGTGTGCTGGAGGTGAACCCATGTTCCTTTGCCTGCGCACACTGGTTTGTACCCAATGATTTGCACCAAGCGTCAACGTGCCAACTGACGCGGCTGATCGTTGCTCATCGTCGCGGTTTGAAATATGAACGTATAATCATGTTGGAAACGGTCGCTGGGTGTTAATAAAACTGCTTTGATAATTTCTTGCCGTGCTTGTCGGCTTTTGTTGGCTGCCTCGCAGAGTCTCTCTTTGCTTCTGTAAGGGTGTCTTTTACCCTCTTTTCAGCGGTGAATGCTGTGAGGGGCGGTTGAGAACCTTAGTTGCAGAATTTGGCCCAGTTGCTGGGTTCTGGCTTTGGGGTGTTTTTACCTCCCCCACCCCCCACACTACATTTCCCCAAATCACCGGAGCGGCCAAAACGTGGCCGATGATGAATTTGAGTAAACACTTTTCACATCGCAAGGAATCTCAGAAGCACCCCCCAAGCAGTAATGAGAACCAACAAGCTTCTGGTCAAAGTCATCCTTACAGGTTAAAAAAAGATGATGAGGGGCCTGAGAAGTAGTCAGAGTTTATAATACTGCCTCTAAGTATGAAGTAAAAAGAAAAAAGGGAAAAAAGCAAAACAGAAACATGAACAAGTGGGGAGGGGCATCAGATGTGGTACATTCAGCAATGTTTATAATAATCTCTTTTATACACCACTATTTACAAAACCAGAAAACAGAGTCATTTGAATAAATACATAAATTAAACATAGTTGCTCTATGTCCTCTTTGCCGTCCGTGGGTATCCAGCCCAATTCATTGTCATCAACATACATTTATCAAAAGTCCTATTTTATATATTATTATTATTATTATTATTGATTTTATTTGTTATTTTCACAAGGCTAAAGGGACTTGTGGTACAAATGCAAACATTCTCAACTGCAGACAGTGCTGTGAGGGATGAGGGTTGACAGACGGAAACAAATTCATCGTTTTTACGTCCTTTTTAATATTAGTAATAATAATAATCAGTGGGCCAATGGGAGCACAGCACTTATTTAGCATCAGGCTAATCCTTCAATGCATTGGGGATGCTTTCGTGGGTGGGGCTGCTGTTACAAGGGGGGTCACCCCCGTCTTGGCGGTCAGAGGTCAGAGGTCAGGTGCGAAAAAGCTCCGGAAAACCTTTTGGTGCTGGTTAGAAAATGTGGCCCTTCATCCAGCAGGAAATATTCCGCAGCCTGTAGTCGTGTGGAAAATTTTCCATCACATGACAGCGCGGTTCGTGCGAAACCCCGTTTGCGGCGCTAACAGTGATTGCTTTGTGTACGTACGCATACATATTGTGCACAAGTGTAGACGAAAGCACCCTTCATTTCAAGACAGTTTCACAAGTTCAATAAATATTATTTGTCTTACATATTCATGGAGATATTCTAAGCATTTATTTGAACACTCATCAAGTCTAACAGACATATAAATTATTTTTGATAGACCAAAGGGAGCTGTGACAAGCAGTGTAATGCATCGCCTATAATTCCACATACTGTATATTCTACACCCCCCACCCTCACCCTGTCTGGCCCAGATCTCAATAACCGGAACACCACTTTCTGGATTACGTAAATTTCCCGTGTTTTCTTGGTCGAGTAGTAAAAGATGAGAGTTTTAAATATGCGGCGAGTGCTAGATGCTACAACTTCCTCTAACCTAGACAAACAAGTTCTGCCAGTTCTGCATTGGATCACGGTGGAGTGATGATGAAATGCGACTCGTGAGTCTCCTGTCCAAGTCTAAACATGCTTGCTCTGAGATAGATTAATATGAAGGTTACACTGTTATGCTTCTTTATAGTTCTAGGTTAATACCACTTTCATGTATTGCATTTTAAATTTCCAGATCAGTATGGACAATAATGCAGTTGCTATCCGGTCAGGTTGGAGTTGAGGTGAGTGGATGGGTAAGCGGTCACAAAGCTCCAGGTGAATCAAGGTTCTACCACCATTACTAAGCACTACAACTACTGCCTCTATAACAATAGTAGTAAGAAGAATAAATATCCTCCCAAACAGCATCCTGGGGTTTAATGGAGAATGAACCCCCAAAAGGAACAGGTTTCTTCTGATGCCAGGCTTGTCAGTGGGCGGGGTCAACCCACGTGCAAGAATCTTCTCCCTTTCCCTTTGACACTTGCTCACCCTCAATATGGATACGACCCTC
Organism: Heterotis niloticus; assembly: GCA_018136845.1. Lineage (NCBI taxonomy): Eukaryota > Metazoa > Chordata > Actinopteri > Osteoglossiformes > Osteoglossidae > Heterotis > Heterotis niloticus. Next base: position 2,175,065 of record CM030888.1, read on the forward strand.
GACACTTCCTTGCCAGGCCCACAAACTGATTCACACTTCAGAAACGGGAAAACTGATCCCAAAAGGGCCACTCGGCACCTCGGAAACAGAGGACAGTAAATGTTCTTTCCAGGACTTATTGTCCTTTGTCGGCAACGCCCCGTTTCTCCATTCATTTTCATTTGGCCTTGACCACATTATTACCATGCGCAACGCTTTCTGCCATAGTGGTCCTACACTACAGCGCCACCTTGCTTCTGGAGGACATCATGCAGGGAAAGTGGCTCGGTGTCAAATGTCTGTTTGCACGGAAAGCCATTCCCTCCTCCATCTGCTGGAGCGAAAGTGAAACCCTGAAAGGTCTTCCGAAACCTTGCAGTCTAATGAAATACATGCCACTGGTTGCCGCCCATGGGAAGGACAGCCTACGTTTCCCATCGCACATAGCCTCCCTCCATATCAAAGCAGCCATGTTCACGTAAGTCACACGGAGTCCAAGAGTCCAGAAAAACAATAATAAATGCTGAATTCAAATCCCCCTTCCCTCCCCCTGTCCAGTGGTGGAAATGAAAGGTTGGCTGCTGGGAGGGACTCAGATGGACACCGGGCAAACAATGACCTTGTCCTCGAGCATGACGCTGACCACCAGGAACACAAAGTAGAGCAGGAACATGATGAAGCCCAGCAGCTTGCTCATCTTCCACTTGCAGACTGCGATGGAGATGATGACGAAGAGGAGCATGAGGAAGAGCAGGACAATGGCGCAGAAGAGGCCATTACTGCTCACTGTCACCGGCTTAAAGTTGTTCATGAAGGAGTACAGCAGCCAAGGGAATGGAAGGCTGTGGTGGGAGAGGACATCAGTGAGGCCCCCAGTGCCATCATGGTTCTTCACTTTCTACTAATGTTCTATTTTGCATGCAACAGCTGGTACACCTTGTGGAAAATTTCCCCATCTATTAAAATAGACCTTTTCTCTCCGTATCTCTCCATACGGCTGATACAAATGACGGTGCTTCTACAGTATTTCTAAGTACTTCAAGAACCATCACTCACGTAAATGTGACTGGAATGAATAGAATGGGAGGACAAAGATGCTCCTCGGGGATGTTGTCCAACAGGACCTTCGTACTATGAAAGAGCAGTGATTCATTTTCCCTACAGTGTTCACAGCGGTGAGAAGCTCACAGCTGGGAGCTCAGCTACTTAAAGACACCTCTACCAGAGAAGAACCCAGGGGAACCAGCAGGAGCAGAGGATCACTACTTGGAGCCCCAGGCCTTGGTCCTGTTGGGCCCACAGCTTGCAGATTTAGTTCTGTCAAGTCAGTTCCCTGAGCTGTTTTACCGCTAAAACAGGTTTGAACGAATGTAAAGTTGTCATTAGTAAGTTAGTGACTTCAGGGGTGTAAGAGAATGACGGTGTGAACCTACCCGACTGTGATGTCAAAGATGTTGGAGCCCACAGAGCTGGACACAGCCATGTCTCCCAGCCCTTTCCGAGCCACAATGACACTTGTGATTAGGTCGGGGATGGAGGTACCAGCTGCTAAAATGGTCAATCCCATAATCTCCTCCGTAATCCCGATGGTCTCTCCAACCTGTCAAAGTGAAAGTTTGTTGAGAAAAGTTTGCTTTACCGGGAGAGGCCGCAGGCCCCGTCTACAGTGTGGAAAGTCAGCAGTGGGGCGTCCAAAATCGTGTTTTGCATGTGGTGTTAACCGTTCGTCAGCGTGCAGCGGCTCCTTGGCTCTTATGGCCTCGGATTAGGCCGGCAGATTTATGTTTGGCTGACGTGCTGCAGTCGTCACATGGCCAGGTCGCTCATACCTTGGACCAACGATAATCTCACGCTTGCATGAGAGAACACGAAAATCCAGAGGTGACTTTGTGACTGCTGTCAGTGAGAATGGAGTCACTGAAAATCCAGACTGAGCCAAGCCTTGTGATCCGAAAGTTTTAGGGTTCGAAGTTCACTTTGTCACTCTGTCATCCAGAATCACGTGTTTAAAAACGCATAAAAATATATAATGCAGCTGCTTGACAACAAACTAAATGGCATAATTCTGCGGCAAAGATCAGTCTATAACAGATGTCTCTGTTCAGACAGATTTCATGTAACTTAACATTTTTCTTATTTATCTGAGTCACTGAAAGTAAAGATTTTTGATTTTATTTTATACGGCACCACCAAATTAGTCAGCAACCCAGAATAGCGATGAAGCGTTCACTGTAGGTACCTTACAGAAGCTGTCATGTTAGGGTTAGGGTTTTCAGAACAGTGTCTGTGGCTCACTTGTTATGTACTCATATCACCGTGGCCACGTGAAGGCCTCTCCTGCACCTTTAAAAAGGCCTGATCTCTTTAACCTGTCTTTTAAGGCCTTTTACTAATCCAAACATCTCAGAATGATCGCAGCACCCTGATAGACAGGAGATGGTGACAGCGCTGTTCTTCGGTGGACCTCATCCATGTGACCTCATTGGGAACCAAGACACAATTTGTTATGAAATGGGTCCATGTAAGCATGTTGTGTGAGATCTGCTGCTTGGTTGATGAAAAGCAGGGTCCTCGGCTATGTAACACATATATGAAAAAAAGAGCAAATTTTTTCTGTATTCCTTAACTACCCCCACGGCCAAACAGAAACCGGATTTGCTGCCTCATAGCCAAGTTCCCCTTATTTAGCTGCCTCGTGGTCAACTGCTTCTTGGTTAGCTGCCCCATGCAATTACCTGATGAGCCCACCAGACCATCAAGTAGGAGAAGGCTGCAATCCAGGAGATAGAGCCAAGGAAGGTGACGGGGAAGAACTTCACAGAGGTCTGAAAGATCAGGAACAACAGCAGAGATGACAGGTTGCCACCCAGAGACACAGGAAACCCCTCGCACAACCTGACTGTCCAGTGGGCTGCGTTGAATAGTGTGGACATCGAGACGGTGTCTCACCTTGGACCACAACATGTACACAAATTCCTCAGATTATGAAATTGTGCTGCCAGAAATGGACTGTCTGTTGGTGGGGTTGTGTTCTACTTCATGAACAGCTCAGTGGATATACACGCTTAAGGCTCAGTTAGGGTCTCATTTGCATATTTCTGGAACCTTTTTACCGCGTAAGTGACTCAAAATACGAAATACTGCTTCCTTTGAGACATCTGCAGAACATGTTGTGTTTATTAAACAAATACATCTAAAAATCAGAAAAATGGTATCAAGCTCCTGGCATTTTGAACCTGAGCTATTTAAGGCTTTGTGAAAGTGCTGAAGGTGCACACCCGGGGAAGTAAAGGGTAATCTTCACCGTACTGAGTGCAGGCGTGCACGCATTAAGGCAGCAGAGTATTAAGAGTCGGTTCAGCTCTAACAGTGGATGAAAAAAAGGTGAAAAATTCCCAGGATGACATTTGGACATAAATGGCATGAAGGATGGGAAATGTTAACAGGGCGAGACTGCTTTGTGCATGCACCGTGTGCATGTTGATGATGCTGCTGATGTGAGCGTCCGCCTCCCATGAGCAAGACAGACAAATGTTCTAGCGATTAGGGGCTCAGCAGCATCATCCTGCAAATCTGTGCTGTGCCTGTTTCAGCGCTGATTTCCTTTTACTGTGGAAACACCTGAAAGCAGGCTGAGAAACTGCAGGTGAACATCAGAGCACAGGTGGACAAATTGAACCAAAGTAAAACCCCCAGCTTCGCTGTGGGGGTTCATGGGAAAATACGAGCGTCAGTGCGTCACCTAGATAAGCTTGGCCAGTGTGTGCAAGATGTAAAAAATATCCCCGTGGCTCTGTGAGACTGAGCAGAGTAACTGAGTGTTTCTGGATGTTTGCTGACAGGCAGCCTTCTACTCACCGGGTTTCTTACATCGGGAAGTGTCAACCACAAAGGGAAAACAATTGGCAGGATTAAGAGGTATGTGCAGCGCTTGCGGTTGGTATCAGGCCAGGCCAAGCTGAGGGGCTGGTCCTCATCCTCTTCTTCCTCGCCCTGTGGGAAGACAAACAGCAACTGTGGTCCGAGATCAGGTGGGAAATGGGGTCCGAATTTGATCAACTCTGCGAAGAGGATTTTAATCTTTTTCCCTGAGACTCACTGGGGTACCTTCACCATCAAGTTGGGCAGCGATCTGTTGCCATGGCAGCACATGACAACAGAACATAAATACTGTGTTATGCTCAAATGGCTGTGTGAGCTGCTCACAGATGCTGGAGAAGGGCAGCTTGGGACCTGACACTTCTGCTTATCACCAGCCTGGGCTGCACTTCCCCCACCTCCTCAGCAAGGCAAAGATGGAGAATGGAGGGCAGATTAATGATGCCGGCTCAGGTGGGAGGCACTGGGATTTGACACCCCCTTTTCATTAACAACAGTTAATAACTGTGGTGTGGGTGGCCGGCCGATGCTTGCCGGTGGTCAGTCACCCCGATCGCTGGCACTTGGCTCTGAAGGTTTCGCACACGCGCCTCCCAGAAGTGGGGCTTCCAGGGGTAAGTGGGGGTCTGATCTGAATGTCAGGTCGCCTTGTTGGACCGATGAGGAAAGGTTGGCTCCCGTAGGAGCAGAAAACCGAGTCAGCCTTCAGCCTGCAAGAGCCTGGGATGTTTGCTAATGAAAAACGCGCTCAGACAAGAGCCAGCAGACCACTTACAGCATCCCCTCAGCTCATGTTGCTTCTCCGGACTCCTTTATTGAGCCGTAAAATAGATGCTTAACGGACAGAAGTGCTGCATTACTGAGGGGGGAAATGAAAGGTGACTAGCAATGAGATATGCGGCAAGAAAACAAGGAAAAGCATACAAAAAGGTGTTCTCTCTTGCTTAATTCCTTCAATTAAAAGGGGCTTCTGTTGGGCCCAGGAGAGAACCAAGACCTGCCTCTGCAAGACAAACACCAGGAGAATACAATCCACCTCCCCACCTCCCACTGCTGGAAGAGGAGTCCTACAACCTCCACTTATTCTACCTGTGTTATGTATATTATCAGCCCTCCCCCGAAGTCTCCGTGTCCTTGGTGATGTTTACGTGGAAACAAATAGGTACAAGCACTTGAGACCCTCTTCTTGGCCCTAACAGCTGAAGTGGTTCTGAAAACCAGGTCTTCCCCTATCGCAGTCTTTTGTTTGCCTGTCAGATGTTTTATCTTGAAGGAATCCATCTTCTCAAGTTTGTCTCCCTGCTAAGTGTTTATTTTTATGATCACATCACACATTTAAGCTGTCATACTGTATATAACAGGACTGCGATAAACACTGCGTTGCTTTTTATACTGCAGTGAACATAGCAGAGGCATTCTGATTTATTTGCATCTTCATGTTTACGTTGCAGCGGACATGCAAGCATTGGGGAGAAATCCCAGTTCATTTTTACTTATTGTCTAGTAACTTTATTTTTGTTATTTTTGTACTGGTTGTATATTTTTCTGTGTTTGAAAGCCAATTTAATGGCAACTACCTGCTCAGCACAGGTACAGTTTTATCTTTCTTGCTCAAAGAGTAAAATGCTGGAGGGAGGAGCTTAGCAAGAGGACAGGAACAGCCCAACTCTTTGTTACTGGTGGTGCTGGAGCAGAACCAAACACCCACGTGGGTCTGGACCAGCCCCTCCTGGGCATGGAGGGAGAATCTGACAAGAATCTTGGTTACCCAGCAGCCACCGAGCTTCTGCCGCCCACCCATTCCCATGTAGAAAATGCTAGAGACAGGCAATAAGCAAAGGACAAATTTGTCTCTGTTGTTCCTTCAGTTCTTTTGCTATGGAGTTTTGAGTCTTCTACAGTCACTGAGGACACTGAGGACAGTCACAGTCACTGAGGACATTTCTCCATAAGCCCCGCTTTCAGTGTGCCCTCTCCCAAGCTTGGGTCTGAACATCGAGAAGGACCCCATACTGTACATGCCTAAAAGCTCATTTTCCTTTTTTATTTAAGTAAAATAGAATTTGCTAGCGATTAATAATTACCTGTTTTTTGCTTCTTACAAACTGTTGTTAGTAATGCAGGAGAAGCAGTGGAGGAAAATAAAACTGTGAACTGGATCTGTGCTTCGTCACCGGTGTCGCAAACCTCTTCACATGCAGGCCACAGTCCACACCTCCTGCTGAAATGTCTTATATAAACTTCTTATTAACTTTATTTTTCTATATAGGATCTGAGATATTAAGGCGGAGGCCAATCTAGCGGGTGAGTCATTAAACTTGTTGCGTCTCGACACTTTGGAAACCTCCTTGAAGAAGACAGGATGACTGTGAGAAGAGGCAGCTGAGCGCTTTCTCATTACTTACTCAAGTAACTTGTCAAGTATTTTGTGGAAGGAGAGAAAGAAAAGGCAGATTTTCAACTCAAAACATGCTCTTGGGCAAGTGGTGGCTCAATAATGGTGACCGGTTGATCCACAACTATTTTCGCTGCAAAATAAGACCAAAAACTTAAAAAGCCAGCCGTCTTTGTTTAAACAGTTGTAGGATATACACTACATGGCCATGGACAGCTGAGCATCACATCCATATGAGCTTGTTGAACCCATGGTGCTTTGTGCATGGGGGGGGGCGGGGGGCATAGTCATGCTGGAGCATGAAAGGAGTTTCTTCTCCAAACCCTAAAAAACAGTCCCAGACCATTGTTCCTCCTCCACCAAACTTTACAATTGATGGTATGGATTCAGACAGGTAGCAGCCACCGGGTGTCCACCAAACCAAGATTTCGCCCATCTGACTGCCAGGTACTGAAGTGTGATTTGTCGCTCCGGAGAACACGTTTCCACTACTCCAGGCCAAAGGCGGTGCGCTTTACACCACTCCAGCCAATACTTGGCGTTGCATGTAGTGATCTTAGGCTTGTGCACAGCTGCTCGGACATGGAAACCCAATCCATGAAACTCCCAGCAAACTCAGAGGGAGTTTGGAATTCGATAGTGAGTGTTTCAAGCGAGGACAGATGATTTTTACACACAACGCACCTCAGTACTCGGCGGTCCCTTTCTGTAAGCTTGTGTGGCCTACCACTTCGTAGTTGAGCTGTTGCTGCTCTTAGACGTTTCCACTTCACAATAACAGGACTAAGGGTTAGAAAAATCCTACGAAGGTGCCAATCTGGGTTGACAAACACAGCACCCCTGCACAGCAGGTCCTCCTGCATCCAGGCTTCTAAAATCCTGAAGGAACATTAGTTCAAGGAAGAGCTCACTTTTAAAAACCTCCCCTTATTTTGGTTCCCTCCACAACATCCATATATATTCTTGCAGTTTAATCCTTTGTTTATACTGGTAGGTTTGCACATTAGACTTAAGTGATTTTTTCTTGATCAGGGATACAAACCAAGACCCTTCACTTGCAGGCCAACAGCTTTAGCCACCATGTTACCTGCTACCCCTATTAACAGCAGCTATGATATCCAGGGACAACAAACGACAATAAAACCAGTAAAAGTTTTCAGTCGGATTTTTCTATCGATGCAGTTCTATCCCAAACCCAGTAACCGAGCTCAGCTCCGCAGTCCATGTTCCCACTGCCTGGGCACGTTGTGAACGACCTCATCCGTGAGCTAATTTTAGATCCCAAAAATGACACCGCAAGAGGACAGGCTTGGGTTTGCATTAATGGTCATTACGAAACCACAGGAGATGATGGCTCCATCTTAATGTGACTTGATAGAGCGTTTTATTTCTTCGCCCAGTTTCATTTCCTGGCCTCACTGTGGGCATTTTTGTATTTTAAAACAGGTCAGTGCAGCTAAATAAATCTCTTCAGACATAAATGATCCATTTTAATTAAAGGTTCTCTAAAGTCACGGGAAACTCGAAGAAACTGAAGTTAAGCTGCCTCGCTGTGGTGTCTGGGCGGCAGGGTCAGATCGCTGGAATTACCAAAGTGCTAAAGGACTAAGAAGGCGCACGCTGTGTGACCCTGTCATTAGCACCTTCCTTTCATGCCTGCGGACTCCAGCTGTTGGAGAACATTGCTCCGGCATCTTGGATCCCTAGGACTTGGCCCAGAGACACGCTGGTGTTCAGGATCTCGCAGTCGAGAGGCTCTGCTCTGTCACGTCGGGAGCTGGAACCCACAAACCCCAGGCTGTTCCTTCACACTTCCATTTTGACTCAAGCCCCTCTGGCAGACACCTCCACCCTCCTCCCCCCGTGGTGACTGGCCTTCCAACGCCCTTCCTTTTGCCCAGACAGTCCATGCTGTGCAAAGTTGGCACATGTTGGGGAATCTGGCACCTGCCCACAAGCAAAGTGCTTTGAAAGCAAAAGAAAAGCTCATCACCATCCTGGAACGGTTTTTGCACAGTTCCCCAAATTTGCGGGGACAAAGTCGGAGAAGTGCTTACAAAGTCGCTCCTCATTTCGGCTAAACCCCCCTTACACATTAAATGGAATTCAGTTCATGCCAACCCTCTTCTGAGCCTTCTTCAGCCGTCTTCTCTTTGTCTTTTTTAAATGCCACACAGTTCAGCGCACACCGATAAGCCCATACAAGCTTCCAGTCCCTTTGTACATCAAGGAGAAGGTGATGAAGTTCTTACCGCCTCGCCGTCCTGAGCCACGCTGCCATTCATGGGAGGTGTGACCTCCACCTCAACATTGGAGCTGTTTGGGAGGTTTTTATCTGCAGACGGAGAAGAGAAAAAAGCCAAGCGCATTGGTCATCTGTCCTCTTGTTTGGCAGCCCGTCTCAGAAGGGCGTACTTTTTATTCGCTGCAGTTTAGGGTTTAAGAAACGGGTCATATCAGTAGAGAAGCACATAGTTTTCAGTCAGGTGTGGGCTTTTTCAGGGGTTATGGAAGAGTCTCTCACACAACTTCAGTGACCTCTGAGCTGGGGGAGGGGGGCGGTTAGTGTCTCGACTGCCAGGATTCGGCCAGGAAAGAGAGGCTTGGCACAGGGCAAGTGAGGAGTGTTTCCAGCCCCCCGCCATGCCTCCCTTACCATTATAACCTTGAGCCAGATGCTTAAGTTTAACTCCTTTGGTATGTTTCAAACCATTAATAGCACCAGTTGCCCAGTAATGATCAGTAAGTTACTGTACGAACGGTAATGACGCATCTCTTTACAGCGCCAATGTTTTTTCATGCGGCGGAAAGCAAACGGATGAAATTAGCATTGCCTGCACCGCGCTTCAAAGTGCAATGCCAATAAAGCTGGGGCTTGCTTTTAACATGGTAATACGGTAAAGTGAGTCTGTTAGCATAATTTGTCCCATCACAAACGTGCATGGTACCCTTTGATGACTCTGAGCGGGAAGGACTTCCTCGCAGTGGCATTGGTCTTTAAAGTTAAAACGTACACTGAGAAAATGGTTACCAGTTAGTGTTTTCACTAAATGGAGGCAATCTGATAGGCACCCTTATGGAAGGCAGTAACACTTCATTGTGGGGATCATCAGGGGTGGTGGAAGACTGACACACCTGGGGGTTGTCGCTTACCTGCCCCTCCTGCGGCTCCATTGGCTTTCTCGCTGTCCTCCACTTGGCATTTCTTTTTGGCAATCTTGTGAAGGATGGAGGCCTTTTCTCGAAATTTACCTGCAAACACACCCATCCGGGACAGAATTAGAGGCCCATGCAGAGCACATGGGAGCTGGCAGGAGAGTTCCCTTCAGGCCTCTCCGCTTTAATTCCAGAGAACTGTTAAAGACACGAATGTGGTGCTGTGCTTTCCTCACCATGAAGTTTACACTATGACAAATACAGGTAAAAGGTAAATCCATTTGACAGCGGGGATGTGCGCTCAGCATGTACTGAGTCAGGGCACAGAGGTGGGAAGAGGGCGGCTGTGGAGAAATCGATTCAACTTGATATCATGCAAGCTTGGTTCCAAAAAAAAAAAAAAAACAAAGAATTTACAACCGGCGCCAAAAAAAGCAGGGAAATAAAGATGGGAAAGCCTCACAATTGTAAGTCTGTTTAATGTGACATCTACTGGTACTTTGTGTGAAACCTCCTCATCTTGGGCTAAGAAGGTAAAAAACATCCATGTACTGTACATTGGATAGATTCGCAATGTTGAAGAATTCTCAGTCCTGCAATCTCTCTTCCCAAGAGATGAATGATGTCATTACATAATAGTGATATTTAAGGCCTCAATGACATTCGGGGACCGTAGTATGAAGAAATGAGGAGGACTGCAACTGTTCACCTTGCACAGGCTGGCTAAGGGGCAAGCGCCATCAAAACTGACACCCTCAAATCTTCGCTTCCTTCAACCGCTCTTAGAAAACTGTGGGCACCTACTAGGGCCACCAGCAGACGGCAGGCGTGGCACATGTGATGTGCGTGACCTTCTGACAAAACCATTCCACCACATATCAACTGCCGGACCTGCACGATATGCTCCAGCAACCAGACACGGATCAGACGTATGCCTATCGTACAGAGCTGGAGGTCAGTTATCCTCTGTCCACAGGGTTGACCCCCTTTGCCAGAGGAGATCAATAACCATTAAGCCCCAAAGAACCAGGGAACACAATCTAGAGTGGAGTCTGTGCTGGTCAAGCAGACACAAGGAGATGCAATTTATTGTAGCCGAGTCCGAGTCCATAACCAGCCCAACGTTAAATCTACCGTTTATATTTCTCCCAAATTCCACACTGTGGTTCTACCTCTGTTCACGGGTTTTATGCTCATTCCTGTTTCTCTCTTTCCACATCCAGCAGGTTGTTCTCTACAGAGAAACAGGTACTATGCAAACTTTACCATCAATAAGAGGACTCACATCCAGGGAATATACAGACTTCTCAGCAAAGACGGTTGTATATTTCATGCATATATTCATCTACTCTTCATTTTTTGCATGATTCATGTTCTGTCTGTCTATCTGTTTCTCTCTTTTTTATCTGTCTATCTGGGTTTAAATCCTGCTCCTGATGTTCTAGCCTCGTACAGTAAAGATTACCAAGCTGTTTAAAAGGCTAAATCTGGGTAAGTAGCTTGCTGTACAAACCTTAGTGTCAAAAGTGCAAGATAAATAACAATAGATGCTTAAAAATAATCTAAATCCTCTGACTCAAATGAATGTAATCCTCAACTGCAAATTCAGTGAAGAGAATGAAATATTACAAATGTTCACTATTTTGCGACGGAACACAATTTTGAAGGTCTCTATTTTTACTCATTTTTTCTGCCTTGATGTAAGATGAACTTATTCCTTAAGACCTATCAAATGTACGTGTTCACCATGACGGTGTGGCCAGCCACCATTTATATTAGCACAATATTTTCCAGCCCTCTCTCTCTCTCTGCCCCACATTACGTAACTCCTTTGTGGATGAGTCACTCGGTTTCGCTGAAGTCCCGCCGATAAGCTTTACACTCAAATGTGTCAGAATTCTGTGGAATGAGGGGAGCTGTGAGGCATGGGGTTCGGCGTCGATCTCTGCCAAGCAAAACAAACGTCAACCTAACAAATAAATAAAAGATACAGAGGCAGAACTTTTTGGATTTCCAGCTGATGGGAGTCGACCACACAGTGGCTGTAAAACATCCCCGGCAGCGTATCTGTGGTTCAGAAACATGCAGGGGCACAAAACATCGCATAACAGATATTACAACAGACTGTTATATAAGGGACGGCACCCGGCAAGTCCCAGTAGAGGTTTACGCTCATATTTAGACGCTACTTGCAATGTACGCTGACCCCAAAATTTGAATGACATAACCACATACAGTGTGGATAAAATAACAATTGCATTTGAAGAAATCCTAAACTATTCTATACATCATCTTTGCAGATTAATTTCAAATGAATGTTTTTTTTTTTATTTTATTTTTTTTATCAGAGCTACTAAAGACAAAAACACAATATAATGCTGCTATATTTGACTGATAACATTATGCTCCCCTAAAACCCAAGGTCTGTTTGAGAAGTGCTTGGCTGAGCTTTTGCATTTCTATCTTGGGTTGAGGTGCTTATTTTCCTCGGATCCTCCAAATGATTCTCAAAACTTAGGAGGAAACACGAATTGGGCTTCATTTGCCAGTTTCTCAAAAAAAAAAAAAAAGAAGTTCTTTTTGCTCTAAAACGATGCACTCAGATGGGAAGACAAAGAGCAAACCCACAACACACAGCAAACATATCGGTGCTACATGGATGAAAAAAGCAACTGAAAACAAACCGCAGTTAAGAAAGTCGCTAACCGTAAAACAAAAGAAAACGCGCTATGTCTGGGCGCAACCTAGTACGATGTGGCAGGCAAAAAAATGATCGAAAATGATCGGCGACAACGATTTGCACTTATGTCAGTGAAATCTGGCTCAGAGGGAAATAAACTGAAGACAAAACAATCGGCCAGAGGCGCAGATGGGGAACAGAAGCGAGATGGCGTAAATCAAGGTAAAAGATGACGCTTGGCGGTGGGGTGCCGGCGACAAGGAGAACAGGGAAACGCTTACCTTCCTCGGTCATTGTGTGATAATATTTTAGCTTTCCGTACGTTCCGAGTTCTACAAAGTCACAGCAGGAGACACGTGTAAAGGTAACAAGACACAGCAGCTTAACATGAAAGAACAGGACATGGTCAGATCTCAACATCACGCACAGGGTCCTACAAGACATCCTCTCGGCACGAGACACCACCAACATAAGTGCAAAACATCACAGCACTGGAAACCGGTGAATGAACCTCAGCAAAATAAACAAACAGCAAATAAGTAGCGCTATGTTTATGGCCGTTATTCGGAAAACAAATTGAGGAAAAGGAATGGATTGTTAGTTGCAGCACTACTTTGGCAGCACATAGTGACGGGTGTAAAAGGAGTGGTTTTGGCAATTCCCCTGCGCTCCAAAGTCCATCCCAGGAGCACCCTCGCAGCAGTTTCTTAATGGACCGGGAGAAAGGGGGTGGCTGTCGTGAGTCATGAGTCTGGACAGCAGGGGCCAACATGTTCTGAATGGTAAAAATCCACTGCAGAAGTAGAAAAGGTAATGGGATTAGTAGTGGCGGTGTTGAAATGAAAAAAGAACTGCTGATGAGAGAAGGAAGACACGGGGGCGAAGGAGGAGTGGGACGTTATCTGGCGCCCGATGATGCTGGAAGTGATGCTGGCGGGGCATGACGCTGGTTCGCAGCATGTGCATCATCCCTGACCCCATGTGGACACGTTCCCGGGAGCCACATTTTCTACGCGCGACTCATCGGTGTGGAAAGGGAAGCGAAAGGGCGTTGCGGCGGCATCGAGCGACCGGGTCACCCACACGGGGAGCTGACGATATGGGACCATCGGGCCGTTTGTTTGCCCTATCGAGCCCCCCTGCAGGCTCCCACCCTTCTTCCCCGCCATCCTCCCCGCACGGTCGGGCCTGGCGACGATGCTCTGTCGTCATGACGAGTGAGTCAGACGCTCGCGCTTCTCTGCAATGCAAATGCGCCAAGACGCAAAGGCAGGACAAAAATATCTTTTGAGCTAAGATAAGAATACAGAGTTTGTCAGGGAAAAATAAATAAATCACGGTAACAGGATATGGTGTCGCTGCTGCAAAAAGCCAGCGGCGGGTGCTATTCAGTTGCTCCCATTTCGCTGGATCCGGGGGGGGGGGGAGGGAGGATGTGTGGGGGGAATTAAGCACAATTATTCTTTAGGTTCCTAATTCATAACTTGCTATTTAAGAACCCGGAGTGAAAATGAGACACTTCAGAAAGTGATGATCTTCCTTCCGATGCCGGCAATCTGGAGATCCGCGCTCACAGATCCGCGCTGCAGCGCCACGTGACGACGGCGTTCGGGGACCGTCAAGTGTCTCCTCCATTCATACGACCACCCAACTGTACGGCACGGCACCGTCATGGTTACGACGGTCACGATCAATCGGAAAAATAAATTGACTTGTCGTGCGGCTGCATGTTTTTGCTGAAGGGGGGTTGCGACCTTGTCCGTGGCCTCTGGGACCTGTTGGTTAGTTCCACCCGAATTCGCGTCACAGTTTCACATGGCAGCTTTTAACATCGATCCCTCTGGAGACCAAAGTGGTTGAAGGGTGGCTTAGAAAATCCAGAAAAAACTAATAGTTCATCAGCAGGTTTACAGCAAAGCCCGCTGAGCAGTGGGTGGGCTGGTTCTGATCAGTAGGGGTTTGTGGGACTGAAACTCCATTGCAAGGGCAATGTTGGCAAAGTTATCATCAGAGATTACGGTTCCCTGGGCAGCACTATGGACCCTCAGAGGACCCGGTTATTAAAAGTGAATCTACACAGAGCCAAGTTTCCTTCAGCAACCTCCCTCCTGGTACGAAAGCACAGGCCTGGGATGCTGTATATTGCAAATGTCAATATTCCAGGAAAAAAGAATTAAATTAAAAAGTGGGTAGTAACAATTCTGGAGGGACCACATTGGCAAAAAAAGTTTATTTTCCACTTTCATTGAGAAAATAAACAGTTTGTACCAATGGGGTCCCTCCATCCATCCATCCATCCATCCATCCTTCCATGAATCCTTCCATGAATCCATCCACCATCTCGACCTGCTTGTTCTGGGATGGGCTTTTGACCACTGTGACTACAAGCGGTTCATGATAATGGACGGATGGCTGGATGGATAAGTAGACGCCATTAGCGAACAACTATGTTGTATAAAAGCTGGAATGCAGCTCTAACATTCACAGGATTAGTTCGACTGGATGTGTTTCGGGCACCTTGTGTACATAAACACGCATGCACCCCATTTCTTTCGGTCAAAACAGTCGCATCGATCGTTGATTGACAGCGAGCCAAAGTCACGGCCAAGGGCACAGCAGTTTGTGGTCACCCGCCTGACATCTGACGCCCAGGGCCGTCGTGTCCGTTGCTGCCCAATCCATGCCCATATATCAGCGCCTTCACACATCTGTGGGTGCTCTTGTAAGTCCAACCCCCCCACACACATCGCTGAATGAGAGGCTCGTGGTCTGGCTGCCTGCGCCGCATGCTTGATGATACAAGACAGCAGGCGGCCTACGGGATTTTTCCAATTAATCGCGAAAAGGCGATGCTGCTGTGGCACCTGACAGAGTTTCCTCTGCTCCAGTCATTGGGCTGGAAAGGTATAAAAAGCACGGCAGAACGGTGTCAGGAAACGGTGGCAATTTTAGGCCCTTGGCTGAAAGCACTGTAACTTCCAGCTACGTGCGTCGTGTTCGAATGGCCGTGTCGCGCACCACACCGCTGCGAGCAGCGTCCATTTCCTCCTGGGAGAGGATAACTGCCGAGCATCGAGAGCATGCAGAGGTGTGGAATGGGACGTGGAGCTTTGAGCTTCTTTATTTACACTGAGGGTTGAGGAGGAATTTTTTTTATATATCCATAGATTGTTTTAACATATGAAGATTCTTGGGTTTTGGATGTTCTTTTTCGCTTTGCCCCAACAATTGATGGGTCAAGAGCTACTGCATAGCAACAGCCACCGTGCAGCAACATGGCTGCTTGAATCACCTTAATCTACACTCAGTTTTCAAAATGTTCACTTTGTGAATTTCCAGTGATGTCATCCTCCGGGTTTTTTAAATCAAATTTAATCAGCGCCGGTCATGACTGTCATCCCATTTGTTTGCGAGACTCAGTGAGAGAAGCGGAGCAGAGCTACGCTGTTTCCAAGGGTGCTATGAGGGTCGGCTGGATGACTCATGCCCGGCATCCTCTGGTTTGTGCTCATATTCCAGTGACGGAAAGAAGAAACCGGGCATCAGTTTACCCTGCACAGTTGGTGACCGAAGAAAACGGCACCATTTTCCAGTTCCGCGATACCTGCGGATCTAAACTGGCAAAATCGAGAGCGGTCAGGCACGGTCAGTCTGCACACGGGGCAGAGATGGCGCGTAAAGATGGCGTAGAACAGGTAGGGTTGTTTTAGCACATCTGGGCAAGCTTGTTACTGCAGGAACAATTGAGGAACGAAGGTAAGAAGGACCAGAGTGTAAGTAGGGCTGGCAGGGGGTTCCTAGCAAGGAGATCCTGATGATGCAACGTGCATGGGTTCCAGCTATAAACACAACACTGGAGACACGGAACCACCATGTGCAACTCCGTATGGCACCATGAAGAGGGAGATGAAGTCACCCGAAGGGAGAGTTTGGGGGTGGGGGGGAGAAGCCACTTCCAAGCAGTGATGACAATGCAAAGAGAATAAATGCATTAAACTCACCAGAGTCAGCAAATTCTGAGGAAACAGTTTTGTCAGAGCAAATATAAAAGAATGAATAGAAAGAAAGGAAGAAAGAGAAAGTAGATGGCAGGTAAGTAAAAAAAAAAAAAAAAAACATCATTTAGATCAGTACCCTCATTCTTGTGGTCAGTGTTTACCATTACCAACTGTGAGGAAATTCGACTGTGCTGTCTGAGAAGAATTCCTACAGCGTGCATGCGTGCGTGCGTGTGTGTGTGTGCGCGTGTGTGTGTGTGTGTGTGTGTGTGTGTGTGTGTGTGTGTGTCTACATTGCATAATACAATGCTTTTCCCCATGCAGGTCGGTGATAAAGTTCTCTGTAGAAAATCCTAGACTTTCAGCTGTTATTCTGTAACGGTGAAAGCGTCGCATTGTAGGCCGTGCAGCTCTCTTGTACCATTGACGTTTACCCTCAGTATCTGCAATTTCATTTTGAGGCCTAAGCCACAACACGACCTTGCAGCAACACATCAGAAACCCATCCGGTGTGCACATTTAACACCGCGTTGCCCCCCACGTGCGGCTGCTGTCACGCTGAAAGAAAAGGGTTAATGAACGGCTCAAAGCCGTGAGTCATGCTTAGGCTCCAGGAATTGGCTTTTTCGGGGCTCTGTCTTGCAGAGGAGAGGAGGAGACGGAAAGAAATGCTGTATGAGTGGCACCTGCTATTCTGAGCTTAAATGGAGCACGATTTTTTTCTCCTTTCTCCAGGTACTGCTGAGAAGGAAGGAGGCGATGAAAAGAAAAAAACATTTTGATTCCTCTCAGTGGCGCAGCTCACAACACCTCTTGTTCAAAATGGTTGTGGACGGTGACTAAAACTGCACAAATGATTCCACAGACACTGTGTAAAATCGCAGGTATGTTTTTGATAGGTGTGCGCACCCAGTAATTCGGTGTGAACGAAATGTTTTGTTTTTGAACGTGGAAAATACACTCGGGTAAAATAGGGTCTAAGTGCATTTGCTGTGGGATGAACAGAAACGCGGCAGCTGGTTAATGTGTTTCCTCTGTGTGACACGGATCGGGAATGAATAAAAAAAGGCAAAGACATAAAAAAATAATTGCTGTTACTTTCCAAGCATCTTTTAAAATATGCATAAGCGGTGTGCGCCTTGAAAAGAGCCGCTGCTGGCTTTCAGACCAAAACGTTTATTCTGGGAGAGTGGCCTGACATCTTGTGCTTGTAATGGCTTTTCAGCGCATCTCATGAACGGTGTGTGCTTCATGGGCTTGGAGGTGCACCACCGTGTTGTCAATGTGTTGATCAGAACAATTCCTTACTACCTGATCCTAATTCTAAACCTCTTGAGAAAAATACAAACATCTCAATTGGTTCAAGAGAAAACTTTGATTTATTTTACAGGGTCTACACCTATATAGGTTAACCACTGAAAAACTAGAAATCTCACGCCAGCCTGTAGTTGCTAGATTTACTGTTAAAGAAATAAACGTTTAATTTCATTCATCAATATGAGGAATGAAATTTCCTTGGGCTACGAAGGCCAGAAAAATCCTAAATTTGCACTCATGTTTTCCCAGTCTCATCCCTTTTGTGTCTTGTGCTCTTCCGGCGCTGAGTTATGAACCCGACCGACAGATTCTTTCTGTACCCAACAGAAGAAGCTCGGATGCTGAAGGAGACCGCCGGTTATTACGGACAAACTCGTCACTCCCAAATGCGGCAGACTGAGGTCTTTGTTCCATTATTTGTTGGGTTGGCAGATGCTTTAACCTGAAACAATGCAAGAAGAGTCCTGCCGCACTGCACTTAGCTGGTTTTCTGGAGCATGAGCAGTAAGACCTCACCACAGTGCTCCATTTCCAGCAAGTGAGCCATTATTGTTCTTAGAACTGCTGCACTTTCTTTGGTGGGAACACAATCACACTCCTTTGGAAATAGTGAATTACAGCTGGTGCTCAAACAGCAGTGTTTCTGAGAACCCAAAACATCACGCTTCAGCTAAATTCCACTCACTGTTAGAAACCACTTGTCTACTGGAGGTCCCGGAACTTGGCAGTCTATCCATAGTGTGGGCTCTGAGGCACAATACGTCCTGGACAGGGCTGCAGTCCACCATAAGGCAATCACACACACGTACACATTAGGAGCAATGTGATAAAGTCCAGTACAACAAAAACAATGAACTCAAGGCTTTCAGCAACTGTCTCCTGCCTAAAGTACAGGTACACCTTGTCGCCACAAGTGTGTGGACCGACCTTCTAATGACTGAGCTGAGCTGTTTCAGTCGCACCCACGCAGCATACAAACACAACTGTGTGCTTTTGTGGCCACATTTTGGGGAAACTCCTTTCCTGCTCCAGCATGACTGTACCCCCCCATGCACAAACCGAGCTCCATAAACACATGCTTTGCCCAGGTTGGTGTGGAAGAATCTAAGCGGCTGCATGGAGCCCTGACCTCAACCCCACCGAGCACCTCTGAGAACTGGAGTACCAACCGTGAGCCAAGCCTTCTCGTCCAACCCCACCGATGCTCTTTTGGCCGAATGGGCAGAAATTCAACAGCCAAATTCCAAAATGCGGTGGAAAGCCTTCCCAGAAAAGTGGGGGCTGTTATAGCAGCAAACTCCATATCAATGCCCACGGGTTTGGAATGGGTCGGACATAGGCACCTATGGGGGTGATGATCAGATGTCCATATACTTGTGGCCATACAGTGTACAAACAACCAGTCAAAATGAATCCAGAATTAATCCCCTTTTCCAATATTCTGGTGTTTCAATGTCTCCCACCATGGAGCTGGAATGACCTTGAGGTTTACTACATTGCCCGGCCAAAAAAAAAGTCATAACCTGGATTTACCTTAGTGTTATGATGTGGGGTTGCTTCAGTTGGCCAAGTCTAGGTTCAGCAACGTTATGTGCCCAAAAAGTGAGCTCAGCTGACTACCTGAATATACTGAATGAGCAAGTTTTTCCATCAATGGATTTTTTCTTCATATTCCAAGATGGCAATGCCAGGATTCATGGGGCTCCAATTGTGAAAGAGTGCTTCATGAGACATCATTTTCACGCATGGATTGGCCACTACAGAGTCCAGACCTTAACCCCATTGAGAATCCTTGGGATGTGCTGAAGAAGACTTTACTCAGCAGTCCAACTCTCCTGTCATCGATACGAGATGTTGGCGAAAAATGAATGCAACTCTGGACGCAAATAAATGTTGTGACTTTGCATAAGCTTATCGAAAGGATGCCGCGGTGAATGTGTGCCATAATCACAGCTAAAGGCGGTCCAACCAAATATTAAAGTGTGTCACTTTTTTTTTTTTGACCGGGCAGTGTATTATTAACATGCTTTTGAGGGACAACCCAACAGTGACAATAGAAGCTGTTTGTGGGCTGCAAGGGCAGAAGTACTAGAGTTTTGAGCAGTGTTTCAGACCCAGTGCACAGGTGGGAGTCTGAGAAGCCTAGCTAACTTCAGCTAACTGTAAATGAAGTAACTTTTCATTTTCACATGTACAGCTGTGGAGATATATTGAGATCATATTCTATTTGGCTGATCATGGTGCTGAGTGTGAGAAAACCATCCAAACGTATGCTACTTAACTTGTTAATAAGATACTCAAAAGATAATGTTGAGGACTGGATAGCTCCTGGGTGCTAATGGAGGTTTCTGGATCATGCTGGCTGCAACCTGGGCAGCCCGCAGGCCCACTGGGCACAACAGATGGGTTATGATCGCTGATTTACCTTGCAGATGTGGGTACCAGTTGGGCCGCTTCTAGGGAAATTTTGTCTGGCTCTGCCACAGAAATTTAAGGGCAGTAGTAAGGTTGTTGATTCTATACATGAAGGGCCTTGTCCAAACCACCTTTTGGAGGTTCTGCCCCCTATACAAATCTTAAAAATGGTGCAGTGACATAAATACATCTCTGTACTATGTGCACACAAGCTAAGACAAAGAGCGGCATGTCAGTTCTCATCTTCTACTGCCGCTGAAGTCAGTGCTGGTACTGGCAACCCTACAGGGTCATGTGGAAGCCCACATCTGCCAAGGTTTCTAGAAGTCCTATGGACTTTTGGTCACGAATCCGATTCTTCACAGTTAAATTAACTTATAGGAACCCTGGGGCTTTGGAACACAAATCCCACAGGTGGGGTTTTATGCCTGAAGCTGTGACCACCAACATTCTTTACAGATTCCACAGGAAGCTTCTTCATTCTCTCTCTTTGTTTCTCTCTCTCTCTTCCTTTGCAAGTTACACTATCTTACCTTGTAATTCACCATGTTCCTGCAACTGCACTAAGTGCTGTTTGTTTCTAAGCTGCTAATGGGCCTTTGGTGGGGATTAAATCCTCTAGGCTCCCTTTTACATGAGGTACCTATAATACATCCTCACCCAGCGTCAGCGCTCAGTTTGCAGCAACGTTCAGCCAATGGTATCACATTCAGTCAAAAACTCAGGCAAATTTAACTACAAACCACATGCATTTATTCCACTGGCATAACTGTGACAAAATTTACCTCAATTCTATGCTTGATGGACTTCCATCTATCTAGCTTTTTCTGCCTCAAGGTCATGGTGGTCTGGAGTTCAGCGTAGGAAGCGTGGTTCACCATGGATGGGACACGTGTCATTCCAAGGTTTCATGTACCTGACACCATTAACAAAATGGTGCTCAACAAAATCGCATCATTATCCTCATCAGTATCACCATCGTTGACAAAGCTGGACTGCGGTCAAATGACAGAGTCCATGTGAGCGACCCCTGACATCGAGTGTCAGAAAGGTTCGGGCTGGCTCACGCTCAAGGTTGACTAAATTTAAATCGGGCGAATTATAAACACTGCCGCTAACAAGATTAAACTGAGCCCGGTACATAAGGCCACCGTGTTTGGCTCGCAAGCAGCTTGCCTCCCAGATCCTGCAGAACCACTTTTTCTGCAGTTGAGCAGAGACACCCTTTCCAAAATTTGCCCCAAGTGTCAATCACCTCAGCTTTACATAGCACAAAAGTATATGTGTCCTTCTCCATTAGGTAAGGAAGCAACGAAAGCGACCACATGCAGTCTTGTTGTTGTCTCCATACAAAGAAAGGAAAGGACACCTGAAACCAACACCACCTTTAAATGCAGTTCTCAACACCAAAGCCATTTTAAGTCAGATATGTTTCTTAAGTCCGTGATACAACACAGGTGTAAAATATCCAGCTTGAATGTGTAGACCACCTGCTGCTGGATCCTAACAGCAAGCACATTGTTTTCAGGCCTCCCAAGCATGGCTGCCTATTGCAGCTTGCAGAAATATAAATGTGAAAGGAAGTCCTTGCTTCGCAAGTGGGGTGGAGGCGATGGAGCGGACGTGTGGCACATGTCACAGCGAGAGATGAGGAATCTCTGCAAAAATTTCCATATCACACTTCTCAGTTACGCTGGGCCTTTTTCTGCCCACGGTCAGGCTAGCAACCCACCATGTAAAAACCTGTTGCTACGGAAGGGCCAACAAAATCTTCAGAAAGCCATCAAATGGGTGACCAGCTAAGGACTGAGGCAGCAATCCCTACTGTGAAGAGCAGGGACGAAAGCCAGAAGGAAGTTTCTGTTCTGATGCAGTCCTGCATGAGATCAGATGGCTCACCTAGGACCGCGAGGGTTGGAGAAGATTTGTTGGTGCCTTGTGCTCCAACTGGGGCAAAGAGGATTAACTAACTAAACACCATACATTACACAGTAAACGCTCTATTTGTGCTAGAGTTGTGCTTCTGAGCACATCAGCAGGGTCCAGCAGGTGCTGGGACATTTTGGAAGGTGGGGTTGATACCACGAAGCTGTACATGGAACCTTAAAGTCCCTTTTTTGGGAAGACACTAACCTGAGGTCATTCGGCGAAAATATCCCGTTAAACAAATTGGAAGACCGTGGCTGCCATCGATCCCTTTCGGCAGAAGCCTCTACCAAATAACTAACACAAACATCAGAAGGTAGCCAGTCTGCGGAAAATGTGTCCTGTGTTTACTGCAATGTATGCATGCTGCCATCAGAGGTAGCACCGCTGTAGTCTCCGATGAGAAATATAAGAGGGACAGGTCATTCCTTCAGGTGCAGAGTGATGTGATTCGCAGGCCAGTTCTCCAAGAGCTGTCCACAGTCCGTCTTTGTGCCCGGGGTGAGGGAGGGACTTTGGATCGAATGAGGCTTAAGGTCAATTCCAAAAGAAGGGAGGTTCTTTAATTCGGCACAAGACCCTCTTTTCTGTCACTTTGGTCTCATTCCATAGGAGTCATCAAGTGTGTGGGGCTCACTCCCAGTCCACTGACGTCCACAGGATGACAATTCTCTGAGCAGCTGGCTCAATGCAGGGCTTCGGTGTGTATGCGTGTGTATGGGATTGTGTGTGCATGTGTGTGTTCTGCACATATGTGGTGTCACTAACCCCGCTCACCTACCTTCACTAAGGGGGTCCAGCGTGTGGATCATCAGCTGGAAGATGCTGTTCCTCATTAAGCTGTTGTGCAAGGAAGCAGAGCTTCCCCCTCGCTGGAGGCGGGGCTTGGCCTGCGAGGGTGAGGAGGGAAAACGTGCGTCAGTAAGACCCCCGGCAGTGGCTGAGGATCACAAACACCAAATGGTGCCCAACAAGATGCTCCAGGTCAGGTTTTTGCCGCACTCCATCCCCCACGCTCCCATGCCTTGGTTCCACACTTCTATTTCCGCCCATCTCAAGTTTCTTTAACTTGTATTTATTCATGCCTGTATGCTAACAACTTGCCCTGCTTGCTTTACTTATCAGAATTGCATCTTCAATGCCCTGCAGTGTGGAAAAAAAACAGAGCTTTCCCATCCTGCGCTTGAAACGTGTTTTGGTGCCGAGTCTACAAATGCTAACTGCCTTACAAGCACCTGGCGCAGGTCATCCAAGAAAGGAAAGGGTAAAAGCGTAGCAGAAATTCGAGCTCTAAAGAGTGAAAGAAGCTGGAAACTGGGGGTGCACGCACGCACACGTACACACACAAAGGTTTGCGCTCCAGAGAGCATCTTGACTTTTCATTAGCTCGGTGCACAGCTCACATCGCCGCTGCTTCGTCCACTCGGTCTATCGATGGACAGCAATGAAAAAATTAACAGAAACCCGCGCTTGACCAAACACGGTAAAAGAGCCTTTATGATCTCCACTCGAAGCAACTTGACCTTCCTCGATGCAACCCCGCTGGCTCCTCAAAGCCACGGAGAGGGGGGGGGGCGGTGTGCGGTAAGACACCCGCTGGTGACGGCAGCTGCTCTCAGCACACCCGCCTCTCGCTGCTCCTCAGCGATCTGTCACTGCAATCTGTAGGCGCCATCAGCAGACGCCAAAAAGCTGACAATTCCCCTCTCAGCAGGCGGCTGGCGGTGCGGGAGGGGTGGGCTGGGGCGTTGCTGCTCTGTTCGGTGCCGAGACACCGGCTCGCTTGCCCTTAATGCAGCCGGTGGCAAAGTCAAGACCCCAGAGTGAACCTGTGCTCCTACTGATCACGCTCCTCTTACCCCGTTCAGACAATTTTTACTGCATCGTTGCCGCATTTTATGCAGAATGGATCCGTGACGATAAATCAGTGCAAAACACATTCGTTGCTACTGTAACTGCGTTTTATGAACCATATAGCAAATCCATGGTGCAAGAAAAGCATCTAAATAGCAGGAGAAAAGGACTGGCGGATCATGAACGTACAAAGGATAGGAAAGGGTATTTATGGGTCCTAAAGCCAGTTGGAGACCACATGGGGAACTGGGCCATGGCAAAGTGACTGGCACACTGACTATCGAACCAGGACAAAGGACACAGAAATACAAAGGGGGCGGATCGACACAGGACCTACCGACAGTTTGTTCCCGTCCTCCGCTGGCTCTGGGCTTGCCTTCACAGAGAGGAAGAGAAAGACAAGAGACGCTGATGTGAACCACTCCACCAGACACACAGACAGCCATGAATACAGTGTTGACAGGCACAAAAAGAGAGATGAAGACACATGACACACAACATGCCAGCATGAAGAGAAACCAGATGAGATACAAAGCTGAGATCAGGTTAAACACAGCTGTCAACAGGGCAGCCATCTGCATTCATTCAGCACGGAGACACAGTACGGCGAGCAGGGCATGACGTCAGTGTTAAAGGTGCTTCTCTGGGTCTGGCCACACAGTGTTCGTGTTCAACTCGTCTTCACGACACCAATTTGCTATTTAGGTGGAAAAATTTGTCTCACATCTGGCGTAGAATCACTGCAGAACCTTCCAGCAACCAACTGGAACAAAGAATTTTTCTGCCGTTTACCATTACAATTGTCTGCAAGATGTTCCCTTGCACGCTCTGTTTTCTCCGATCTTGTTGCATTTCCAGGATGCCGCTAAAACTTCTGGATGTCTCTGTAGAGGCTGGAAACTGACAAACCAGGATGAGGTGGGAGCTCAAACGGTAACTTCTGTGCACCATTTGGGACGCTCAGCTTACAGAATTCCGCCACGGGAGAACCTTTCTTAGGACGTTAGCCTCTGGTTTCAAACAAGGAATAATAAATATAAGATTTTCATATCTACAGAAGTCAGACACGCATGAGGTTCACAGTTTGCGATGTCACATTTGTTGCATTTTTCTCCTTGTTCATTACGCCCAGGTAAGTTCTCAAGGTTGCAGCAGTCACCTGAGAGGGCAGGTCTAACCGAAGGCCTTCCCAAACAGCAGCACCCAAACTTGGGCCTACAGAGCTTCAGTCGTAACTCCCGTCACATGGACGCATGGGATCGAAATGCTCAGCTGTATTCCAGCACCCCCAGCAAAGGGCAGTGTGGCGTGAGTCCTGCCCCCGTTGGACATGGCCGCAGTGGGTGCCGAGAAGTAACTGAGCCCTATTAACGCTACATGTGGGCCAGCTTACAGGACGGTCAGCTCCAGTGGCTACCGCTCACATTTAAACATCTCAGGTCACAGGCTCTGCTCACTACCATCTCCTCAGTCCTGCCTGCGGCCTGAAGATTAGTCCAGGCCCTGGGAGGAGGTGGGAGAGACACAGGATGCAGGGAACAAGTGGGTGGGAGGGATTAAAATAGAGCAGATCTTTGCCTCTGCCTGATCTCCTTGCCAGAGGAGAGTTAAAAGAGGGTGGGGGCATCACCTAGGCCCAGAGAGCACCCTGTGGGGTTTAGCAGAGGCTCACCGCAGGAAGCCCTGTACAGCCACCGGATTAACTACTGCCCAGCTTTCCTGAAAGAAGTTATATCATGCATGCGTGTGTTAGCATGTAAGTGCATGTGTGCGTACAGAAATGCACCCTAAGCTCAGGAACCAGAATCGATTCCATCAGCAGCACTACAACATGGCAAGAAAAATAAAAGCACTCAGCTGGTTGGAATTAAGCTCTTAGTACATTTATAATAACCAGATGTATGTCAGATGTCATCCACACCCCATGGCCTCTGGGTCTCCATCTGGCTACGGCTACAGTGAAGCAAAGTGCCCGGATGGACGGTAGAGCAGGTTGCGTGCAGCGTTTGGTCCATGTCACAAAGGGGCTGCATCGTGATGGTGTGTGAGGTGTGCATTGCTCAAAAGTTAGTCCGCGTGCAAAAAGACAGGCGAATCATAAGCAGATGGGATCTGTGGTTCCATCTGCATGATTATACATTGCATTGCATTTCCAGTTGGAAGGTACAAAACAGTCAATATAGACTGATATGCTGTTATTATGCAAACCTCCAGTATTTTTTGGTAAAACCTCTCCCTTCTGGGCATCTCCTTGAAAAAAAAAACTGTGGCACTTCTTCCATCTCCATCTGACTAAAAGCACTGTCTCAGGACCAGCTGGAAGTGTACATTTTCGTGTTTGGTAGTAAATTGGGGGAACCCGGTGGCCACATTTACATTAGCAAACTCCAGTGGAACAAACCTGTATAGCATCTCCAAAGTTAGGGGACCCAAACCCATTTCCAGCACTTCGCCCCCACGGATCAGCGGGCTCCCCCTTTGATACCTCACGGTCTTAGTTTCATTTCCAGTAACAGCAGAATAGGTGTGCAACACGGATATGAATTGAAAGCACACCAGAGACCCCAAAAATCAACAGAACAAACCAAGGTGCGCTTCTTCGCTTGCAAAACAAATGTTACGGCCTGCGGGAAAAGAACGACTGAGGAAGTCTACACGGTCTGTTAAAGACTAACATACATAAAGCTGATTTCCAACACGACTAAGACAGAAGGCGATCATCCTTGCATGCGTGCGCTTCGGAGAGCCGCGCTGGCGCCGATCCAGGCCTGCACAGGTGAGCGGTAACAGCGGCGCCACATGCGGCACTCGCATCTTCACCGTTCAAACCCTCGCGCTAGATCGGACGCCTTCGGATCCCGCCTCGGCCTTTTAAGAGGAAACGCGGCGCTCCTCGCGTGCGGCACGTGTGTTTTCGCAACGCTGACACGGCGTGCACTGCGCAGCAAAAACCGCCCAACCTCTGCTGTTCGCCAGCAGCTACAAAAAGAAACTTTTGTAAATGACTTTTTGGATAATTTTACTGTCTGATTATTTGCTGTCGCTGACATTGTTGCTTATATTTAATAAGATTTGTGAGCCCAAAAATACAGGCAAGGAGCCGGTGCGCGGGTGGCTGACAGCCATGGGGTTTAAATAGCTGCCTGACAACAGATTTGCTCGACATATTGTGTCTTATCATCCGGTTTTAATTCTGTCGGCAGGTCTGCCTAATTCATACGTGGCATCGTGACAGACTGCTCAAGTTATTAAGCTAAATACATCTTGGCACTTGCAAAGCTCTCTTAATGCCCACCTGCTGAATCGGTACTCTGGACTGACACACGGTTTGCCTGGGAAGCATCAGCAAACAGTTGGATAAACATACAGGCCTGGTTTTTCACCTGGCCAGAAGGACAGAACATCCAGGCTTAGGGCCTTTAGGAGTGCTCTGTGTAGAAGGCGCAGGAGGGCATAGAACCCCACCGCATCGCTCATCGAGTTCCTATTGTTTGTTGCCCTGACGCCTTCCCCAGAGTTGACTTACAGTGTGCGGTTTGTGCGCTGAGCTGCTCGCTCACACAGCCGCGCGACCTTTCCTGGATCGGCGCAGGGCAACCGCATCGCCGAAAGACTCAAACCCAGGTCCTTCTGTTGGAAGGCGACGGTTTATGCACAATACTAATACTCAAAAACTTGAAAACCTGTTCGGTGCTTCTGCAGTGTACCATTCCCTACCATTTGGGGCCGACTTTGGCTTCATCCCATCTTATTTGTGTCACCATCACATCTCTGCCTATACGGCCATAACCGTCGGCTCTGCCGTACAAAAATCAAAGGAGCGACGGCAACAATTTTCAGCCGAATGCAATGCGTCCTGCCGAAGAGTAAATCCTTGTTCAGAGAGGAGACGGCCATAATCTTTTTAATGTAATTAATGTTTCAGCATCTCTTGCATGAATTTTTCAAAAAGTTATTACGGCCAAAGGCTAAGCTGACTGTAAACAATTCATAGGGCTTGTCGAGAGGAGCCGAGCCTCTGAATCGCAAACAGCCGGCCAGGCAAACACATATTTCCCATTTTGAACTTCGGTTGGGCAGTTTTTTGCATTAAAAGGTAGTCTGGCACAGTATTTAATAAACATAGCGCATGACACACTGTCAAATCCACCGCTGCATGTTAACACCGTCCGAACTCCCTGCTCATTTTCGCCGTCTCTGCCGATGATGGACGAAGGCCGTCTTCTACGGCGATTCCCGGATCGACGCTTTCCCTGCGAGACGGTGCCACCGGTTCGGCACGAGAGCCAAGGAGTTTTGACCCGAAGCGAATTTGCATTTTTACGCACGTGTTATTTGGGACTGCGTAGACATTTACGCTCTTCCCTCGTTCGACATCCCCATGCCCATTAGGGGAAGCTGTTATTTCGTAATTGATCCGATCTGAGCTCGGCCAATGGGCCGCTGGAAGTGACCAGATAAATCAGCACATAATTTAATGGGAAATAGAACAGCGCGGAGATAATCGATTCCCATTTTTACGCCATTTCTCACTGACTGGTAACGCGGACATTTTTTTGACAACTTGCATTTAGCCAATGGGGTACTAAGGGAGGGGCATGGGGCTGCCTGTCCTGGGTGCGAAGCGGAAAGGGGATGCCGTGCCTGTAAAGAAACTTTGAAAAAAGTCCACGAGGGGATTTGTGGTGAAAACAAAACAATTGTTCATTATGCAGAACCGCCTGTCCATCAGCCTGGTGCCTTACAAGCAATGAAGTCAAATTGACTCACTGGCAAAGGCTTGAAAACAGAACTGTAATGCTCTGCGATACATTTAAAGACCACACATAGAAAAGATGAATAAATTACATTAATACAATAAAAATACTAACAATCTGTTCGGTGCAATCTTTTTTTGTAAATCAATTTAAAGACGTAAGAAATACAATGAACAGAAATCCAACCGTAATGGTTCACCAGTTGTGTTTTTTTAACATTAGATTAATAATTATTTCTTAAATGAGGTGGTATTATAACTGTAAATATGTATAAATAACACGATGCATTGAGGGTGGAGGATCTCCCCTGGGTGCCGAACATCCTAGCTACACTGCTGCATTCTGCATTTACTTGACCCTTTGTGGAATTAATATCAAACTCTTGTATTGTGTTTGAACTATCTATATACAAGTCATATCTGGCAGCCAGAATTCAAAATATTTTTACGTTTTATAAAACGTTTGAACACTTGCGTTAGAAACCGAAGCATCAAATAGATGGAGGCGACAGCAGTGTGAGATGGCCAAAAATCCTTGAATAGCCACCGAGTGCAGATAAAAAAGAGCAAACCGCACGGCCATATGCTTCAGCTGGCAGTATCTTCCTGTTATTAATGTTGACAGAATACCATAATAATTTTTATGCCATTTATTTCCACCGAATCAGCAGAACTAATAGGATTTTGCTGGGCTGCAGCTGAGCCGCGCCGGTCTGTCAACTGGCCGTGTGACCGCACGGCTCCAGTCGTATCCACGACCTTTACAATTGTGCCCCGAATTCTGGAATTCTCGGCTGGAGGTAAAAGAGTGCATCATTTCCTGTGATCTGCGGCAGTTAAACTAAAACCCATCCAATGCTCGCGCGAGCATTGTGACTAAACCACCGGGGGGTACAGTAGGAACCATCTGGACTTTCATTAAAACCACAAGTCTGCTCTTTTTCCGCGTCTGATTCATCTATTTCAGGCAGACGCTTTCGAACCCACGGACCACCGCGCCACCACCTGCAGCGACAGCATCCTTGCAGCAGGTAAAAGCGTGGCGCCAACGGGCCAACACTTCGGCCTTTGCGGAGCGACTTTGTGCCGCGTCCACCGTTTCTGGAACGTCCCTCCGCACGCGTGGCACCGGCTGTGACGGATGCGCGCCGATACCGCACGCGGGTACCATCCGCCGGCGCCGCCCCGGGGAGCGAAGCGCCCGAGCACGTCGGCGCCCCTCAGGTGTGCCTCCCGATATCGCGGCGCCTTCTCGAGACAGTCCGCTCGTTCCTTTAATAGCGAAGCAGAACTAATTACAGGAGCTGCCAAGACGCTGATTTCCCCCTGGAAATCTCCAAGAAGAAGCATCCACCTGGAGACAAGTGCGCCGGCCAGCCTCCAGCTGCTCCATACGCGAGCGAGCACGAAAGCTAACCGTCGCCTCCAATGTTTCCACAAACAGGCGCACCCGAGGACCCATTTAATATCCAGCGTTGTCGGGCAGCTTAATGGCTCGTGGCCTTTATAATCGGCGATCAAAAGGCATTTTCTGCCAAGTTGCTTTATCCAAAGAATCCACTTATATTTTCATTATGTGTGCAAATATGGAGCATCGGCGCAGCTAAGTCTGCAGCTGCAGATTAAGGTGGTCCTCATTTGACTCAGCACTTGTGCCTTTCTATAGAAGTCTAATTAATCTTGTAGTCCAACTGTTCCTCAGAAGATCCAAGTCCTTTCTGAGAAGCCAAGCATTTATAGACCTCTTGGGCTCTGCCGCAACTCTTAATAGACACAGAACATATCTGGAAGTGTGCCAGCTCACCTGCTTACCCACAGGTCTCCCGGACCCAGCGGCTTCTGCCGTGTCCCTGCGCTCAAGGACGCTTCTGGCTCGGCCCGGTTGTCCGTCTCCACACATTTACATTTATTCAGCAGTCTGATGCTTTTCTGCAAGACAACTTGCGATGTCGCACCAAGCATCTTGCAACTATTTACCCATTTGTACAAGTGGATAACTTTTCTTACATCAATTCAGAATAAGTGCCTTGATCGAAGGTACAACAGCGGGGGCTTGGACTCGAACCAAAGGCAACAGCTCTGAACGCTAAGGTGCGCCACGGCTTCCGAGAGAACTTGCTCGCCTACTCCAAAAGTTCATCCTTGAACAAAATAAGTCGCGGAGCAATTTCTTCACCCGGAGGATCTTAGCATCATCGGAATCGGAATCTTGAGAATTTTCCAGAAATCCGATCGACGACATGCAGCTGACAGCCCGAGTGCACGCGAGCAGTCGCTGAGATGCTTGCATGAAATAAAAATCATCAGATAGAAAAACTGGGGCCTCTGCTCTGCTGCAAACACCGGTGCATTTGTCATTGAAATTAGCAACATTATAAGCTG
Source organism: Heterotis niloticus (assembly GCA_018136845.1). Taxonomy (NCBI): domain Eukaryota; kingdom Metazoa; phylum Chordata; class Actinopteri; order Osteoglossiformes; family Osteoglossidae; genus Heterotis; species Heterotis niloticus. Next base: position 2,205,802 of record CM030888.1, read on the forward strand.
CATTACGTTTAACTTTTTATTATCCTCTGGAAGGCTGAGTAAATATTTAAGCACAGCATGAATATTTAATACCTAAAAATAGAAGGGAAAGGTTTCCACTGTGCAGTTAAAGCAATCCAGCAGCACGCTTTGTGATCTAATAAAATCATCACATTTTTAATACCCCTGCCCTGCACATATTGTCGGTACCTTTATCCCTAAGCTCATGTCACCAGCTGTGCTGTCATCTCGCTCACCCCCTTCGCTGCTCCCCCCAAGAGTCCAGCAGGTGGATGTGACCTTCAGTAAATCTAAAGTGTGCACTTCAAAATAGAAGAGTAAAGGCTCTCACTATCTGTGATCATGCATACTTAATGGCACTTACTGTATATTCAGGGGCGCCTGTGAATACTGAAGGTCAAACACTGAACAACAGATGGAAAGAGACCACAGTGTGTAGTTTTAATACACCTGCTGCATATAAAGAGCACTATAGGTACTGGGGGATCTGAAAGGGTCTGCTCTGGGTGCCGAACATCCTAGCTACACTGCTGCATTCTGCATTTAGTGTCTGAAGCATCATTTACTTGACCCTTTGTGGAATTAATATCAAACTCTTGTATTGTGTTTGAACTATCTATATACAAGTCATATCTGGCAGCCAGAATTCAAAATATTTTTACGTTTTATAAAACGTTTGAACACTTGCGTTAGAAACCGAAGCATCAAATAGATGGAGGCGACAGCAGTGTGAGATGGCCAAAAATCCTTGAATAGCCACCGAGTGCAGATAAAAAAGAGCAAACCACACGGCCATATGCTTCAGCTGGCAGTATCTTCCTGTTATTAATGTTGACAGAATACCATAATAATTTTTATGCCATTTATTTCCACCGAATCAGCAGAACTAATAGGATTTTGCTGGGCTGCATCTGATTCGCGCCAGTCTGTCAACTGGTTGTGTGACCGCACGGCTCCAGTCGTATCCATGACCTTTGCAATTCTGCCCCTAATTCTGGAATTCTGGGCTGGAGGTAAAAGAGTGCATCATTTCCTGTGATCTGCGGCAGTTAAACTAAAACCCATCCAATGCTCGTGTAAGCATTACGACTAAACTACGGGGCTGTGATTTACAATGGTATGTTTTGTACTAAGCTACTTACATCAAATGAAATGGACATACAGCTTGGTCATTTTTACTATTAAAGGTATAGGACAAGCACCTTGACCAAGGCTAATACATCAGGAGCAGGGATTTGAACCAGGGACATTTCTGCTGTAGGGCCACACCACCATCCGCTGCTCCCTTACAGTATGCAGTGATGTTTTATGCAACATCCCGGATGCCACAGGACTGCTTTCAGCCCAAGGTCTCGGCGTAGTGCTCTCACTCTTGTGCTGATAAATAATGGAGCAGCTGTGGCTCGTAGCTCTGCAGACCGCGGCCAGCCATTTTTCATCAGGCCACGGCGCTCACCTGGAAGTGACAGAATATCTGGAGGAAATGCAGAACGAATCCCAAGGCAAAGAGAGCAAAGCGGAGTCAGAATACTGAGCCTGGCAAAGCTTAGGGGTCTGGCGTCAGAGTGTGTCAGAAAGTGTCACTGGGTGGCACATGGGTGCGGAACTGTTGTACGGTCACATTCGTCAAGTTGCGTTTAGGATCAGAAGACAAATCCAGAGCTGATTCGGTAAAGGCGAAACTGACAAAATGGATAAAACTGCAAACTCACTGACTCATAAGCATACTCATACGTAGCGTAAAAAATACAAGTAAGAGATTATATTAGTTATGTGGTGCTGCTGGGTTCAAAAAAGGGGTTAGAAAAAGGTGTAGTGATCTAAATACCAAACAAACTGTTTTACCATTAAAGTGGTTGCATTTACTACACAAGTACCAATAGTGCAGTAACACCGCATGACAAGAATAACACACACACCGACCGTAGTGATGTGTACACAGGAATAACAATTGATATCATTAAACTTTATTACCTTTAAACTTGGGAATGAGAAAGTATGTCGGCGCGCGCACGTGTGTGTTTACAGCCTGTTTGGGCTGACGTGCGGCAGTATATACCCTCTTATGTGTGTGGAAAAAAAATTGCGAGCATCAAGGACATCGCAACTCCCCCTTCTCCCAGCCTTGTCAGAGGCCGGGGTTTAAATCAGACTTTAATGAACCTGGCTGTGGAAAAACCTCACTTAGGGCGAGAAGTAGGTGTGCGGCAAATTTCAAAACCGAGACTCGAACAACAAAGCTGCGTAAAGAACAAACAGAGAGGCAGACAAACAAAACTGAGCTTCAGAGAAATAGCGATGCTGCGAGATGTCATACACGCAATCCTTTGTAAAGAAAAATATTAACAGTAAATGGCTGAAAAAAACACCAAAGTCTGAATGAGAGCTTGTCCGCACCCAGAGGAGACAATTCTAACAGCTCAAATGAACATCCGGACAGATAAACAGATATATAGATAGAAAAAAGAAAACATTAGACCTGCAATAAAAGGAAGATTAAACTGAAATTGTTCATTAGGACCCGGATCAGCTCGGGAATGACAGCTTTTTACTCGGGAGCCTTGCTGTCAGCAGAACTCTGTCATATCACCGCATCAGCAGCTCCCCTCGCTGCCCACTTCGCCTTCTCAGCACAACTCGCGTCTAGGGTTTGCTCAGAGGATGAACGCAGCGCCCAGACTCCAGGCAGAGGAAAAGGCTCAGCAGCACTCCCTCAACTCCATTACAGTCACTCAGGGATTCCAGTCACTTGGCCGAGTGCTGCTGCTGCTTTCTCATTATTTTATTACCGAACAAGTTTTCCCCCTGTGGCCGTGGAAGCCGCTGGGGTAACCGAGCACGTCAGAGACACGGCGCCGGTGTGGGGTGCTGCTGTCAGCCTCACAGGTGTAGAATTATTTATCAGCATAAAAAAATTATTCATCAGCACGTTTGACGCCCCCAGCAAAAGTATTTTCTTTCAGCTCCACCATCTTGAGCTGCAGTGGCTAACAGACTGTGTTCCAAGCAAACAAAGCTGAAGCCAGGCGTTGGGGTCCAAAAATCCATGTGTGGAGTGCACGCTTGCCCAGGACAGAGCGGGGAGAGCTTTTTGCTCGAAGGAAGGCGTAAATACGCAGGTTCTGATGTTCCGATCCATCCGGACCTCACACATTGCACATAGCGGACAGCAGGTGCCGCAGCATTTGAGGAACCAAAGTAAACCTTTCCAAGTGCCAAATTAACTGGTCACATTAAAAAATGGTAACAAACATTTGAGGACCACAATTTCTTTGTACAGAGCTACCTGCCTGCCAAGTAAATAAATAACAGCCGGGGTCAGAGGAACTACAGCGAGAGACAAACGGGCGGAGGCCATTTTTCACACAGAGACACTGCGGCTGGTAAACACTCTCAGAGGAGGAAGAGGGATTTGTCGGTACAATATGTCATCCTCCCGGAGCCAAGCTGGAGCACAGTGTCCTTGATGTTCCAACAAGTGCTTCGTACGTTTGGTAACAACAAAATGTTGAAAATAGCTTCAATTGATTGAGCCTTGAATTTCATGCTGCCACCCAGCCTTCACCTTGAGGTTCCATCTACCCAGACTGCAGGATTGCCTTACACTTTCTGGAGTGAGCGGAACTGAATCTGTGGAAGCTCACCTGCTGCTGACCTTCAAGGGCAAAGTCGACTTCATCAAAGTCCACCTGGCAGACCCTGAACCCTTCACACCAGTTTTAAACCCAGAACCAAACCTGGCAAAGATAAGCCTCTTGAATCTGCAGTAAAATCTCCCGTGAGGGAGCAGCTTTATGGTACTTGTCCAACTGTGGAGGTCTCCCGCTAAGGTTTCCAACAATCTCCTCAAGAAGAGAACAAAGTGAGAACCAGGTTCCAAATGGGAGTGACATCTCGAAGCCCCTGCACCGCTCTTGCGCTCGAGCTTTGGCTTTAAAGGAGCTGGGTTGGCACGGCGAAGGCCTCACGGTGGTACCCCGTGAAAACGGCCTCCGTTCAGCGTGCGCCATTTTAGCTGCTGCTTGTTGTGTTCATAGAATGAGGCGCTAAATCCCAACCCACTCCAGTAAGCACACTTGTTCAGCTTCAAAGGAAGAGGTCCTTAACGTCCTTTTCAAAGGGATGTGGATCACGGACTCCAGGCACAGGCTAAAGCAAAGGTCTCCTGGGTGGCAAATCAAACACAGAAATGGACTATGGGTAGAGGAAACATCTCATACCGTTCACCATGGGCGAGAGACAAAACGCACAGCAAAGCACAATGGGTACGGGAAAAAATACAGGGAAGGACTATGGAAAAGATGGTAAAAGCACAGTAGGAGATCATGGGTAACAGAGTAAAATCATTGCATGGGACCATAGGTTGGAGATGAAAAAACCCTGTGAAGGACTATGGGCAATGGGTGAAGAAAATACAAAACTGGGCCTTGGGTAGAAGGTAAAAGACAACAGGGGACAGTAAGTAAGAGACGCATCACCGTAATGTACGCAGTGCACTATGGGTGAGAGATATATAGCAGCAGTGCATCGTGGGTAAGTGGAAATTATACAACAGTGTTAACAGAGGGGGAAAAGCAAGTGACCATGGTAAAGGGATCATGGGTAAAATAAAATGGCACCATGCGGAGATTCTTTGGACAATGAAGACGGCCAGTGATCGAAGTGTCACTGTCCGTGGTGCTGAAGATCGGAGAATAAACCGGAAAATGGCAAAGGGCCATATTGAAAACAACATCGAAATCCGGGGTTGCACAACATCCTGTAACACCAAAGTCCTGGCACCTCCGCGGGATCTGAGATCAGATTCAAAATCGAAATAGTGGCGCTAAAGAGCGTTAACTTGAAGTTTCGCCTAAATCCTGCAGGAGGGGCAGTTCAGCCTTTGATATCATAATGGAGTGGCACAGCATCATCTGAATGACAAAAGCCAAACTCCGCGGGGACAGTGACAGGGCCGAGTGTGGCTCTGAAGAGACAAGAGAGCGTAAGTCTCGGTTCTCCAAAACAAACGCGCAGCTCCTGTAAGATCAATACAGAGCGAGAAAATAACACAATGGTCACTTAACATGGAAATGAACAGCACGATCAAACCGTTACTCGTATTTGATGTAATTAAATGAAACGCAGCCGCGTCCCCTCGTGTCAGCCAGCGCCTTGGGGGGGGGGGGGGCAACTGAATAAATGTGTCCCCTAAATCCAAATTATGTCTGGCTGTAATGCAATGCACAAAACAGCAGGGCACCTTCGTCTCTGCTCAGTACGCACCTCTCGTCCATCCGTCAAGCCAACACGCTGAAGGACGCATCCAGGTGATGTGTGATAGTTTGTGCAGTTGGATGTGTGTGAGACTTCCGGAACACCCACAACCTTCACCGTACCCTCCCTTCTCTCTCAGGAAGTTTCCAACCACTTGGCAAGTACAGACATGCGGACAGCCGCACTGCTGGGCCGTGAACACAGTCTTCATGTTCAGCTCAGCCCCTCCCAGCAAGTAAGTCGTAACGGGGGGAATCATTTAACGGACTTGAAGGACCAGGGTTCGAATCCCACCTCCGGCTGTGACGTCCCTGCTCGGTTAAACGCCTAAATAGCCGCTTTAGAGAACGGTATCACCTAAACAAATAAAAGGGAATTTCCTGGTCCTTTAATCTGTGTTTTATGCCGACGTTTCCCAGAACCGCTGACAATGTATCCGGCACCTGCGGCACCTACTTCCGACAGAGCGACACCTTTATGGTTTCTTCCCAATTATCACTTTCAAACATCTTACAGCAGTTCCTGTAATAAATCAATTACATCCGAGCAGCATCTTATCAGTTCAACGGCAAACAGCTTTCATTGACTGACAAGTGGTGTTTGGTTCTGCCGACACGTGGCGCATGCTCGGATGGATTCATGAGAGATCAAAAAAGACATGAAGATGCATGCAGAACATGTGCATGCGCACAGGTCTCCACCATGGTTTCACTCGATCTTGGTTGTGTCCCACTGCTCAGCCACCGTGCTCAAGAATGAAGCCAAAAAATGAAAAGACATCGGAGTCGCGACTCTGGATGATGACATCCAGCGCTTCCTGAAAAACGTGACCGTGGAAACATCTCAGCAGTTATCCCTCGCTAATCCCATTAGAATGGAGGAGTCTGCAACATTTCTGCCCACCAAACACTCAGTGCAGGATGGTGAGATCAGTAGAGATGCTTCTACAGAGCAGATGTGGGAGGCGGCTCTTTCTTATCAAGAAGTGGCAGATGAACAACAGCTCATGCTGATGTACTTCTCCGCACCTCCACCTGGTTGGCACGAAGCGAGCAGACTAGTTTACCACCACAGATGGTCAAGTTCCTGGCTTAATAAACTCACGGAGAACCAGGTTATTTCAAGGAGCCATAAATCACAGAGGGACACTAAAGAACAGGCAGGTTTCCTCTTAGACATCTGCTGGAATCGATACGCTTTAATATTTCATCATAATTTAATTGGCTGGCAGGGATCTATAAAAAGTCACATATTGAGAAGGCAGCAGTCAGATGAGATGATGCCGAACCCTCCAACAAACTCTCCCCATCCTCCATACCCACTGAGAATGATGGCATTTTGCAGATGCGCTGCATGAAGTCCTCCGGCGAGTTTCACGTACAACAGAGCGCAGTGAAACGGGAACAGCTGCGTGCCTTCCTGCTATCCATTTGTATTTCCTCACGTTTATTCACTTAGCAGCAGACACTTTTCTCCAAAGCAATGCACAATCTGAAGAGAACAAAGTGCATTGATGTTGCACAAAGAGCTTGAGATGCAGACAGATTATTTTCAAAGCGCAGTCAATTTGTTCACCACCGTCTGAGCGCACACGGAGCGAGCAGCTGCTTACGGAACTGAACCACGTAGGAAATACAGCGGAGACGGCGATGCAAATTTGTGGCGTATTTTGGAGGATAGGATCTGAAAGAGATGTCTTAGAAGCTCATTCACATCAGAGTCAAAATTGAGATCCATCAGACATTTGACTTTTACCCCTTGTGAGTGGGACTGCCAAACTGCCTGAAGTGGAGCTGGGCTGTAGGGAGTGATCAGCGCCTGTTGGTCGTTTAAAGATACCGACATCAACAGGAGGCCACCTGAAGGAGATGAGAAGGGGAGATACGTCGGAAGTCAAAGCAGAGCAGCATTCTGGATCAACTTGATGGCCGAGGCTGGAGGACCGGACGAGAGCGAGTTTCAGGATTCCAGCTGGAGTTTCCAGTGGAACTGAGCCATCGCCACTTCTTCTGCATGACTGACACCCTCCGCTTCACACTTTCTTTAAATCTGTTTCACAGGTGACTTTCGGCAACGGGACCAGGCTCATATTTACCGTTGTGGTGGATCATGAGCAGATCTCCTCAATGCAGACCAAGGGCATCTGAGAGGCACCTTCTTAAAAGCACCGTAAAGACTTTAGAGTCTCCTGAAGATGAGCAAGAGGACGTTTGTATGGTGATATGCTGAACGCGTGTGCACCCTGTCTCATACTTTACTCCAGTAAAGCATTCCAAAATCCACTTGATAAATATCTGGAACTTGAAAGAATGGGAAAGTTGATATAAAAAAAAGTTGCTAAGCAGCAGAACTGGTCTTCAACCAGAGATGGAGCATCTCCAGAAAAAAAATTTGACACACCAACCCTTCCTCAGCACACTGCCATTTACCCAGGCAGCTAGGAAGTGCTGCATCATCACCCTGTCAATACCATCCAGAAGCTTCTCTCTGACCACGGCTTGCACAACCTTGCTGACACGTACATTTTAAATGTACGCAGCTCTGAAAATGCACCGATGGCAAGGTACAGCCTCAGAAATCACCGTGTATTTATTGGGGATGTTCTGCCAAGTGTCAAGGGTCAAACATCTGTCTCAGCCACATCTGCTCCACCAGCACAGGATGGACCAGCGATCCCAGAGCCAAAGTGACACGCTTGACCTCAGCAAGTTTCCATTCTGAGGAAAGGCAGGGCACACAAAGTTCATTTCACACAAATGTTGTGTCTGTCATCTCATCCAAAACAGGTTATGCTGTTGGGAAAGGAACATATTACAATGAAAAGGGAGACCACACCCTGACCGCACAGCCTCACTCCTACAACACAACACAAAATTTCTACTCCATAACACTAGACATGACAGGCCAGGAACCACAAGGTACAGCAATGAAAAAAAAACAAAAAAACACAAGGGTCCCAAAGTTATATTATCAGAGAAGAAAGGATTAATCCACAATCTGCACTTCTGCAGAATAAAAGAATCATATAAAGACAAAAATATGTAAAATTATGTAAAAGAGTCTTTTCGGGCAATCACTGAAGATGTTTGGGATTAAAAAGAAACAGATTTTACGGTTCGCTGAGCTGAGCCATCACATCCATGCTCACTAAGTATAAAAAATACAACTTTCTTCATTCAAGAGCAATATAATGATGCTAATCTTCTTAATATTATGATGAATAAATGTGCGCATAACACTTTTGTCAGAGAATCGGATTATTGTGAGTAGGACATGGATCCTGGAAATGTACAACTGGACTACAATGTATTTTTTAGAAAAAAGTCCTGCAACTGGCACAAGTGTACATATTTTAGGCACGTGTTTAGCATTTTGCACTTCAGCAACACAGACTGTTACCTGGGTAACTAAGAATGGACCTAAGAATAATAGCACCTTAAATATATCTACCGTTCATGGGCTATAATGAAAAAGCTTTTTTAACACATGCGCACATTTTTAGTGTCATTATATGCATTTGACTCTGCGAAAAGGGTCACAGCCATCGGCAAAAACGTGCTCACTGAGCACGATGCAGCTGAGAGGCCACCTCTTGAGTCAACAATGTGCCTTTAAATGTGTGAATAGCAGGAACGCTCAAAGCACGACCGACGTCTTAAGTGTGATTCAACTGAATGTCCCCGTGGTGGGGGAGACACGTCCTGAGCATGGCAATGGGGTTGGACTTCTCGGCGTCCTCGTTGGCTGTGAGGCCAGAGGACTGGTGTGAGATACTGGGGACGTCCATCCTGGGATGTTCTCCACCTCTCCGTGCCACCTTGCATGGGTTTCCGATGTGAGGTGTTAGTGGGGCAGGGGAACCTCCACCGTGGAGGGTGGTCCACCTCCAACAGCGGTTAGATGAGTTCTGAAGTTATTGCTATCGAAGCACAGTCTGTAGCTCTGTGTGCCACTCAGGAGCAAAATTTAGGAGTCTGGGAGCCCAATGATAGTTAATTCATGGATGGGAGGAAGTATTTCTTTCTATAATTCATAAGCTGTGCATTATTTACGATCAAACGGAAAACAGGGGAGACTACAAGAAAGCCTGTCCCACCTTGGCATGCCATCGCATTCTGAGCATCACCTATCGGACCGTCAAATCACAGCTGAAGTCCTAATGGGCCAGGGGAGAACCACACACACAGTGCACCAGTTGGGTTTTTTGTGGTCCAAATTCACTGAGCTTCCCTTCTTTGTGGTGGGAAATGCAACAGCTGTTTCAAGGACAAGGTCGAAGAAGGAGAAGCAGGCAATCTATCAGCAGTAAAGTGGAGGTTACAGATGTTTCATGCCCCCCTGGGCAATATTAGAGGCGTGAATAAGCAGCACTGGATGCTCCTGGTCTATGAATACACAAAATGCCGATCAAGACCGGCTCTCCTTCTGCCTCCCACCCTAGCGCAGGGCTTGCGGCATCACCCTGCGACTGTGTTTATGCACAACACAGATGGCATGCGAGCAGTCGAGCCTCAGCAGGACTCAGCAAGGGCAGGAGTCAACGCGGGCCACGTAAGCCCTCAGTCTAAGGGGATTAGCTGAAAGAGATAACCGCATTTAGAACAATTCCCACCTCGAACCACAAGGCCATGCCCTCCCCTCCCCTCCCCCACCGCCCCCTCCTCCCATCGCACGACATTTTATTGACAAATTACTCAATTTTTCTTGCTATTTATATCACACAGGAGCAGAGAAGAAATCCATTTCTCTCATTTTGTTCCTTTCTGGGTCAAGTCAGACATCGCATTTGAAAAACAAAGCAATGCAGCGCTACAAATTTTTTTCTCTTTTGGACGGCACAAACATCACGAAAAAAACCGTGATGTCGATCGTCTGAAGAATTCGGGTGGGGGGAGAGGTTTAGGTCGCCAGTGGGGTTGCTTTATTGCTCTTCTAGCCAGCATAGTTCCTCTCGTCATTCATCGTATAACTGACCTTTCATCTGTAGGCCTGCCTTACATCTGCTCCGCTCTTTATCTTGTTCAGCACTCTGGGTCGCTGTGTGAGAAGAAGCTGAATTGCATTTAAAACTGCCAACATCACTGAAATTTTCTCTGATGCGTTCGGGAATGCGGAAGGTGGTGGAAGGAGACAAAGTCCTGATGGGTCATAGTGGATGAGCGTGAACACTAGAACAGTCTCACATGTGTGCTTTCCTCGCTGCTAAATATACGAGAGACTCGAGAACCTTCTGACATGCTGAAATACTGCAAAAAAAATGAACAAAGCTTTAAGGTCTGAGCGAAAACCGTTCTTGTGGTTTTTATTCTCCGCCTTCAGTGAGGATCAACTGAGCGATCTTCCTACAACCTTCTGACTTGGATGTGTTGTGGTGGCAGCGCCGATGCGTCATATTTCAGCACATCGATGCTTTGAACGTGAGCCAAAAATAAGGCCTCCTCTCTATCGGGTGCAAATATCGGAAGGCTGCGGACCATTTCCCTTGGTCACACGCCTGTCCGATACCACCTGGCCAGATTAGAGGTCAGGAGCAGCGAGATGTTAGGCAAGAGTCACGTCATGCCTAAGAGTCTTTGTATTAGGGCTTCATCAGCGGCCGTAAGCGGTTAAATAAGGGATTGTGCAACCCAGCGGCCACAGAGTCCTCAGGTGTGGCAGCCCGCCCTGCACTGCACCTGTTCTGAATCATCTGGAGTTGGGGGGATTCAAACCCGGCACCCAAAACCCTCCACCAACTTCCAAAAGGAGGAACAGCCCTTGAAGCAGAGCACTCCTGAAAGGGGGCCTGGGACGGTGCCCTGTGGTGTCCCTGGGTTTCACACGTGTCCGTGTATAATTCCACTAATTGGATTGAGGGCTTTTCGCGTGGATTACTCTTCTGATGCGGGAGGGGGTTTGAACCCGAGCAAAGACACAAGGCAGCTCCTCCTCCGGGTGTCCGGTCCATAGGATGCTCGAGCAACGCACCACTCAGCTGGGGTTCAAATCACCGATTTATCACCCATCAGCCTTGACAGTCACCCATGACAATCATTGACCGCAACAACAAAGGATGATCGATACCACTTATAGGCCAGAAATCTGGGATTTTCTATATTTCCACCTTCACGCGTTCATTTACATTCACCGTGCACACGGTTCTATCTTCTTACACGCCTTTTACGACATAGGAAATGAGAGGCACCGCCAACAACAGTTCAATGATGCATCATTTCAGCTACGAAAAAAAACCTTAAAAAAAGTCAAATTTCAAAATTCCCCATTACTGAACTCTGCTGAAACAATGTGAGTCACCACGCATCCTTTCAGGAGCTCCTTATTTCTGGAGTTACTGAGAAGGCTGCATAACAGCGAGAGAAATTTGTAAAGTCGAGCAGGTCGATGGGGGCACAAGCACAGGGGTCACGGCCGGACTCTGCGCAAAACCCCTGTTTTCACAACACATCAGTGCAGCGAATTCCCTTCGTCTTACGAGACATTGGCAGGGAAGCGATTCGACCAGCTCGGCACACCCCGTCTCTCCACGCCGTTTTATTCCTGCCACTTTCTGGTTGCGCAGACATGCGAGGTCATCACAAGGGCGTCCCAGAAATCTGCTGCGCGTTCATTAAATATAAACGGCGGCAGAAAGCAGCCGGCGACGGCAGCGACGTGCTTCCGGAAAAAGCCTCGGCCAGGTTTGCTGCCTTTTTGTTTTCCGGCACGGCCACTTTCTAACTGCAAACAACCCGAATTACCGGTTTTATTCTTTAAATAAACCTGATAATTGTTATTGCGATTGTCATGTTGGCAAACCTCCGCAGTGTGCGCTCTCCATCTCCGGTCACACAGGAAACAACAGACCCACGACCCATCGCCACGGTGAACGCTTTAGTGCGAAATTGCAAAGGAGGCGGAAGGCCTCCCGTTCACCCGTATGGAACGCGGAAGAAACACGGCTCCCGAATGGCTCGCCGCTCACGTTCGACATCAGCAGCGGTCCCGCAGACGCCACACAGACATCCCTCATCCTCCACGTGAGGCGCAACGGTCACGAAACCCCCGGTTAATCAGAATTATTCGAAACCTCAGAAATAGCAAAATCTTTGAATGCTGCGTAGTATAAAAGTCAAACCATAACCGAGCCATTTAAATCCTCTAAACAAACCGATTTTTGCAAGCAAACTCTTCCTCGGGCGTGTATTAATTTTCGGTCCAAATTCTGGGCAAATTCACTTGGCCGTCACAGTTGTTCGTGTTTTAGAATTAAAGGTGAGCTGCTGGTACAGATTCCCGCTGCTAGCATTTTTCACACCACAAACTACATCGCGAGTACACGGCCGTGCTTCGTGACTTTAAATTTGATGCAACAAATCAAACAAACAAGTTTGCTTGTAGCATTAAGCTGAAAGCTCGGACGGGAGGAAGCCTTTTGTTGCCGTTGCTCTGGGCTACACGGGTTGCAACCTCTTTTTGACTCTCAGGGCAGAGGTGCGCTTACAGGACCAGATGACAGGAGCCAGCCAGGGTCTCGCCATCGTCCCCCGACCGGTCGCCACTCCCTGCGCATGGCCCTCACCTGTCAGATGCTCACAAAACCCATCAGCGGGTTTCACACTGGCTGACAAAAGTCAGATCTAAGCCATTACGTAGACGTGAGTGCAAACTCGCGCAACCTTTCAATACTGAGGAAAGCGCAGTCGACTCCAAGCATCCTCATATTTCCAGGAATTTCATTGACCCAAACTAGGATACATTTTGCTGAGCTTAACCTTGAATGACAGGCGTATTTGATTTTGCTTTGTTAATCCTACTAAAGAACGCGGCGCTTTGTCGACACAGCGATGAACAAGCAACTAATTTCGACGCCGGATCAGCGGCGGTCGTGGGTGCTCGGCGCAGGCCGGGAGCTCTGAGACCGGGGAGGCTCGATGGACATACGCTTCCCTGTGTTTGCTGCAAATCTGCACCGTTCTCCGGCCTTTCGGGCATTCTGTACATAAATAACCACAAGAGCGAGGTGTAAAGAGCGACGGGAGGGAAAAAACACGATGCATAATATTTGCTTTTGAGAATGACTAAAAATAATCGCCAAAACAAGCTGTGGACAATTCATTCTGAAATGAGCATTACGGACACAGGAGAGGCCGAGTATTTCCACTCCTGCAGCTCGCAGCGCATTGCACCGGCATCAAGAATGCTGTGACATATTTAGGGTTTCCGTAAACAAAAAATATTTTCAACAAAAGACTGTAACAGGTAGGACAGGAAGGAAACGCCAGGTTAGCGGGGAAGATCTGGATTACTGGCCGGGAAGCCCGAACACAGATGGCTACTCTGAGGGCCACATGCTGCATCGGCACAATCGCTTCCATAAAGTGACTGTACGCTGAGCCTCGGCAGCCAAGCCAACTGGCCGGCGATTAACGTCAATCTCTCGATGGCGTCGCTTTTGAGCCCAGAACGCTACCTGTTGACGGTGCAGGAAACCCGACTGCCGAGACACCAGACTTTATCGTGTTCACCTCAAAGTCCAAACTTCTGCCCTGGACATGAAGTTATTTTTATTGCGCGGTAACCTAGGCGATGCCTTTAAATGTCACACTTGGCCATGACTATTCCTATAAATATACTGGGTGATTGAAAAACAACTAAACACTTTCATAAATTTGTCACCCACTAACTGTCATGAACGTGCAATGTACTGAGCTTTTGTAAGATTAAGTAAAAACCGAGAGAACCTTTACAATTTGGACCGTGTGTTCACATAATACTTAGTTACCAGGTAATAAATTTGTGCAAATCACCCAGGATATTCTGCCGCTGTAATATATTAGCTTTTGTGCTGCGAAATTCAAGTGCAACTTGTAACCGCGTGGTCACTACTAACTATTCACCTAGTAATGACTCGGTGCTTGGTGAGCTAGCAACCGCTGGTTATGCTGCCTGACCAGCACCTGCCCTAATCTGATGCTCTGCACCTTGGCCAGATGAGATAGCAGCTGAGGGCCAGGCTGCGTGGTTCCCCTGCCGGTCCAGTCAACACCAGCAATGTCGTTTCGGAAGATACGAAAACTGAAAAATGAAGAGATTCTGGACTACCGCACTTTCCCACTTTTTGACCACAGCCCCTACAGTTTAGTCCCAAGGGGGCCTGGAGACCTGGGTGAAGACAGGAAGCTCGGTTGACCTTCTCTGGACCTCAGCAGCAAAGCTGTGAGTGACCAATGGAACTGACCGGTTTGAGAACGTAAACCCTGAAGACCTAGAGCTGCATGTGGCCTCAAACTACAGAGCCTCTTAAGAACGTGGGTTATGGAGGCACGTGCGCAGTGAGAGCTGTAAACTGCCCTGCCTGGTTCGCATGACTGCCTTATCAGCAGCCATCTGGCCTGGCTTTTCCAGATATCTCTCAGGAGCGTTAGCTAGCATGTGCGGCTTTCTCCGCACCCCATTCTTCTGACATGACGGAAGCGGCAGCTTTGACCAGGAACGCGCACGTCCTGCGGTGCATCTCATGTTCCTACGTGGCCATCATTTTGATGCTGTTGATATCTACGGCACATTGGTTAATTCCTCGTCTCTATTAGCGCATCGTGTTGTTTGTCATCATTGCTCCTGCAGAAGAAAATGGAACAGTGTGCATCCTTAGACGGACAGAAAGGAGAAATAGCAAATACCTCACCTTTGTTTGGGCCTCCACCTCCACGACTTGATTCCTGTTAACCAAGCCCTTCACGAAACCCTCTACACTGACATTGTACTTCATAAACACCACGTAGGACGTGTAGGCTCCAAGCAACGTGATACTTTCCCAAAAGTGGATGTAGTTATCCAAGAAGAACACAATCAGCATTATCAGGTCTATGATGTAGAAGGACACGTCCCGGAAGAGGGGCCACCATGTGAGGTTCAGGATCTCCTTGGAGAAGAGCGCACACATGCCGATGACGAACAGGATGTTGAACACGGCTGAGCCCACGATGGTGCCGATGCCCACGTTGCTGTGGGAGATGAACACCCCGATGACGGAGGTGAAGAGTTCGGGGGCCGAGCCTCCGGCCGCCATGAAGGTGGCACCGGCCACGTCGTCGGAGATGGCGAACTTCTCGGTGATGACGGTCAGGGCGGGGACGAAGAACTCGTCGCACACGATGGCTAAGGCGATGAACATGTACAGCATGCCGAACATGTGCAGGACTACGGCACCTTGCCTCCTCTCCTCTAGGCTGAACAGGTCTTGTGGATATTCTCCTTGGGCCTCACTGTCGTTGTCCGACGACTTCATGGCAACCGGGACATCCGTGGAAACGTTGCGCTCGTGCCGCTCCGTAGTGGTCATCAGAGTCCGATGCGGCACCGGCCCTGACAGCAGGCCGTCTGGGGAGGGCAGGGCCTCTGCCGCGTACCCTGCCACCCACGTCAAGGCACTGAAAGAGAAGGAAACCGTGCTTATCGCCACGAGGCTGAGGACGAAGCCCAAGATCCTCGTCGGCCTCAGCTTCCTCCGGAGGTGCTGCTGACGACGCCTCTTGCCCCCCATCTCCAGGGAGGGGTCCCTCGCTGCCGCATCTGACTCGAGGAGCCACGGATCCATCGCTACGTCTGCTGTCACGTCAGAAGTCGAGCAGTAAAGCTTCCGGCGCCGGTTTACCGGACACACGGCATGGCACCGCTTCACGCTTCAAACGAGGCTGGAGGATTCCAGGTGCCTCCCAGGGTCTGCAGCAGCACCAAAGGGCGTCTTCATAATAGTCTCTGCAGAAACATCAAAGCAAGAGGGTGCACCGTGAGACCTTGCGGCTCAGCAGAGCCCACGCAATCGGGCCAAGGGCACCGTCTAACAATTTCCACCGACAGCACGAGAGTCTCCAAAAATAACACCGCTAACATTATGTAGCGATGCTGTATTTGGAAACGCGCGAGCCGGACCTTTTGGTCCGATATCTGGTTTTACCTCAGCAGTAAGCAGATGAGGCTGTAGTTCTGGCCGGGGTGGGGCGGGGCGGAGGGTTTAGCAGCAGAAGAAAAGAAATCTTTTAAAAAGAAAGGAGCCCCCCCCCCCCCAGCCTTCCCACTGCCTACAGCTTTATTGCCCCCGTTTCCGAGTTATAACTGTAAGTCACAGTTAGCAACAAACCCTGACAAATATAAAATTGTCCTCATATGTAAGCATGAATGTTAACGCATTCACCTGTTGATACCACGTTGAGCAGAGAAAAGCATTGGTTTTTTTTTTATGCCAAAAGAAATTAATATTCACAGGACAGCAGAGCTGAAAATACATGAGTGAACACATGAAATACGTGAAAGAGGCACTGCGATGGTCTGCAAAGCGCACGGCATTTCAGGGGATTTTAAAATCCCGATCTTGTGCAGACAGAGGAGGGCAAAACAGTTCAATAAGAGTTGGTGCAATAAATAATGAAAATAATAAGAAGAAGAAGAACAAAACTATCCGTCTTAGCTGGGAAATAAGCAGTGCGCCACAGTGCGCCTGGTATCTGGTGCGAATAAACGCATTTTTGCCCAGAAAACGAACGCAGATGAGTCACGAAAACGGCACTGGGGTTCGGTGTGCAAACGGAGCGCAGGCGAACGCGAACGAACACGAATGCGCGGCGCGGATGGCGACTTGGCGCGTTTTCCGTTGACGGAACCACTTTTTGTTCTTCTTTATTTCATTCTTTAAAAAAAGTCGCGTCGCCGGGCCGGCACGGTCCGTTCGGCCCAAATCGCATCGCCGCGACGCCTTTAGTCCTTAATCGGATTAAAGAGGCTTTGAATGAAACCCGATGAGCCGTACTTTCCCCTCGGGTCCGCGCCCAGTAATAAGCGCAGCAAGAACCGACGGTACTGCGCGCATCGTTATTAGCTTATTAATAACAATTATTCAATCATTTATTTATTCATTTATTTATTTGTGTCCGCCCGAACGGACGCCGCTCGAGTTTCCCGCGCAAACAGGTGCGAACCGCCCTGCGCGCATCCATCCTTCGACGAAGGAACGGACCGGAGAGAAACAAGATTCGTCTCGCCCAAAAGCACACGCGTTCGTGACACCTGCGCCTACAGGGGAGCAGCGACGAGCGACGAGGATGAACAATAAGGATGGGAGCAGCAAAGAAAGACGGACGGCGCTGCTGACGGCGGGCGCTCTCCTACCTCCGGGGACGCCGAGCCGCTCTCTCTCCCGCAGATGTGGGCTGTGCGACGGCGACCGAGGGGGGTCTCTCTCCCGGAGACCATGGAGATGCGCGCTCCCTCCTGCAGCTCTGCCTCACATACACACACACACTCGCTCTCACACTCACACACACTGACTGCTGACCGAGCGCCGCCGACGGCTCCTCCCCCCCCCCCCCCCCGCTAATCGCAGTGAAGGACCAGGGAGGGAAAGAGGGGGCGGGGCTTATTTAAACAGGTGGAACCCGCACCTCTCTCAGATGAAGATGCTGATGCTGATGCTGATGCTGTACTGGACGGGATGACAAGGTCGGTAGAGGAGCAACGACAAAGTACATGAGGGTACAAAGCAGTAACTGGAGCTTCCTGTCCACACTGGGGCGACTAGAACTGTCCAGACTGGCCAGACTGGGGTGACTGGGACTCACAGCCAAGAACAGCCCGGCAGGGACTGGCCAGACCAGGATGGCTTTGACCAGCACAGTGGACGCTGTCCAACTACCAGCAGCCCCCCCGTACACTATAAGGGTCGCACTGCTTAATCCATAATTCAAAACTTCTCCTGCTGAAATGTCCTACTGTCTTGGTGGATTCTAATAAGGAAAGTTGTAATGGTTGTTTCTGTCCAGCAGTCCTCATACCTGCAAATGCGCTACCGTACATTTATTTGAACGTTTCCTGGAACTCCAGTGGCTGCAGAGCAAACTGCGTGTGTGCAGCACTGCCCCTCTTTCGCTTTACCACCCGCGTCACATTGGGCTGTAAAACCGTTACTGTAGTGCACAGTGCAATGCGACACAGCACCATCGATGCTGCATTGCGCGGTCTTCAGGCCCCCTTCATAAAATGCCATGCGCTAATGATTCTTTTTGCCCCCGTTTCCAAGAAACACATCTAGAGGGAAAACTGTATTTACTGTATTGCTGTGGAATCATGGACCGTAGGTTAAACTCCTCTGACCTCCAACCCACAAGCAAGGTGGCCGACACATCGGCCACCTTGATCCCCAGCGGAGGAAGCTGAGCGTTCGTTGAAGCTAGACGCAGCTAAATGGGGCAAACGCAAGCTTTTCGCCCCGGTAAATAAGAGCAACTGCACCTTTTAGTGCAAATTATTAACGCAGATGCGTCCTGCCATGCCGCCCCCTGCAAAGCAGCGTTAATAAAGCACAAACTGTTGCTATAAAGCATAAAATATTTGTTAGTGGGGGGTTTTGCAATGAAAAAAAACATCATGGGGCCAACACCTCTCTTTGGGATGTACAGTCTATACAGCTCATCTGCTGGTAATGTGTGTGTGTGTGTGAAGGAGTGAGTGAACTCCTAGTTTCACCCATTCACTTCCTGGGCTCAGTCAGAACTCCCTGGATAAAACACCAATGTAGAAAATGTGTACAAAAATTAAGCGTAACTTCCAGGGTAGCTTGCAACCCTGACCAGGAGAAGCAGCTAAAGATGATGGATGGATGGATGGATGGATGGATGGATGGATGGATGGAGATTATTAACTCCCTCATTAGACACCCAGCGTTGGTCACATCATGGTTAGAGACATCGTATTTATGATCATTCGAGCGGCACACAGTTGGGGGGTCAAGCACCTCCGCTCGAATGAATGCAAATTGCTAAGATACATATCCTGCAGATAAAAATATCCCACTTGTGTCCGGGGAGGATTTGTATTCGCTCCACATTTCACCTGAATTGTCCCCCCAGGACTGAGACCTGAGGCAAGGGGAGGTGACAGAGTAGGGGGTTGTGGGGAAGGTGTTGTTTTCCGGCACATTCTCTCCCTCGCAGTGAGGCAATTTGCACGTTATTTTGGGAGCGCAGACACACACAGGCCACCGATACCCCCATCCCAGCAACGCCGATATGCTAGCAGCCCCCCAGTCCGCCTGCTGTTTCCGCACACTGACTGGGGGTGCTTTCCGTATTCAGTTTTGTCCCCAGCTTTTTGTTTTTTAGTGTTCTGGTGAAAATAAAGAGGCTAAAACCCACATCTAGACAAACTGGTTTTGCGATTCACAAATCTTCGTACTGCATTCAAAGCCAGATTTTCGTTTTTTTCTTAGACCCACCTCCTCATAAATCAAATCAAAGAATCAAAAGAATTATTATTGTATCATTTCAGGCTAAATGCCTTGAATAAGAGCACTACAGCAGGAACTGGAGATCCAACCTGGGTCCTTCAGGTTCAAAGGTCACATACATGGTTACCAAGTATACCATGTAGTGAAATGTGCCCTGCTGTAGTGGTAAATTCAAGCCCTTTCCCCAAATTTCTTGAAATACAAATGATCTTGTGTTATAAATGGGTGAATGGGTGTAAGACACTAGACAGCTAATCATAATAATAAATTTATTATTAATTTATACTACTTTATTTAAATGTGCTGACTGGTCTAGAATTCCCAGTTGGTGGAAACAAGCTAAATACAGGGTGATTCACTAAAAATGTATGTATTTATCTTCTCAGTGACAGACCGGAATAAATGACTGAGACTTGATCGGCGATAAATGAGCGGAGTTCCATGTGCGACCCAACCACACATCCTGGTGATCACAGAAGATGAGGGACAATAACAGTCAACCACCCCCCACCTCTATAATGCACGGGACCACAGCGTTTGGCCCAGACTCTGTGCCATCAGCTCTTTCTCACAATGCATTTCTTCCACTGAGTCACCACTTTGGGTTCGTGTCCCACGTGAAAGGGATGTTTGGGAGTGGAGCAGCAGAGAATGATGCCCCTCCCTACCTCCAAGCCCTGGCTGCCCGCTGAGTGTGCTGTTTTGGGATCCGCATTGCTTTCCAGCTGGCCAGCTTTCTGGCAGGGTATGAGACTTGCTGACTGTGCGCATGCTGAACATGGGTGTTGGCGCTGAACCTGCTGGATCTCAGTGGAGAACCTGGGTGCACACTGAGAGCCCGAGACTCTTGTTTGGTTTACATTTCCCTTCCACCATCTCAACCACCTTATTTTTTTATCATTTACTCAGCAGGGTCATTTTTACCGCATTAATTTATGGTAAGTATCTTGATCAAGAGAACGATAGCAGGAAGTGGGATTCAAACCTGGGTCTTTCAAATAGACGGTTACCTTTGAACCTGAAGGACCCAGGTTGGATCTCCACTTCCTGCTGTAGTGCTCTTATTCAAGGCACTTAGCCTGAAGTGATACAATAATAATTACCCAGTTAAGTATGTGTGTGTGTGTGTGTGTGTGTGTGTGTGTGTGTGTGTGTGTGTGTGTGTGTTTATGCCCCAGGGAGGACAGTATGGGGCGCAAGGAGGAGGCATGTTGATAGCCAACCCCTGAACCCACTAACAGGATTAAAGAGTGCTGATGTAGGGCAGGTCTTTCACTGTTAAATACAGAGGGGGATTAAGGGCAGGACGCAGCACCGGGAGTGCAAGACCCCAGTCTTGGGTTACAGACACACACACACACACCACAGAGACAAACCCAGAGAAGTGGCAACAATGCCACACAGCCGAAATGTAGATCCATATCTACATGTAGATCCAAGAAAGCATTTTTGGTTGACGTTTCCAGCTGCTGACATTATTGCTGCAGCCCCCACTCTGTGTGTGTGTGTGTGTGTGTGTGTGTGTGTGTGTGTGTGTGTGTGTGTGTGTGTGTGTGTGTGTGTGTGTGTGTGTGCTGATCTTTTGTCCATCATCATGAACGTATAAGTAATGAAAAAGCAGGATCAGGTGGACCCAGGGCCCCACCTTGAACAGAGTAATAAGCAAGGATAAGAAAGAGCTAGAAAATGTGTTCACATGCAGTTCCTGACCACGGTAGCAGTGCAGTACGACCAGTTAACGTCGTCTCCTACAGAGCTTTTTCACCGTTACATGCTTTTACCTTGGCCCTTTGAGCTCTTTATCCTAATAACTTGCCATGTTTAGAAGAAATCAAAAAATATTTTAAAACTTTTTTTACATTTATGTTTGTTATCCATAAAATAAAAGGTTATATTATATATTAATGTGGATTATATATTGTCCACTGCCTGGCCAAAAAGAAAGTCACCACCTGGCTTTAAGTTACTGTTATGATGTGGGGTTGCTTCAGTTGGTCAGGTCTAGGTTCAGCAACGTTATGTGCGCAAAAAAATGAGCTCAGCTGACTACCTGAATGAGCAAGTTTTTCCATCAATGGATTTTGTCTTCCAAGATGACACTGCCAGGACTCACGGGGCTCAAATTGTGAAAGAGTGCTTCATGAGACATCATTTTCACACACGGATCGGCCACCACAAAGTCCACACCTTAACCTTATTGAGAATCTTTGGGATGTGCTGGAGAAGACTTTACGCACTGGTCCGACTCTCCCATCATCGATACAAGATGTTGGCGAAAAATTCACGCAACTCTGGACGTAAATAAATGTTGTGTCGCTGCATAAGCTTATCGAAACGATGCCACGGTGAATCAAAGCTATAGGTGGTTCAACCAAATGTTGTGAGGGTGTCACTTTTTTTTTGGCCGGGCAGTGTATTATATATTAATGCATATTATATATTTTATATTATGTATTACTTGATCTTTCCAGTCAGCCAGATTGACAGCTGAAGCCCTTCCTCTTCTCTCCTTATTGTTCAGAATAAACATTTGAGGGACATTATTTACAAACTGAAATTAATAATGGACTCATGAACCCTTTTCACACCTGAGTCCGAATTGTACCTCAGCACGTGCCTTGATTCGTTCTTTTCTTTCCTAAACTCAAATTTCGATATGATTTATAACTTAAGTATAAACACGTTACAGGAATATAAATCATGATGAACCCCCAAATTAAAATGTAAAGGTGAGATGCATTTAAGCAAAGACATTATTGAAGCTATTGCATAGTAAGAAATATATGCAAACATTTAATAGCATGAATTATTTGACCGCTAATTCTCAAAACTATTATATTCAGTGAGCGACCCCCTGTTATATTCATCATGCTGCAAATGGGAATACACTGAGAAAATTGCAAGGTCATTGCTATTGTTCTAATGAGATGGTTTAACCTCCTTCCTTGTTGTCTGGGTGAGGTGCACAGACCCAGGGGTTGGATCCTGACCCCCACTGGTGCAGGATCAGCAAGTGTCAATCTGAGCAGATTGCAGGTAGAAGCAGGAAGACCAAGGGGCTCGTGTAACCAGGGGGACACGGGGCTGTGGGCGTGAGCCCCGTAGCCAGAGGGCGGCCATCTCCGGCTGCCTCACAGTGGGCAACACAAAGCTAAAGGGTCAGTCAAAGGTTTGAGTACACATGGCCTACACCTGTGTGGGAGGAGGAGGACAGAAGAGCAAAAGCCACATCCCTGGGGACAACTGCAAAAGAGCTTTAAAAATAGACGGACACATTTTCTCATCCGACTTGAGAAAGATGGATTCCAGCAAGTGGAGTCACATTTTACCCTGGTGCCTGGAGAATACCGCGGCACAAATGTCAGCTCATCGGCTGTTCCGAGTTTTTACCTCACTGAAGGGCTTCGGTGTTGGCAGTGGTGCAGAGTCCTGCAGTAGACAGCACTAAAATGGTGCCTTGCTGTCAGTGAGACATGCGGCCTGGCGGCCCTGAGGACAAGAGTGTGGGGAGAGGGATATTCACAGTCCACAGTCACAGTCCAAAGACCTCTGTGCTGCTCACAGCCGCTGAAACAGCCTCACGCACCTGGCTGGGCAGTGACACCTGAACTCGGCGTCATTGTCTGTTCCTGCTAACTGACAAATTTGGCGAATGCAGCTAATCTGTTTTAATATTACCGACAATCTTTTCTTCTCTTCTTTTCATTTTTGATGCACTCAACTTTAGGGATTTGATCACTGCTCATACTGTCTGCAGTCCCTCCCATTTCCTTTTTACCTGCACTTATGACTCAAGCTGCACAGTCCTGTCTCTGGTGAAGAAGAGCACCATCTTTTGGTGGGACTCGCACATTAGCACACAAAGAGCTGCTTCAGCTTCCAGGGTGGTAACTGGGTGAGCAGCAGGGTGTGATCTGACCTCCATCCAGTGGGGCCTCGAACCTGTGCGCTTTTATCACAACTGCATAGTTCTTACTTCAACCAGAGCTGCTGATTTCTTACCATATTGGTCACCAAATTCTGCAGATCTCTTGTTCTGCACTGTCTAGAGGATCCAGGGTAGGTGACACCATGCAAAGGACATGGGTTTGAATCCTTGCTTCTGCTGCATCCTGGGGGTGTCGGACTCTCCTGCCTCTGAGCGCCGATGAAGCGTCACACCCTTGCACGGCAAGACACCATCCTATCCTCAGCCAGACCTCCTGGATTCCGGAGAAGCAGCATTTTATCAGAAACAAACATAAGCTGACCCAGTAACCTGTATGGAGGGTTTACAGCTACGTCCTTTATGGCCCTCGGTTCAGCAGAAGGTATTTGCCTTCATTAAGAGCTTCATGATCCTTTCAATGTGTCACGGTTATTCTACAGCACTTGCTGTATCTGTAGGATTTGAAAGTCAAAGTCTCGCACAAAAGGGTCTGCTAGGTCAATCAATTTCAATTCAAATGTTAAAATAGAAAAAAATATTTATTTAGGAAAATCGTATGTTTTGTCTTGAAAGTTAGAAAGGTTTGCATCTTTACTAAATTAGAGAATTTTCTTTTTTTATAAAGTAACTTTAAAAAAGAATCTTCAGATCTTTAAATTTTTCTGCGTGCTTTAAATTTAAAGTATGTTGCAATGTAAGAGAAAAACAGCAGTTTATAGATTACAGCTTGGTAATTGTTAACAAAGTGAGTTTGGGAAAACTTTTTTTATCTTAGCTGCAGTTGAATATTTTTCAGCATCAGTCATGTGTGTTCTGGGAACCCATATTAGTTCTTTCCTCGATTCTAAGTAGCAGAAACTCTGTTGAAACTTGCCTGCCTACAGCCTCCCTGGTGCTTCCGATCACTGCTGTGTGGAAGTCTAACTTTAACCTGAACCCAGCACACGGGTCGCATGGGTTGCACAGGTCACGCAGAGAGATCTGCCACGCGAGACCGTCAGGGCCTCTTGGCGGCACGGACCCCACGTACACCCGTCTGCAGAGTGTATGAGGTGCCTGAAAATGGGGTCTCCTACCAGAGACACAGAAAAGCTGCTAGTATGTGAAGCCAAAGGTTCATTTATGTTGGAACAAATTATTTGTGTTTTCCTTATCACCTGATTTACAGCGATTACATTTTTACGTTAATATATTTTATTTTATCTGTGACATTAATAACAGAATCGGTGGACTGCTTTGCCGGCAACATAGCTGGTTTAACGAATGAGAAACAAAAATATTTAAACATAAATCCAGTCCGAAGTTATTTTAGTATTTCAGAATTTAACATTTTTTTTCTTTCCTTTTACAGATTTCTTTCCGTTTCTTTGAGCTGACAACATCAGGCAAAGAAAATTAAAGTTTTAACAAAACAGCCAAACGTTCTCTATGCCCTTTGCTGTATAGTCATAGTTTATGGGAAGCCCTATAAATTATGACATTTTAGCTGCAAATAACTGTGCGATAACAACAACTTAGCCATTTTTATACATCAGCGTGAAAAGCTTTAACTTTCAAGTTCATTAATATTTCTCTGTTACAGAAAAGAAATAAATGCATCCTCAAAGTGTATCGCACTCCTGAATTTTCCAGGAAAGCATTTCTAAATGTTTCCAGCAATGTTCCCCAACCCCAAATGCCAGAGATCAATTTTAATAATATCAAAACTACAATTATAATGCTACACAGAAGTCTTATCCAAAGTTACTGTAGCCTGAGAGCTTTTTCTGTTTTTTTTTCAGCATAAAAATCGTACAGCTGCCTCAGGACATAATAACCGCCACGCAACTTTAAGGTGTTGTCGGCCCAATTTTTACTTTCTACGATATAAACATATAGTGATGAGGTATCAGTTTATTTTTTTTTAGATTTATACAACTTAAACCTCATTTCTGTAAACTTCTCAATATGTTCTAATTTGTTTTTAAGTGCCACAAACAATAAAAACAACAAATAAAGTTATAAATTGTCGTTCCCTTATTTACGAGTCTTACACTTCCTAGGAAAGCACTTAAAATGTTTCCAGGAATGTTCCAAATCCCCAGATGGGGAGCACCATTTCCAAACAAGCAGCCGTCATGGCCTGTCACAGCTCGCCACGCCGAACCTCCTACGCTTCCACCACGAAGCCCTCAAATTTAGATTAACAACAACTTTTTAATTCTCTCCTGCTGTACTACCAGTATTTCTCAGGCACACGAACCCTCCTCCAAAAAGGAAAACCATCAGATGAGTTTGCCTTTCTCACAGTCGCCGCTGACCGCAAGCCGGACGGCCCTCGGGCCGAACTGCTCTCAGCGGTTCTGATTCTGCCCACAGGCTGTGGAAAATGGAACAAACAGGTGGAGAAGAAGAACACGAGGAGCTGCAGGAAGATCTCTCTGGAAAGTCGCTCTGCTCATCTTCTCACGCACGTCCATCTCTGAGCTCCCGTGGCTCCGCTTCATTTCCACCTTTCAAAATCTACAGTATTTACCATAGCAAGAAATAAATCAGTCCAACAAGCAAATGTACTGGTTATTATTTGCTGGTTACTCTAGTAGTTAATCCTCAAAATGAACTTCTCAGCACATATAAAACTATAAAGTAAATGATGTACAAGGTTAAGTGTAAAGTATACATCAGTGTAAAATTATCTATGTATGTGTATAAAATATATCACTAATGTTTCTATATTTTGACTCTTCTCGGTCAGAAGCTAAGAAAACTTAGACTTAAGAGAACTAGTCCTTACTTTCATCCCAGTCGGCATCATTCTAGAACTTTCTGTTCATCCCAACATCCAAAAAACCCGTTTAGCGAGTTAGATTAGAAAGTAATCCGTGTGGGACATAGCAGAGAAAAAAATAATAATTGCTTCCTTGAGCTTATTTGGCGATAAAATGAAATTATATCGAGCGTGGCTGCATTCTGGGGACAATTTACAGCAGGAAATAAAATACGATACTGGAAAAAAATGCATCCTTCCACCTACTTTTCGAACATTTATCTCGATGAGGGCTGGGGTTATGTATAATTTTCTTTGTTAATACTGTATGAGTCTTATTTGTTTGTATTACTGTTCTGCTACTTGAAAAGACCGAGGACACCTTGAGGACTGAATTTTTTTTTACCCTGAATTTTTTTGTTTTTCCTGTCCACAGCATCTAACTGCGCACTTGAATATTGCTTTAGCAACCCTAGCCATAATATTCCGTCATCTTTCCTAATATCGAAGTAAAGGGCTACTAAAAACAATTATTCTGTGCCCTCGATCCCACCCGACTGCTGGGTCTCCTGCTCCAGCCCTCGGGTGATTCAGCGGCCGTGCAACTCCGGCTGGGACTTTCCCTGTTTCGGCTTAATTTTGCTGCGTGAGGGCCCGTACACACGAGCGCACACATGTACACAACTGCCCCCGTGCCGCACAGCTGTGTGATATCAGCACACGCGGCCCTGACTCAACAAAAATCTTCCCGCCGACCGGGGCTCCGAGGCCAGGAGACCTGACTCAGCGCAGCCATCAGCACTCGGCTTGTCCGGCGTCAACTTTTCCTCGGTGGGACGAATCACTGATGCTCACAGTTCTCCCATGATTCATCAGGCCGTCTGCTTTGCAGGACTTTTCGATACCCCGTCCCAGATGTACAAAGAGGGTCCAAAACGGCCGGGGAGATTCTTCCTTAAAAGGCCGCGTTTCAGCGACTTCTTCGCGCAGAATCGTACGTTTCAAGTTTAAAAAAAGGCTTTTGGGTCACGATGGCACGCATCTGTGTTGAGGCAGGGGAGTACGTGTGTGCGCACCCATCATCGCACGTGCTCATACCTCTGCTCGGAAGACGTTCGCGTACATCGCCGCAATTCTGTCGCCTAGGCAACGACACGGTGGATCAATCGATCGATCGATTGTTAGGTCTGCCTCATCACAGATTTGCTCCCCTAAAAGCTCAACCACGTCTCAGACAAAGTAAAACTCAAACAAGCAGACAAATCGGTACCTTATTTAAACTTATTGAGTCATCTGAGTCTTTTCTCAAGGAGCGACTTGCACTGGTTTAACCGTTTATACAGCAGGGTGATTTTTACTGCGTGTTACTGTGATTTTTACTCGATCAAGGATACCGCAGCAGGAGGTGGCATTCGCACCAGTGACCTCCAGGTCCAGCTCTAGCCGCTATGTCACCTGCTGGCCCCTCTCAATGCAGCAGAATAAAGAGTGGCAGGGGTTTCAGTCCAGTAGAGATGTTTGTCAGACAAAACATCAGCTCAAGCTTAAGGGTCAAACTGCCACTGGAGTAGCCCAAAAAGCCCAAAAAACTGGATACAAAGTGAGGGTTAATCCACTGCAATATTGACAGAGTGTTTGGTTTGGGCTGAGTGTATTACTGTGCGGTCCATCATGATGACCAGCAGGTATTTACACCTGGCGGGGCGACGCCCGGTCTGCGGTGCCATGCGGTACGAACGCGGTGCGGTACGGCATAGCGCGCCGCTCGACCCGTACTGTGTGGCTCACTATTTGCATTGTGGGAGTTTCTGGGTGGGTTGCTTTCAGGTAGTGAGTCAACAAACCCAGTTTGAGTTCAAGGCCTAAATCTCTGTGAGCTGAGAACGCTGGACAAACACCGATCCCTCTTAGTTTCCTCTTAATAACAATTTTCAAAGGAGTGGCTAAAGCAAACTATGCCACTATTTGACTTTTCATTTTTCAAAATGGAATTAGGCAGAAAAAACCAGACAATCGTTCTTGAGCTTTAATGCAGGTGGACAGTTTGCGCAGCGTGTAGGAAAGCGAGCGGTTAGCAACTAAATAAGCGATCACTCGATCACTCACCATTGTATAAAACAAATTGCTCATATTTAAATAAAATTCTACAGCAATTCTCATGTCAATGGTGAAAAAGTCAAGCTTTTCCACACATCAGCAAACATGGTAAGAAATGTGAAAAGGTATCAAAAACAGAGGACTGCTGAATGAAATAGCGTTTTATAGGCCAGGTTGATTCATATCAAACACAAAGTGCTAATAAATGCACTAGAGCTTCAGAGGAGATCCCGCTTCCTAACCTTCATCCTAAGCACCTGTCCTACCTTTCCCTAAGCTGCGAACGCCACGGCAACCCCACAGCGAAACCCACAGCAAACCCATCTTGCCGCTGTGCAGTGGTTCGCATCTCCTTAATACCCAGTGTCAGCCAACTGCAATCTCATCGGGGTTATGAAGAGGGCACCCCCTTCACGGGCGTTTCGTCGGGTTGGGCCCGCGACACCTCCGGAAGGCCCGAGCGCAGCCCTGGCATCGCAGAACTGCCCCCCTCCACAATCGCGCACGCCACCCAACTGCACGGCACGGGCTATCCGCCTTAGCATCCACGCTGACAACTTTGCAAGCTGGCCATTCTGCTGCTTGCTAACTCCTTTGTAACTCCTTTAAACCCTAACCCCACAACTTTGCTACACGTACGCTGTTTTAAGCGTTAACCCGAAAACCTGCTTATTAAAAACCTAACCCATTCTGCCGACGCACGTACAAGCAAACAGAACCCGGACTGCGCTTCATCGGAGGCTGGAAAGGCAAACGGCGCCTCCCTCAGGCCCACCCACGTTTATCGGTTCCCAGTAAGCCTGCTTTTACGTGTGCAAGTGCGAGAGACAAAAGAGGACTCCCTGAGCAGAAGGAAAGGTGCCAAAGCGTGTTTTCGCGAGTAAATCCGCAAGAAACGGCGCTGGAGGTAGATTTTTTTAAAGAACTCTTTGGAACTGTTTATCGTGTACCTACGAAGCTGAGTTCTTTGAAACCACTCGCGCGTACGCGGGTCTGGGGCCCAGAACTGCAGAGCAGGCGAAAACATAAATAAGGAAATGTCTGGAGTAAAAGCCACTTGGTTGCTTCTGCTGACTCCTGCCAGACTGAAATGTGAGCCATTAAATTAAATGAAAACGCTGTGATTTTCGTTCCAATAAATGACACAATTTTAGCAGAAACCCCCCCCCCACACACACACACACCCACCCAAGTCTGCAGCCGATGGTTTGAGCGATGTTTTACCATTTGTACCACAATAAAGTTTCGGCCTTACCCAGGCCCGTCCCCCACCCCGCGGCTCAGACCCTGAATCAGAGGAGCTCCAGACGTCACGTCGGCCTTCGCCGGACCCCTGACTCAGGCGCTGCTCACACCTCGCGTTGTGTGTGTGTGTGTGTGTGTGTGTGTGTGTGTGTGAGAGGCAACGTGGACTCCAAGCTCAGCTGAGGCATCATGTGGAGTACAGCTGTTTACTGTGGTTTACCGTGGTATTTGTGGTACAATGATGTGTGGGAGCCCAGCAGCACAAGTTGAGCGTCGCACAGTGAGCCTGACCTCACCTGGACCTCAAACACACACACAGAGTCAGGCGCAGCCGTACTACCTGCGGCAGGTGGCCCCCCACGGGCACCCATTATTAAGGCTATTTTTGAAATGATTCGGCTCCGGTTCTGTGCTAATAAACCCGGCGCCCCCGGCCGCCCCCGCGTCGCCGCCACCGCCGCCGCCACCGCCACCGCGTTCCTCCGAACTGCGCTGAGTCACCGGGATTCTCAAGTCGCGCGTTAACAGCGGCGCTTCCCTGGAAAGCGGGAAAAGCGGCGAAGCGCGGAGCGCAGCGTCAGAGTGAAGCGCGGCGCCGAGCGGGAAGCACCCGGCACTTTTACCCTGTTTTTACACCGAAGGAGCCGCTTAACGGCCGACCGCTGAACAGAACCGAACTGAACAGAACAGGTAGGAGAACCTTGCCGCGTCGCTGCCATTCTGCCGTACTTCATGGTAAGTTTGGTACCATGGTACATTTTACTGCTGTATATTTATAGTAACTTCATTTTACCGCATTACACTGCTGTATCTTATGGTAAATTTACACTGCCATACATTTTACTACTGTAAGTTATAGTAACTTAATTTTACCGCATTACACTACTGTATCTTATGGTAAATTTACACTGCCATACATTTTACTACTGTATATTTATAGTAATTTCATTTTACCGCATTACACTGCTGTATCTTATGGTAAATTTACACTGCCATACATTTTACTACTGTAAGTTATAGTAACTTAATTTTACCACATTACACTACTGTATCTTATGCTACGGCGGACATTTTAGGTTTTAGGTTTTGAATTTTCTGAGTGGATTTAATGGGGGCATTGGGGTAAACTGTTGCCATCTGTACAGAAAGTCAGTTTCTCCACAGTAAAGAGTGGAAAAGAGTTTTACTGTCCATGCAGCACTGTTTGCCATCCATGCAGCAGTGATTTACCGTTTTCACATTTCTGTACAGGTCTGCTGTCTGGCTCAGGTTCTGGTTCTTATTTATCATCATCATCATCATCATCATCAATCCCACTGTTGCTTCCTCTGTTGTCCAATCATCTCCAGACTCATCTACTTTCAAAGCCCCTCCATTTTGTTCACTCCCTCCCCTTCTGTCTATTGGTTTCTGAGTTTTACAGTTTGATGCTTTTGGGTTGTGGGTGGGCTAGTTTGTGACTTGGTGTGTTAGTAAGTAGATTAGTGGTCCAGTGCATTTTGTGTGCCTTCTTAAGAGTAACGGGTTGTTGTATTTAGTGTGTGTACACTTCTGTGCTTTTGCATTGCTTCTGTATAGTTTTGTATGCAGGGCGGTGCCCCGTTCCTGTTTGTTCGTTTTGTTAGGTGGTTTGGATCAGTGTAGTCAGACATGAAGACACCAAGAGTTTTGGCTTTACCACTTTTTCTTTTTGAGTTTAAAATAGACAGTTAGTCTTTGGTTCACGCACATTTGAGTATAGATAGTCCCCATCTTACGATGGGGTTACATCCTGATAAATCCATCATAAGTCAAAAATATCTTAAGCCGAAAATGCATTTAATTCACCCAACCTACTGTGATGCTAGGTTTCTACTGGGATTAGTATGGATGGTTCAACTTTTTGATTTCTTGACTTTACGATGGTGCAATAGTCATTCAGTAGAAACTGTACTTTGAATTTTGATTTTTTTTCCAGGGCAAGCGATATGCGGTACGATACTCTCTTGTGATGCTGGGCAGCGGCAGCAATTCACATTTCCCAGTCTGCCATGTGGTCAATAGTGTTTACAACTGATATTCTACAGTGTTCTATGTTGCCAGCGTTTTTTTTGGATATCTCCTGTCATGTCTACATTGTGTTTTGTGCAACCATCATGTCTACGCAATGCCCCTGTGTCTGTGTCTCCTGAAAGCAGCACGAAAGCGGAAAGCCTGTAATTACTTTTAAGGTAGGTTAGGCTAGGCTAGGCTATGATGTTCGGTAGGTGTTATGGTGTGGGTAGGTGGAAGCAATCGCGAGACACCACCGAAATAAGTTTAAGTTGCGCTAAATTCTTTTAGTTAGAGTGTTATTTCCGAAAAAGAGTGTTACCGTTAGCTGGGAGCTAGTGCTAAACATTAGCAATTGGCAGTAAACAAGAACACAATTGCCACAATTCAAAATAAACAAAATACAAGGCACTGACAGGATAGGAACTAAATTCTGCCCACGATTGGTTCCTACATCTATCAGTCAGCCAATCAGTATTCAGTTTGAAAATGGTGGTGGAGAGACTCCCTATATTACGTTGCTGAAGCAGTCACAAGCGTCACGGTAGGTTAGGTGAATTAAATACATTTTTGACTTACAATATTTTTGTCTTATAATGGATTTATCAGGATGTAACCCCATCGTAAGACAGGGACTATCTATATTTAAATGTGCGTGAACCAAAGAGCAACTATTTTAAACTCAAAAAGAAAAAGTGGTAAAGCCTACTAAAAGGGTAATACACTGAAATCCCAACAGTGCTTCTCTCAGAAGGAGTTCGCTGCAGTTTATCTTGTGTTCAAGTCACCTTGTCCGAAATACTAATTAATAACAATAAACTGTTGTTGTGCCGAAATGCATCTGCAAATGAATAAATGTGAGTGTGATGGTAAACTGAGAATTGAGAGCATGAAAGAAATAACCCTATTGTGATTTTCCAAACTCAGCTTTTAGGGCTGTAGATGTACAAAAAAATCCTTTCTTCCCCTTAAAACTTCTCACACGCATGGCTTTCTGCTTTACAGTAAGTGTGAAATAATCCGAATGGGCCCCCGTGGAGCGTCATATTTTCTTGCTATCGCTCCTTTGAAGAAGGTGCTAATGTAGAACTTGCGTTAAATTTAGTACCTCGGACTCGATGTCGTTTCTCAAAGGGTTTTCATTGTAAAACGTAACAGTGGAGGTGCGGTGGCTGGCAGCCATCCATGCTACAGAACATTACTTTTGCTTTTCACCGGGTCTTGCGCGCTCACCCTGTCTTTACACTCAGGAAATGTGAACGTAACCTTTTTAATGAAAGATTGGATTGTGTCGCTACTTTCCTCAGTGTGCACCTTTCCTGTGTTTCCAGCCTATTTGCAGCCGCCCGTTTCCAGCCACTTCACCTCAGCAGTCGGGGGAGGAACTGTGGAAAATGAATCGCAGTTAATGTACTCCTTTCAATTTCTGGGGTGAAGGCGTCAACGGTTACTTGGCTTAAAGTTTGGAATACATCTTTGCAGCTTTGCAGGAAGTCCTAAAGTAGTGGACAGCGGCCTTTTATAGACATGACAGCCTTTTGCTGTCAAGCAAATAGAGTCCACGTAAGCTGCCGATAGCACATCAAAGCAGCCAAATGGTGTGATCCTCTTGCTCTTCTGTCCCTCCCTGAGCTTCAGTATTCCTGGTTACCCCTTCCTGCCCAACCTTTCCACATCCCGTCACCATATTCAACACCAAGCTTTAAACCGATACCCAAACCTCCCCCAGTTTCTCCCACCGTGTGCCAGTGCTGGAGAAGGAAAGCTGTGTCACTGCAAAACAGCAACTGTCAGTTTTCCCACTGCCTGCTAGGAGGCGCTGTTTCAGCAACGGGTTAATTCCCACCTGCATAATAAAGATTATATGATTTGGAATAAAAATAATGATTGAAACACCTCTCAGACGGTGACTGCAAATGCCTTTAAGGTTCAGCTCCTATTTCAGGGGCACCCAGTCCCACCATCCACAATTATCTTATTTATGCCAGTGACTGAGGCCTTGGGGTCTTGTTGTTGACTCTGTGGGTTAAAAAATTGCCACAGTGTGAGTATTCCTCTTTATTTTACTGCGAAAACATCATTGGAGAAGAAGCGTGTTCCTACTGAACTGAAGAAGTACGGTTTCTACTGAATGTGCATTGCATCACACCATCGTAAAGTTGAAAAATTGTCACTTGGACCATCGTAACTCAGGGACCACTTGTAGTTAGTTTTTTCATTTGTTTGTAGTCTGTGTGATTTTTTCTCCTTGTAATATTTATTACTCGCTAATAATATTTATTCTTCTGTACAGTCATGCATCTTTGCACTTGTTTGTTTGTATGTATTTGTGTCTGTTGTGTTCTGTGCACTGAGAGCCATTGGGAGCCAAATTTGCTGTATGTGCAGGCACTCTTGGCCAAGAAATCTGATTCTGATTCTGTAACTGAAATACTCAGTCTGTTTCTTTATTATGCTGTTTATATTCATTTTTACGGTTATTATGATTATCATTCATTTTAGATGTATTAGTTAACAAATGTTGATTCTTCTGTAGCAGCAGATGCTTTGTTTATGGCGCCAATTCTTTGCTTTTGTGTCTGTTTGTAGGTGTTTACAAAACTGGGCCAGTGCAGTACTCAGTGGCAGTAGCGCCCAGTACTGGTACCGACCTCTTCACACTTGTACTTTAACTAAATACATTCCTGAACTGTTTTACTCTGCTTCCACCCCGGGTTTACACCACAGTCCCAAAATGACCTCCACATTCACGTTCTCTTCTGCTAAATGAACATCTGCTGGGCGCTGTTCATTTTAAACTGATTCACAAGCCAGTAATTTAGTTAAAGTTAGAGAATTGTTTTTGGCATGAATAATAAACAAATGATCTAACAGACCACACAGTTAAACGCGACAATTTCTTGTTCATTTCGTAATATGTAACTTTTCAGTGGAGTAGCACATATATTTCTCTGTATGTGTTGTGCATGTTTTACACCTGACTGACTTGACACAAATTTATTTAACACTGTTTTCAGTGTAATGTACCTTAAAATGTTACATCATTTGATTTTACGCAATTCTAGATTTTTTAAAATTAAGAAATGTATAATTTAGTCCTGTACAGTATAATTTATATTTATAATTAATAATATTATATTAATGTGTAGAAACTGATGGTGACAACGTGAAGGAAAGAGCATCCTCTTTTGGAAAATAAGTGAAATGTATGGGCACAGGCAATATTTCCTTGTGTTTGACCATGACACTTTACAGCGATGATGCTGAAAGGCAAGGGGAGACACAAGTTGAGCTTCTGCTCATCTCCCCAGCAGCCCTCCAGCATCGCTGAAATGTGCCTGTACCTGTGCCCCCTCCTCCTGTGCAATTTCACAGCTCCACAGTGCTCTTTGGCCATCTTACTGCCCTTTTCCTCTCTCTCTCGCCAGGGGCACTGCTTGCAGAGACAGAGCCTGCCAGGGGGGATCGGGCGATGGGAACAACCGTGGGAAGAGAGGCAATGGCAAGATGTTGGCATAGCTGTTGAGTATGGTGCCCTGCTATGCCTCCATATTGCCATCTTCTCCTTCTCGTGGGCAACAGGGCCCAGCGTGGCGAGAAGGTGACCATGAAGTTACGGCTCCATGAGGGGGTCCTGCCGTTGCGACCGTCAACACAGCTCTTCATATAGGGACACACGTAACTGTGTCCTCCTTTGGGTGAAGACGTCTGATATGTAAAGATGCTGAAATGTTTATTTTGGCCCGAGTTTGTTTGCTATAAATGCATTTTTAGCTGTTACAGTGGTGTTTGTATTTTTTCTGTAAAATTATTAATACATCTGTATTTAAACATGGATGAACTGGGCCTGGGGTGAATGAGCTAAACCAACTAAGCTTCAAAATCAAACGTTTAGTTTTCACACTGAAGAAACAAAACTGCTGTATCTAAACCATGAATTTATCTCCTCAATTTCTGACTTGAGCTTTTGTGATAAATTCCTTGCCTCCCCAAGAATTCTGACTCCATGACTGTGCGTCCAGTTCTAACGCGTGCAAGGAAACAGATGTAAAAATGTGTGTTTCTCTTGAATTGGTTCAGTGCACAACATCTCACTCTTATGTTCTCCACCAGATAGCATTAAAAAGGAACTTTTCTTTTTGTATTAAAGGACAAATTTCTCTATAAATGTATTACAACTGTAAGGGACAAAGACGCAGCACCTGAGCTGGATGCCGCAGCAAGTAGCTCTGTTTCCAGGGGAGACGTGATCCTCTGCTGGGAGCTTTTTTACTGGTAAATCAGTTTGAATTGCCAGTTTATCCAGCTTAGAGAGAACAGATAAAATCGACACAGATAGTAGAAAAATAAATTTCACAACCACAAATAAAAAAATTACAGTCACATTAAAGCAAAGTCTGACAGAAAAATGGCAGAAACAAACGTTTGCTGTATAGATCATGTTATTTCACCTGGAACAGCTGCACAAATTACCATATACAGATGTGACACATACTTTATAGCAGTTTTGGTAATCATTTCACAGCAATGAGGACAAAAATGGGGACAGTAAAGATTAACCAGGATGAATGTGACAAACAGTGACTGCGATAAACTGGGTTCTCTTCTAAGCACTCGAGCAGTTTAAAATCAACAAAATAAAAGGAGAAAGGAACGATTTTCTTTCACGCTGTGCAACCACAGCTCTGCTCACGGCACTAATAGTGTTGCGTTTAAAAGCTGACCCCTCCCTGGAAAAGAAGGCCAAAGGAAATTCCCGTGACAGTACAGATGATCCTTGACTTATGATTCTTCGACTTAACAATGGTGCGACAGTGATGCGCATTCACTAGAAACCATACTTGGAATGTTGAATTTTGATTTTTTTTTCCCAGGCAAGCAATATGCAGTATAATACTCTCTCAAGATGCTGGGCAGCAGTGGCAATCCACATATCTCAGTCTGTTATGCGGTTGCTAGTGTACACAACTGATATTCCACAGTGTTCTCTGTTGCCAGTGATTTTTTGGATTACCCCCCTGTATCTGCTGGTGAGAAGAAGAAGAAGAAGAAGAAGAAGAAGAAGAAGAAGAAGAAGAAGGGAATTACTCGAGAAGAAACTCAAGATACCTGCCTAGTATGAAAGCAGTAAGCCAATAATGGCCATAATGACTTTTAAACTAGGCTAGGCTAGGCTATGAGGTTCGCTAGGTGTTATGGCGTGGGTTGGTGGAAGCAATTGCAAGACACCACGGTAATAAGTTGAAGTTCCATTAAACTAAACGAGTGTTGTTTCCAACAAAGAGCATTGCCGTTAGACAGGAGCTAGCTCTAAACATTAGACTGGCAGTAAACAAAAACTTAAGATGCCACAATTCAAAATAAATAAAATACAAGGTCTTAGCAAGACAGAGGTTTCAAGAGAGTTCCCAGGAGGCACTGGAAACTGAGCACTGACAGGAAGTCGGGGTAGGAACTAAATTTCATCCACGACTGGTTCCTACACCAATCAATGCTCAGTCTGCATTCCTGAAGCGGGCGCAGGTATGATGGTAGGTTGGGTGAATTAAATCCATTTTCGACTTAAGATGGGTATATTAGAACGGAACCCCGTTGTAAGTTGGGGACTGTCTGTAAAGCACATTTCCAGCGCAGCTCTACAAACCACCGCCAGGGGCGGTGGTGAGCCAAATCGAATTCTATCCATGCCAATTTTGGGGAGTTAAACCTGTCTGGTGTTGCGCTCTGGACACAAAAGCCATGCAGGACTGCACATTCCAAACAGAGCAAAGAAATGCTGGACCTTCAAGTTTAACATGGATGAACTGCAACAAATGCTTTCAGAGCTGCTGTCCCACTTCTTTAGCAGGGTGCCTACCCTGAAATACCACAGTAAAAATGACACAGATGGATAAGTGGGAGAATCACCGTCAGCTGTCAAGATGGGGCCAGCAGGTGGCGTAGTGCTTAAAGAAGCTGTCCTGCAATCAAAGTTTGCATCCTATCGCCAGCCTGAGCAAGGCTCCCTGAACCAATACAGTAAAAACCACGTTGCTGCATACACAAAAGTTGCTTAACATTAAAAGTTGATTCCTGGATAAATAATATTTTACCTTGTTTCAGTGCCCAAACTAGTAATGTCCTACTGGTAGCGTTGATTTGTTTCCACTTGCAAAAAAGCCTTGGCCGTCTGATACTGAAAAATCTCAATTCATAATTGAATTTTAACAGAGTATGCAGAAAAAAATGCTCGGCTCCAGTTCAGCGATCGTAATTTTAAAAGCAGCAACGTTAACTGTGAACGCTGACCTACACCGTGCTTGCCTGTGGTGCAAATGGACATTATAGTACCATCCTGACCCTCAGTAGAGTGGACGCCAATTCTATCAGCGCAGTTACCGTTGACTGTAAACATTAGTGAAGCGCAAGAGTCTCCGTGAGGAAGCTGGACCCCCAGCAGACTGGCCTCCCACTACATTTCCACTAGATGTCAGAAGACTATCGCATTGAATATTAGCGAACCCGCCCCCGGCTGCAGTGGCCTCACGCGAGGAGCAGACTCGGAGCAGACTCGGAGCAAATCCGGACGCTGGACGTGTTTGTCTCTGTGCTGCAAGGCTGTGTGGACACAGCTCACCGGGGCAGGTGAGTCTTAAAATACAGCACAACAGGTGCAGAGATCAGGCCGAGGTGTCGGAGCAGATCAGGAGCTTTCACTTCTGCTGGATCTGAGACTGCAGCGCTCCTTGGGCTACTAAATAAGAAAAAGGAAATTCAAATGTGCTTCTGCAAGTCAGAACTTAAGGCTTTTCCCGCTCGACACAAACACCATGACGATTTGAAGAGCCGAATCGACCACAGCAAGGGACTGAGCTACACTCCTGTTTTCATTGTACGATGATGTTATTTTTTGGAAATGCAGGCAGCCGGTTTGCTGCGTGCCTCAGCATCTCGGCGAGTTGGTGGTGAGCCAGCAGAAGCTCACATTCATACGTGCGTTGCTCCCAGTTCAGCGTGACCGGGGGCAGGAAACCCGCTCTCCATGAGTGTAACCGAGAGGCTGTGAGGTCCATGACGGCATCGCGTGCCGTCACGCCTCCATCCCCCAGTTCCTTCCTCTTTCGGGGAGCCTCTTCGCTCGGCAGCTGCAGACCTGACAACAGCGACCCAGCATGAGGTGAGTTCACTGGCAGGCAGGAATGCTCTCTATGCCTTTGGTTTGGTTGATCAGGTTCTTTAACTGCTTTTTATGGTTTCGTTTCACGGCTGCGGCCCTTTAGGCGCAAACAGGTTCTGTAAATCTGTCAAACTGCTTATTGTGCATCTCCATATATTTGCCAAAATAATTTCCTGATAAGTAGATCCTGCGATTTTACTGGGAATTTCAAGAAAAGTCCGTTTGTTCATGTTTTAAATTAATACACCGTGACAAACTGTAGTTCCCACGTCTCTCTGCAGAACGCAATGCATTTGGACAAATGAACCCAAGACCCTCAAACATATACATTTGTGCATATTTTTTAAATAGCACCGTCTACAAAGCATTCTTATCATAAATGCACGATCGGGTCTGTTAACTGAAGTGAATCCCTGCTAAAAGGTTAAAAATAATACCTGCATGGTACAACCTGTGGGCCAAGCACCTTTTGAAATGCAGTAAAAACCCTGGTGCAGTTCACTTGGAGTGCAAGGCAACTATTCTGCTTTGACAGCCTGAATACCCTGCTATAAAAAGAGTAAATCACTGTATAGTTCACAAACACGGTAAGTCACCAGGGACAATGGTGGAAGCGTGAGGTAAATAAAGAACAGCAGTAAAAATGCATTACAAAAGAGACAGGAATTCACTCTTTTCAGTGGTTGATAGCACTGAAACGCAGTACTCAGGTGTCCTTTTGTTGACTTTCCCTGTTCAGGTGCTGTCTCAGGTTGTGCTACCTTTTCCTCTACAACCTGCTGCAGTTCTGTGGGCACACATGGATATTTACGAACATGACTACCAGGTTCCTGTCCTTCGGGGGAGGTAAAGTACTGTGCATGTGGAGTGCTTAGTAAATGTAAAAAGGGAAACTCACGAATGAAACGCTGTTTTATAACCGGGGTGACACTGTGGTCCAACAGCTACTTGCTGGATGGTGCCCAACGCACCCGGGCACAGTTATAGCAGTACTGCATCATCTTTACGCTGTTATGCTATAACTTTATTAAAAACGGCAGCTACCTTGAGCTCACAGTTCTGAGCTCAGTTAAGGTGTTTGAGGAGGGATAGTGAACACGTGGGCCTTTAGGGTTAGACCTGCGCAGAGCGGTTGCACTTTGTTCACCAGAAGCTGCATGACAGGTGTTTTGTCCAACTGAGCTGCACTCCAGGGGGCCAAGAGCACCACGATAGCTCCCGCCTCGAAGCGTCTGTCCCTGGCGGACTCCTCACTTGTCTGTCGACATCTCTCCTTCGCTGCTGCAGATGCCGTGGACGACACCTTCTACTCGGTCGGCGTGGTGATGAGTTTATGCCAGCTGCTGTCGGCCCTGGAGCTTTTCCACATCGCAGACGGACTCGAGAAGGGGCCCCTCCTGCCTCGATTTGTACAGGTACACAGCTGCAGCCCCTGGGGTCCCGTAGCAAGAGATCAGGTTAGGTTTGCGCTGGAGGACTTTCAAGGTCTGAGACTTTGCTGCCGCAGACAGAATACGTAAACACCTTCTATTTTATTACCAGGACGAGAATGGGAAGTGCACAATAATTTCTACATTTGGCTATGAACTGTTAAGATCGTACTTTTCAAAACATGATTATTGAAATTAAAATTTGTTCTGATGCAGATCAAGTGTGGCCATATGGTGGCTGCATTTCAATTCCTGCGTTGTTTTGTTCCTGCAATTTATAGGTCGTGGAAAGGCTTTTCTTGCTGTTTGTGGTGATCATCGGTCAAGAGGAAGTTCAGAGTAAACCCATAGTGTGCGCCCTGTTTTACCTCTGGAACATCCTGGGGCTCCTACGGTACGTCGCTGGACCCCAACAGTAGGATCCTTCTGTTGCGCTGTTTCCTCACCAAACAGTGAGTTGCAGTTACAGAGGAAGACGACTGAGGTGCATCATTTCCTGGCGATGGTGCAGGATTCAATCTTTGGCCCTGCCGCTTTACAGACCGTTTGCTAACAGCCGTTCAGTTAAGTGACCAGGGGAGCTCACTGGGACACTGGTCCAGTGCACAGTGAGGACGTTGAGCCCAGAAACCAAAACCTTAAAAGCTTCCGGCAACATCGAATTGCTGGATCGCAAGCAGTGAGCGATTGGTTAAATGTAGCACGTAACCTGTTGGAAGGGCCAATAAGAATCTCAGTTGAGCAGGTGATGTCAGCACCACAGTCTATTGGCAGGTGCATGTTTTAAAACAGGTTGGACAGCAGGTGGCATAGTGATTTTGCATGCTGCCTTTCCAGTTAGGGTTGTGGTTAGGACCTGGGTTTAATCCCCTGCTCCTGCTGTAGTCCCCTTGAAAAAGGTACTTTACTTTGAATTGATACCATTAAAAGTTACCTAAAGCAGGCAAGGTAGCTTAGTGTGGAACTGAGAAAACAGAACAAATGCTAAAGTTGTTTGATCACAATGTGCCTAACACCTCAACCTTAGCATCTGAAGGACTTGTTCTCCTGCCCCTGGCAGGTACCCCCATCGGCTTGCGTGTCTCTTCAGCTCGCCCTCGCTCGGCATGGTGTGGGTGCACCACACCCTGTGGGTCCCCCTGTATCCACTCTCCGTCCTGGCAGAAGGTAACTTCCCTTTAGCCCCATGGTGTCAATGGCAGTTTGTCAGCTTACCTGCTGAACCTGCACTATAAAGGTGAGGATGGGCCTAATTTCCCGGTGTTATGAGTTTCCACAGAACAGGAATGGGCGTCTTTCAAAAGGTCAAACCTGTAGAATCAGGATCAAACTTGGTGTAACATGTGAAAGATGACTATGCTCGATAGGTGAATATTTTGCCTGAAGGCCTGGATGGATTTCGCACACAACATGTAATCGAAACAATTTGTTACCGCAGTAGATGCAGTTCTTACGCTCACGGGCCACTTTGTCAAATACATATAAGTTGAGGAGTGGACCAGCAGCACGTTGGGGTAAAGTAGAGGTGCTATCATGCTTGTAGAGCAGCTTTCAGATCACATGTGTTTGGTAATATGGCACATTGTCCTGCTGGAAGTGCCAGGCTAGGAAAGGCCAGACTGCCCATAAAGGGATGGATGCACAAGGTCAGTACCAATGGCATGTTTGTACTCTTTCACATTCAAATGATGCTTTGATGGAACTAAAAAAACCCCTAAAAACGTTTCAAATCATTCCCGACCACCACGGGCCAGGAGCCAGGTGTACCTAATAAAGTGGTGAACGAGTGTAACTGGCCGATAGTAAGTGGCAGGTCCTGGTATGCAGGGTGTACAGAATGGACGCCGGAAACCAGTTAAATGCCGCTGGCGCAGTACCAGCAGAAAGTGTGAGAGGAACTGGGTGGGAGAGCAAAATCAAACCAACGCCCTTCTGCTCTACATCTCTAGGAACTGCCACAAAAGATGTGGGAGGTCATTGCACTTCATTTCATCACCAAAAATGTCTCATGAACACAAACTAGTTTACCCTAATTTACTTAAACTTTACACTGGTACTGCATGTGGGAAACCCAACAGTGATGCCGAACAGAGTGAATTAAAATGTTCAACAAACACTCTCTCCCAAAAACAGGCCCTGATGGGTTAAGTGGAGTTCAGAGGCAGTTGGGCTGCAATAACAGTAATAAATATTGCTGAAATATTACAAGCAGCAGTAACTGAGAACACAGCGTAGGCACAGTAACATAATGGGCAGAAGCAGCGCAGCGCCTCCGAACCACAGCGTTTACTGCATAACTGCAGTAAATATTCCCTAGGGTCCCCCTTCCTGCTGTGAGGAATGTCACAATTACACCCTGCGAGCGAGAGGAAGGCACTGGGGCCTTGGTGGGGGGTTAAGCGCATCTCTGCAGGGGAGGGTCTGCCTGCGGCGGTGCTAGCTGGATCACTTCTGCCAATAGCAGGTGGCATGGTGGCCAGGTGGGGTTTACCTTCTGTAAGGAGCCTGGCGCCAGGTTCTGACTGGGAAGGCAGGCAGGGAGATGAAGGTCCTATGGAGAAGCATCCGTGCCGGAGGGGTGGATGTCCCTGCTGCCATGAAACTTGTATTTGTTTCCCACAGCACTGACCATTTTCCAGGCCTTGCCCTACTTCAGTTCCCAAAGCAAAGATTCTACACCGGCACCGTCGGCGTCCATCCAGCTCTCGTACCTCCTGAAGGGCTACCTGCCCCTGCTGGCTGCAGGTGAGTACGTCTAAATCCCTCCGCTGCCGACACATTTGCTGCAGTTAAAGATAGCAGCTGGGACCGCAAAGTCAAATCTACACACATGCATTTTCAAAGGAAGTAGCAGGTGGGGTTGTGGTTAGAACGTACAAAGATCTGGCTTCAAATTTCTGGCCCTACTCAGCACCCTTAACCCTGCTCGAGTAAAAATTATAACTGCGTAAATCAGTATAAGCCGCTTAGTGTACAAACCTCAAGGTGAGTCACATAATGGTTAAGTATTGTTAGTTTCAGTATTGCTGGTAGCATGTTTGCGTCAAGCAACACGAAGGCCAGCACGCAAACTCTTAAACCATCGAACAGATAAACTTGTGAATACATTTTGAAAACTACTTCAGTTAAAGAAATAAACAGAATTTCCCCATACGGACCGTAGTTACAAGGGATTTTATGGGCGATTTTAATATCCGATTCATCCACATTCAGGTGCTTGTTTTGCGGAGTGGCAGCTGCTCAAGGACAGAAAGCAGCAGCTTGAGACGTGGATGAAGAAGCTGAAGAGGAAATGAGGCTGTGCAGTCCAGCAGGGCCAGGGCTCCAGCAAGAGATCATAAAATTGTGTGAATAAACGGGTGCCTCTGAGGTTGTTTCCTCAAATCCTGGAGCAAAACTTGAGAATCCGGTGCTTTAAGGAGACACTATGGACAATGAACACCATTCTACCCATCTGTGAGCAGGTTAAGAGCAGCCACAAGAGTGCTATAATCTGGAGAAAGCTGCCCCGCCACAGGGATGTGCGCCAGACAAAAGGAAGTTTCCATTTTGGATGTTTGCACATTCCTTTCATTTGCCGTCACGCTACTGACCAATGCCACAGGAGAACATCTGGAAAGATCGGCGGCACCCTTTGATGGTCTGCCAAGCAGCTGACAAGGAAATGTGGACAAATGGACAAATGTCCTTCCGCAAAGCCCGCACCAATTCATCAAAGTGAGAGCATGAGCAAAACTACACAACGTGGGCTTTAAAGTAATGTTTAAACAACTTTCAACATGGGGCAGAACAAGGAGGAGCACCATGGAGAAAGGAACAAATTTGCTAATAAAAAACCAACTGGAGGGAGCGAAGACACCGTCCTGTCCGACTGTCCAGCTGCAG
Source organism: Heterotis niloticus (assembly GCA_018136845.1). Classification (NCBI taxonomy): domain Eukaryota; kingdom Metazoa; phylum Chordata; class Actinopteri; order Osteoglossiformes; family Osteoglossidae; genus Heterotis; species Heterotis niloticus. The sequence continues at coordinate 2,249,833 of CM030888.1, forward strand.
CTGAGTTGGCGTTTAACTGGAGCTGTTCAAGTCCGGCCGATACTACAACCCATGCAGATGGCATTGGAGCGAATGTGTTTTATTGCAGAGGAAATGGTGAATGAAAGTAGCAGCTGCTTTGCTGTTACAAAATATTAATCACACAAGATGGAAGCGTCTGTAGGAGAGACCACATATCAGGGGAAATAAAAAAAATATGAAAAAAAAAAACATTGAGTGCTGATTCATCACTGTTGCACCTCAAGGGTTGTGAAGGGTGAGGTTGCTGCTCGCAGACTCCATTCGTCTCCCTTCCAGCGGTCTGCGGGGCGGAGATTTGGGTGTCTGCATCTCACAGGACTCCTCAAAGCCGCGCTCTGTCACCAGCCATAGGCTCGGGTCCAAACGCCCTTCTTCCGGAACTCCGGCAGGTGGCGTAAAGAGACGAGGGCGGCTGTTGGAGATGGTGGAAAACTCTCACAGTCACAGTACACAAGCAAATAGGGTCGGTCACACACGGAGGTGGATGCCACAGGGTGCAGTGACTAAAGTCTAATGAACAGCCTCACCTTTAGCAGTCAGGGTGGCGGTGTCAGACAATCGCTCGGCGGGAGCCTCCGCCACGCTGAAGAGCCACTCGATAAACTGAAAGAGACAGAGACGCGGGTGAGACTCACCTCGCTGCATACACACCCCTCCTTAGATTCTGATGGACAGATGGATGGACACGTCCAAATTCCAGCACGAAACTTAAGAGAAAACTGCATGTTTTTCCAGATCAGTGACTTGACTTAACTTGTCTTCAACACAGAAACTCCTATAGAGGATTACTGGTTGCTTTCTGTATTTTCAGTACTTAAAATAAAAAAGCTTGCCCGTACCTGCCTATGGACTGATATATAAAAAATGTCCTAAATTTCATGCAAATTATCAATGCAGAAGCACATCTCACAACACAAGACTCATTATTCTGCTGAGTGTTCAGCAATGTGACAGCAGGTGGCACAGTGGTTAAAGACTTGAATTCCTGCTCTTGCTATTGTGCTCCAAATGAAAGGCTTTACCTTGAATTGAAGCAGTAAAAATGGCATTCCTATCCCAAGAAGCTTAACATACAAGTCTGTTTCCAAATCACTCAATAAAATTATTACTAATAATAAAAATAACAGTATGGTCTGGCGTTTTCTATATCAGCAAATTCTGCAAACACCCTCTTGCCTTTGAGCATAAGATCAACTCTGTAGAATCTGTTTATGGAGGAGATCCTTGATATAAACATGAGCTCAACTGTAACCGGTGACTCAGAAGAAAGAGGAACCTAACTTGACTGAGAGAAGGCACAGAAAGTATAAATAAAGTTAGCGGTGAAAGACATGTGAAGACCACGACCGTGGGATGGAACCACCTTCAGCGCCTGCCCTTTCCAAGGCTCTTTGCCCAGCAACTGCTGGATACTGTGTGGCAGGGCCAGCAGGTCCAGCGTGGGGGCGCTCTCTGGGGCCACATGGGGTCTATAGAGGACAGGAGGGGCCCCGGGGATCTCTGAGTTCTCCTTCCATGGAAACCAGCAGGACCCCACGCCCTGCAGCAAGGGCATGGAGTGGTCTGCCCAGGTGAGCACAGCAGCACAGAACACTCGCAGCAGGAAGTTGGTGGCCTACGCAAGAAGTGCACATATGGTTGGCCACTGGGTAGCTGTGATCACACCAAGAGCTGCAAGACTTCATTTTGACATTTGGCTGGTTTTTGATCCATGGCAGGATCAGCTACAACTTTCAGAAGCTCATGCACAAACTTCTAGCAAAGCTTGCTGAGTGCCTCTGGGATACCTGCTTGGGGTCTCCACATTTCAGCGGTGTCGTTCCATAGGCGATGTTGCGTAGATGCCCCATTAGTTCCAGCAGCCACTCCATCCTCTTCAGCACGCCTGTGATAGACAAAGGTTTGCATGTACGCACACACATAGTGAAATAAACTGGGCACTGCAGCAAGTGGGAACTGGCATACAGTGTGTTTGCTGAACTGCATCAAGATGGTACACTCTAAGTGTGTGTTTATGTGTGTATGTGCACGCACTGACCTGTGTTGGGGTTTGAGACCAGCCTCGACTGGTAGAAGCTCTGCGTTAGCATCCAGACAACCTCCTCCTGGTGACTCCCTGTGAGAGCAGCAGCTATGATGTCGTTGAGGCCCAGAAGGGGGACCCGGCCCTGGGAACTCAGGTATGCCAAAACAAATCCTGTCTTCTCCAGGTTATCCTGTGGGGGGGACACCAAAGGAGCTGTGACATAGGACCCCAAACTCTCAACTTACCTGGTTTTGAGGCCAAAACCTTTACCGCGGTAGTGGTCACAGTCATGATCAATTGTTCACCATCTGCTAAGTTTCTAACCCCAAACCCAAAGTTGTCTTATAAATCAGCTGAAGTACTGCACTCTTCTGCCTCTGGCCACTTGGTGTTCCCCACTCACAGTGGGTCCAAACATAAGACGTTGATTCTCTTTCGACCACACTGTAGTGGAATAAGCTTCCTGTGCACCTCACAGCTGCTGAATCCCTGCCAGCATTTCAAGAAGGGTCTCAAACCCATCTCTTTGAGATCGATTTCTCTCCTGTTCTCCTGACAGCTACATAAATGAATCCAACACAATCTGCTGTGATTCCGTAGGCAGCAAAAGCTGTGTTCAAATCATCCCATGTCTAAACTTCCCTGTCAATTCATTTTTATTGTGACCTGTATGCTGCTTTGGAGAAAAATGTATAAATATAAATTGTGTCTGAGCTGTAAACTTCTGTCAACACACACACCTGGAAATGTAGCATATTTTGGTGCTCCAGATTTACCTTGGTGACGGAAGTTATCCTGTCAATCTCTGTGTCTCCCATTTCTGAGAGACACTTAGCAATTCCCACATACAGGTCAACTTCACCGTCCTGTCAAGGATGACAACAGTCATGAGAAATGACAACCAAACAGTCAAGAAGGTGCAGCTGGATTCTTCTGTAACAACATTCCAGAATGGGCCACAGCAGCAACACTGCAGAGCTGCTGTCACCCAGCTTCACCGTCAAAGTGTATAACCCTGAGCCCCGCGGTTTGTCCTGGAGCCAAAATGACATCTCAACGCTGGCATGGAATTGTGCAGGTCCAAGCCCCAGCGTCAGTCTGAGATCGGGGTAACACCAGAAATGGTACCTGGATGCGGTTAGGTAGTACAGTGAATATCCGCTCTGTGGCTGCACGCAGGACATCCCAGGTGTTCTGCGAGGGGTCGGGCAGCATCATCGCCTGGGCCAATCCCTCCAACACAGCCAGACAGAGGGCGAGGCGCTGGGATCGGCTCTCTGGGCCAAACTGCTGCACACCCAGCACCTCCACATAGGTCTGCAGCTTGTCTGCCGCCATGTGCTTCATCCAGATGTGCAAGGAGCGGTACAGGTATGCCCTTGTTCGCAACTGGGGACGCAGTGCAGAGGCCTATCAGCATCACATGCAGCCAACCTGGTACCCAGCTTCTGCACCCATCCACCCGCAACGTGCTACTCTGTACATCAATAGCTGTGCAGCTAAGAGCAACGAACCACCCTAAAGACCAATTCCTCTCTGTAGTACACCTACATTTATAAATAGCCAACACTTTTCTCCCAAGTGACATGCATAGTAAAGCTATTTATACTGAGTTACTAATTTATAAAACCGGGGAATTTTTGATGCATCTGTTCAGGAAGGGGGGATCAGAATCAGAATCCTTCTAGAGCAGCAACAACAGCACTACAGCACCCATTGCTTGTCTGGCCAACAGCAAGGTGCTGTGCTGCAGACCCAACAGCCATTTAGTCAATACGAATGCGGTACAGTTAATTCCAATCCGCTGCACGGAATGGTAAACATCGGTAAATCCAACAGAAACACTTTGTACAGAACAACAAGATCCTGCGGGACGTTCATATCTGCTCTGTACATTATCTTGAAAGATCGATGCAGTAAGCACGAAAACAACTAACAATTCAAAGCAAGAAGCAGCAGTCACAGGAAACAGTTTTTCACTCATCAGCTAAACTGCTAGACCACAGTCTCTAAAACCTAATTTAATCTAACAATCTCTAAGCCAAATAAATGGCACAATTTATCATTTATACCATTACGCATTAACTGCCTGCACATTTCTTGACCGACACCGAAGAGAGCTGTTGGCACGGTGCTGCGTTGCAGGGGGTACTCTATCCCACTCACACTCAGACTGTGGACCAGGGGTGGGCTCAGCCACATGCCCAGGAAGAGAGAGGCACTCTGGGAGGACTGGCACTGGGAGGCAGCCAGCTCGATGCAGTGATGCTGCACCTCCTCGCCTGCGGGGTGGTCATGAGAGACAGTAAAGACCTCGAGGACAGGAAGTGGTGCAGGAGGAGGATTCTAGTCCTGACCGCTATATCACTTGCTGCCCACTTGTTTGTCACACGTTTAAAGGACCAATAATAATAACAACTCAGCCTCAAATTTTGATAATTTTGACGGAAAAAGGGGTGGGGGACTTGGGGTCACCTTACCGAAATTGAGCCTCATGAGGGGAGAGAGCAGGGCACCCCAGGTGACAGGCGGGTACTGGAAGCTGGAGCCCACAGCCGCCAGGGTTCCCAGGGCCACCTTCACCAGCACAGGGTGGGCAAACTCAGGACCTGAGGGACATGACCATCCAGCAGTTTGGTCATTGACCACGTTTTCTGTTCATGAAGTTAACATCTGTATGTTCTGCATTATTTAAACATGACTGTTAGACATGTCAAACACAGAGTGAACCGTGAGGGAGATCATCGCTCCTCCAGATGGCAGGTAGCGTGTAGAGATGGAGCAACGCTGAGAGGAAAGCAGGAGGAAGTTTTGTTTCCTGAGTGTCAGAAGGAGACATCACCTTTCCTTCCTGTTTCGATGATATAATCCACCGTGGCTCTTATGATACTCCTCTCGGGCAGGTAGCCGAAGTCAGGGGGAACTGCAGAGGATTGTGGGAGAGAAAGAGAGAACTCAATTTAAGGATCTGCATCTATACATCTCAACAGCATCTCAAGAGATCTGAAATCCGTTATGCTGCCGTAAAATGACTGCGTTTTTTAAGTGTTAAAAATTGTTGGTATGGTTAATCTCCCCCCTGCTGACTGGCCTGCAAAGCATGACAAAGAATGCTAACAGTAGATATTAAATACTGTTACGTACCATATGCTATGGTTATGTACAGTGATTCTTCCATTCATAGAGCACACGTTCACATGTGTAGTTCATCAAGATTCTCAGTAGTGCCATCCATGTCAATTTAAGGTCTGCATATTAGATGGTCCATGGGGGCGTGGCCAGGGGAGCTCACCTGCTGCCCTGCTGTGACTGGTGGACACCTGGGCCAGGTACAGGTGCCCTAGTAGGCAAGAGGCATTGGACTGAAGGCCTATCGCACTCGAGCAAGTGATGACCTGCAGAGACAGGGGAGAGGGGGTCATCGCTGTGAGCGAAGTTCAGCTGTGACCTCCTTAATTCCTCAGGTCTCCAGGAGGTGAATGATCATCTACCTGGGTGATGCTCCTGATGACCTCATTGAGACGGCTGTGCTGCTGAGACTGCTCTGATTCAGATTTCAGCTGATTGGGAGACAAACAGCCAGGAGGTCATGGTAACGGCTGCAGTAAAACCAAGGAGTGAACCCATAACCAGGAATACAAATCTACTCGCGTCCCTGAAGGTGCTGTGCTTTGCCTTTGATACTGCAAACAAACCTTGGAAAAAAGATGCTTACAGAAGTGAACACAGAATGAATGCTTATTTATCCAAATACTTTTATTCCCACAATTTTATTTTTGTGAGTCAATTTCTAACACACTCTGATGTTGTGCGTTTTAGCCTCTTGCATGCGAGACGGGAAAAAAGCACACAGTCATCCGCAGGAAGGAAGGAGAAACGACTGAGTCATAGGGTCATATATCCGTCTCTGATAAGCCTCTGGTGCTCCGATGTGCCACCGTGTGGTGCGCGAAGGGTACCGCAATGAGGGCAAACCCACAGCCAAGTAGGAGGTCAGAGCCCTACCCCTTTGCCCTGTGGTTTCCATGGCCACGATTTCCGCATACATTCAATGCCCTGACATTTGGACAACGGACAGGAATTGATGACTGGTGTCTTGGGCGACGGAATGATGTGATTTACCTTCACTGTCACTGGTAAGGATTAAAATGGCTCACCGTGGGAATAAAATATGGTTAAGACAACACAACAGGGGAAAGCTCCTGACCACCATACACCTGATAAAACTGGACAACGTAAAGTAGGGACGGTGCCAACATACCTGGACCAGGGAGTTCTCGGATCCAGTCAGTGCCACCAGCCCGTTGACCGCAGCCAGGCGCTGCATGGTTGGACACCCCTGGAAGAGCCAGTGACCGCACGGTCAACCCCAAAGTCCCTTAATTTCCCCCTTCCCACAAGGCCAAGACTACTGAGCAGCAGGCAACAATGAAGAAACTGGAACAGCAGGACACAGATTGAGACACATACTAGGAGATTGGAGCAACAGGACACACTGGGACAACAAGAGACAGAGACGAGGACAGCAGGACACAAGCTGACAGAGGTTGGGACTGAGATTGACACACAGACCAGAAGAAAACTGAGACAGACTTGGATCGCGAGACAGACTGGGAAACTGAGAGACAGACTGGGATAAAGGGGCAGACACTTGGGCAGGTTTCTCCTAAGGGGTGTTGAGTGCCTCACTGCCACACCTCAGCCAGCAGGATCTTGATCCAGGCGCTCTGCAGGCGGCCACGAAGGTCCTCTGCTTTGCCGTGACCACAAGCCGACAGACCGTGAACCAGAAGGCCCAGAGCCAAAGCAAAACCGGGGGTCTGGAACACAGGAAGACGATGTAGTTAGGACCAGGACTGACCACAAAGAAAGCCTCAGACAGAAGAGGAAAAATTCTGAAAAACACAGAGCTGCAAACCAAGGGCGTGATGTGTACCTCTGGCGACCCCATTTCTGCATGTTGACAGTGAGGGCACTGCCAGAACACCAGGGGGCGCCTTACCTGCTGGCTCTCCTCAGTCATGTGCCGCAGGGTGTTCATGATCTCCTCTGCCTTTGTGGCAACAATGATGTCCGAACTAAAGGCAGAGACTCCCACACAGGTCACAGCATAGACCAGCACCTGAGGAGAAATGCTGGCGTTACAGTCCATTTGCAGGTGCGAAAAGGTAGGCAGAGCTTCTGTGTACAGCAGCCAAGAAGAGGTGAAGGGGGAGGAGTGGCACCTCCTGCAGCATGCGGCCCCGGCTCCCGCTGTCCTCCAGCTCCCGCAACAGCCGCTCCAGCAACTGGGCTACGCGAACCCGCTGCTCCGGCTGGCTGCTGCCGCTCATACTGGAAAGGACCAGGCCCAATCCAAGGATGCACCCCGTGCTGCAAGGCATAGGGCAAACAGGAGGCTGCACGACTGTACTTTCGCACCATAACATTCCTGGCGACAGTCCCTTTTTGTGCCCTTTCACTGTAGATTCCTCTGTCATGTGGCTGCTCACACATTTGTTATTACAACAGCACTCAGTGTAACAAATGCTCAATTTACAACTCTTTGAAAACACCATTTCCACTGTTTCCTTCAATCCTCTTAATTTTCTTATTCAGTTCTAATAATTATCTTAACAATATGTAAATGTGCCCTGTTTATTCTCCAGTAGATGGCAGCACAAAGCAAACAAACACTGCATGAGTATGACTGCTTTAAATCAACTCACTTCCACAATGTTTACAGCTCACGTGTTCCTGAGTGTTACTGCTCAGTAACAAGAAGACAAAGGTTGCGTACTTGTAGAATAAATAAGTCAGCATTCGATACTTTATTGGAGTTAGTGGAGACAGCCTGTTTTTACTGTCAGTCAAAATTAAGTCATTACAAAGGTAATAAAATTGTTTAAAATGTCTGGTGTATTTTTATTTGTTATGGTTATAACTAGGAATTTTATAAAACCTAAATTGTGAGTGTGTGCGTGTATACACTATAAATTGTGAATAAATCAAGGACTGTCTGTGTAGTTAAGCTTTTTAACCACTTTAGTAGTGAAGTAAAAGTAGTGAAGAAGATTTAGGGCTACAAACTAAATTTCCAAGAGCAGCTCCCCTGTCAGCCACTAGGGAGCAGCAGACACAATGTCACAACAGGGGAAAAACTCACTTGTACTCTAGGTTTATGTCAAAGCAACAGGCTTCCAGTCTGTCCAGTGAGCTCATGAGCAGCTCGTTCATCTTCTGCCCAGAGACGTTCCTGCCAGGAGCGTAACACAATGTGTATTTCAGTGTGTGTATGTAAAGCAAGCCTCAGTTTACCAAGAACACACTCAGCCTATACCTGCATATCAGGGTTTACATGGAGTTAAAAGCAGGCACATTACCGTGGCATGAGACAAAGCCTCTTTCTCTCTCTCTCTCTCTCACACACACACACACACACACACACACACACACACACACACACACAGACGTGTACGCAGTACACACCCATCGCTCTCTCCATGCAGGCAGCAGAGGAACAGCCCCACAGCCAGGCCCGTGTGGAATTGCACAGCCTGGGACTCGTCAGCAGCAGGCCCCCCCGGAAGCCCTGGTTCCAACACAGCCAGGACCTCCCAGGCGGCATCACCGTGGGACGAGAGCAACACGGGCGCCAGCAGAGACAAACCCAGGGAGGCACAGGAGCGAGCAATTGCACTCGCAGTGTTTTCCCCAGAGTAGGACCTCTGAGAAGCGTCACAGAGCACACAGTGTCAACAGGGGGCATAGTGGTTAGAGCCTTCACAGTGCAGTCAAAGATCCAGGTTAATCCCCACTCCTGCTGTAGTTCCATTGATTAAAATTCTGTGTATCTGGTGTGTAAAGTAATACATTATATATCACAAACTTTATATTTTTAAAGGGCCAAACTGTTCTGTTTGTCACCGCATGCTCGTATAAATTATATCAGGCTTTACAATGTGTGTAATATCGGTTACTTTGGACAGAAGAGTCTAAAAAGCATATAACCTAAACCCAAACTCAGCAACAGATATACGTTTGTGTGTGTTTGTCTGTCTCGGTGTTACGATGTGTTACTTGGTGCGCCACACACTCACGTGCTGGAACCAGGGGAAAACCCTCCCTTTGGGCTGGTAGCTGCTGCTCACCACACTCAGCAGTGTGTCCGTCACCATGGCCATCCAGAGCCTGTTGGACAGAAACTCCGGACCCATCTGGAAGCCAGAAGATACGGTCTTAAAAGCGGTTATGCTGGCTATTCATCTATTCAGACAGTTGATGTACAAACTACTGAAGACACAAACTTTTTCCAGTTCATTCATTTATAGTTAACTGCAGTTTCTTGACATATCCATTGTCTTCATTGTCTTGACAATGTGACACCAGTTTGTGAAGATCATGTTTGCATTTTCAGTGATTTTAAATCAGTTTTAATTGCAGTGTAGGTCAGCATGGCTAACAATATTTAAACAAAAGGTAAATTGTTATAGCTACACTCAAGGCTTTTACAGAACCTTGTGCTCACAAGTTGAGAATCCTGAATATTTGTGGTACTTCAATGAAAGATGGATAAGCAAGTGTGCATCAGGACCCCTGCGGACAAAAGCTGCTTTGACAGAGGCCTCCAGCAGGGCAGCAGTCAACATCTCTCACCTCTCCAGCTCCTGCTGTGTCCACAGGGAGCCCGCTCTCATATTTGGCCAGCGCTACTGCCAGGCCACTCAGGGCCAGTATGGAGTTGCCCTGGACCACAGGGCTATCCCTGCAGGGAAATGAACCAAGGCAAACCTGAGAATTTGCAGAGCACCTGGGTCCACCAATCAGCATCCACCATCATACTGACAGCACATAAAGAGCAAAAGGCATTAATGCACACTTATTTAAACCTCCAAGAAACATGAGATCTGTAACACAATAATACTGTACAGCTAAGGAGAAACACCGCAGCACACGCACGCACACACGCACAGAGGCAAACCCTGACCACTAGGGGGAGGAAGCCAGCGAAAAAGGCGAAGTCTCACTTGACTGCAGACTTCACAACGTCTGTCAGCTGGTCCCGGGCCCTGCGAGGGGTGCACAAGGTTAGGGGACTGAGTCAGCAGTGCTGGTTGTCTCATGAACCCCCGTGAACCATGCTGTTATCCTCTCCGCCACCCTATTACTCACAAGGAAGGCAGAGCTGTACCGCGGTAAGAGTACAAGAGCCATTCCCAGCATCTGAAAGCAGTTTGCTGAGGCAGTAATTCACCCTGACACCCCTTCTTGAGAGACATACAACCATACATCTGCATCTGGACCTGGTCACGAACCTGGTCATTGTTTTGTTAGCATCTTGGGTATCGTGACCTTCTGACAGGTTTGTAGGATGATGGGACTCACCAAAGCCAAGCATGGTGCTGCTGGGTTTGCAGCTCCTCAGGGCTCCCCTTGCCTTTCTTCTGCAGCATCTCTAGCTCTGCCCTGCGACCCTGGGAGACCAGTAAGTGAATCATCATCTTCATCATCAGTGTAGTCACCGACATCATGGGCATCATCATCACCATCATCATCTACGCTGCCATCATTGTGCTCATCATAATAATCATTGACACCACCATCACCATCATCGCAACCATAACATTCATTATCACCACCACCGTGATCATCATCATCAGCAGTTTCACCACCGCGGTTTTCATATTAATCATAACCTTCATTCAGCATTTTCATTATCATCCCAACCCATGACCTTCAATACCTTCTTCATTTTGAAGATCTTAAACACCAACAGGACAGCGCAACCTCCTGGTGTCTTTTCATAGAACAACTCAGGAGGAAGATCAAAACCTGCACCACCCCTTCCTGTTGCTCACCTGCAGGACAGCATGAAATGCCCGGCTGATAAAGCCCCGCCACGCCAAGGGCAGCAGGATGGAGCGGTGCCACTCGGACGGCTGGATGTTCACCTGAGAAGTGAAAAGGTTCGAGTAACATGCTGCCCTGGATGTGAACGCTGCAAACCACCACCAGGTGGCAATCCTCACCTCTGAGCTTGTTCATACCCCACAGCTGCATCCTATCGTGGCTGAATAAAGGGTTTCCTTGACGCCAGACTCCCACAACACACACACACACACACAAACACACACACACACACGGTCAAGGGTTCTGCAATTGGTCACATGATCATGCAACACACAACGGGGAGCGGGGCTCTCCACACCGATCAGGTGTCCACGGCACACAAACAATAGCAGGACAGGCCATGGCAGCCCCACCCTTCTTGGGGGCCCACAGGAGCAGCCCAATGACATCACTGCTCCCAAATGTTGGACAGAAACTAAACAAAAGGAGTCTGTCAGCGCCGACGTCCTATTGTCTTTTAGCTACACAATTAATTCTACATAATGTAGTTACTAAGTGTAGTACGGCACTGCAAAGAAAGCCGAATAGTGTGCAAACACATGATGGCACCGAGATGTATGCTGACATCAGCAGGTGCCGCACCTCAGGTGAAATGATGTGACGGGGGGCACATCGGCAACTAAAACAAATAACTGCAAATAATTAACCAAAATATGATTGTGGGCAGCATCATTCGTCACCACAAAGAATATGAGGAAAGATCCAGAAGGGACTCGTCTCACATTTTTCCCAGCACCACCGCATGCAAAGCATACTTAACGGTATACTCAAGCGGGGGGGTGACATGGGTCCGACAAAGACTAATGTGAGTGGAAATGAGGCCGGATTGCCTCAACTGCCCCAGTCAAGAGGAGGAAGGAAGGCCCTATCGAGTCTGTGTGAGGGGGCAGGGTCATCCAGCATGGGAGGGGGGGGGGGGTACATACCTCATGGATGAGTGCTGCCAACATCTGCTGGTAGCTGCGCCCGCGGCTCACCAGGAAGCGATCGATGGGTTTTCCGTCGCGATCGCTCTGCACGGGCAGCTCGTAGCACAGCAGCAGGCCGGCTGCAACACACAGGGACACGCATGTGGTGGGACCCTGGGGGCCACATTCTGCTCCATCCACTCTGAGAGGGATAATGCTTCCCAGACCCCTGACAGACCCCCTCGCCGTGCACCCACTTCATTACCAGGGACGTGTAAAACAGCACAGCTGCATGGCTAACGCTAACAGGGAAACCCTAAAACCACACTGTCATGGGCTGTGTTTATCTCAAACTTAAATAATGCAATGGGAAAGTGGTTTCATAATTCAAACACATGCAAAATAAAACACTCACTCAACACTGAAAATTCATTTGCGCGCGCACACACATACACAATGGACAATTAGCAGCCACCAGTTCTCCTCAAACATATAACTCTGGACTGTATGTGAAAACACGCAAACCCCATACAGAGTCGGATTTGAACCCACAGCCCAGGAGCTGTCAAATCCCAGCACCACCTGATGTGACATTTTGTGAAACACACTGATCATGAACAGCAACTGTAAGGGATGTCAGTGTCGTGGCCCTGTTACTTTGGGGTCATTTTTTTGGCTGTGTGTGAGGGAATTTGTCAGGTAGGAATGTGCTGTACAGGTAGGAACACAACCTGGGAATGTGTGTACAGCATGAAGAAATTGAGAGTATGTCCCACAGGGGGCAGTACAGTTCACGCACAGGTACACAGCACATGCTCACCAGCGAGGCCGGACTTGAGGCCAGGTTGCTTGTTCTTCTCATAGGTTTTCAGCATAAATCCCGGAATGCCAGACACGGTCTTCCCCTGGTCTGACCGCAGGCCGCTCCCCCTCAGAGCTGTGTGATATATACCGCGGGGCATATGGGTCATCTCCTGTCTCACCAGGGAGGTCAGGAAGTCCTCCAGAGCTGCATGGGGTGGAGGAAAACAGAGGGGCATAGGTCACTATGGGAAGGGTTACAGGTCAGGTGCTCCACTAACCTTAGCCAGGTCAATGGTCTGCGAATCAGTAACAGCAGACACAACACGCACTCATCTTAGAGCTCTGTACCTGAGTGCCAGCGACTTAACCCAAATGCTGAACACTTCCCAGTTTCTTCTTATTTGCATTTTCTTTAAATTTATTTACCTAAATTTTATGTCTGTAGGTGTCAACAAAACCTGGGTTTGAACACAGATACAATAGATGGCAGTAAAGAGCGCAGGACTGTGGATCACCTTAATTCAACTCACTTCTACAGTGTTCACAGCTTATGGCTGGTGTTGCTGAGGGTCAGTGATCAAAAACATGAGGAACTCTGTAAACGTTTATATGATGACTCGGTCAGAAGCACCGGAGTTTATAAGAACATTTTTCTACATATTGACTGATTAAAACAATTTTCATGTAGTACAAAGTGAATAAAAATTGTTCAAGTTTTTTTTTTTTTGGCTACATTTCAAGTTTTTACAGAACATTACTGGTCAATAAAATGAAGAACAATTCTCTTATTGGCATTTTATTGCTAGTGATTCTGATACAGTGGTCAAGGTGACTTCCACTGTTGAGGAGTCGGCACAGTGATTTTAATCACACCTTAATAGAACAAATGATGCTTGGGGCCCAGAAACCGAAATACAACAGATGCAACAAATGACCCAACACAGGCACAGATGTTCCAAGTTGGCTGTTGCACCCGAGGCCGGAGGAGCAGAAGTCCCGCAGTGAGCCACCAGCCCGAGACCAAGGAGAAGCCCTGGGCCTGGCAAGTTCAAAGTTAGCCTCCCGGCCAGACGATGACCCCGGGTCAGGGGTGGGAGCTGTTCGGGGTGAAGGGCTGGCAGACAGACGCTGCCGGACAAGGATGAGCGAACCTATTGTGGTGGTAATTACCATGCTGACAGGACTGACCGGGCCAAGGGACAAACCCTAACCCACCCCCTTCCAGAGTCTAGAACACAACTGAAACTGAAGAGTTCAAGATACTCAAAGTCCTGCTCTACAAATCACGCAGAAACCGCTGTGAAGGGCAATACATAATCTCCGCTACATCTACACTAAACGGCCAAAGGTGCGTGGACACCTGAGCATCACACCCATATGTGCTTGTTTAACATGTGATGAGTAAAAGTGTGCTGCAGCTACTTGGGCAGTCCTACCTTCAGCAACATGCTGACCTGAAGCACACCCCCCAAAGTTGTGTAAAGAATCTATAAGATCAAATTCTAATCCTCAAGCATCAAGTTTGTTTGCTTTTGTCTCAGAAAAGAGTCGTTAAGTATAAGCTCAAAGTTTTGTCTGTTAGTCTAGTTAGTCTTTCCATTTCTCTCTTGAGCCTAAAGCTGCCCATCATCCCATTAAAGCTATCCCCTTAGTCTAGGGGTGAAAGATTAGAACAGAACCAGAAATGGTGCAGGGGAAGCTGTAATATCACTGAAGGATGAGCGAACGATTCAAAAGCAAACCTGGGAGGACGACTGTAGGCGTGAGGAGCAGAAGTTTAATATACGAGGAACCCGGCACAGATAAATCTTCCTCCTTCTCACCCTCCATTTCTTCTTCATTATCATCGACTACCTTTGGTGGTGGACGGGCCTGTCAGAGAACAGACGTCTGCATTACGAATTCAACTGAACATAACTGGTTTGGAAAATAAATGGCAGTGGGTCATATTATGAGACACCTGCTATGGGCAGGTCTGTTCTTGAAGGTAAAACAAAGTAAGAAACACGTTACTTTCAGCTACACACAACATGAAATTCTCCTTCCCAACATGCTGCTGGAAATGTGCATTTGGAGATGATGCCACCATTCTGGAGCTGGGAATGTCTCTCCAGAACACAGGCATCCAACCTTAACCGATTCAACTGCATCGTTCCTGAGTGGAACCTCTGACTTTGGAGGCCAAGATGTTAGTTTTTAGGGCAGAGGAGAAGGGAGTACACTGTCCACACCCAGTCCCAAACCTGTGTTCACAGACTGACCAGGCCTCCTCTAGACAGTGAACACCCTGCTGACATATAACCAACATCAGAGTAATACTCAGAGTCCAGTTATAATGTTAATATGGGCAGTACCACAGAGGCAGCCTTTCAGCCATTCAAACAGACTCTCACCGGCTCGGGGAGGTGCAGGATGGTGTGCGTGGCCTCCGGAAACTCGCACAGGGCCCTGTATCCAGCACTCGCCACCTCCGGCTCCTGTAACACAGCAGCACACACATACCAGGCGGGACTCATGTCCTCAAATGAACCCTTTCAGCCCTCGGCACCCCGGGGGGCCTTTCTTAGTTACCGCCAGAGATAAATACCCCCTTTCTCATGTCTGCCCGCTACCTATTGGAGGAGAACAGGACATTGTGTGCTTTGTGGTGGAAATGAGGCACCCGGCTTCAGCAGCACAAGAAAACGAACAGGTGGTTTTCACCGACCATTATCGCCCTGTTAGCTTCAGCCCCCAGAAAAAAAAAACACAGTAAAGGAGCAAAAGGTCTAACATTTATTTTAGTTATCAATCTACATTTAGCTTGAAGTAACTGACCTTGTTGAGGGCAAGGCCCCACAGGATAGTCACCACTTGATCCTTGAATTTCTGGGGAAGGAAACAGAGGCAGTGTAAGGAAAGATGGTGTTTGTACCAACAGCAAGCGCAGAGCTCTAACCAAAGGCACTCTGGCACAACAGTAATGATCTCATAATGATGATCTCTACATTTTTTAAATGCTTTATTTATCATTCACTTATCTGGCTTTAGGTAAAGTGCCTAGTTATATTACATAAATTTACCAATTTATACAGCAGGGTAATTTTTACTAGATTTATTCATGAAAAGATCCTTGCTCAAGGGCACTACAGCAGAAGCAGGTACTCGAAGCTGTAGGGTGCTGCAGAGTGTACAGGGGTGGCTCTAAGCACTTTGCCGCTTGTGGGGCCCTAATTGATTATTACTAATTATTAATAAGAGGCACCTCAAACTCCTCCGTCTTCACAAACAGTTTAGGCACCAGAGCCAACAGCTCTGCCAGGGCCACGAGTACTAGGGGCCGTGAGTCACAGCCGAGCCGGGGCCCCAGCGCTGCCCACGTGGAGCGGATGTCCACCACCTGTCAGCGAGAGGATGAAGTCAGAGGCTGGCAACGCCACCTAAATCTCACCAACTACAAACGGCCGGATTCGAGAGCTCTGCAGTTGGCCACCGCCCATCCACAACAAACCTCGGCCTGACAAAGCTCCCGCAGACCTTGCAGAGCCAGGGCAGCCGGTGTGGCCTGGTCTGCTGCGGTGCACTGTGCCAAAGTGTCCGCAATCTCCGCCAGCATGTCGCCCCCGTGCTGGTAGGGCCTGTGGGGTGGGGCAGGGTGTGTGGGTATATAAACCATCAGTACACATTGTGAACTACTGCTAAGCTTGTGTGTTTTGACTTACACAACTCCTTTACCGAAGGCATGATATAACCTAGACATTGGGGTGCACGATATTTGCCGATGTAATAAGTGAGTCCATATTATGGTACCCATTTATAAATACATGTAGTGGTGCCATCAAACAGGGTCCAAGCCATGACTGCATTCTATAAGATCCCAATTTCCATATAGCAGCAAGCCACTCATATTCCCATTTCTACATCAGAGTAATTTAGAAGAATTGTCTAAATATTAGTTTTTTTCCCCACACTGATCTTTCCCTTACAGCTTCCCTTTACGTTTACATTCACCACGATTATGTAGTAAAAAACCAAATTAAAAAGTGAGCTCCCCGGCTTGAGATGTGCACAAATCATTATTTTCACACAGAGCAGCACACTGGCACGGCAAGTAGCACTGGTGCCTCGCATCTACAGGGCTTTTTGGAGCTTACATGTTTACCCATCGTCATTTAAATATTAGTTAATATTTTTACTTTACGTTACTTTGGAGAAAAGCATCTGTTAAATTAATAAGTGTAAGCAGACTGAGCTTGCTGTAAAAAAAAAAAAGCAACGCTGATCACAAGTTTATAGTTTTTTAAACATTAAACATCAGCATCTGCCTTTGGTCTCAGTCTGAACAAACCGCTGGTCGATGGTCAGTTACAGCGGCAAGATTGCTGGAAATGTGGCTCATTCTGACGATTAGCACTGACTCATCGAAGGAGCACGAGAACAAGACAGCACTCAGATGCAGAACGATTACAGATGGAGAGTCCCAATTCTCTGGCCCGCCCACGCACGCACGCACACAAAGGCCCCAGTGACCAACCAACCTGTCTCTACACACGTCCCTAACGCAGGCAGCCCTGGCCAGGATGTGCTCCCACTGGTCCTCTTTGGCCAGGACCACGGTTGAGGTCTTCTCCAACTGGGCCATGAGCTTCTGCAGCTCTGGGTAAATGCGATCCTGAGGGCAGGGTAGAAATCGGTGGCTCAAGTCAGCCTCCTGAACGCACAACACGGAGCGAGACGGAGAGACAGCAACCAACCGACCTGTTTCTGCCACAGGGCACTCATGAGGCGTAGTGTCACTGCCTGAAGCTTGGGGGAGCTAGCAAGCATCTGGAGGGTCTGTAGCACCTGGGGAACGCAAAACTAAGGCAGCACATCAGTGAGGGGTGATGTTCAACATTCAATAAATTTATCCACAACAACTCAAAACTTAAGATCGTGTCTGTTATAATGTGATGGTGGGTGATAGGTGGAAGAAACAGGAGCATGGCAATAAAAGGCAAATAAACACACCTTGTGCGTACCCAGCTTTGGCAGGGTGTAGAGCACAGCATGGGACAGGGCTGGATCACACAGCCTATTCAGTTTCTGCATGAGTACAAGGAGGAGGCCAGGGACCTGTGTGAGAGAAAGCAAAGCTCAGAAAGCACTTGTGTGTGAGGGTGTGTGTGTGTGACAGAGAGCCAGACAGTGAGGGAGAGTTGGGAAAATTCCAGATCACCATTCTCTCCCACATGGACAGGGCTGCTCCGAGTGCAGGATTGTTGTCCGAGTTTCAGCTCACAGCCGCCAGTGCCCTCATCCCTTTGAAGCCGTTGCCAGGTAGCAGGGGGGCACTCCGGACTCCGCCTGTGGATCCTCAAAGAGCCCCCCTGACACTAGCTGGGCCTCACAGCACCCAACGGTGCTTTACTGAGATGCAGGTGTCTGTTATGTCCCTCACCATCATCTGTCCTCACTGTAGTTCACAGGTGAACACACACTGCTTCACCCAGCAAGGGGCATAGTGGTTAAAGGTGCCACCTCGCAATATGAAGATCCAAAGTTTGAACCCTGCTTGACCAACAAACTTATCCTAAACTGGCACAGTAAAACTTTCCCTACCATATAAATGATTAAATCACTGTAAGTGGAGAAAATTAATCACTCAGTGAATAAATAATAAAAATTGTCATAATTTAGGACATTCCCTGCTATCTTCTTATATTTGAACTTCAGATTTCCATCAGATGCAAACACACCTTTTTTTAACCATAGCACCAAAACTTGCATTTTTTAGTAGGTTGTGTAATGTAGTTCTGATAAGTAAAGGCTAACAAAGTAATTAATAATGAATGAATAACAGATATTAATAATGACAATAAAGAAGCTCTGAGCTGCAATGATGTGACTGAACCACTCTGCATATCTCAGTCTAAACCAATTGAATTTTTTTTTTTTTTTTTTAAACTAAAAACACAAAAATCTAACTTCTCAAATGCCAATCATTAAACCCCTGCTGTAAACAAACCACAACCGTGCGCCTCCTACAGCGGCACCGGTGTGACCGTGCCTGACCCCAAAACACTCGACCTCCAACGGGACCCCGTGTGACCCTTGCTCTGGCAGCGGGGGGCACTCTGGCACATCACATGACAGCTTGCGGTGGGAATCTCTTGCTCTCTGGTTCGCAGCCTCTCCAAGAGTCTCACCCCCCCACCCCCATCCCACCGCACCCAAAATCCACTGCTCCGCTCGCATGAAACATCTTAACCTTGTCGCTGAAGCAGGCACATGCTGACTTAACCTCTGAACCAAGACAGGGGGAATTAGGCCCCCCCCAGGGCCCATACAGGGGGTGTCGACCCTGTGTGGGCAAGGATAAGGTCTCCATGAGACTGCCAATTAGGGTTCAGTTTGGCTCAGAGTGGAAAAAGTTGAGCAGAGCTGCTTGTTGAGGGAAGGTACTCCTGTTCCCATCCTTCCTTCTTTATTTTGAGCTTCCTATATGTGCAACTAGTTGGTCAAGTGCCGTTATTTTTTTTTTTTTAAGTACTCTGACTTCTCATATTGCCAACATTAAAGTTACGCATTTTCAAAGGTATAAACTTTCTGCTTTTTAAAACTTGTGTTTAAATGCTTTTTACATACGTAACTGTGTTTAAAAATTTCTGCATACTGTGGGCTGAGCCCTCCAAGGTGACAGATGGCAGTTAAGATCACTCAAACAGAGCAGAAGACAGGGATTGCCTTAATTCAACTCACTTCCACAGTGTTTACAGCTCATGGTTGGGGACCCTTTATAATGGTGATCAATAATAAGCTGAACATTCCATGTGGTTATGGGATGAATCGTTCAAAAATAAGCACCGCACTAACCCTAACTCCTGTGAGTAGGAGTTTGTGGAGAAAGGTATTTTTATTTTTAATCATTTGAAATCAACATTAAATGTACTGATTTTCAAAATGTGAAAATATATTGCAAAATATTTTCTGTTTATTAAAGCTTCAGGTTAAGACTTCTACAGAACCTACAATGTGAATAAAATGAGGCATGTCACCTACCAGAAAGAGTGATTTTGAATTTATAAATAAAATGAGATACAAACAGACCCCAGCTGTGTAAGGTGAGAAGCCAGAGTACTTGAACAAAAACTAGAATGAAGACCTCATTGGTTTTTAAACCAGTTAATTTTACCGAAACCCAGCACTGACACTACTCTTCTGCCCAGGGGAGAATCCATAAAGCCGTGTGGCTGACACAAACCAAAGCGGCAGCTGGACATTTGAGCCACTGTCCTGCCATCCACACCACTAATTTACAGTACAGGGAGGAAACATGGAGACAGAGAGATGCACGGTGTTGCATTATTCACCGTGATTCTTTTGGACTGGAGCGACAGGGCCCACGGAGGCTCGGCACCGCGGCAAATAATTCATCAATGCAGGGGATGCCGTGCCACGGCAACAACGCCTCGTTTGCATAAAGCGCTTATCATTGCCGTTCGGGAGCACCTTGCACGTTGCCTAGCAACTCCAGCATCTGCATGGAGACCCGCCAGGGGTGGGGCGGTGGGGGAGGCTGCGTTCTCACTATCAGTCCCTTTTTCCTCCTCTCTAAAACCAGCGACCAGCAGAGTGGTAGGCAGGCAGAGGACAACATAAGCTGGTGTGGAGCTCGCATTCCCCCACCAACCTGCCACGCCGGGTGCGCACTGCCTCTCGACCCCAATCACCCGGCTTTGTCGGCTGCATGGGGGTGCTGTTTTTATGCCATGGCTCGCTCTCCCCACAGCACATGCAAATCGGTCACGCTGCAGAGCGCTGAGGATCCATGGGGCCGATCTCCTCACTCCTGACTCGCAAAGATGGGGGTCATGGGAGATCAGGCCGTAAAACAGCGGGATGGCGGGATGCATACTAAGCAGCGCCAACTCTGCAAATATGCCCTGTGAAATTCAGCAGGTTTGATCTATTCGTTTTTACTGGTGGGGACTTAATAAAACCCAGTCCCCAATCCTGCCTTTTACATTTGCTTCTGGGAAACATCTATCACTTTAAAAAGGCCTCAGAGCCAGAAGATGAAACAGTCCTTGGCTGTGAAAAATGTGGTCTCACTACTTGTGCTACAGAGAATATTCCCAGGATGTTGCTCACTGCCAGGAAGGGGGTGAATTAATGTGCCTGTGTGGGTATTTCAGGGATCGTATTGGCGCAGCAGGTATTGCTGTTGTTCCACAGCTTCTGGGCTGCAAGTTTGGACATGGGTTTGCATTTGGGTCTGTGTCACATTTGCTTGTTCTTTTTTTGTTCAAGTGGGCTTCCTCCAGTTGCTCTGGTTTCTTCCCACAATCCAGTGACACATTTCAAGCAAACTGGAGATTCTACATTGCCTTCTGTGCGTGTGCATGCTGGTCCCTGTACTGGACCAGTGGTTACTGATAATGGATGGAAGGTGTGTGTGTATATCCCCTTGTTGCAACACTGTGATGTACGATATTTCCCATCATTCTTCACCTGCGAAGGGTCAGCCTGGGCTACGAGGGCAGCAGTGTCTAAGGCGAGCCTGCACTCATCCCCGTGACTAGCGATCACCACGTGTCCCAGAAGGAGCACAAAGTGGTCAGGCACATGCCGGTTCAGAGGGAGGGAGGAGCAGGCGGCGTGGAGCCAATCGCAGGCTGCTGCGGGGTTACGACTCAGGTGCCGTAGGATGAGGGTGGCAGTCAGCACCTCGTTGTACCAGGAGCTGAGGGGCAGGGACAGACGCACAGCATCCTGGGAAAGGAGCACAATGCAGGTAATTACAGAGCTCTGTCTGAGCACACCAAGTCACTCTGGTGAAGGACTAGTGACAAGGTGACAGAAAGCTGCAGCCATTTTCACAGACTATTCAGGTGTGAGCGCTACGTTTTTAATCAAATAGTTTTACTGAATAATAACCAATGCCCAAACATTAAAGTTACTAAGTGGAGAAAATGCAAAAGCAAACTCACATGAAAATGAGACTTTATTACACAATCCAATATGGGTTCTCCGTGAGTGTCTACTGTGAAACTGATCTTTTTGGGTGTGTCTAAGTTTATTAAAATTATAGCACCAACTATAAGAGTACTCAGATTAGGGTGCTACTGAACAACAGGTTCCTCTCTTCTCTGCTCCAAACACACATTCTGGATGCAAACATGCTTGAACATCATTATATTAACTGCATAACCAAGCATATCATCCACAACTATTCTACTTTATTCATCATTTCAGCAATCATTCATATTGTCCTAGAGAAACAATTCTCTTATAACACTAATATTTTTGAGAATCATCACTATCTTCAAGAACACCCTCCTATTCCTTGGTTGGGTGGCAGCCATAAGTTCAGGAAAAATATTCAAAACAAGTCCAAAAAGACCCCCTCCAACTGTCCCCGATGACCCTGTACCTCTGGCGTGTCACAGGGCCTCCTCTGCACAGCCTCCAGCAGAGAGCGGGCCAGCTGCTGGTTTTGGGCCCGGATCCCAGGTTCTGTCAGAGCCTCCATCAGCATTGAGCAGGACAAGATCTGCAGAAGGGGCAGAACTAGGATGGGGGCAACCTGGGGACACGTCTCTGCTTCCCCTTTTGGTGAGACCACCTTCAAAGCTATGTTTCAATGAGAGGAAAATAAAACATCTATTTCAGGCCAGTGGAAACTACTGAAATCATTGCTGTGAGAATTTAAATGGTGGGAGAACTTGCTGCAGATGTGTGGGCTGATGTGACTGAGCAACTGTGCTGTACCAAGAGCGAGAATGGCCGTCTGCTGTGATGCTGGGGCTTTCATTAGCAGCAGTGCAAGTCCCACAATCATCTGCTCTGTCAAAAATCCCTGCAGCAAGAAGGGGTTGATATGTTAAGTGGGTCTGCATATCCATCTTGGACATAAGAACCTTCTTATTATATAATCTTATTTCTTATTATATAATCTTGTTTATTTTCTTTATCTTTTCTCCAAGGTGACTCACAACATCAGGTTTGTAAACTAAGCTATCAGTGCTTCAGTACTATGACATCACAGGAGTCTTTGGGTCACAGGGTCAAGGCTCTTGCCCTCAGAAAGCCCCTGACCCAGGAACTGGCCAACACCCAAAGTGACTCACCTGCAAACAGCTAGGGAGCAGCTGTTGAATGAGACGAAGGGGAGTGCCACACTCCCCCATGATCTCCAGGCTTAGGTGACAAGCACATAGGAGCTGCAGGACCAGCTGAGCCCTTTCAGGCTCCAAGCAGCCTCCAGGAGAAAGCAGTGCAGGGAGGACAGATTCCACAAACTGGCCCAGCTCCACCAGCGCTGTCACACTGTCCACCTGCATGTGCGGTACCAACTCCAGTAGGCAGCGCAGGAGACAGTGCGTCACTATGAGGGGACGGGTTTCCCCTTCGGCACGGTTGCTGCCAGGGCCAGGGGGAGGCAACAGCACCTTCAGCAGGCTCTGCCTTAACATGGCATGTTCCGGAAGGCGCAGTGGCTCACAGTATAGGTAGCGCAGGAATGGAATAAGCAGGGCGAGATGAGCCAACTTCTCACTGCAGGGAACAGTAAGGGACAACGGTCATCACCTCATGCACTCTGCATTAAAATGCTCAACTTTTCACTAAAACTTTTAAGTACTTTAACCACTTCCCTATGGAGTATTCAGTCAGAGCATATGTCAAATTTCTCACATCACACAAAACAGATTCAAATAATTCAAGTTGTGCAGTGAAAAAGGAAGGGTTGCCTCTGAAGAAAGTCTGAATGTCAGTCCACATAATATGCATAACTTTCACATTGACTTTACTTATTTTATTATTTTAGTGGACATTTACAGTGTTATGTTAATACTAAGCTACTTGCACTGATTTACCCTTTTATACAGCAGGATCATTTTTACTGCATCAATTTAGGGTAAGTGCTACCAAAAAGGTGGGAGGTAGGACTTGACCCTTTGTCCTTTGACCCTCATGGGGCACCTACCTGCTGGCAGCCTGCTGGATAAAGGTGTCTATCTCGAACAGTAGGGTGGGCCAGCAGTCGGGGCGGTTCTCCAGGACTGTGATGTATGGGTGTGGGGGGTTCCTGAGGAGCAGAGCACACACACACACACACACACACACACACACACACAAACACACAAACACACACACACAGCAGATGACCAGGGGATCAGCTGCTAAATGCAAGTCTATACAAGTTTATAGCATTTCTCAATCATTCATTCAGTCATTATGTACTATGTTTACCTATGTGCTACAGATTTGGGAAGTAAATACAAGTAAAAATGCATCCACAGGTAAACGTAGATTCACCCAGCAACTTAGAATCAGTGGCAAATGCAGGTAACACTGGCTGCTGTGGGGTGAGTGTGTGTGAGTTGGTATGAGGCAGGATAGGGTGAGTAGGGAAAGATGCCTCTACCCTGTCCTTCGGCCCTCCAGCAGGTGCCCCGATCCAGAAAGCTCTACATGTGCTTACAACCATGTGCTTGACAAATAAACTCTTTTGACTTTGACTCTTTGACATCAGCCATCACTGCACCTCAATTCCATCCAAGATAAATTGTGAGCATTGGTATTACCATACCTCAGCCTTTTGTAATATGTGTATGGACGGGGGGGGGGGGGGGGGGTTGGAGGCCAGTTGACAGGTTGCAAGGAGCCAGAAGCAACAAAAATAAGTATGAATTTTAAAAACACCCAGCATATTCTTCCTTAAGCACAATTCTGACTGCAGCACACATTAAATCTTCGTACTAGGTACATGTACATGGGTCTGGATGAATAAAAGGATAGATAGACTGAGACACACAAACAGATAAACTCTAGTCATTTTTCCCTTTCCATCCTGTACAGAGTAATGTATTTCACATAAATCAAACTGCAGAAATGTTGACAGAAATTAATTTGTTGCTACATTTATTCACAAAATATCCAATAAAAGTGGGAGAAAAAAGGAGGCTACAACTGCACAGTGGTCACACACACCTACAGGATGTCAGTAATCAAGCCAGAGCTCCACCCATGCCAACCCAAATCTCACTGACCATCTCATACCCTGAATTTCCCCACAGAGAGTGGAGGGCCTTCATCTCAACACATCCCCCATCCATCAGAGCCCCCCATGGCCCCTGCACCACATTCTCTTAAAATAAAACAAAACCAGGCAGGCGCCTGACAGGTTAACCTCACTCTTTGGTTCAGCTCCTCCAGGTTCAACAGCAAGTTCATGAAGCAGAGCTGGGGGTGTCTTCAGGGCTTGGGGGGGGTCTGTGAATCTACAGTTTGACATACATGTTTGAAATCAACCTCAACCCCACATCTGCAGCAAATCAGTGCCTCCAAAGAGGGAAACAGGTTTATCGAGCATCGATAAGAAGAGCTTCGTATTCCCAAAAGCGCCTGCTCTGTCTGCGCAGCTGCTCCACTCTGCGATGTGGAATGACGACCCCACACGTACACACATAGCCAGAAGCAAACATTTCCTCGCCTCCCATTTTTCAAACCAACTCGGAGTTTAAAGCCGAATTGCAAGAGAAAGGACAAGTCCACAGACTCCACAACTTACAAGCACAATTGGGAGAGATTGCAACTCGATTTGTTCCTATATCCAAAATCTTTTTTACCAATAAGTCACACTCAGTGAAAGCTTAATAATGCAGATTATTTATTTTGTAAAAACTTCAGATGAATCCATCACGAATAAAAAAATACTCGTTTTATTTTTTATTTACGTCAAACAACGCTAATATTACAACCAATTTAAAACTGCTGAAAAAACAGTAAACCTCTGGAGAGGGATGTGACTGATTCAAGCTCAAGACCAAGGACCCTTCAAAGTCAGATAAGAACTGACTCAGGTTTGCTAAATTAATACAGTGTATAAAGAAAAAACTATACGCACCATTTGCACATGGAGTGTGACATGGTGATGCTCATGTATACACACACACAATAACACTAAAGCAATGTACACAGTACATAAAATAGTACAATCATTCAAAAATGTATATGTGCACATCTAAGTATAGTAATATCAGAAGAAAAACAGACAGAGCAGTGGGGCAAAATATAAAAAGGTGCACATTACACTGAAATATTAAATGATTGTTTATTCCTAATCTGAGTTCATCTTGTTTTAGTAGCGAAAAAAATAGCTCATCCTTGACTGTCATCAGCTGACTTATATGGTGACCTTGTTTTGTCATGGATAAACCTACCCTTGAACAAAGGCATCAGCTTAACCATGGTGGCCACCATCCTCAAGAAGAAATGGTGGTAGGGTGGGGCTGCTTACTATTCGTGTAACCTTTTTACCTCGGGGTGGGAGGGGTCCACTGCAGAGCACAGTGATGTCATTTAGCCCTTGTTGCTGAGGCAGGTGTCCTTCCCCGGCTACCCCTCACTCCTAAAACTGCGTGACAGCCTGTGACAAAGCCATAACCTCAACCCCATCCATGCAGTCAGCGGAGGGGGGGGGGGGGTAACGCCCCTGTATGAAATCATTTCTCAGCCTTGCATTGTGAGATTAAATCACAATGATGGTCTTTTTCACCCATCAATGTGAGTGATACGTGCAAAGTGATGTTTATTACTGATAAAACAACAGCCCCCCCTTGGGACCACAAACTGCCAACCAGGATGAGAGGTCTCAGCCTTCCTCCAATTTGAGCAACTTTTGACCCCGCCGATCAATGACAACTCAGTTAGGGGTCGTGTGTGTTGCCACCACTCCGAAGCCATCGCTTTACTTCATGGTCATTATAACACCATTTACTGTTTCATATGGACACATTTTGAGGACCGAGGAACACGAGAATGAGAGAGTGACATATTTAGGTTTACTTCTACTAAAATGTATCCCTTCCTCTGTACTAAATTTACTCTTTTGCTGTTTTACAACTATCTGCATGTGCCCATTTATTTAAGCATTACAAATACACCGCCCAACCAAAAAAAAAAAAAAAAAGTGACACTGATATTTGGTTGGAGCGCCTTTAGCTTTGATTCACCATGACATTGTTTTGATAAGCTTATGCAATGTCACAGCATTTATTTCTGTCCAGAGTTGCATTCATTTTTCGCCAAGATCTCGTATCGATGATGGGAGAGTCAGACCTCTGCGTAAAGTCTTTTCTAGCACATCCCAAAGATTTGACTCTGTGGTGGCCAATCCATGTGTGACAATGATGTCTCATGCTCCCTGAAGCACTCTTTCACAGTTTGAGCCCCATGAATCCTGGCATTCTCATCTCGGAATAAAAGTCCATTGATCGATGGAAAAACCTGGTCATTCAGTATATTCAGGTAGTCAGCTGAGCTCATTTTTTGGGCACATAATGCTGCTGAACCTAGACCTGACTAACCGAAGCAACCCCACATCACAGCACTAAGTTCAATCCGGGTGGTGACTTTTTTTTTGGCCAGGCACTGTATGATTCTAGTCTTCTAGACTTTCTTTTGTTTGTTTTTTTTTCTATCAGAATACTGCTGTATGCATGCTGCTGTAGCCTCATGCAATTTCCTTAAGACTCAGTTAAGTGTTCATTCATTCATTCATTCATTCATTCATTCATTCATTCAGTGGTGAGAAAGGTGTTCTAGACAACACCATGACCAGACATGCCGAGACACAGAAATATGATGAGCGTGAAAGATGCTTTCAGTTCGACAGTAATTTCTGTCAAAAAAATAAAGCCCTTAACTGAAATGGAGTTACATCCCATTATTTTAAAAACATAAACAATCCAAGTTTATTAAAAAAAGCTAGCTGCATTTTGCTGCTAGTTAGCACATTAGCTCTGACTGTAGTACATGCTGTGAGTCAACTGCTAGCATTAGCATAGGTTCTGTGAGTTGAAGTAATAAGATTGAAAATAAAAAAATTCATTTAAAAGGAATGTACAGTGGAAGTTTTATAAATGCCAATTGCATTCTCCCTTTTGTTTACAAATACAGTATGTATTTTAGGCTTTGAGAGTTTGAACTCATAGGGCCTGTGCTAATGTTAACTCACAGAGGATGTACAAACGCTAGTACTAGCCTTAGCAAGGACATTATGCATTAGCCATAGCACAGGCATTGTGCGTTAGTATTAGCACAGCATCTGTGTGTCTTAACAGTAGTGTTTCAGCATTGGTGCGAAATGTGAAAGCCTGCAGACCCACCTGATGGAGTACGGGCAGGTGAAGGGGCCTCCATCCTGACTCTGCCTCTGCTCAGCCTGCATTTGCATGAGCTTCCCTAGCACTCTAAGGAGGCCCTGGACACTCCTGTATGGACAGAGGTGAGAGGCGGTCAGCAGTGGGACACCAACACAGATCAACTGCCAGCCTCCCTAAGCAAACTGTCTCACTTTTACACCCCACTATCAAGAAAGACAGCAGGTGGCGTGGTGGTTGGGGCTGCTACTTGTAACCTTCAGGTCCCTGCTAGACTAGCTTTAATCGAGATACTTATCCTCAACTGATACAATGAGAAAACCCTGCTGTTTAAGATGCTCTAGATAGACAGATAGTGTTAGATGAATAAAAGTAAATAAAGGTTAAAAAAAAAAAAAAAAAAAAAAAAAAATCAGGAAGCCATCCAGCAACATGGAACTCTCTTTGGGAAGCTGCGATTTCCTAACATTAGGTTAAAATTCAATATCCTTTAAAATGGAAATTAGTTGATCTTTCGGTATGGAGACAGCAGGTGGCATAGTGATGAGAGCCTCGCAACCTGAAGGACACACGTTCAAATCCCACCTCCTGTTGTAGTACCCTTGATCAAGCTACTTGTTTAACTGCTGTAGTGAGAATTTTTCAGCTGTATAAATGTGTTAATTATTGTATTTTTTTTGAGTGATTTGTGAGTTGACTTGGGGAAAAAGCGCCAGAGAAATTAATCAATAATAGCAATAATAAGAAAAAATTAACACATTCTGTTGGAAAAACCAAGAAAGGAGACAACTTTTCCACCTGCCAAACTGCCACACCAATGACACCAGCAGCGCCAACGGCAGCCTTAGCAACAGCCACAGCAACACAAATAACGAAACTGCGAGCAAAAAGAAGTTTCTGGGCCAATGAAATCAAGGGGGGGTATCCATCTCGAATGAAGGGAAGACAGTTGCGCTGGGGGTCGGGGGGTGTAGTAAAGACTTATCTCCTCAGTAAGTGGGTGTGGGGGGACGGGGTGGGGCAAGCGAGGAGAAACGGATCGGTCGGGATCTAAGGGCCGACGCCGGCGTCCCCCGACGAGGCGCAGTGACGAGCGCCGCTCGCACGTTATAAATCAATTATGTGTGTCGGTGTGGGCCCGGCTCCCTTTAATCTGCACCGCTTTCATCCACACGGCAGGGGTGCCGGCACGCTCCAAATCCCGCACCCTGCTTCTCCATCCCACCCCTCCTCTGCGCCTTACCATTATATTTAACCATGGAACGCGTCCCGGTGTTGGGTGCGGGGGGGTGGGGGGTGGGGGACGGGACCAAGGAGCAAAGCTCCATGAAAGTGTTTGGAAATCGGCTCACTGGCTTTCATGTTCTCACTTCTCTTGCCTTTCCGGCACTGCTGCACTTCATTAATTATTACAAACAATATAAATAATAATAAATAATGGATGACTCCTTATCAGATACGTGTGGATCGCAGCAAAACGACGGCTAAAGGCTCACAGAGAGAAAGGGAACGGTCAGCCATGCCGAAACACCGTTTTTACGCATGAAGGACAAGTCTGCGGAAGCCTGTTGAGGACTGTCACTTAGTGCCACCATCCTGCGGAGAACATCTCCACATGGCCTGCCTGGCCCGGACATAAATGCAGTTCCTGGCACAGTCACGCCAGCTGGTGATGTTACAGTGGTACAGTAATCTTTCTCCAAACACTCACAAAACACAGCCTTCGGATTAATTATAAATGACACTGACATTGGTTGGTCTATTAAAAAAAAAAAATCAAAATTATCCAAAAAAAAGGACAAAATATTGTGACAGAAGGTGGCATAGTGGTTAGACCTAAGCATCCAAACCCAAAAGGCCCCTATGTCAGTGGAAGCTACAGCACCACCTCACCTTAATGCCACTGTCCAACATATTCTTGGCTTGGTCCTGAAGATGTCACCATAACCTGAAGAAACCGATCACCTTTGTATTTGTTTAACTTCCGTATGAAACCTACCTGGCTGAGGGTATGAGATTGAGCACGGCATTGAGCACCTGCTGCAAATCAGCATGGCCCTGCTCCACGAGCAGCACCAGGGCATCGCAGCAGGCGGAACGCACCGCCGCCTCCTCACCTCCACACTGTTCCCAAAGCATCTCCAGGGCGGAGCTCTGCAAGAGGGAGTGGGGTCCACATGTAAAATGGTTTGGAGAGGAGCATGTAGTTGGAGCACTAAGCAGCCACGAAGAAACAGCGACACCACTGCAAAGCTACAGGGTCATCTGCAGTGCAGCCCAGTCTCCATATCCACTTCAGTCCTTCATCAAAGGCCAGACTGCACCTTCAGCAGCCATTTAGTTAATGTTCATGGCTAACATTCATATGCTTAAAGGCACCAGGTCAGTTGTGTAGGATCACAGACTAACAAGACAATCAGAACAAATGGTTAACAGAATGTAGAAGGAATCCCAACCAAATCCTCACGACAGCTGAGTTAGAATCCCTGCACTGGCCTCCGGGACACTTTTAAATCTAGGGGTAAGGCCTGCGTGTTCAGCGCCACATCCATGTGACACTTCTTTTTTTTGCTCTGTCGCTCTTTCATTTTGTTCATGTTTTTTTCAATGTATTATAAATCGGCTCTTCTCATATTACTTTGCTATATAAATTCTCCTTACTGTAAATATGTTTATATATACTACAACATATAAAATGATTATATGTAAATATGTCATTGTTCTTTTTGCAAAGCTATTTATGTAAAACCAAGGGCTAGAATACAAGGTCAATGTACCCAGTTTTACTACTTTTTGTGCATACGAATTGTAAGATTCCAGATTATTACACATTATTTCCTCCATCGAGCATATGGGCCACAGAGTTATGTCAGGCCCAATTTCCAAACAGTGAGATGAACAAGGAGGCCTATTCACGTGGCACTCGATAACCTCGCAGAGCCATAGGCAACCTGAGCTCATCTCTGCTGGGAGCGTCACAAAAGTTTCATTCTGATGTGTGGCTAAAGGCTGGAGCGGGTGACAAAACCCACCTGAGTGGAGAGCTGGAGAAGCTCATTGTTGCCTTTCTCTCTGAGTACAGCTGTGACCAGGCTCTTCACCGCCTGTGGATACAAAACACACTGCGTCCCTCTTCTTTGTGTACTTGTGTGTGTGTGTGTGTGAGAGAGAGAGAGAGAGAGAGAGAGAGAGAGAGAGAGAAGGTAAAAAGCAACTCAGCACGGCACTATAACTCCACTGCCTTACCTGGGCCTGGATGAGGGGGTTGGGGAACTCAAACCTTTTCTTCCAGGTATCAGACATCTTTGGGGGTCATTGCAGGTGGAGGGTTGAGCTGTGGGTGGGGGGGAGGGGGGGGGGGTGAGTGTTGGTCCTTCCCCTATAAAAGGGAGGTTCATAGTCCTCTACTGGAACTGTGCTCTTGCCCACACTCCTTGTGCAGTGATCGGAATCACCTGCTTGGTGATGAGTGCACCTGCTGTTGATCATCTTCCCCAGCTCCCCCGGGGAGCTCAGGTGTTACTAAGGTGGGGTCTCAATTTTGCAGTTCAGGCGCGAGACATAATGAACCCCAGAAGACAGGCGACATTCAGAAAAACAACCGTCATACAACACGACAAGGACGCCTTCACCATGGACAGTTTATATGTATTTAATTGTTTATTTATCTGATGCGTTTTTCACAAACACCTTATAGCTTTAATCTACTTACAATGATTACACAGCAGGGTAATTTGTACTGTATCGGTTGAGTAAAAATTACCCTGATCAAGCGAACGACAGCAGGCGGAGGGGTCCAATCCTGGGTATTTTCAGTAGCAGGCAGCAGCTGGAACCACTACACCACCTGCTGCCCTGGACGTGGTCTTCTAGCCATCACCGAACAAGTACGCAACACGAGTGTCCAACACACTCAGTTTAAATAAGAAGCTCACATCTTTCACTAAAAACCCGATGCTGTGGGACATCGCAGACATAAAAACACACAGGGCATGAATTAATGTCTTCAAATATTTCACACAAATAGAAGCTATAAAAATAGAAGCATGGTAACTGAGCAGTGTACTTAACCTTGAACTGAAGGAGTAAAAATGACCTTACTGTATAAATGAACCATCATTTTAGTTCTTTATCATCATAGTTTGCCTTCAGTGAAGGTGTGAGATAAATGTTCAGCATTAAATGATCACTTGCTACCTGCCTTTTTTATATTTACATATAAAAATCACAATCACACTTTACAGCGTGTTTACAGACGAATTTGCAGCCTGCCTTGAATTTCCTCCAACCTTTTATATGGATATAGTGAGAACAAAGTTTATATTTACTGCACTGCTGTTATGGAAGAGCCTCAGCGGGGGAGCAGAAGCAGCCAGGAAACCTGTTTGTGGTGCAGCAACGGGAGTCTACACACCTGCCCTCTACGAGCAGCAGCACATCACTGTCAGCAGGTGGTGTAGTGGCTACAACAATTCCCTTACAGTCATAGAACCAGGGCTTAAATCCTTGCCGTAGTTCTCTTAAGAAAGGTGCTAAATTAATACAGTAAAAATTACCCTGCTTCGTATGTTGGTAAATCACTGTAGCCTAACATTCAAACCTAACACTGTAAATGACCTTGAAGGGAGTCAGATAAATGAATAGTAAAACCAATGCCACAATTGTACAACTGTAAAGTGCACTAGTCGACACATGAAAAAGATAAAACCAAACGCTAAGATACCTGTGCTGAGAGCAAAAACATGTTTGGTGACTTGGAGAATGTTCACGGACCGAAACGTGACCAAAGGAAGCGCAACAAAAGGGATGAGGAGGTGGTCTCATTGTTGTCATGCAAAGAAATGCCCACCCACTCGTGCTTAAAGACCTGTCAGACACCACGACAGCAGCTGAAAACAGATACAGCCCCCACACACACCCAGCAGGCTTTCCTCTCCTTATCACCGAGCCACACACACCCTGGGCACACCCCCGGGAGGGAACCGGAGCCACCGTTCGCTCGCCGTGGCAACCGGGTGCTGTCACTCTCCTGTTATCTGCAGGCCGGATTCTTCTTCACACTCAAAGGGTGCAACGCACACACAATAAGCAATGTTACTACAGACCCCACAATTTCTTAAATAAAATTTTAAAAAAAGGAACCATTTAAGTGAAAAACAGAACATGCTCAGCTACTGTAAATGCAAATTTTCATCAGCTAAGAAAATATACTGAAGTTACATTTATATCCAACTGTTGCCTTTTGGTAATTTAAATCCTTCATAAGCACATCATGAAAGATGCTGTGTAAAAAAAAAAAAAAAAAGAAAAAGCAAGTGCTGTTGCCACGGAAACATGGCATTAAAAAAATAGATCAAATAAACAAACAGCACCTGTCAAATGGAGGTCGGAGAAGGAGCCACCTGTCGCTGGTCCAGTTACTTATGAGAGAAAATGGGCTTGAAAGCTGACCTTCAATCGTACTGCAACGTATCCTACTGCTACCAATGACCATCATGTGCACAAATTAAATCTATATTTCATGAGTCACCTGCATGGGTGGAGTCACCTGGGGACCTGAATTCTGACTTTTGGCATCTCAGGTTTTGCCTTTAGAGGCCACAATACAGGGGCCTGGGCTCTGCAGCTGCCGTTGGGTCACCCTGGGCTGACCGCCAGGGCAGATTAATATGTGCTTGGTCATTCCAAACAGGGGATGAGATAGACAAAGCACACACACCAAAGCCCTCCCAGACACACACACACACACACACACACACACACACACACACACAAAGTGATAACAGGCAGGCGCACACAGGCCACTTCCAGTCCACAGCACTCCAAGCCTCGCACGTGCCAGCACCCCCAACCAGACACAGTACAACAGCAGGGCAGCTTGCATCCCACTCAAACAGGTAAGAATCTAATGGACCGGTTCATCTGCAAAGTGTGAAAATGAGGATAGACAGATTTGGGTACAAGTTCAGCATCACTTCCATTCACTCAGTATTTCCGTTGATAATATTTTGAACTTGGCTGAAAACCTGAAGGCTTAAGGAAAATGTTAACAGGTGTACAATTTATGATGCTGAAGCCAGTCAACATTTCAAGTGTGCTGAAAAGGCTGAAAATTAACAAGGGTTAAAAAGACGAGGTGTTGATGGCATGTGCGTCTTGTATGCATGTCCAATGAAAAAAATACCTGTTAGAAAGGTGACTACAAAGGTTAAAAATTAAAATAATTTCAGTGGGACATACGGAATGACCCTGAATGTAGCCATATGGGCAGAAAAAATCATCTTTTGACCAGATGGTGTGCTTCCTTTATTAACTGGAAAATTAAAAGGCTTAGACACAGCAGTGGGTTGGGTTTGCTATTCATCGCTCCGTGTTCTAGCCAAGCAGCCATGTTAGAGGCGCAGCAGTCAGCAGCACAGGTAAAGAGCAGAATTCCAGGGCCTTCCAGGGTGAGCGCGGCATCCCATAGTCAGTGCACTCGGTGCTACACAGCTGTCAGCATGCAGACAAAACCGCATTGTTGCAGCGATCAGCAGCGTTTAAAAAAAACAGCACACTGTGTGGTTTGAGTTTCGCAGCTCATTATGAGGGACCGTCCCTGTATTAGACACAGGACGTCTCCCTCGGCAGCCTCTGGAAACACAGGTACACGGCCAACGAAAAATACAGCATCGTTTTGTAAGATAACCTTAAAACCCCCAGGCGACAAACATGTCTGCGTATTTATTTTTACAGTCCAACACTTTCATCCAAAGTAACCTATAAAAGCTTTACACATTTATACAGCAGGTTATTGTCCTGATCAAGGCAAGCGTGAGCTTTGAATCCATTCCCTTCTTGGCCCATAACTGCCTTAATTGCTGAATAGTTTATAAAATAGTTCATTTATTTACAACACACTTACATTTACTGCAAGTGTAACTGGACTCTACTTTTTTCAGATAATAACAATAAGATAAGTAATCTACTAAAAAGACACATTAGGCAGGCTGCCGTCAGCAACGGCACCGGAAGTACGTAATAATAATAATAAAATAATAATAGCAGGCCAATAGCAGTGGGCGGAGGGGGAAAATAATAATAATAATAATAATAATAATAATAATAATAATTTGTCACTTTTACCTAAAGTTACACCACAGGATTTAATCCATCGATAAGTGTAAAGAATATTCTTATAGCTTCAAATCAGAGAAAGTACCTGGAAACAGGGTTCTACAGCAGGACCTGGTCTTTAACCACTGCAGCACTGCTGATCTAACGGTACTGCAGTTTACAGGGGCACAAAGTCAACATTTCCTTCAAGATGCGAAAACACGCCCGAGTTCAGAGAACACAGAGTTGGGCGTGAGTGCAACGGCACCGCAATAAATGCAATATATGAGTACTGGCCACTAAATATTGGCTACGGAGTACGGAGTTGTGACGGTGCATCTCCCTCACAGTAAAACATACACGAGTCAGTGGAGGGCACGTACCGGTGCGCATGTAACGTTATAAAAATGAGAAAAAGGCCGGTTAGCTAGTGCAGTGCAGTACAGTACAGTGCTGTACTTACGTTGAGAGACAGTGCCAGACATGCGAAGCGAAGCCGCCGACGGACACGGAAGTGGACGGCGTACAAACACGTGGACGGACGGAACGTCGGAGGGCCAAACCGAACGTAGCGAACAGCGCAATTACAGCTTCGCGTTTTCCGTCGTCGTCGTGACCCGGCTTGCGTTTGAATTATAGCATTGCCCTCGCAGATAACGCATTGTTTATTACACATTTTATAGGTTTGGGCCAAGAGCTACTGCAGGAAAAATACTGGCAATGGCCAATAGCAGTGGGCGGAGGGGGAAGTATTCTAATCAGTGGTGCTGTGGCAGGAGGGGAGATTGCAAGGCGAGCCTCAAACCACTGCACCCCCTGCTGGCTGCTAAACCTCTCACGTCTCTGAAGATGAAATTGACGTCATGCTGCACCAAAGTACTTCCAGAGTTGAACTGTGATGTTGTTTACAGAGAGAGAAATGACACAAATGATGGAATGTGGATAATAAAAAAAACAATGTGACCAACTTCACTGTGAATGTAAAGCTAGAGCAACTGTTGCAGGTTCCTTCTCAGACTGAAATGAAGGCATGAGGGGCTGCAAGTGGGGTTAGAACCAACCTTGCACTCCAAATGCAAAGAATTCACGTTTGAACCTTATCTCCTGCTCCTAACTCCTCCTATCTGCTTCTTCACCCCTGGTCAATGTGCTTACCCTGAACTGCTACAGTAAAAATTACTGTACTGTATAAATGATTAAATCAGTATAAGCAGCTAAATACTGTAAGCAACTATTCAGCAGATGCTGAGCATCTTGACTGGGGGTGCAGGGGGATGCATTTTTTATTTTTATTTGAACAAAAAGGTGGCTGCAAAATAAAAGTATACATAATTATAACAATGAAGCATAGCACTGCATAAAACGTGCATGCTATTGTAATTATATTATGGGACATAATATAAGAAAACAAAAAACAGGTACACAGAAGAAAATAACAGGGTTTACAGTAACATTTAAAATGCACTATACAGTTCAAACATTTCCACACTGTGACTTCCTTTTGTATTCTTTGCATGTTGTTTATTGTTAGAGTTCAGATTTCAACTGCACACACATCTTGGTTAATTTTTATGCCTATTGATAAGAAAAAAATCTTTAAGGATACCTTCCTCTTTAGAATATTTATAAAGGTATCTTTTTAGGTGTCTACATAAGAAATGTTCCCCACCCCAAAAACACTTATGTATACTGTAGTGCTTTCTTGCTCTATTTCACAAAATTCGCATGAAATATTTACATAATTTTGAAACGGCGGCAATATTTGTTTGGTGAGGTACGACAGATGTGTAATATTAAAGGAAACCTATTTTTTTTGTTAGTCAATGGGGGGTACCTTTACCATTATTGGGAGTTGGTGGATACCTGGTAGGTAGATAGTAGGTACCTGAGTGCGAGCTGATATATTGGATGATGTCAAAGGATCAAAGGATGAGGACTTCATCCAAAGTCATAGTCACTGCACAAATTTTTACTGTTAGAACATGTGCAAAAGTAAAAGTTTTACGCGTTTATTTGAAATAAGAATCAGAAAAACTTTATTAATCCCAAAGAAAATGTATTTATGTTACAACTGTACAAACAGACAAAGACACAAAGAACACGAAGAGCAAATATAACAATAAACATATTAAATAAAATAGAATATACAATAAAATACATATAAATATAAAATAAACTACAATAAATCCTTATTCAAAAATATTACACATATAAGTGAAATATCACACACTCGATGTGATATTTAATATAATAGTTAGTCAATATAATAGTTTCTGTGTTCAGGATTTTCCCGTTTTTCTTACTGTTTGTCGTGATAAATTTTGGCGAAGGCGATCGCAGGAAGGAGGACCCGAAAAAGTGTTTTTTTTTGTTTCATTATCAAGAATAAACAGATCTTTTGCAACGTGGGGGCGCAGGTGACTTCGCACGAAAGGGGAGGCATTAAAGCATAGCGGGGGGGAGCGGGAGGGGGTCTCCCTCCCCCCCGCCGCCACCTTGGGGGCTGCGAGCCGCGTTGGGACCCGAGCGATGCTGCGTGACATCACGGGCTCGCCCCCGCGCCCCCCGCGCCCGCGTCTCTCTCTACCCCGCGAGCGAGCGAGCGAGCGCACCGAGAGTTGAGCTGAGCCGAGCGGAGCGGAGCGCATGCGCGCTGCCGCGCCTCCTCCAGCCTTTTGAAAAGTGGGGCGAGCAGCGAGCCGGATTAAAGCGACCGTAGACCATGTCCGTGTCCGCGTCCGCGTCCGCCATGAGCGAGCAGCGCAGCCCCGTGCGCTCGTCCCTGTGCTCGTCCGCGTGAAGGAGCAGCGAGGCGCGGCCCCAGGAATGGCCACCTCGGTGAGTTGCAGCCTCCTCTCGCTCCCTGTCTCTCCCATGCAGGACAGGGGGAGCGCGGCGGCGGCGGCAGCGGTGCGGTGGGGGGAACGGGCGCTCGTTCGCGGCAGCGCCGCTGAAACGCCTGGAAACGCGCGGGCACCGAGAGCGGGGACTGCGGCGTCATGCGCGTTCCCGTCGCTGCCGCGACACCGGCGCTTTGCCTGGCGAAACGCGCACACGCACGCACGATGTGTCGAAGAATAGAAACAGAAGCGCGGATGTGCTTGCGTTATTTTGTTTACAGTATCCAGGTCCTTTATTTCCTACTTAGTGTTGCAGCGCTGTGCAATGGATACAATAGTAACAGCCGCAACATTAATACAAATAGCAAAAATGATAACGATGCTAACAGCAACAATAACAGAAATAATTGCAATAGGAACAGCAGTAATAATAATAGTAGTTTTAATAGCAGCAGTCTTTATTATTAAAATAATAGTAATGTTGTTATTAATAATGATAATAATCAGCATGTTGGAAGACCAGAGGGACAAATCCAGCTCTGATGGGGGGGGGGGGGCTTCTTATCAATAATGGGTTTGGTATCCTTCATCCTGCTCTGTGTGTGTGTGTGTGTGTGTGTGTGTGTGTGTGTGTGTGTGCGCACACATACATACCCGCAGCCTGCCTGTTTTTCATACCCGGCATGCATGCTGTGCTGTGGCCCCCACAGGGTGCCGTCCAGGTGAAGCTGGAGCTGGGGCACCGCGCCCAGGTCCGCCGGAAGCCCACTGTGGAGGGCTTCACACACGACTGGATGGTATTCGTCAGAGGACCGGAGCATAGCAACATCCAGCACTTTGTGGAGAAGGTTGTGTTCCACCTGCACGAAAGCTTCCCCAGACCAAAAAGAGGTGAGGATCTGGACTGGAGATCTCCTCTGACGACCGGTTCTGGAAACCCCCTTTCTCATCTCTCCGGACGTGCGGTTCTGTTAACGTGCTTAACCATAAAGGCTGGTGGTGATTTTGTGGATCCACGGTTGCGCTCGCAGTTGTCTCCTGAGCTGCGTTTAAACTTCTGCTTTTCTCTGAGCTTTGGAGAACATCTGCCAAAGATATTCACTCATGAATACGTGTAAGAAGCTTGTGCATGAAGGTATCGATTTTTGACTTGTCTTCAAATATTAGGTTTGGTATAATTTAAAAATCCCTATAAATAATGGTAGGGAACAATGCATGACTTTATCTGTGTTGTGAAAGTTGGTGTGTGTCCAGAAGTGCCTGTCTGACCGGTTTTGTGTTGTACCAGAAGCTTGTTGGCACCAGGGGTTCTGGCAGGTAGGGGGGGCGGGTGCAGCGTATCTTCTGAAGTTGAATTGTCCAGAAGGGACTCGTGATCTGACGTTGGATTTCCTCTTATAGTCTCCCTGTTGAGGTCTTGTGTTGGGTTCTTCTGAGGGGGGCTTTGTATTGTGTTTCTTGTCTGGGTGTCCCTGTTTAGATTTCTTCTTGTGGTCTCGTGTTGGCTTTTCCTGATGAGCCCCATGTTGGGTTCTTCCCATGAGGTTATAGGTTGGGCTTTCCTGATGGTGTCTTCTGCTGGGGGTCTAGTGTTGGGTCTTGTGTGTGCCAGACTCCCACCGGGACCGTCCATGTGCCACATGCCCTGGCACAGTTCACAACCTGGGGGAAACAAATCCCACATCTGCTGGCGTGTTGCTAGGTGTGGCATCACGTTGTTGTTGTTTATAAGTTGTTGTTGTTGTGTGACAAGAACATGAACCTGCTTCCCATTTGTTGAGACTTGCGTGATGGACATGGTTTCTTCTCCTTTCTTTGTGTATGCGTGCACGCATGCACGCACATCCTGGGAATGATGCCAGTCCAGCACTCCAGAGAGACCCTGCCACATTGTGATTCCAGGGGGCGCTCTGTCACGGCCACGTGGTGGTGCCCACAGGTCACTCCAGCCTTTTCAAAGCAAAACCAAAGATGCAGATGAAAAATGGCGCTATTGAGCTGTACTGAAGCTCTGCATCAGTTGTGTTACATGGGTATGCGATGATGATGATTGTGATGAGTTTATGTATATAAAGTTAGAATAAATTCAGTAAAGCTCACTGGAGTTGAATAATTGTCGGATTATTAGGGATCCGGCAGAAAACAACAGCAAACCAACACAGCAGATAAACAGGAGGATAAGACAGCATTACATGTGTTTTAAACCCCTTAATTTGTTAACATCATATAAAATACAAATTAAACTACTTGAGTAATTTTTTTACATTTATGAATTCTGTAATATAGCTGATAATCTAATACATTTATTATACATTAAAAATCTAATTTTTAATGTATAATAAATGTATAAATAATTTCTGACTGACTGCTATGAAGGAAATAAGTCTGAAAGGTGGCTGTTGAATGTACTGTAGGACAGAATAACCCGATTAAACAGTTCAGCTTCAGTAAAAAAAAAAAAAAATTATTTATATTTGTTTTCTAGAAGTCAAGCAGCCGTACTTTACATGTGCTGGTCTGCTTTGTGAAGCACTGGCTGAACTGTGTGTGTGTGTGTGTGTGTGTGTGTGTGTGTGTGTGTGTGGCAAAATCTCAATAATGTCAATATCTTGAATTTGCATATTATACTTTTCCTTTATTACATTTTTACTGCTTGTTTAGGATGCTGTTTGTCATGGAGACAGAACAACTAGCACAATAAAATAACTCACTGTAAAAAGTGGCACAGTTTAAAACTGACCATTGTGTGACACTGAAATCAGGTATTATTATTAATACTACTAGTACTACTACTACTAGTACTACTACTACTAATAATAATAATAATAATTAATAAATGGTATATTTGGTTTGAATTATAGCTCTTCTCTGTGAAACCCTGTCACTGCTCAGAACTGCCCCCTCTGCCGATTTTTCGTGAAATTTTGGGTCCATTTGCAAAATTACAAGGGGCGCAGGGATCTACCAATGACAGCTTAGCAGCGGTCACTAGGCCTTGCTTCCAGGATGCCTGTAAGTGTTTATTAAAAATAATCACTGTTCTGTTCCTTTCAGAGCTGAAAATTGAAAATTATTCCAGTAGATCTTGCATGCAAATGTATTACAGTTGCTAACAGTGCGCCTCTGCCATAATTATTGCTGACCTCCTCATCTGCTATTTTTTCATAAAATGCTTTTGAATCCTGATTTTTTTTTTGGTAATTTAGCCAAAGATGTGTGTCAGCAACTGATGGATCTATGTGATGCCACTTGTGGACATGCAGATGATATAATTTGAAGTAAAGAACATAGCTTAACTTCTATTTTTACACCGATTCAGGTGTTTAAAAAAAAAAAAAAAAAAAAAAAGTAAACATTTTTAGGTCGCCAATTTCCATTTTTTTTACTTTTTAAAAAATGATCTTTTTTACCCTGTGCGGGTTTTTATTTAGAGATTTTTTTTTTGTCTGCTCAAAGAAAGTTAAAAATGACAACGGCGATTAAACGGCCTGCGGACACCTGACTGCTCGGCTTCACCAGCGGTCCTAGATTTATAGTAAAGGAACCGCTGGGGTTCAAAGCCCATGGAGGGTTTAAGGAGACGTGTCTGTGAAAACAGCTGAGGGCCTGTGACAGTTTGCTGAAAATCTCCTGAATATTTATTTTCCCAGAGTAATAAAACGGCCCATAAATCAGCGCCAATTCCTAATTTGGAGCCCACTTGAAACATGTTTTAAAGGCTTTTGTTGACAAGAAGAATACTAAATGAGTGTCTGTTGGTTCCTCTCGGCGGCGTGACGAATGTGCGCCGGGCGCTAAGAAAACGGGCCCAGACCTTCAGGAGGACACTTAACCAGCAATAAATCTTGTAAAGTGTGTAGAAACCCCTTCAGATGTGGGTGCCGGCTCAGGCCGCACTTTCACATTTTGGCGAGTTGAAAGCAGAAGAGCTCATGAGCGACCTGCTCTCCAGCACACGCTCCTGAACGTGACTTTTTTTGAAGGGGGGTTCAGTGCATGTAAATGAGTGTGCGAATTTGGAATGGCTCCATGGTTGTTATTGCGCTGCATTTTATGTTGGTTGGTGTAAATTTATTTGGGTTGGTTAATGCGCTGGGTGGCATCTAGGCTGTTAGGACATCAGTTTGAGTCTGTGCGGCATTTGCAGGTTCCTCCCTTGACTTTTTGGATTCCCTCTGGGTGCTTTGGTTTCCGCACGCAGTCCAAAGACGTGTTCCGGGTTAATCGGTCACTCGAAATGGCCCGTGCGTGCCTGTTCTTGGGGTAGACGCCGCTCCTGAAGGTCTGCAGGACTTGTTTTGGGTGCAGTCCTCTGTGGAAAAGGGTATGCATTCTGTAAGACTCGGAAGTTGTGAAATTATGAATGGCTGAGCAGACGGCATCGGCGTGCGCTGGCTCTCCGACTCCCTCCGCCATTTGGATGACCGCAGCCCCTCGTGTTGACTTCAGGCAACCGCTTCACGTTCATGGACGCTTGAACCTTCACCACTTCACCCCACCCGATTGTAATTTATGGTGCTGCTTTAAGGTAAACAATCAAGGTTGTTGTTTTATGTCCTGGGGGGGCGCCCTCCTTGCTTTGATCAGTGGAGGGTTTGTGACTGGGGAGGCCAGCGGAGCAGGGAAGCGCCGGGGCCCTGACTTGCATGTGTTTGACATTTTAGTACCGGCTCGTCTGGTGGAACGGCCCAGCGGCCTGCCCTTCCCCTCCGCCCGTGCCCCTGCATTAGGTCACTTCCTGCACCTTTTAGGGGCATCCGTACCGTTTAGTATTGTTAATTTCCCAGCTGCTTCGGATTAAACCGGTGCCCTCTCCCGACATGAAAGGGCGGCTTTAACTTACCGTACTTTGAAAACACCCCCACCCGCCCCAATGAAAATGTAAACACTGCAAAGCAGCCCTTCCTGTGAATAACAAAGTCTTTATGTATATTTTTATGCTCTGAATTGAGTCACAGCCGTCTTAAACCATCGCGGGGTTGGTTTTTTTTTTTTTTTTTTTTTTTTTTTTCTTCACCCTTTGGCTCATTGCTGTGGAGGTGCATGCTTGTTTTTTGTAGGCTGAGGGGCATTTTTAACAGGACCAAATGGATGTCCGGCAGAAAGCTGCGATTATCCTCCATGCTGTGTAACCGTGGAAACCTGATATTTAGTTCCTGGACCCGAGAGAGGCAAGGGAATCGTTTTGGAGTAAATGGACTGGAACGAGGACGTTAATTTCACTTTTTCCATCTTTACCTGGCGCGTCTTGGTCAGTTAAGTCGATGCCGTTTGAAAGGCTGCACTGAACTGGGTGGCATCTTTTTATTAATTTTCCCTAATCTCCCATCTGACGGATGGCAGTTTGAGAGTGATGCATTCGCGTTTCCCCAATTATTATTCCAAAATGGAAATTCTGGGCCTCCACTACAATGTACTATTCAGCAGGGTTATGAAACATGAAGGGGGTGGGGAGTGTAAATGCCGACTGCCGGTTTTATATTGGGATGTATTGAAAGGAGTCCTTTTCCCAGTTCCGCCTGGTGCCACCCTGGCTGTTTGTTTGGATGCCCCTCGCCTGTTTACCACTGTGTCCGCTTGAAACATCCAGCTGCAGAGGGCATGAGCTCATTACCGTAATGCTCTCCATCGGGCATCATCTGGCATCTGGCCACGAGGTTTTGGCTCTTTGCTGCTTCTCGCTCGATCGTTTTAATTCTCACGATTGCTCGGCATGATGGACTTTGCTAGGATATGCCCAGAGAAGGAATCGGGGGCCGAGCTGCATGCGAACTGCTCTTCGCTGTGCACTTGTTTAGCTGTTGCTCCAAAGGTCACCCACTGAAAACAAGGAAGCGCTCAACATTGTTGGTAATAATTTGATTAAATATTAATTTTTGGTAGGTAGGGTAGAGACTGTGATGTAATGGGGACTGGAAATGCTTCGTGCTCAAAGTAAATTAATGATGGCTGATGTTTGTGTGTTTGCCCATTGGGGAGGAACCACCAAATTACACCCTGAAGACCTGAGGTCATTTCTCCTTCTGGTTTGTCTTCAGGTCCTTAATTCACCGTTTCCTGTCCGTTCCAGACCATTTGCATCACAATCGCTGTATCAACGTCAACATCTCCGGTACCATCGCTGTCAGTCTTCCAGGTGTTTCCATGGAGACGGTTTGGCGCAATGGCTCCATTCTTCCCGTGGGCCATGCGCGGTCTCTGAGATTTATTTACGCTGATTCTGCATGGTTCTTTAATAGCTTTGCATTTGCGCTGTTTATTTAGCCAAGAGTTTTCTTGTAATCATTAACCCATTTATACAAGTTTATACCTATTTTACTGTATCACCTCAGGGTAAATACCCTGATCAAGGCTACTGCAGCAGGAGGTACTGTTGAAGCCCTGGTCCTGTGAGTGCGAAGATCAATTGCAGTGTGTGTGTGTGTGTGTGTGTGTGTGTGTGTGTGTGTGTGTGTGTGTGTGTGTGTGTGTGTGTGTGTGTGTGTGTTTTATTTTTTTTTAGTACATGTATATGATCATAGCACTGAAGCAGATACAGGAGAGTGGACATGGAAGGAGTGTGGACATCTGTCAGCCATCGTTCTCTACAGTATTGCTCATGTCTCCATTGCATTTTTCCCGCTTCTGTTGCTGAAAAGCTTAGTTAACCTTAATTGTGCGTTCTTCTGTGCTCCCTCCGTCCAGTCGGCCATCTTACCCCACGTGGCTTTGCAATGATCGGGTCTGTATGTTAGCCTTTGGGTTTGTCAGAGTTGGAGTAGAATTAACCCTTTGACTCCTTACTTCTCGCTCTCTCTCTTGCACTTCCTGATCACACTTGTGTGGTTTCTGCCC
Organism: Heterotis niloticus; assembly: GCA_018136845.1. Lineage (NCBI taxonomy): Eukaryota > Metazoa > Chordata > Actinopteri > Osteoglossiformes > Osteoglossidae > Heterotis > Heterotis niloticus. Next base: position 2,294,378 of record CM030888.1, read on the forward strand.
ACATACCAGATCGGTGGTGTCACCAGAGGAAATCTCTTTGTATGAACAAAATCCCAAGGAGGGATAGTCTCTCTCAGACTTTGGTATCCACTGCTTCACCTTCTTCTCGCCGCTTCGAGATCCTCTAGGTTTTCGCCAGGCACACATGATGAAGGAGGGGGGCCTACGCTGCCGTACTGTATTGCAAGGTTTTATACTTGCCGCGCACTGTGAAATGGTGACGGGCAGACAATGCGGTAGACAGTGGTCTACACGGCTCTCCTTGAAAGGGTTGCTCTTCATATTGCTTTCACAGCCTGTAGTGATTTTTCTCTAATAGAAAACCACCTGGCTTTTTACTTTAAATGGGGCAAAAAAGTTGAGGGAAAACAGGTGCCCTCTGGTCCTGGTGAAAGTGGTAGACCAGATCTGGGCAGAATGATTGAAAAAGCTCGACTGGATGTCGTCCACATTGACACCCATGCACTGGGAGGAGCCACATTGCTCACAGTTACGGGTTGTGTTCACAGCCAACGATCTGGTCAAATCGTGGAGTCTGCAGTGTTTGGCCGTTGCTTACTTGGCATTGAATTTAATGTGTAATAAATGCATGAATGCATTTTCTGTAAAATGTGAAGAGAACATCTTCGCTTCTATACCCATGTTGACTCTATAACCACAGTCCTTGAGGTTTCTTGTAAGTGACGCATTTTTTTATGACATTCTTTTAAGAGTTTCTTTTAAGGGTGCACAGTACAGGTGAGGGTAAGAGCATCAGAGTTGCATTCAACTCACACCATCTACCTGCATGTTCTTCCTGGTGGAGGAGGGTAAGGAAATGGTTCGCTGTGGGCTTCCTCTGCGTATGTTTTTGGCGCGTTGGATGATATCCAAGCGAACTTGAGGAAAATGTGCTAAGATTCAACACCACAGCCCCGCGCCACCTGCTCAGCCACCATGCCACAAGCACAGACCAAACTGTAGGAGGGTGTACTTCCATGTTCCCGTCTGTTCAGGGAAAGAGGAAATGTGCATGCTGGAGTCGGGATTGTTCTTGTGTCCAACTGTCACATTGATATATCACCTTTTAGTGCAAACCCTTATCGTGTTTCAGGTTGTCTGGAGGTTTTCTTGTCCACACTGTCGTGATTCGAGCGAGCCTATAGGGATGGGCAAAATTGGGGTGAAGTGAAGGCTTTCGGAGACCACGCTCGTGTGCAAGTGAGATGAAGAGTTGCAGCAGTTAGGGGAGGACTGGTGTCCCCGGTAACACAAACTAAACTGCCACAAATGGCTCCCCCATAGGGGAGGGGTGAGCTGTTGTCCTGTTTTTTTCCTGTGAATGACCAGATCGCTGTTTGCCCCCCCCCCCCATCAGAATTCACCCGTGATTGTTTTACGACTTACCTCTAGGCATGGCTTACAGCTATCGTGAGGAACAGAAGTTGGTGTTGGTTGGAAGTGCTGTCCACCACCACTGCTGCCGCGGTGCTCAAAGGAGCGGGGTGAGATGGGGTGATGGGGGCAGGGGGGGCACAGGAACTGGGCCGTAAACTCTCATTCTTCCAGTTGTGTCAGAGAAAGAAAGGGTGAAGGAAGCAGGTTAGTGAAGCATGGTTTATAAGGGCTGTCTGCTGCCCCCACCCCCTGCCGCCCCACACTTTGCTGCTTTATCCCCATTAAAAGCATGTCTGAAAACAGAGTTAGGACACTTTTAGTGGGGACTGAAGGGTTTGTGATTTTACTCACAGGGTTAATGGCAGGAGTAAGTGTTGGAGCCATAAAGCGGGATTCAACAACATCGTTTTACTTTATTTGGGTTGTGTTTACCACCTTAGCTTGTTCAGCGGTGAAAAATCGAGAAGAATTTGGGGTCCTCTGGGCTTGGGTCCTTCTCTCATATTTAATGCTCATTTTCTCAAAATGTTTACCGTTGAAAATTAAACATTCCCGATGTTCGGACAGTGAAGTATTGTTTAGAGCTGCTTCTGTGTAGTTGAAGGTGCTGGGTTCAAATCCCCCTCCTGCGGTACCACACTGAATCCAAGGTACTTACCCTGAATTGGTGCAGTAAAAATGGCTCGGTTGTACAAATCAGCGTATGTGGCTTACAGTGGAGTACAAACCTCAGTTTGTAAGTAGCTTTTGAAAAAGGGATCAGCGCAATGCATAAACATAATTTTTGACCCAAAGTGAATTCCAATGCTTCTCTCAGGTGGGCAAAGGCTTCCTCCGCTCTGTCAGAAGTAGCACATCCAGTTTGTCTTTGAATGGGTAACTTGATATGGCAAGAGGTAAAAAAAAAAAAGCCATTATATTTGGTTTGTAATGGCATCGTGCTTCCTCTGCTTCTGAATTTCTGGTAGCAATTATGAACGTTCTCAAGATAAATCAGTTTCGGCTATGATTGGTCCGGAGAAGATTCGTAATTGTTAACAGAATTTGAAAGGCCAGGAGAAGAAAGATGCTTTGGTGGCTTGAACAACACTGCACTACCTTGATCGTGCCATAAAAATGCAGCTGAATTTTGCACCTTTCTGTCATGATGTGAATACAGTGCCATACGGTTACCTTGAAGGCTTGTGTGTGTGTGTGTGTGTGTGTGTGTGTGTGTGTGTGTGTGTGTGTGTGTGTGTGTCAGGGTCATCATGTAAGCATCATCTGTACTAGGGGTCAGTTTTTTAACTCCAACTAGTATCCTTTTCTTGTGTTTTTTTTTTTTTTTTTTTTTTTAAATCTGACAGAGGGAGAACAAGTGATTTGTTGTTTGGGATTTCTTACAGCAGACGTCTGGAGACTTTTTTGGTGGGAGTCAGTGGTCATAAAATAAGAAAAAGGCCTTCTGTCTTGGGAACATCTGGAGTGCCGCACGCTGGTTCAGATCTGATAGCCTCTTGACGTTCGCTACGTTGTTTTATTGCATGGAGTTTAATGCACTTCGCCAACAACTGGTTATAAAATGTGCGTTGATGCTGTAACAGGATAGAGTTCAAAGTTTACTGTAGTAAATACTCCTTGTGTATCACACTGTATTTCAAGCTGGATTTTTCACCACGCTACCTAAGCAAGACAGTCCATTTTATAGATGGTTCCCGAGCTATGGTGGTCCGGCTTATGATTTTTTGACTTTATGATGCGCATTCAGTAGAAACTGTACTAGACTAGACTAGGCTAGGCTACGATGTTTGGTAGGTGTTATGGTGCGGGTTGGTGGAAGGAATCGCAAGACACCATGATAATAAGTTTAAGTTCCTTCAAACTCTTTGTCGAATGTTAAACTCTTTACTAAGTGTTGTTTCCCCACAAAGCATGTTGCCGGTAGCCGGGAGCTAGCGCTAAACATTAACAATTGGGAATAAATAAAAACGGAATACAATTGCCACAGCTCAAAATACAAGGTCTTAGCAAGACGGGGCTTGCAGGAGGGCTCACAGGGGGCAGCGGAAACTGAACACTGACAGGAAGTCTGGGTAGGAACTAAATCCTGTCCACGATTGGTTCCTACGCCAATCAATCAGTCTGAAGACAGGGATGGAGAGACCGCCTACGTTCCATTCCTGAAGCGGCCACAGGTGTGACAGTAGGTTAGGTGTTTTAAAAGCATTTTCGACTTACGATGAGTTTATCGGAACGGAACCCCATTGTAAGTTGGGGACCATCTGTATTTTGACAAATTTAAGTTCGGTGGAATAGGACCCGTGACTGAATCGTACCTCCTGCTGTGATCCCCTTACCCTGAACTGACACAGTAACATTGTCCTGTTCTATAAATGGGTAAATTGTTCTAAGTAGCTTTGTTAACATTATAAGTTGCTTTGTACTGTAGCTAAATGAATTAATGAATGATAAGGAAATGTGAATAGTGTGACCGGACATGGACTGGAAATGCAACATAAATATTGCTATAATGCTTCACAGCTGATTTAATGCTGTTTTCTTTTTTTAATCTTTGTAAGCCCTAATAGTCCTGCTTTGCAGATCCAAGGTGTAAGAGATGATCCGAGCGCTACAATGATGTCCACACATCCTGCCCAGCATGATTGTAAGCATTTGAACTTGAAGTAACTCCTCCAGGGACTTGAACCTATGGGATTCTTGTCATTTGTTCAGTATCTTGGCCACTTCGTTGTTGTGTGCAACGATGTCCTGGTTGTGTAATTGAGTGCTTGCTTGTGCTAACATTCTGCGAGAATTCATGCACCGACAGCCAGCGTACGAGGGTTTGCACAGGGCACATCGAGGAAGTACGATGAAACCCGATGAGGGCATCGTCCCGGTTCTCCGGCCGTGGCCCCCATAGGCAGTGACAGCTTGGCAGGCTGTAAGAGGCCGGGTGCTGCAGCTCTGCCAGGAACTGAATTTAAGATGTTTTTGAGTCCCACACACCCGAAGTCCCACATACTCAATGCTGCTGTTACAAAGTGGGCTGTGCCTAAACAGTCGGAAACCTCCGGCCAAAAGTTGCCTTCATGTTTGTTTTTTACACCCACTGTCGCTCTAGTATTCTTTGGCTCTGTACAGTATATCTGAGTGACATAAGATTAGTCAGGGTATTGTTCTGCCCTTTAAATGAGTGGATGTTATTGTGACTGTGAGATTTTCCATTTTCCTTCCCCATTTTAAAGTTAGAAAAATATTATTTGCATTGGGTGGGGGGGTGGGTTCTGTTTTACTGATCTTTGTGTGCTTATTGTCCCGGACACTTAAATTCAGTGGCTGAAAATGCCTGTAGTTGTTTGGTGGTATTACTGTTATATTATTATTTTTATTATTATTATTATTATTATTATTATTATTGTAGTTGTTACTGTTTTGTTTAGCTTGAACATTTCTCCAGAGTGATGTGCAGAGTAGTTTTAACCAGAATAGGGTAAATACCATGATCGGGTGTACTACAGTAAGAGATGGGGTTCAAGTTTGGGTCTTTTGAGTGTAAGCAACAGCCGCAACCACTGTGCTAGTTGTTGCCAATGTTTACATGAAGTATAAATACACTGACCAGTAAGGTTGTAGAATTTTTATTATATTGGCTCGGGACTATTGTGATGAATTCGTTGCCCTTCGAGTTTCACACGGTGCCCGCGACAAGGAAGATGACATCACCGCTGGGAGGACTGTCACCTTGGCAGACGCCTAATAATAGTAGCGCACACGTGTGTCCGCCGTGGGCGACAACTGCGTCCCCGAAGGGTGTCGTCTTCCCTGTGCTCCCGGACACGGAGGTTAGGGAGAAGGCATCATTTGAGCCGCTCGGTGCCTTCGGTGCGTCTAGGTTTGTCCTTTGTGGCCCCTTCTTTTCAGTGTACGCTGGTACGGCCATGCCGCTCCTGAGAGTAGAATTCGAGAGCAGATGGCATTAAAATTAATTGCTTGACTTTTGCTGTTGCCATTTCTTGTGTAGTTTGAATTGACCGGATTTTTTAGCGCCCTGTGTTTTTACATTGACCTGAGTTTTAAAATGTCTTAGAGTTCTGCGATTGGTTCTAGAACAATCCGGTACCACAGCAAATAGCGAGTGCTGGATGTTTGAATAGGAAAAGGAGCAGAATTAAGTGTGAAGGGTTAATTGTTTTTCCAAGAAAGTCCTCCGTTTTTTTCCATTTTTCTCAGATCCGATGGCTCCGAAAGGTGTCGATTCAGTCTTCGGTGCATAATAATTAGCCGTAGGCTTTTGGCGGATATTTTCCAAGGCTGGACGCGGGATTTTAGCTGCTAAATTCCAGTACATCTGGTGTAATTCGGTACATCAGCATAAATTGCTCTATTCATATGTAGTCGTTCTATGGTGCATTTACTAATGTGCAAGGGAAGGAGAGGGCGCATGAAGGAAGGCTCCAGATGATCAGCCAGGCTGTTGCATATGTCTTTCCAAAAGTGCTCTTCAGCTTGCACCTGTGAATTTGCTGGAATAGAGATTAAAATTTTTAGGCTACACACATTTAAATGGATGAAAGTGACTTAAGTTTGAACGATGACATCGTTTTAGCATCCGAAGGCAGAGGAGGGTTAACCGCACTGCAAGGGCGTACTGGGTTCTTGGGTTGTCGATCTGGGTGTTTACCGTTGGAACCATTAGCTGATGAAGCCGTGGATCTTCCGGGGAGCAGGCCGGACTTATTGAGCGACCCCCGTTGTGGGGTGTGATTCTTTAAGCCTGTTTTCCATCTATCTTGCACGTCTTCCCAGCAAAAGGACTCAAGTCCAGAGCTGCAGCTTGCCGCACCGTGGCTCCAAGCGGAGCTCCCGTCCAGCTCGTGCTGTTCTGGGCAGGAGCCGTTCCTCCTGTTGTCGTCTTTGAATGAAACCCAAAGCGTTCTGAGGGCTTTGGTTCCAGCGCAGCTGTACTGTTAACACAAAGTGAGCTCGGCTTCATTTTCTTCAAAATTCTACACGGTTCCATCATCCCTTTTACCTCCAGCTGCGCTCAGGGTAGAGAAGGGGGCTGCAGGTGAACAACCAGGCCTGAAAGGCCCCTCCCGCCGTAAATCCCTCACTCGAGCTGCTTTCCCTTAAATTAATACGGTAAAAATGACCCTGTTGTATTAAAGGGCGGCCCAGCATAGATACCTCAGAGGACAAACTTTGCGTTTTAAGTCACGTAAATGGGGGGGGCTGGGAACGGCAACTAAGATGCGCCGTGTCGCTTTTTGAAGCGCAAAGGACCGTAAACAACGGCTGCCTGCGCAAGGTGACTTCTGCCGCTAGATCCGAGGCGGGCGCTTTTACGAGGCCGAGCGAGGTGAAAAACGGCGCGGCGTAGGAAACGAAATGACGGGGTCAGGAAGCGGAAGCGGCCGCGGTCATTAATGTTTTTTTAATTTTTTTAAATGAGGGCCACGCTGGAATGTCAGTTCGCGACCGTTCGCCCGAGCGTGGCGCCGGTTGGGGGATCCGACAAAACAACATCTTGCAGTCGCAGCCGCGCGCCTCCAACGGTTCATTAGCGAGGAGCGATCCTGTTAGCAGGGGACCGCAGAGCGACCGCCCCCTTCCCTGGCGGGCCATGTGCTGCCAGCGCCGGTGCGGGGACGCCACCAAAGCTGTAGCTCGGCACGAGTGTGGAAAACGCAGGAATTCCCACATAAAACAGAACAAAGGGACGTTTGGGCCCTTTTGAGCATTTACATGTCTGCATAGCAACTTGAGAAAATGGTTAATTGTGCGAAATGTGCTCAGTAAAGCCTGTGTTTGACTGCGGTTCGACATCCAGTTCCCACACAGAAATGCAGATGCGTTGAAGACTTTGCTGCTCCACCATCGCGCCCTTTTTACTCATAGAATATAGTGTTTTCTGTGTCTATTTAGCATCGTTTTGCACAGTTTTCAAGCTCTTAGAATGACGTTTCATTCAGCTCTCCATTCCTCGAGTTCAGTCAAAGTATTAATTTGTTATTTTTAATATTTGTACTCATTTAAATTTAGCCGATGCCTTTGCGCACGGCAGGCGGTACTAGGTACACCACATGAAGGTATTTATAGTTATTCACCAGTCTGCACAACGCTCATGATGATTCTCTCTCAAGTATGCACACACACACACACACACACACACACACACACACACACAGAGCACGTCACCCAAAACGTGTATGAGCTGCGGGAAGAAACACATGTGAACACGGTGAGGACATACAAAGTCCGCACACGCTGAGTCGGATTCAAATCTACGCGCAAACCCGAGCGCTTCCCGCTGTGCCGCTGTGCTGTTGTTAATGCTGAAAAGCTGTAGTATTTCCTCGCTGACAGATATGCTGGTTCTGCACAATGCCACCGTTTCATTTTTCTGCATGACACTTGCTCCTGAAATTTTTAGTTGACCATAATGCACAAAACTTTACTTATGCTTCTTGCTTTTGTGCTGCTGTCTGAATGGCACCTGCCTATAGCCGGCAGTGGCAAATCCATTTGCTGGCTACGATTGTGTGCTTTGAATGCCAGGCAACCTCGATGTAGCAGAGCTCTATTCTTAAAATTTTGTTCGTTTTTCTCCTTTCATTGTTGGGGCCATCAAGGTAGCGGCGAACCTGTGTTTCTGTATGTGAACGTCACCTTACAAACCACCCAATTGTCGCATCACCCAGCCCTCTCCGCTTCTCTGACCCCGGTTTTATCACTCGCTTTTTATGATATTTGGGAGAAGAGAACCTATTGTTGTGTGCGGTGTCCACAGGGGGAAAAAAATTGTCCTTGCCTATATCCCAACGATAACCCCACACACCTCCGAGATGAGAAATAAACACATGGCAGCATCCATTCCTGCCAAGGGGGCAGGTGTGCAATAACTGACAATTCAACGCATTTCCGTGGGCTGCTGTCAGCGTTCTGTTCATTTAACCACGTTTTTTTAAGATGCTGACAGGGAACAAGCCTTGAAAAACACGACACGGGGCTGTCAGCCCCAACCGGCAGCAAGAACACATGAGCGCATGGCGATCTGCCGACGTCTCTTGACAGATTACCTGCTAACTGACGCAGCTGCCTGGGTAAACTTTCTGCGAGCTGCAGCATATTTTACCTATTTCACCATTTGTGTTGTGGGTTCCGTTCCTGAAGGTGAGAGGGATGCTGCCGTGACTGAAGGCAGCAGGTGGCACGGTAGTGGGAGCCATCAAAGGACCCGGGTTTCAGTCCTGCTACTGCCATAATACCCTGATATAGGCAGATTATTATGTAGAATCAGGGTCCGATTTATTTGGCCAAGCATGCATACACATACAGGGAATTTGTCTTTGATGCCCAGCGACTCATAGTGTACAGTAGACAAACACAACATAGATCCATACAACGAGTGCAAAGATGCGTTGACAGTGCCGTAAAATAAGTGTAAAGGAACGAGGGATGGAATAAATAATGAGGGAGGGAGGGAATGCGCAAGAGGGTAAAAATATTGAACAGTCAGAGCAAATAGCTGATCGCGGACATAACAGCGTGGGGGAAGAAACGGTTTTTGTATCTGGAAGCTTTGCCGCACGCTGATCTAGCAGCACCTGCCGAATAGGAGAAGTTTAAATAACCAGAAAAACCTGTGGCCCAGGTGAGAGGGGTCTGTCACGATTTTCCCTGCCCCTCTCCTAATTCGGGAGGAGTACAGGACCTGGGGGCAGGGCGGTCTGGAACCGATGACCTTCTCAGCAGACCCGACTAGACTTTCTTTGAGAAAAATGTAACGTGTGCCCCCCCCCCCACACCTTTTTTTTTTTTTTAAAAACCCATGTAAGATTTGAAGATGTGTTTTTCTTTGTATTTGGTTGGCACCATTGTTTAAGGCCACCTGCAATGTTTATCCTACGATTTTGTTTCCACCAGGAGTTTTGCTTTTTTCCCCATTGCTTGCAGCTCGTATTGCATCACCAATCTTTGTTATTTTTGTCCGCACTTGCAAGATGCCACGTGGCGGGTGCCAGCCTTGCTTTCTCATTTGGACTCCGTTTTACGTGACAGCTCAGTTGTCAGGACCCTGTGTGACCAAGGATCCTCCAAACCACCTGTTCCTTCAATACCACAGGGTTGAGGTGGATCACCAAGGCACCACGACGTGGCTACGGCAGAGTAACCCAACACAGCCGCCTGATGCTCAACCGTGTGGAAACTGGGCTGGGAAGCAGTGCGTTTATACACAAGGTCATTGTTTAGCCTCTGTGCCACACCGAAGTTGCCTTTCCCAGGAAACTACACACGTCAGCTGTGTGTGTGGGTGTGGGGCTGCAGGGTATTTCTTTGCCCTCCACTGTGTATTGTGTTACCAAATGAATATCCATCAGTAGATTTGGGCCAGAGCCCTGGGCCAGATGTGTGCATGTGAAGCTCCTGCTCCGGTCCTGCATGTTATGTATAATCACAGTTGTTTTTAACAAATATGTTTAAAAAAAAGTGCGATGTAAATAAAAAGTATATTTTGTCAGCATGATTTCCCTTTAATGTGAACGGACCTTAAATGTGAACAGACCATTTGTGGAACTGGGAGGACTGCGATATTTTGATTTATTTTTTTCTTCCCAACTTTATTTCTAATGGGTTTTTTTAAGAGGTGATGATCAGTGTTTAAAACCTCAGGACTTTGAACTCCATTGTCTCCTGCATCTAAAGATTTGGTGGTCCGGGCTAGCGGGTGGTTTTAATTTTGTTTTTTCAGCTGTTGTTCTGGCCAGCATGCGGATCGGCGTACGGTACCGGTTTGGGTTACAACGTGGACAGACGCCCCATTGTTCCTTGCTGTTCTCTCGCGTTTCTGTTTTAACAAAGTTCAGTTGTAATTTGGTTAAAATAAGATGGGGATGGCCTGGTCACCGCTTCTCCTGATGACAGCTGCATGTTCAGTGGAACGGTCACTCCTGGTCCCAAAGAAAACATTGGCATAGCTTAGAGCTGGATGATGATGATGATGATGATGATGACGAAATCCAGCAAAGATGTTGATTTAGCAAACAGAAATTTGCCTTCATGGGTCCTTTTATTTTGGTACTTAGGTTGGGAAGAGCTGCGGTCAGTGTGTTGAAGTGCATCTAAATGCCGAAATTAATTTGCTTGCCATTTATACGGAAATGGCAGATGAAGAATAAATATCCCCAATTTGCAGGACCAATTTCCCAAATGCAGGTTCTGGAATCGCAAAGCTCTCTTATGACCAGCACCACTCTTTCTCTTTTCTGCGAGCTTAGATTGTCTCAGGCTCTAGATCCTCATGATAAAATAAATCGACACAGATTAACAAAAAAATGTCAGGTTCCCGTCTTCATTTCCCCCCCCCTCCTCCTTCTTGGTTAGACAATAAAATGAGATTTTAATTATGGAATCATTTCAGGTTTTTGAAGACGAACCACAAAGAAACCAGAAACCATCCTGAGGGGTGGGAGATATTAGAAGAGAATTACCCCCCCTCCCTTTTTTTTTTTTTTTTTTTGTTTTTTTTGTTCTGCTGCCTTCCAAAGGATCAGAATTTCCATCCTGTTGTACTATACCTGACTAAGGTGCTTACCCTGAATTGGTACAGTAAAAATGACTAGTGTAAATGAGCAAATTGTTGTTAAGCATCCTAACACTTAAAGTTGCTTTAGAGAAAAGAGCAGCGGCTAAAAAAATCAGTTTACAATGCGACTGCTCTTATAGCACATGTTGGATCCTGGCCATAGCAATACAGACCCCAGTGGAATTTTGGGTCAGGTGGGCTCCCATTCTAAACACTGAGCCCATGCCACTGACAATAGTGACACTGAAGCCTCGGGTAGCATTGAAATATGGAAGGACAGAGCTCATCGTGCTGCTGTTTGGCGGTGTAAACAGACAAAAACCCAAGTCGACTGTCGGGTCTACTGTCAGGGGTCTCCCAGAGGGAGTGTAGTGTTGGGCCAGTTGGTAAAGGAGTGCATCAGCTGGCAGCTCCAGTGGGTATAGGAGGAGTAGATAGGTGGAGTGCTGTGCCTTGTCTCCTATACCTTCTCATCCTTCCTAGTTTCATAATGTTGTCGCACCACCACCACCACGAGCACCAGTGCTGCTAAGGACCACCAGCTGGCTGACACTTCCTGTTGGTTGAGTGTCCCTTCACACCTCACAGCTAAAAATGGCCTGCCCATATGGCAAGGTGTGTGCTGTGGAGCCATCTTACGTCCACACATCAGCTTCCTGGGTCTTAGAACTTGTAACCAGGTCCAGGAAGGAGTGTTGAAGATCTTCTCATCCCTAGTGTTTTGTTTGTTTGTCTGAGGTGCAGATGTTCAGAAGAGCCACATGGCTGCAGGACTGCGCTCAGAGGTGCCACACTGGGTGAAAACACCTCCCAGTGAGGAGCAGGATCCTCACAGCTTTGAGTCCAAGTAAAGTGTTGTCTGTCTGTGGAGAGCTTTCATACCTGCCTCCCTTTCAGTGGTGGTGGAGAACCAAATGGTGGAAGGCCTAGATGTACTTTTTTTTTTTTGATATGGCCCTTGTTGTGCAGAGTTTGCATGTTCTGCTCATGTTTGACCCCCCCATAGTGGACAAGCAGATATTGATAATGGACACTTGGATGGATAAGATAACACTTTATCATTCAAGTTTTTTTGCAAATACAAGGGTTTTGACATTGTGGTGCTCATTCATATACATCTAATATACAGAACAACATCAATAGTGGAGTAAATATGCAGTAACAAAGTTTGAATAAAATGCAATAAATAATATGGAAACAGCACAGAAGTAGGAATGACAGCAGGCCCACATATAAATACACTTCATGGTCAAAAGTACATGGACACTTGAGCATCACCCCCATATGTGCTTGCTGAACCTCCCATTCCAAAACCGTGGGCATGAATATGGAGTTGTTCTCCCCTTTGCTGCTGTAACAGCCCCTACTTTTCTGGGAAGGATTTCCAGGAGATTTTGAGAATTTGTGCCCATTTGGCCACAAGAGCATCAATGAGGTCGGGCGAGAAGGCCCAGCTTGCGGTTGACATTGCGATTCATCCCAAAGCTGTTGAATGCAGTTGAGGTCAGGGCTCTGTGCAGTTCTTCCACACCAACCTGGGCAAACCATGCGTTTATGGAGCACAGTCATGCTGGAGCAGGAAAGGAGGTTCTTCCCCAAACTGTGGACGCAAAGTTGGAAGCCCACAGTTGTCTAGGAGGTGTTTGTATGCTGTGCGGGTGCAACTGGAACAGCTCAGCTCAGTCATTAGAAGGGGGGGGTCCGCATACTTTTGGCCATACAGCGTAGGTTAAACTGCAATATAAATACATTAGTTGGGTATGCATTACAGTGCCAGAGGAAAGTTTACACTTCATTTTCTAAGTTTATACTAGCTGGATGCCAGCAGCGGAATCTTATTGTAAGTGTGGATATGGGTTACAGTGAGCATTTCAGAGGGTGGCAAGAGATACTGCTTGTGCACAAAAAATCCCTTTGCCTTCTTGTTTGAAGGCACAGAGTAAATATGTACCGTATGCATGCTGTTTGCCAATAGCAACAAGTGGCTTTCACCAATCCCACCCTTTGTAGGTGCCTACCGGTCACTTTAATGGTCACTTTAGTACTACCACTCCAGTCTACAGTTGTCACATGGCCTCCCTTTGGACCCCTGAGTCTTGGCAGGCTGCGTGGGTGACAGCAGCATGTTTGTCACCCGTGCCCTGAAGTAGCCACAGAATTTCTCGATTTTGCATTAAGACCTCTGTTGAACGACAGCGAAAAGCTGGTTATGGTTTATTTTTAGCCGCCAACACCCTTTTCAATTGCTCGAAGGCTGTCCACTGTGATGGTCGGTGTCGGCCGGAGGTCACCCGTGTGTGTGCTGGATGACCGTTCTCGCTAAAAGGCCTGTGTCTGGGACCAATTATTGGCCCGGTCATTTTGCTTAATTTCAAAATGTTTGTTGTTCTACGTCGGTTGGTGTTCATCGGTGATTTATTTCTTGATTTCCTTTTACCTTGGTTAAGGACATGGCTTCGGCAGCAGTTACACGAGTAGACTTTCACAGCTTTGTGTGTGTGTGTGTGTGTGTGTGTGTGTGTGTGTGTGTGTGTGTGTGTGTGTGTGTGTGTGTGTGCGCGTGTGTCTGAAGTCCTTAGTCTTGCTGCTGAATACCAAGTTATTTCACAGTAAGAAGCACCAAACAAAAACGTTACCACAAGGATCCGGAATGAGACGGCTGGTTGGCAAAATCCTTTGGTCCCATTGCTCATGTGAAACCAGGCTTTCGAAACATCCATTTCAATTATTCTTTAAAACACGTTATTTACATTTTGGAAGAATGGCTGTCTTGTGACTTCTCATGTTCAAAGCAGTTTTTTTTTAAACTCAAGTCCTAAAAACAAAAATGACCCGTGATTCAGCAGAGATGCTGCGTTTGTATAGTTGAGTTTTAAAACTTTTCATGTCACGTTAAGCACAAAATTTTCATGTTAAAATCTTTGTACAACATCTTCCAGTGCTGAGTTTTGGTTTTTCTGCACAATGTCTTTACTTTTGCCTTTCATCCACTTCTCTGCATTTAAAGCTCGGAGGGAAGCGCGTCATCATTAATGTTCATTTCGGTTTTTATCGCCGGTCATCTGTCCTGAGTGCGAGTTTGTTGCTTGTATTTGGTCTTGTTGGCGACATTCCCTTTATCATGTAGGTGCAATCCAAACCAACAATAAAACTGTAAGTCATTCCCTGAGCAGCGAACCTGGCATCGTGGCGGCACCATTAAATCGGCTCAGGCCCGAGGGGCCGGCCAGGTGACCGACATCGAGAAATCAGAAGCTGCCTTGCCGAAACACCAGGCTGATTTATTTGTTTGGTCCCTCCACCACACAGCTGAATATCCTCAATGTGCTGGGCTTATGAGCCAATTCCGTGAGAGTTGGGTGGTCAACATTTTTGGAAGAGGATCAGTGTACAGGAGTATATTTTGTTTGCCTAGGAACAGCAAAGCATGTGTGTTTTAATGCCGTCTGTAAGCAAATGGCCGGTAATTATGTAAGAACGAAATGGAAGTGCAGCAGACTTGGATTATGGCCACGCAGACCAGCGATGGCACTCATTCCAACAAGGGTCTCGGTTGTTTGGGGGGAAACTGTGTCAGTGTTCACGACATGGCCGGTTATGGGTTTCAGCAGCAGGGGTGCAGTGTTTGTGTAAGTAGGAGGGTAGCCACCCCTCCCGAGCCGTCTCTCCCCGTAGGTCATTACGCACCGGTCTCCCTCAAAGGACAAACGTAAGGAGACAGTCATTGTTCTCCGATGGTATTTTCACTCATCGCAAACATATTCAGTCAAAGCCCGTTGTGTTCTGGGTCCCAAGTCGCTGTAATTGCCAGCCATCTTCCTCTCACAGGTCCATACCTGATTCTTGCGTCTCAGCTGGCAAACGTTCTGTTCGCCTCGATGGTGCTCTTTTCAATTTCAACAAAGGTGTTGAGTTCGGATGTTGAAACCGGTTCCGGTCGTGTTGGTTATCCTGTCAGAACCCGTTTATTGCCGTGATGAAGTCCTATTACATGCATTATGCACTTTTTGGTGGGAAATATTCGGAATTAATGTTTTGTTTAAAGATTTTCTTTGGCGGTCTATTCCACTGCAAAATTATGATCGATTTGTTCACTGCTGTGGACTGATGTAGGAAATGAGACCGAAACCAGTAAATTTATTCCCCGTGTCCAGTTGTTGGTTTCAATTTTTTTCATTTAAAGATTTTTTTAGCGTTTAGCAATTATCGTTTCACTTGCAGCCCTGCAGCTGCACTGCTGCTCTACGTAAAACGGTGAGGATGGAACCGTCTGGAATTCTAGGTGGCTTTTTAGAGCTCAACATTGCTCACGTGCTTACAATTTTCAGTCAGATGGGCAGAATCATTTGGATGCAGGTGGGCAATAAATTAGGCAAAAATGTTCCGTGAAACTCGATGCAAAATGACACTATAGTTAAAAAAAAAAAAAAAAAAAAATCCACAAAAAGCATTTTGGTTTGCAAGTCACTGTCTCCAAATTGTAAAGCTAAATAGCCGCAGTGTCAAGCTGTTTTAAACGGCTTATTTATACCGGAGTCTTTCGTTTACAAAACCGCACAGGTGCAGAATTGGATGGGATAAAATATTAGATGTACGGTATCTTTCTGGATATCCAGATCCAAAGCATTAAATGTTGAGAACTGCCACGGGTCCACAGCTGCATCCAAAGGCCTTCAGACCTGAAGAAAAGTGACATTTGGGATCTGTCTGTCTTCAGACCCCTCCTAGCCGGCTCCTTTCCCAAGCTCGTCCTGGACCGGACTCTATTCTTTGTAAATACGCTGCTGTGAATGCCTCCTTTTTCTGGCATGTAATTGAGCCTGACCCAGTCATGCAGTTAATCACGACCCACAATATTTATACAGCATTATCCGCTCGAGACACCCTTCCCGCAGGAGCGCGGTCTGCCCTGGCGCTGCTGTCAATCACGGCCGGCGTTGGGGGGCGGACCCGGGCACCGGTGTAACCCGAGAGCCCCGTCACGCCGAGGGGCTTTGAGTCTCGGACCCCCGGCCGGACCGGACGCGTTCGGCTAAGTGGAGCCCCCTCTTCCAACAGCGCTGTAGAAACGGCGCTCAGCCTCCCTCTGGTCCCAACACTGTAAAGTCCTCTCTGTAAACTCTCGTGGCAGACCAAATGTTTGAAGACTTCTATTCCCGGAGACGGCATGCTTGGGACAGACGCGCTTGCCGGAGAGGCGTCGGGCTGCAAGACCCCCCACCGGCCCCTTCTCGGCTAAGCTCTCGTCGCCGTAATACCGTCTCTTTTACTCCACCGCTTCTTCCAGCAGATGTGCGCTGTCTTCGATTTCAGGGACATCCGTTCTCTTGGTGGACCATTTATGCCTGAACAGTGATGTACGTACACAGTTGTCCCAATTAAAACCGTAAATTGGGGGAGGGGGATAAATTAAGGGGCTGGATAGCTCTCCCCCCCCCCCCCCCGGCTCCCTTGCGCTTCTCCTCTCTCCTCTCCCCCCTGCTCCCTTGCGCTCTCCTCCTTGCGCTCTCTCTCTCTCCCCCTGCGTGCTCTCTCTATCTCTCCCCCCCACTCCTTGCACTCCCCCCCTCTCTCTCCGCTCTCCGTGTCCCTCTTTGATTTCCCTTTAGGCACCAAAGCTTTAGTAAACAAGCCTGTTAAATTTAGACACCGGGATCACACCAGGTCCTTACGCTGGGGGGCCGGGGGAGGAGGGCATCCACCGGGACCAATCCAGAGAAGAAGCGCTGTGTTCACCGAAGCATCTCTGGAACAGCTGGAGGGCTGTTTTGTCCCTAAAAGGCTAAAATGTTTCGAGACCCTTGGAGACCAGGAGCGAGGAGCTGCAATCACCTGACACGTGGCAACGCGTGGATCCCTTCCGTGATGCATCACAAGGGGAAAAGTTTCCTATGAGAACCCAAATTCTTATAGGCATCGCCTTCAAAGGGTGCCTTTTCTTCTCTCTGTCTTCCAGGCAGAAGAGCATCACACAAAGTGTGAGGGACTCCTGACCACAGCGACTCTTCATTGGAAAAATGGTTACTGATGATGGGGGGGGGTAAAGCACACAACAAACAAAAGTATTGTAAACAGTGGTGACTGCACCCCACATCCACATTTCAGCACATGTAATAAATGATCTGGCCTGGGTTCAGCAGCCCCCCCATCATCAGTAAGCGTTGGTACGTATGTGGGTTTGATCCCACCTCCCATCAGAGGTATTTACCTGGAATTAACATAGTAAAAATGACCCAGCTGGACAAATGAACGCAAGTAGTTATAAGCAATAACTTGTGCCGCTTCTTCTGATTTTCCCACCAGGGAGGGTGCGGAGATGCCAACTCGCTCAACAGACAACCGTTGTGTACATAAAGGACTCATTCTTATGCCATTATTTTCCCACATGTATTGGGTTTCGGTCACGTCCGTACATTTTCGGTTATTTCTGCGCTATTGTCTTGGTGCGAAGGGGAGTCTGGTCTTGGCGATGTGATGATGTCTCAGGTGGAAGCTGTGCGGTTGCCCACGAGTGGCAGGTGAAGTAAAGACTGACATTGGCACGTGTGCTGCATGTACTGAACTCAGCCCTACTTTTCCCCCCTTTCCGTGTCCCCCCACGCCCCCCCCCCCTTGTCCTTGTGTTCCAGTGTGCAAGGACCCGCCGTACAAGGTTGAGGAATCCGGTTACGCTGGCTTCATCTTGCCCATTGAAGTTTACTTCAAAAACAAGGTACTTGTATGAACAAATGTGGCTTGAACTGTTTGTACTGTGTGGTATCCAGCTTAGTGGCAGTTAGTTTGGTGGCTCTGTTTATTTATCAGTTTATTTAGCAGGAAAATGATGCAGATTTGCTTTTGTGTGTGTGTGTGTGTGTGTGTGTGTGTGTGTGTGTGTGTGTGTGTGTGTGTGTGTGTGTGTGTGTTTATGAATCCTTTGCAGGAAGAACCCAAGAAAGTGCGCTTTGACTACGACCTGTTCCTGCACTTAGAGGGCCATCCTCCCGTGAACCACCTGCGCTGCGAGAAGCTCACCTTCAACAACCCCACCGAGGAGTTCCGCCGCAAGCTGCTGAGGGCCGGAGGGGTGCGTGGCACCAGTGCGGGTTTGGGTCTAAGCTGGGGGAAGAGAGCTGACCAGCATTGAACCAGGAGATCCAGGGTTGAGCTCTTTTCTTTGGGCCAGGATACCATCCACTCTGGTTTTTCTCGTTGCTTGCTAACCGAAAGCGACTTATTACTTGTATTTATGTTGTTGTATTTTTACTCTACTGGTATGTCCTCGGTGTCAGATAAAACGGTAAATGTTGAAGGTGAATCTTGCCAGCTCAGGTTAATGGTGGCCAGGACTGAACATGAAGGAAGGAAGTGAAGGAGGGTGGAGCAGCTGAAAAGAGTTGCTAGGGAGGGCATGGGAATGGGGAGACATGGGGGAGCCAGAGCTCCCTGGAGGAAGCACCCGAAAAAACGGGTCCGCCATTAAACCACTTCCTCAGGGCACCCAGCGTTGTTCCTCTAAAGCAGCCCAGGGGACGCCGTGCAGCCGGCGGCGCTGAGCGAATATGCACATCGCCAGCCGGAGGCCTTATCAGCCAAGATGATGAGGAACTTTGGCCAGCGTGGGCGACCAGCCTGGACCTGGCAGTTAGCACGACTATAGAGGCGCCGCCTGTCCTTGGACGGACGCCAGATGAGCTAAGGCTAACCTTTTTATTAACAGGAGCAAAGTGGTTTTTATTTACATTCTTTGCTTCTGTGCACTGCGTGACCCAGAGGCCTGGCAAAAATTAATCTCTTTAATGAGTCGGGCTGAACAAAGATACGACGGCTCGGCCCTTCTGACTCCCATAAAACACGACCGAGATACTGCATTTCAGCACGAGCTTTAAAATGCGCTGCACCGGAGGTCCAACAGAAGCGCTCGGGTTTACTCGGGTGACGTGGTTCTCCGTTCAGGTGTCAGGGAGAACCTTTTAGCGTGTGGTGTGTGTGTGTGTGTGTGTGTGTGTGTGTGTGTACATGCTTTTGTTTTCCTCTACCTTAAAGGGATGTAAACCTAAACGATACCCGTTTAAGGTTGAATAAAAAACTGAACGTGCAACTTCCATTGGAAAATAATTTTTTTCATTAAAGTGGGAATCGGTGTGAAACCCCACAAATACAAGAAAACAAAAGCGCGTGCGTGAGTGAGAGTGCGAAGCAGCCAGCGTGTAGGTGTGTTCACATCCTAATTGTGTCTTCTTGTGTCCCTGACAGCAAAGGGATCCTCATAAAAGAAGTACAGACGACTCTAAAGTAAGGAATCAGGCTCTCCTGTTTGTGTGTTCTTGTTTTGCAAGGACTGTTGAACGTTGTATTAATGTAATGAGAGGCAGAAGTCTAGTTTTAGGAGACGGGCAGAAGTCGGGGGTTCTGCGGGGCTTTGTGTGAACGTCTACGGGGAAGTCGGGCTGCTGAGTCACCTTCGTGGAGGTTGTTTGTTAGCAGCCCCTGTGGTCCCCAGGGGGTGGCTCATGATCAGAACGTTCTGCGCACACAGTACAGGCCTGGCACAGCATCACCGTGAACAAATCCAGCATCTGGTGACTTGGCTACCGCCAGAGTGCCAAATACTAAGCTCGATAATTATGCTTAACCTTATATCCATTCAATTACTTTCGGTCCCTTAAAATGGGGTTCTTCCATATACAAAGGGCTGTAGACCCCACACGTTTCACACAAAATAGATTAATGTCACACTTTACTCTTTCCTCTTTCAATTCCAGTCTGCTGGAGTGCGGGGCCTAAGCAACAAACCCCCCACCCTTTTAAAAGCTCCCACATTCCCCTTTACATCGAGACATCCTTGTTTCTGCTTGTTTTCCTGCTGTAACGGAAAAGTCTGCAGAAAACCGTGGACGTCTCTCTGACTCGAAGGTGGTGGCCATCCTAGCATTAGAAGGCCATGCGGTTTCTCCACGAGCCCTACTTCATCACTACCGCGAGAACACGTTTCTGGCCGTTTTTCCACGAAAAACCAGGGGTAAAGCTACTGTCGGGATTGATTCCTAATGCCTCACCACCCTCGCTTTTCGCTGTTTCAGCAGGCGACCGAACAACCAGTAAGCTATTCATTTGCTCCATTTAACACGTCTTAAATTGCTTGGGTAGGGAAAAGGAGCTGTTCAATTATTTATTTTTGCTCGTACCATGGCAATTGCTCTCTCCGATTTCTCTGTGAATTTGGGTTGAGGTGACTGCTTGTCTTGGAATGCATTTAAATTCTCAAGGCTCATAAAGTTCTGCAGTGGGTGAAAGTGCCTAAACTCCATGCGTGTAGAGCAGCCCCGGCTCTGTTTGCCCATGATGATTAGGGGAAGGGATCGGTAAGAAGAGTAAAACGTGGTATCTGAACAAAGCGTGTGAGGAGCTGAAGGGTCTCCAGGGACCGTTCTCCCATTATTACCCTCAGAGGCCTGTTTGCTGATCTTGGTTCTGTTTGCTCCAAGGTGATGGTCATGCAGGAGGGCTCCACGTCACTTTTTGGGCAGCACCTCAAGTTACCCTCCCTTCCCAGCAGCTCCCTGACGCTCACCTTCTCGGACGCCAAGAAGAGCAAGTCATCTCACGGGTCAAAGGTCAGTGGAGGAGACTCGGTACAGGCTGTTTCCTGTAGAATTTCCACCGTAATCCCTTCGCATCCCAGCCGCTATTGGCAAGTTCAGAGATGCTGATGGTTTTTACTCAAGTTTGTACAAATTTTAACCTGAGCCTAGGTAAATTGCATCTCGCCTGACAAAAGGTTGATGCTGATATTTGAAGGTACAAAGGACTTTTGCAGAAGGGAAATGCAGTATTTTACTAAAAACATTTGTTTTGCTTTACTGGTCTGTAGTAGGAACGAAAGGGTCACACGGGTTGTGAAGTGACCCGGGGACAAGAACATTCCCCATAAAAACAGTCTAATTATTTAAAAAAACTGAAATGGGCATAGTGTCCTCGCATGTACTGGGAAAATTTCATTATTTATTATTTAATTTTTCCTGTACCTTATTTATATATTTATTTATTTATGTTGAGGATGCCTGGAAACAAAATTTTTCATGGTGTCAACACTGCTTTGCTGTGTTAGTACACCATGACGAATAAACCTTAAATCTTGAATCTTGAAAACGATTGAAGTCATGAATTTCTCTTGGTCTGCTGTATTTAATGCTCTTTTAGAAACGGCTCGTGTCGATATATTAGGAGAACGGGCAGAAGGTGGCAACTGACAGCCCAACTCTTGCTCCTAACTGCTTTTAATGTACATTTGTGACATCTCTAGGGATCAGCGGGCAGCACCGGTGTCTCAGTTCCTGGCTTCTGGTTTTGGATGTGCGTTCAAATGCAGCTCCGTATGCATGCACTTTGCATGGCTTTCCCTTGTTCACGTGGGTTTGTTCCCAACATCAGAAAACACACCCTAGGGGCATTGCTGACTTGAGTGCTCCTTCATGTGGATATGTTGCAGTGAGTTATATTGCTCTGTTGTGTGGCGGCCTGTAGTGTGTGTGGCACTTTAACACACCTTGGACAAAGTTGTCAGCTAGACATGACAATAAAGGTAGTAGTGTTTAAAGAGTCTGGTTTTACTGAAATACAGTAAACCCGGCGATCCCGTGCCCCTTGATCACATGAATGTGGCTTTAATGCGACTGACTTTTGGCTCCTGTTCTCCTGCAGCGAGGGGTGGGGTGGGGACTTCCTCAGCTCAGTGTAGTCGGTTTTCTACAGGTTATGTTGCGCTGTCTTTACTTGTGTGCTTTTGTGACAATACAGTACTTTTCTCCTTACTAGTGGTATATCAGCAATTTGATTTTTTTAAATGCAGTATAAAAAAGTAAATACATAAATACATAATTATTGCTAAACTGATTTACAAATAGAAGCTTTTATTAGTATTTGTAAATACTGTATTTGTTATATTCGTACCTGGAAGACTGACTGAAAAATAGTTAGGTTAACCTTGTTCTATGAGACTCTACATTTTACACGATGGATTTTTTTTAAAAAAATGAATAAAAAACCTCCCTCTGCCAATCCACCTCTGGTCACAGTACGGCACTGTATGTGTGCGAAGCTGCTTCGACGCTGTTGCTCGGCGCTGTTTTTATTCTCAGGAAGCATCCTTTAGCGCCTCGTGGCCTATAAGGCAACCCAAACAGGAGGGAGTTTGCAGGCACCTCCGTGCACATGGAAGCGGTTCTAATCCGAACACCTGGGAAGGATGATGAATTGCCTCCTGGCCAAAGGTCAGGCACACACGGCTGCTCTCTGAGCACAAGTGCTCCATTATCTTTAAAAATTGTTAAAAAAGCGACTGCCACATTGTTTGTCTTTTCTCTTCCCTTGCAGTTACTGCCATCCCATGGGCCATTTTCCATTGGGGTGGGATTTTGCTTAGACTGATTGGGGTAACAAATCGGTCTGCATTTATTTCTGTGAATTCTGGACTGCAGTCTACGTGGTTTTGTCAGGAATGATCTCAGTGGTGAAAGGTGTGTGTGTGTGTGTGTGTGTGTGTGTGTGTGTGTGTGTGTGTGTGTGTGTGTGTGTGTGTGTGTGTTAACTGGACAGAGTTGGACCGAGTTTTTGCCATTTTTTTTTTTTTACTGTGACAGCTCATTAGGGTTAAGCAGCTCAATTGTGAGATGGTTATTGATTTGGAAGAAAGGAGTTGGAAACATTACTTAACAGGTTCAGATGGCTTATGGGTATTCCTGAAATGGACCCAAAGTGTGCCGGCCCCTCCACCCTGCACTTTGTTGGACCTGCGTATGAAATAGAGCCTGCAGGGTTGGACTCATAGAAACAGTCACAGAGCGGTGTGCTGTTCACTGAGCACCAAGGAGTTTGTCAGAGACAGAAATCAGAAACAAGGCCTTGAGCCTCAAGCATTGAGACCGGAAGGTTTGTGGGAGGTCCTGTACCAGCCTGTTAGAGGGTCGTCGTGTTTACTTCTGTGTGTCCGTGCACGTCTGTCTGTGCGCGTGTGTGGTATAGGTTCGTGTCTTAAGGCTGTAAATGGTCTTTAGGCGTCTTGATGCATCAGCCAGAGCTACAGGTTATGACAGAACAATAAAAGTGGCGTTGAGATAGATGGCCTTTTGTGTTCTGCCCTGGGAGTTGTGTGCAGCTGTTTTCTCTGGGAGGCCAAAGCAGCTTTAATGTCCAGAGGTCTTGGGGTCAAGAGCAGAAGACAAAATAAAAGTTTTAGCGGTGGTTTAAGCAGGTCGTAACTCGCTGGTGTCTAGACTGTTTAATGGCACTGCTGCATTGATGAAATGTTGACAAAGGCAAGCTGATGTGACCTGGGCATGAATAGTTGGCGGAAGAGGGTGAAAACTCTTCGTTTCATTGCAAAGCATCATCTCCAAATGAAAAATGCAGTTAGTGACAAGGAAGTACACATGGCTAAAAGTGTGTGGACTCACCCTTCTAATGACTGAACTTAGCTGTTTCAACCGCACCTCTACAATCACATTCTAGACAACTGTGTGCTTCCAGCTTTGTGACCACAGTTTGGGGAAGAAGAAACTCCTTTCGTGCTCCAGCGTGACTGCCCCCCCCCCCATCCGCAAAGTGAGCTCCATAAACACAGGGTGTGCCCAGATCGGTGTGGAAGAACTTGAGTGGCTGCACAGAGCCCTGACCCCAACCGCACTAAACACCTTTGGGATGAAGTCAGAAACCGACCGCGAGTCAGGCCTTCTCCCCCAACCTCACTGATGCTTTTGTAGCTGAATGGGAACAACTTCCCAAAAAGTGGTGGAAAGCCTTCACAGAAGAGTGGGGACAGCAGCAAAGGGGAGGGGGCAACTCCATATTAATGCCCATCCAACTGGAATGGGATGTTCAACAGTCATGGTGATGCTGAGTTGTCTGCATACTTTTGGCCATGTCGTGCATCTCCTTGACTTGCCCCAGTGTTACTTACCACCTATAAATAATACTGCCAAACAGGTGTGAGGGATGTGTTGATCCAAAGACCTTTATC
The DNA here is from genome assembly GCA_018136845.1 of Heterotis niloticus. Classification (NCBI taxonomy): domain Eukaryota; kingdom Metazoa; phylum Chordata; class Actinopteri; order Osteoglossiformes; family Osteoglossidae; genus Heterotis; species Heterotis niloticus. The sequence goes on from CM030888.1 coordinate 2,318,320, forward strand.
AAGCTATCCTTGTAGACTAACCAAGTCAATGAATTTTCTGCTGTATGAACAGGTGGACGTTCATTCCACACAGAAGATTGGTTTGTGATGTAATCCTAGGGATTCATCTCAATGGGTGCATCTGTGTGTTCTGTATAATGCGCCCCACCTCAAAAATCCCATGGAGTCTGTAAATGATTTAATTGCAGTCATTTCTATGAAGTGTTAGACAGTCTAATGATATGTGCGTACTTCCTTGGGTAGAGGTACGCTTCCCCCCGATCTCCAGTCCTCTGTGTTAAGTGAATATCTCCAGCCTAGCTAGACATTGTAATAGAAATCTGTTTTTCCTTCTTCCCAGGAGAGCCTTTCTGACTTAATAGCGAACTGTAAGAAAGCAGCATTTGACACTCCCTCGATACATCTTTCATTGCTTAAATATTATGTGTGATTATCGTGGAAATGTAACGGTATTTTTGGTTGACCCAAAGAAACTGTGTGAAGCCTTTGCTAGCAGTGTTCTCTGTTTGCCCTCAGGATGGGTCCAGAAGCAGCAGTGCTCTCACTACCACCACTACAGCTAACAGCTCCAGCAGCTCCAAGGTCCACAAGCCCTCTAAAGAGCACAAAGACAAATCTTCAAAAGACTCAAAAGAGCATAAAAGTGCCTTCAAAGACTCTGCCAGGGAACCCAGTAGACTTTCCAAAGATTTGTCCAGGAAACCCAAAGAGAATCAGCCAGTTCGGGAAGACCAGCCAATTCCCAAGATGGCCTTCAAGGAGCCGAAGACCATATCCAAGGATCACAAGTCAGAAGGAAACCCCCTACATGGTGCTGGGGGCTTGCAGCATGCTACTAAAGCCCCAGCCAAAAGACCGTCTGCTGCCGATGCTGAGGATCACATGACCAAAAAGAGGAAAAAGGGCTTCTCGGAGGCATCTGCAAAGCCTCCTTCAGGTTCCTCTCCACTCCAGCAGCACCATCACCACTTGGAGAAGAAGCAGCCCAAGGATAAGTCCCAGGTCCGTCCAGCTAAGCTCAAGGTGGACAGTGAGCCCCCAGAGCGGAGGAAGCCTTCCACGCTGCCACCATTCCATGACCTTGTGGACCCCAATGACTCCGACATTGAGGACGGGTCCAACAAATCAGAGGTGAGTGCCCTTTCTTTGAATGAGTCAGTAGGCTATTGCCCAAGGCCCTTGGAGTTTTGGGCTTCCTGGTCAGGAGTCTTTTTAAGGCCAAAGATTAATCTCTGCTGTTGTTTACAGGTGTAAACCAGGTAGTGTAGCCCCACTGTCCTGCTTGGGGGTAGGCTGCATAGGATTTGGGGGGGGTGCCAGGAATTGGTTCACTTCACAACCAATTACACTGCCTGCTGTCAGTGAGATGATCTACCATCAGCTGGTGGCTTCCCTGAACCCATACAGAGAAGATGCGTGATGGACAATAACTTTTCACTTCTTGTTTTTGCGGCCTGAAGCCGGTGCCGCGGATGTTGCCGGTTGCTCTCTTCGTTCGATTGCACAGCCAGTGTTTTCCCCTGTTCTTCTCGTGCAGCTTTGCATAATGACTCTTGACTTGAGCAGAATGAAGTCGATCAGCAGGAATTTAACTCAGAAGAGTTTAATTCAGTCAAATTATCACAATTTAGCGGAGGAGCAATAAACCGACACTTGGAGATGGGCTGAAGTCCTGCTCTGTGGTGTCCAAGTGCCACAGACCTGTTCTTAATCTGTTCCAGTTCACTAAGCAGGATTATTCAGATTGAAACAGCTTCCTAAAAAATTAAATCTGCGGTGAAAACCCTTTAAATGGCATCCTTTACAATGTGAGGTACTTATGGTAACTGTAGGATTGTATGTGTGTGAATGAAAGCGCCAAGGACTGCTTGCTTCCACGATCTTCTCGGCACACATCCCCCCCCCCCCCCCATTTCACTACTCAATCTCTTACTTATTCTGCATTCGGGTTGGTTACTCCAGCACACTTGTTGGTGTGGTTTTAGGGTTGAGGGGTATACATACCAGCCTTTCAAGCCCATTGTCGCATTCAACTTACTACACAGGAAGCTGAAACATTTGTTGTTTCAGTGGTACTGCTTTTTATACCTTTCTTTGTTGTTTTAATAGTCTGTTCCCTACTGCATTCAAAGGCTGTAAATCTTGAGCATGGGTCAGTCCGGGTCTAAAAGGGTTCCTGTAATTGAGGCCCGGGCTCAGCGAAGGGCTGTTAAACCTCGTGGGTGTCTTGACAGCAAGCAGACCTGCGCCAAAGGTAGTGTGGAGCGGCGAGATCAATGTGATACAGAATCATCTTTTTATTTCATCATTGTGCACCACATCGCTTGGAATGTGAAAAGTTTTGTGCCTCTGAATGCGGGTCAATATTCCACAGAGACTGGACTACTAAAAAGGACAGCGAAGGGACATTGTTGGGGACATTCTTGAATTGCCTCCTCATTTTATTGCCGCTATTGAGCGACCGCCCTGCATGGTTCTCCCTTTGAATTTCCCTATGAGTTGCTGTCGAAATAAAACCTGCACTTCTAAAGGCATTACAGGAGAGCAGCTTGACCAGCGTTCAAGACAAGGTGGCGCTTACCGGCTGTAAATGCCACCTTGCGTGGTGGGACGTTCGATTATGCAAGCATGCGCCTGAAAGTGTAGAAATTCGATTGTTGCAACCTGCACCAGAAACTTGGATGGGAAAATTATGAAAGCTTGAACGTTATCTCTTCAAATGTTTTTAATCATCATTAAATGCAGTTCACAGCTGGTGTGAAATAACAGATTTAATTTTGTAAGGCAATTTCCATTGCAATTTGACTGCTGGCATAAGTTTCTCCCAAAAGATGTGTAAAATTCCAGGAATACACCCAAAGTCTTGCAGATGAAACCAGTCCAACCGTGTCCTCTTCTGTTTTATTCTTGCGATAGTTCAGCTGAGTGTGGTAACATGTTGGTTCTGTACTTCATCTGTGTGCAAAAAGCCAAGTTCAGCCCTATCTCTCTTACTGCTGTAGATACTAAAACAGAGTCCTCGTGTAGCTGGTGGTTGTCATAAAAAGTTCTCTGCTGGACCTGCATGGTTTGAAGATAGGAAATGGCCTGTAGGCACCCAGATTACAGAGTATGAAAGTGCAGGAGTGTGTTGAGCTCCCCCATGTACACAGCCACCCCAGGCCAGGAGAATTGGCAGTCCTTTCAGTGGGTTTCCAGGCCCTTACATGCTGGCTGGAGACACTTCAGAAAAAGGGGAGTAGAACTTTTTATTGGTAGGAATGCAGGCAGGCAGATTTATTGTTTTATGGCACCAGAGAAGAATGAGGGGGAAAGACCCCCACAATAGCTGAGGGTTTCCCTTTAATCTTGAATCTATAAAAACAGGGAAGCACTTGAGCATTTATGACTAAATGCCTTCGTCTGTCACCTTAATTCCCTTCTTAGCAACACAATCTCTACTGCTCCCTCAGGCTTTATTTTGAGACCTCCTTCTAACTTCACCTCTTGGGTCCCTGGAAAAAGTTTATATAGAATATAAGATGTTAATGTTGCTCCCATGCATGAGCATCAACCCCTAGCATTGTGTTCCTTCAGGAGGCTGGTGACTGGCTGAGGCTTCTTTAGTTTTTTCTGGAAAGACACGGATCTTTCTCTGTTTTTAATGTCCCTTTTGTGCCAAAGCCCTCCGAAAATCCAAAAAAAAAAAAAAAAAATCAGTCATAAAACCAAATGACAACTGCTGGCTGCCTATAGCCCTCCCCCTACAGCTTGCTAAAAGCTGCCCTTTGTAGGGCCATTTTCTGGGTTCCAAATCGCCTTCCCCCCAGGCGCCCCATCCTAATGGCCAGCCGGACAGCCATCTGATGACGGAAGCAAGCTGTTAAACTACAGCCCACACATGCAGAGCTGCCAGTTACCCTCTCTCGTCCTTCAGAACCTGGGTGGTGGGGGTGGGCAGAGGAGTGCTGGGAGGAGGTGTACAAATCTGTTATGGGTGAACCAGTAAAGTTGTGTATGGCTACAATGAGGTTTAATCCTAGGTGCCACTGGGAAAGTGAAATATGGAAATGCTATCTGGGTTTCCAAATCTCGTATCCTGCTACTCACAGTTGTCTGTAGGTCCTGTAGGTCACTCTGCTGTATCCAGCGAGTGACCTTCCCCATAGCCTCTTCGTGGATGGGTGCCCACTGTTGTGATGATGCTTCTTTCCACATCCAGCCCCCTGTAAGCACTGGGACCCCAAGACATTCGTCTCTTCCACAGATGCCAGGGTATCTGTCTTTGCCACTGCTAGCGCTTTCAGCTGATATTGGGCGTTTGATTTCCCACCTGTAGGGTTCACTTTGCTAGTTTGCAAGTGTCTTGCTTGAAGCACAGGTCTGGTCAGGAAATGAGGCCCCTTGTCTTCCCAGCTCTTCTGCAGCAAATCTCAGAGATGCAGGACACTGGATTGCTGTCCTTTCACTCTGCCCAGTTCTTCCCACACAGGTGTTGCGCAGGTGAACTCAGTGGAAAAGTCTCTTTATTTTGTCCTCCATAACAGGGACTCTGATGGTTAAAATGCCCTTGGGTTTGATTTACAGCCTTTTAAAGATGACTGTCTGCTCCAAAAGTCAACAGCGTGGCTGTAGGCTTTTAAATGGTGGAGCTGACAGCTACTGAGGCATCTGTCATTCAATAAGCAGGAAGTTACTTGGACTTTCACAGTTAGTTTAATATACCCGTGGACTTATTTACACATTATCATTAATAAATACTTTATAAGCACTACGTGTTTGATATGAATCTCTAGTTTATTCTCTGCACCTTGGCAGTTCTTCCTTTTGATGGAGCATTAAGAAGTTCATGCAGTCCTAAAGGTGTTTTCATGCATTTCCTTTTTGACCCCTTTATTATATTGAACAGATTTTTTTTATATATATAAAATTCCCACGATGTATTAGATTTTACTTTGAAATAGGGCCTGTTTTGTAAATTAAAGGCTTTTTTGTGAATACCTGCTGTGCAACCTAAACCCTGCATCCAGTTCTATTCGTTAAAGCCCATTTACTTTGGCGTCTTCGATGGTCTATTGAAACCTCCAAGAATGAGAATTTCTCATCTCTTTCCTTGACCCCCTGCATTAAGGCCATGCGACCAGCAGACTGATGTGAGAATTTAACCCCTTGTAACACCAGTTGTCGACGGAGCATTGCATCTCCTGGATTTTGGGTTTATGCTGTCATGCTGCTCCCCTGCAGTAGGCTGTGCTTCCAGGGTCTTGCATGTGAGACGAGGCCAGGGAAGCGGTGAGGTTTGGTGTCTTTCAAGTGGGCCGTGGGGAGACTGCAGTTGTGCTGTGAAAACCCCTCCGACCTTGAGATTCAGTCACTTGGTGGGAGGTGGAGGGTGATTCGCAGCCTCGAGAATGGAAAGGCGGCTCCCGGAGGAGCCTGGGATTCTTTTCAGCTGGGGTTGGGATGTTGAAGCTCCACATCTGGCTTCTGAGGCGGGTGGCCTGCAGCTCTGCGGAAGAGTGAAACAGTCTGGAGATCTGCACCAGTAGGAACATTGTAGACACATGGTGCTTGAGCTCAGCTTAAGAGGGGTTTGAGGGAACCACCTTTGTCTGCCAGCTGTGATGGTGCTTCTGCTGCAGCTGAGCTTCGTCTTATCCAGCTACAGCTTCATGCCAGGTTTCTTGCTCATCCTGAGCCGAGGCACTTTTCTTCCATCGTCCACCTTCGAGGGGGTCATTTGTGTCGGTCTCGGTTTAGTGACTCGTACAAGAAACAAATTGAAAAAGTCCTTCCTGTGCTGCCTGTGTCTTATCGTGGACACTTCCGAGAAGATGTGGATTTTTTTTCAATTTACAAGCAAGCAGAAGGATTTACTTTGATGTTCTGCCATGACTTTTAGCCCTGAGTGACTGCAGCTGCTTCCTCTTTTGGTTGTGCTAGTGTTACTAGTTGTAAGTTAAGAGTCTCCTACCCCGAGTTACAGAGGCAGTGACTATTGGTGACCCTCGGTGTCCAAGAAGATGGCCCAGTAGTGTTGTTTCAGCAGTCGCGATTCATGTCCATCTGTTCATTGGTGACCATTTGTCCAGTGCAGGGTGACGGTGTTCTGGAGTCTACTGAGGAGGCACGTGGTAGAGTGTGATGGGACACCACACAGACTCCCTCACAAACACCTACGCAATGGACAGTTGAGAGTCACCTTTCCACGAAATGCGTCCTTGAACCGTGAGAAGAAACCCATGGGAATGCAGGGAGAACATCCAGACTTCACACAGACCGAGCCAGGTTAAAACCCACATCTGAGCTCACAGAGCAGGAGAACCCACTATGTCACCATGTGGCCCATCCTGCTTCATGTACAGTATGTACATACAGGAGGAAGCAGTGGGCCTGGATCCAGTGAGCTGCCGTTACCCCTAGTGCTGATCCAACAGTTTGGTTGGTTTGGTTCAGTTTACCGCAGCGCTGTTTGCTTCGGTGGCGGCCAGTGTTTCTCCTCCCTCTGTTGCTGAAAAAGCAGGCTGAGGTGCCGCTTGTCTGTCCCATCAACCCCTCACCTCCCCCCCAGCCAGCCTCATCCATTTTGCCGACCGTGGCTTTTTCATTAGCCTCGAAGTAATGTACCGTTTTATAGCCTCAGCGCGCTGCCATCACTCAGGCAGCCATCGACAGGTACGTTTCTGTCCACCTTCCCGCAAATCTGGGTTCTGTCCCTGGCCAGCAGTGGTAAAATGGGGTCGTATTTAACCTTTTAAGACCTTCTTCTCTCTTTGCTCTGGTTGAGCGCTGATGGTAGGTTCAGAACGGCAAGTGCGGAATACCATTGACAGGAATACAAAACTCATCAGACTGTTTGTTTTTTTTTTAACTCCTGTTATTCACTCATCATCGACTCATTGTTATCCTTTTGAAGTATTTTTATTACTGTTATTGTTTTTCTTTTTAATCAGAATATATCATTTGCCGTTATTATTATATTACAGTTGTTCAGTGATTTGTCATGACAATGAAATGCACTGCAGTTGGAAAAAAGAGAAATGGCTTTTGCCCTGACTTGTGTGTTTGATGTCTGCTGAGCATCCAGAGCCCCACACAGGCCAGAAAGCCACAGCTGAGTGTGTGTGTGGGGGGGGGGTCTTCCGGTTTCCTTTGGACGCTATGGACCAAAACCCGTGTCTCTCACCATGACGCCGCACAATCCTGCTGCTCTACTGCTGGCAGAGAATGCCCTGGGTTAACTATCGTGCCTCTGTATTTTGCAAACCGGTTGTCTGCAGGCATCGCTGGGGGTCTCTGCTGGGAGGGGGCAGGACAGGAAGGTCTAGACACTGCAGCTGTTCACAGCTGTGCTGCCCAGAGACCCCCCATGTCTCCTCTCAGACGTTTCACATTTCCTCAGTCCCTCAGTGAACCTTTCTGTCTCCTTTTAAACAGTTTGACTTCATCGCTTCTTCCCCCAGCTTGGCCGATTTTTGTATTTGTATATTTTTCTGTGCCACCCACCGGCCTTATCAGCTAAGAAAACCTTTTGCTTTGGCATATCCTGCTATAAATCTCCCCAGTAGCACATTTCACTGAGTGTTCCTTTGTGAATTGCACGGTGAGCCAAATGGCATCGTGAGAAGGCTGCTGTGGAGATGGCGCTGTCCTCAAAGGGCTCCTCTGTCGAGAAGGAGAAAAATTAATTGAGATTAGCAGCAATGTGTTTCTTTCAGTTTGCTTTTGGGCCGCATCCAGTGGGAATTAGCATGCTGGTGGCTTGTTGGAACCAAGAACCCGCTTGCAGTTTTACTTGGGACTTCAAACGTTGTTGTAAAAGGTGGAACAACACTGGAAGGGGGCACTTAGGAGCTGGAGTTTGGTTACAGGAGATACAAAAAACACTGTAAAGGGTGTAAGCAGTGCCAAATCTGAAATTTGACCCTTTTGGCACGGACTGGTGCGGGTTCTTGGGTTGGCACCTCCTGTTTACAGTTAAACCCCAACATATCTGACCATCCAGGTTATAAGAATTTGACTTTACAAGGAGCTTGATTTAAAACCTTTGTTTCGTGAGGCATTTATTCAAAGCTGCGTATTTGGGCCCAGAGACCCCCCCCCCCCAAAGCTGCGTATTCAAAGATGCGTTCCAGTCTCAGTAGTGATGGACCTGTTGGGAGAATCCAAACGATGGTTAGGGTTGTGTGTGACTAAACAAGCAGAAACCAGTTGTTTCAGTAGCGTGAATTCATTTGCGTTCTTTTCGGTCATTTCTTTGTTTAATGTCTTTATTGTCTGTTTGCTCTATTAAAGGTTGAATTAATCCATGGACGTTGAGTGCCGGGGGCTTTGCTTGTGAGAGTTTGTGTATGGTTCATTTAGCCACAGCTATGAACCCATGACAGAACCTGCATTTTTTTTTTTTTTTGGTTGATTTTATTGAGTCTGTGCCTCTTGCCAGAAGCAATGTCCCCCAATAAAAGGTCACACTGGTGACTGCTGTGTGGTACAACATGGAGCCCACGTTGAAGGACCTCAGTCTTTTAAGGAACTTTAGCCTCTGTCCTTTTTTATTTGTATGCAGATCCCCAGTACTTGTAGGCGCTGACAACTTTCACCTCTGCACCTTCAGCAGTAACCATGGGTTCCTTAACATGGCAGCTCCTTTGTTTTGTTGATGTTGGAGGTGCTTCGACTGAAACCATGAAACAAAATCCTCAACCAGATGCCTGAACGCTACGCCCAACTACTGCAGAGTCATCAGAGAACTTCTGCAGGTGATGCTGCCCAGACTTGTGCTTGAAGTTGCAGGTGTAACGGGTGAATAGGTGTGGAGACAGTGCAGGTCCTTGGGTGCACCTGGGTTGCTCACCACCGTGTCAGAGACACGGTCCCCAAACCTGGCATGAGTTTGCTGCATCACACCTACTGATGTTTTGTAGCATCAAAAGTTCAAACCGATGCACCTGCAGGTTTGCTTCCTTGGCTGAATATTTAGGTGCTTAAAGGATGCTTAAGGGTTTCAGTAAATTGGAGAGAAACAAAATTGTGCGTAGTAAAGTAAAGTGCCTCCTGGTTCAGAATATAGAGTAAAGCAGAGGTACTTTGCCTTTTCTTAGGCCATGAACTCCTTTAAGAGTGTAATGAAAGCTAGGAAACTTCTAGAAAAATGCCCATAAATAAACTGGAGAAAATGCTACACCAAATTTATTACACCGAAACTATGTGGTTGACCGTAATATCGTAGTAATGTTTTTATTTTATTTTTGACTTGCATTTGGTTGTAGAGCTGGATGCACCGTGGCCTCATGCACTTGCGTAACTCGGGTTCCAGTACGTGTTGCATCTCGCCTGCTATCACTCAGACCTGCAGGCCTGTTGTAAATCTCCACATTCGGGCCCCAGCCATCTCCGTCCTTGCTCGAACCCCATCGGCAGCCAACGGCACCCGGTATTGATCCCCATCCCGAATGGCTGGTGGTGCAGAGACTTCATCCCGTTGTCCTATTTGTCTCACATTATTGCCGTCTCAGGGACAGGAGGGCGGTTTTGGCTCGGGTGAATGGTGAAGTGAGGAGGGGTGTAGAGGGGCTGTAAATACCGCAGGCCGTGGGAGCCGGGCCTGTAAAAGTGTCCGAATTCTCTCCTTTTATCCCAGGGCGGCGGGCCACCGACACGCAGCCAGGAAGCACTCGGCTGCTTTTGAGGGTGACGGCCTGCGGTGCTCAGGGTTTTGCATGTCGCGACCTTTTGGTGCGTGAAGTTTCGGTTTTCACTTGTAGCGGAAAGTGAATTTGAAATATGTAAAATTGGCATGTAAACTAAATCCAACCATTTACTTTTATCTGTCTGACCCCTTTGTCCAGTGTGAGGTTTACACGCTAAGCTACTTACACTGATTTACCCATTTATACCGCAGGGCAACTTTTCCTGTTTTAGAGCTGCTGCTTTTGAATCAGAAGGGCTTGAATCCCACTTCCTATTGTTAGTTCTCTTGATCTGATTTAACGCGGTAAAAATTACCCATCTGTATAAATGGGTAAATCGCTGTCACATTGTAAGTGACTTTGGAGAAAAGTACGAGGTAATGAGTAAATGTAAAATATTACAAGTTGTATCTTTACTATTTGTTCAAATAGAAATGCTAATAAACTCTAAACAATCTGGGTCATTGATCAAGGATCGAGCAGCCGTTTTTTTGTCTTGTAGCACAGATTATACTGGGTTTAGGACAGCTGTGTTTCTTCAGTTAAAAAGTGAAGAAGAGTATTTATTTTTTTTTTTAACTGCAGTGTATTTATTTTATTCAGATATGATGAAATCTTCATGACTTATGGGGCTTCAACCCGCAAGTCTCTTTGTTCGAGGCAATTGCTCAAGCCATTTACCCACCTTGTTGGGCTTTCGTCGCTGGCAGCCGACCTTCTCAGCGCTTGCATTTAGATCCCCTTTGCATTTATAGCCCTGGAGAAATGCTGGCTCTCTGGGTCAGCATTTCTCCAGACCTGGGCTTGATGCTCCAGATTCGCCAGGTCCTGCTCGAGCCACGATGGGGGTTGTAGTGGCGAGGATGGCGGGGCGTGAACGTCGCTCCCGGGAAGTAGAGGTTCTCGTAAATCACCCTCCATTAGGAGGGGGACGGGGGGCTGATTTATGGGCGGGGGCCACTGGTGAGACCATCAAAGGGATGTGAGTGGCAGAGGGGCTGTAGAGAGCAACCACGGTTTATGGTCCAAGGAGGTTTAGAACCTTCCTAGGGGACGTTCCATTAAATGGCGCACGATCATTGTTTCCCGCTCACCCTCACGTGGGTGATTTAGGTGCCCTAATGGGTGCCCCCCATCCTGAGTTCCAAAACCCGATTGTCCCAGGAAGTGCTATTCAGAATTGTCCCCTGATCAACTTGCAGAATGTTCCAGAGCTCAGCAGGGTGGGTGGGTCTTGAGGCAGGTTTGCTTGGGGTCTTTATAATTTAAACATGCTAACCAGGTTTTAGTCCCTCCATCCCCTGAGCATCCCCCTCAAATGTTCATCCCCACAGTTCCGGACTTCAGGTGACCGCATGTTGGAATGACCAATACATAAAAAAAAAAAACGTAAATGCAGAATTACAAGCAACTATCATAACTGTTTCCTCCTTCTTAAGACCATGGGTCATTTTTCTTCCTAGTGGTAGGACATCAGGGCAAATGAAAAACAGTCATTGCAAGCATTCAACCCTAAATACACAAGACAGTAAAAAAAAAAGTATTAAATGCAGAAGTGACATGGACCCGTCAAATACATTGTGCCAGATGCTTTGTGTGTTCGGTAACATGGCGGGACTAATATCGGGGGAGATGGGTGAACAGTGGCTACGTTCAGCTATGTATAAACTGTTGTTGTTTTGCCCCCCCCCCCCCCCCCCCGTCAGAGCAGCCCAGCCCTGCCAGCTCCAGCTCCAGCTCCAGTACAAGTTTTCCACCAGCCCACAATCGCCAAGGTAACGCTCACCAAGGTAACGCCCTCCTCCAGCACTCTGCAGGGGCGCCGTGATGTGGGGATGGGGGACGCCTGTGAGTCAGGGCAGCTTCCCTATTCACAATAGCGCACATAAAATTATATTACATTTTATTACATATTTTAATACCCATCTCATACATCCATTATCATTAATCGTTTATCTTGGTCTGGCTGGTGGTCCACAACTGATACCGGAATCACTGGGCACCAGGCTAGGGGGACTGCATAAACAGGAACAGCATACTTACAAATGAATCGTTTATGGAACCAGTACATTTTAGGCCAAATTTTTCCAAAAGTTATTAAAACATTTTCACAAGTGAAGATTAAAACATCAGAAATCCAAGTATTTGATATACTGGTCTTACTCTTGTGGGCCAATGTCAATATTATCTGCCAGTAAACTTGCTGTTAGCCTGGAGTGGGAATGTGGTCTTGAATGCGCAGTGGCTCCATTTTGGCTCTGGGTGACATCTGCTGTCCAGTGAGGCCTGTCTCTGTACACCATGTTCACGTGTGACAGCACGGCATCGTGCATCGCTTCACCACAGCAGTCAGTGGAACCCAGGTCGGGGTTTAGCTTTGTCTTTAATAGAATTTTTTTCGCCTCCCTAAATGGCTAAATTCACGGATGGACAGTACTGGGCCCCCTGCAGTCGATAATGCCGGATTTGCATTCGGAAGACAACGAGGAGGAATCCGAAGAGGAAGAGGCCAACGACGCAGACTCGGACCTGGAGCGACCGCTGCAGACGCACACAACGCACCGCAGCCGCAGGTGAGTCCTAGGCGTGACCCCTGGGGTGAGCCCGCGCTTCTATCACTTCTAGAGTGCGTATATTTTATTTATGAGTTGGGCAGAGCAGGTACAGCAGAGGTTACGGCTGTTGCCTTGCGACCGAAGAACACGGGTTCAAGTTCCTGTTCTTACCGTGCGAAATACTCCAGGCCGACAGAGGCACTGCATTAACCCTGAATGAACGCGGTAAAATCACTGTATAAATCACTATAAATGTGTTTGTAATTGTACATCTGATTATTTAACAGTATAAATAACCTTGGACAAAGGTGTCGGCTAAAGATTAATGGCGGTTTTTCGCATTTTGCGCCCCGCTGCCTCATTTTTCTTCCTGTGTTCCGATCGCCATAACTAATTCAGTGCAGAATGTGTGCCAAAACCAAATGTTGTAATTTGACTTTTCACCTCACACTGTGCGGCTAAGGTTAAATACTAAGGTTATGTGCTGTAGTTATAGTTTACCTGCAGTTTAGCAACGCTTAAAGCCACCCGAGCTGTCTCCACGCAGCATCTGTATTTCCGCTGTTCAGGTGAAAGCTCCCAGGTGAGATTATTACAGTGAAGGTATAAAGGATTTGGGAATTTGGGTGTTTGCTCCTTGCGTCTGATTGGCGGGGCCGTGCCGTGTGCTTGCAGGGTGAGTTTGAGTGACGGCAGCGAGAGCGACAACAGCTCTGCCTCCTCACCCCTCCCGAGGAGCGAGCCGCCGCCGCTGTTGAAGACCAACGCCAACCAGGTACTGCAGCGGCCGCCATCTCAGGTGTGTGTGTGTGTGTGTCAGGGGGGCATTGCCAGCAGAATGCTAACAGTCTGGAACAGAGGATGCACAAGAGCTCATTTGGTTATATTTAATGGCCCAATTTTTATTAGAAATGCAAGGAGATTCAGAAACATCTAAACGCTTTCAAGTCACCCTGTGTGAGTATTTGTGGGCATTACAAGACGTTAGAGGCTGTCGGTCAGTCTTTCCCCACGCAGCTGAGCCGGACTCACCGCTCGCCCAGAAGCTGCCATGTAAAGAAGTGCGTTTGCATGAGGTCCTCTGGCTCATTAATTTGTGTTATGCAGATCCTGGAAGTGAAAAGTCCAATAAAACAGGCAAAACCAGAGAAAAATATGAAGAACATTGACTGTGACAAGGTAAGTGTTAAATTTCTGTGTCGACGCGATGACATTTGGCTCCTCTTTTTGCTTCTCATAGATTATATTGACATGCATAACTGGTGTTAGATTTACATTCTTGTAGTTTATCTAATATTCACCAAGCACGTTCACCCATTGTTTGGTTTATTAAACTGTTAACACCCGTGTAAAGGGGATGGGGCGCTGAAATGTCACGTAACTGGGCAGACCCCTCTGACCGGATACCTGTGTGCCCCCAGGCTTACCTGGACGAGCTGGTGGAGCTGCACAGGCGACTCATGGCACTGAGAGAGAGGCACATCCTGCAGCAGGTGAGCAGATGGACCTGCGGCTGGGCGAGCGCCGAAATGGCCCGAGGAGACATGTGATCCGAATCCTGCGAAATTAAACACAATAGGGCGTTGTCATACAACAGCTTGTTTCCCAACATAACAACAGAGATCCTCGATGGAGTGTGACAGCAGGGCTGTCATCGGCCGCAATCTGGGGAAACGTTTCTCTGCGAGGGTAGCGGTGCGAGACAGGAGACATCCAGCACATGAACATGAAATGCTTTCTTATGCACAGCTGCACTCTCTGCTCACTTGCAGTACTCACATGCTCATATGAATATCCTCGTAAATTGTTTCAGTGTCTGTTTAAAATCGTCGATAATATCTGTTAAAGACCATCAAAAAGGGGCAATGCCCGAGCGTACACCTTGGGGATGAGGTGGAACGTGATGTCATCGCAGTGAATGCGGCACCGAAACATTTACAGAAACTCTATGAAGCTGTCAAGCCAGAACAGACCCAGCACCCTGAGGGACGGGGTCCAGCACCCCGTTGCTGCATTCATGCCGCAAAAGTGGGTCCCGCCCAGTACAGGTGGACCCCGACTTACGATGGGGTTATGTCCTGAGAAATGCGTCCTTTGGCGATTTCGTTGTGGCACGAACATCGTAGAGTGTACGTGCGCTGCATTACGTCCATTTTGACTTGTATATGATATAGCCTGTTGCTCCTAGGCTACAAACCACCGTCATATATACGGTTTGTCGCTTACTGACGCATTGTTAGATGGTTCATACCTGCATGCCTAACCTACGGTCACGCTTGAGCAACTGAACGTAGGCGGTCTCTCTGATTGGGTGACAGATTGGTGTAGTAACCAATCGTGAACGAGATTTATTTCGAACCTGGACTTCCTGTGAGTGCTCAGTTTCCTCTGCCTCTTGGGAACTCTCCTGCAAGCGCTGTCTTGCTAAGACCTTATATTTTATTTATTTTAAATTGTGGCCTCTTCCATTTTTGTTCACTGCCAGTCTAATGTTTAGCGCTAGCTCCCGGCTAACAGCAACACTCTTTGTTGGAAACAACACTCAGTAAAGAGTTTAACGAAACTTAAACTTATTACCGCGGTGTTTCACAGTTGCTTCCACCAACCCACACCATAACATCTGGTGAACATCATAGCCTAGCCTAGCCTACCTTAAAAGTCTTTCTGGCCGTTATGGGCTTGCAGCCTTCGTGCTGTGCCGTTATCTTGAGTTTCTCCTCAAGAGTAACTGCCTCCTTCTTTTTCTTCTTCACACCAGCAGATATGGGGGGGACCTCCAAAAAAAAAAAAAACACTGGCAACACAGAACGCTGTAGAATATCGGTTGTGTGCACACTGGGAGATGCGATCGCTGCTGCTGCCCAGCATCGTGAGAGAGAATCGTACTGCACATCGCTTGCCTGTGAAAAAAAATCAAAATTCAAAATTTCTACTGAACGCACATCTTAAAGTTGAAAAATCCCAAGCCGGGCCATCGTAACTGGGGGACCATCTGTATTTGATAAGGGTACCTAATGAAGCGGCCTGTGAGTGAATCGGTCTGTGGGATCAGATGATGTCATAGACACGGACACAGCTCTCCGTAGCCTGGCTGTTTAGGGCGATGGTCAGTATGCAGTGCTTAGCCGCTAAGTGCAGATTTGGCTGTGCCCGCAGACGGTGTCGTTGCAGAGCGAGCGCAGGAAACGCTGCAAAACAGGAAAATCCCTCCCACGCATCTCGAGCCGTAGGAATGGGAATGATTAACTGTGGGCCTCTCTACCTTCCAGAGACCACAAATTGGAAAATTAGCTTATGTCTTTGAGAGGCCCTTTGTGTAGACTTTCTGGCGCAAGCAACCGTCGAGTACAAAACGCGAGATGAACTCTGCGTGGGAATTATTTTCCTCAAAAAAACCGCTCGGCGCACGCTGCTTGTGTGTTGGCCTCCTGTCGAACGCGCTCATCTGCGGTCTTAATGTGGATTTGTTTGCCCCGAACATCGCTCTCGGTTTGCGGACTTATCCGAGTTCAATCCGTGATGATGTAACAGGTATGGGGTGTGGGGTGTGGGGGGGGGGGAAGAAATGAGAAATGAACAACTCAAAATAAGAAAGCTTTTTAATTTAACAGCTATGTTTGACATGCATTGTTTTATTTCATTTCACACTTCTGAATTTCCCATTTTGAACACTTTAACTGCAGAATCAAAACTGCACCAAATGTGATTCCCAAATCCAAATAACAGTTTTAAATGTCAGTGAATTTACATTTATTAATTTAACTCGTGCTTTTACTGTGTTAGGGTACTTTAATAAATTTGGAAGAATAAAAAGACTTACCGGAGGTCCCTTTGCCTGTTTTAATCCAATTTTAGAAGGCATCCAAGATGCGTCTCCCAGACGACGCGTAGGAAGAAGGGACGCGCACGAACGCGCGATGAATTTAACACCGCGGGGCCGCCCAGTCGGTTGGGTTCGGGCGAAAACCTGCCTGCGCTGTGAAGCAGATTTGTTTTTGCTGCCAGACTCGAGCGGGAGAAGACGGCGTGTCGGCAACGTGCTGTGTTCCCCGTGTAGGAGACGGGCAGTTTGCGCGTTAGGTGCGAGAACGTGTAGTCTGCGCTACTGACACCCCCGGGGGCGGCCAGCGAGTCTGCGGTGGTAGCTGCGTATGTGCGCCGAAGGTGCTGAGCTTGTCGTGGTTTCCTTCTCCTGTTCTGCAGATCGTCAACCTCATCGAAGAAACTGGACATTTCCACATTACGAACACAACCTTTGACTTTGACCTCTGCTCCTTGGACCGTACCACCGTGCGCAAGCTGCAGAGCTACCTGGAGACGTCCGGGATTCCTTGACCTCGGAGCAGCTGGCTGCCGCGACGAACAACGCCCGACCCCGATGAAAGGAAACAAAAAACAGCGACAATAATAGTAATAATTTACTTGAAGTTATGCAGTGACTTTCGTGAGCGAACGCGTCTCGAGAATTCTGCCCCGTCAGCAACTTTTCTCTCGAGGCGGGCGGGTGGGGAACGTGCCGCGGGTCTCTGGAGATCATTCCAGTCAACCCTGATTTCACCTGGAAAGCCTTGAAAATTGACAAAAACACAAGTGAACAAAAAGTGAGGAAATTAAGACCTCGCTCTTTCTGAATGTGCATATGGAATTTTTTTTTTTTTTTTCTTGTTTTGGGTTTTTTTTTTTTTTTTTTTTTTTTTTCCTGCGTCGGTGGGATGTTTGTCGTTTGTCATGAATGCATGTTTAACGTTGCCTTACCATATTGTTGGCCTGAAGGGAGAGCCCCCGGGATCACGTATCAGGACAGATGAAAGACGGCGCCATGGACCGCAGCCCCCACGCGGGTGCCACCTTCCTCAGTAGGAGCAGCTCTCCTTTTTGTCTGAGAAACGGGGGGGGGGGGATGAGACCCCACCTGAACACTTCAGCTCGACACTCGGCGGCGTTTCGGGAGGCTGCCTCTCGGCGCGTCTCTCGGGGCGAGTCGGCACATAGCAGTAGACATCAGCGCTTTAAAAGTGATTTAGAGTGTATTCTTGGTACAAAAAAATTAAATGCTCATTTGGATTTTAAGTGAAGAGGCTTGTAATTTTCGAGCGTGCGTTTCAGCTCGAGGCGGCGGCGGCCTTGTTGCGTTACGAAGGAATCACTAAGTCCTCTGACAGGTGGGGCAAATGTATTCTTACAAATGTAAGACTTTCCTGTAGAAAATTGTACTTTTTTTTTTCTTTTTTTTTTTTTTGTATCTGTTAAACTTATTTATTTTTGCGGGGACCTCAGTTTTGCCAAACTTAAGTTCTGTATTGGTTTGCTCTGCATGGAGGGAACTTCCATCAGTGTTGTTTTTTCTTCTGTTCCATTTGTAATGAAAATTGTTCTGTTTGGGCCATCAAGATATGGAAGTTACTTCTGCCCCCGGTCTTGTGTTTCAGAGCTGCTCAGCAGGTCGGCCTCTTACGGGTTCGAGATTCGGCCTCGATGCAAAATGACAGTTACTGGCACTGTGTAATTTGTGTACAACTTTTAAATCTGCCTTTTTTGCGTGCGTGCGTGGTGCCCGGGAAGCTATGGCTCATACCCGCATATTTCATAATTCCCCCCCCATTACATTTCTCAGCCCAAAGATTAGTTTTTGTACGAATTTCATTATAAATTGTTTATATGTGTATATAAACGCTCTATGTGACACGATTGTTACCTTTCATTTTTGGAAGGTTCTACCCCGATTTTCCGGACTTTGGTCCAAATTCTAACCGGTGTCGGCTCAGACACGCAGCTATCGGTGAGGTTTTCGTCGTCGGTTCCGTCGAGGTCGAGCGTACGTGTCGGAGGAAGACGGATCCTCTTGATGTTTAGCGCCCCAGACCAACGTGGGCGTCAGCTGCTGTGGTTCTGCTGATTCATCTAGAAGAAACCGTTAGCTTCAGAGTTTAACTGTGAAAGGACTCTGCTCTGGAGGGGTGTCAGGAAGGGGACCTCAAAGGTTTATTGGACCTACAGTATGTTGATAGGATGCCGCATATGACACATCTGGTGCTGGAGAAGCAGGAGATGCTCTTCTCTCCCCGTACGCCTGCGCCCAGGCCTTCGAGGAGCCAGGAAATGGGGTTTCCCAGCAGGTAGCGCCAAACTGACACTGAGACACGGTGCAGCTGTTCGCGCCACGGTTTGTTTCTCCACTCCCGTGTTTTTGACACGAACTTGCGTCACGGTGCGATTTGGTACAAATGCCAGCAGAGTCTCCAGCTGTTCGTGAGCCACCAGGGCACGGAGCCGTCCTCCCTTTAAAAACAACTTTCAGCTCGCCTCAGCCGTCTGGTTGTTCATCCGCTGGTTCGGAGCGGGAGGTCACGCCCGCTTTCTACCACATTCCGCCTTGTCGCTTTACCCAGCCGTCTTTCAGTCCTTCGATCAAGCGATTCAAATGTTAGAGGATCCGTTACTGGCAAATGCTTGCAATAAATAGCGGCCACCAAAATTATTGGCACCTTTGATAATGGTGATCAAAAAACAGTATAAAATGGTACCGTAAAATACAGCGTGCCATTAAACGTGTCATCGCCAAAACAAAAAAGGAGAAAAACCTCAGGCCTTCATTCCTGAACAAAGCACCTACATGTGAAATCTGCTTCCTTCAGCAACGTTCCTGGTTCTCCTGTGTTTCTTCTCTCGTTTGCCCGGTTCTTTTAAACTGCTTTTGTCAATGGAGCCAATAACTTTGGGGGGGGGGGCAACTGTAATAATATTGCTCCCCACAGAAATGCTGTAAAAAATGGAATTGGGTCTTTCGAAATGGCGATCAGAATTGTCAGCAAAATAAAAGCCCATTCAGCACTCCGACGCATCACCGGCTTCTTCTCCTTAAACACAGTTTGATGTTGTTGGCTCCAACGTGAGCCCAGGTGGCAGCAAAAGCTCCTCCCAGGCCCCACTGGTGGCGAAGAGCTTGTGTTTCTCGTGGCCCTGCGCATCCCCCGCAAAATATCGATTGTGTTTGTGACCTCGGGGGGGGCCCGGACGCTGTCAGGGTTCGAGCTCGAATGCGTAGCGGAAAGAATCCTGCACGCATTGTTAATGCGGGGAGCCACTCGGCTCGCATTGTTGATCCCCGTTTCAATTAGGAGACGGAGGTTGTGTAGCACATGTGGATTTTGTTTGTCAAAGTGGGTGGTCTTCCCGACTTGGGCCGGGCTCCAAAAATCCCTTCTTTCTGAATGTCGGGATCTTGCTTGGCCAACTTTCAAGTCCATCTCGACACACAGACGCACACCGAGGAGCTCCCGGCTTCCCAGTCGCTCTTTCTACAGCATCGTGCGAAATACCAACTTTCTCCTGCTGGCTGATATGACGCCATTACTTTCCTTTAGGGTTTGTTTTGTTTATTCGCAGAGAAACTGCTTACAACCTCTTGTGAACGTTCTTCCAGCGTCAGAATCGGCCGCACGTGTCGAAGCTCATCTGCCCAACTTGGTGAGAACAGTGGTCTCCTACTCCTGGAAGTGTTGCCGAGCCCAATTTTTTCACCTGCTGTTGTTTTTCGATAGGACCTTAAAAGTCTGTTGCGTAGTGGAAATCGCCCGATGCGAAATCCTGAGTTTGGTGATGGAGGAGGCACGGAGAGCTGCGGTTGCAGATGTGCATTATACTTGGGGGGATTAAAATGTTAAAATAAGCATTGCAGTTTGTTATGGTAAGCGAGCAATTGAAAAGCCTTTGGCGTAAATCCCTGCGCGTCTCCTGGAACTGAGGTGTCCGCATGCCACCGGTCTCCTCCGTGATCGCTGCATGGCTACTATCCACAACTCCATACACATGACCTTCCTCCACCACCCACCCCTAAGCTAAACCTCTACCTGCAAAGGGGTCAACATCGTCTACCAGTTGCGAAGACTGTGGCTACGGCTGGATCCCTCTCCAAGACACGAAGCATTCTGCTCCTTCAGTCTCCCGGGCTTGCAAGCCTTTGTATCCCTACGGGCCATCTTAGTTAGAACGTCCCAGATGCATTAGATCTTCTACAGTAGGTCGCCTTGGGGCTCAGGCAAGAGAGTGCAGTAGACGGCACGTCTACCCACCCCTCAACAGCATAAAGCGTGATAGAACATGGTCCTCCCATTCAGGAAGGCAGCGAGTCAGAGCACCGGAAACCAGATGGGGGGCCAAACGTGGACACACGAGCATTTCTCAGCAAGCTGACCGGAGTGCAACAAGCTGCATCACTTAACACCACCGCATGCAGCCATCTGACCCAAGGGGTAACAGCTGGCTTCTCCAACATTAAAGACCGTATGAATTTATTCTGAGAATGCAACACACTTCTAATCATGTTAACATGCTGCTCTGTTGCCCTCGCCCCAAGCCGCTGTTGGTGAGAAGCGCTTCTTCATGGGCGCGTGCACACTTTTTATTGCCTTCATATTTTTCCCATTAATAAAGCCCTCCATTGCAAGCAACTGTCTGTCTCCCTCTCCTGCTGGTGTCAGTTAACAGGGTTCCTAAGTGTTTATGTCATCGGTGCTAATGTGGTTAGCGCGTTGAGAAACATTCGTGTATCCAGGTTTGGCCCTCCCATCTTGTTGCACATTTACGTGTCGTTCCGCTTTACATGGTGCTAATAAGGGATTTCTAATGGATTTTCCATTAAATTTAGATTTTCACATCGGTCCCTGGACATTTTAACTTTTGCTTCATGCAAAAATAATGATTGCAGGTGCTTGTGGCAACAAATGTGTGAATTAAGCTTCGTGGGCAGAGAGAAGTACATGGACGATGCTGCCGTGTTGCCGTGGATACCACAGCATCCTGCATCCTGCACCTTTCCAATACCCAGAAGTGCGTTATGCACAGATCTGCTTGTTAAGAGCACGCAGCGCCTTGATGCCACCTCGCGGCACCCCCTCTGGTTGCTCCCATGGCTTTGTGTGTCTTCTGGGGTTGAAACGGGATGCTTAGTTTTGGTTGTGGCACCACTTTGCCGCGCTGTTAATTTACACCAAGACAAAAGCTTTGGAAATCACCATTTTCAGCCCATATCACTCCAGGCTGCCCCAAATTTGCAACACAAATATTCGTCAACTTTCTTACCAAACGCAAAGGCAAAAAAAATCGACCGGACTGAATTCCGAAGGGTGCGTTTCACAACGCGCTTCAACACCCGGGCTGTTCCTGGCGTTCACCTCGTGACCGGGTGCTGCCGTGTTTAAGGAATAAAACTATTTGGCACGGCCTGTGTGTTTCCACAGTAAACTGCTTTTTACTACTTTTTGGGCTGCTTTTAAATACAGGTTTTGACAAGCGATACTGCTTTTACATTTAGTAACAGCTACAGTATATTAGCGCACGCCCCATCAAAGTGTCAGCGTGCTGATTTATGCTCCACTTCCACGCTTTGTTTACTCTGGAGCAGGCCGAGTCCTCGGTGCACCCACTTTCAAAGCGAGGAATGCGCTGCTCCGCTTTGGCCCCAAACCAAGGAGACACATGCGGCCTTTTTCTCCCGGCAAGTGGGTTCACACAGAGGTGATTCTGTTAATAATGGATGGTCGTGTTTATGGCTAAACAGCACCGCGATGGGCAGCATCTTGTGTTCCTCAAAATTCCTTTTTGTTTGGAAAGACCGATATTAATGCCTTTGAGAAAATGCGGTGGGCGAGTCAACATGTTTGAGGGGGTTTGGCCGCCTGTGTTTTCAACAGGATTAACTTGAAGGGAGCAGCAGGTGGTGTGGTGGTTAGAGCCACCTCCTCACAGGTTCAAATCCCTGCTGTCACTGCCTTGATCGCTTTTTTGTTACCCAGAATTAATATAGGAAAAATTAACCAGCTGTACGAATGGGCAAATCCGGACAAGCTTCGCACCGTAGGCCGCTTTGGAGAATAAATGTATCTGTATAAATAAAAATCAGAACATAAAAATGAGACCAGTTTGCTGTGCTTTGAAGCTATGAACGAAATTGGTACCGGTGTGCCCGCTGACGCATTACCGTGTGTTTGAGCTCTTTTCCATAATGCCATTATGGTTCACATCATTACCCGTCAGGCCCGCGTGGTGCCGGCTGCGACCACGTCGCGTTCCTGCTGATAGAAAAGCTCAAAAGCCGCAGCTGTTTACACGGCGCAACGCGGTCCCCGTTTCACTCGGGAACGTGAGTCCAACGGTGTTGGGCGAGGGTCTGGTGATGGGGGGCATGGGTCCTGGCTGGGAAGGCTGTGAGAAAGGGCTCATCGCGAGGCCCCGTTGCCAGTACAAGCGGGGGGCTGCCCCCGCGTCCCCCGGTAATCCACATCATGCCTTCCCTCCCGTCCGACACCTGTTCATTACCCCACAAATCCTCCCCAGGCCCAATTAAAAGATCCACAGAGAAAGTCAAACCGCGGACCTTTGAAGAGGCTACATGGGGGGTGGGTGTGGAGATGGGCCAGCAGCAAGTCGCCCCTCCACTGGGCCACTAAAATAAGTGCAAGCGTAGGTGTAGATGAGCCGGCAGCGAGCAGGACGAGAGCCCTGACAGCTGCCCAGCCGCCGCCATGTCGATGCGGTGACCGTGCTTGGATCCGCAGTTGGCTCTTCCTTCCAGCCGGTTTAGTTTCTCCCGCTGCGATTTTTCTTGGCCGCGGCTTCAGACGGCACCCGGTCCCGCTCCCGTCCTTCGCTGTGGACGGCCGCGGGCCGGCGGACTCCCAAGTTGTCCGCAGCAACGTCAGTGGAGCGGGACAAACAGCTCGGAGACGGTGGCGCGGGGATGCGGCCTCGCGGCCGACGCTTGTGGGCGAAACACGAGGGAAGGTATTTCGCTTCTGTCTGCTTTCACGGGGGCCTTTAAAGGAGGGGAGGGGACAAAACCTGCCTTAGGATCCTGGATTAACTTAAGCCGTTTCACAGCCTGCGCGGTGCAAGAGAGAGGGGCTGGGCGGACAGGCGGGTGGGCGAGAGAGAGAGAGAGAGAGAGCGGCTCACAGCCAGAGCCAACAGCAGGACATCCTGTCTGAGCTCCGAAATACCATTTCCTGCAATAAAAAGGAGTCCTCAGAAACAATGTCCCACAGAAGAGACACAGAGACATTGATTGTCAGTCTGGCGCGGGGCCAGCGCTGCAGAGAAAGGCTCTGGAAGGCAGTCAAAAAGCACCTAAAGGAAGTCATTAGAGGCGAGGGCCGATGAAAAGTGCGCCCCTCCGCCCCGCCGCCACCACAAAGGCATCCTCCAGACTGTTTGCGACAAAGGCTCATAAACGCTGGCACCACAAAGAAAGCGGCTCCTGGTCGCGCGCACTTTAATCCGCCCGCGGAGGGAGCCCAGCGCCGTACGCGCGTCCCCGTCCCCTTCCCCCTCCGCAGGTCGCACCGTTCGGGAGCGCTTCGTCCGTCGCGGCTTGGCGTCGCGTAAATGTCGCTCCGAGGCCTTTCCCTTCAAAGCGTTACTCATATTTTGTACAGAGAAGCACAAATTGCGGAATTGGCAAAACAGAATGCGTCCTGCGAAATTTAAGAGTTGCTTTTCATGTAAAAATCGGGCTGAAAAATTGCACCTTTTCAAAAAAAGTCCTCCGTCAGCTGCCCAACTGGAACATCCAACAGAGGCCATTTTTCCGGGGTCGTCCGGTCCCTCCGACCGAAAGCGCGGAGGGCTTCCCTGTCTAAAGCGCTATGTGTGGCCATAAATAAATGAGCGCAAAGATGACCGAATTCAAACGTGCTAAATGGCCGCCGGCCGCCGAGCCGCTCTCCTGTTCGCCCCCCTAATCCTCCATTGTTGCCAAATTTGCACACAGTGACAATGATTCAAAGGCGCTTGTCATATGTTTCAGCTTAGCACTGTCCCAGGCCCTCCGTGCCGGCCGATCGCGTTGACCTTTCTGCCGGTCCCGCCGCTGGAATCATGGGTGGCAGGCCTGTCGCAGCCAGCGCATACAAATAAGCTTTTCGAAAATCGGCCCGAGTTACGTAAAGGACAAAAGCAAAGGGGACTTCAAAGAGGGTGGGTTGGGGTCTCACGTTACGATGGGAGCACTGCGAGGTGCCCCTGACCGCCTGGTCCCCACGTCCGGCATGTTTGACCAATTCCTACTTGCCCACATTTCTTTAAAACATTTTTTGGTTTTTTTTGTAAGGGCGGGGGATTGAATCCCAGTCCAACCTGGACTTTGATTTCGGCGGGATGGGGGCGTCGCTGTGCTCCTGTTCGGTTCCCCTTGATGTAGCTCGCTGGGGGGAGGAGGGGGCGGTGAACCGTGACCCCAGTCACCCCACCGAGCACATAGAGGCCCCCAGACGGCACACACACACACACACACACACACACACACACACACACACACACACACACACACACACACACAGAGGGCGGGGGGGCTACACAAGCTCCAAATCTAGATACGTTTTGTGAATCGGAGCTCTTCCTCCTCCTTGGGATTACACAGCTGGCCGTGCCGTCGCCTTTATTCCTTTGACACTTTCTGACAACTCAGCCACGTGTGGCTGGAAGGTCTGGGAGGGGTTGGACCGCTCCTGGATCTGGTTGGCATCCTCAAACAACATCCTGACCGCATGGCATCGCAGCCTAAACTGAAGCGAATAGAAACGGGCTGTACCTTAGATGAAAAATGTGAGGCCACCTGGGCAACACCTTTGTGGGAGGAAATGGACAGCGGAGTGAAAGCAGAGGCACTCAGGTGTCCTTCACCCAGCACCTCGCTTCCTACTCAGCTTGTTCAACCACCTGGTTGACGGTTGCTCATAAAATACGAACAACTTTCACCGTAAAAATCACAAAAATAGAGGCTGCAGCTGTCAGCCTTGTTGTCTGGCAGATATTCGGTCATCTTGTCAGCTGCAGTGTGTGTGTGTGTGTGTGTAAATGGTCTTTCAAAGACACCAGTGTGCACTTCCCACTGAAACTGTATAAGTGTGACTGCGGGCGCCAATGGTTAATGGTTCACAGAGAGTTGAGTTTGGTCAGGGACGAACCCCCCCTTCCCCACACACACACACACACACACACACACACACGGTACATTACAGCAGCGCCTTAAGGTACACTGTTTCCTTCCAGCTAATTGAAGACAAATGGACGGAGATCCCCATCTTTCTCGCCTTAATTGATGTGATGGGGACGCGCTGTCGCTTTGCGCTTCAGCCTCCGTCTCTCACGGCTGTTAATGAAATACTTCTGGTCGTGTAAACATGGCAATTGCCGGCCGAGCCCCACGCGAGCGCCGTCGTGGGAACATCAAAGAAGTTAACGGGGGCCTCTCTGGGTGCCGGAAGCCGAAAAACGTGCGCGATGGTGCTCGTGTTCTGGTTCGGGTCAGATCTGCAAACGAAATGTGTTTTGGGCCAACAAGGGCAAAACGAGTCAACGAAAACTGGGCTGAATGGCACCGGGAGGGGAGGGGAGAGAGCCGGGCAGCGTAATTCCGCGAAAAAGTCGGTTTTTGGACTTTCGCGGGACCGAACCTGGGCTCTGTAACGTATGGGTCAAAGGTCGCCTTCAGGGGTCTGTCAAACACCGGAATGAAATACTTGGGAAAAAACCTGAAAATATTTCTATGGAGTTACATGATTTGATGCGATGGTCAGCAAATTTCTGTGAAATTAATCTTCTCCAAGTTTGTTTATGGGGTTTTTATGCTCGGGTCTCAAATGGGTTAATAATCTCTGGACCAAACAGAAGCTCAGTTCCACCATCACGCTTCGTTTTTTCAGGAGGTTCGAGGCCACGACTTCCCGCCGTCACTGTCATCGCTGTAGAAGGACCAGAGTGCGAGCTGCTTCCCCGCCACTTCCCCACCTCCTCACAGACTTCCTTCCCACATGGGCCATCCATCACCATCATCCACGCATCTCCTCGGTTGTTTCCTCTTGGAGACAATGCCGCTCCCCAGGGGGAGCAACGCAGGCATGAAGAATCTGAACAGGCAGCACCTGGGTGCCATGGAAAAGCACAGAGTGGAAAAAACAGGTGAGGTTTCTTCTGGAAAAGAGAAAAGCCGAAAGCATCTACAAGACACCAGAGGGATCGAGATGGATGCCTGAGCTTCTCATTAGCACCGTTCATACCGCGGAACCGGCGGCCGGGTCCACGGTCAGCTAAGACACGCCGGCTAATGGGCCAAGCCTCAACTCTGAACCCAGCTGTAGTACAGCGAGCTGCCAAGATGTACAGTTCTCAGGATCGGTCGCCTCGGGGGACGGCGGACGTAGAGTGACCCAAGGTGACCCCAAGTACGGCAAGCGGGCTGACCGGTGCATGTGATCACACGGTTTGCCCACAAAATTGAACCCCGTTCTGGCATCTGTTTGCTAATGTGTCCAGCAGCGCAAGCGCCCGTACCCAGGACCCGGTACCGTCCGATGTTAAAACACGTCAGTTAAACAGCGTAAACTGCGGAGCCCTTCAAGAGCCATTACACCCCCACGGTCGAGGAAGCGCCAGCCGGTCCTGTCACACTGCGCCAGTTTGGGCCCATTTGCGGTTTTTTTACTTCTAATTTGTACAGTAAGTCTTGGGGTCCATCAAAGGCGCGTGATTAATTTCGACAAGCAGGCCAAACCTGGACTCCCATGCGCCGCTACCGCCGCCTGCTCGTGTGTTGCGCGGAATCGGCACCCTTTTCATTCACTTCCCGTTTGAAAGTCGTTGTCACTTCGCGTTTGCATTACGCGGGCAAACAAACGGAGGCCGCCGCATTCTTCCGACTAATGGGAAGCCGCATCCGGCGTGACCTCCGACCCCGCGGTCCAGCGGACAAAGACAGGAGGCCTGCAGGGGGCGTCCCAAAACGTCGCTCGGATTTTTTGAAAATTACAGCCACGAAAGCCAGCGCATCCATGTGGCCAGCGGCCGGGTGATCGGCGCCGGGCGCTAACTATGCACGGCGGCGACCGAGGGTCCATCCACCGGGGGGCGCAGCGGAGGCCGCCATCATTGTCCCTGATGTCCCAGTTACTGTGAAAGTGGCGACGCTGAGGACAATGGACCGGGAGAGAGGGCCGGTGCAGCCCAGATGGAGGAGAGGAGGCTCACGGGAATGCGGCGAAACGGGGCTTCGGCCTCACGCGTGCGACTCTGCTCGGTCGACTGCAGCCGCCGTCCCCTCAGACACCGTAATTCTCATCCATTAAAGGACCATTCAGAATCAATTTTACTGTGTAAATATGTGTGTTTGTTATTTTACTTAAATGTGTATCTTCATTTAATCTCCGGGCGCTGGAGTTTGTAACTGTGTCAGCCATTTCAGCAGCTTGGGGTTTTCGGAACTTGAATGAGGCCTCGGAGCTACGCTGCCGGGAACATTAATGTGACATCTGCTCATAAGCAAATGATTGTGGTGAAACTTCTTCATGTGGCCACTTGACACTGGAGGGACAGGCATCGCTTTTCTAGCAGCTGCAGCGGAACTCGGTTTGACTTTGGAGAGCCTCGCTTTCGCTCATTCACACGCGCAGATCACAGGGCCCTCGACAGTCCTACCGGTGCGGTCATTACAGTCGATCTCTTCGCACGTTTAATAAAACAAGGGCCTGGGTGCATCGGTGAGGGCGGTTCGATTTACTTCACCCCTCTCCTGAACGGTCAGTCGGTCGCCCGTGGGTTAAACTTATAGATTTGCTGCTGTATTCCGTTCGAATGCAAAGTTTTCGTAGGCATAAAACCAACCTTGTTAAAATTATCTTCAAATTTCCCTTTTTCAGACAGCATTCAGACAGTACGTTGCACGCATGTTGAAAATATTCATACTCCAGCGCCGCTTGTCAGGAGGTGCGAGGTAGCGGCTATGCAGCTCCCCAACCCCTAGGGGGCGAACTGGCTAAACAAGCAGCCTCTCGCTTGCTGTACACGGCCCAGTCAGCCTCCGTGTGCACAAACTCAGCTTCTGCTCTGAACAAACGTTGCGGCCATTTTTTGCTCTCCTCCTGCTGTTTATTTAACCGGTCGCTAACTAGGTAACCAGCAGTGCTTGTTTTCTGAGTGGAACTCTGCTCGAATGGCTGTTGGACAGCACCGAGCTCCCTTCAGTCAGCTGGTTTTCGAGGCGGCGGGTGCGGGCCGCCGAGATGTCGGATGGACCGCAGCCTGGCGAGATAACCGAGCAAAGTTCATCAAGGTTACTAACCAGCTGGCTGACCAGCGCACGGCGCTCTGTTCTTTGTTCTGCATTCATTTGATCGGCCTTAGTGACAATACAGGTGGTTCACAAACAAGCGAACACTTTCAGAAATGTATTACTCCCCAGCTAAGCGCCATATTAATACGTAGCATTAATGAGCATTCATAAGATTAATAAAAAGCTGAGTTACTTATAAATTGCTTTAGACTATTTTCATATGACACGTAGCTTCCAAGTAATCGATTTATTAAAGTATTTGATTCTTTTTAGTCACCCTGTATATGTATGGAACCATACAAAAACTAGAATGTATATGAACACACATACAGTATATTTGTATGTCATTTTGCATTTAGATGTATACTTTCCAAAGAAGTTCATATACATTGCCCGGCCAAAAAAAAGGCACCACCTGGATTTAACTTAGCCTTATGATGTGGGATTGCTTCAGTTGGTCAGGTCTTGGTTCAGCAATATTATGTGCCCAAAAAATGAGGTGAGCTGACTACCTGAATATACCGAATGAGCAGGTTTTTCCAGCAAAAGATTTTTTCTTCACATTCCAAGACGGCAATGCCAGGATTCATGGGGCTCAAATTGTGAAAGAGTGCTTCATGAGACATCATTTTCACACATGGATCGGCCACCACGGAGTCCAGACCTTAACCCCATTGAGATTCTTTGGGATGTGCTGGAGAAGACTTTACACGGCGCTCCGACTCTCCCATCATCGATACGAGATCTTGGCAAAAAACGAATCTAACCCTGGATGGAAATAAATGTTGTGACGTTGCATAAGTTTATCGAAAGGATGCCACAGTGAACCAAAGCTAAAGGCGCTCCAAGAAAATATTAGAGTGTGTCACTTTGGCCGGGCAGTGTATTTGAGCTTTGGAAATTGTTAGGGGTTGAGAAAAGGACATTTTGAATTCAATTATTAAAATATTTCTTTTAATATAATTATAGCTGGTTTGCAAACATGGGCTCCTGCACGTGGTCGTCCGTCTGAGTGCAGCGTGTGCGCTGCCTAGTGGCCAAATGGCCACCTGCAGGCAGCAGTCACCCGCCTTGTATTATTGTTATTTTACTTGTGAGTATTTGCTGTTTTTTGTCGAAAGCGACAGGCAGTTTCGGCTGTAACTAATAATAAGCATCTATCCCATCAGTGCAACAATAGCGCCCCCATTTGGCGCCCTTGCACACACTGTAGGTCGGGGGGAGGTTGTGGGTGGAAAGATCTGGAAGGACCAAACTGGTGGCCATTTTGGGACACAGACAAACCTGCAGCTGACTGAAGGGTTTATGATGGAGGGAGAAGGGGGTGGCAGAGTTTCAGAGGCAGAACACCTCCTCCTGTCTGCACAGAAGATCCACCCGGTCGCGGGGAACCTGGGGCCTCCACCTGCACCGGGTAAAGCATCCTCAGCACCGCAGCCTTCTGGGAAATGGGACATTTGGCAGGTTGCGCTTCCACCTCGTGTGTGCACCCACAATCTGGAACCACAGAGATAAACAGACTTTGCAGGAAAACTATTGCATTTGTATCACAGCTTATTTGACAACAACGGCTGTCTACTCAGGAGCTCTGGACCGGTCGCATGTAGTGCTTGCAGTGGTGATGGAAGGCCCTCCTAGTGGTCTCTCCTGCCTCCCGCTGGGACGCACAGGTGATGTGCAAGACCCCTTATTTACACAGCTTTCGTGTCATTGACTTGGCGTGGCACTAAATGGTGTCCACATTCAATAATTCAATAATCCTTTCCTGAGGGCAAAATGTAAGAAAAATACCCCCACCCCACAGTGTAAATCATATCAGCGGGCAAAATACAATGAAATATATTAGAAATCAGTATAGAATCTACTCAGCAAATATTGTAACACTAAAAAAAAAAAAAATTATTTTAAAGTTATGCATGTGACAGAACCCCCGAAATAAATCTTGTCCAAATTTAGAGAGGATACAGATAATTCATGTGTATTTTCCAAGAAAACATTGCGCGTTTATTCTGACTTTATTTACAGTAACTTATTCTTCTGAGCTGCTGTGGAAAATTTAATATACAGACACTTTGAGGTGAATTTCACAGATAAAGATTTTCCTTATATTTACGTCCTTTACGTACGTATTAACGTACAAGGATTAGTGAAGATATATGCACCTTTATCACAAGCAAAAAAGTTCTAATGCTAAACCCAGTATCACCCTGGTAAAAACTGAACTAAAACTAGAAACACTTTACTGCATATTTACTACTGATATTGTGGTTAATGTAAGTGAACAAATGCGGTCGATGCAGATTTTGGCGAATTAAAGCCGCACGCGACCATGTTCAGCCCGGTGTTAATGTGGCCCCGGGCTAAAATGTCGCCTGACGTGGCAGATAACACTTATTGCAAAGATATTTAAATATCTCTTCCCATAATTTATATTAAAGCTGCGGGGCAATGAGGAAGTGAAAGAGTCGCTGTGCTGTAACTCCTGCTTTCCACACGCCTGGGACCCGACTGGCGTCCTGAATCCCAACACGGCTGGAGCTTTTCTCCGAACATCAGGCTTCTCCGGTCTTCTCCGAAGATCTCTGAAGGTGCCACCAGGCAACTACATTTGGCCATTTAATTTCCTATTGCTTGGGCCAATTCCTATTGCAATATAGAGCCTGAGCTCAGTAGATAAAGCCAAAAAAACACATTAAAAGAGCAAATTATTTATTCAGAAGGTTGATGCTTTCAAGCTTTCTTGCAGGTCGTGTGTTGTCTGCTGGCAGTAGGTGGCAGTAGGTAAATATTTTGTGTAAACTGTGTCTGTATTAAGCAAGGAGGTCTAACGCAAAGGCCGAGGGCTACGTGTGGCCTGTTGTTTTATGCGACGCTCACCCCATATAAGTATAACACAACAAAATATTTAATATTTTTAAGTTTAGCCCATTAACATCTGGAAAGTCACAGTGATTTTTCCATGTGTGGTCCACAGACCAGTTCACCATAAGGATTGTGGCCTTGTCACAGGCCTCTTCGGTGCATTTATTGCAAACAGCTTAACCAGAGCTTTTATCTGATGCCTTTGTGGTGATTTACCTGTAATTTACCACATTTGCAGATATTGCTCTTTGTTCTGGCACAGCTGGGACCAGTGTTGTGATGACCGTGTCTTGTAACACGCGTGCTAGACCACTAGATGTGCTCCCCTGACTGCAGTTCAGCAGCTCCAGTACCCAAGTATAACTGTAACATGTGGTAAAGTCCCATGCTGCTAGTGTCACACATAGCTGGGTGAGTGGGAGGCCAGACCACATGAATGGGGCCTTGTTTGTTTCAGAAGCTTCGTGACCTCCACCGTACCACGATCTTCAGTGGTTTGACTGCAGGATGGCTGTAGGTGGCAGTGGGTTAGACCCTCAGTCTGCATGTTTGATAGAGAGTGAAAACCTCATTTATTTTTTCCAGTACTGTTGAGGATCAACGTCATTATGTTATTCTCAATAAGTGTGCACATGTGCTGAACATGACCAAAATCTGAAACTACTTTCCTAATTTCTTCAAGGCTTTGCTTTCCACTGTGGGTGAGCAGAATAAGAATCCAGCTCCACTCACATGTAGCTTAAAACAGGCTTTTGTTTTATTCACAGCATCAAACTCTGAGATGCATAGCCAAAGTAGGGGTATGGCATTCTGACGTATAAATGCTGAAGAATGTGAAGTATTGACAGTTTCTCAGCAGGGAGAAGGGGAAGTTCTCTAGCAAATGATAGCCAAGAGCTGGCCTAGCTCTACCGTGGTAACTCAGTCCCTCCTCTCCCTGGCCTCCGGACACAAGATACTGGTTGGCCACTGTAGCTGTGATGGACGGCCCGTGTGCCGCCCCCCCTGCATTGCTGCCAAACTGGTGCTAGGTCTATTCCTGCGTCTCAAGAGACAGGTTTGGAATGTAGGCCGCAGCCGCCCGGTTATTAGGCCAGGCGATGATTTACTGCACAGCATAATGGCCCAATATTTCACCTGTTTCATCTGAGGCCCGAGTGACGCTTCAGTCATAAGACCGGCTGCTCGCCTTGTGTCTCCCCATTCGGTTTAATGCGCTGTTTGCTTTTGGAAATCCAAATCAGGCAACAGAGGCAGGTTTGGATCAGGATCCCGGACAACAAAGCTATTTTGGACAGTGGCCTGATAAATAATGTGCCATAAACAGTAAATGTGGTTGGAATTGCTGGGTCTCACATGGCATGAATTCTAAAAATAACCCTGGAGTTGTAGCGAAGGCGATAAATGTGGCAGCGTGTTGTGGAGTGCAGTCCAGGTCCAAGGCGCGTCGATCGGTCGAGGGGGCAGGGGTGTAGAATAGAGGCCCGCTGTGGAGGAATTGGTCCCAGATCACTTCTCACACCTCCCGTGGCTCCTTTCTCACCCCCTTATTAACCCACTGCCTTCTTCACCCTACCTGTCACATGCAGGAAATTATTTAGATCAAAACTCCTCCGGCACTGTTTCACCATCGCATTCTTATTCTTATCCAACCATATTTTTTTTTTGCCTTCTTATTTACTCACAGAATCACACACATATCATGCAGTCATATGCTTCAAACTGGAATCCAGAAATGAGTGCAAAACCTCCACACAACAGACCATCGGAGCAAAAGAAAATGAGGAAGTAATATTTGCCAAAATCTTTTGAGGGGAAATTATGATTTGGTTTTTTGCCGTTTCTATCATTACTTACACGGAGAATATTGTACGCGCACAGTACACACACGCGTGTGCATACTGTTAATAAACATACACGTCTCTGGGCAAACAAGTTGAGTTGCTTTGGAGAATATTGACAGGTCATGAAGCTGTAGACCCAGCTGGTTCCTAAAGCTGAAACAGAACCCTGGATGGCAGAATCACGGGTTGAAGTGGATTGGTACTCAGCAGCAAATAGTAGCGCTGCTTCTCTGTGTAGAACAGGCAGAACTTCCCATAATCCCCTCCGATTCTCCGTCTGAGTTGCTCTCCAAGTAAACTGAATGGGCACTAAGCCTCACAGCTACACATCATTACCCAGGGTGCACTAAGTTACGCCGCAAGTGGGCTTACACGCTCCTTTCCTACTGTTTGGCCATGGTTTATGTCCCTTTTATTACAGAAGTACTGCATATACACTGCCCGGCCAAAAAAAAAGTGACACACTAATATTTGGTTGGACAGCCTTTAGCTTTGATTCGCCGTGGCATCATTTCGATAAGCTTATGCAATGTCACAACATTTATTTCCATCCAGGGTTGTATTAATTTTTCGCCAAGATCTCGTATCGATGATGGGAGAGTCGGACTACTGTGTAAAGTCTTCCCCAGTTAAGGTCTGGACTCCGTGGTGGCCAATCCATGTGTAAAAATGATGTCTCTCTCAACAATTTGAGCCCCATGAATCCTGGCATTGTCATCTTGGAATATGAAGAAAAAATCCATTGATGGAAAAACCTGCTCATTCAGGACATTCAGGTAGTGAGCGGAGCTCATTTTTTGGGCACGTAATGTTGCTGAACCTAAACCTGACCAACTGAAGCAACCCCACATCATAACACTAAGTTCAATCCAGGTGGTCACTTTTCTTTGGCCGGTCAGCGTACATTGCATATCCTAGAATTTTTTTATCCAGTGCAAACGTTCAAGGTGTAGCTCTTAATAGTTTGCCTATAGCAATCGATACACATACCAACCTGTCAATAAGGGGGGTGTTTGCACCTCTTTTA
Source organism: Heterotis niloticus (assembly GCA_018136845.1). NCBI lineage: Eukaryota > Metazoa > Chordata > Actinopteri > Osteoglossiformes > Osteoglossidae > Heterotis > Heterotis niloticus. The sequence goes on from CM030888.1 coordinate 2,352,378, forward strand.
TTCCACATCCAGCACTGGGCTGAATCGAGCACTTGAACAAAGACGTCTGGTTTTCACCAGGCAGCTCTCCTCCAGCATGAGTGGTGGAGTTGTTGCCTCTGTGCGAAATGCCTTTTAAATTACACACAGTCTGCTGCTGTTTCTTTCTAACAGTTTTATAGACGGTTGTTGTCCAAGGTGTCGCTCTCATCTGCTGCTAAGTGAAGCATGTTGCTGCTGACGGGGGGTCTGGAGCCAGAGATCTGCTGGAGAGTGGAATCCTGGAGGCCGATCAACCTGTCATTCACCACCTTGAAGCAATAAAGGCACAGAAGGGCCTGGTGGGGCTTTGTGGCTTCTTGAGGATTTGACTCCGTTCTAAATATAAAGGCAGATTTGCAGAAGTGCAGCCAGCCGAGGTCTGATGCTCTGCAGATGTGATGAATGACTGAGATCCTCGTGGGACGCTGCTTAGCTCAGACCCCCCCGGTCATGTGCTCACAGTGCTGCTGCGGCTTCGTTCTGTTTTGTCGACCTGGAAATCTTTCGGAGCCCTGACTGGGACCAGTTTGGGAATGCAGTGCGCTTGGCCTTTGTTGTTGCACTTCTAAATATCATTTTACATAAATATGGGGAAGAAATCGCTGAACGCCTTTTTATTTTTATATTCCTTTTTGGGAAACTTAGTGATGACAATAAGCCATTATGAGAATAGGCCATAAACCATAAGCTATACAAACTAGACGCTGTTCAGTTGCTAATATTTCGGATGGCAGAGTAAGCTGCCCTTCCCATTTAGCACTGACTTGTTTACACGCTTCACAACATGGCTCGGGGAAGCTGATCTGTGCACACGGCTTGCAGTTTACACATTCTGCTAGGAGGCACCACCTTGCCTGTCCTCCTGATCACAGTATGTTCCCAACACCACCCAAAAATGTCCCTGTTGCACAACTGGACCAGAACTCTGTCCAAAGACAGACTGCTTTCCCACATGGTGTTGCTCCGTGTGTGAACAGAGCGTGTTTGCACATTTAGAGACCCGCTGCTGCACCAGGTGTGTGGTATCTGCGTGCAACCGGGCCCTTGTTCAATAATCCAGTGGACAGCCTCATCCTCCACAGTCTCACCAACACAATGAGTCTTGTTGTAGGATCCTTTTGTGAGGCAGTGGATGTCAGCCTTATTGACCCCAGGCTGGGGCGCTATGGCCGCTATGGTGTACGCATACATGGCTCCTGTACCACCCACAGCATCTTTTACTTCCAGGAAGAGAGCGAATCAGAGACTCCAATGTCAAGTTAATACAATCTGACCATGACAGTCAGTCCAAATAAAACACTCCAGCTTGAGGTTTTGTAACACGGTGCTGCGTCTATTACAAAGGGTCGAAAGTGTCAGTGCAATATGAATGTAAGTGAAATAAAGCGCAATAAGAGTAACAGACATTCTTCCTCATTCTCGATCAGTTTATCGTTCCTTTTTGGTTTCTTCACTGTTCGCTTTTTTGAACCTCCGTTTAGAAATCCGTGACGTTTGTGCCAGAGCTCGTGTTTAAGACAGCGCCTATTTGGTATTAAAAATAAAATGTGTGTATAATGCTGGGACTGTCTGTTAAAAATCAGAGTTGCAGTACTCATTTGAAGCACAGATTTGGAAAATGATGAAATCTGAGAATGAGAATTTTCTGCAGAATCTATGTCACGACCGAAAAGGTAGACGAGACAGAGACATTTTTTAGTTACCGTCTTTCTAAAATCGTGTAAGCATATGAAAATTATTTGGGTGCTACTTAAAGGCGTGGGGGTGATGCTTTCCAGCGCAGGGTCCCACTGCCAGCACTGCGATGGTTTGGCAGGCAGAGTGCTGATTCGGCAGCCGAAGCTCTTAAAGAGCTCGCGGTCCACTGGCGGCCTGCTCTCCCCAGAGCTCTACACACTCAGTGCTGCACGCTTTAACAGACATTCAAAGACCTTCTTTAAAGTTTTTTTTAAATCTTACTCTGTTAAAATGTAACAAATTCATGTTTTATTTATCCTGTTATTCTTTTTGCAAGACTTGGCCACAGTAACCTATCATAAATCATTTTTGCAACATACAGTGCATAATGTAATAGAAACAAACAAATAGGAAGGATTTTAGGTGAAACTGGAAAATGTAGAATTAAAACAGCAGCAGGTGGCGTAGCAGTTAGAGCTGCTGCTCATTTGGGGCTCAAGTCTGAATATCACCTCCTGCTGTAGGGTCCTTCATTGAGATATTAACTCTGAATCGGTACTGTAAAACTTACTCTGCTGCGTAAATGGGTGAATCAGTTTACGCTGCATGGAAGAAAAGTGATGGCCAAAGGAATAAATGCAGAAGCTGTCAGCCAGGCCTGCCCCATACTCCCAAAAATGAAGACTTTTGAGTAACGTGCTGAGGGATGATAGAACGATTTACAGAATTTACCAGTAATGTATTTCTTTGTTAACTGTCAGTATTAAACTTCTACTTAATACACATAAAATAAGATCTGTGTGTCTCATGAAACATTTCTGTTGCGTGGGTGTGGAATGGAGGCAGGATTCCAACTGAGCAATTCATGTGACCGAGAGGACCGTAATCTGAGGACGGCAGCTTCTGTGTGGCAAAATGCAATCTTTTTGCAGTGAAAACTCAATGGCAAGTAGTTGGGAGCGAGTAGCAACAGGAAGGTGGGGGGTGGCAGACGTTTCATGGAGAAGCTGCAGATCTGCACGGTGGGAGAGACTGGCGAAGACATCTGCTTACTCCCCCACGATGAGTATTGAATTCCGAGTGCCGGCAGAACAATGGACATTAAAACGATGATGTCACCCATCGGTTGGCTGAAAGTCGCCCCTCTGGGACACGGCACACTTTGCAGCAGCTTAGGGCTCCTTTAACGCTTCCTTCGCTTTGCTTCACCCACATGATACACAGTGTTGAGACCTGTACATCACTACATTCTATGGCACTTTGGGAATTACGGGAAGTTAAACATTGATAGCGAGATGAGTGGCACAGCAAGGGGTTTGTAATCGACAGCAGGTGGCGTAGTGGTTACAGCTGCAGCCTTGCAGTTGAAGGACCCATTTTCGAATCTGACCTTGTGCTGTAGTGCCCTGGATCAAAGTACAGATGGTCCCCGAGTTACGATGGTCCGATGTTTACGATTTTTCAATGTTACGATGATGTGATAGCAATGCACGTTCAGTAGAAACCAGAAACTGTACTTTGAATTTTGAATTTAGATTTTATTCCCGGGCAAGCAATATGCGGTACGATACTCTATTGTGACGCTGGGCAGTGGCAGCAATCCATATTTCTCAGTCTGCCACGCGGTCGCTAGTGTACACAATCGATACTCTACAGCGTTCTGTGTCGGCAGCGTTTTTTTGGATGCCCCCCCCCCCCCGTATCTCCATTTTGTTTTGTGCATCCATCATGTCTACAAAATGCCCACCTGTGTCTCCTGCTACTACTGAGAAGAAGAAGAGGGAGGCAATTTCTCTTGAGGAAAAGCTTAAGATAACTGCCCAGCATCTTGTGAAATGTCTGTAATAACTTTTAAGGTACTCTAGGCTAGGCTAGGCTAGACTATGATGTTTGGTAGGTGTTATGACGTGGGTTGGTGGAAGCATTCACGAGACAACAGGGTAATAAGTTTAAGTGCGTTGCTGGTAGCCGGGAGCTGGTGCTATACGTTAGTGATTGGTAGTAAACAAACATGGAAGATGCCACATTTCAAAATAAACAAAATAGAAGGTCTTAGCAAGACAGAGGTTTCAGAAGAGTTCCCAAGGGAGACTGAGGACCGACAGGAAGTCCAGGTAGGAACTAAACCCTGTCTGAGGTTGGTTCTTACGCCTATCAAACAGTCGATTGGGGCGGAGAGACCGCCTATGTCGCGTTGCTGAAGCAGCCACAGGCATGACAGTAGGTTAGGTGTACTAAATGCATTTTTGACTTCTGATATTTTCAGCTTATGATGGGTTTACCGGAACGTAACCCCATTTTAAGACAGAGACCATCCGTACTTTACCCTGAACCAATACAGTAAAAATTACCCTGCTGTATAAATGTGTAAATCAAATCACTTTGTAGAAATACGTTAGCTAAATAAACAAATTATAATGAATTGTGCACAAATCCATTTCTCTAGTTTTAGAAACTATATTTTAAATCAGATTTTGCCCCAGAATGTGTCTGAAGGTTTTTTGCTTTATTCCCTGCCATTTGGCATCTATTTTGATACTAGCACTGTACTGTGTTTTTTTGCAGGGTGTCTGCAGAAATTTGCCGTTGGAGCACATTGGTTGCATCGAATGGACCTGTTTAGTCAGCCAATGGTGAAAAATACAGTGGAAAATGTGCCAGAAACAGAACCATCAGAGGGTCCAGATGACTGTTATACTGAAATAGCCCACTTTGTTTAGGAAACTGATGCCTGCTACTGCAATGCTTTTCAGACCTCAATACCCAGTGACCCTTTGCAGTCACACTTGTGAAATTCTCAATTTATTTGATCCGTTATCACAAATGCAAGAAAATAAATATTTTCCTTTGTATGTTTACTGTATCTCCTGCTTTCCTATAATGCAATGTACAATGTGAGCATTTACACATTCAAACAGCATGCATTTTTACTGTATCAGTTGAGCGTGAGTACCTTGATCCTAACAGCAAGAGCAAAGGTTTAAACAGTTTTTTAGTCGCAAGGTGATGCGTCCACTACTGCTCCACCTGCTGCCCTGGTGATACGGAATCTTTTCTGGATGGATCAGTCCCTTTACTACCTGTACATCCTATTGAATAACTGAACCTTTCTAAACATCACTCTGTTATGATAAATGAGAAACCATTTTTTTTAACTGTTGTAGATACTCTGCAAACAACAAAAACATAAGCTTTTAGCTGTAATAAGTGGATGAATGTATTGTGATTCAAAAAGTCTAAAGCAATTTTTAAAGAACTGAAAAAAGGTAAAGGTGTCAATTTCATGCTCATATGATAGCGTGGAAGTTTCCAGTTTATAGTGGTAAATATATTTTTGTTTACTGCAGCATTGCATGGCTTACAGTGAACTTGGCAATGTAAGCTTAGCGATGAGGTACATTTACTCTGCTCCACATGCCCAGGTTACAGCAGTAGGCCTAGGCTGATCCTGTGCCCAAACAAACTCCAAACTTCCTGGAATGAAACGTGAACGTGGGTCACGGCAAAAACTTGTGCATCTGCTGCCCTGTGACCTGCTAGTGGATCGCTGACCCTAGGAAATGTAAGTGGGTTGGGTGCGGTAAACAGACGCAGGCAGGGATTTGCTTTCAGCAGCCCCCCGTGACCAAAATGTTAGGAAGCACGTGTGTGCGGGGTGATGCCTGGGTCTGCATGACTGCCTCTGTGTGTGTGTGTGTGTGTGTGTGTGTGTGTGTGTGTGTGTGTGTGTGTGTGTGAGCATGCAGGACAGCCACGAATGAATTTTTCTTCATTGTCCTGATATCAATCAATAAAATGGAGACCATAAACATTAATACACACATTTTCCCCTCATATTAAAATAGTAACGGTGGCGTCATTTTTATAGCAAACTGTCTATATGGGATAATAGAAAATCATCCGGGAACTTACATTTGTAGTTTTACTCTAGTGAATAAATGGGTTTTATTAAAGGGCATTGAGACATCTTGTGGAATTTGCCGTTCCTTCATGTAGTACCAGCTTTACACTTATGGACCGTATTATTCCAGATAATGTTGAAGTTCTGTCAGGCTGGGTGGAGGTTTGCTGTGGGTGAAACTGTTCCTCAACCCTCAGGTTTTTAACTTGCCCAGAAAAATCATTCACATTTTGCTGGAATCATTTGACCAAATCAGTCATTTTTTAAACCAAACGACAGAATTTGTTTGATGTTACTTGTCCTTTTCGAGAAGGAAGTGAAACATCAGTAGATCCTTGTTTCCTTTTGCTGGCTAGACTGGTGGGGCATTGCAATTATAACTTATTTATTTATGCAGTTCACTTTCCAAAGGTGAGATTTGTACACCGAGCTACTGAGAATGACTCACCCATTTAGGCCAGGGTGTTTTTTACTGCATCCATGTGGCGTAGATGCCTTCATAAAGGGTAGTACAGCAGTTATTAAGTGGAAGGTGACAGCTCTGATCACTTCGCCACCTGCTGGCCCCTGTTGACACAGATAGTCTCCCAACTTTGGCCACCAAGCTCGGCCATTTTGGTGTCCCCCTCCCACCGGCAGAACCTTGTGACCCTCCCGCTCGGTTGGACAGCTGACCTGGGTCCAGCCGATGCCAGATTCTTTCCATAATGGTGGACTTGACTGTTCTCCAGCAGAAATCTGATGCCGTGCATAAAATTTTTCATGAAAACTGGTTATGCCTGATTGTGACATTGTGCTTCATGATATGAAGTTATCTTGATCTAAAACAATGCTGTGGAGAAGGCTGCAAATCTGTTTCTTGCAGTCCTATCAATATTTTCAGGGTTGCCTCTGAATTAGTAGTAGGAAAAAAAAGTAACTACAAGTCATATATTAGAATAAAAACGCATTCAGGTTGACTTAAAATAAAGAAAAACAGCCATTTTCACATGTCAACATGCAGTATAGTAAAAATGGCCCTGCTGTACAGTATGAATTGGTAAATTGATGTAAGTAGCTTATTGCAAGCCTGACATTATGAGTTGTGTTGGAGAAAAGCATCAGATAAATGAATAAATAATAATAAGTAATAATAACTGGCGACTTGTTGGGAATTTACTGACCAGCAAACCAATGTTCACTATGTCCCCTATAAACATACTCATCTCTGCCAGGGGTTTAAATTGGCTGCAAGGTCACATTACAGATGTCCCCAGATCGGGCCGATCCCGGTCTGCGATGCCAGGTTCACTGACCGCTGCACAGATTATGTAACAGCTGGGAGTGACCTCTAATAACTGTGGAGCTGCAACAATAGGATGCTGCTTGGCGTCACCCTCGGGGGGTGGGGTGGGGCTATGTCGTAATTTGGCGCGAATGGCGCTTTAGATGTCATGGACCCTCTGCAAGCTAGAGCCAGGACATCATTTCCACACAGAGAACATGTTGACATCTGACAGCCGCCATGATGGTGCTTTTTCAAAAGTCTTGGCTGCACACACTGCACTACACATACCTGTTCTCAGTGCCTTTTTACTTCTTTATTATTACTGCTCACTCCCATTGGCCACTTGTCCTTGTCAGGGTCTCAAAGTCCAGAGCCCATCCTGGAATCGCTGGTCACCAGGGATGCGGCCAGGATGGGACCCCAGTGCATTGAAGGCATCATCGTGTGTTTATGTGAGTGTTTTCTACTAAATAACTTACAGTTCAAGGTTTGTACTCTGAGCTACTTACACTGATTTACCCATTTAAATAGAAGGGCAATTTTTACTTCATTATTTCAGGGTAAGTACCTTGATCGAGGGGAGTATGGCAGGAGGTGGGGTTTAAACCCACCTCTTTCTAGGGCAAGATAATGGCACTAACCACTACCCTGTCTCAATGTAAATCTGCAACCCATTTTTTGGTTTTTCCCGCTGACCGTCTGTTGTGATTTGTAAAGGAGCAAGCGCTGAGCATGGTGAGTTACCATGATTTGCTGCCACCGGACAAGGTGCTCACAGAGGTGGCTGATGGTAAATATTTCCCCACACCTCAGGAGTGCGCCTTCCCCTTCAGGTCTGAAAGGAACCAGCTTCCACTTTAAGGAACTGTTTACAGAGTCTTGGCTCCACTGTCTGCGCACAAAATCCCTGGGAGTCCTTGACTCAGGTGATCTGCACAGGAGCACTCTGGTGGGGTGATGACCCGAGGGCTCGACTGTTCAGTCAGTAAGACGGTCAGTAAGATGTTCCTCCAACAGGGTGGGGCAAAGCTCCTCGCTGTCTTGCGCTCATTCACTCATCTTCTGTCATGTCTTTGAGATGGCTGTCTTTTTCTGTGTCTGCCCAAACATAGCATGATTCTGCATTACTCCTTCAGAGCCAGTTGTCATCGTTTCAAATGCCAAAAGTGACTTTTTTAAGAATGTTCTGATGGAATTATGACAGCATGCGAGTGTCTGAATTTCTCTCTATTGATATAATTATTTTTTAGCTTCTTCTTATCTGTTTTTATTATTATTTATTTAACTGATACTGTTATGTAGAGACTGAAGGAGATCCTGCTCAAAGGTCTTGCTGAAATGAGCTTCTGTAGATGTTTCCTATAGCACAAATGAGGCGGCAGGAACATCTGCGTTTTTGGGGAGAGGATAAATTTAATGTACAATAATGTGGGGTAATGTTTGAGAAAAGCTACAGTAGCTGGCAATAATTTGCCACTGAACTCCAACAGAGACAAATGTATGGAAGATATAGGGTATTTAAATGAAAAAACTTTACTGTTTTGTAGCCAGAACACCTCTGTCATGAAGAAGTGCATTTTTGCAACACTGAATGGGAAATGTTTTCTTTCCTGCCACCATAGCGCCTGGCCATCACCGCGTCTCTATTAACAGCGCTCTCGTGTTGTTTTGCTCCACTTGTTTACGTGGCAGGACTGAAAGGCGGCTTTGTGTGGCGGACAACCGGGTCCATGTCAGCAACTGTCCCTCCTCAGAGAGGCCACACCCCCCTTCCCAAAGTAAACTGGGGACAGGTGACGAATGGGTGACCAAACAGGGGGACAAGGGGACCGTACCATGTTACACCTCTTTACTGGCACTGCTCCACCCAGGATAGTCACGGAGGCCTTTTTGTTTAAACCGGTTGCCCTGGCGAGGCTTATGCTTCACACTGAAGTACTGTATTCACAGGGTTGCAAGTTTCCAAAAAGTAAACCTGAATTTTGTCAATTTTTTTTTTCATATTTTAGTGAAATGGCAGACCCTTTCCATCATCCCTTGCTGTGTAGTGTTTATGCCATGTTAGCCATCTGACCATTTTAGAGTACAAGCCAACTTGTATTGACCACAGTTTAGTAACTGAGGGGGTTGTGTGTGTTTCTCCACCTTCAGTGTCTTCTCGAATCCCTATTATGTGCAGCACAAGCGAAAGTTTCTACTCTAACTTTGGTTCCTCAAGTCATCCATCATCACTACATCAGGCCCTGCAACAGAGCTTCCGTTGCACTACAGGATCAGGCAGCTTGCAGAGAAGCACATGGAGTCGTTGCAACATATTTACTGCGAGTTGGTTGAGCCTCCTACAGAGCAGGGCAGTTTGACTCAGCAGGCCACATCCAGCCCAAGTGTAGGAGGGACATCGATAAGAATCAAGGACACCAAAAGCAACAGCACATGGACCTTATGGACTCCAACAGCACACAAAGTGACTCCGTTGTATTCAAGACTTTCCAGGGACATTGAAACTGAATAGCTGCAGTTGAGAGATTGAGGTGTCAAGTGACATTTAGGATGACTGCTGGTTACACACTTACAGCCAAGTTGACGCAAACACAGCCATTTAAAAACATTTTATTGTCAAATAGACAAGAATTCACTCTTCCTATAACAGGAATTCATAAGAAATCTTTCGGTTGCTGGTAAACAGCATTGCAGCCATTTACTCCCAAAAGGCAGAGATCACCCATCGTGGCCAAGTACAAAAGTAACAAACACCTCAGATGTACACTGAATGCTAGTAGTGCAACAAAGTGGCGGGGGGGGGGGGGGAGAGTCTTGATTCTTTACACAGCTCATGTAAAGGCACCTTCTGGAAGCTGCTGCATCAACACCTGGAAATGAGCAGCATGGTTACATTCAATACATGATATCCCCGAAACTGGTTGGATCGCAGCTTTAAAACGTGAACAGATTGCCTGAACCATAAACACATTAAAAGTACAAAGACAGCAATGTACCTGGCTGGTAAATCACAATTTAGACCAGTTTATGCAACAAAAAAAGAGCATAAGTTAAAACATCTGAAGTGTGAGCTGGTGGAATTCTTAAGACACCATGAAGTAGCCTGGCTAGTTACTACATTTCACTTATTACACCATAATCTAGTGAAAATTTTGATTTAAGTCATGCCATCAGATGGCTGCTACTGACTGGGGCACAAAGTGGACCACCTGACACCTTCATTGCTGAAACACCATCTGGCAAGGGCTGAATCACATGGCAAGTTTCACAAACAGTACAAAAAGGACAAGATTCCAGAGCGATCTTTACATTCAAAAACTAGAAGTGCATTGTGTCTCCCCCTCCCCAAACCATATATAGTTCAGTACTCTACTACGGTACCAGCTGAGGAGGAGTACAGTTTCTTTTTAATAAGCCGGAAGCCCGGGCTGAGCTTGAGCGCATGTCGAAAGCCAGGCGTGAAGCAGGCCCCTATGAGGAAGAAGTCCCGCAGGCTGGGCCAGGCACTGCCATCCTGCTTGAAGACCAGTGTGAGCTCGAAGGTGGGCACCACGCTAGCATCATACACAATGCGGTCCAGCTTTTTGCAGGCGTTCTCCACCTCAAGATTCACATAGAGAACGCAGCCACGCAGGCCACAGGGTTCCCCTGACGACAGCCGCAGGACATCCCGGGCTATACGGCGCATGAGCTTCTCCGGCACCAGCACCTCCGAGCAGTGCAGCTTGGTCTTTTTGGCACGTGACAGGCAATTCTCAAACATCTTGGCCAACTGCCGGCAGGCAGAGTCCTCCAGGATGCTGCCATTCAGATTTGGCTCTGCCAGACAGTGGTCCCAGTAGTCCAGCTCTGAAAGGAGGAACCAAAACATTTCAGGGGGGGTCAGTCCACATTCAGCAGTGGGTAGTACTGGTGCTTCAGGGCCTGGACTATAGGATTAAATGAAGCTTTGGGTTAGGGTTTCCACCCCAACACCAAAGGTGTGTTAAAGATGGCCAAGGTAAACCAGTTCCTTACCACAAAAAAAAAATCATGCTAGGGGTCACCACGAGTCAAATCACACTTGGCACCATAGCCCCTGCCTCCTCTTCCTAACTCAGAAAAGCTCATTTTTCGGATGCAGGTAAGCTGGATGCGCGGTCATACAAAATTTCCCGAAATGTAGGAGTGATGCACAAAGCCGCTTCTAAAGCAATCGAAAGAATTTTTAAGAGCTTATAATAATTTAACTTCCTATAACTAAACGCTATGGCCATGCATTTAGTCCCCCCCCCCGCTGCCTCCTTGCCGGACGCTGATGGGGGGCAAAGGATGACTTCACCATCACCGCCCCCCACCCGCGCGCGCTGCACCCGCGTAAACAAGCGGCGCGCGCAGCCCAGCCCTCGCGGGCAGCCGTGCTCAGAGGCGCAGCTCACCGTCGTCCACGCTGTAGCGCTGCTCGAACCCGCGGTCCATCCCCAGCTCCGAGATGGACTCGGCGGTGCTCTTACTCTTCAGAGTGCTGGTTGCAACCATGACCGCAGCTGCACACGAACACAGAAACACTCGTTTGTTGCTGAAGAACCGAGCCGTCAATCGCACCGAAAGTCATTCGCATAGCACTGACAGTGAGGGGAAATGTATATACATATATAAACAGCGCTTCTTACCTTAATGATACGAAGTTAAATTAAGTTTAGCGTCAAGTTTCTTGCGAGACAAAAACCTGACACAGATTCGGACCCACACCACACGCACACCCCTTTCTCACATTCACTCATACAGGCTGGAGCTCACGCCAAAGCTTGCGGGGCTTTTATAGCAGCAGCAACCAATCAGAGGAGGCTTTACATTCTGGAAATTACTACAGTCCCCAAGCAACGCTCCTGTGACTGCTGCCCGTGAGTTGGGGGGGGGGGGCGCTGATGATTTAAGGGCTGCGATTGGCTGGTGGCAAAACGCGAAGAGGCCAATCGCTGAAAGGCGGAGTGCTGTTGCTGCCTGCGCACTGCGAGGCGAGTGATCGCGCGTTCCTCGCAGACCGTGGTTCAGGTACAACGTCACAAAAACAACAAAGTTTAACTACTTTTTCCATGATGAAACATTCTACTGTAACTCCTATAAACTATCGCTTTCGGTATGTTCCTACACTATAACTTTTTAAAATTCCATTATCTAAATGTTATGTCTAATTTGTTAGACAACTTCGAGTTCAGACTTCTGAAGTGCGTGAATATAAGCCAAAATGTCTGACTACAGTTATTAGAAAATGCTCATTTGTCACTCCCCAGGTAAATGTTTTGTGTTACACACGTTGCTACTTAATGTTTAAACGCGCAAATGTACGTCAGTGTGACCCACACTTTTAAAAGTAGCTTTTCGCCTGTGTCTCCAAAGCAACATAGCAATGTGAGGCTTGAATGCGGATTTTCACGATGAATTGCCATTGTAATCCTCTGTGTAACTTGCACTCTGTCAATTCGGGGTAAGTGCCTTGGTCAAGGGTACAACAACAGCTGAGGGATTTCCTCCTGGGTACTTCAGTTCCAAGTAAAGACTCTAACCACTGCGCCACCTGCTGCCTCCTAGTGGAGCGTGACTTGTGCACATTTTGCATGGTTTGCTGTCGAAGTCTTAGATTGCCGTTGTTTCTCTGAAAGAAGAGAACACCCTCTGACCAGCATTTTATGTTCAGCTTCAAAACTTTCCTGTATGTGTTTTTAAAATTGTTCACGGCGCAGTTTCTGCAATACAGTGAGACTGTTGGTAATACTGGACTTAAATAGTTGTGTCAGCAGCAGGAACCAAAACAAATTTCACACTATTTGTGTGTATGGAGTTCACATTCGAGCAATCATGTTGCGACACAAATAGACTCAAATTTATTCCGATTTATTTCTTGTATACAGGCAAATGTCGGAACAAACCTTTACGTTATTTGTTCAAATTACAAATATAATTTTTTTTTTTGGAATTTCTTATGCTTGGAGCCAAAAAACAGATGTGACACGTCTGCAACATTCACTCTGCAGCAATTGCATAACTTTATGCTGCAACAATTTCAGAAAGAAACTCATATTTCTAATTATTTTATTGTTTATATTTGCACCTGCAGACAAATTATGTGTTGTGTCCAATGACTCACATACCTTTTAAAAATCTTGGCTGTTTACCAAGTAGAAATTTTAGGGCATTAACAGTGATGGAAAGCCATTTTTATATTGGATGTTTTGTGGTTTTGGCTACAGCTGTTTGTCCTTCAAGCTGTGGGCACTGTGAAGCAAATGGATGCTGTGTGCATTTTATTGGTGTCACAGTTGGCTGCCTTTCACCTGTTTTTGGGGATGTATACTGTGGCACGTTTTCAGTAAAAAAAAAAAAAAAAGAAAAGTTGTTAGTTAAGTCCAATATTTGATGAAAATTATTGTTTTCAAATGACCCATGTGCATATTTTAATGAAACATGAGGCTCTGATTTTGTAATGTTGTGTTTCTCACAGGCCAGCAACTGACTCTTTGCCCACTAAAGATTATTGCGAATTATTATTTTCACTGCCAGGGCTTAGTCTTGCATTCCATACTTAGACTATACCTTTACTGTGCAGAAATATTTGTCTTTATTTATTCTTATTCATTCTAAATAATACCACAGTTCATCACAATATAGATTATACAAAAATATGTTATTTTTCGTTGTGGTATTGTATCACCCCGATAAGAAGAACACATTGTAAAAGTAAACTGAATATTATTTAGAGTCCTGACACATACGTAAATGTTGAGATTTCAGTTCTAAACTCATGGTTCTAATAGAATTCATAATTGAGGGTCGAGTCATGTAACCGGTCATGCAGCTGAACACTATTTGGGCATCTTTGCAACAAGCAAAATAACATAAATTATGTTTCGCAATGGTCACACTGAAATCGAAGCTAAATCTGGCAGTGTTAATGGAAGTGTGGTCTTACAGATGACTGTAAGCTTAGCCAAGTTTTTTTTAACTTCCTTATAAAGAATTCAGAGTTCCAGGTGGTTTTACGTCTAGCGGTGAGGTCAGGATTGAAAGTAGCTCCCCTGTATTGGTATCATAACAGTGAAAATTAGGTTCTTCCCTCTCCTTAAGGGATTCTGATCTTTTTCATGATGTGAAACTTCAAAATAAGTTGACAAGTAACATTTCCTGTAGATTCCTACCTACTACAGTAAATGTAAAGAATAGTGTATGAACACACTGCATTTGGTGGTTTCCCCTTCAAAAGTATCAAAAACTGACCAAAACTACTGAAAGCAATTGACAAGTAGGACCCCATCTGATGCTGAATTTAGTAAGTGTGCAGGCAATGTAGTTATATTATACGAACTGTTATTTTTTTATCTTGTCTGTACATTTTGGATGGGCAGATCACAGACTTTGAGTGAGTCCTGCTGAAGCTGTTTGAGTCTCAAATGGGATCCATGATTTTTCAGAATTCATACTTGCACAAAATGCTGTCAGGCCCTTGATTTGTAAGACAATTTCTGGCAGTCTCGGAACAGAGGTTAGGTTAGGAATCCTTAAAAGGTTCAAACTGAGTCAGCACGGGTAAATTATTAATGTGGGCTATAATCCAAAAGTCAGGGCAGTAACATGGTAGTTTTGTGAATGTTGATCACTGACTTACAGGATACCTTAAAAATATAATACGTGTTTGCAAATGGATCGACTTCCTTTTTCTTATTGTAAATTGTTCTTATTTCATTCATTATCAGTAACAGCTTTTCCACTGCAGGCTCACCATAGTCTGGAACCTGTCCCAGAAGCGCAGAGCAAGAGGCAGGATCCACCCTAGACAGAACACCAGTTTACCGGACTCTGTGGTGTGAATGAATGTAAGCAATATAGCATCCCTTTAGGAGTTGTATCTAAAACTTGTTCACTTGAGTGAGAGAGAAAGAGCAGCTGTGTTTCATCTTGTACTGCACTGATTCAGGTGTGGACTGCTTTGCTTTAGAAAAGGCCTTCCCAAAAGGTTTAAATGTAGTTCAAGGTGAAGACTAACAAAACTATGCTTTGTCCAATTGCTGCAATTAAGTGTTGTTAAAAAGTTTTAAAGAGCCCCAGGAAAAGGTTCCTTTTTTTTTTTTTTTTTTAAATTTTATTTTTTAAATGAACTCTTTATGTGCAGCAATGAACCTGGTTCACCAAATTAAGACATCTGAGGTTTCACCCACTGTCTGGACTACTGGGAGCTCTCAGGCTTCAGCTCAACTGTACTTGCATGGCAGCCAGTGATTGATGCGGTACTCTTTCATGGGGATAAGTTTTGGAGCCGACATGATACCATACACCTGTGGTTCTAGAGCAGCCATAGTTTACTGGTTGTCATAGAGGAAACCAAAGGTCATCTGGCACCACGGATGCCGCTGGCGGAGGAACACGTGAATGTGCCTCCAAGTGCTGCTCTCAACACCATGCTGCAGAGCAGCAAGAGTTTCCAAAGCTCTGTTAAACAGTTTGAAGGGTTAACTTTACCATTCAGCCACTGGAGAACGTTTCTGGTACAGGACCCTTGTCTCATTCTTTTGTTGCTAAGATGTCCCATGTCCCCAGCACGTGTGTGTCTGTAAGTCCTGCATGCATAGCTACGACAACAGAAATGTGCATAGTAACTTGCAGCGTGTAGCATGACAAAAGCAGTGCCTTCAGCAGAAACACATGAGAGCTGTCCTTTCGGTGTCATCATTTTCACTCCTGCGGCTGTTTTTCAAGTAACCCTACACTTCAGTATTTCAAACAGAACCTCACAGGAGCCAAATCCGCTCACCCCACAAACCTCCTGAGCAAGGAGCTGGAGATCTCTTCCCCAGGCTCAGCACATAGAACAAATAGGATATCGTCCCAGAATGCAACTTGTTAGTGCCAGGGTAGTGTATGTGAGTCTCGAACTCAGGGCGACAGCTGATGTTTGGATATTTGGCACCAACAGGACTCGTGGGCAGCGTTCCCACAGCAACGCTTTAATGGAAGTTTACTGTGGGCAGAACAGTTGTGAGAAAACCTGAACATTAGGAAGGCTGCGGGACAGCCTTGGGGTTCGAATGCATCTGCTAGAAAGGTGCTATGGAGAAGGGAGGTTTATTCAGCTGGAAATGTTCCTCCAGGACATGAAGCAAATAGAAACATTGACAGAGACTGCACAGTTTGCGTTTTTCCTGAGCAACATCGCAATGCAAGATCTCTGCAGGACATTAGTTATGGTGATAACTAACTGCATATGTTTCAGCAAAACTGTACTATTTCAGAATTTTGCAGGGCATTTTGCTGCCCTTTTTTGAATTTTTTACTTTTCTCCAACTCCCGCTGAAATTTGATATTTCTGTTTACATTTTGAATGACTTTCAATTTTGTATATTTGTATGCATTCTGGTTCATTTCTTCCTGCTTCAAGGGCAACATGTTTGTGGAACACAGCTGTAATTGTGGGTCAGGCATGTTGCCGTGTGCATCCCAGATACTTCCACATACGTGAGCCTTGCTATCCCGGCTATTCAGGGTATTTATAGCAATAGGAGTTTCAGGTTATGTATCAGGTACTCAAAAGACATTTTCTACAGCAAATGACAACTCATTTTTTAGAGTGTGTTTAGTAGTTATTTTCTGCAATTTACTTCACATTATAAATAGTTAATGTAATTTTGTTATTGTGCAAGCATATAGGATAGGGGACAGTGGGCAGCAGAAGCTTCTTGGGATTGAATCAGTGGTTCTGCTCAAGTACCTCAATCAAGGAACTCTGCATCAACTCATAGTAAAGTTGCTATATAAATGGGTAAATAATTGTCCAGTTGTTTATCTGACATTGTATTAAGATAAGTAACAAATTAAGATTAGTAAAAATAAACCAAATGCTCCATTTCATTTAAAAAAGGCTTTACATCAGTATATATTCCAAATTGCCAAAATGTAACTTTTGTGCATACTGTGTCACAACTTATGAGCATAGTTCGGAAATGTAAGGCACTTTTGCAATTGCATTTGTTGTAAAGAACTTTCCTTTTATAGAAAACAGCTATGTAGAAGGAAGTGGTGTGGCTGTGAGGAGCAATGATACAACTTACTGTGTCTCTATCTTATGACCTTTCACTGTGCTGACATCTTTTTGCCACAAGACCACAGCAAATGTCCATCTGCCTTTCCTTCATGACATTTGAGCTCTCCAACCTAGACACAAGGGAGCAGAGGCATGATCAGCAGTTGTCCAATGTAAAGTACCGCTCTAAGAAACATGACCAGAGAAGACACATGGTGCACATGGACAGGGTCGCATTCGTGGTGACCTGCAACATGCCAGACAATAACGCCTGAGAGGAGCTAGCAGCTGGGTTAGTGTGACGTTCAGGAGTTTGGAGGCAAAAGTGCTGATCTTGAAGCCTGTTCTTAAATATGTAGATCTCAGTTCAAGCCTTCAAGATAAGACATTCCAAGACATTGTAATATTAAGCAGTTCAGTTGCATTGAGGAGCATAAATTGAACACTTGCAATGCATTTTCTAATAAATTCCCTCGTGAGCCCTTTCAGTTGAGATGATCTTTATTGTCATTATGTAAATATAACAAAATTCAGTTTGTGCAACACTGCAATGGTCTGGCATTCCATCCAGGGTATAGTTCTAGTCATTTAATTCAGGATAGGCTCCAGTTGGCTGCAGCCCTGACCGGGATAAAGCAAACCAGAGATTTTAAAATCGGTTCTGTTTAATAGTTCTGAAACAATAAGAAATGTGAGAATATTAATTAAATTATTAAAGAAATTATACAACTGATATAATTACATCTATTTTACTCCTTTTGTGTGACAGGTCTGACCATAGGAGGACTATAACTTCCAGGCTGCGTGGCTCCACAGAGATTTTATATATGCTTTTTACAAAGACGACAAAATCCACTCCACATTGGGGGTGAGTGTGTGCATGCGTACATATGGAGTATGGATATGGAGTACAAAAAATATGGATATGGACACACAGATCATCCACAGACAATCTCTTAGCTTCAATACAAATGTTCAGTAAAACCCTGCTACAAAGAAAATATAATTAACCAATAACTTGCCCTTAAACTCACAATGGACAAGGTAGTCCACACAGTGGCATGTGTGCAGTATTCAGCCTAATATGAGATATATCTGCCATCATCTTAAACACAATAAAACAGTACATTTACAAAAACAAGTAGATGTAACTGTTGTAAGAGAAAGAAGATCAAACCTGTGGATGAAGAGTAATTACACTACTGCATTAACGTAATTTTTTGTAAATTAGAGTAGTTAAAAATGTAGCAGAACATAAAAATGATGTTTAAATATGAATGATTAAATATCTTGCTCTCTCTCACACACGCACGCACGCACGCACGCACGCACGCCCTAAGGGCAACTTAGCTTCATTTATTTACCTATTCATAAATTGTGGTAACTATATTTTTTGCAGCACTAACTGCTCAATTTGCTTTGCTTCTAGTTGTTTTATCATTCAATTAAGAAACACACGCACAAAGTGACAGTTTTTTTGGAGTGTAAACATTTTCACTACATATTAGTTAACATTCATTTTGTTTTATTTTATTTTATTCTTTAAAGTGCTGGTAATTGTCAGAAAAATATTGAAACTTTCATTAGTTACTACTTCATGCTACCGCTCTCTATGTAAAGTCACTCCCACAAATTGAAAGTGGAGATCTAGAGGTTTGTGGTCTGCATGTAAATGTGCTGAACCGTTGTCCAGATTGTTTAATGGACTTCTTGTTTCTGTCATGTCTGAAACTGTGCATCTACATTACACGCAACAGCAGAATACAGATTTGTTTGCTTGTGGTTCAACATACTGGGCTTTTGAGCAAAAACCATCTGATGTTTAAGGCTTCTTTTGGTTCCTCTTTCTCACATTGCTAACACAGGCCTTTTATTGTACAAAAGATGAAGCCTGACCATAGCAGGTTGGTTCAGTAGCCTAAGGGTTATGATGTTGTCTTTGAATCATGAGTAGTAGCAGGCACAAGTAAATAGTCTGTATAAACCTTTATGAGATATCAAACCACCAATCTCATAGTCAGCAGGCAAGCTCTTTACCTGTTATGCCACACTACCACCCACAAGCAGGCCCTTTAAACAGTCCAATTATTGTATACCTTTTAAGCCAGATGGCTCATGTAGACATAAATGTTAAATTAATAAAGAGTTATAGCCCACCCAGGCTTTGAACCCAAAGTCCTGAGCGTGTAACCACAGCATGTGCTGCTTTCCACGTGTAAACCTACACTCAGGGGCGTGTGGCACATTATTGCAAAACTAACCCCTCCTAAAGGGATTAAAGCCAACCTTGTGAGGGTTTGGTATCTCAGCTTCACCAGTTCATCTCTTATAGCTCTGCGGCACCACAAACAGTGTATCTCACAGCTGCATAGAAGGAGGCTTGAAATGAAACATTACTTAGGAGATCCTTGAAGCTGCTACTGCATTCTAGCATTAAGCTTTTACCACAAGGCAATAGGGACACCACTCCAAAGCACTTTCATAGCTGAACTGTGAATCTGATGAAGACACAATGTTGTTGTGTATCCAGTTCTTTGCAGTTATGTACCCATATTCAAGGATTCAAAGAGATTTATTTGTCACATACATGGTAACCAGGTATGCCATACAGTGAAATGCGCACATGTGTACATACAGGTGCTGGTCATAAAATTAGAATATCATGAAAAAGTTGATTAATTTCAGTAATTCCATTCAAAAAGTGAAACTTGTATATTAGATTCATTCATTACACACAGACTGATCTATTTCAAATGTTTATTTCTTTTAATTTTGATGATTATAACTGACAACTAATGAAAGTCCCAAATTCAGTATCTCGGAAAATTAGAATATCAATTAAGACCAATGCAAAAAAAGGATTTTTAGAAATGTTGGCCAACTGAAAGGTATGAACATGAAAAGTATGAGCATGTACAGCACTCAGTATTTAGTTGGGGCTCCTTTGGCCTGGATTACTGCAGCAATGCGGCGTGGAATGGAGTCGATCAGTCTGTGGCACTGCTCAGGTGTTATGGGAGCCCACGTTGCTCTGATAGTGGCCTTCAACTCTTCTGAATTGTTGGGTCTGGCATATTGCATCTTCCTCTTCACAATGTGGTAGAAAAAAGTGTACAAAATTAAAAGAAATAAACATTTGAAATAGATCAGTCTGTGTGTATTGAATGAATCTAATATACAAGTTTCACTTTTTGAATGGAATTACTGAAATGAATCAACTTTTTCATGATATTCTAATTTTATGACTAGCACCTGTATGTACAGACAGGTTACTTTTACCTGGTTGTGATCAAGAATAAGATGGAATCTCATAGCTGAAATGGACTGGTTAAGGAGACTTTGATGGCCGCAGGCCAGAACTTTGAGCAGCTTGCAGGATGAAGGCGTGGGAGTGGGCATTATTGTTTCATTAGTAGGTACTACTAGGTGTGCATTCATACCCAAAGCTGCAGTGCAGTCCCACTGGGACTGGGTGTGTGTGTCACGCTGTGCAAGGAACACACAGCATTTATCACACAAGCTTCAGAAACTGCCACCAACAGATGTCTCTCATCCCCCTAATGTGCATAGAGGGACACTCGGTGTGATTGGTTGGTGTGGCCACAGTGGTCAGGCTGGGGCCTAACCAAGACAAACAGGTGCGCTGGTTATACAGCTCCAGCTGCAGCTCTGTCTTGTCCAAAATGCCACCACTTCTACTCTGATCCCTTTATGCATCTGTCCCCTAGAGGCAGGTTTGAATCTACACGTTCCAAAAGACTTGAACTTTAACCCACAAGTTGCCTTAGCTCTTCACCACAGTAGCTGCTGTGAAGACCAGTGCCTGGGTATTAGTGTATGAGCTCATGTTTAAAACTTAATGCTGTGTCTCCTGGTCAAACTATCTTACTCTTTTCAGTTATGATCCCCACCCCCAAACCTGAAAGGTGACCATGATAAAAGGGGCCTTTTGGGACACTTCGTGTGAATGGAGGAAATGCAGTGTGGCGGACAGTGGTGTGTTCTGTGCAGACACCAAACAAAACACAAACAGATGTGTCTATTCATAAAATACCTTTTAAAGCTGAAATCAAAAGCATTTTGTGATATTAACAGAATGCTTAAAAGAAACAGGAAACAATAGCTAACAGAGTGGAAACACTAAGTAAAATTGGGGGAGGGTCACATGGGAACATTCACATGAAAATGGACAAGATATCATCATAGTTTTTAACACATTAAAATTAGAACTCCTGACACTGTGTTACATTTCAGTGCTACAAAAAACTCCACAGGGAGGAAAACAATACGACGAGCAACATTAGTCCATAAAAAACGGTGCAGCAAACTGTTATCACCACACCTGCCGAAGAGCTGCCCCCGGTTGCCTTCGGGTGCAACAGTTTCTGTGGCTGAAGCCGTTTGGTCTCGTGGATTCGGTGCACAATGCATAGAGAAGTTTTAACAGGAAAAGGCCGAGCTTCGTGTAAACACACAAACAGTAGTAGATGTGTGAAAATGACTGCCTACAGGTAACTGTGACTGTTACAGAGTTATGACCCCATCTCACCCCAGTCATATTAAATACTGGAGCTATGCTCTCTCAGTCTTTGAGTCTTTATACTTTTCCTTTGTGTTGCTCATTTTTCGGTAAATTTACATTAACCAAACATTTACCTGCCAAAATGTACAGCTTCCCAAAAGAATATCATTTAGATGCCTCAGAGTTTTGTTATTTAATTTGACTGAAGTGACAAAATTTTAGCACTTCCACAGATCTGGTCTGTACTGTTTGTCTGAGCTGTGTTTACTTTATAACCATAAATAATTATTTTTGAAATACCAGCAGCACATTAGAGTGTCACATGTGAGTCAGTGTAAAAAAAAAAAAAACTGTAAATAATCTTTCTGATGTCTTTTTAGCCACGAGCAAAACTTTTCCCTCTTTAACCCTCAGGTCCAGCGTTGTCTCCCTATCTTGCAGCTGTTGAATTGGAATTATGGAAAAATGTTAAAATATTTATGTGCAGTTAGCCATTTATTTACAGTTTCAGCAATCAGTACATTTTTGGCTACATGTCAATCAAGACAGCTGAGTTGTCGCTAATTGCAGCAGTCGCCTCTAGGGGGCACTGTTGGAAACAGCCATCAGGAGGAGAGATTTTTGTAAAGGCCACAGAAAACGGTTCCAGCTGATTTACTTAATTTGCTGTTATGTGTTTGGCATTTCCCTGCCCAGGGTGGGGGTGGCACACAATGGGCCTGTCCAAAATAGCATGTTTAAGGGAGGAAGTCTCAGTCTTTTACCCTACCACTCCCTCAGGGACAGCAGTCAAATTGCAGGAAACACCTTCACCGAGTTTGAGTGCCACAACCCATTACAGCAGTGGCTCGACCGTGTTTGTCTGTAATGTCCACTAATTGGTAGACGTTCATAAAAAATGGAGTTGTTGCCGCTGTATCTTTTCTACTCTTTTACGTATTCCTGTGAACAGCCTTCAGCAGCTGTAGAAAGGCACTTCTGAAACTTGGTGAAAGCAGTGATTTAATTCTAAATGACAGATGTTTCTTGTTTTAGATACAAGTAGATAAGTAAGTTCCAGGTTTTATTAAAAGGTGGAACAGATATTAACACCAGTGCTGCTGTATATCCTACAAGAAGTGTGTGTTTCCTGTGAGAATTTATGTGTACATGAGTGTGTATGTGTCAGTGTGTGCATGATGGATAACACCTGGTAACACTCTGCAGAAACAGCTGTAAAACTCTGTTTTTCATCCCGGAGGCCCCACAGAAATGGGTCAGTGCCCACACAAATAAGACTTGCAGTAACTTTGTGCATCTGCTGTGTTTGTCTGTCTCCATGTGCAGCAGCACAGCGCAGCAGCAACTTACCAGTCTCGTCTCCACCAGACTTGACACCCAGGAGCATCACCCCGTCCTTGCTGCTATCTGTTCTGCTTTGGTAAGAGGCGCTACAATTGTGGGAAAGACCATGGCAGTGACTAAAGCTGGTTCACAGTAAATTAAATGTTCACGTCAAATACTTTAATACCATTAAAACCGACTTACTTCTCTGCCCCGTTTTCTGTCACATCTGTGAACAACAGAAAGGTGATTGAAGTCATGAAAATACAGTTGAGCTGATTTTGAAATCCCTGTGACTTGTGTTAAAAACATATATACTAATTTTTTTACTTAGTTGATGCCTTTATCTGAAGAAATTAACCTTTTAATACAGTAGCCGGAGTGATTTTAGGTGACAACTTTTACATGTCATGTAGAAGAACTGGCGCCTTGACCAGCAGCCTCAGCCTGTAAGTATGAATGTGTGAGTGAAAAGTACCTACCTCCTGGTCCCCTATCCAGATAACCTACCCACTACCCCCTTATCCAAATACCTCCCATTCTACCCAGATATCTATCTCCTTTTTCCACATACCTGCATAGCTCCCTGCTCAGCTAACCCCCTAACCACTCATTCCCTTACCTACCTCCCTACCCGGATAGCTACCACTCTCACCACTCTACCCCCCTATCAAAATGTTTACTCCTCTATCCATCTACCTACCTCTTACCCTCATAACCACATAGCCCCCTACCCCCCTAACCACTTATTTACTTTCCTGCCCCCATACCCAGATTTCTGTCCCCATCCACATATCCACATAGCCCCCTAACCAGATACTTTCCCCCAACCCACCTACCAACCCCCTACCCTCCTTGCAACTTACCTATCTTCCCTCCCAAACCTGCTGCCTCTTTCACAGCATGCGTTTGGTGTACAATCCTGCTAAATGAAGAGGTAGTCTGTGTGGTGCCCATATATACAGACTTCATTCACACCTGCATGTGAGTGGCCTTTCATGAACTTGGATTTGAGTCCAAAACCGACAGCAGCAACCAAAACCCCCAGCACAGGTAGCAGAATCCACAGCATCTTCTTATCTGCTGGTGAGATGAGAGCAGATCCTGCAGCAGAAAACCAGCATAAATCCACATCAGTAAAGCTGTGCTCACTTGTCACTGCACTCCGTTTTACCTCCAGTTACTGCTGGCAGAGCCGTTCACGCTCGTATCCCTCATGCCCATTTACACATTCAAATGTTCATATAAAACTTGTCACAGTACTTTATTCAGCAAAGAAGTTCTGTTTTTCTTTCCATTCATAAAATGATCACTTTGTTATTCTTGTTTAAAATCCATCTGTAGAGGATTTGGGCACACAGATACAGTAATAGACAGAAATAGATGGGGAGTTCTACCTGGTGCCTGGGGGGATTCCATAGTGCCTTCCTGCCTATTTTCCATAGTGTTGTTGGATTGTGCTGTGTGAAATTTCATTTTTCATGTTAATTACTTTTCATTCATTGATTCTAGTGCTTTAATAAAATCTCACTAGTTTTCTGATTTATACGAGTGGAGTTTTATTGAAACAACTCCTTTATTAGACTGTGTGGGACTTGACTCTATAACACAATGCCATCAGCTTACTTGGCCTGTTGGTGTGCTGTTGCTGTGATGGCTGGCTGACTGTGTGATCATACAGCTTCCCTGTGGATCCAGTTGCGTTTCCTGTGGATCCAGTTGTGCTTTCAGGGCCAGAGTTCTTCTCTATAAAGCATGCAGAAACAGCAGAAAAAGAGGGAAATCCTTCTGACCCCCAGCCCCCCAGCTTGTCTCCTATGTCATCGCGTTTACAGCTCACCTCCTTTGGTACTTTCTTCATGTTCCGTGGGCTTAGACATCGTTACGTTCCCCGAAGGTTTCACTGTAAAGAACCACTCCCATCAATACACATTCCGTTGTTACGCATCACACATTCTTTTTTATAGTAAATAGTAAATGAATAGTGTTACAGTACAAAACTACACACTGACTGAAGTCACCCATTGTCTGTGTGGAATGTTGACTTGCAATGTAGTGTTTGAAGCTCACATGAGTTGCTCTCCTGGGGCTTTGTGCTTGTTTCCTGGGACAGGGTGCTGGTTGGGGCCAAGGTCCCATTTGGCAGCTCTGCAAACATCTTACAGCACTTTACTACAAACCTTTAGTTACTGACCTCTCAGTTTACAGTGGAAGATAATCAACTTTACACATTTACCCATTTACACTATATCAGTTTGGGGAAAGTACCTGGATCAAGGGTGCTACAGTAAGAGTGGAAGCCTTTCGATTGTAAGATCAGACGTAGTCATACTGCTATCTGCCCAAACAGCTATCTGCGGAGGTCACACCTGGCAGAAACTTTGGACTAGTAAACATTTTAAACTTTTACTGATTGTTCCTAGTTGTTGTGTCTTCACAGAACCGGGAATCATAACATCATCACCTATCACCCTGAAACCGCAAACAGTAACTGTCCTCCAAAGAACCGGTGGCACACAGTGCAAAGCACAGGTGACAGCTTACCTGTCGGGAATTTAGGTATGGTCGTAGGAGTATTATTTAGTGGGCCTTCTTGATTGCTTGCTTCTGTTGTTGTAGTAGAAGTATTTTCTGTGTTTCCTCTTGTTGTAGGCGTTATGTTTGTATTCTGTTCCACCCCATTAGCTGTAAGAAATTACCAGAAAAACTAAGCTGCTTAGATGTGACCCTACAACCCGACTGATACACTGCTTCCTCTCTTAAGACACTCAAGGTGACTTTTGCCATCTTCTGCTAGTGAAAACGTTACTGTGGGGTAACTTTGTGTCCTGTATCATGAGAGCAGGTGTGTTTAAAAACATCCTCCTAGACTTACTACTATTTATGACTATATTAGTATTACTACTATTTAGTGCTGGTTATTATTGGGACTTGTTATTAGAAAGACGTTACATAATTATTATTTACTCATTTATCTACCATTTCTCTCCAAGGTGTCTTAGAGTGTGAGGTTTGTACATAGAGCTTCTCATATGGGTTTGTCCATTTTACAACAGGGTATTTTTAAAGGAAGTAATTCAGGGTAAGTACTTTTGATCAAGGTTTATTACAGCAGGACTGGGGATTTAAACGCAGGTTCTTCTGATTGACAGCTGTAACCACTACCCCACCTGCTGCAACTAACCATAAATTCAGGCACAAAAAGCACAGAATGGTGTACATTTAAACAACCAGCAGATAATTGTTAGGTTTAAGTTATTGTCTTTATCAGTTTTCAGGATCTTTGTCTTCTTCATGTTTAGGTGCAAGCCCTTTTAGAGACTGTCTTCTGTAATCCTCATAAGCAGAATTTGTCTTCTCTGTCAGCTAATACAGTCTTATCTATTTCACCTATGACTGTTTAATCAAAATTTTTGGCAAGTAGCTGGACTGATGACTTAACAGAGGGATGTCAGTGTGATGTGAGTCAGATAATCCACAACTTGTACAGGAGTATTTATGGAGTAATACAGTTATAAACAGTATTTATGGAGAACGTTACCTACCAAGCATCAGCTAACAGTGTGGCCACAGTGCTACTTAAACAATTGTGTGGGTTTTTGCTGTGTTTTTGAAGGAATGTTGCTGTACACACACATACAGATCCCTCCCTTCTGTTTAGCTTTTGTTTGCCTGATGCTTGACTGAAAATGATAATAAATGAGACAGACTTAGATTTGTACTTAACACAACAGACAATCAACAGCATGACTGAGCAAGACATCAGCAGCAACATATAGAGGTGGGCGGCCAGAAGACATTAACCTACATAAGATCATTAGTGTGCACCAGAAGCCATCGTTCTTGGGTAGAATAACATGTTGGGGTAGAACTGTATAAGCAGTGACATTTTCCATTCATGGCGAGGGCAAGAAGTGAAATGGTGAGAGGTGGAAGCTTTTGAGGGAATAACAAGGGGGGAAATTCATTCTGCTGCAACATGTAGTGAGATACAAGGTTGGCAAGATAATGGGTGTGAGATACCAGGATAAGACTATTGTGGTAGTAGCATAACGAAGGTTGTTCATGAGCCAGTTTTTACACCATAGCCGTCCTCATGTATGCCTGCTTTTTTAATGATTTCTTCTGTGTAAAACTTGAATGGGTATGAAGAAAGTATGCAGCCTTGTTGTACTTTTTTGCCAATTTTAAACCATTCTGCTGTTCCTTGTTCTTGATCTGCTTCATCTCATGGTATAATGACTGGGTTTGCTCCCTCCACCTTTTCTTGATCTTCTCAGTGTCATGAAGTGCTGAGTCCTCAGTTGTCTTTTAGTATTCCAATTCAAGGCTTGAAGTTTCTTTCTAATTTTTTAGGAAAGCAAAACAGATTCTTCTAATATTTTCTGATTCTATTTCCTTGCACATGCAATTGTAGAACATCTCTTTGTCTCTTCTTGCCATGTGTTGGAAGTTTTGAGTAAGATCCCCAACAGTAGCCAGTGAACTATACCCAAGTTGACTCTGGGTTTTGTCTTCATTGACCTTACAAGCTTTTCCATCGTCTGCTTCCACTTTGGCTGAGGTCCACATGTACAGTTGCTTGTTGTGGTGCAGGAACAAGGTGCTTGAAATGAAAAAGTTGGTCTTTCAAGCAAAAGTGCTCCCGCTTCATGTCTGTTACTAAGTCTATATTTTCCAATCACCAGAACTTCTTTGTCTCCCAACTGTTGCATTCTAGTCGCTCATGAGTCTGCACAATTTGGGCAATTTCAGCTTGCACCTGCTCATAGAACTGATCAGCTTCATCCTCTTCTGAGTCTGTTGTTGGCATAAATGTCTGAATGATATTATGTTGATGGGCGTTCCTCACAGACAGAAATCAACAGAAATCAAATGGTCACTGACTGTATTGTATTTCATTACACTCTTTGTGGGTTTCTTCTTGGTTATAAATATGTGCTATTTCCTCTTTGTGTTTCATTTCCAGTGGAGTATGCCATCTGTTCACCAAAGTGTCCTTAACCAGTCCCTTTCAGCTATGAGGTTCCATCTTGCTCTTGATCACAACCATAGTTCACTGGCTACTGTTGCTTCATACTTCTTACATTCAGTAACAATTCAGTAATTTCTTCCGATTCCCTCATTTCCCGCACAGCAACCTCAATAGTTAGACGTTCCCAAAGGCTTTTTTGATCCAGCTGTCTCGTACACTCTGAATAGTCTTCAGCTCTTTCCCAGTAGCTTCCTAACTGCAGCAAGATGAACGGTAAATGAACGGTTATAGACTCAAAAAAGTGGGCAAAACAAACACACAGCTTCAGTTTCATTCAGGCTGAATATTCTTATATTCTCATATACCTTATAGTATAATATAAATTTGAGAAAATGAATAGAAACCTGCCTGAATATAAGCAAAAATATTCACAAGATTTATTCTGGAAGTTTTTCACAACTGAATATTTTCATTTGCAAAATAAAAATTTTACATATGAGTAGAGAAAATGATTTTAAATGGATTAACCAGTAACAACGTGTGCGATACTTCTTCATTTTACATTAATATTAATAGCAGAGGTGTCCAAGCTGCTGAATCCGGGGGAGGGCATCCTTTAAAGCAGCCATGACTCGCAGCAAGCTGCGTCATGTTGGAGCTGCTGCATTGTTGATCCACCCAGCCTCAGCCCCCCCCAGCCAGACATGAAACATCCCCCACCACTCATCCCCTACGGCACTTGTGTTTCATGATGGCATCCTGGTCATGCCTGGTGTCAGCCCATCACTCAGAGGTCTTCCTGCCAATGGATCATAGCCCGTTCTGTCTCACTGCCAAACGCCACATTTTCAGATCAGTCCCAAATGTGAACTTGACATCAGAAAAAGGGATTGGTCATCCTGCAGTCATTACGTCTTGTCCTTAGAGAGCGTAGGCAGCGTGTCACAGGGTGGTTGTGCTCAGGTTTTATAGTCTGTTGACTTCCTCTTGGTCCTCCACAGAGTGAGGTGAGGTGGTACTGAGAAGGATCGGGTGTCCTCTCGACGATCCAGAGGGGGCGCTCTGGTCACTTACAGACATTAAAGAGGAGATGCCCCCTTTACCTTCCATAGTCCCCAAAATGCTAATCAGTAAACCAGTGGCGGTACAAATGTTAAGAACTCACAGCTCTCTGTGGTGCAGTGACTGTGACTGGAGGGTACTAGAAGTAGAAGACATTTTACAAGTTTCTGACTGTGTGAGGTGTAGCAGATAGGCGTGCGGGTTGCCTTCTCTGAGAAAACACTCTGCCTGATTCCCACTGCTATCTGTGCTGAAATCACGTCTCGCCCAGCCGTTTCTCTTGGACTGAGGCCCGGGGGCGAGCTGAACGTGACAGAAAATGTGTGCGGCTCATGTTCTTTTCCACCGTCAGTGCCATCGTTTTCATTATGGGTATGTTGTCAGGATAGAAAGTGTCTCCTGTAAAGTTGTATTTTTCTTGAACTTATGCAGTTTGCCAAAAACACATATTTCAGACGCAGGATCGAAATGCGTTGATATTTCAAACACACTGAACCACAAACTGGTAAAATTCCGCATTGTTCAATTTGAAATGCCCAAGGGCTTTGGTGCTTCCTAAGCCTGAGACCACAGCCCTGCAAGTCACCCTCTCCAATGTAGAGGGTCACCACCACCTCACCTCCGGAAAAAAAAAGAGCTGCACTCCAATCACGTCCACATTACTTGTTAGTTATTCATACCAAAATCATCTGTAAAATTTAGTTGCTTAGCAGCAGGATTACTGTTAGGGTTCCCTACTAACCTGATCCTGCAACCTCTTTCTTAACCACTGCGCCACCTTCACTGTCCCCATGCCGGCATCCATCTGGATCACCACAACTATAATAAACCGCCTCGAAGCACATAAATGTTAATGTAAGACTAATAGAAAGACCTTTTCAAAGCGAAAACATCTGAAGTACAAAGACATAACTTGCCAAAGGAACAGTAAAATCAATCATTGCGCGTTAAGTTCAAACTACTGCTACATATGGAAGCGTTGGGCTTGGGCAGCCGTCAGACCACAGTCCTTTAACGCATTTGAAGATGTAAATGTCTACATGCAAGTAGCCTGTGAAAGCTGTTCCTTTATTTTACTACAGTAAAGCACCATGTTTAGTCTATTACATTCTGATCATGTCGGTAATTTCAAGATTCAAAAGTAAAAATTGTCAAATATCTGCAGCATGTAGAGATATTTAAAAGAAAGTCTAAAGCCACATTTAGTCACACAAAACTTGAGTCAATTAAAAAAATGAAGTGCAGTGTATAATATTAATACCATCGTAACCAGTTCAGTGATTTTGCATGCAAAGTCAAAATGTGTGGAATAAAATGTACAAATTAAAGTGACCTGACAGACAGAGCCCTGTTCAAACAAAGACCTCTCAGCAGAAATCCAAGTACGATGCAGCGGTCGTATGTTCACGTGTATATTAATGAAGTGTGAGCCCTGCACTCGTCCCCTCGCAGCGGGTGGCACCAGGTAGATGGCCCAGGAGCCCTTACCTTTGGGAAGCAACAGGAGGGTGGTGAGGAGGATGGGGGCCATGCCAGGCAGCTTCATGGCGTTGTGTGTGAAGGCTCCTTGTTACTGTGGTGGACGCGCAGGGGTCACTGCTGGGATCGGCCTTCTGGTTAGAGCACAGTGCCTCGCGCAGCCGAGTCTGAGAAAGGTATCGGAGTGGCCCAGAGTGCCGCCTATTTCGGCATTTCCTCAGATAAAGGATGGGAGGAAATGGCCTGGGTCCTACGGGTGTGGGGGTGGGGGCTCCTGGGCCCGTCCACAGGAACTCCATAACAGAACCATGTTTGTGTTTCATCACCAGTTTATTTCAGATGTTTTTTTCCTGCTGCGGTCTCACTGAAAAGGCAGTGAGATTTGTTTTCTCCATCTTTGTCTGCGTGATTACAGTCAGGGTTTGGGGGGGTGGTGGGGGCTGCCATCCTGAATTCATATGAAGGCATCCTGTCATGCACCTGGACCCACAAACCACACGGTGCTCAGAGGTTGAAAAGATCCTGACAAATCTGTATGGAATATACTGGCTGCCTCAGCGTAAGATGTGCTTGTTTGTTACCATTAATTTAAATCGGAGCAATTGATGATGTGTTCCTGAGCTGCCAAACACGCAGACATTGCCAAACATGGCAGTAAATTTGCTGCCTTGTCTTTTGAACACATAGAAATGCTAACTGAAATCTAAGGCAACATCAGAATGAACACTTTCAATCCAGGTTTTGCAACCACAACTGTGTTTCCACCACTGCGGGACCTGGTCGCCATGCATCTCCCATGACAACGCTAACTACTGTAGCTACCCTCTGCTTCCTGTCACATGACATTCACAGCCAATCAAATCACTTACAGCAAACCGAGCAACAAAGTGCACAAAACCGATCTTAACTTTACAAAATATAATGTTAAATATCTAATCATTCATTTAACTGTTCAAATCATATGAATTTTTTTAATAATATGAACACCTTTAAACATTGTAAGTAAAGTGTTTCACTAATGGTTTAGGTGTTGGAGTTGGAAGATGATGCTGAGATTCAGCTCCAGAGGTAAAAGTCCAGCTGGTTGTTAAAATTCAGCTAGTAAGTGTTTTTTGTTGCAAATATTATAAAGACTGTTTCTTGTCACTGTCATGTATGTAACAGAGTCTGTGCTGTATACCAGTTAATGTCACCTTTTCAGTGGCAGAAATCCGGGGTGGTCCATGCAGGAGGGGCACTACACCTGGCTCAGTTCAGCGCAATGGCACTAAGACTGATGTTGCCACACATGGTGAAGCCACAACGGGGTGAGTATTTGCCGGTGAGCGTCAGCACTGCATCTAACTGCAGGCCATTGTGCCAGTGGTGCCTCACAAAGGGACCTTAGCTTCTTCATTGCTCTTTCCACCCTGAATCATAGCTGCTCTTCTCCCCTTGCGTCTGCCAGGACCCTGAGTTCGGTAAGTGGGTGTCCCGTGCGCTAGGATGCGGCAGGAAGGGTGGCGCTCCAGAGCCTCTCCACGTGCTGCTGTGATTAGTGAACAGGCAGCCCATTGTTCTGTGGGGGGAAAACTGTTCTTGTAAACTGAAAAATAGACCTAAAACATGGTAAACAAGTGTCCTGAGAGGTCTGAATTCAGCTGGGCCCTCAGTATTGTTAGCGGAGAACAATATGGTATGGTTAGTGGAAAGGTTGACCCTTTCACGGCCCATATCCAGTTACGGTCCAGTGGCGGTCTGACACGAAGACCGTGGATCTGTGCTGGGGGTTCCTGTCTGCGCAGAACACCAGTTAGCCACTGACACAACGTAGAGTGGCTGATTGATTCATGGCAAGAAATGTAGGTGTAGAAATGTAAGCGTGAAAGGCAAAAAGAGATGAACTTCCAAGCCATCAGTGTGATTCACAATGCTAAGCAACTTAATCTATCCACCCATTATTGTTATCTGTTTAATTTTATTTATCGTTTTTACAGCTGAGTAGTTTTTACTGTTTCAGTTTAGAGTAAGAACCTTGATCAAGGGGACTAAAACAGGTGGGAATCAAACCCAGGTGCTTTAAGTGCAGGGCAGCAGCTTTAACCACTGTGCCCCCTGTTGTTATGAACAATATATGTGCAGCAACTATGCAGTCACATCCCAGTCAGAAGACCACAGAGAGGGGCGCAAAAAAATGCGTGAAATAGAAAGGAAGCAAATGACCTGCTGAATGGGACAGGAAGGAGTAATCGGGCCTCCATTTATTCACCACAAACGCACCAAACGTGCCAGTGTCAATGAGTCTTCCGCAGCACCCTCAGGTGAACTAATCCACTGCCCTTAATGAACCTCCTCTAAAATGCGTCAAGGGAACCCTTTAACGGCCCCTGTGAAAGTAGTATTAATATTCTATAATAATAATAATAATAATAATAACAAAAGTCTCAAAGCAGGTAAATCGCTGGATACAAACACAAGATGAGAAACTTCAAGTTCTGATGAAAACTTGATGAATGCTCATAAATCCATCTTGTATAAGATTGGTGGGGATGAGAGTGAAATGCAAGGTGGCGAACAATGTGCTTGCATCTCGCTCTCTCTCACACACACACACACAGTTATAGCCAAATCATTTCAACAAGGCACTGGGAATGAGGGAGGAAGGAAAAGCCACCCAGCCCTGCAGCCCCATTCGAACCCACAACCTACAGCAGTGAAGTCGGTTCCCAAACCTGCTGTGGTGCTCTGTATATTTAAGGGCTGTAAAGTTTGAAGTTTGTATTATTATTATTATTATTATTAATAATAATAATAATAATAATAATAATAATTTTAGGTTAATTTTACTTGCTTCTTGTTTCAAGAGCCATTTGATTAACTTGTGAACTGGTGGGCGCACTGTCCTGGTAGGGTGAGGTTAAAGTGGGGGTCAGCTCCTGATTTATCCCCCATTGCTGTTTGCAGGGAACTGGGGGGAACGTTTATAGCAGCTGCTCTGAGGGGCCATGTTTTCTGTGTGCTGAGTTGTTTTTCTTGTCTATTTTCCCTGTTTTGTTTGTGATTTTTTTCCCCTGTTTACCCCACCCCCCCACCCACACACACAATTCAAAACCCTTTAATAACAGCTTCATATAACTGCAGTTGATGACATGAGGTCATGACATTAATTTTTAATAATCTCTTTGAATCACAAGCCTTTTAATAAGAGATGTTAATGTGTCTGTGGGTTGGGCTGGGCAGTGATGGGAGGGAAGGATGGGGATAAAGGCCCCCCATTGGCCAAGGTGTCAAGCCTGATTTATACAAACACACAGGGTTCCCCTTCCGGAAAAAACTCTCATTCATGTGTCTGTGTATACAGCTGGGCTTTGACCCCCCACTCTGCAAGGTTGGGCCTCCATACCCTAAGTTCCTCCATACTCCTTTAGGTTCACTTTTCAACCATTGCTCTCAATATTATTCATTAACTGCCAATTATTAATTTATCTGACACTTTTCTCCATAGCAACTTGCCGTGTGGAGTTTGTACACTCCAGTTGGTTACACTGATTTACCTATTTGTACAGCAGAGTAATTTTTGCTGCATCAGTATAAGTGCACCTTAGCAGCAGGGTTTGCACCTGTAAGAGAAAGTGTGGTGTAATGGAGCCCCAGAAGCTGGAAGGTCTGCAACAATGTCCGTTCTTGCGTGTTAAGTAGCACAACCATTGTTAAGGCATCTGTTGTGTTACTTCCTGCTGGAAAACATCACAGCTCTCGCGCTCTCTCTCTCTCTCTCTCTCTCTCTCTCTATCTCTCACACACACACACACACACACAGATGTTTAGTTTCTCTCAGTCTGTGTGGATGAGGAAACCTGGGACATGTGGGGTGGGGGGTCCAGAGAAACACAACAGGGAACAGATCCAGACAGTGAAAACAAACCAGAAAAAGGAAGGCGCAAGTAAAGCTGTCTTCAAATGCAAAATAACCCTGATCTGAGTTAAAGACCAAACCCCAATTCACTACATGTTAATATCATTTGTCATCCAGGTGTTCTGGTTCCCTTGCACTCAAAAAATGTGCTTCAGGTGAACTAAATTGCCTGTAGGGTGTGGCTGTGTATGAGGGAATGAGTATCTTTGAGTGTCCTCTGTTTCAAACCACAGGACACCTGTTATGTTCAGGGCTCCACATAAGCTTCTCCATGTGAACGGTTCGCCTTTTGGGTTGGCTTCATTTTGCTTCTTACCAAAAACCAAGGGCCTGGCCCTCCCAAAACAGGATGCCGAAGGAGCCCACTTCCTTCCAGCAGTCATTGTGCCTCACGTACACACAGGCGCAAATGAGCAGGACCCGCGCACGCTTCCTGAAAAACACTCCCTCAATGTAAACGATGTTAGTTGCCAGGAGGGAGGGGGCTCTCAACACCTGACAATGAGCCACCCCCCCAAGCAGTCCTTCCGCATCTCAGCCATAACCCGGCACAAATGGGTCACCTTGGTTCCCCTGCACGTAGAGTAGAGCTGCTCCATCAGAGGATGAAAGTGTTTTCCAAAAGTTCTGAACAAGCGTGAACGCAGCAAATTAACACACCCGGTCAATGCGACTACTCAGGCACCCAAGAAGTCCCGAGTTTCAGACTCTGCTATCCGACGTGCCCATCTGGACAAACATTTTCTGGGTTTCCACTTGTTTGTGTAATTCAGTATTTCACTTCCTGGCCCCTTTTGTTCTCTGCCCAGTGGACCCAACGTATTCACCCCAACCCCCATCGCTTTTGAAATGCAAGGCAGGATTTTGAGTTGGAATGCCCTTATCATGGCACTGCCTTCAAAGATAAAATACATGAAGGAAAAAATTCATCCAATGTAATTGTGGAAAACATTAGATAGCGATTGGAGGTTTAGACAGAGGAATACGGACACCAACAGCAGTGGTAATACGGACAAATCTAAAGGCTATGGCTTCTTCTGGAAAAAAATTACCCAGCACCTCACCATCACAAATTTGTTCTCCTCTACAGCGCAGGCCTGCGGGGAACCCGAGCCTGCAGGGACCCATGACCTCCCCGAGCACCTTTTTGTTCCATCACACTTTGCATCGCTGACCTTGTGGGTCCTACAGTCCCACAGACCCAAGAGTACTGGACCTTACTTTACCACGGTAGCCTACACTGCCCCACCGCTCAAGCTGTTAAAGCATCTTTGGGATGAGCTGGAATGTGATGTGAGTGGAATGAATGCAGCTTCAAAATGTGCAGAAAAAGTAAAGCTGACAAACCACCGTGGCCAAGGAACACCGGGGAAACATGGCCAGCACTTTGTCGCTCAGTTCCTGACAGTAGGGGGTATTTGAGAGCGGTGGTCCCCGAAATCAGCTGGGGATTGACTCCCCTCCTTCAGCCGCTCGAAGGACATCACTTGCTCAGCACAAGTCACGTGGGACTACAGATGAAGCTGGATTACTGTTAAAAGCTGCACTTGCACTCATGCATTAACTCTGCAAAAAATGAGAAAGATTCTGAAATATTGACCTTTGCACATGGGGATTAGACTGAGGTGTCTTGAAGAATAGCCTTACTTCTCCAGATGTCCTTTCCCAAACACTTGGCAGACAAGTTTTCCCCCCACAGCTTAAACACAGGTCCTTAAAATCAGGCCCAGTAGGAAACACCTTACAGGAACGCCTGCCAAGTCCAGCTTCCCGCTCCTTTTCACAATTGGACAGCTAATGTGCTGCAGGCAGGAAGGAGCGCAGCCTGAAATGTCCTCTAAATGCAGCGAAGGCAACATGAACACAGGCTTTATGGCAGAGTTCCCGGCGTGTCACAACCCCTGGGGTTAATTTGGGAGCAGCGCAGCACCTCGGGGGTCTCTGGTGCTGCAGACACATTCACAGCTTGCTTCCTGCCTCTCGATCCGATTCTAACCTCATTCTGCATGGCGGACGGCTGCAGTCCGGGACCAATAGTAAGCGACATTCCTCGTGCCCACGCTTGAACGTAGGTTGCAGCAAATAATTTACTCAGATGTAAATTCAACGGATGCCAAAGAAATGTTGCACATTTGACATTCTGAATGTATTTTCTGCGAGAGACAGTACAGTAAAACCCGCCATAACGCGGTAAGTTGCAGGGTCAGCTTACTGTGAGGTAAATAAAAAAACTTCTCAGGTGGCCTTTCCGGTTGCTGTGTGAAAAGGGGAAAAGTTCTCATTAGACGTAAGAAACCGATTATCACAAACGGAATATGCATTTGTTAAATATATTTACTAATAATACTAATAGAATAATAATATTAATAGAAACTATTACCCAAATATACGTTGCCATCAGGAAATGTTGGTGATCAGAGAGGGAGCAGAAGGATGGCAGCCAATCGCAGGTCAAACGGGGCCCAAATTTGTGGGGTTTTATAGCATTAAACAAGGTTTTTTGAAAACCAATCCCTGTAGATCAGATTGGTCAGTTAAATAAATAATATTAACTTAAATACATAAATGTTCTTGCGGATGTGTTGTCTCCAAAATACTTTACATTATGCTATTTGTTACGTATTTTATTATTTTATTCTCCCTCTTCCATGCAGGCGGATGGAGGCTGACCGAGGACCGCGTCCCACCTTCGCGCTCATGTGAGTCCACATGCACACACGCACAGGGAGATTCAATTTCATGCACATTTTATTGAACAGTAAATATAAAATACTTTTTGTTGTTGCAAGTTCATGCTCAGTCTGCCAACAGTTGAGAAGTCAAATTACAAAAGCAAGGCTTCATGTTGTAGTGAATTACTTGGGCACTTAAACAGTTGTTAAAAAAGATCAATGGAGTTTTTTTCTTTTGTTTTATCATAAAGTATGAAGCGATAACAAACCCGTAACTGAGATACAAAGCAAAAGAGTCCCAAATAATAACCATCATCTCCATAATAATAATCATAATAATAAAATTACACTTTTTGTGGCACGTTACAAATCAGAACAGAAATATTTAATGACTAAACCATTATATGACATTAACAGCTATCATGCAATCCGAGTTCCACATGTAACCACAAACTCATATTACGAGGATCGCTAAACATGCTAAATTGGACTACATGTGCACTTACAGGCTTATGTTGTTTCAAAAGTATTACGGCTCCTCTGTTACCTTAAATAGTTCAATGCTTTCATTACAAAAAACCCAATGCATTAAGCGGATCCATGGGGTGACTATAAAGAATGCCAGTATACATTTCCAGTATAACATCCACTGAGCTCACTATAACTCCCAGCAGACATCTGCAGCCAAGGTCTTTTCGTTTATGTACTTCACCTGTTTTTAAAACATGCATAGGCAAATTTGTTACGTTAATCTTGTTTAACAGACTATAGATGCTTTTCACCGAGCATTATAAGGGTGTTCTGTCTCGCTAGGATTAAAAGAAAAACATTGACCACTCGTCGATGCAGAATACCAGCAAGCCGCATTCAGTACCTCTATGCCCCCGACAAAAACAAAATAACACAAAAGAAGTCTGCAAATGAAAGACGCGTGTAATTTCCAGTCATCAAACTCCAAGAAAAAAGGTACCCATTGCTGAGTTATTTAGCCAAAAGCACACAAAAAAACCTGAGGTAAGCATAATCTGTACAAAAACCATAAAACTTTCCTTTTTGGCATTTTAACAATGTTGCAACATTCTTCTTTTAAGACTGCCTAATTTATTTTGAGCTATTTTTTATGATAAGAGTAGCAAAAAAAAAAGGTATCAATAAATAGTCCCTATTTCGTTTGTACACCCTTATATGTTAAAAACTTTTCTTCTTTATGTTCTGTCCATTGTTTAGTGCTGTATTTTGTAAACGTACAAGAGTTAGTAAGAAGATAGACAAAATTTCCGTATCCAGTAATTGAGCGAAGGCCTTTCCAAACACCCGTGGAGTTCTCTCGCCAGACGCAACACACAATCGGGTTCATCCCAGCCATGGATTCGTGGAGCAACTAACCAGCAAAACCTCTTTTTGCGTTTTAACGAGTATTTTTAAAGGCATACCAAAGCCATGCCACCAAAGTTAGCTTTAATAACATCGCAGTTATGTTCTCTCTGTATCCCTGCGCCGTCCCTCCCTTTCTCAGTCCCTTGACCCTGCGAAACAAGAGGGCGTCTCAGCTTCGCCCTGCAGCAAGGTGGGTGGGGAGGGGGCCAGAGCGCACCCCACCCCCCCCATCAGGCCCTGCAACCCGGGTGACCGACACCCATCACTGGACGTTGCCACTGCCCCCGCTCTTGGCATCGGTGCCGTTGCTCTCGGAGGAGAGGGCACGGTTCAGGGAGTTGAGGCTGGTGTCCGAGGGCAGCGCGTCGCGGCGGGGGGGCATCCTCTCGTTGATGCGGTCTAGGCCCTTGGCCTCCTCGAAGCTCGTGATCTTGTGCTGCGGCGAAAAGCCTTTGATGGCTGCCGGTGTCCAGGGACACGGAAAAGAGAGGAAAGGATGACAGGAATGAGGAGAAGCCATGGAGAGGGTTAGAGGAAGCCCAGAAAGATGGGGAAGGATAAGGAGTCAAAATGGAGGAAACGGGAGAGGGGGGAAGTGCGAGGATGGTGGAGCGAGCGACATGGAGGGAGGAGGGGAGGAGGCCGAAAACAGATACAGAGAAAAAAGGAGACATTAAAATTGGGATTCAGGTTGCTTGAACATCCTGCTGACCACTGGCTTCAAAGAGCACCCGTTAAAATGGAGCGAAGTACCACACACACACACACACACACACACACACACACACACACACAGAGCATATGTGCCAACAGCATTATGGGAAATCCAAAAGTCAATCACTGGAATTTAATGGGACAACTATGCAATTGAATTTTAAACATTTGATGTTTGACCTCAGCCAGCACAGAATGACCCTAAAATACTGAGTCCTGACAAATGGCAGGCAATGACAGCTTGGAGACTTGGGGCTGTGAGCTGGTCATCCAGGTGCTGCGGGTGTTGAGGTGGACGGGTGCAGGAAGGGGCCTCTCGAATCTGTACAACTCACAATGTCAGCGACGCTGTACATCAACACAGTACAGTAACAGCCTGCTTCGTGGGAGCCTTCCCTTCACTATGCATTTTCTTTGAATCTTAATGTTTTCCAACAACTGAACATCATTGGTGTGTGTGTATCACCTATTTATTAAGATGTAATGTTAAAATGACACATGCTAACTGCTGTTTTGCTTAGCACTACAGAAGCGCATGGTGAGCGCTAACTAGGGTATTACTGTACTGTACTGTACCGCAGTCGCTGTGTTATTCTTTGATAGGCTAATGAGGCAGATAGTTGGGGTGGTGAATGGGACTCAAGGAAACTCTGTGGTTGATAAACAGCAAGACACCACAATGTTTCCACAGTGGAAAAAACGACAGACACCGGCACTAAATAATCCCCCTCGACAATGCTAGCAAACAGTCCACTACCGCACGCACACGCACACACAAGAATCACATAAAGAAAAACCAAAGCAAATGTGTGCTGCGAGAAGTGTGTGTGAGCAGAAAGCACTTGTACAGGACACACACAGCGGGACTGGGTGTTGGCGGAGGCGACGTACGGGTACAATGGCACTGGGTGCTAACCACTTGTTCAGCCTGAATACGGCATGCAGCAAACCACGGGCCGAGCGATGGCATCTGCGCAACGCTTCCCGCGTCGACGGCTCGCTCGCTATCTTTATTGCTACTGATTTTTAACCCACGTAAGAGTGTCCAGAACTCAGGAGCAGCTCGATGCTTGTGGCGTGTGTTGCTGCATGGCAGAGGTCAGACACAGGTCATTAGCAAATCATCGAGAGGGGATGACAGGGGGATCACAAGGGTCACACGGAGAAGCAGGAAAGGCCCTGACGTGGATGGATGCCATCCATCGGGCTTGGCTACAAGGAATTCCTTCACAATTCCGATATAAATAGCGGTGAGCCAACCACTATTTACCGTGCAGTTGATATCCTTGCTTTGTTAGTTTGATTTTTATTGCCCCCTTTAAAGGCCCCCCCCAAACACCGGGTCAGTGTTGAGGTGGGCCCGGTTTGAACTGGTCAGACCAGAGACGTCAGTCATTATTGAGGAGGTGCATTTTTGATGCGCTTTTTAAATAGCTGATTGGCATTTTTAAGTTTCAATATCTGTGGGCAAACACAAAGCACAACTGCAGCTTCTGCTTTGTTTTAAATGGGAACGGCACCCTGGGGCTTGTGGGCAGACAGGAAGCACTGGGTGGGTCCACGAATGTTTTATTGCGACAAGAAAGGCAACTGTGCGCCGAATGTTCATACAGCTGGACAGAGGACTCGGTCCAGTTAGGTACGGTACCGCGCTCCTGGGACAACGCGAGGCTCCAGAGTCTGCAGCCTTCCAGCTACAAATCAAGGCCTCAACCTGCGTGTCGAAGGAGCGCCGTTTCCTCACGTCAGAACTCTGATGCTGGATGATGAAATTGAAAGACCCGCGCTGGTTGTGGACGGCTGATTCTGGGATTTGGGTCAGCTCTGTTCCAGCCACCGGTTTGTATTTCACCGGACAGCCAGTGCAGCTTGGAGGTGCAGATGGACCGCACAGATTGGGAAAAGGGTGATGGCTAAGATGTCTCCTGCACCCTCTTACTGCTTCACGAACAATTCCACATGGTGGCCCACCGCAACGCCAGTGCTCCTGAAAGTTGTTCCCCTTTAAAGCAAGCATGGCTTCCCAAAAAAACTTGTGTGTTTGAGCTAATAATAACTAATAATACTCGGAGACAATGTTTTAGCCCAACACCCACACACTCTAGACAAGTTACGGCAAGAAGAATAACCCAGCAGGTCCCTTGTCTATTGCAGACGCAACAGAAAGGGCAGGGGTTTGCCTATTTACCTTTGTCAGCCTCAATAGCCTCAACAGTAGCTGAAGAGAAGAAGAGTTACAAAACGAATGAGAAAAGTGAGCAGAGGGATTCAGATCTCAGAACAAAGTCAGTGATGAGCATTTCAGACACAGGGCACATACAGACATGTCGCGGGCGCGAGGAGCAAAGACAACACAAACACAAAGACACTTGAGATCAAAGAGGTTTTCAGTAAAGCTGAGAAATCGACAAGCTACACGAAGACGTCTCTTTCCTTCGCCGCGACCTGCTTGGAGCTCAGATCTCCTGGATTTACGACAGTACGGTGTGACTAAGACTGTAGGGACGATGCTGGATCGTTCAGGGGTCCCTCGGGAGATATCCCACTGCTAGAGCTACTGAGAAGGGACAACGAGAACATCATTACCAATGCAGGCATCTGTCTGGAACGGCTGATCACTCACTGGGGAGGCACTGCTCAGGTTACACCGTGGCTGCAGGAGCTGTGCAGGACCCAGGACCGAGCACAATGGTCAAGCGCAGCGTAATGAAAATGCCACATAGCTGAAGGCCAGATGAATGAGACTACACTGTGAACGGAAAAAGCAGCCAAGAAGGAATCCTTGCTGCTAAATAGCACAATAAATTTAAACTCGTTTCTGGGTCTCCAGTGGAAGTGCCCCCTAGTGGATCTTCTGTAACATAACGCCTGGTTGTGGGTGTGTTTGGAACTGCACAAGTGGGGGCGGAATGTGTGTGTGTCTTAACACACATTTGACTACCAGCCTGGACCCGCAGTTTCTGGGATGTCAGAGGTGTAGAACAGACCTCAGCAGCTGGGAGACGTTTCAGCTGGACATGCTGGACTGTTAGTGATGGGCACCCAAAGACAGACAACCAAGACAGAAGACAGCAGCAATGACAGCCAAGACAACCTGTCCACCAGCGTCAATGTTATGAACAACAGGAGTCGAGAATAGCAGAGAGGATGGGGTGGTGCAGGCCTCAGACTGCAGTGGAGGCACAAAGCGATGTTAACTAGCGCACGGGGAAACAACGGTGAGCCAAGAGGACCGACGTTGCTGATTCACTTCGTGCCGCCCTGAGAGACTGCTTGGCTTTGCTTAAACTCGCCTTGTGCCCATTTGTTGCCACAAGGGAGGGGTAACTACCGGACACAAGTGCTGCAGTGAGGCTCGTCTGCACAGTCGGAGACTCCATGGAGGGGGCGGCTTACCGTTCTGGAGCTTCTCCTTGCCTCCGGAGAGGACACCACTGGGCAGCATGCCGGTGGGGGTGAGGCCCTTCAGCGTCAGGACGCTCTCGCTCTCCTCTCTGGGGGGAAGACAGGGAACCGGGGGTTAGCGGAGGCCGTACTGCACCGCACCATCTCCTCTTGACTTGTGGACGCGAACTGTTCTTTATTTCATTCGCTTTTTAAATGAGACGTGAAGTTGGTAAAATTAACGAAACGTCTAATTCATTACAGCTTTGGTTTTAACAAAAATGAAGGGTGAGCTGGCCGAGGGGCATGTGTGTGGGTGGCACGGGAAGTTGCTGGAATGTCGGTTGGACAGCAGCGACTGGCCGCCTCTCACGGATTGTGGATCACTCGGCAATGAAAGGGATTTTTGATTTGCAAAAAGTTATGAACAGATTGGCAGCACAAATTCTCTTTGCAAGTTCAAGAGCGCTGTTTACTATAATGGAGGATGGGGGGGGGCGGGGTTATGATGCTCAGCCTTTGTCTCATTACAGCATGGAGCTCAGGACCTTGACGGTCACAGAAATGCAGGGGTGAAAGGCCGGAAGAGCAGGGGGCAATATGGGCTCTTACCTGAGGACGGAGAATACTCTGGCCATCTTCCCAATGGCTCGGATCTTATTCCTGATCACCTCCTTACGCGCCGAGGCCGTGGCTCCTGGTGGGGGGAGGATGTGGGGTGAGACTGCTAGGATGGACACACCGCACCTCTCACACGCACGCACGCACAGCTTCTTTCCCACCAGACAGCAACTGGAACCCCGTGTCTGTGTATAACCCCTCACGCAGAGCAACACGGCCCCCTCAACACCACACCATTATGAGTCTCCAACAAAGTTATCGCACACCAATCTGAGCTGCCGAAACGCTATGTGTTCTGCCTTCCTGTTTACTAAATGTGATGTCAGCCTTTGAGAAATGGGAAAATGCAGTTTTTGTTTGTTCCCGCTTATGGCCATTAAAGGAAGGATATGCTGTAAAAAAAAAAAGCAGCATCTTGAGCTGAGTCACCACAGCGGTGCTTACTGGGAAGGGGCAGAATTAATGTGTCCACAAAATGGGTGGGTGGGTGTGTGCAGAGTTCCTCAGGATGGGAACCAGTATTAGACGGGTTCTGAGCCCGGCGCCCAAGCACTGTTAACCAGAAAATCGCTGTGAACATCCTGCTCGCTGGCATGCTGCACACATCTGTGACTTTTTCCCACTACAAACACTTGTTCATTATTATTCGTTTTATAAGTATTTGTTCATTTATCTGACATTTAGTCCTCTAAGGGGAGTTACAGTGTGAGGTTTTCACACTGACCTGTTGACACTGATTTACCCATTTACAAACCAGGGTAATTTTTCCGTGTCACTTCTTAGGAACACAGACAGACAAACCAGCGGCGCGTACGTCTCTTTCAATGTGAAAAAATGATTAAAGACAACAGCATCACCTCAAGTAAGATTGTTGCTGAAATACAGATGGTCTCTGACTTATGATTTTTTGACTTTACGACGGTACAATAGCGATGCACATTAAGTAGAAACTGTACTTGGAATTTTGAGTTTTTTTTTTTCCCCGGGCAAGCAATATGAGGTACGATACCCTATCGTGATGCTGGGAAGTGGCAGCGATCCGCAACTCCCAGTCTGCCACACAGTGGCTATTGTATACAACTGGTACAGTGTTCTGTGTTGTCAGCATTTTTTTGATTACCCCCTCCCATATCTACGTTGTGTTTTGTGCATTCATCATGTCTACAAAATGCCCATCTGTGCCTGAGTCTTCTAAAAGAAGCATGAAAGCGGCAAACACGTAATGGCTTTTAAGGTAGGCTAGGTTAAGCTATGATGTTCGGTAGGTGTTATGGCGTGGGTTGGTGGAAGCGAAACGCCACCAAAATAAGTTTAAGTTGTGTTAAACTCTTTACTGAATGTTGTTTCTGACAAAGTGTGTTGCCGGTAGCCAGGAGCTACCGTTAAACATTAACGATTGGCAGTAAATAAACAAAACAGGAGGTCTTAGTAAGATAGCGGTTGCAGGAGCGCTCACAAGGGGAAGTGGAAACTGAGCACTGACAGGAAGTCTAAGTTTGAACTAAATCCCGAACACGATTGGTTTCTACTCCAATCAGTCATTCAATCAGCGTTCAGTCTGAAGAAAAGGGCATAGAGACCACCTGTATCCCAACGGCCGTAGGTGTGATGGGAGGTTGGGTGCGTTAAATGCATTTTCAACTTATATTTACGATGGGTTTATCGGAACGGAACCCCATTGTAAGTTGAGGACCATCTGTTTTTCCTTTTGAAGGAGGAAGAGATGATAGTGGTGGTGGTGATGGATGATTGAGTGAATGAAGAATGAATGTGCAGTACTGGGGGGGCCGTGGGGGTTCCAGACTTCAACCCTTTAGACTCAACTGTAGTATAACCAGGCCCCTGTGACTTTTGATATCTCCAACACAATGGCATCAGGTGCTGCTGAGGTTGGTTAACTGTTTACGGAAATACCGTCTGGTTTCTAAACACTCACGAGTAGAGAGCAAATGAACTCTACAGCATTCGTGTCATCGTGCTATTAACCTGCAACGTTCATAAG
This sequence comes from Heterotis niloticus, assembly GCA_018136845.1. NCBI lineage: Eukaryota > Metazoa > Chordata > Actinopteri > Osteoglossiformes > Osteoglossidae > Heterotis > Heterotis niloticus. The sequence continues at coordinate 2,397,321 of CM030888.1, forward strand.
AGCAGATTTGGCGTATTGGTCCCATCTGCCCCTCAACAAGGAGCGAAGCCCCGCAAACTTCCAAGCTGTTGACTTAAGCTTTTTTGTGTAGCAGTTACTTCCCTCTCTGTGCTCTCCTCTTGCCGTGCATTTACACCGTTAAGACATAATTAAATAAAAAATAATCGTTTGCATTAAGCCAATCGGGATGAATAACCAGAAGGCCTCCCAGGTGTGTTAGCGCTCGGCTGGGGTCACACGCAGCCCTTATATTACAGTGCACAGAGTGGTGGGGACGCGAGCAGACCGGGCGCCGCCGTTTCCGGCACTTGTACCTTTCTTGGGGCCATAAATTAGCTGTCCTTCTCATGAAAACCCCCCGGGAGAGAGAGAGACAGATAGACAGAGAGGTCAGTGGGCGGCTGCAGGATGAGGGACGCGGCGAGGGACTAAAACAAACACACATCCACAGAAAAGAAAAAGCAAAGGCTACGAAAAAATGTCTGGAAAACAGAAAAGAGAACAGAAAGGTTAGGCTGTGGCGCCCGAGGGCGTAAAATAATCACAGTGAGGAAACAAAGTGAGGAGACAGAGAGCAGCATATGAACCCAACAGAACCAGAGAGAATGAGAGGAGAAGCGGTGATGAGATGTTAGAGGCCAAATCCAGAAGCCCAACAGAGGAACTGGTTTAAAATTTCTGTGTGCAATGGAGACAAGGTGACATGCGTGTACCTGGCAAGCCATCAGATGGTGGCAAAAGGCACCAAAACACCAGGGGTGAGGGCACGCCTTAATTCAACTCTCTCTCCCAGTGTTTACAGCTCATTGTTTGAGTGCTGGTGATCAGTAAGAAGGTGAGGAATGTTGCGCACGCTCGGCTCTTCTACACCGAAGGTTGCAAACCACTTTCAGGACCAGGAAGCGATGTGCATTTAAGAGGGCATGCTGGGGTACAAGTCCAGAAGGCTGCCCTGAAGATGAGGACAGAAGCACAAGGAGCTCTAACTGCCCTGTAAATGTTTCTGACCCTTCTAAGTGACCAAGGAGAAGACTACAGCCGTGGCCTCTGCACCCAGAGCCTGGCACTGAGGAGACCTGCGCTTCTGCCGGCTCTACGTCTCCTTTGATTGCATTTCAGAAAAGTCACATTATGCCATCTGAAGGCCTTTGAATGCAACAGACATGAGAAGATCCTCGAAAGCCTCCTTAGATGTGCTGTAACTGGGCTCCATGTACTGTAAATACACCGACATTATGATGCATTTCCGGCGTTTGTGCAGCCAGACGAAAGGAAAGTTGAACGCGAGATCTGGGCTCTGTGGAGTGGCGGGAGGGTCGGCCAATCAGGTAAACCAGTTCTTTGTTGTTGTAACACCTTCAGAATGTTGACAATCCAGTAAAAACCATTGGTCACTGATGGCAAGACCCCCCCGGGCTGATTAGTAAAACAGCTGTTACAACTAAACCTGCAGTGACAGCGGTGACAGGGACGGTGTCCACAGAAGCACTTGTAGAGTCTTTGTGCTTTTGCTGTCCCCTGTTGGGCGATTTGGTTACAGCAAATCCTGGCAGACTTTTCTTCATTTCTCTACAAACACTCACCATCGATCTCTTCGTCCGTTGTCAGCTCGTCGTTGGAGCAGATGCTCAGAACGTTCACCAGCATCTCAGTCACTGCAAAGAGAGTCAAGAGTCAGGGGACAGGAGAGACATACGTGCGTACGTTGTGTGCGCGAGATGCTTACGTCGACCTGACCCAGCTGGCTCTCTTGTGCATTTCTTACCTTCTCTGACCCATCAACCAGACAATCATTACACTCCCCTTTAAAAGCCCGTGAGGTGGATTCTGGGAGACGGGACCGACGCGGCCGTGGGTGGTCACCTTTCTCTCCAACGAACGGCAAGGACCAGGTGAAGACGTCCATGAAGTTGGGCAGCCAGTAGGGGTGCGGGGAGCAATTGAACTGCCGGATGTTCATGACGTTGTTCTCGTACTTCAATACCGCAGCTGTCGGGCAGCAGAAATGAGAGCAATCACATCCTGGTCAGCCCATGGCCCAAACTTAAAGTGCTGCCCTGCCAGCCCTTCGCTCTCGGAGCCTTGCGTGTCCACAGCTGTGCAGGCCTTACAAATCTCTGCAGCTCTTCTGAAAATTGGCCATTTTTATTGCTGTTACAATTAAATTAAATATTAAATATAAGGCAGTCGTGTGTCTTTTCCTTGCGATGTTGTACAGTATGCAGTAAAGTAGTGCTGGAGAGTGGGATTTAAACCCAGCCCATATCTTTAACCGCTATGTTACATATACCCTCCCTCCCAATGAAAAGCCCCCATCCATGTGCGCTGCAGGAGGCCATGTACCGCGGTAAGAGTCCACAGCTGGGGCTGCACCCTCTGCCACCATAATAGTTTCCATCTGACAGGAAACCTCTGCTGAGGTTCACTGCCTGACTTGCTGGAGGCACAGGACTCAGTGGACATGGGATATAAGGAGTTCGGCCACAACGTTCTTAGAAAACTGACTTTCATTTCTATGAAAACAGAAACCTGTGTGAGCCCCCCCACACACACACATCTGTCTCCCCCTGGTGGTGGGAGGGCTGCAGAGCCCTGACCAGATGTCCCGGTGGGGATTCTTTCGTACGACTGCTGACCACTGGGGGGGATAACCTGACCTGCAATTTGCCCAGACTTTGCTGAGCTCCATTTTCCCTGTTTGCTCGCTGCAGGTATCAGAGAAACAGCAACAGCAAGGGTCTGACCCCATTTCCTCCCAGTGTGAGGAGCATCTCTGCGCAGTCAGTCACCTTGAAGCTGGGGTTGTGCTGCTGAATAAAGAAGAGCAGCTGAAAGCACAGCAGGTGGCTTCGAGCCTCAAGGTGGGGTGAGCAAGCATGAGAGAGACTGAGAAGGAGAGTGGGTTCAGTCCAGCGCACCTTGTTTCCTTGGTTGTGAAAGTGCAACGTGGCAAAACCTCACTTGTCCCACTCCTTCATCCTCAGAACCTCCCCTACCCCAGGCCCATGGGGAGACACCAGTCCTGCAGGAACTGCTGAGTACAGTCTTGCTGGCCACCACGGCTCTCTTCATTACATTATAAATATGCTGAGCTCCCCCCACACACACTGCATCAACGGCACGAAACCCCTCCCGCCTCCCAGCTCCGCTCTGTTGCCCTGCCTTTACCTTTGTTATTGTATACGTCTAGGTAGTTGGGGGCTGAGAAGATGGTGATGAGTGACGGGAATCCTGTGGTCTGGCTCTTCCTGTACATCCGGTACCTGCATGGGGGGCGGCAGCAGAATTTCACAGTCAGCGGCGCGATATCCTTCAGGAGCCAGGTCCTATGTGGGGCTGGGGGAGGTGAAAAGCCGGTACTCCACAGGCTGCCACTGTCAGGAGTGAAACCCGCCTCCCCGCTCCCCTGTCGCTCTGCACAGCGAATCGAGGCACCGGGAGCGTCCGCGTCCCTCTCCCCTCTCAGCGATCAAATTCAGCGAGCTTTACTGCACTGAGAAATCATCCGTAAGGTTTTTAGTGATCCAAAGCGTTAACAACGTTGGCAAATAATAACTACTGCTAATAATAATCTTCAGAGCAGCCTTCGTGGCAGGAGGTAGGACCTGAGGACACTTACCCAGCATCCTGTGCTTCGTGGGCCCTGATCACCGACAGCAGGTTATTGTGTTGGAGGAAGTCGCAGACAGCAGGGTAGCTGCAAGACAGGAGGCGCTGCTCAGTCCCTCAGGCGGTCACTGCGCTGCTCCAGGCCAGCACAGCTGAGTCACCCCACTTACAAGTCCAGTGTACTGGGGTAAAGGCCTAGAACAGCGGTCCCCAACCACCGGGCCGCGGACCGGTACGGGGCCGTGGATCATTTGGTACCGGGCCACACAGAAAGAATAAAAAACTTTTTATTTTATTTCCATGTTATTGACTATCAGAGTCCGCAGGGCGTTTTATTTTGAAAAATCAATTGAAATCAAGGCGGCTATCCTGAGATCACCACAAAAGCGCTGGAAACCCTGCTTCCATTTCCAACATCCTATCTTTGTGAAGCGGGGTTTTCTGCAGTGACAGCAAGAAAAATGAAATTGCGGAGTAGACTGGACAAAAGGAACACACTTTGGGTGTTATGGTCTCCCATCGCCCCTAGATGGGACCGTCTCCTTGCAGGGAAACAAGCTCGGGGCTCCCACTGATTCTGTGTTATGGTGAGTTGTATTTATTATGCACTTTGTTATGCTTTATTATGGCCGGTCTGTGGAAAATCGTCTTGCGTAAAACCGGTCCGTGGTGCGAAAAAGGTTGGAGACCGCTGGCCTAGAACCCATCCTTACTTCTATACCCTTGCATCAGAATAGGAGGTTACAGTATGAAGGACATCCCATGTCTTTCTTTCGTTCCCTCGATCATGGTATTTTCTCTGAACCGATGTAGTAAAACTTGGCCAGCCGTGTAAACTTGTAAATCAGTGTACATTTTATGATCCAACTGTAAGCTGCCCTGGTGAAGATACACAAATATTAATAATAAGGAATGAGGACTTCCGATCGAAAACAAACGGCACCACCTGGAGGTGCCACTGCCGGCCCTGGCACCTGGCTGGAGACAAACTGCAGACACCCTCCATCCTGCTGCTGTCAGGAGTCACATTTATCAAAGTCACGGAAGCCATTTTCACACAACTATTATTATTTTTTATTTGAGTCGGTGACATCTGTGGGGAGCGGTCCCGATCCGGAGACGACCAAATCCCAGAAGCCCCAGCTGCGGCCCACAGCTGCACTAATGCAATGCAAATATGGCACACGAGTGCTCGATATGCAACTGGCAGTGAACATCATTCTAGATTTCAGCCTTTTAAGGTTATAAAAATGTAATAAAACCACCCACCCATCCCAGCAGGTGGCAACCCCCTGTTGATCGGGCTTCAGCCCTTTTGGCTGTGAGCATAAAATTCACCTTTTAGTTACAGCTGAGATGTCACATCAATCAATCACACACACACACACACACACACACACACACAGTTGTACTATCAAAGGCTGTAAACTCATTGTGAAATGCAGTTGAATCCATAACTCATCTGCTTTGCCGCAGCTGTTAATCCTCAAAATATGACTCTGACCCCACCTACCCTCGTGACAGTGTCACTTTACATGGGAAGGGAGGGTCCTCATACGAGTGGCCTCTCTCTTGTCCTCAAAGGCCAACTTGGCATCCTACCCACTGAAACTGTATTTTATTACAGCTTAACAGCACCGTTAACCAATTTCGACACCGAATGTGCAATGTTGTGGCTGAAAACCGGCCCCTTCCCCTGGAATGCTGGTTGTTACCTGGCAGCAGACAGCACTGGGAGGTGGTGGTACACTGCCACGCACCCCCACTGTTTCCATCACTGAGACATTTCCCCTCCCGTCGCCCCTCCAGGACTGCTAACACAACGGCGGACATCAGCACGGGGCAGTTAGTCAGCAGTTTCCCAATCCGAGGCCTCCTCCAGGCCGGGGTCCCAACAAACGGCACCTCAATTTACGGTGAGCCATTTCCCTGGGTGGGGATAGGGGATGCAGCCGCAACGCAACCACCCATAATTCACAGCTTCATTACATTCACGACGGCAACTGTTCGGTGCTTCTGGCAGTTTCCGCTCGAGTGTCTGGGTGTTAAAAGCTTTCCAAATGGTGGCACATTTAAAAAAAAAAAAAAAAAAACAAGTCGTAAACCTTCCGGTCGTGCTAATGCGAGGGAGCCAGGCTGTCTGGGCAGACGGATGATGACGTAAAACAGTCGCGGCATTTTGGACCTCTGTCAGGAGAAGCGGAACAACACAAAGAGCAGCAGGAAAACGGGATCAAATCAGAACCTCAGTCTCACAAGGGACAAGGAAGCCACGCTGAGTCGGCATTTTCATACAGACATACAGTACAACATTATCATCACCGTCATTAACATGACCACCCTGCAAAGCGAGGCTCATACTCTGAGCTTCTTATATGCCAGGGTAATTTTCACTGTCAATTCAGGGTCAATACCTCAACCAAAAGCACTACAGCAGGAGTGGGATTTGAACCCATCTCTTTCAACGTCCCTGACCATTACTCCCCCTGCTGCTCCTATGTGTTTGTGCCACTTATGGATTTATAGAGCATAACCGATGCGCTGATCCCACCCCTTGGGTTCTCAGACTACATTTAAATAAATTTGCAGCTAACCAACATATTCTTATTTGCCGATCTTCTTGGTGCTACCAGGCAGATTACTGGTTCAGCTCTCCCATCCACCTGGGTTGCTGATCTTGCTCAGCAGCTGGACTTACCTGTAGAAGTAGGAGCAGCCGCGCACCGTGTTGTGTGTAAAGTGGTCTTGGGTCTTCTCATTGCCAAAGTCCTCCAGGGGGTCCGACCACAGCAGGTCACACATTGGTCCGTAAGCAGGGGGCTCCTTGAACCTGTCTAACTGGGAGCAGTTGGGGGGGACAGTGCGGTTAGTGCCAAACTAGCAGCTCGCATGTAAAGAATCTGGCGGCGGGTATGGAAGACAACATCATCCCTCAAAGCCTTCCATCTTTTCAAACCATCTCTAAGGTCTCTCAGGTGAGCCAGCAACTCTTCTGGATCAAAAAGTTGGGTGCACACCTGCAGCTCAGGCAGCAGGGCCTATGGCTAAAGGCCCCGGTGTGGCGCTTTCTCTCCCTGCTTAGCATGCCAAAACTCTCCTGGGGACCCAGCTCACAGTAATGGGTTCATCCGATCTAAGACAGTGTTGCCGACGTCCATTAGGGGGCTTTTTAAGCGCAGAACCGATCTAATGGACAACGGACCTTAAGAGCTTCAATTAAAACCACAGTTAAGCAGCGACTCCCATTAAGTGGCTGGTCAGGGCTCAGTCCTGGTCCCACTGATCCACTTCTGGTTCATATCTTAGCTCATTTTGAGCACCAGGTTGGAGAACCAGTGAGGCCCTCAGATTCATGGAATTACTGGGAGTGAAGGCCTTCAGAGAAACCAAGGAGATGTTTGTTGTGTGGGACCACCTTAAACTCCCCCAGCCCTACAGAGTCACGCTTTCAGAAGCCAGGGCCCTGCAGAAGACAGGGCGGGAGAGCTTTCATAACCAAGTTTAATCCACTTTATTGAATTTGGGAAATTGACTTTCTTTGTTCACGTTGTTAATCAGCCTGGGAAACACCTGCCAACTGGAGTCAGCTGCATTGTCTGGAGTACGAGTGGTGGGCTGCCCGACTGAGGTCGCCAAGGAAATGCATCTCAAACTAAATGAATTCTTCTCCATTGTGGCTGCTGACTAAAGGACAAGATGGAGAGGAAAGAGCGTGACCAGTAGGGTCTGAGACCTGGCGCCCCTGCAAGGTGTGGGGCAGTGGTGCACCGGAGCAGCCGACTGGGGGCAGCACACATACTTTCCGGATGTCGTCCAGGTTGGTGATTTCTGGCGAAAGGCCGCCGTGGACGCACAGGAACTGCTGGTTCATGAGGGCGGCCAGAGGAAGACAGTCAAATGCATCCATGCACGCATCATACACCCGCTCCGAATATTTGATTCTACCTGTCAAGGGCAGAAGCCAAAAAGCAAGGTCAAAGGTCACATGGGTTAAACACTAGGAGCCGTTTTCAGAATAATGAGTTCTGCATCCCTGGCACCCTGCGACATGTCCAACGGACCTCCTCAAGTGTTCTCCGAGGATCACACAGCGAACTTCCAGTCACACAGGAGACTCCTGACCACGCATACGGGCTAATCGGGATGTAACTACTGTTACTGTATTAATACCCGGCGTGCATCCCAGACGCAAGACACTGCCGAAACTATACAAGTCCACCTGCGAAGAGGTCATCCCCGCACCAAACAGTCAAACAGTCCGAAATGTGTACTTACATTCCTGCTTGAAGGTGAAATACTCTGTTAAATGTCTACATTCGTGGTTCCCACGGAGCAGGAATAGCGTTTTGGGGTAGAGGATTTTTAAGGCCCAGAGGTACAACACGCACTGTGAAGGAAGAGGCGGAGGGAGGGAGTCAGGAACACCGGGTGATGCTGTGGCTATGAGGAAGCCATGAATGCCCATGTGCTGTACTGTATATGCAAGTGACACCACAGCCCAGCCAGGTATTGACTTACTGCTGACCTCAAACATTTTTTAGATTGAATAAAAATCTGGAAGCTGCAGCGCTTGAAATATGAAAAAAAAAGTGAATATGTAGTTTGGTTTGCAGTGTGAGACCCAAAAGACAGCACTTACTTCAATACTGAAATAGCCCCTGTCAACGTAGTCGCCTAAAAAAAGGTAACGCGTGTTGGCTGGCGACCCCCCGACCTCAAAGAGCTTCATCAGGTCAAAGAACTGCCCGTGGATGTCGCCGCAAACTGAGGACAGAAGGGGTTGGGAGGGGGAGAAAGAAAAGTCACCGTCAGGTAAGGACAACAACCAGGCGTGGCCCCAAAACACCCACGGTCACATTAATGCCCGTATCCATTAGCTGAAAAAGTACCGTTATTTATTATTTGCTGATTTGACACTTTTTTTCTAAGGAGACCAACAGTGTGCAGCTGCTTACACTGAGGTAAACCTTTCCAAAGTTTTTCTCCTGCATCAGGTAAGGCTACTATTAAGCGACTAGGGTAGGAGGTGTAGTTTTTACCTGGGTGCTTTAATGCCCAGGTGACAGATCTACCCACTGTGCCACTTGGCTGTGTAACTGGATGTTAACTAAGAGGAAAGAGCGAGGAGATGCAGCGCAGACCAAGCCGTGTAGAAGAGCTCACCCAAGGCTTCACTAACATCAGGCACAACCAGCAAAGAGCAGTTCGGCACTCTCTGTCCGCCTCTCTCAGCACATAAACGCATTAATAATCATGAGAATCACCTGCGTTCTGCTCCTTCCGGCAGAATCTCACAACTTCCAAACTTTGGTCTCCGTAGAAGAAAAAACATAAAAGTTCAAGACTAAATAATTCACATTAAAAAAACAGCACAGTTGGTCCTTTGAAGCCCCAAAACATCTGAGAGTGATTCAAACATCTCCTTTGTCCTGCTTCCAAACATCGGTGCTGCCCTGATAGGAGCACAAAGAGGTGGAAAAGCTTCTGCCTGCATGAATAATGAATCTGCTTTTCAGACCGTCTACGGCGCCCGCTGCATAATTGATGCTGCTTTCCATGCATGCGGAACGCGTGTTTTTCACACGGATGTGGACTTAGCAGAGATGCTCGGTGTCATCCAATCTCCTGCCGGACGGTTCAGTCCTTGGCTACTTGTGTCCGAGTCGCTGGACTTGGCCGGCTCGCAGCGTGTGGCCAACGAATGGCAACGCGAGCCCGAAGCATCTCCTGATGTCAACCTCCGAAACGTGAGTGGGGGAACAGGTGGCAGATGCTTGACACCGCATTCCAGCTTCTGGATGCACTGAAATCAACTTTAACCAAACTGTGAGGTCCCTAGGACCGGGCTGGGATGGTGTGGGTGGGGGTTCCTGCACAAGACCATGCTTGAGCCACCACCGTGGGACTCTCTGCTGTCATTTAGACAGGATGTATGCGTGCGCACGGTTGGATGAGCTTTCTCTGTGTGTGTGTGTGTGTGTGTGTGTGTGTGTGAGGACCTATAAAGCACGCCCAGGCTCCACTTGCAACCTGAGCCTTAATGGGATTAGGAAGGAGGTGGTGCTGGAGGTGGTGCTGCGGTTTCTCTCCGCTGGGGCCGCTGTGGTACGCAAGAGAGACGGCAACTGGAGGTTCATCGGGACACCAAGGCGCAGGCGGACACAGCAAGTCGAACCGGCGCCCCCGACGGTCGCACGTCCCCCTGGGTGAAGCCACGGCACTAAGCCAAGACGACTCAAGTGGCTTTGGTTGTAAACACAGGACTTGGTCGCCGGCACAAGAGCAACTAAAATCAGCTACACATTCTCTGCATTTATGTATTTGCATTCCTTTTTGAAATTTTTCGAATGGCATTGGGTCACAGCATCCTACAACACAGCAACCGATACGCCAAGAAACTGAAATTCCCTCCACGAATTTAAAACACGGGTCAAAGGGCAAAAGGTTATGATATTTTACAATATTTCAAAGGTGTGGTTGCAGTTTGCTATCCAAGTTCCAAACCTCCACTGAATTGTTCTGCAGATGAAACATTAATTTATTTTCTTCCCATGTAAAGTTACAGTTTCATCATCCGCACATTGAAACATATACTTCTATGTAACAGAATAATTCTTTTCTCCATTGTGACAAAGCAGCCGAGACAGAGAAGCACGACCGACCGGACTGTGCAGCAGAGGTGGCCACCCAGCGCAAACAAGAGATGGGAATTCTTGAAAGGAGCGCAAACTGAGCGATTGTTCCGAGCTTGTAACGGAACAGCATCTCGTGTGTCACCTGTGCCCTCCGGTGCGGGCCGAACGCGGCAGCGGTGGCTTTCCAAGTGACACGCAATTGGCATGTGCTAATGGGCTCTTCCAGGAAGTCATGTGCGGCGATATTGGCCTCCCGGGACAGACAGCGCGGGATTCGCCTGCCTCCATCTCATTTTACAGTGCTTACGTTTGCAGTTGTTCAGACCCCCTCCCTCCGCAGATTATCTGCACGTCTAAACAGGCCTCTAAATCAACTCGCCGCTCCTTCGGAGTCGGGTCGTGCCCGTAGTTACGCAGCTGTTAATACGGCGAATCTCTGCGCACAGAGGCGGCACGGCACCGGCCATCAGACTGGAGCTCAGTGGAAAATTCGGACCTCTGACATTCGGTCTGGAGCATCAGTGAGGGTGGAACCTGGGGCAGCAGAGAGCACTGTGGTGAGAGCTATAGTGCCCTGGACTGCAAAGAAGTGTAATCCGCGAAGGCCTCGGATGAAAATAACGGACAGCAATAAGTAAATGACTGACTTGAAGAGTCGTGAGGAGATTTCAGCAGAGCCGCTACAATCCAGGATGAGATTTGCGGCACCGGTTCGTATCGGCTGTATCAAAATCGACCGTTTGTTTGCCGCACAACTGCTGGCTGAGATACCGATGTCAACTTTGCTTCTTCCTCCCTGCGGGCCACGGTGCCAACAGGGGGAATAATCCCTCGAGCTGCCGCCGTGTCCTCAAAAGACACCAATTCGGCTCGACCCCTGAATTCATACAGTAAAATTTACCCTGCTGCAGTGTAAAAAACGGAAGTAAATGCAAGCAAATTTCCTTTTTGTATCTGACTGGGGAAGCGGTTGTTTTGCTGCTGCTAAAACTCAGCTTGTGGGGGCAAGAAAAACATTTAATTCTTCGTGGGTTCAGAGCTCCTTGCCAACTGAGATAACACGGAGTAGGCAGCATTGTTAACTGTCGCTGTTTTCGGTGCCTCTTGGACGCAGGGCGCATGCCAGCGGCCGGCCGTCACCATGACAACACTGCACAATGCCATGGAAAGCGTCCATCAACGGGGAGACGCATTTCCAGGCCATTCTGTTGTGGCAACTGCAGTTTGAGTTCAGTTTGCTTCGCTTCTGCAAAAAAAAAAAGACACTTGGAAGTGCTTACACTGGACATTTAGGCTCAAACAGTTATGATCGCCTCACAAGTGAAGCTGTTAGGAGACACGGAACGCTGACGCCACCTGCAGAGCAGCAACTCCAGGTCAGATGGAAAGAACACATCCAGCCAGCCTTGAAGCTCACCAGCAATGATGGACAAAGAAGAAATGAGAAGATGGATGAACTGGCAGTTCCTGGCTGATTGATGTACATATGCGAGGCGAAAGGCACAGAGCCTCAGAACCATCACCCGCATTTTGACATATATTCTTGCTAAAGACATTTTAGTCCGCACCAAGCTGCGTCCTGCAGGAGTGTTGGACTTCATAGCGGTTACATTACTGAAAAGGCCATGTTGAGCCAACCGTGTGGGCCTGACTGTTTTCGTTTTTTAAAATACGCGACTACCGATTCTCGGATGTCTCCGTGCGTTTGTTCAGCTGGTGGAGACCATTCGAAGCTCTAAAAGGCGAGTGTTTCAGCCTCGGCTACGTGTATGAGGCACTGGCGAGGTGGATGAAGAGCTGTCTGCTGTGTTTAGCTCGCTTCTTCCTGATCAGACGTGAACGTTGCAAAACCCACTGGCAATGCACATCAACAATAATACAGCTATCTGAAGGGCAATACAATACTCCAACAGGGGTGGGAGATTCAAACCTGGGGTCTTCGTCTGCAAGGTGAGAGCTCCAAACACTATGCTACCTGCTGTTCACATGGAGAACAGCATTGCGTTCAAAGTCAGACATCAGCAGTTATGTGCACTAAGAATAAATTCTTTATTCACACTCCTCTGGGATCCATGTACACAATGGAAACGACTCGGAATCCAAGTACTAGGAAAAATGTAAAGCATGATTTATTTACTATAAATAATATATAACACCCTTGAGTTATTATGAAGAAAAAAAGATTACAACGTGCTGCTGCAGTTACGGCCACGGCAAACCAAACGCTTTGGGGTGCTGGCAATAAATTCAGCTCAGCCATTAAGTAGTGAGCACAACGAAGCATTTAGGAGCCTGAATTCTTGCAAAAAGCCCAGCGTACGATGAGCTGGCCCACAGGAAGTGCCGAGCTGCCTACCAGTCGGGCTTCTGAACCTGTGGCCGGGTGGGAACGTTAACCCCCGCGTGACCACGGCCAATTCGTGTGGCATTTACTATAGAGAACCCTGTTTGACGGAGATGCCTCTACCAGCCTGTAGCAACACCGCCTGTCTCTATGCCTCCGATTGCTGTGATGGAAAGAACCCCAAAGAGGCCGTTTTCTTAAAGTCGAAGAAGGTGGCAGGAATGTCATTTCCGTGGTGATAACGTCACCCAGCGTAGGTCAGCACCTACTACACCTGCACCAGGTCCCACCTGCATAAAGGGCAACTGAGGTCGGCCCCCACGGGGCTTGAACCCGCTGCCTCCGCGCAGACCAGGCTGAGGTAGAGGCAAAAAGTCGATGCTGAGGTCAAGGAGGAGCAGCCCACGCACGTCTATGGTGACCAAGGGGGGGGGGGGGGGGCATGTGAGGACAGCAGATTGTGTTTGGTAGCCCGTGCCCACCCCCGCTGCCCTCCCCGTTTCCTCCCGAGCCGCCATCTGTCGTTTCGCATTCGGTGCCGGGGCGAGAGGTCCGGGTGGATGGGCGCAGCTAGCAGCACAGGCCTGAAGGGGGCAGTGTTTGCATAAACCAACCGCATTAAAACACCACGCCGGTCGGCGTTAACCTCAGCCTGTGGAAACGGCTGGGCTTTCCTCACAGATGGCAGTCAGTGAATGGAAGTCCCACCCTTCACTGTAGAGGCCCCCCACTCGAAGGAGCAATAAAAGTCCAAACAGCGGGGAGGGGCAGGCATGTGTATGGGGGGGCGGAGTGATTAATGTGTGCTTTCAAAGCAGTCCGCAGGCGAGCGGCCCTCTGGCATGTGTGTGTTTGTGTTGTGCATTAGGGCAAGTGGACCTCCTCGCGACATTACACATCAGTCTTTATTTATTCATTTATTTCCTTAACTCGCAGCCTCTCCAAAGCGACTTACAGTGTTGAGCTACTTACACTGACTTATCCATTCACACAGCAGGATCATTTTTACTGTGTTGATTCAGGGCAAGCGCCTCGGTCACGGGTACTACAGTTGGAGGGGGAGTCCGAGGCAGCAGCTCTAAACTGCACACCCCCACCTCCCTTTCTTGTTTGCTTTACATGCCCCCCATGGAGCCTCCCTTTGCACCGTCCCCCATATACACACACGCACACGCTCATGCGTACACACGTGCACCCCAAAGGCTCCCACATTCATCTTTGCAGGATTATAAGCAATATTTCCAAAAAACAGAAGTGGTCGTGGCTGTAAAAGCGAATCGCTGAGCCGCAGCAGGAATCGACCTGTTTGCAAAATGTGTGATGGCATGGAGGGGTCCTATCAGCGCCAAATTAAGCAAACTAACACATTTAAGCTCCTCTTTCCAGCATCTTGCCCACAGCACCCCCACAAGGACACCAAGGTCTTCATCTCTTCTTACACTTGATGGCTCAAGGAGCCTTTCTGCTTTTGGGGGGAGCAATAACCCCTCAACTCCGGCAGCTTCATTCGCTCAGGTTCACACATGAGCGATAAAATACATATTAAGCAGTGTGCTGAAGGTTTCAGTTTCTCCCATACAGGAGAACAGAGACCATAAATACAGCCCACAGTGAGTAAATAAATAAAAAAAGACCTTTGGTGCTGACTGGTGGGGAGGGGAGGAGGTCACTTTTGAGAAAAATCTCAACATTTTCTGTGGGTGTTTCTGTGAACATGAAATATTTGTATTGACAGTAGCAAAAATCTCACGGTGATCTCGTCTCTTTCACTCCTACTCTGGTTCAAGCGAAGGAGGCCTTGAACCCTGGAGGAAGAGACAGATGTACTTGGCCGCTGTTGTGTTTTGGGGGATGAAGTGATGCTAACACACAAACGTGAACAACCTGAGCTGCAACATCTACATGCATTTCTCTGTGCTCCATTAAGCTTCATGAAAGTTTAATGTCTCGGAAACAAGGACAATGCTGAGGCGTGTGTGAGAGAGAGAGAGAGATAACTCCCGATGTGAGCAGTGGAAAGACCCTCCGATTTTTGCAGGGAGCCATGTGGTATACCCGCTTCATCCAGAGACCCCATGGAGGCACCAACCCCAAAAGAAGGTGGGGACTTCTGGTTGCTGCGGGATGTGAACCCACGTGGCGCTGAATACAGGAGGCACCACAAGAGGTCAGGTGCTGCGACCACACTGTAGAAGACATCTCAGCAATTCTTTCAGCTGTTCAGATTCTGTGTTCGTCTGTCCCTACGTAAGGATGCTGAATGAGTTGCGATCGGACCCGGGACCACACAGCTTTCTACACCCCTCCCGACTGTTTGAAAGAACCATTGTGAAAACGTGGATGTCAGAGCTGAGGTTGTACTCAGCTTTCAGTCGTGTGTCACCATGGAGACACATCTATGGGTGAACTGGTACAATCAGCTCCTAGGAGAACCTGCTGGCAGCAGCCTGGCTGCTTGGTGCTACATTCAAATTAAAACTTTTTTTAAAATGGCTGAAAATATATCATCTTCATGGTCTCCAATGTTGACTGCTGACTGATTCATCCTTTAAACATTTCTCGTCTTATTGTTCACCTCCAGCACTTAAGAACACAAGACATGAGCTTTAAACTGTGTGGAAGTGAGCTGGCTTTACATAGTCTCACCCGCCTGCTCCATTTGGCTTACTCTTTGTTGCCATCTGTTGGCTCGGAGGGTAAACACAGGCTGTGTCTGCTCTGTTACAAATGATTTTCAGAAAACAGATCGCAGAAGAAAAAATGCAATTAAAAATAAACTGGAAAATGTTTGCCTGAATATTTTTAGCTTAACCAAGGCACCTCCAAGAATATTAAAAGTCCAACTGTTTATGGCACAGAACATTTTCAGTTAATATCTTATATTTATAGATGTGATCCAGGTGTCTAACAGAGTTACAGGAACAATGAAATACAAACAGCTCCCATTTCAGCAATTCGTCCCCAGGAACATGAGATGCGCGCAGTTCTGTGGCCACACCTGTACCTGTAACAGCTGCAGGTCTGAATGTTGCAGGTAGGAAAGTGAAAATGGCCTCAGTAACACAACAGATTTTTCACTCATTTACGTGACAAAAAATCCAAACAATGACAGCCAACCCCACCCAGGTGCATTCAAGTGCACACCGGTCCGCATGTCTGAACAACAGGGGGAGGAAATATGACCAGCAGGAACAAAGGGAGATGAATGACACGAGGGTCTGGCCCTTCTGAAACGGAACAGCAAGCTCTGCTGTGGTAAGAGGTCTTCAGATGAGACTGAGGAAAACAGATTTTAATGGTGGCTGTTTAGAGAACAATTCGATGATGTCTGCTACGCCCTCTCGAAGACGAGTTCATGTCCTGCTTCTGACTGTTAAGCAACGTTTGGCTATAAAACAGCAGGTGGCGTCGTGACAGCTGTTGCCTTGCACTCCAAGGGCCTGGGTTTGGACCCCATCTCTTGCTGCAGATACTGACCTTGAACTGATGCAGTAAAAATTACTCAGGTGTGAGGGTTAGGTGTACCGCCTGGCACGTGTGCGTAATGTGGGCTTTCCTGCGAGTGACACGCAGAAGGACATGCACTGCAGCCGCACTCGCTTTCCCGGGCTTTTACCAAAGATTTTAAGCGTAAGAAAACCTTCCAGTGTATTTGCGTATTTTTCATGCATATTACGCTGAAGAAAAGCAATTTTGTGGGTGAGGAATCAACAACTCTGGATGAAGTTCTAATGTAAATGAAAGGGGGTTCAAAGTGGACAGGAGTAGAAAAACAGGTTACATGAGCTCAGGCCCACTGAACAAAATGCAGTAACTGATAAAAAAAGAAAATCATGAGATGAAAACATCACAGCTCTGAAGTCGCTCAAGGTGAGCAGCGGCAAAATGACACCCACTAGGATAAAGACCAGGACGTCTCCAAGCAGCACATTTCCTGAGAAACCAAACCGACTGCGGGAGCGAAGGACATCCGCTTCCAGGCGACGCATTCGAGGGCCAGCAAGAGACACCGATGGGGAGAGAAATGATCGTGCGGCAACATGGGGGGGAAATGGCATCTGACGGCCACGGTCCCCATCTGAAAATGGCTCCGTCATTGAATCATCGCAGGGCTCCTGGATTTCATTAGAGAGCAAAATTAAGTCATGAAGCACCTCTTGAAGAGCGAGGACAGACAGGAGGGTTGATTCGCCCCATCTGCCTGTTTGACTCGCATGCTTGGAAGCGGGTTTGATCCCCACTCAGTGCATGTGGAGCTGTCCTCGTGTTCACACACACCAAAGAGATGTGTTCAAAGGTCATGGTGAACCACTCCTTACCCACCTTTCCCAGGTGAAACCATCCGAGTGGTCGCCAAAGGTTGGCCCGCAACTATTTCATTGTTTAATTTCCACCGGTTTCTGCAGAGCTTTCAGTTGCAGACTCTTAAACCTTAGACCCCACGGAAAGTCCCTCAGAAAAGGGGAAACAGGACAACAGATTTACTCTCCTTGTTTACCACCCGGTGCTACATTAGTACACTTTGCATTATGATATCTGATGCTTTTCCAGCAAGTTCTGCCACCACATACAGAGTCTCCAACCTTCAGCTTTTACCCAGTGTGCCGTGGACAAAGAGGGTGTGAGTGTCACTGAGACCACCAGAACTGCCTCAAGCCCCAAGCAGTCTTGGTGATCAACTGCACTGAAGGGAGAATGCAAGACAGCTACTGACCTGTGACAGGCGCTTCAATGTCCAGCAGGTTCTTCTCAGATTTCAGGATGGCTGCACCCTCAGAGATGAGCCGGAGGGCGACACCTTCCTCTACGCGACCCTCCTTTGTCAGATGGGCCTTCAGGACATCCACCTTGGGTTTGCCTTCGCTGTCAAACACCTCCTTCACTGTAAGCCGGTGGCTTGGAGGGAACGGCACGGCTGGAGGGAGGGAGGGAGTGAGAGAGAGAGACTCAGAACCCATTTTACAGCCAAATTGATGTCTTCATCGGAGGCAGCGTTCAATTAAACCACAAACCAACACCTAACAGTGCCGATGTGCTAATACAGTCCACAGCTGGAGAAAATGATGTTGTGGAAAACCAAAGGTAGCAGCACCCAAAACTTCCCCTTTCTTTGGGTCAAGGATTGATCTCTGGGTGAATTTCACTTTATTGCATCACAATATTTCATGGCCCAGAAGATCATCTCACTGCCACATGGGGAGTGTTGCTTTTCATCAGCAAAAGCAATACTGCGTGTAATCCTGTTGAGCTCATAACCACCTGGACTCCAGCAGGATGTAACCTGTATGTAACCTGGACATATAAGATTACAGATGTGTTTACGGTTGCCCTCTACTGAGGCTTTCTGGATGTTACTGTAGGAGCAATCTCCACAGCAAGGGAAGAGAGAGATTTTACACCTGGGTGAACGTGGAGTGGTTTCGAAAATTACATCAACGCTGAGCGGGCTGCTGAAGGAGGTGCCGCCGGCCCAAATGAAGACCGTTATAGACTGCTGATGATAAGACCCCCTCTGCGAACCTGCGTGCCAACCAGGCGGTTCTGCATCAACCCGCATTGCCACGGCAACAAGGAAGGCAACAGCTGCCATCCTGTTCTTTCACAATTAACCCAATTATGAAGTTGGGGGGGAAACTGTGTTTTGTTGCAAACAAACGTCGCTGCTGTCTGAGGACAATCGCTCGGTTTACAGCCACCGGCCTGCCAGACTCAAATGTGCTCTGCTTTGTGTCTGAGCCAAGACGTTCTTTTTCTGCCCCCTTTTCCGCTTGTTTTCAGGAGCAACGCAGCGTCTGCGTACTAACAAATACACTTTTGAGACAGAGCTGCTTTTTCCCCGAAGTTAAGGCACGTTTGTTTTACGCAGGCACTCCTCCTGGAGGTCCTTTTCCACGGACGACCAAATGAGATTTGTTTCGCTTTTATGTCTAACAGGGACAAACGTTTCCTTACAATAAGCACGGAACTGGCCGTCAGTTAGAAGTAATGGAAGAGAGCGGCGCAAACCTGCTGGATCGGGGGGCACAATGAGCACCAGTGCCTTGGCGGAACAAACTGTTGGTCAGCAACGGCGTTCAAAGGGGAGGAAACACTCTCCAGTTTACAGTATCTGTCACCTTACTATGGTAAACGTAAGGAAAGGTTGAGAAGCTGATGGTCTTCTGAGGGTCATGCTATTACCGCTCATGGGCACCAGCGTTCTCCACCGTGACATCTGGGAGCCTCACCCCGGTTCTCCTGAAATCCTGTGCCGTGGACCCTCCGAGTGTCGATATCCCACAATGCACTGTCGGAAGGGAATCGATCAACGTGCTGAGGTGCCCATGTAGCGATGAGGGATACGACAAGGTTGGCAGTTCTAAATGCCTCTTTCTCTCCCCACTCGCTGAGATGGGACTGTGGGTCTTTCAGCAGGTGGCGCAGCGGTTAGCGCTGCCACCTTGCAATCAAAAGACCTGGGTTCCCGTCTCCTGCTGTAGAACCCATGAAGAAGGTAAATACCCTGACCCGATATGTAAAAAGGAGCTTGCGGTGTAAATGGGTAAATCAGTGTAAGTAGCTTAAGGCAGTGATTCACTTTGGAAGAAAGCATGACCTACATGAACTTTAAGCAGCGTACAAAATCCATGTGTTTCTCATTCAGTTTCACTGACTGTCCTCCGCCCAGAGTTTCCAACAGCAAACACCACTAAAATGAGCACTCTATTAATATCTGCTCATCAAAACAAAAATGACAGCCTTGCGTTAAAATGACATCTTTGTTACCGGAGGCAATCTGGGACCGTCTTGCTGCCAAACATCTCTCTCGCACCCGCAGGAGAAGACAAATGATGAATGACGTGAGCTTGCAAAATATGGGAATTGCTGCTCCCTCCCAACAGCGAGGGGAGAAAATGGCACAGCTCCACTAATCTGGGCTGAACCAGAATCTGGAAATCCTGTATTGATTTGCGGTATCAGC
This sequence comes from Heterotis niloticus, assembly GCA_018136845.1. Lineage (NCBI taxonomy): Eukaryota > Metazoa > Chordata > Actinopteri > Osteoglossiformes > Osteoglossidae > Heterotis > Heterotis niloticus. The sequence continues at coordinate 2,416,870 of CM030888.1, forward strand.
TGGGCCAGGAAAGAGATGCAACGCTCCGGCAGTGACGGAGAACAAGAACTCAAGCGAGGACACAATGGGGGCGCTGTTAGCTGGGGCGTCTCTGGCGCCGAACTACAGCCTGTTTGCACCCACGGGCCGATCAAGGCATCGGGTTACCGAGCACGCGTTCCTTGGAGAACATGATGCTGGCCCCCACAGCGGGACAGGAGAGCATCTGAGCATCAAAACAGTTAAATAAAAAAATGTGTTTATTACTAAGAAGGTAAACAGTAAAACTAGTTCAGTGAATCCACGGGCAGACAAAAATTTTATGGAGCAGCATTAACTGACTGACCATAATGTGGTAGAGCTGACTGACCAACACAATTTTATTTAATAAATTATCACGGCTGCACCAAAGTACAGTTTAAAATCCAGACATCACTGCAACTCACACCGACTTGCAGGATGATTTGCCACCAGGTGGCGTAGCTGCTAGGGTCACTGTTTCGCACTGCAAAGACCTGGGTCTCATTGCCCACTCTTGTCCACTGTGACACCCTTGTAGTGCCCTTAAGGTACTTACAGTTACAGTACTGATAGAGTAAAAATTACCCAGCCGTTTAAAGGGGTAAATCAGTTTAAGTAGCTGAACGCTGCGAGCTGCTTTGCAGGGAAGTACCACCCAGACAAATTAAGAGCACTCACAGTATTGCTATTCTAGCTGTGGCATTCACAGAGACCCACCTTAATATGTGGTTGTGAGTGGTTCAAACTGTCAATTAAAACAGAAGTTAAGAAGAAAAAAGTTGCAAAAAGGGCGGTGCTCACTGTTTACTGAGTCACCGCTCCTTCTCTGCAAAATCCCACATCTGGACAGGTGGAAAAACTGATGCCTTTCTTGCGCAGGAGTTCTTCATTCACTCACCAACCCTGCAGAACGTCAAGATTCCTGCTCGTGTTCTGCAACTCCTCATCGCAGGCCTGCACGAGGGAGAAGTAGGGTCGAGGCATCACCCGTGGGACTTGTGGGATTGACAGAGTGGACCTCGGTCTCTGGTCGATGCATTTGGTAATGAGCAGAGCCGCTCAGTGGAGGATGTCAGTAAGATGAACAAAGCAGTTGTGTTGAAGCCCCATTTCTGTGCTCTTTTCACAAGTAACTGTTTGAATGCTGCTGTGACCCTCACACGCTGCGAACACACCGAGGTCATTGCAGGAAAAGCAGAGCAACTCTACTTGATGATCCCTCTTTGAACCCCCGACAGTCACCGGATTCCAAAAGGCAGGCGTGGATCACCTATTTCTCCCATGGGAGCCCCCACAGGAGGAGGCTTTTGGACAATCATTGGAAGCACAGCTTATGAGAGTGCGGTAATAATATTTTGGAAAAGTCACATCATGAAGACTGGACTCTCAAGTAAAGATGGTGGTGATGATGGGAAAAGTTGGATGAAACAGAAGAAGAGGATAAGCCACAACCAGACGGATGGACTCACTCACAGTGGAAAAGGACACACGTGGAGGAGAGAACTTTCTGGAAGAGCTCTATATATGTATGTGGTCAACAAGACTGACTGATTCCACTGCAACAGCAGTAAGACTTCATCAGCTCAGAAACACATGGATGGTGAAGGGTCATGGACCAGCACCTTCCTAAAGTCTAAACCACAAGATATCATGCAATGCTTAGGCTCCTGACCACTGGCAGAGCAGACTGAGGAACTGGCCGTCTGAATCGCCGTGGGTTTCATAAGAGGGACCGGAGACTGGGAACACGGTGGAATCGGGAGTTGGGATGAGGATACAGTGGATGGAGGGGACCCCCAAGAACCACACGGTCACTGCAGCAGAAATAAACACAGCCGAGGAGTTTGAGCTCCTGCCTTCAGACACTCCCCCACGTCAGTGTTACCCTCCATACCCCCACCGTTGTGTGTCAACAAACCACTTTCTGAACCGCTGGCAAGAAGCTGCTTTCATGTGACAAGGATGCCAAACTAAGAAAGGATTTGTCTGATAAAAAGGACAGAAAAAACACAAGCACGTAAGCTCAAGATTTGTCAACAAGCTGTTGAGAACTGCAATGGCACATCCAAGCTTGCCTTTGACTGTTCCAACAAAACACACGCACACACACACGCACGCACACACACACGCGCGCGCACGCACGCACGCACGCACGCACACACACACACACACACACACACACACACACACACGTGAGTTCCATATGAGATGTGCTGATTTGTGATGACATGATCATCACCTACGGAAAACTGAAGACTTCACTGGAAAGGGAGATCTCTGAAGGAGGACAGACGGACATACAACGTTACTGAATAAACGTAAAAATCAGCAGCGAGGGGTGCAGTAGCTATAGCCACTCCCTTCCATGTGAAAGACCTGGTTTCAAATTCCTATTCATGCTGTTATACCTTCGATCAAGATACACTACATGGCCAGATATATGTGGACACCTGAGCATCACCCCATATGTGCTTGCTGAACCTCCAAGTCCAAACCCATGGGCCTTAATATGGTTGTTCCCCCTTTGCTAACAGTCCCCGCTCTTCTGGGAAGGTTTTCCACCAGATTTTGGAAATTTGTACCATTTGGCCACAAGAGCATCAGTGAGGTCAGACACCGATGACAGGCGAGAAGGCCTGACTTGGGGTCGACATTTCAGTCAATCCCAAAAGTGTTCACTGGAGTTGAGGTCAGGGTTCTATACAGCCACTTAAGTTCTTCCGCACCAACCTGGGCAAACCATGTGTTTATGGTGCTTACTTTGTGCATGGGGGGGGGGGCAGTCATGCTGGAGATGGAAAGGAGCTTTTCCCTCCCAAACTGTGGGCATAAGGCTAGAAGCACACAACAGCCTAAAATGTGTTTATAGGCTAAATGGGTGCGGCTGACACAGCTCAGCTCAGTCCACATACTTTTGGCCCTACAGTGCATTTACCGAGCTGAAACAGTAAAACCTGCCCTGCTATATAAATGGGTACATCAGTGTAAGTAGCTGAGTGGACAAACCTTACACCGTAAAACACTGTTGAGAACAGTGTCAGATGAATAAAAAAACTAAGCAAAATATGAAATATGGCCTCTTTCTGATCTATTGTGCCACAAAGGGCTGAGCTGTTGCCCTCAGTGAGACAAGAACAACCTCTGTCTGTTTCCTAAATTCTCTTTTCATTTTTCATATAGCATACACTCAGTACATTCCGCTTCTGTTATTACTGGCTTCTCTCTCCAGGAAGAAGAAACCGCACAAAACCGCTTATTTAAGTTGCTTTCTGAAATCATTTCATGCCGTATATTATTACCACCACCATTGCATATGCAGGCGGGTTCTTTAAAGGAAAAACACTCCAGCACGAACGTCCAGAAACAGAGACAGCGAAGTGCATAAATAAAATGGGAGAATGACCGCTGTTCCCAGGCTGCGGTTGTAGTAACCACGGAAACCGCAGCATCACACGACCTGCAGGCGACCGTGAGGAACTGCCTTTGGGTGACTCAGCGACTCGCCCACCTCCATCCAGTCAGCACGAAGACAAACTGAAACCTTGACGGAAAGCTCCTTCCAGGGGTAATCAAGTTAAAAGACATAAACCTGTTATTAAAAATGAATATTTAAACTGACACAGAGTTTAATCCCATATTAGACTTCTACTTGTACAATGAGATCATAATTTTCATAGCAAGAACATGAATAATTTCACTGCAAGTCACACTGATGCTTGAACAAAACCCTTGCAGATCGAAGCTGTACAAAATGTACAGAATTCATGATGCTGGCAGGCAGGCAGACGTTATATTTATTTGAGGTGTCCACTGTTGGGGGACAACAGGATCTGTGAACCCCTAGACACTTGTCCCTTGACTCAAGGGCACAGCAGATTCCTACTAGGAGATGGTGGCTTTGTAGGACAAGGGACACCACCAGCTGCAAACTCTGATTGGACAAGGATGTGGTAGCAACGCCCTTGCTCGGGATCGACTCGGACTGAGGTGAACCCCTCGAGGGTGAAGCGGCGTGCGCAGTGGTGGCTGCAGCTTCACGGGTCGGTGCGGTACTCTGAGATGTTCCCACAGATTGACTTCCCTTCACCAATTAACCGCCCAGCACGCAGTCGCCCAGTAATTCTCCAGGGCAAAGCACGGCGCCCTTCGGGGTCGGCCTGCGCTAACATCAGGCCGTAATGGACATAGCACGAATGACAGCGTGGCAACAGCCAGGGCATCACCATCGTAACAACCCACACAGCTTCGGCGGCTCCTCGGCGCAGGGTGCGTGCATCCTTCACGCCACTTCCTTGGGGGATGCGTGCACACCAGAACGAAAAAAAGACGGCGGTGCAGATGAGGATGAGGCCCCGTGAAACGCAACTGCCTAGACGACTACAGACCTGCGGACCACGGCGAAAGAAAAAGCAGCCACGGAGATGAAACAAAAGACGAATGACAGAGTGACCGCAAACCCAGAGCTGTTCACACATCTCTCTTGCAGTACAGCACACCATCCCGAAAGAAAGGCACATTTTGACTTGCTTGATGATGAAGGGGACCTGCGCTACAACTGCGGTTATTTACACTGTGCACAGGCACGTGCTTACTCTTTACAACCCCCTCCATGCTGGGTGGCAGCTCTTTACAGCCCATTTTCCAATAAGGCTGCTTATTAGCACGGCTCATTCAGAGGCTATAACAGTGCAGGTTTATTTGAAAATGAAGAGTTATTTGGTTGAAATGCCCACTTAATGAACCACCGTCCTACAGGCAACCAAACACCCCTGAGGACCGAGGGAAACGCAGAGGAATGCACGTTTGTCAGATGGCGGGGAGGGGGTCGAGGGAGACAACGAAAGACCACACACAGTGTATGTTCATACGTTCGAACCACCTCGCTGAGTGTAGTTTAAAATAACGGCAAAACCCCCGAAACGGTTCATACAAATCGGCCCGGCAAACCTCGCGTCTCCTTTATTGGACCCTTTTCTTCAGAGCGACTCATTCCGATTCAGCCATGTACTTTTACTGCGTCGATTCAGGGCGAGCACCTCGATCGAGAGCGCTACAGCGAGACCCGGGAGTCCGAACCCACGTTATTCGGGACGATGGAATCCGGTTACGCCAGTCTGCGTGTAACCAGCTGCTCTCAGCGGCGCTTCCCAGTTAGCGCATTAATTGACATCTGGTTCATCGCTCAGTCTGCCAAATCCGGCCCAGCTAATATTATACGTTTGCTCCCCGTTACGCCGAAAACACCGAACGCGATTCTCATCCGAACTGCTTAGTCAGTCAGGAACGCGCCAACACGTGCTGGACGGCCCGTCTGACAACATACAAGACGGTTGCTAACTGGCCCGCCTGGCGACTCTCTAATTTCTGCAATTTCCGCCGCGCGGAGAGACTACGTTTTAACTTGTTTTATTTACCGTACACCTGAAACACGATGTGAGCAGAAATACGATCCAAATAATTAATCCGTTTAAACGGCTAACAGCATGCGCTCCCACCGTCTGGGATTGGCCAGCCTTGTCTTAAAGGGCCAGCACACGTTCTTCCTGCTGACTGCGCACGGGAAAGCCGAGGGGGGCTTCCGGGAGGGCGGTCGTTTCCGCAATCCAGGACCTTCACGAGGAGGCAAGATGGGTGGGGAGGGGAGAGGAGAGGGACAGAACGCCGGGTGGGAAAGCCCACGACGCGCCAGTATCTCACCACATCTCTTATTATTCATTTCGGTTAAAAGCCTCTTAAATTCAATCAAGAATTCCATCTCCTGCTGGCACAAGTCCAGTTCAGCGCTAATTAGGCCTGAAGCTCCATTTGCCGAGTGGAAGACATTAGAGCGGAAAGCCCTGAGTCATAAATCAGAGTGGCAGCAGCTGCTCCACGCTCGCCATCGCACCTTCCCTTATTTGTATTTCCACCAGAAACCCCATTTTTTAAATAATAAAATATTTATAGAGCTTTGTCGTGCTGCTCATTTGAGAGCTCCAACGTTCAAGGTATCGATTTCCCAATTCAGCGCTGCTGTGAGGAACGACCGGCGAGGAACGAGCCCCAAACTCGAGTTCTGCAGTTCCTTTATTAACCTTTGGATGGAACGCCGTCTCACGCTGAATAAATCCTGTGCAAAACATTAAGAAGCAGAGCGAGAGGAAATTGAGGCTGTGTTTCCCGGCGCCGTCGGCCACAGGTGCACTATTAGTTCCATCAGTAACAGCGAGACCCTCGTTGCTCTGCGAGGCGCTGTTTTGGTTCAGCTGGCTGAGGGAGTGGCGGCAGGCATCAGAGCGGTCCCCTCAAGGATCAATGTGGTGTCCAGATCAATGTTGCAGTGGTTGTCAGGGATCATCACTAAAGATAGTCATAAGGGTTGCAGAGGCAGTCATCAAGGTGGTTTTCAGAAGGGTCATCGCTATTCATCAGAAGACAGTTGTCAGCATCATCACCGTGGTCATCGGGTTGGTCATCATCAAAGCTTATGAGGGATCATGACCGTGCTTGGCGGGAAGTTACCAGAAGGCTTGTCGCCGTGGTCATCATAAGCGCTGTCAGGACCGTCATTAGGGCGACTGCCAGAGGAGTGTTATCGTGAACAGAGCGGCTGTCAGGGATCATCGCTGTGCTCACCAGGGTGGTTGTTACTGATACGCTTTGCGTCCACTGCAAGCAGCTGAGGGGTTTGTGATCCGACAGCCGCAGTCATTATCGTTGGAAATGCTTGCTGTGCTTTCCGGGCCTTTCCAAGCTTGCCGAATGGAGGGTTTCTTTGTTTTTATTATAGAAATGGGATTGAGTTGTGCTGCGGTGAAGCCACCACCATCTGTGCGGGTGCAGGATGAGGCCCACTTGGACCAAAGTTCTGAAACGCCGAGCCCTGAGGACCGCTCTGGCGTCCTACAAACCCGCGGCACCGACCCAAAGTCCCTCAACCACATGGCTCGGCTGTTTGATCCAGAAGCGCTTACAAACTACCCAGAGTGCAGCTGGCAGCTTCCAAGAGCTAACATTTACACACAGAGATGAGCTGGTCAGGAGACGTCCAAAAGGCATCAGCACGCTGGCCTTTTGCTACTGCAGTGGGGAGCTGCGTGGAGGCCCCGAATGGGTCACTTTCACACCCGAGCAGCAGCTCTCTGCCACGGCAGCAATTTCAGCAGACGAAGGCAGGCAAATACAAATCCTGAAACGATCGCCTCCTCACACAGCAAAGCGGTGAAACGGAGAGGCTTCCAGCAGCGAGAGGCAGAACGTCACACGATGGAAGCCCAAGTAATCTGGTATAATTCAAGATTGAGCTCATTTGTGCTTGACGCTCATAATCCAATTTGAGCCTGATATCAGATCTGTGTTCGTAGTGTGATGTTTCGTCACGGTGACAGCAGGCACCGATGAGATTGGTCCTTCAGAGACCTGACCTCAGCCCCACGCATCTGAAGTGATCCTGTTGGGTGCAGATTGAATAAAACTCCAATCTTCAGGACCAAGAAAGAAGCTGGAGTGCAGAGAAACATCACCTCTAAAAATTGCTATGCTTGGCTTCCCCAGAACACATGACTCTCATCTGTATGCAAGTGGTCACCCCTGTCCCCAAGCCAAAGCCTGGACAGACTCATCCACACTGTCACTCCACACGCCTGTCAATCCATCATCTGTATGAGCATCCAGAATGCATCTCCCTAGCGCACACTGACTGACTGACTGATGTGTGATGACAGACTGTCTCACTGCTTTTTGGCTTCCTGACCACACAAACACACATCGCCCTGGGTTCTGACCACAGTCTGGCCGTAAGGTTTAACTGACTGGTGTGACTTGGGCACCAACCCATTGAACATCTCTACTGAGAACAGTGCTTGTTGTCATCCTCTAAACATATCTCACATTTCAAAAAGCCCCCTCACACTCACACTTTATCATCACCAGAGTGGAGTCTGGTGATCTTCACGTCACATCACATGGAAAGTCAGCATCACTTCTATCAGAAAGAAATGAGGATTTACTTTCTGAGACCTCCCATGAAAACCCATCTTAAATCTAACTCTGCACCACCACTACTGAGTTCATCCTCAGCTCCTCCATAACTGTTTGGGCCCAGGGAGCCACCACAAAGGACAAAGCCACACTGCAAAGTTTCACCTGGTCAGCAGACAGCATCACTGGCTGTGAGTTGCCCAAACTCCAGGATCAGACAGCGTGTAGGTACGATCATCGCAAAACCACCCCGCTCCAAACACCATGTCCGAATCCCACCCTTTCAGGAAGTGAAAAAGGACCCTCAGGTCTCAGAAAACGAGGCACAAAAACAGCTTATTTCCCCCCAGCAGCGTCCGCATTGGCCTCTGAACTGCACATCCACTCGAGTGGACACGACTGCCATCATCCAGCTTCTGAAACATCACAAAGCAACTGGAAATTTTCCCTGCTAACAAAACATAAATCCTGAAGTTTGATATTTACTGAAGGATCACAAAGAACAGCTATTCAGAAGCAATGCTGCTGCCATTTCCACATCTACGCTCACCCCATAGGTAACTATATTATTTGTACAGTATCTATTGCATTTTCCTGAAACTTTGTATTTTACGACATTAGTGCTATTCTGCTATGCTAAGCGTCTGAAGGAGCGCCACAAAGTTTAACTCCTGAATGTGAGCATGGTCAGTAAAGTGTAGTTCCTCTGGACAGCAGCTGTAGCCACTGGATCTCTGGTTGATCAATGAATCTACAGCAAGGTGCATTTAAACAAAATTAGCACTGATCCACCTTTTTATTTTATTTCTTTTTGAAGGATGAGCTAACATGCCAGGCTTTGTGCACATTTTCAACAACATTTTTGCCAGCATTTCATTTACCGCTGAATAAGACAGCATCTGTTCCTTTATGTGTGCATCTATACGACTGCAGGGACCCGGCAGCACAACAAAAGATGTTGCTAATAATGCCGTCTCAGCCACTGCACATTTGCATTTTAACTGAAGCCGCACTCAAGCGACCACCAGGAAAATCTCGGTCACCAACTCAGCGGACAGCCTGCACGTTGTGGTGCGATTATTGCTTTGGAACCGTTGCTCCGGCTGTCAGGTAGAGGAAAACGTGTCCTAGTTTGTGCTTTTAAAGAGAAAAATGTGTGTGCGCTGCAGACTGGAGGGGCGGCTGATATGGAGTTCCGTGGTTCTGTGATTGGTTTGGGTGTGCTCAAATCGGGCTCAGTCTGTGTGGAGCTCACGTTGTCTCCACGTTCACATGAGTTTATTATTGTTGCCCTGGTATCCTCCTACAGTCCAAAGATGTGTGTTTCATGTGAACGAGTGACTCTAAATTGCCACCCTGTGATAGACCGGGGTGTAGCCTGTGTCACAATTTGCGTTTCTAGGATTCTGGATCACCACTACCCTGCAATGGACAAGCAGTTAATGATAGTGGATGGATGGATGGATGCCACTGACTGCAGTGTATCAAACGGGGAAATGTAACAGGGGGGTGGCATCTTCTCCCTCAATCTCATTACAGGAGCTGAATTCAAGTGTTAATACGTAGTGCTGAGTCAGTAACTGTAGGCAGACTGATGCCATCATTACAAAGACTGCTGCCCCCTACAAGACCTCGTTGTGGCACCGCTTTTTATATTTGTGATAACAAAGAATAATAAACTTACCTGTTAGGGGGCATGGCCACGAGGCAGGAGGGCAGGAGCAGAAAGGACATGGGGAAAGTAGAGGAGAAGCTTCTGTTAGAGACACATTCAGTCCACATTAAGCTCAAACTGCTCCATGCACCAAAATTAAGCTCAGCCTGTTCCTAATTTAATCACCACCAATGGAGCCCTGCAGCTGCAGCATCACTCATCGTTCAGACCCTCTTGCATAACACCTCAGGAGACTCCCACATGCTTCAGGCAGACCCTTTGAGTTCTTGACAACATACCAGATCTTGATAAGCTTAACTGATGGGATTCAGTCAAACAGATACTCCCCGAATGGGCTTCGCCCTCCTTGTCCATCTCCGCTGGCTTCCTGTAGCTGTTTGTATCAAGTTTACGGCCAATAAAACGGTCAACGTATCTGCAGCAGAGCGCCTACAGGAGACAGTCACTCCCTACACCCCCGCAAGAGTGCTGCATTCCTCCATCTGTATCCCCGCAAACCAGGAATCCAAAACTGAAATCTTGCTCATTCTCAACGTGGTGGAATCAACTCCTGTGGACCTCACGACTGCTTAGTCCTTCCCAGCATTCAAGAAGGGTCTCAAAGCCCACGTCTTCTAGAGCCATCTCTCTTGTCAAAGCCTCATAAATGAGTTGAACAGCATCTCTTGTGATTTTCTATCAATTCTATATGTAGCTACTGTGGAATATGTGCCAGTGAAAACCATGGTTTCAGAAAAGGCTGTTTTTGGGGTTTTTTTTTTTTTTTGACAGTGTAGTACCTCCCCCCAAACCCTCTGTGATTTCCAGAACAGCATGGGCTCAAAAGAAGGAGTGCTACCACAGAAGGATTTTCCCTTTGGAGGTGATCTCAGCCTCTCACAGCCGATGAGGTCCGTCAGGCATCTTCCGTACCTTGATAACACAGCTCTAACAAGAACATTAAGTGCTTTTTTTGTTGAAAAATTTATGCACACAGAGCAGCGATGCTTGGGTGCAATATCACTCTGGTTGGACAGGAGCGGCACTAGAGCTCCGCTGAGCTGACAGGTCACAAAGCGAGAGTGATATTAATCTGCTCAGATCGATAAGGAACGGGGCTTGTGGTGAACCTGGGAGTCCTAGCAGTAGGGGGCTGGAAAATGAGCTTTGATTGGTTTACTGGGTGAAGATGCTGTCAAACTGCTCCTCTCACCGGGACTGGGAAGAGGAGGCCAGCATTCCTGTATTTATTCATTTACAAATGAGGTTGAAAGCACTGATACCCTTCTTTTTCCAAAAAGCTCATAATTTTCTCTAAAAAAAAAAAAGTTGAAACTGACAAAAGTATTTGGTATCCAAGATTGTTTATTTCACATTTAGTAGAACAAACTTTTGATTTATAAATTATTATAATCATTACTAGGACCCTTCACCTAATACCTGCTAGCACAGCCTTTGGAGACAATAACTGCAATCTAACCCTTTCTGTAGCTCTAAATGAGATTTCCACACTTCTCCGGTGGTAGTATAGCCCATTCTTCTTGAACAAATTGCTTCAGTTCTCTCAGCTGTGATGGGCACCTTCTCCCAACTGCAAATTTCAGCTCTTTGCACAGATTTTCTTTGGGATTCAGCTCAGGACTCCTAGCAACTACTTCAGAATGGTCCAATGTTTTCTTCTCATCCATTGCTTCTGAGGTTGCTTTCTGAGACTGGTCTGTGTGTTTTGCTCCAAATGCATTGATGGCGTTCTGATTCCATTGCGTCCTACGCAGATTCAAGGTACCCAGTGCCAGGAGCAGCAAAGCCACCTCAAAACATCACCGATCCTCCTTCATGTTTCATAGTAAGGATGGTGTTCTTTTCTTTAAAAGCTTCATTTTGCTTTCTGTGAACATAGAGTTGTTGTGTTTTACCAATAAGCTCTGATTTTATCCTGTCTGTCCAAGTTTGCTTTGTCTGTGGCTTGTCAGCATGCATTTTGGCAAACATCAGTTGGGCCTTTTTGTGATTCTCTTGCAAGTCGGGTCTTCTACAACGGAGCCCATTTTCATTTACACAGCAGCAGATGGTGCAACTTGAAACTGTTGCAGCTTGAAGGTTAGCTTGAATCTGTTTTGATTCAAATGCAAAGTGGCCGACAAAAACAGCAGTACTGGTCTAAGCGACTATACTTTGACAAATACAGTGGCTGCATCTGCATCTCTGCACATCACTGAAACGCACTGTTGTTCATTGTGGTCAGAGTTGTCGCTTTGGATCAAAGCAAATATGAAACTGATTATCTAATTTTTCTGAAGTTTCCTCCCATGTTTTTTTATGCAATACAAATCATCCAAACAGCTGACAAAATGCTTAATAAGGCCACACTTGAGCACCACTAGGGACACAGAGAATCCTGCGGGATGAAATGGAGCAATGAGGATGCAGCTCTTTAACTGTGATAAGACAGATGAGCACAGTAGATACAGATGTACAGAGACGTTCTGCCAGCTCAGCACTGGTCCGGGACACAGGAGACTGTCGACACGTCATCATAAGGGATAAAAAGCACTTTAAAAGTTAAATTCCATCAGACTGCTGTATGAATAGAGGGCAACACAGAACATGCAGTACTGGTGTGGTTCTATCTCAGGGAACTTGTGGGAACCCCAAAAACATTGATCACACAGTACTTCTGGACCCCCCCCAGCTAAACAATGAAGTTCTTGCTAACCTAACCCTGCAGTTTGAGCAGCAGCCAAACAGCTGCCACCGACAGTGAAGGAGCTGATTCTATTAGTTTATGAAAATGTACCCAAAAGTTGCATCCACCATCACATTACAGTCTACCTGGCGGCTGGGCAACTGACACAGAGCCAGAATGCTGCTCCAATATGGGTCTGAACAGGATTAAAGTTAAGAAAAACTAGCTGACTTCACTTTAAAATTAGATGTGTATGCACTGCTCAAAAGTTACATTCAATATTGACTTGGAATAAATGGCCACGTTTACAGAATTACTACACAAACCTTCGCTATAACATTGTCATAGGTGACCATCTACCATTATACCATCTAAAAAGCATTTGCATGGAAAGCCTACAAACATAAGACAGCATTTCACATGTTGTGGCTCCTCCTTGTTCCGTTTTGAAAGGTTATAAACCCGCTGATCAGTAACGCATGACTCTGAACTGAGTCTTGAAAGTTGTTGGACAAAATTAAATTCTAATACAACATCACTGTTCCTCGACACGCTGGGGGCCGGCTGTACCTTGCCTGGCTGAGGGACACGTTGCAGGTCGCAGCTTTTATAATAAAGCCTGCGGCCGAAACGGTAAGAAAGCTGACCTCAGAGATGCCTGCCTCCGTGCTTTAGGTCACTGAGCCTCAGTTCAACACATTCGTGATGGTGCGCTTTTTTCCTCACTGTATCATTTCAGATACAATTATCTGCCTCCGCCATTTCTGTGAATACTTCAGAGACAGACGTTTTCCCTCTTATTCCTCCACAAGCTGCTAAATTGCTGTAACATCCAGAGAAATTCCATGGAGTCATTTGTAAATACGGTAAATATTTGAGAAGTCTGTAATGAAGAACACAAACGGCATTTCCAACAGGACCAGGATGGTAATTCAGCTCAGTGCTATAGTACACAAGTGGAAAACTCTACCGAAAGAGGAAGAGTGACAGATTACATTAGAGACAAAAAAAAAAAAAAAAAAACAAACAGATGATACAGGACTGAGTACTTTAAAATAATCAAATAAATGATAAATAAATCCCAAATGGACAATAGAACACCAAACAAACAGCAGGACCACCTTCCTTGGCCTAACCACAGTGCAACACAAGGACCTTCCCAACACACAAAAAAAAAAAAAAAGACTTTCAGTTGCTCCCATCAGGGGTTGCCACAGCAGATCATCCACATATTTGGTTTGGCAGGTTTTTACACCGGATGCCCTTCCTGACGCAACCCTCCATTTTGCCCAGGCTTGGGACCAGCACAGAGGCACACCCCCTTGCGGCTGGATTCACAGCAACACCCAATATGGGGCTCAAACCCACAACCCTGCGATTACGAGTCACATGCTCTACCGACTGAGCTAGACAGAGAAACACAAAACACCGTGGCATTCTTCATCTAAGGAAGGTGTTCAGTGCGGATTAAAAATACAGGTGGTCCCCAATTTACGATGGGGGTACGTTCAGATAAACCCAGTTTAAGTCAAAAATACCGTAAGTCATTTAATACACCTAACCTACTGGCTGCTTCAGCAACAAAAATTACATTGTCTCTCTGCCCCATTCTTCAGACTGAGCACTGACTGGTTGACTGATTGGTGTAGGAACCAATTGTGGATAGGATTTAGTTCCTACCCGGACTTCCTATCATTGCTCGGTTTCCATTGTGAATTCTCCTGCAAGCTTTGTCTTGCCAAAACATCGTATTTTGTTTATTTTTACTTGCGGCATTTTCCATTTTTGTTTACTGCCAATCACTAATGTTTAGTGCTAGCTCCTGGCTAATGGTAACACACTTTCTCAGAAACAACACTCAGTAAAGAGTTACCGTGGTCCCTCACGATTGCTTCCACCCACCCATGCCATAACACCTAGCCTACCCTACCGCTTTCATAAGATGCAGACACAGATGGGCGTTTTGTAGACATGATAGATGTACAAAACACAATGTAGATATGGGGGTGTGGGTATCCAAAAAAAAATGCTGGCAACACAGAACACTGTAGAGCAGGGGTATTGAATAAAAATGTAATGGGGGTGCAGTGGGGTACCTCTAACATCCCAGAGCTATTGAGTCTGCTGAGGGGAGTCTAAAAAACTAATTTTGGTGATATTGAATACAACTTGCGGGCATTTGGGAGCTGCTATCAATATGTGGGAGACTCCCGGAATCTCCAGCGGTCCGTACTTTACTGATTTCTGTCATGTCTGGGTCCGTACAGAACGACATCTGGGTCCGGCTATTGGTGACCTAGGCTGTAGAGTATCGGTTGTATATCCTAGTGACTGCATGGCAGACTGGGAGATGCAGTTCACTACCACTTTCCAGCATCACGACAGAGAATTGTACTGCATATCACTTGCCCAGGGGAGGGGGGAAGAAAAACAAAATTCAAAGTACACACATTGCTATCACACCATCATAAAAGTAAAAAAAAAAAAAAAGAAAAAAGAAAAAAATTGTAAGTTGGACCATTGTAAATCAAGGACCATCTGCATAAATGAAATGAGGGCCTCGAACAATCATTAATACAATAAATATATTATATGTAAACCATGTTCCTGTCTTAGGTGACACTTATCCAAGGCCACTGAAACAATCGCTGGAGTCTTACAAAGAGCCCTTGCTTAACAGTATAACAGCAGTGCTCCTGACGGCCATTGAAACCACAGCCTTCTCATGTGTTGTATATTCCAACTATTGCATGCTGCAGACAATCGTCAACAAGAGCAAAACCACATTTCACCACCAAAAGTGATGAAGTTCTGTGGCTCCAAAGTGCCTCCCAGCAGTGTGCTGGCTGCTGCCTCTCATTAATCTGTCGCAAAGCCAAATGGCTTCAGCTGGAACCTTAATCACTTAAGATGGTGCAAACCCTCAAGTAGTGGCTCAAACATTACACCGAAGATTTGAGGGATAACTACAGTTCACATATTCTTGCTTTTTTAGCTTAAAATTGTGTCTTTGAAATGCAATTACCTGTCGCTGTTCTATGTAAATCCCATTAGTGCTGAGGTGCGAACACACAGCTCTCAAAGTTTGACCTTGCGGGTGGCTATCAGACATGTACTCGGAGTCAAAAAATGACTACTGAACCAGGGTAAAAAGTAAACAGCAGCCAGTGGAGCTAAGAGGCATGAAAGGTACCACTGTTTCGCTGACCCCCGAGGGTGCGCTTTAAAGCCTTTCCCTGGTCTTTGTGGTTGTGAAGGATTCACACAATCAGCAACAAAGCGGTGCGTTGTGTTACTGAAGTTCTCAAGTCCAGCTGGTCGGCATCACCGCGTCTGTGTGCGCCGGCGCTCTTTGTGGGCCGCAGCGCTATCTCGCCTCTCAGAGAAGAAAGCAGGCGGCATGCAACAGAGGGTCATTTAAACATTTACCCAGTAAACAATCTTTAGAATGCGCTGGTGGACGGAAAAGCGATGCGGCGCTGCGAGGCCGGGGGGCACGCCTGGCTTTGAGTGCCAACAGAGTCCTGAGCGCCCAACCTAATGAGGCACCAGGGGCCAGTGCACAAATGAAGTACTAGTGAACACTCAGCCTCAGCAGGGGGTTCGCTCAGGCCAAGGGCATCACCGCACGGAAGGATGGGATGGCTTGCCGAATGGACCAGGACCGAAGGTCTCTCTTCATTACAGTCAAATTCCTCAGGGAAGAAGCTCAAAAAAAGAGAAAAATACCTGAAGGAATTTAAGATTCAAATCGCAAATTCTTCTCTGCCTCCATGGTGTTGTTCTGATTAACTTTACTTCTGTTTTATTGTCCGTTTCGTTTCCCTTTCTACAGGGTCTATAGTTTCACTGTGATGGGTAATGGGTAGGTTTGAGGAACGGCAGCTTCACCACAGTGTGGAAGGCTGAACACTCATGTATGTCTGTCTTTAAACACTAATAAAATGACTGGCAGAGACAGGCGTATGAAGAGCTGCAGTGAACTCAGGAACTGTCACGTGTTGAACTCTTCTAAAAAAGCCAAACTGCTTATTAGTGCAGAACAGAGGCAGAAATCACTCACTTTAGTCCGTCTTTGTTATTAATATCGCTGTCTCGTCTGCTTCATCTCATTATGCTGGTTATCGTTCGAATGCATTTTTTTTTTTATTCTTCTTCCAATTAAAGTAGAACTAGAGGATGTTAAATAGGAGTTGGTGTTTTGCTCGGGGTCACTCGGCTGCCACCGTCATCCCTGTCACGTTTCCACATCGCACACCAAGGGCCACCAATTATACCACCTCTCTGCGAAGGTCTATGCTGGGATACGAGGAAGTGTGACAGAATGCGGCGTGTTGCCAAGGAAACCAAAGTGTGAGACTGCAGCATCAAATATTTCATCAATTGCCCCGAAATGTACTGAGGGGACAGAAACACCAGCTACGAACAGCTCTTTGGTACACCATTAGCGCGCGTTGCTCTGTGTACCTCTTTTTCAAAAGGTAGCAGATGGTGAAGGAGCTTTGTAGGGCACTGTCGCACGCAGGACTCAGATCTGCTGTAATTGGGCCGGGCAACCGTGGGGCCATGACCCCGGGAACTGAGCTCACTGTGCAAGGAGATGTGTCAAGGTTCTGCTGAAGCGAGCAGCGCTGTGGGAGCCAAGGAGGCCACGCCACATCAATCAGGGGGGCCACGTCCACACTGCTGGGTGACCCCCTACTGTATTCTGCTGGCTTGGTTGTACTGCCAGTCGATGACACCCTGATGAAGAGACGCAATGGTTAAAGGTGTCACCTTCCAGCTGAAAAATCTAGGTTTAGGTTCTCACCCCTGTTGTAATATCCAAGATCAAGGATCTTACCATGAATTAATGCAGTAAAATTATCCACTCGTAAAAACGAGTAAATCAGTGTAAGCTGCCTCAGTGCAAAGCATCAGATAGTAAGAAACAATAAGGGTCACGTAATGGCCAGGCCACGAGAATGTGAGATGTGCTGTTAACTAAGGGCCTCTGCATGTACTGAACTTGTCAGATGGATGGGGAACCTTGTGCTCAACATGAGCCATGCATCTGCTGGACTGTGAGAAGGAGGGGACAAACATCAGAGAAGCCACAAACTGGCTGTATCCAAGAGATATCCATGCTCTCCAGAGAGTAAGAAACACAGAGAATGGTTCCTGCTTTGCCCACATGCGTGATACTGACAAAACTGCGATGTATGGCAGCATCTCCCCAGAGCGCTCCTCTGTTTCCAACAGCAACAACCCTGAACCACTGGACTACAGAACATCACCGCTAGTGAGCAGCTCCGCTGCCCAGGAGGTCTGAGGTTGAGACCATACATGCTGTCAAGACTGTGGTGGAAGCAGATTCCTTCTCCCCTGTGAACCTGCACATGTAGCACACAACAGCAGGTCCGATTATCACAGGTTTGAGAATGAAA
This sequence comes from Heterotis niloticus, assembly GCA_018136845.1. Lineage (NCBI taxonomy): Eukaryota > Metazoa > Chordata > Actinopteri > Osteoglossiformes > Osteoglossidae > Heterotis > Heterotis niloticus. The sequence goes on from CM030888.1 coordinate 2,434,595, forward strand.
ACGGAAACGTGACCACAAACCAAAGCTCGTAACATTCCCGTGACAAACCACGAGTGGAATGAAACCCTCTTGACCATAAGCGTTGTTCACTATTAATAGCAGCCATAAGGACATTATTCTCCTATTGTACCATCTTTCCTACACTCCCACTACACAATGTGCAAGTAGAGAAGAGCAGCGGAGATGTGACAGCATTCCCACGTGGCGCTTGGTTTGCACACGGTTAGTCAGTCAGACAGGCAGGCAGGTAGGTCAGAACCCCACTGATCCAACAGGAGGCCACACAGGAAGTACAGAACCATTACACTGCCATCTTCACTTAACTACACTAACAGACACCTTTCACAGCTAAATCTGAGACAGTGCATCAATAAACACCTAAAAAGCATAAGTCTGAAAAGCGGAAAAACCGGTCAATTTGTACTTCCTCAATAAGAAGGAATGAGCGTTGAGCCTTCCGGCTTCATAATTCGTGCCGAGCAGGAAAGTCGAGCTGTGCTTAATGAACCACAATTACGCTTCAACAGCATCACTAATTGTAAAAGCACAAATTGCACAGGAGAAATCTTTGCAGTTATCTTTCTGTGAAATACAAACAGGCCCTGGGAAAAAAAAATAAGTACATTGAATAAATCCAGAAATGGCAGAATGACTTATTATTTATTCATTTATGACACTTTTCTCCAAAGAAATGCACAGCATTGGTTTTGTAACATTACCATTTTACTTACTACAAGCTGCTCCAAGCTCCGTGTTTTACATACGTATCTATGCAGCAGGGCAGGATGTACCGGACCAATTCAGGGATTCAAACCAAAGACCTTCATATCTTCCGACCTCAAACAGCTCTAACCAGTATAGCCAACTGTACTCGAGACAAATCGGGCCTTTTTCTTATTCTGAACACTCTGCACCGCAGCTGCTGCTAACCTAGCGGCGCGCGCACACGCACGAGGCCCAGAGTGCTTTCAATAGCCCTGTTGCTGCCCAAGTGAGTGCAGACAAGTTGAAGAGCCAGGTCCTGTCCCCCACCACAAAGCACACTCTCTGCTGGGCTGTCCTTGTCATTTCTATCCTGCCGCTACAATGTGGAGTGTGATGGAACCTAAGGGCCTGATACGTGGATCAAACAAAACCAATCTACACTGTGCAATAAAACATCCCAACAATCAGCCCAACCGCATATAAATATATACCTTGAATATCCAGCATTTACACCGACAGTTCATGCTTCCCCAGAGCAACATACAATGATTTACCCAATTATACAGGAGGTTCTGGGGTAAGCACCTTGTAGTACCTTATGAAGGATATGAGCAGGAGACTGGATTCGAACTCAGGTCTTTTGAGAGCAAAGTGGTGGCTTCAACCACTACATCACCTGCTGCTGACTGCCATACTGTACATCACTGCTCCTGTTCATACCTGTGGTATTCATCATTGGGATCAGTGAGACCTCATCCTACAAAGAGATGTGCATTTCTCTGTAGCTCGTTCGCACGCACGAACACACAAAATGCTCCGCTATCAGTAGATATGGTGAATCCCAGGGCACCGTATGTTACGGCAGCATGCGCATACACGTGTGCGTGCGCGGATGTGAGAGGCAGCAAGCAGTCTTGTGGCCTGGTCTTAGTGCCGTGCTGTGTTTGCTGGGTTTTTCGTTTCTAACCACCTTTGACTGCATCATACTGTTTAAAGTTAACACATTGTGTGAGTTTTTATTACCTGCAGCGATTGAAGGAGAAATGAGTTCTTTTATATTTCATCACTACAAATGCTTTCTGCCCTGCTTTTGCATAGAATCTGGAATTCCACCAGAAAGAAAAAAAAAAAAAGCCCAGAAGTATGTTGTTTGTTCAAAGAGCAATTTACTATAGACTAAGTCAACAACAGATGAGTGAAAGCGAAGCACGGCACACAGCTGGAGCGACACCGATCCCAACCACTCAATACCAACCGGATGCAACTGCAGCTCCAGCTGCTGGAGAGGTCCAGGGCCTAAGTCAGACAAAGCAGCCACCTTCTCGAAACCCAACTGCAGCACACTGGGCCCTGAATTTGTTCAATTTTTATACTGTGGGGGAAAAAAAATAAAATATTCATAATGTTCTGATCCATATTGAACAGAACATGAAGTACAGTTTCCTCCCTTCAGCAGAGTAAACTGGCCAGGACCACGGCAGCATTCCATTCAGCATTAAACAAGACTCCAGTATGCAGCGCTGCCCCCATAGTATAGTACAGTATGGAAACGCACAGTACAGTAGAATACACCTTTGAATGAGACGACTGACATCAGGCGTGTGATCCGGTCCTCTCTCCAACGTACACAGACAGCGAGCACGCATAAATCTGATCTTTTTCAGCACATACAAAGGTACTTTGGTAATATAAGATAGTATAATACAATAATGTAATGTAATGCAATGTAATGTAATACAATATAATATAGCTGCTCCACTGGTACGGTGCACCCCGGTGCTCTGGCACTCGGGCCTGTTTGATCGGGGAGGAAAGGATTAATTAGACAAACCCCCAAATCGCTGTGGTTTCTGGCAAACGCTGTGTCAACAGGAGGTGGCGTTCTTCTCACTCACGGAAGGGGCCGGAAGGCAGGCGGGGCTGCTGGCACAGGGGAGTGGTGGAGGAGGGTTAGCCAGTTATGCCATTCTTAGATTGTATGTGGGGTGGGAGGGGCTATGGTTGCTGGGGGTGGGGGGAGACAGGTGGCCAGGAGCAGGAACCAGGCACTTGCTTGTGTTACCATCCAAACAAGCCCCCCTCCCCACTCCCACATCTCCCTGAAACTAGGCCACCGCATGGCCCCCCGTGCACAGGAAACCTGCACCAGCTCCTGCCGGGAGCGTGGGGTGACAGTGCTGGCCGAGAGGCCTTGAACAGACGGCCGAGGATCTGACTCAGGACAGCCCCCCAGGACCCTCAACCCACAGGGTTACCCTGGGTTTGGCCCACAGTGGCCCCCTACAACATCTTCTGGGGCCAAAGGTAAAACGCTGCGGCATTCCCTCTTATTATGTAAGAATTAAACTGAGAATCTGCAGGGTGAAGGACCACCTCATCACACAGCTCCTCGCCGTGCTGTATAAATAGCCGCTTAGCTGCAACTCGAGATGCCACCGTGCTTCAAGGTCCACTTGGATCTGTGTCTAGTTAGGCAGAACCAAAATAGAAGGGCTGGTTTCTAGTTTTGTCACGCTCAGTCCACATGACCGCCTGTCGGGTCCGGTTTAAACACGGGACCCCCAGTAACAAGGCAAAGATAAAATTCACAACATCTCTATGGTCCAACAGGAGCCTCATGACAGAAGCTCAATTCCGCAGCCACATCCCATGACAGAGCATCAAACCCAGGACCTCTGGAGCACCTCCTCAGTGACAAGAAAACACACTTCGGAGCACCATTCTGACACTAATCGTGTCACAGGGAACCAGTGACGCTGTTGTGCCGATCTGGAACAGACATCTAAGCCTGAATCGGGTGCGGAAGCTCTTTGTTGGACTCCTGAGAGCCAGAGCCTGGGCCCTAAGAGACACAAACTGCGCACGTGTGTGTGTGCGCGCGTGTGTGTCCCGTACGGCCACAGCATTTAGATGCTGTGTCTCCATATGGTCAGAGGGATCCTAGGGATAGAGGGCTGTGAGCTGTTTACTGTGGTTGCCGTTACCATCATTATTAATAATTAATAGTACAGTATAATAATTATGCATATCATTATCATCTGACTGTGACATAAAGGCTTTATTTAAACTAGCACCAGAGTACATGTTATAAAACGTTGTGCATGTGATTTAAACAACAGTTAACAGCTACATGGTTTATCATTTATTTCTATAAGATTCCAAAGGGACTGGGTTCCAAACCCTGTTGCAATGTAGCTGAGAAAGGTCTTTACTCTAAACTACACTAAAAATTACCTTGCTGTATAAATGGGAAAATCAGTGCAAGTAGCTCAGTGTCCAAACCTCATTTGGGTCACTTCTGAGAAATAAATAAGATAACTGAATAAACAGTAGTAATGGTATCAAATCCTGATATTCAGTTCGAGCCTGTCAGTGCGATAAGTTGACGTGAAAAGCTGCTTCTTTTATGCAAGAGGTTTTAGTGTGGCAACAAAGTGAACAAAAACAGTCTCACTGACACCACTGAGAGACAAAAACATGTTGGGTTTGAGATGCTGGGTGTATGTCTGTTTCAAAACTTCTGATAAAATCTGTTATATAATCTTATGAGCCTCTGATGCAGTTTTTTTTTTTTTTTTTTTAAGCTGTTCTGCACCCGAGTATACGAGGGTTTAGAGTAAATACTACAGCCGTCACTGCTGGCATTTGTACAGAAGGAAACGTAGGAGCAAAATGCTAAAAATCAGAGATGACTTTAACAACAACAACCCACCGCCAAGCAACTAAAATGGTAAACAAGTAAATAATTTAACTGTGTGCAAAGGCAGCAGACGTTTGTGAGTCCTGGGGGGTTGAGGGTGGAGGAGGTTCGTGACTGCGCTGGATTCCCATCACCTTCATTGTTTTCTGTATTTACAACCTTGCCCAAATGAAGCGGCTGACAGGAAGAGGTGCATGGCTGAGTGACTCCGTGGTCGAAAGGCGGGTTTTCCACAACGCGGTTCCACCTCACTAGGCTGGGAAAAAGCTCAAATGAATAAATTATAAACTCTGCAGTTCACGGCACCGAAGGCCCCCGCACTCCGACACAGCACCCACAGCCGTACCGTGCCCCTATACAGTTGGAGGAATTCAGTCTGAGCCTTTAAAATACCACCTTGTATGTTTATAATAAAAACAGTGTGAGGGGTAAATACCCTCTCCCCCCCCCCCCAACTCTGTGTGCGCTTGCATTCGCAGCAAAAAATTTACATGCAATCGAGACAAACATGCTTTCAACTCGAAATCACGATGCGGGGAGCCAAAGCGGGAGGACGTGCGCCCTGTAGGGGGCAGCACTGAGCAGCATGAACCCTCCTCCTGGGGGGTAGCAGAAATTCTGCATCCCCAAAGCCTCGAAGGACTTCCTTCAGGTAGATGCTGGATGAATGGAGGAGAACGTGATGTCCATATAAGAAATGGATGGCAAGATTTATCACTTAATGCATTACTTTTCTTGTGCTTTTTAAAGCTTTCTAACAACTGTCAAAGTGGGGATGTGGTCATTAAATCACGTTTTTGGCACTTGGCTTCTCAGACTTAAAACCTTTTCAGCATTAAAAATGTAAACAATTATTATTTATTCACTTATATGACACTTTTCTCCAAAACAAATAACAACGAAAGGCCTATTTACACAGCTGGCTAACTTTTACTGGACTAAATCAGGTACGAGCCTCGGCGAAGCTCTTGAACTTGACAACGGCCCTAACCACGGAAGCATGCGTGACCCAAAATCACAAATGACACAAAGACACTAAGACCCATCGCGGCGATTTTAATCCTCAAACGCATTTAAAGAAAACGCGGCGAAATGAGAATTCCTCTTTAGAATTTGACGTCCTGAAAGCAAACGTAATTCCACGTTCGTCACTGATATGAACGTTTGAATTCGCTTTAAATGCATTTGGCTTGGATGTGGAGCAATTGGTAATTAACAGCGAATTACTTGCGGGAGAACAATGGCTTGGCAGGATTTTATTAAAGCGCGGCTCCGTGCAGAATTATTAAACAGGCACTTTTGAAGGCACCGTCCCAGGGACGGTGGCAGTAAATCTCATTAGGAGCGCTCCCTGTGATGTGACTCCACATCGCTGGAGGGGCCTGTCGCTCAGGGGCACCGCTGAGTATAAAGGAACCGGGTGGTTCGGAGCCCAGTGCAGCCACTGTGCTGGCTGTTCGCATCCCAGGAGGGGTTCTGCTGCTGCTGCCTTGGGGGAGGGGGGGGGGGGTAAACAGGTTGCGACCTGGAAACCATCTTGCACAGGTGGGTTCCCACAAGTGGTAGCCAGCAGCTTCTAGGCCAAGCCCCAGACACTCGCCGCCGCCATTAATGCAAAGCACGCATGCAGAAGAGGTTTATAACCTAGTGAGTCATTGTTACCACCTGAGGTAGAAATGAACTCCATTTAATTTTGGGCGGGGGGGGCACTGCTTCCGAGCCATTATGATTCCAAGGCAAAAGTTATTTAATTTATCCAACACCCTGTCCAATTCAATATGTACTGTGAGAAAATCAGTTTCACACAGAGTTATCCATTTACTGTATACATTTAGGCAATTTTTACAGTAACAATGAAAGGTCACGGCCTTGATCAAGGGGAAGTACAGCATGAGCTGCTAGCTTTAACCACAATGCCATCGACAAATTGGGCGCCTGCTGTTATACCCTTGATCGAGGTTCCGACCCTGAATTAACAGGAAAAATTACCTTGCTGTAAAAATCAGTGTAAACAGCTAAGTTTACACACCTCAAAATGCAAGCTGCTGCTGCTGCACAGAAAAGCATCAGTTAAAGAAATAAACTACATCGACAGCTGCCACACTACCTACGAGTTCTTCTCCAACGCATCTGCACACGATCCGTAAGCGTGTATAGCAGAGAGAACCTGCGACAAAACACCCAGAGCTGACAAACAGCCGTGTTTCATGGCAGATCAACCGCCAAAGGGCAGGATTTGGCTCTGAAACCACGCCCACAAAGGGTCGTGGCGCTGCGAGGTGGGAGGAGCTCCGAGCTCAGCCCCCACCCCCAGAGAAACTCTGAGGTGTACAACTGGAGGTGCTGAGAACGGCAGTACATCGCCGAGGGTGGCTGTGAACAGAAGGAGATGATGAAACGATGAAATTAAACACGTGGGATGGAACAGCAGGGGGCGGGACCTGTGCTCCCACCCTGCGCCTGCAGGTTGCTGAGTCACCGTGGAACCTACCCTCCTCGCCACCCACCTCGCGGTGCTGCGACATTTACAGTAGACCCCCCTTCCCGGACCGCCGGCGTGTCCGTGCCAGGGCAGATGGCCCACGCGCTACAGAAACCGGAATATTCTGCACGCCACACGTTGTCCTTGCCATATTTGGAGGGGGACAGTGCTGTCTGTCATGGGTTCGCCCAAACGAGAAAAGCTCTGAGCAGCATAACCGTCATTCACAACCCTGTCACAGTGGGGGACCCTGGGGGGAGATGCACCCCGGCAACATGTGACCCCTGACCCAAACTGTCCAGACGTCAGTCAGCAAAGCAGCCCACTGTGTGTGTGGCGGACGTGCAGAAACATGCTGACCTGACAGTGTAACAGTCACATTTTAGAACTCAAACTTTTAAGCTTTTTTCTGGATTAAGGTTTTTCTATTTTTAATAGCATTCTTGGAAACGGTTCCTGATTAAAAGTTAATTTTAAAATAATACATTACTGTCATTTCACACAACGCTTTTCTCGGAGGAATCACACAGTGTGAGGCTGGTACAATAAGGTACTTACACTAATATGCCCATTTATCCAGCAGGGTATTTTTTTTTTTTTTACTATATCACATCAAGGTTAATACCTTGAACCAGGGTACTTGAGCAGGAGGCAGGATTGAAACCAAAGACCTTCATCTGGATTATGATACTTTTAACTGTTGGTACTCTAGTCTAGAGTTCAGGTCTCCAAAAATGTTCTTTCACACTCTTTCTTGAGGCAAAGATACCTGCCTTAGCTTGGAACATTTCCTCTCCGCCCCGTTTCAGACATAAACGTACATCTTGATGACAGCACAGCCAGCCTTGCTGAGACACCACCGAACTCGAACCAAACACCTCCTGGAGGAGGTCTAGATCACAAAACCAACCTTCGGTCGCTTCCATGGACTTCAACAACAAGTTTACTTTGAAACTTCTGAACATCTGAACTATGAAATAGCGTGGAACTGCAGATTTAGCTGAGAACGACCCGGCACTCGGCTTGGGGAAGGGTGCCGCGGAAGGATGGCTTTGCACATGTTTACATTGTCAACCTTCAGAAATGCCTTCAGAGGGAAACAAACATCTAGAGAACAAAAGGCTCTCCTTGGCTGCACTTCTGTACCCTCTTAGGTCACGTGGAACACAAACAAACAGCAGAACCTGGCCAAAGGTGGCGCCGTCATGCTGCTGGTGAAGGAGCTCAGCCTGCACAGTTTATGAAAGACCACGTGAACCCACAAACTTTGGGCCACCATGACCCACGAAGTGTGTGGCACTATGGAACAGCTGAGGTACTCAAAGTACAGGAGGAGGAACAGCTGAAAATGATGGAAGGTGCAGCATTGCAATGTGGCAAAGGTTCCACCTGGAGCAGGAAAGGTCCTCAGTGCTCAACAAAGGAGGACCTCGACTATGGTTCAAACTCCCTCCATCAGCCAGATCAGTCAGCCAGCAGAGCTCCGTGAGATGTGCTGCTGAAGAGCTCTGCTCTGTTCTTTCTCAAGGCCATGATTTGCTTAGCACCACACACCCAGAACAACTAACACCAAACATGTCGACATTCCTGGTGGACATCACCACTCCCTACCATCAACACGTGGCAGAAAGCCCTGTGTGTGCTAGTGCCCCTCCGCAACCAAGCTGTACACAAAACAGCCGCCTGTTACAGTTCCCAGGAATACAGTGTTGATGCTGACTGACTGAGTCCAGAACCAACACCGGACACATAAACAGATTAGATCAGAAAGGTCTGGAACTCGCCAACTCAGAACTGTGACATAAAATATCACAGTACAGCAACCCATTAATACCGCCTAATTTTTGAAGCCAGTTTTTCCATTAAAGCGTCACATAAAAACTGATCCATCCATCTATCCATCCATCCATCCATCATGAACTGCTGTATCCTGGTGAGGGTCCCAGCAGCCTGGAGCCTATCCTGCAATCACTGGGCACCAGGCTATGAAACCACACCCTGGATTGGATGCCAGACATAAAAAGACATTAAATTTAAAACAGTAAATTATCTACCAGTTTAGCTGACACTTTCCTCAAAGCTGTGAACACTCAGCTGCTTGCGCTGATTTATACAGCTGGGTATGTTTTACTGGGTACTACAGCAGAAACAAAGACTTGAACCAAGGACTTTGAGTATTAAGGTGATGGTTTTAAGCACGGCTGTGCCCTCGTACATAGTTTCACGGACCAGAAAAGCAATTATTTTTCGGGCGCAGAGGCAGCATGTACAGACGGGGCAGCAACAGGGCACTCCCGTCCTGTGCTCCTCGCTATTTATTTAGCCGGGCTCCCTGTCCTTACCAGTGTTTATGTTTCTCGGCGTGTTTACCCGCTGTTCCAGCGCGCCCCAGTCCGAGCAGATCCCGTGACGACCTGCTGACTGACAGCCCACATACAACAAGAACACACAAGGGCTACCAACACCAAACACGGACAACGGCAGGCGTCCACGTCACGCGTGCCACCAAACACGGGCGGCCCCAAATATAAACTACTCTTGCCGGAGCCTCCTTGAGGGATCCTATGGATGAAAACCAAACAAAAGGCTGCCCCTTCATCCCTGGGAGACTCTGGCGCTTACACAGCACCATGCAGACAAAACCTAATGGGCAATAAGAAACTTATTCCAGTAGCAGAGAGGGTCCGTTCCCACTTTACATTCTTATCCATCCATCCATCCATCCTTCCATCATTCTACCCACTTCCCTATCAATCCCCATGTCAATCAATCCATTCAACTATCTGTAAATCATCTATCTTTTCACCCATCACCCACCTACTTATCCATCTAACAGTCCATTTACACATTTATCTACAAGTCTGTCTATCCATCAGTCCCTCTCTCCTTCCTTCCATCCATCCACCTCTGAAACTGTGGGCCAAACTGCAGCATTTTAGCTAGTTAAAATTACAGCACTTGAGCTACATGAGGGCCAATGGGTTTGTAGAGCACAGCTTTTTTCACTCTATTTTACTACTAAATGACTCCATCCCATCATACACCTTGTACTGGGTATTTAAAATTGCCTGATCTCCAAAGAGGAGTTTAATAAAAACACTACTGTGCATGAAAGGTACTGTAAGATGTTACCTAATATCTCTGAGTTCAGCTCAACCTGCTGCCTCTTACTGCGAGATAGATGATTATCATTACTATTACATTATTGTTCTTCTTATTATAGTTATTATCACATTTCTTTAACAGGCACTTCTGTTCAAAGAAACTCAAAGCCGCCCATCTGCAATAGAGGAAAGGCGAAAGACGAGCCCTCAGGTGTCTCGGGGCAGAAGACACCATATCTCAGGGACGTTTAAGGTGCGCTTCAGTTATTAGCCATTTATACTGGCATTTATTAGGCAGGGATATCTAAACAGGAAGTCAGACAAACAGCAGGTGGTGCAGTGGTTAACGCTGCTGCCTTGCAATTTGAACAGCCCAGGTCTGAATCTTCACTCCTGCTGCAGTAGCCCCGATCAAGTTACTGATACCATAAAATTACCCAGCTATATATGTGGGTAAATCACAGTACAGCTGATCATCTAACACTGTAAGCCACCTTGAACAACAGCATCAACTATGTAAGGGTTAATAACGCAACACTGGGTTTCTGAAATTTTTTGGGAAATGCCTGAATAATGTGAAGCATTTAGGCTTCACTTGAATCCACTTGTACAGGTGGTCATTGGTTCAAACGGGCCACCTCCTACTTAGGGGTTCAACAGCAAACTGATCTGATGCCTTTAGTGTCTCTGGGTTACCGCACCGCAAACCCATCCCACTTTTTATACCATGGTATAGTGTCATCTCCGTCCTCTCACTGAACAGAACCGTTTCACTCAGACGCATAAGGAGAAGCTTTGCTTATCTATACTGCATAACATGGAGTGTTTATTTGTGAAAATCAAGGACTGCTATTTCTATTATTTTATTTGTCTGACATTGCAGAGCAGTAAACGCTGCTTCCCCACGACAGATGCACTGTTTGGGCTTGGGTTTGAGTCCAGTTAAGCCTTTGTGGAGACTGCATGCCGTTACTGTCCTTTTCTGCGTTTCCTCCAGGTGCTCCACTTTCCTACCAGTCCAAAGACCAGTGTTTCAGATCAATCGGTCACTTCAAATTACCCCACGTGCCCGTAATTGCGGGTTAGGCCTGAGATCATCTCGTCCCTGACCAGAATAAAGCAGTTAATGATAACAGATGATGGATTGATTTATAAAACCCTTGTTTGAAAGGTGTGAGGTTTTTATACTAAGATACCTACAGTAATTTATCCAGCCAGGCTAGGACAGCAGGAATGGTGATTCGAACCTGTGTCTCAACCACTGCGCCACCTACTGCCCCTAAAATCCCTTTTATCTGTGCTCCCTACCATTTAGCTTCAATGGAGATCAACAGCTCTGCAAAGAAGTTGCTTGAGAGTGTTCAAACAGGCTTTAAAAGGTTGACCAGGTAAACCCAGCAAGCAGAACCATCAGTTTACAGACGGGTGTGTTTATAGGCCACAGCAGTACACCGTCTACCGTGCGTTGTGTTCTTTGCGGCGAGCGCCCGTGGCTTCGCAACATTCAACAAGTCGATGAAGAATGCAGCAGGAGGGAGCGAGAGTGCTGCTTTCTTTATCAAAGGCAGAAAACATGGGGAAACTCCACTTCCATGAAACTGGCGTTACCGTAGCTACCGTGACTCATTTTCCCTTCCAAGGCGGTAACCTGTGTTCGCAGCTGACCAGCACACAGCTATCAAAACCACAGAGGGATCCAAGTTTTTTCACAGCAATGTCAGGAAGCTGACAACAAGAAACTGGTCCAGGCAGCTGGCGGGCGCCAAGAAAGAGACTGTGGCTCCGTGTCAGATTCAGAGGTGCCTGGGCCAGAGTGAAAACGCAGTCCTCCTTGGCAGCAAGCTGGACACATTCGTGGATTGGGCGACTGACCCCGGGATGTTTCTACGGCATCTGTAACGTACCCATGTGAGGAACAGCTCCTTAAACCTGTGTTTGAACTGCAGAGCTCCGGCAGGAGTTCAGCAACTGCTAGTGACACATGACCAAGTCCTGAAAGGAAAGCAACGTTCGTTGCCACACCAACACTGGCTGGACTGCAAATCAACGTATGCTGCATCACTTTCTCTCTCGGTGGAGCCACGACTCGCTGCGACACCGTGGTCATTTTCACCCTCGTCCACCCCAGGCTCAGGAGGGTTCTGGCTGGCCTCTGTGAGGAGCTCCAGGGTGCTAAATTGCACCGCGTTGCGTCAGTCCTCAAGCATTTCTGTCATGCAACAAATCCATCAACCTGAGACATCCCTGGTCAAGTTAAAGTGAAGTCAGCACTGATGCCAGCACCGCTAGCGACAGCATCACTGATGAAACTGTGCCGCATCCGTCTCTCCAGGGCAGGAACTCCAGACAGCCCTGTGGGAGACGGCAGGAGGGAACATGCTGACCGAGCCACGGCGCACAGCATCACACACATCTAAGTACAGAGGACTTTCAATACCCTGAACCACAAGTGAGGAATGACCCTCTAATGTGGGTAGAAAGCGACAGCCGTGTTTTTTCTCACACATTTCAGATTCTTTGCAAGTGGCCCAAGTTACAGACTGTAAACACCAACCAATCAGACCTGTCTGCTAGTGTTTGGACTGCAAAGGAACAGGTCACGGCCTCAAAGTGCAGTTTTATGTCCCCGTGTCGGTTTTACGGTGCCTCAAAAACAAAAATCCACCAGACCGGCAAGCAGAAGGAGACCACGGCACCCAACAGCAACAGCTTCTAGAACTAAGGCACTGCTTAAGAAAATCCACGCTGCAGGTGCCCAGTCTGGCTACACGGTCCCTACATTTTAATAAATAAAACTACAAGTGAAAGGAAGACAGCGCACAAACAAAGCGATGGGATGCCTCCCGGTTTAACAGCACAACTTAAAATCTGTGGTGCCAGCTTCGGTCAACAGTAGCTCCCAGGCAGATTTGAAATGAGATAACATGAACAACATTTAACTGCCATGGTGCACAGGTCATGGAGGGGCGCGGTGGTGGAGGTTGTTGGTGCCATTAGCATGCAGATCGGCTTTCGTTCAAAGCCTACATTTGCACTACCTTTAAAACAAAACAGTCACACTAAAGAACATCAAATACTGTAGAATCAAGGGCGGAACATGCAGCGCTCTGTGGGAGCCCACATACAACTGCCCAAATGTCTCCACAACCACCTAACTGAGAAGGACAACATTCATCCCGCTGGAGGAGGTTTGCGAACTGCTGGCCTGCCAGTAAATGTTTAATAACGCTTTGTATCGTGTTGAAAGATGCACCAGAAATCATAGGAAAACAGAGTAATTTAGACCAAATATTTCAAAAAACAAACATCAACAACTTCTTGTGAGACCTCAAGATGTTCACAGAGCTGCTTCTGCCACATCTCGGTTAATATTTAGCTTGACAGCCCGGAAGATCGGTGCAGGAAGAGGAGCAGCAAAATTAAATCAATACTGGAGAAATTTATTGCTAAAACAACTTTTTAAACTTACTGCTCACAAGTGGAGCAAACACACAGCACTTTTGTGATTTATGCCACAGCCATCTAAAAATATTACGACGTTTGCATGTTTGAAGAAAGCGACCCTTGCCCTTTTCAGCAACGTCTTGTGTGATTTTCTGTGACTATGGAAATAAATCTAATTTTGTCCCCGTTGCACCGTGTTTGTTTTGTAAATGCCGAGAACGAGGGAGGTGGGGAAGCGCACGGTGAGCTCTGGTCCCGCCAGCCCGGCTGCGTCCCCACATTTCGCCACGCGCCCGGTTACATCACCATTTCTTGAAATATTCAGCATGCTGTCACTATAAGCACTTTCATGCCATTCTTATTGCAGTGGAAGCCTCTTATACGCACTGCTAACATAAGAGTGCACCAGGTTTCCATAATCGGAGGTTCTGGGAGGAGGCATTTCAATGTGGTACCGAGTCAGCGTTACAGTAACTATAAGAAGGACATGTGGGACAAAAACAGTTCTAAACCTCGAAATGGATTTGCCTGCAAAAAAAAGTCAAGACCCACTGAGGGTTGCCGAAAAACTGTCCAACGCTGCGATCCTTCAGCTGGGGGTTTGTTGGAGCGCAGGATGAGTGGAGGAGGAGGTGGGACGTTGCAAAGTGAGGGAGAGAGGACAGCAGTGGACTGGGACAGAGAGGAGGGAGACGTCCCCACCACCGCTCGCATCACACACAGAAACCCCGGTTACACTTCGCTCACTCAAATACAAATATCATGACAGTCAGCATGCATGGATTTCCCACTGCTGCTGCGCGCACACACACACACACACACACACACACACAGCTGTGTGTTTCCATCACTGCAATGCAAAGACCTCCCACTACACACAAATAAACACACATATTCGAGTCTCAAGTGTGTGATCAGTCCACACCCACACCGTCGTCTTATATCAAACCAACAAAGTTGAGATGCGCGGGGGGGGGGGGGGCGCTCATGGCACACGGGACAGCTAGACTGGGGGGGTGGGGGTGAGGAAGGACTGAGGAGGAGGAGGACCTGAAAGGCAGAGTGCATCACAAAGTGGTGTGGATCGCATGTACTTCCTACTTCGTGTTAATGCATGGCGCGGACGCGCGTACGTGTACGTACACACACACACACACACACACACACACACACACACACTCTCTCTCTCCCCCCAGCCCCGAACCCCCGTGCAGAAGGCGGACACGCTTACATTTCACCACCCTGTCCGTGGTCGACAACTTGGGCTCGTCATTCGGCTTGTTTTCGGACATCTCCAGCGCCGTGGATCTCGGATCGCAAGTGTGTGTGTGCGTGCGTGCGTGTTCGCCTCGATGTGTGTCAAGAGGTCCTCGGTAAGTCCGTCCCGAAGCAGCTGTGGTCTCCCCCGATCGGGACCCCCGTGCGGTCTCACTCTTTTCCCTCCGTCACACGAAAGAAGCCCCGCACAAGAGCGCAACAGTGCCACACGGGTCCGCACGGCGAGCGCCGCCTGTTTCGCTGCTACGGCGTCTCACTTTCTGCGAGACTCCGCCCCCTGCGCCCATCTCAACCTACCTTGAGTTCCTTAAGAGCCGCCCCCAAACCTAACGAGCCCCCGCCCATTGGTGCAGGGAACGCCCGCCTACCGCGGTAGCGAGCGCTCGCCTACTGGTCGTTGCCCCGCGCAGGACCCAATGGGCGCGTCATATGAACTAGGAGTACGCGGTCCCTGCGCAGCGTGTGGACGATCCGCCTTTCAATCACCCGGGATCCGGTGGGGTTTCCCTGCGCGCTCAGCTTCGTCATGGCAGAGCTCGGCGAGGCAATGGTGGCGCCAGAGGTGCAGGGCCAGGAGTGTCGATACTGCGCCAACTCCGCGACGCACGGCACACTTTAGACAAATAGAAATGTTGTACTGCATTTTAACCGTTTGGCTCATATTTACACACGGGGTTCGCGGGATTGGGGGGAAATAAAACCAACGCAGCAGCAGAACTACTACTAACTTACTAGTAGGAACTCCGCAGTGAATGAATGGACATGAACGCCAAAGCGCTGAGTTACAGCAAAATCGCAGAAGGGCTTGGTTGTATTTTTCACATCACCACTTGGAACATTGGTTTAAACATTCCCTCTGATCTCCTGTAGAGCTCCAGATATTTATTATTCTGCATATCGGAGCCCCGTGCAATCTTACCGCATGACACGCAGCAAATACTGCACGCTAAACAATGACCAAACCTTTCTCTCGGCATATTTTCATTCTCTTCCACATTTCTGCGGTACTGGGAGATGTCCTTGGTGTTTTGAAGAAAACGGCGGAAGAACACAGCCAGCGGGCCCGGTTCCCTAGACGACACGCACACACTTTAATCCCCAATTTACTACCAAAATATTCAAATAATTACTTCAGCCCCCTAGGGTGTACCTAGCCATTCCCTTGGTGATGCTGAGACCATGGACCCAGGGACAGAAAGCCACGCATGTACAGGCGTAAACAGGTTCATCCTTAAACAGTAGAGTTTAACGGTCCAACTACTTCATTATGTGCTCAATAAGTACCAATTCAAGAGCTGCTACATGAGGGGAAAGCTTGGAGAACATCAGCACAGACCATTAGCCAATAAAAAGGACAATGAAGCTGGGGACACCAGTATCTCTTACAGGCCTAACCCTGCTTGAACATGGCTTTTCCAGCACACCGAGTCTATGTGCAAACAACCATGTCCTGATTTTTCAGACCGTCCGTAACAGGACCGACCCGCTCAGACAGAACTCGTTTCTGGTCCAGTAGTTAAGCATGAGTTCAGGTTAGGCCTGTCCAGCGAGGGCTACTCCATGGTTCCAGCCTTAGCTTGAGAAGCTGATGAACCAAACCATGTCCTCAGCTGAATGTTCAGGGACATCTCCTCAAGCACCCATACTGTTAGGGGCATAAAGAGATTGAAAAACCTAGATGAAGTCAGAACAACACTGCAGCTCACAACTCAGATCCACAGTGGAGAACTTTTCATCTCTAAGAGTTACTTAGACATCCAACCAGGCCAGTACAAAATTTTCACAAAATGCTGCTTTCAGTTCTCATTTATTTAACAAATCACATTTTGGATGTCAAGCGATATTCTGTATTTTGACCAAAAAACTACTAAACTGCAATCAGACCCATAATAAAAAAGTGAAATTCAACAAAAATCTGATCCAACAACATTTATCAAATTTTTCAAAATTTGTTGAAATTCAACGGTCATTTTTTTATATTTCGACACCAACATCAAAAGAGAAAGAAAACAGCAAGAATCGCGCTAACCAAGGGGAAGCAATGTCAGACTGCTTGAAATTCTGTCTGCGTACCAAACAAAACACATGGTCCATTTGAGAGATCACACTTATTTTGTAATGCAGAGAGGTATATAATCTCCCCTCAGGTAATGTAACATTTTTCAAAAATCAATGTCTCTTAGCACAGTGGTGAAAACGAAAGCAGCAGTCATGCGTTAATAAAAAAACACAAAAAAAGGGAAGTGTCCTCAAACGTTGCAGACATCCATCATTAATGCAGAAATCACAGCAGCCCAAAGGGAGCAGGCCGAGTGTAACAAAGGCAGGCATAGCGGTGAAATAGCCACGTCTTGTGTCCGGCCGGGGTCATTTCTCACCCGCTGTCACCCGGTCGCTGCATCTGTTCCCCGCGATCAATACCTCCTGCAAACAGTCTGAATGTTATGCCTTTTATTAACAGGAGTAATTTGGAATAGGGACATTACCACTTTGGGCAAAGATGTGCAAAATAACAAATAATAAATGCACAAATCAGTTCCTTAAAAACACCCCTTCATAGCCCAAATACCACACGTATACACAGCCCAGTACTCCACTCACAAATTCTCACTCTCACACTGGGTTTCCTCGGAAGTCCATTAAACATTTACAGTGCAATTACAGTACGACTGTAAAATATATTAACTCCCAGGTTAAATAAATGGTTGAACTGACATTTCCTCCCCTCCCACTGTCAGCTCCTGTTATGTGGAAATGATTTGTGTTGCAGCTCAGCTGCCTTCCCATCCATGTCCCACTGGGTTTATCCTTCCCTGCTCCTAGTGAGAGGGTCTGTACCTTTTCAAACACATAATAATGAAGGGCTCCTCACCACGGGAGTGCGCTGAGGATGTGCATTAAAACCGCAAATGTACACGTACACGACCTCCGCTCCTCCTCGCTGTCACGCTGGACCGCCTGTGACACAGACTCTTTCCAGATGCTAACAATCCAATGTCATTTCCAGAATGTCCATCCACATTGGCTTGTATAAGTTATAAATGACACAATGAGCAAAAAAAATTAAACCAGCTGCATATTAAATTCATTACGCAGGGGGACATGAAGATGTGACCTGCATTAATGCAGACGGTGGTGCCAGTCTGGTCTTTATTAAGACTGTGACCTATTATAGGTTGTATGCAATATTTAAACTCATTTTGGCCACTTATACTGTATATCTGCTAAAAATGGAATGCATTTTCATGAAGTAAAGTGACCAGAAAGTTTAGTCTGTATATATTGTCTATACAAATGATCCCACAGTTACGATGGTCTCACTTACGATTTTTTAACTTTATAATGGTGCAAAAGCAATGCACATTCAGAAGGAACCGTACATCGAATTTTGAATTTTGACTTTTTTCCAGGCAAGTGATATGCGGTAAGATACTCTATTGTGACGCTGGGCAGTGGCAGTGATCCGCATCTCTCGTGCACACAACCGATACTCTACAGTGTTCCGTGTTGCCAGCGTTTTTTTTGGGATGCGCCCCCCGGTATCTCCGTTTTGTTTTGTGCATCCGTAATGTCTACGAAATGCCCGTCTGTGTGTGTATCTCCTGAAAGCGGCATGAAAGCGGAAAGCCCGTAATGACTTTTAAGGTAGGCTAGGCTAGGCTAGGCTATGATGTTCGGTAGGTGTTATGGCATGGGTGGGTAGTAGCATAGTAATAAGTTTAAGTTCCATTAAACTCTTTACTGAGTTTTGTTTCTGACAAAGTGTGTTGCCGGTAGCCAGGAGCTACCGCTAAGCATTAATGATTGCCAGTAAACAAAAACAGAACACAATTGCCACAATTCAAAATAAACAAAATACAAGACATTGACCGGAAGTCCGGATAGGAACTAAATTCCATCTACGATTGGTTCCTACACTAATCGGTAAGCCAATCAGCACGCAGTCTGAAGACGGGGGAGGAGAGATCACCTATATTCCATTGCTGAAGCAGTTACGAGTGTGACGGTAGCTTAGGTGTATTAAATGCATTTTCGACTTAAGATATTTTCGACTTACGATGGGGTTACCAGAACATAACCCCATTGTAAGACAGGAACCATTTGCATATGCACATATAAAAAACAAATTTCTGCTGAATATTTTTTGCAGCTATAAGTTGAAACATTTGCCCCAGTGCATTTGCAGAGATATAAGAACTATGTTCTTCTGACAGATGTACTGCAAGGCCTTGTGGGAATTTTGTCTGAGTATCGAAGAAATGCACCTTTTCCATTGACCGTGGCTCGGATCAGCGCCTACGATGACAAGCTTACGCTGCACGGTGAAAAGCAAAGTAAATAAAGATGCAATAGGAGCAAAGATGTGAATTATTAAACACATTTTTCCATGCAAAAGCGATGTCTCGTGAACAGCGGCAGTTGAAGATGCACACCATGTAATCGAGTCAGTGCTTTTATGAAACAAACATGAGTTTAGTTTGTGGCGGTAGGGAGGGGAAGTGCCACATCCAAACATTAGAAAACACAGGTCATAATTTCTGCCGTTTTGCCTGGAAAAACTGATGGAAGGCCATCATGTAAATGATAAAAACAAGCACATGATGATTCAGTTATATGTGGAGAAACAATCCATGTTTTGCCAAGAAGACTGAGGAACGCCACAAAACAAGCAAATATTTGCATTCATCTGACACTCATACTGCTTATCCAATACATTGCAATACAATGATTCTAACCACTATGCCCTCTGCTGCCCACATATAATGACTATGCTGAAAATAAGCATTAAATCTTCGTATGTGACACATTATCCCACAAGCTTACACTCTTATTTTCCGGACAAATTAAAATCTGTTTGACTTGTGTGGTTAAAAGTGAAGACCTGCAACCATGGAGTCCTACAAGAGTCCTGGCTGTTGCACCCAACAGGCACTAAACCTTCATTTCCATGTCAAAAATGTCTGTGCAAATGGGTATCACTTAGAAAATAAGTATCAGGAAATGAATAAAATAATATTAGGAAAGGAAATTACAGAACAAATTGAGCAGCTCTCTGCCATGATTCTCAGTGGAAAATGGAAAAGTTCAATGTTGAAACCTCTGTGAAAGCACAGGGAATGTGAAAAAGAGGATAAACCGTATCTAGGCTATGCTATGAAGCGCTGATGAAGTTTTTCTGAATGTTTGTACAGAGACTTTGAAGGGATGTAAAGGAGCAGAAAAGCACAGAGAATAAAGAGAACAGAAGGATTGCTGGTGCCTCTCGGTCTACCTGTAAGGTGCAGCTGTAACCGGAGATGATAAAAGCAGCAGTGGAAAGGGCAACGTTTTTATTGTCAGGTATCTCATTGGGTCACTTCTTCAATTGCAAAACAATATTGTGTTGTTATTTAAGACAGACAGACAGACAGACAGACTGGCAGGCAGACATATAAAAAATCAGAATCCATACATGTGTCGACATGTTCATGTTCAAGTGTGTATTAATAAACAAATTTTGAGTGATTCTGAGCTGTGACGGCCGTGTAGGGATGTACACGCCGGGTTCATGTATCCGATTTAACTGGGCATCTTAGTCTCTCAGGACTTTTTAATTTTGTTGTTCCTTAGGAGGCAATAAGTCTGTATTAAGTAAAGGAAGATACAGCTGGTCATCAACTCGATTCCAGTCTGCCCACTCCAGCAGCAATGACAGGTGATACAATGAATGCAAGCAGGAATGATGAGAACAGCAGTGCGTTGTGGGAGAATGTGTTGTCATGGGTGCCTGAGCTGCTTCCAGAGACAAAAGAAGTCAGTGTTTGCCTGGAAGGCTTGTAAGTCGTAGAAAACATCTGAGAGACCATATTGCACACATCTATGGCTTCTTGGGCAATAACAGGCCAGCGAAATAAGAAAAGAAAAAAGAACCTCCTGAAGAACAAAATATGAGTTGCTATTAAATCCAAACTTATGCCCATACTGGAACATTTTCTATACATAGGTCTACATATAGAGTGTGTGTGTGTGTGTGTGTTTGTTTTGTTACTGGTTAGATTAATTCAACATCAGGCATCATAAAAATGAAATATTTGTGTGGTCCCAGGCTTTTCACATTATATTATATTATAATGACTATTGAATAAATAATACAATTGATGTCAGCGATTCTCAAGTCCATTACTGAAATACAGCAAAAGGGTGGCTGTAGCCCTTTGCTGCATTATGATGAGGATACAGCATGACTTCCTCTGCACTGTGTGTCTACCAGGATTACTGTATTGAGTTTCATCATCTGTGTTTGTAAACAGAGGGTTTCTCTGGTCTGATCAATATCAGGGGCCTGATCAGTAGCCCACGCTGCATTGCTGCACATCTGGAGCAGCGTGATCTTATGAGCTCTGCAGCAGGAAGGTCTCCTCAGGAACCACAACACAGTTCTCACCCTAGATTCCAATCCCCCTCTTGCTGTGGTACCTCCTTGGCCAAGGCGCTTACCCTGAAGCGATATAAAAATGACCAAGTTATATAAATGCTTAAATCACTGTAAGAAACTTAGTCTACAAACCTCACACTATCAGTCACCTTGCAGAGAAAGGTCTGTTGAAATGGATGTATATCAGAACTAAGAAATAACTGTTTAGTCGGTTTATTTTTTAGTCAACATCTGCAGGTTGCACATTTTCAAAGAAATCAGCAGCTTTGTGTAACCCGTGGTCCACACACGTAAATCCAAGCATGCTTGCAGGTACAGTATATGTGGTAGCAGTTGCTGTGGCAGCAGTAGTGAAGCACCAAGCCCCAGGTTGTGGAGCTGGAGAGACGCAGACAATGCAGCACAGGATATCATTAGTGAGGATCCTGTAAACACGGTAAATACTCCATCACCACACTTTGAGCCTCAGGAACGCATTCACGGAGCAGTGCTTGTCGGGTTAGCCTAGCAGTGGTGAGTTCAAAATGCAGGTCCCTCTGTGGCATAGACTGGTTGGCCCATATTTGATTGGACCGAAGACACCATGTGAAGAAAAGTACAGGAGCAGCAGCTTCCCCAAATGGCCGCTTTGGTCAGCTCAGCCACTCATAGCTGTTTTTTTCAAGAGTTCAGCCCGAACACCCTTCCAGGCTTCAAATTAGACAGACCAAGTCACAATGTCAGTGGTCATACACAACTATAGGGCGGAGAAATGAAAGATGATGGCCGAACGTCTCACACACTAAACAGAGCAGCAGACACCCACTGTGTCGATGTACTCTATCCTCTGTGTCCACCATATGCTGCCAACTGCCAGCCAGCGACTTGTCATCACTATCAGTGTAACCAAGCACCGAACTGCAGCCCCTCCCCAATACAACATAGATCAAGTGTCTGAATCAGCCTCCTGATGTGGGGGGCTGCTGTTTTAACTGTGATCCAGCAGCAACCTTGCCCGAAAAATAGTGTTTCCCTTTCTGTATGCCAAGTTTTGGTCAAAAGAGCTGACACCATGGACTAAACTTCATAAATTACTAAATTAGGCAGTGATTTTCTGAGACTGAAAGAGTTAATAAAAACATACGAGGGTTATTTTTGCAGTATTTAGATTTGTCATCAACATGCCATGAAACATTACCTTTTAATGCTAAGGGAACACAGTCTCAAAATAAGCACTGGTAATGTTTAAAATGCTAAATAAAAGGAACCACAGAAGACAGAAATGAGAAATTCTCTGTAGCAAACCATTACAAGAAATGCTGTGCACTGTGAGTTCTCTCAGTAATTGTTTATTTATGTATTATATTGCGTTCTGCCTGCAGCAAGTCGCTCTCACATTTCATATCCGTATCCAGTGTTTTAGCAGCTTGGAACTGAGCATCGACTGTATCAGCACATTGTAAATGAAGACAGATCACTGAACCAAACTGACCAATGAGGAGCGCGCTCCACCCACTTATGAATACACCCACCTTACAATTAGTTCCAACGATTGAGGAATAAGACACACCCACCTCACAGTTAGCCCCACCCACTGATGAACAAGACACTCCCGTCTCACAATTAGCTCCACCCACTCAATAGCCAGCTCTGCGTTCTTAAAGCAAAAGGGGGAGTGGCCTATTTGTGGGGTTCAAAAACCATTTGGTGCCTTTGTAACCAAAGCCCTTTGGTGTGTACATCTGCACTGCACACTATCTTGGGGCTACATTTGTACATCCCAGCTATAGCCTCCGGGTGTGTGGAGAGTGGCTGGTGGTCAGGGTCGGGAGTGATTCTGTTTGCGTCCTCCGTGCTGCAAAGTGTCTACTGCACAGGTATTGCTATAAATGGCCCTTCATCCCTGTCGGGATTCACAGAATGCTTTTAGTGGTTCACGGAGCCGCAGTCAGTGACATGCAGAGGAAGTAGCCAGACTTGTCAGTGCGGGAGCTGAATGAGTCCACTGGGTGACCTGAAGCACTGGAAGAAACTGGAAAATTGCTGAGGCTAATGAACTGACTGCAGGTACATTGATGGCAGCCTGGCATGCTAGCCCCTGCCACAGTGTTTCAATGGGTCCTTACTGAGTGTTTTCGGGCACCTGATGGATGGACGGAGGGAGCGTGCTGTGCCAGCAGCTGGCGACATAAGGAGGCAGGCAGGGGCAGTCGAGGTGGCCCCTATGGATTATTCAGCAGATATGTATGTGTACGAAGGCCCGGCCAGTTGCTATGGAGCTGGAATGCGTGCTCTGCTCTCCGCTGCCGGAAACCTTCCAAATGCGACTTGGCAGGACCAGGAGTCGGGGGTGGGATTTAGCAGGGATAGACTGCTCCCTTCTTGTAGGTGTGCTTATCCCCTTCACCCCCATCCCTGGTACTTTTTAAGGTCTCCAGCTGAAGCAGGTACAGCCCACATTGGGCTTCTCACACATGAAGAGGCCTGCGAGAGAAGGCACGAGATATAACTGTTGACCAGATTGTGAGATGCTCGGTGTCAGAAGGTGACACCACATGGTTCCGATGGGAATCTAAACTTGCACAAATCGCACCACAAATTAAAAAGTACAAACGTTTTAATTATGCTGCTGTTGCTTTGGCTTTAGCAAATGCTGAAGAGGCATGAACTACCCATGTATCAACCCCCTGCCCAAAGGACCTTCGCGCCTGGAAGGTAACACTGGAACTGTTTATAAAGATCAACCATTTGGCACATCAAATTGTTGGGTTTTTGGTCGGCACTTAGAGCTCCACGTGAGACGTTCACCAGCTGCTTCACTCAGCTCCTCTCAAAATCACAGCCAGAGCACGAGGCCCTCAAACTTAAACATGTAAACACAGCGCTGGTCCATAGTGCAGGGCTGTCTGTCGCTCAGTCTCTTTTGTTGATCATGACCCCCTTGAAAACAGTCCATTTGTTCTTCAAACCAGCAGCACATACAAGGTCTTGGCCTTGATACTCAAAACAGCCGAATGCTTTCTGAAAGCTTTTCCAACACAGTTCTTATGTGTAACACCATTAAATGCGGTGACTTACAAATTTATGGTGGGAAGAAGTGAGATGTAGTGGAGTGTCTCTTCAGCAAGGCCCTGGTGTCAGCCTGAAAGTCGTGAGAGGAGCACCACTGCGGCAGACATCTACAAACCACAGAGACTGAGGTTGGTGCGTCTGGGACTTCTCAAACACTTTCCATTGAAACAAACGCACTTCTGTAGCTCACCTGCCACATGGGCTACGAGCAGAGCTTCAAACACCAACTCAGGGCGATGGAAGTTCAGCTTGTGTGTCTGACACTATCATGTTACTCATTCACATCCCTTAAGCAGGTGCCTCTAGAAGTGACCGTCACACAAGCAGTACTTCCATAATTGTAACAGAAGGTTGTTGGGCTCATTCGTGTAGCTGTCAGGAAGACAGCAGAAAAATGGCCCTCAAAGAGATGGGTTTGGGAGGGATTCAGTAGCCCTGAGGGATGAAGGGCCACCAAGTGGACAGAGATGGACAAGCACAGTGCTCTTGCTATGGTGGAGAGAAACGAGCATCGAATCGAAGTGAGAAGTCAAGCCAAAGCTGAGTCAGACACTCCTTTCGCCCCTGCAACAACTGCAATGCAGCTGGGTTATTTCATGTCCTGTCAGGGGTGGAACTGGTACAGATTTTACTTAGAGTACTTCTTTATGTGCCTCAGCTCTCAGAAAGGCCAAATCTGTCTTGCAAGAATGTTTTACAGCACCGGTTTGAAATTTACTCTGAAGGGTCACATCGAGCGGCGTCTAGCAAAGAGACATCTTTACGCAGCGTGAATCCTTTATTTCATATGCTTAAAGCAGGGGAAATGTTAGCCTTTGTTACATAAACACACTAAATGGGGAAAAATCACAGTGTTAAGCCAGATCTCCTGAACGGGTTTTCGGTTACTGTTGTTTGGTGTTTTTTTAATTGTGCAAATGAAACGGTGACAACGCAAAAGCCAAGACCTGTTGGTAAACAGCACTGCGCCCTCACAATGAAACTCAATGCGAGGTATACGCCACGTTGTTGTCACAGTTTAAGATTTTATAAAATTTAAAGGACTATTTTGAAACTGACACAAACAACAAGAACGGCAGTTTCTTAATTGAACGCAGCTGCTTATTCGCTTACGCTGCAGAATCTGAGCGGAAAGCAGGTTCTCCAATGCAGGAGGATGTGCTGTTTGTTGGCTCTGTGTGCTTGCAACCTCTTCGTGATGTTGGGTACCTGAGTGATTCGGGTGTAGTAAAGCTGCTGTCGGGGAATCCAACGTACAAACCAGAAGGTGTGAACGTGGTGCCCTGGAAACAACCGCTGCAGGCCTCCGAAGATCGGCCTCCTCAGACATTTGCGTGTCAGTCCCTGCCTTATCCCTTCAGCATAGCGCCCACTAGTGGTTGTCAAAACGCTGGCATAGGACTCTGGGTCAGGTTCTCCATCTAGGAGAGGTCTTCAGACCACAAAGCCAGCTGGACATCAGCATCCCCTGCTCCACTGGCAGATCCCACCGCTCTGACCTCTCTCTTCGGATCTTGCGGTCCACCATCACCTCCCGTCGGTGGAAGAATCTCCTGATAGCAGCCTGAAGTTGTGCCTCACCTGCTCCTGCCCTCCAAGCTCGACCGGTGGCCGCATGACCGCTCTTGCTACACGGCTCCACCGCGTACGGCTTATGTGCTGTGGCTGAGGTCCCCGTTTAATGAGCAGAATTTACCGCGTTTTCCCCTCCCGCACACGATTTTCCTTCACTTTGTGCCGATGAGAAAATGATAGGGGACTAATTAAACATTTCCATGGAAACCAGCGACGAAAGCACTCGCAAGGCGAACGCAAAAAGAGACTCGGCCGATTCCGTCCCATAACTGGGATCACTTTAGAGACCGTCAGCGATCTGAATGTCTCACGAACTCCGTCCGTTTGTCCCTCTGTCCGAGACATACTAGACCCTCAGTGTCAGCCTTGCCTTCCCCCCACTGAGTTTGATGCATCCTGGAAACCTCTGTTCCAAAGGGGACTCGGCTGAAGCTCCAGCGGTCATAGTAAAAATAAAAAAACCGATTGCTGCATGCTGGCATCTGCCGGACCTCGGGCCTCGTGCTGAATATTGCAGACAGTGTGCGATGTAAAAGATGACACGGCAGAAATAATAAGGAGAAGTTGAGGTATTGAAGGTGATGACATGCGTCGGCACACTATGGACAGCTTCGTGGAGAAGAAACAAATGGTGTGAGCACATCTGAGCCCCTGTATGTTTGCTGGTGTGTTTATGAGGCTGAACAGGTGTGTGTGTGGAGCACACTGGAGCTACAGTGGACGACCTC
The DNA here is from genome assembly GCA_018136845.1 of Heterotis niloticus. Taxonomy (NCBI): domain Eukaryota; kingdom Metazoa; phylum Chordata; class Actinopteri; order Osteoglossiformes; family Osteoglossidae; genus Heterotis; species Heterotis niloticus. The sequence goes on from CM030888.1 coordinate 2,461,077, forward strand.
TGCTCTCAGCGCCAAGTAGGTCTGTTACACCCTAGGTGAACACGGGTCCGAATGGGGTCTCCACCCTCCAGCATGTTCTTACTGCTGTCCAGACCTCCGTCCAGAGGAGTCACAGGGAGCCTCCAGTGTGGGTCGGGTTCTTGGGAACTCCGGTACCGAGTCGGGTCAGCCAGCAGTCAGCCCAAAATCAGCAAACTCAGAAACGCAGCATCCCAGAAGCGCTTCCCCTCGCTCACTTTGTAAGGGTGTGGCCGCGGACTCCCACGATGATGTTGCGGACAGACAAGCGTTGTGTCGTTTTCCTGCAGACGCACAGCGCATCGCTCACACAGCGGATTCCCATGTGGCACAACGTGGTTGTTAAGGGTCAGATTAAAGACGAAGAACCCATAGTTTTCAGGGAAACCAACACGAGGAGCTCATGTCCCCCTTCCACTCTAACAGTTACACACAGCCGTCAAGTTCTGCATGGCTGGGCCTGCTGTCAGTGGCAAATCTTATCACCATAGCACTGGACCAAGTTAATTTATCACAACCCATTTGGTAAAACCACAGGGCCCATATTTTAGTCACCTTCCTCAAACTCTCCTACACATCACTGGCATTTTGTGACTGGGAACAGCCCTACTGACACACCAGTCCCTCACTTCCCATGTAAGGGTCAGTAGGGATGGTTTTTTTGGATCTTGCACAGTCGGATCAATGAAGTGTTTTGTTGGGATGAAGAATCAGCAGGTGCTACAGTAGTCGGTTTGCCTTGTGGTCAAGGGATCTGCATATGAATCCTATCTGCTGCTGCAGTGCCCTTGAAGAAGGAGTTTACCCTGAATTAATACAGTACAAATGGCCTAGCTGTGTAAAAGGGTAAATCAGTGCATGAGGCTTTGTGTACAAACGTCATTTTGGAGAAATCTCAGACGCATGAATAAATAATAATCATTTTCTCTCAGAAGAGGAGCCCAGAAGCAAAAGGAAATGACTGGTTTATTTCATTGAGATAAAGGGGTAACGGCACCATTTGTGAGGCTCAAAGTGTGCAGCAAGCAGGGCTGAGAGCTCACACAGCTTAGTTACAGCATTTGTCACCAAACTGCTCACAAAACAGTCATCAGGTGAATACTGAGAGTCATTTCTATGCTAACAAAGTGTTTAAGGAACAACTGACAACGTCTGGAGGCTCTGTGAAAATCCAAATTTGCTGCGCGTTTGCGGCATTTCTAAAATTTCTTCAATTTGCCACCGTTTTACAGACCATTAGTGTTCACAACACTTGTGTGACAGAGAAAATAAAACGGTCGCCTTCATTTCTCACTTGCATGGTTCATAATACAGAAGCCAACTGGAGTGGCTTTTGTTAGCATAGCAGCGGCTTGAGCAGCGGCACCGCATGGCACTTGGGCACAAGGGGCCCGGTTAGCGCCATCGCCCCTTATTTTTATCCCGCTGGCCAGGACCTGAGCTGCAGTGGGGGGCACTGAAGGAACATTGGTGTGTGGGTCAAATACTGCTCTGTATGAACACCTGTGGCATTTTGGCACGTGAATAAACACAACGGTTTTCCCCCAGAGCCATTTTTGGTCACCAGCCAGCATCCAGCCTTATTAATACCAGCAATATTCAGCTTGCATCCAATTATCACAAACGTCGGTCACAGAATCTCTTCCAGGAAGTCCCGCCCTCCACTTTTGTTCTGCGGTCTCAGCAAGCGCCTTTTCCCCTCTCGTGTGGGGAACATTGCTTCCAAATTGCACACAATTTGAATTTTTCCTCGTCATCACTTTTGGCCACTTAGTGAGAATGGTAGGCCGGTTTCGCCAAAACGACACCCCGGTGCACCGTGGTCTTGTTTCTGAACCCCATGAGTAGAAACTCCTGTAAAAGATGAGTAGATTTGAGTCCACGCTGTTCTTTGTTCATACTGAAGAAGAGCAGAGATTTATGCTCAGGAACAGAAATACAGCTGAACTCATAGCAAAGAGAAGGAAATGAAAGACGTGATCTGACCGTGTACTTCACACAGCGAACACTGATCTTCTCACTGGAACCACAAGCCTTGATGCTGAGGTTATGATAACGCTGATGTCATGAGAAGGTCGGACTCAGAACACAATAATTCAGAGGAGGAAGAAGAAGAGGATGAGCAACACCCGGAAGAGTAGATGCGGTCATACAGAAAATGAACGAACCCCTTTCAGCAAACAGCCAGGAGTGGATCACATAAAGAAGGTGCGGGCTTTGCAGAAATATATAGATATATTTTTTCTAGAACAGCAGCAGAACAGCAAACTCTCTTGTGCTGATATGCAGTAAAGCTCTGTATTCACATCCGGTCTGTGCTGCCTCGGTCATCTCCCTCTAAAGTGGACCCATATTGGCGCTGCAGCCCTGGTGGTCTGATGCTGTGAACTGCTGGCAACATCTGTGAGAAAAGATACTGTTGAGAGGACAGCAGCTCTGTGGAATGATCTCTGCTTCAGAGAAGGTTCAGCACCCGTGTGTTCAGCAGAACAAACCTGGCTCCTAATCGACTTGAAGTAAGGACTGCCAGTCCTGTTTGCATCACTCTTGTGACTATTTTAGGTTCAGGGTTCTGCAGGGGACACGTGGGAAAGATGCTGATTTAGCGCCATTTTGCAGTGTGTGAGGGACCACAGCCAGCAACAGCTCTCTCATCTCCTTTAAGTGAAGCCTTTTAATTTTGGGGGGAGAGCAGAGGGTAGCGCTGGTACCGCTTGGCTCTATCTAAGCAGTTTACAAGTTGTCCTTGTGTTTGTTTTGGCTCCTCCACAGTTCAAAGTCCGCATTCTAGGTAAATTGTGATTCTAAAAGTAAAGAGTGTGTAATAAAAGCAGCAACCCGGCCCTAGGTACTCAGTTTCTGAAGATGGACTGATATTACTTCTTTAACCAAGTTTTTAGTACAGATGAGACTCAATTTACAATGTTTCGACTTCATGATGATGCGATAGCGATGTGCATTCAGTAGAAACCATAACTTGGAATTTTGAAATTTGATTTTTTTCCCAGGAAAGCAGTACGTGGCATGATACTCTCTCGTGATGCTGGGCAGTGGCAGTGATCCGCATCTCCCAGTCTGCCACGAGATTGCTAGTTTATACAACCAATATTCTACGGTGCTCTGTGTTGCCAGCACTTTTTTGGATACCCCCCCATATCTATGTTGTGTTTTGTGCATTCATAATGTCTATGAAACGCCCATCTGTGTCTGCATCTTGTGAAAGCAGCATGAAAGGAGAAAGCTCGTAATGACTTTTAAGGCTAGGGTAAGCTAGGCTAGGCTATGATGTTTGCTAGGTGTTATGGCGTGGATGGGTGGAAGGAATTGCAAGACACCACGGTAATGAGTTCAAGTTCCCTTAAACTCTTTACTGAGTGTTGTTTTCGACAAAGAGTGTTGCTGTTAGCCGGGAACTAGCGCTAAACAGTAGCGATTGGCAGTAAACAAAAACGGAAAATTCTGTAATTCAAAATAAACAAAAGACAGCGGTTGCAGGAGAGTTCACAAGGGGCAACGGAAACTGAGCACTGACAGGAAGTCTGGGTTCGAAATAAATCCCGTCCACGATAGGTTCCTATACCAATCAGTCAGCCAGGCAGTGCTCGGTCTGAAGACGGGGTGGAGAGACCGCCTATGTTCTGTTGCTCAACCAGCCACAGGTGTGACAATAGGTTGGCTTTATTAAATGCATTTTTTACTTTTGATGAGTTTATCGGAACATATCGATCAGTTTCCCCCTGCATGCACACAAAATCATGACTGCAGTATCCACAATCCACACAAAATTCTACAACGTTGTGTTGTAACTGCTTTGTATAGAGATACATATTTGTGACTCCTTGGGTTCTTAAATATTAGTCAAATTTTACATTTCGTGTCAGTCAAATTAGTCTAGTTTAATTGTATCTTAAATATTGTACTACAAAGAATATGTCAAATGACTAAATAGAAAAGCTTCCTATTTTTAATAAATTCACCTTGTTACGCAAGGATGAGCGGTATAAGCATCACCGAATGTTATGTCACTAAAGAAAAAGTTTGAATTTGTAATGATTGATATTCTGGTGCATGCAAAACAAAACTTGTTCAGCGGCGGAGGTTGCGCACAGCGTGTCCGGCCCGAGCGCAGCTCCATCCGGCAGCTGAATACCAATCATTACAGCCGAGCGATTTGTACAGATTTTCACCGCCTATTCAGCATCCTGCCGTGCCCATTACATTCTATTCCTCTGAGACGACAGGCGCCTGATAATGTCACACGGGCTTTATTGGCATTAATTATTTATGGGTTTGGACTAATGGATGCACTACAGCACCGACACGCTAAATTATAAAAAGCATAATTTGGATGGGAAATTAATAACAAAAGGTTAGTTTTCCAGCCATGGTTCCAAAGGCCTCAAAGACTCAAGTGACTTTCATTTTGTTACCTTGGAGACCGAAAACACAAGGAGGTGTCAAAGAAAAGCCAAACAGGATTCGGTTTTTCGAGTGTTTTGTGTGTGTGTGTGTGTGTGTGTGTGTGTGTGTGTGTGTGTGTGCGCGCGCGCGTGCCTTTGCAAGTGAAAACACTGCTTTCAAAGCATCGGAATACACCCACTGTGAGCGCTGTCGATATCACAGCACAGCCCTGATGTCCCTCCATGCCAGGGTGAGTTCACTGAAGGGATGAGTTAACCTGAATGAGTCCCTTGGTGATCATCCTGTACAGCATCTGATCACAGCACTACAGGTTATTGACAAGGCAGCATGATATTAACTACATGTTTGTTTCATGGCATTCATTTCTTCAGCTATTCTGAGCTAAAAAAAATTGTTTCTCTGAAGTATTATGGGAAATGGGGGAGGCTGGGGTACTGCAAGCATAACAGAGGAATAAACAGTGAGGTGGAGGATGGCCTTGTAAACCACTGCACTCCATTGGACCAGCGATGCTGCGCGGCATCCCGTAAGCAACAGTAAGAAGCCCGAGACCAGAAGCCAAGAAAATGTAAGACTGGGTTTTCACTTGGCCATTGTGTCTGTTCATTAAGCAATGTATTCTGAACAACTAAATCTCCTGCCTTACAGTAACAGGGGAGAGCAACAGAGAGAGAGAGAGTGTGAAACAGCCTGCAAATGAGTGCATCTTCCTTCAGAGATGTTATTGTCTTTTATCAACCATGAAAAACTGCAAACTGCGGGGTGATAATGAGATTCCAGTGCAGGAGAAATGATAAAAGTATCTCACAATGAGCAACATGCTTTCAGGAACACAGAATAATAATTAAAAAATAAAATAAAAATAATAATAAATAATAATAATAACTGTTGTTGTTTTTTGTTTGTTTGTTTGTTTAAAATCGAATGTCTCTCCAAGGCGATGCGCAGTGTTAGGGTCGCACACTTCAAATGATTTAGTCATTTATACAGCCGGTTAAATTTTACTGTAGTCAATTCAGGCTCAGTACCCTGAGCAGGGCTCCTACAGCAGGCGTGGGGTTCCAACAATTGCAGGTCAGCAGCTCGAACGGCTACTCCACCCTCTGCTCCATATATTAAAAAAGTCGGGAACCATCTGTATCAGTCCTGCACATTGGGTTAAGGATTAAACTGGCTGCAGTGCTTCATATGGGACTTCCCGGTGTGACTGCACATACAGCGGAGGAGGAGGAAAGGAGGTCCGCCTTGCTCCATCTCCAATGCAAATCACATAAACAGCCAGCAGAGCAGCAGACACAAATCAGCACATTTACCGTCAAGAGTACAGTCAAAAACTCTCACCTTTAAACTGTGACCTGCAGCTGCGCTTGTGGGCTTTCGTACCCCATCAACCATGCGCGCAACACAGATGGGCCAAACAAACCGGCAAGTCTCCTTCCGCTCTGATGCCCAAAAATGTTTTTTTTTTCTTTCTCAGACCTCCCCTGCCACTGCTTGATAGAACACTCATCTTGCAGTTGCGGTAGCCTCAAACACCCATTTCGCTTTGAACCATGGCAGGTCTGTGCAAAATTCTGCCCCGTAATTTGCTGTGTTGGTGTATACAGGAAATAAAATGACTCATTCAACCCCCCCACCCATTGCCTTTCGAACTGTGGTCAGGTACATTCTGTGAAAGAAATGAGGCAGTGGCATCCCAAGGCCACCCAGGACCAGCAGTACATCTCTGCATCCAATCTCTGGTGGGAGGAAACTCCCTGCCCATAAATAGCTATCAACGCTCCAGCTCACAATAGAGGCTATGTGCTCAGAGCAACATTTCCTACTGCAGCACGGAGCTCTTCACTTCACTCTCAGCAAGGTCCAGAATGAGCACCACAGGTTAGCGCCCTTTCCTCAGACCTCTTTTTGTACCATTCTTTCTCTCCAGACCTTTCGTCGCCCTTCATTTGGGTCTCGAAACATCTCTCACGTGTCAGTTTCTCCAAATCTCTTCACTCTGTGTCCAAACATCTCCTCACTCTTCTTCTGTCCATGAGTATCTCCAAACGTCTCTGCGCTGTTCTTGTGTCTCTGACCGTCTTCTTTGTTTGTGCAATAATAATCCAACTCATGGTTTTTATCTTGGCACTTGTTATTGTCAGTTTTGCTCATAAAGTTTCTATTGTCAGCTGCTGCTAGCAACGTGTGCTTTACTGGGAAGTCTCTGTAAAATATACTCTATAACTACTCAGATCATTTAATAAATGTACCATGTCAACGGGGTGGTAATACATTTCTTACGTTTCAAAAATACTGAAGGCAAAAAGGAGCATGACTGCAGGGATAGCCTCTGTCAACGACCTCCTAAACTAAGAGGAAGTTCACCAGGAACTCAGAAAGTATCATTTAGATGCCATTTTGCCTTTCCTGGTCAAAAAATAACATAATGTGGGACTTTGAATTCAGCTGTTACTGCGGATTCATATTTTATGACTATGTTTAAACCTCCAGTGTTTTTCTAGTGAGAAAACCGTGGCGTGATCTCTTTTTTTCATCTGGCTCGAGACTTTCTTATTAAAAACTGTGTAGTAATGCTTTTGTTTGACTTGCACTGTGTCCTGTAACCAACATTTGAATAAAACTATGGGAATGTGCGTGAGTTTAGCCACAGCCCTAACAGGCGATCCGCTCTGCAGCAGAGGACCTTCTCATCATCTATGAGGAGGAAGCTGAGCAGTGGGCCTCATACCTGAAGACCATCTTCACAGGCCCACTTTCTGCAGCAGGAATCTGCTGCTTTGACATCGCCGCAGTGACCAGCAAGTGCGATGAATTCCTGCAGCTGGGCCGCTACCGGTGCAAGCTGCTTGTCCTGTCGCAGGGCATGCTGGAGGGCCTGTGCCCGATTCGATGCTTCTTCTTGGCACGTGTCCTCCAACCACCAGCCCAGACAGTTGTGCTGCTGTGTGGCGTCCAGACCATCAACCCACTCCTGCAGGAGGTCCCAGCAGCCAAGGGCTGTCTACAGATCTCCAGTGAGCAGGATGCCCAGGTGTACCTGTCCTCCATCACTAAGATCATACAAAGAGGTACTTTACTACGTACACCGAAAGTTGGACGATGATGCAGGAGTCGATGGATAATGAGACAATGTAGGCAGGATGCTGGCCTTCAGAAGGACCACAGAATCTTCATTCATTGTAGCAGCAGTTACATTGTCACAGCCACATGTTACTATTAGCACAGTAAGAACTACTGTGTCCTAATATCC